>OX376189.1:17315635-18590703 GCA_947363905.1 Lithophane semibrunnea | reverse complement strand
TACGTAAAATGGCGTCTGAATTGCAACGTTGATTGAATCCCTGGACATTATTTCTATGACCTATTTTTTTGGAATATTTTTTTATTATATTTTCCTGTAATATTTTATGTTGTTTACGCGATCGCTGTTCATTAAAACGAAGTTGAATTTTATGGATTGTTTTGCGTTTATTGTTTGATATCTGTTATATTGTGGCCCTATGGCGCTGGCGCCTGTGGTTACGTGTTGCGACTGGAACAAGATTGATGATCGGAAACGTTGAGCTTTAAATTTCGTGGAAAATCAGCGAAGAAATGAATATGAAATTATTTGTAACGTTTGCTCGCCACAAAAATGTTTCGATGTATGAGCTCTTGTTGCTTGTTTCCAGATTATTTTAATGTAAATTAATTTTAAGAAATGCATTTAGTTACTGTTAGTCAAGTAATAAGTATTCTGCTGATTAATCTTATCTAATAAAGAATCTAATTAAAACATGTTAGTTTTTTTTGAGAGAATACAGTAACCCCGCGAGAACGGTAGCAAGTTCCTAGCTGTGACGAGCTGAGGTTTTTGCGAGAAGCGACTTCGCTTTTCCGGGTCGGGCTGAAGGCTGCGCCTTCCACAGGAGAAGCCGGTGCGCCCCTTCTTTATGTGCAGAGGACAGCTACGTACTACCGTGTGGTAGAGTGGTAATTCAACGTCCAACTCCTCAAAAATGAAGATTTCAACACAAACAAAAGGTCTAGTTAGTGGGATGTTTGTGTAACAAATCCTGTCCTCCAGCTCTAGTTATCGTCTTCCATAACTTCACAATTGTAGGTAGGACTATGTTGTGTACACGTGTACAGGATAGTTTGAAACACAGTCTAGCTAAAGTGCCATCGACATCGACACAACATTACTCTATCTCGGATTCCCGTGTCACCACCCAACACTATAGGTACCTACTTATATGAAACAAGTCAGTTATATATAAACGGCAAGTTAACCAAATACGTCGGCGGGTGAACGACTCGCGTCTATTTCAGAAGTTAATAATTATATATGCGGCAAAAGGAACGAGTTGTCTTTGCGTCCGCCGCACTTGTGGGACTTGTGAATGGGTTCAATATTGTGCTTCAGTGTTTTTGTATGGACCTAATGCGCGATAGTTTACATGGATCGTTATCGCAAATTCCGAAATATTAGAAATACAACAAACTGTTTCTGTACAAAAGATTTGCAAGTTCAATTCATATGTAATCTGCAAGATCTTCAAATGTATGGTTTGCTATTTTGCTCTCTGTCTGGGGATCGCAGACGGAGGGTAAATAATGGGAAAATCAGATTTCTCTCTACTTACACCGCAACGTGGCTTCAGCCCCTAGGCAGAGGGATTTAAGGAGAGACCTAGCTAGCATAGCCCTGCATACCTACTAAGAACTTCATAAAATTGAATCGATGTAAAAGCTGTTTGGACTCCCTAAACATTTAGGGACGATTTTGGAAGCCCAAAGCTTTTACATCCCCGCAAAGTTAAATGAATAATTTCCCTCTAGTCGGGGAGTTCCTGCGAATGTACGAGTTTCTCCCGGGCTCGTGATGGTAGTGGTAGGAACCGTGGGGTTTTCGTCAGTAGGAGTCCGACATAACATAAGAATTTTCCCACAGGGAAAAATTGAATCATTTTTCTAATAATTTTTGAGAATAATCTTTGAACCTAATAAAAATAATGTAAGTATTTCTTACAGCATGAAATGACGATGACGAAATTTTACGAGGCCCATGTTCTAAACTGCCCTAACAATGGCCGTTGACAAAAAAATGTACAATAATATACGATTATGATAGAATTGTAGTGTTTGAGACGAAACAACGCGAGATGCGTACGCGCAGGGCAAGCGCGGGCGGCGGCGTGGGTGCAAATAATTTTAAGTACATTGTAAATTTTTATCGTAAAACTATTTTAGTTATTGTAGGCAATTGTTACTACATGAAAGAATTTTCTCAGCAGATGTATTAGGCTTATTTATTTATTTTGTTTCAATTATCTTCTTCTTCTACTTGACGACTCAAAATCTGCCTAAACTTTTCCCAACTATGTTGGGGTCGGTTTCCAGTCTAACCGGATGCAGCTGAATATAAGTCTATTTTACATGGAGCGACTGCCTATGTGACTTTCAGAACCCAGTAACTGGGCAATACGATACCCCTTGGTAAGACTGGTTGTCAGAGTTTCGGGCTTTTCATTCTTCAGTCATTACGAGCCGTCACCCGTAAGACTGTCAAAGATCCACGAATGATAGCCGGAGCAACGACATAACGTGCTTTCCGAGGCACGGAGGAGTCTCGGTATGTAAAGATGGTCACCCATCCACAGACTAACCCCGTCAAGCGTACCTGATAGATCGAGCCGTACGGCTATTATTACTTAGCCTCGAGTTTTTCTACGTGACGACTACGACAAGAAATTCCAGAACTTAGTTAGACTTTGTTGTCACTCTTGGTTAGCCTTTGAATATTTCTCATCGGCAAGATTAAAACTATTTCTCACAGAATACTAAATCATTACAGAAGTAGTTTCATTTTCAGGATATACCTTTCAGCCGGTCACTTTGCCACGGCATCACTTGCGTCATCGGAGAGAATAAAGTGACGTGTGACATTACGCAATTTAACAGCATATTATTTGTGCTACAAACACGATCCTACTGGACTTCAGGACAGCATCGGAAAATTTCTAGAAGATCATGGTCATAGGTCATCTCACATGGCACAGCATCCCGGGGAAAATCTAAAGACCTAATCAAATAGGGAAAACCTTACAGCAACAGTTCTGTGAAACTTAGTAACTGAAAAACATGAATTTTAACATATGTTCATGTTGCATTTGGCAAAATTGTCCCCTTTATAACTAGGTCTGAAGAGAACCTAGTGTGAAATTGCGCATATCCTAAAACACATTTTCATTTATGACACATATGTAAAGTTTCAGTTTTCATTTATGACACATATGTAATGTTTCAAGAAAAGCTATGACTGATATCGACACTCCGCAATCAACATGATAATAAGTCCAACACTTATAAGACATTCCTGAAAGCTAGGTCTATAAAAATATTGATTCAGATTACAGAAGAAAACTTGGAAAACCCTAAGAAAATTCCAGACTCAACTGTCAAAACTGAAACATCTACAAAACGCGTGTCCTAAAAACACAAGTAGGTAGGTAGCATGAAATCTAAACGCGGCTGAAAACAAACCAAAAGCGTCTTCTTATCCGCCGGTTACATCCTATCTATTAACATTTCCTCACGACAAGTGCCATGAGGGGCCGCCATGACACCTCTATTTCGAGCTCGCTGCAATAACAGTACCGATGGTATTTTTATTACTCACTCCAGTTTATTTCAGTTACAATTTGACAAAATAAAAATAAGAAGGGCCCGCGTTGGCGGCGTAATGTGACACTCTGTTTTGTGTACATCGACGGCCCACTTCGCGGAGGAGATTAGAGAGGGGAATACAAGTGTCGTTGGATATCGTTCTGGATTTTAAACCAGTGGCCCTTTAATGAGAGTGCGTTCACCTCAAGTGGAGTAAATGCATGCGTTTTTGGAAACAGGAACGAGACGTTTCCGTGTTTCAGATTTTCTTTCATATGAGTGGAAGATTTCAATTTTATTTTTGTTTACTTTAAAGTGTAAACGTGTGTTTATTCTGTTTTTGTTTTTAATATGTTGTCTGCTGGAAAATAGATTATATATCATGTGGTGCGCGTGATTCTTATGCTCTATTTGTCTGTATGTATCAATCTATTCTAGGAGTTTATAGAAGGGGATTATGAAGCTTGTCAAGTGAAGTCATATGCTTGCTAAACAATAAGTACCTACCTATTTCAGTACTAAATCCCCTTGCTTCTATTTAAATAGAAACTGGAATACTTTTTAAGATTACCTACCTAACTTTTGACCTAGGTGTCTAAAATGTTGTACTTGTACCTGTTGATTATACCCACTTTGTCAAAATCGGAAGAACACTATAAAAAATTAAGTGTCAACGCAAGTATCAGATAAAACCGATACAAATATCATTTAAAACAGATATCGCGCAGTAATCGCGAGTCGCGCGTCGCACGTCGCACCCCGACACGGTGAACAAAAAGTGGAAGAATCCACAGAATTTTACATAAAATTAACATTTATGAACGCAATAAAACGCCGAACAGCACTAAACAGCCGACGGAGGCGCTTCCACGATACTTAGGGCGATACAATCGCTGAGATATAAACACGCCAACTTATAAATTTAACACCTGTCTGACTGTCAAAACTATTCTTTATTGGCCGTACGTATCGGTGGAGTTACATAGTCTTCATACATTACCACTTGGGTTAATGGTGGCTCGGTAAGTTGTTAAGGAAAGTCGGCAGTGTTGCGGTTAGTGTGTCGTCGGATTGCGTGGCTACCGGCGCGCACGCAAGCGGTGTGACCGCAGCGCAGAACTTATTTCCGCTAAATAATTGCCAGTCATCAAGAGTTTCCAACTGTTTTCGTTATAGTGCGTAATGTTTCTATTTCTGGCTGATTGTTAGGGGTCCTTGTAGGAGGAACCTTCGTTGTCCCTATTGACATAATGGACAGTGATTGCACTAACTTTGACTCGAGCTTTTGATTATGTTCGTTAAAACTAATTTACCGTTAGTAGGTTTACCCTAGAAGGCTCAATCAAGTATAAAACAGACTAATTTTGGAAATCATACTTATTAATCTGAGTCAACTATGAGCCGAGTAAATTGCAGAAGCATTTCTTGTTTCAGTTACTAGAAACTGCAGGAAATAATGCAAGGTTGAGGTCCAGATACATTAGTCAGTAACTGAAATTCATGAGTTCCATAGCCATCCATTTCATAGAAAATAACGACATACAAACTTTCCTTAATGCAACTACATAGCGACGTGCGGGATGAAAAAGAGATATGCTTTTCCTAGTTACTTGATTTTCGACCAATTTTTGACCTCAACGATACTAAAGCCTCTGAAATTAATAATATTATCATCAGATTTTTAACATCTTTGTTTACACCCATAACAAGCCAGTAACCGCCAAACAAATAATGAGCTTATTAACCATTAAAACTAAGCCGTAACATCGCCATTATTACCTACATAACCTTTAGTTAGAAGAGCCGATAGCCGCGTCTATTTCACACAATCCGCATTTCCCTCGAATAAGTCGGGTAAGTATTGGGCGCACGCACTTGCAATAGACCTCTTTAGTATGTGCTAGCTACTGGAGCTAGTCGCTGAACTTTTACCCCCGAAAAACACGATTTTTTTTTTTTCTAGAGACCAGGCTGTGTTGCTTCGTTTAAATAGGATTACTAAGAGAATTTCTAAAGAGTATTGGAACTGTTTATAGATACTATTCGACTAAGTTCTTAACTAAGCGTAAAGTCAAAAGAAAATCGTCATCGGCAAAGGTTTTTCCTATCCTATCCTCCTGAAAATGCCTATTTTTAACTATGTAAATTCTACAGCAATCTTGTCGGAAAAACTTAAACAAATATGAAACAATAAAAACGGCGCTAACATTAAACTAATCAATCCCCAAGCACATTAAAAAAAATTGAAATATTCAAAGAGAAAGCCACATAAATCTTATGTTGCAAACTTATGAAAGAATTTTCCTGTGTCCCACATATTTAGAACACTTGGAATCGTGCATTTGTTTACTAAAGAATCGGAGGAGTTGCCAACTGCTGAACTGAGATGAGCAACAGAAAGATTAGATCGTCTACTTAATATTTGTATGGAAAAACAAGCGAAGTATTATTAGAATGGAATGAACGGAGATATCTTTTTGTTTTGTCTGTTCGTTGTTTGATAATGTACTGTATTGTTATATGTTGTTTATTAGCAATGTGTACGAGAACAGTAATGTGTGGGTATTAATGTCATTTAGATCGAGACATCGAGAGATTTTCTCCAGTAATGTTTGTTGTAAGTAAAAACAGGAACCATGCATCAGGAAACGATGTTTTGTTGGTTTGCTACGGCTACGAACTTGGTGCTTCTGTGGCTAAAACCTAGCACACGATAATATATTTAATAAATAAGCTAAAAACCTAAATTTTTTTCAATTATTTTCGCGACGCAAACATTTTAACTATACAAGTAAATAATAAACGGCATGTTTGTCATCAGTGTGCACAGAAAACTATTTTCCGACTCCTAGCACCAATTTATCGTAACAAACTCCAAGCCTTTACATTTCTGCCAGGGTTGCGGGTTAGTCCGAAAGGGATACCAGAACCTTGGCAACCGACAACTGAAGGAACACGGGTGGGTTTTAATCAGTAAAAGTCTGACACGCCCTTCCGCTCCACCCAGAGCGGCAGTAGTCAATGGGTGACATCCCAGCCTCAAAAAAAAAAGGCCTTTACATTTACCTCCTACGAAAGAACCACAAACATCATCATATCATGGTTGTAATAAAAAAGGAAACAATAAACACACAATATTCCAGTAGCAACTACCTCACCACTTAAGTCCAAACGAAGCACAGTGCGTAGGTAAGTTGTGTACAAAGTTAGGCAATTAGGGCGGCACGCGAGGCAGCGACGTCGCCGCGTCGCGTTTACACGTGTCAAGTAGACTTGTAGGGGATTTTTCATTAATCTTTATAGCGTTTTCAACACTATTTACATGCAGTTTAAATAAGTGATTCTTTTGATATTGGCTGAGGAATAGAAACCTTTCTTTTATTACCAGGTAGTTTGATAAACGCAGAGATTTTAGTGTGTTCACTCCTACCTATGCAGGCTAGTTCTTTTTGTTCCATAAGATACAACAGGCGCCATACATTTATCAGATGATACTACTTAGAAGTTATTAAAGTCAATGATGGAAGGCATTTGTACAGGAAAGGATAATTTATAGAAGTTTGATTATAATCACATTGATCACAACTGCACAAGTGCATCTTTTTGGCATGGTCATTCGAACCGCTCTTGGAACCAAAAACTGCATTGTGACAGGAAGAAAGTACATAACGCGGGCTCGCATCTCAAAAATGAAGTCTAGTACTATAATAATAAGCTTAATTCTGCAAAAGGTATAGAAATTGTATGAACTTTTTGACCGTTTCCCCGAACTATTGTAGTCGTTATTCTAAATAAAGGCATCAATAAACAGGAAACACACAACTTCAAGAATAAGACGTTAAATGTATCACTTAACCATTAACGATACAATTAATCGATACAAGCCAATTAAAGCAACGTTTTCGCAAGTTTTTATAACAATTCCTCTAGCTATTAAACTGAACGTACGAAACACTTTAACTGACAATATAGGCGAAAAAAATAATAGTTTTCTAACGGCTTGGTTATCGAACCCAACGTATTTTATTGACGAGTGTGTATGAGCCATTAACGACGTGCTGATTGATATCATTATTTCGCGAATTGCGCCAGCACTTCGCGAAAATACCGAGACTAATTGTGTAAATTTCGCTAAATACGACTTTTGTGTGTAAGGAGAATTGAGTTTATTTGTCTGTTTGTTACTTCTTCATTGAAAAGACGTATCCAAATTAATAATGCATGATTATCGTGCAATTTAAACGAGAAATATAATATGCTAGGTACGTATCTGCTGAAAATTGGAAAGCTCGACAATATTTTCCTTAAAAGTTTTTTCAGGAATTTTGGGTGAAAGTTTCTTAAGTTTCGAAGGACCAGAAAAATGTAAGTATCCATTACCTTATATTTTGTGGTCCTATAGTAACAGTTATGATTTTATCTTTTTATAATTTGTTTATGCAGTCTAAAATAGAACCTTATTTATTTTACAGAAATTTCTGTTTTTTTTTCATTCTAGGCAAAGTAAGGTGCGAAAATTTACTCCTCAATTTATAAAAAATAATAAGAAAACATTGTTCATTTAACGTAAGTTTTAGTGCGAGTACCGTTAGCAAGTTAATTGGGACCATAAAACAAAAACTTGATTGATAGAACATCGCCATTTTAATAGTTTGCTGACGGTACATAACAGAGATACTCGCAATTTATATACGTTTGCCAATTTACGTACTATCATGATAATGGTTATGATTGAAAGTAATGACGGACACCTAAGGGGTTAAGATTTGAAGGCAGAATTATTTTTATTTGAATTTCGTGTTCTGCTAGTTTTTTTTTAATTTCTTAGATAAATGCCTTTCGAAAGGTAATACGTTAAAGAACGAATGGAATTTAAAGTGAATGTATAACTTCACCTGCTTACAGAAAATTATACTTACTTATTACATTTTTGTAAAGTACCTACATACAGATTTTATTGGATCTTCGTAAGTATTTTTTTGTCAAATCCACAAACTGGCATGTTTATGGCAGGCCAGCGATAGGACCGTAAAATAATTAATACTTCATGATTTAAAATACAAAATTGAACATTAAACTCATTTCCTGAAAACAGTGTTACTACTCAGAGTACTGCTGGCACAGTAGTAACGGCCAGGACTTATGACCTTGAGTAAATCTCATGACTGAATAAATTATTCCATCACCACTGCTCTCAAAACGGTGAAGGAAAACATCGTGAGAAAACCGGCATGTCCTAGAACCAAAAATTCGAATACCATGTGTCATCTGCCAACCTGCACTGGGCCCGCGAGGTGTATTTTGACCCACTCCTTATCACAGAGGGGAGGCCCGTGTCCCAGCAGTTGGAACATTATAGGCCGATTATGCATATGCTATGTGTTACAAAAAAATCGAAAATCGACATCGAAAATTGAAATGACAAAAAAAACTACTAACTTTCTTACTTCAACAGTTAGAAAAACTATCATGTCTAGAAGTAGTCCCTCAAAAATATCAAACAAACTTCGATACTTATGTCAAAGTGAGCTTCACAACTTCTAGTTATATACTGTAGTAGGTAGGTACATAAACACTTTACCAAGAAATAAAGTATATTTTTAGCTGAAAATAAAGTCGTTCGCAGTAACGAGACACTGAAGTCACTACACATAATTTAGAGTAATTTTTATAGCGTGAGTTATAAAGAACGTGTGTACCGATCTATAAATACTGTGTTTGCGCACATTTCTTGTAATTCAAACATTTGTCACATTTTTATTCACTTACGCGGTACGCTACAGTATATCGATATCTACAGAAGATTCAGCTTAGGTGTATGAAAAATGTTCATTATTTCACTTGGTCCCTTGGTATTAAAAGTAGTTCGCCTGAAAGGATGCTAATGAGTTAAAAGTCTGCCTGTAGTTGTTACACCGCAGGAATGTCCAGACAGACAAACTAACAATCTTACTGACTGTATAACTATTAATTCATCAGAACGTTAACTATGATCGCAAAACCCAACAAAAAATATACCCATTGCAATGCTGCACAGCTTAAAAAAAACCAAGCTTTGTAATTAATTTTAATTTTAATTGGTGAGCGCAGAAAACTCTTAAAACTTATTTCTCTTTGCGAATTACAGTATCCAAGTGAGCCTTCTGAATATCCCTATGTTCTGAATAACCCTATATATGAAGGCGCGTGCGCACGTGGTTCCCGCCATTATTAAAAGTTGTGATGATTGAGCGCGAAAACGAATATTATTGCGTTCGAGAGTGTTATTGGTATTATTTGAGTATAATTCTTTCGTGATTTGAAGTAATTTTGCAGAATGGCGTATGGGGATAATGTATTAATGTTGGTGATTGAAGAATGTGGTGCTTTCGTGTAGATTTTATAAGTTTAAAGAAAAATCAAGGTATAATAATTTAAGTTTTGTACTGACGAAGTTCTCGTAACTAAATGAAGATTCGCCTTACCTAGGACCAAACAGGCTCGATTCTTGGGTCTTTGTACACCAATTAGGGACTTAGAATGATTAAATCAATAAAAATGGAGGATCTTTTAGCATAGAAAATACAACTACACAGTTTGCCAAAAACGTTACGTGTTGGAGCTAGATAACGGCTGATCATTTCTGTAACTGCTGGTGACTTTTAACCCATAAATATAAGAATCGCCAAATGCACAAGACTCATTTTCCTTTTCTTCTTAAACTAACACGTAAAATCAATCCACCGACATAAGGAAGTCATCTTGCAGAGGAGACAGCACTTTGCTGCGTCAAAACAAACATTTTATTTTTACAATTACGTAGGTACCACGGGCTATTTCGGTGGGTACCTCGTAATCTGCCTGCCCCCGCGTTGATCACGTAGCCAGTGGAATTATTTTCAGGTGTTTTTACTTATTGGCAAAATTGATATCATGTAACGTTGAAATAGGATCAGTTGTTGGTCTACCGTTAGGTTTATGGCAACACCAGTGCCTTTTTAATATTGAGTTGCTTATGAGCCGTAATATACGGTTAAAGGCTAGTTTAGTTATGATAGGCTAAAGTATGTCTGTTCACTTTCTATGAAGGTTTTGCTTCCCTTTCCACGAGGAAAATAGCAGATCACCCAAACTGGAGATTGATATCTTATAATAAGAGAGAATGAGCGCTGCGAAGGATAATCATGGCAAATAATTCAAATGGAACCTAATTATATCAATCTGCCTAGCCTTTTTCGAACTATTTTTGGGTCGGCTTCCACTCTAACCGGATGCAGCTGAATACCAGTATTTTACATGCAGCGACTGCCTATCTGACCTCCACAACCCTGTAACTGGGTAATACGATACCCCTTGGTAAGACTGGTTGTCAGACTTTCGGGCTTCTGACGACCCGTAACGACTGTTAAAGATCCATGACTGACAGCCGGGACCAACGGCTTAACGTGCTTTCCGAGGCATCTCAGAGGAGTCTCGGTATGTAAAGATGATCACCCATCCACGGACTAACCCCGGTAGCGTAACCTGTTGGATCGACCCGTGCGGCTGTTATAACTTAGCAACTAGCTCCTCATGGAACCTAATTATAACATATCTTCCACTTAATCAAAGTGGAACATTAAGTCGACTCGAGCTTATGCGGAACACACTGCCGAAATATTGACGATGTAAGTATTATTTAGTGCAGATCCTAACTGTACAGTACGAAATTCTTACCCCGGAAGACATGCACAAGAAGAAACGTAAGTATCTCCCACACATCCCTATTACATAACTCCCATTAATAAAAATCATTTTTATTCTTAAAAACGAGGCGCCAGAACTAAATCAAAGGAGCGTAGTGTTGTCCAATCGAGGGCCGAGTGTATATCGCTCAGCGGCCGGTGAATAATGCTAGAGACCAGATTAAACCTACAGAGACATTATAAAAATACTTTAATGATGGTTGGCGTAGGGCTCGCTTGGAGGCGGCACTATTTGTCACGCATCGCCAGTAAATACTGGGATAATGTTTCATAGTTCCGATTAAGTATAGTATAATCATGTCTTTGAGGACGAAATTATAGGGTTGCGCCAGTTGCGCGTCGTACCATTCATAGAGGAGATAGTGTGAGTGGTTTTTAACCGAAAAATCGATACGAATAATTCCAAGGGTCCTCGGAATCTTTAGGCACAAATCACTTTATACGATAAAAGATATCCATTTACATAGTTGCCTCAAGTATTTATAAAGCATGCCACAGTTAGTATAGGGCCAAACACATAACACAATACAAAAGTGGCGTTTTAGCAACCGGCGAATTTTTTGGTCCTAACATACGCAAACTGTCTCATCTACTCCCAGAACCTTCCTTCTTGCCTCCATGTCCTAGCGAGTGCATCCCACCCACACATTTCTGTATTATTTTGGTTGGCGACGCCGCGTTGCCACACCGCCGTGAAATATGTACCCGCGGTCTACTTGCTCCACAGTTCAGATATGTTAGTACCGATGATCGTAGAAATATAATATACATGGGAAAAAAGAATGCGGCACTTAGATTAAATATTTTCGAAGGGCTACAAAGAAAAAAAAAAAGAAAAATGTAGAAGTATTTCGTTTATCTGGTCATCATCTGCCTAGCCTTTTTCCCAACTATGTTGGAGTCAGCTTCCAGTCTAACCGGATGCAGCTGAAAACCAGTATTTTACATGGAGCGATTGCCTATCTGACCTCCACAACCCAGTAACTGGGTAAAATGATACTCCTTGGCTAGACTGGTTGTCAGACTTTCAGGCTTCTGACGACAGGTAACGACAGTCAAAGATCCATAAATGACAGCCGGAACCAACGGCTTAAAGTGCTTTACGAGGCACGGAGGAGTCTCGGTATAAAAAGATGGTCACCCATCCACGGACCAACCCCGGCAAGCGTAGCTTAACCTGATGGATCGACCCATGCGGCTGTTATTACTTAGCCACGAGCTATTTCGTTTATCAGGTATGAATGTTTAAATTTAAAACTTAGGGTTATATCAGAAAATCACCAAGATGGTGGCCAATGTATTCACAGACTGAATAGATTTTAAGTGGATTAACAGACAGTGGAGTTTCCTAAAGAATGTAATAGAGAGGCCTTTATAAAAGACATCGCCACTTAGGACCACATAAATATAAAGATCTTACCTCAATATTCCCTTTCTCAACAAAACATTCAGAAACTTTCTGCAATGATAACGATAACACATCTCCCTAACTTCTACACTCCACGGTACATTGCTGGTCAGTTAGAATTTATAAAGATTATGCCGCCATTATTACTGTAGTGCTGGATTTACGGGTCCCTGTTACCTTGATAATGCTGACGATAAATCGAGGGGATTTCGTATGCAAAGTACTCCACAGTACTTACGAGTACATGCGTTGTAGATGTCGGTATTAATCTTGGTGATTATGTCTATGAGGAAGGCAGAGGAGTGGGTATACTTTGTGTGTTTAAGACCATGGTGGATATTGTGATTGAGCTAAATTAAGTAACGGGTGTAAAAAGACACTTAACAATAGAAAGTCACTTGTTTTCCCCGTCATTGTGTCTTTTTTTTCTGAACCATACCTGGGAACCTTCTGATTACGGACATATTGAAGTTCATAGTTCTAACACTTTCAGACGTTTTTTAAAGAAAGTAAGTTTTAAATGCTATAACTTAATTTTACATAAACCCTGAACCGTTGCATGCACCCATAAACACAATGTTTTTCGTGCGTTACGTTGCGCACTAACGTAAACAGCGATTTGTCACACCTTATAAGAAAAAAGAAGTTATAAGTCGTTTCCCAGCAATGATTTTTGTGCAATGATACATAATTTGATGTAGTTGACGGCTACGTGATGGGTCTTTTTATACCCATATAAGTGGGAGTAACGATTGCATGGTGACTCTGTTACAAAAGTGAACTTCCATAGTCTGTTGATGATGAAATTAAAAATGTAAGGGTGGAAGACCTTAGAATGATGATGCCCGACGCTAATGTTTGTCGACCGTATCGGTTAAAACTATCACCAATTATTCTACGCCAATTTCGAAGGGCACTAGTAAGACTTTCAAGTTTAATAAGGAAAACATTTGAACCTTTAGAAGTGTTTACGAAAATTATCCTCTATGGAAATTTATTATGGGCTCATCATCCTAGCTAGACTCTAGAGATTATCGTAGAAAACACTCGATAGATTATCTGAATTGTCATCATTACCTAATGTCTGATTTACATTTGAATTAGATATGTAGCAAGTTTAGTTCGTAGGAAGAGTTGAATCACAACGTCAGTTCAAAAGTAACAGTTTTTTTATTGAGAAGTTTCATGTATTTTACTAACGCGGTATGCATTTGTTCAAATTTTTTTTCTAACGTTCAAATTCTACGTCGGAAGCCTTTTCATTTCTTTTACCCCGTATCGATTTTCCCGATATTAAAACATTGAAATTGATACAGTTTACCGGGTTATAAAAATAAATCACAGTCTTTCGGGATTCAAATGTGCAATAAAATTGATTTAGATTCCTTGGATGAAGGAGCTCCCGTTGCCTAGATATATTATTAGTTATTACGAAAGGATTCATGATAATTCTGTATTTTGCACAAACCATCAAAACCTCCGCTGTAGTGTTAAGTAAAAATGTACCTACTTTCTTTTGACGATAAGATTTTGTTTGCAGAAAAGCACATAAAATCTAGACAGTTTCTAATTCTAATATTAATCGTGACTACGAGCTTGAGAAACTAGAAAAACCTTTTAAGCACACAAAGCTACATACTCGTATTTCTAAAAGTTGCTTCAGAAAACTTTATACAAACAATCCTTTCAAAAAACTGGAAGATAGTCCATTCATACAACTAAAGCCTAAATCATTCAAAAACGAATCCTTCCATTCATCATTTCCTAACTCACAGCTGAGCACAGACCACACAGAAAAAGGACATGCCTATCCAAAGATTACTCATATCTACCATCCTCATTTAAAACAAAACCAAAAAAAAAACAACGCAATCGCCACGTGCTCCCGCGACGGAAACGTATATGTCCTCCCCTCCCCCCTGCTTACCCCGCAAGTACATCACCCCCCCCTCGCAGTAGTAGCGGCTATTTCTAGTAGCAGAGACACTTCACTTGTACTTTACTGAATATCTCTCGATGTGACTTTTCTTCGTGTAGAGCTATAAATGTGTTAGAGTGGGTACAGAAATAATTTTCTTGCACGATTTTTGTGGTCAGTACAATAGTCCGCGCGCGACTGTTAGTCACCGCCTGAGGTATGTGAGCGGTGGGACGAGGGAGGGCGCCATTGACAAAATTGTCAGACTGAGTTAGCTTGGCCTTTGTCTACCTACCCTATAACCTGTACCTACCTGACTATACCATTTAACTGAAATGTGTATAGTATTTACAAATAAAGCGTCATTTTACAGCATATAGTAATGGAAAACTCAAAATTAATGATATCACTTGAAAATCCTAAGAATGGCAAGGATAAAATATCCCCGTTGAACAAAAAAATAAATTATAAGAGGCGATTATTCGCAAAGAAGATATCATAGGGGTTCAATCAAGTTGTGATAAAAACTATAAGAAATACACTAGAATAATAATGCCGTTGTTGAAAAAAGAGATATTTTCCAAGGAATTTCGTGTAGCATTCAATTTTTTGTTTCTAGCTTTCGCTCGGTTCTTTCCATCCTACTACTGGGCAAAGACGTCCCCCAAGGCCTTTCAGGTATTCTTTTCCCGCACTGCCTCGAACCAGCATTCTAATAAAATGAATAAATCCGCCATATCTACTCCTTCAGAAACCTATGACGTCGGCATGCTCGCATCCGGAGCGGCGCGCGTCGTAAGAAAACAACGTCGCACGCGCACCTAACTCAACTGACTCATGTTCATCGGTTTTAGCTTCATGTTGGTATTAATTGTTGGTTTGATTCCGTTTTTTTTATTATGGATGTTCAATTTTATTGACTTTTGAATTATTTTTAGCTAAGGAGGAATTCACTGTCGAGGATGGAGTGACGAAACGAGGAATAACTGCAAGAAGATGCTGATGTTAAGAAACTTATTGTCTTATTATTATCCCTAAGAGGTAAAAGATGTAAATATGAACGTGGAGGAAGCTAAACGAGTTTGTAAGGATCCATCTTATACCCAAGGTAAAGCCCAAATAAAGATTTTTATATACATAAATATCGTTTTTCCTGGGTTTCATTGGAAAGACTGAAGGAACTTCAAAAATTGCCTAGAACTTACGCTCTTTACAAGACACAAAACAATCGAATAAACTTATATGTCCGAATAATAATATAATATAATTATATATATACATAACATAATTTTTGGTCCTTGGTGACTGGACGTTGAACCAAAAAGATACAAGTAGAAAAAAAAATTACAATGATGTTGATTACCAAAGCTAACATGACGTCACACAATGACGCCTACAGTCCTACAAACAGGCAAATATTAGCGCAAGGTAATTTCACCTTCGCACCTCTATTGACAATCGCAACGAGATGTAATAATGACGAAGATCTATGTACCAACTCGTGCCACAGAGTAAGAGGAAATGGAGTGCTAACGTGCAAGTGAACGAGCCAGAGTGTGTTAAGTGCTAACCCGCGATGTGAAAGTTATTCTACCTCTGTCTAATAATACTTGACTTCTGTGCACAGGCGTGTATTCCCGTTCGTCCAACTGCCGTCGTCCCACCGGTGGGACGAACGGGCAGGTATTTATCAGTCCTCACGAGGATTGACGGGAACATTTCCTGCCTAAAAAGCTGTTGCCAAGTTGTTTGCCAGCGATAATAGTGGTAATGGCTCCATTAGAAATTGACAATCAGAGCGACAGTCATGCAGCAGTGACTTTTACTATCTCCTAAGAGGATCGTCTAAAATAAAAGATGTTAAGACGTAGTTAAGTATTAACACTCCATTATTAAAACTTCAAAGCTATTACTCATATCATAACCACGGCAATTGCGATGAGTAATATCATCCGGATGCAATGTAACATTGTTTAAGTGAAATCTCGCTGGAGAATGACTAATTGTTTAAGATATAATTGCGATACGCCAAAGGTCGTGTCTGGGAACTTCAAGACATTTGGATTTTTTGTAGTGGCGGAATTTGGGTAAATATTTTGATGGGGCCTTTTATGTTTGATGAGATCTTTATCTCTACTATCAATGACAATCTTTTAAGAAGCTTGATTTATTTTATTAGTCTTATTAATATGGCGGGGACTGACTTGCAACGTTTTTATGTAATGTATCATATACCGCCTCGAGCACATGAAGATTTTGTTTTTCATTATCCGTTTCAAAGGAATTCACGAAAAAACCGACAGTCGAGTAAAAGGAAGGTCTGGCGCTCGCATCGAACGGCTCGGCTCGCTGCACTGAGTACTTCATAACTACTGTAACCCGTTACAAAAACTAACATTATAAACAAACGTTGCACGATTTTAGGGAAACCTGTCATGGGTCTCAGAGGATTCTGTTGTCCTGTAACAGTTTATTACAGGGTCTCTGACAAGAAACTACTTTTAACTAGACCGACAGACTTCAACTATATTTTCATTAAAAAATCCTCATCCACAAGGATATTTTGCCTCAGTTTCATTTCTCATCGTAGAACTTGTGTCATCATATCTTATAATAATTTCACACGTACCTAAGCTCAGGATGACTGTACATATGTCTTAGTAACCGAATCATTTAGTTACTTTTAAATACAGGAAATTACTGTACAATGAGTGTACGACAGCTTTTTGAAGTTTATATTTGGGATTTACTAGAATTATACTAAGGACGGTGAGTATTTGTTTAAGCCAGTTTAATTTGTGACTGTTACAGCTTCGTCGTGATATGTCATCAGTTCATCACCTTTTTCCAGACTATGTTGGGGTCGGCTTTCAGTCTAACCGGATGCAGCTAAATATCAATATTTCGCATGGAGTGACTGCCTATCTGCCCTCCATAACCCAGTTACTGGGTAACACAATACTCCTTGGTAAGACTGGTTGTCAGACTTTTGGGCTTATGACTACCTGTAACGACTGTCAAAAATCTACGAATGGCAGCTGAAATCAACGGCTTAAAGTGCTTTCTGAGACTCGGAGGGGTCTCGATATGTAATGGTCGGTCACCCATCTACGGACCGACCTCGGCAAGCGTAGCTTAACTTTCGTTTGACCCATGCAGCTGCTATTATTTAGATGTATTGTATTTAAATGAAATGAGTTTTCAGAATCTACAGATTTTGAGTATCATGTTTTACAAATACGTAAGCTTTTAAAAATTAGAATCATTTTACGCTATTAAAAATTTATAGTTATTGCATTAAGTTTAATTTATTTTTATTATGTTCTATGTCCAGGAATACGAAAACATGAGGTTTACGAGCTGTTTATGAATATCTTACGTAAGAAAGTAGTTAAAGTCTACAGGAGAAAATGGGTCATTAATGTGGTAGACGGTGGGCTAACCACTGATACTTTACACGAGTAGGGAAGTAGGTATTACTGCCATTTTAATGATGGAGACCCTAATCTTCTATACAATACTACATACTACTACAAATAAATAAAATTGAAGTGTCTGTTTGTAAAGTAAAAATAACAGCTTTTTACGAGATGGAAATGCATTATGAATGCAAATACGGTACTTAAAACAAAAAAAAAATTGTCTGTCTGTTTGTTTTGGCTAATCTCCAAAACGGCTGGACGGGACTTTCACTGGCAGATATCTGATGTTATAAGCAAGAGTAACTATTTTGGAAAAAGAACTATGGAACACGCGTGTGATGCCGCGGGAAGCAGTTTTTCAAATGCAACAATAGGTAAATTTTGTCACACCATAATTCCAACTAATAACAAAAAAAATGCAGTGAAAACATAGTTTTAGCTACTACAAGGACCAAAATATTTAAGCGTTGATGGTCTTTCTACTAACTATATTTCTGTTGTAAACTTGCAAGTCGGATCGCTAACTTAAATAATTAAATTAAAACTACAAAAAATAATTGGCCATCATTTTATAATTATCACAAACTACGTTTTATCGTTTCAATAATTTAAATATTAAAAAAAAAACTAATTAAAGTTATAATTTTACGTAATACAGGTTTGATGGCTCATTATTGGAAATAATTTAGGCTCGACATGTTTATGGCTGTACTGAATAACTACGGTAGTTAAAACATGTTCACGTTATTAATGTTGGTTAAGCAATCGGCTTGGGTTATCAGGTATCTGGGATCGGTATTCGATCTTCTTTATGCTAAAACTTTTTTACGATCTATTGATAAGACCAGCTAGATGCAGCTCGTTAAAGTTATCGTCATTATTATCGTCTTTGGCAGCCTTGTTTCACCTAGTAAAGACCTCCGCCCTTTTGTGCCATGCTTCCCTGGTCTGTGCGAGTCTCATCCAGGTCTTGTTAAAGTTATACCTATTGCCTAGATACACACACGTACATTTTAAACATTGCTTTTGATAACATTTAGCTGAAGAACTAAATACCCATTTCCTAAAAACAATTTATTAGAAGTATTTTCGACATTAGGCAACTTTATTAAATTTAATTTAAAAAAAAAACATATCAACCTTTCTCTATTTCCTCGACAAATAATAAATAAATTATACCAATAAAATTATCAATAAAAAAATACAACACGAAAAATTACTTTAATAATTCATCTTAAAATTTTATTATTGACTTATCAAACGATAAAATTTGAAATATTTCAATATTTATTCATAATTTAAATACCTACATAATAGGTATACTTTCTAACCAGCATTATAGGCCTAGTAGGCCAAAATAATATTGTTGACAAAACGATCAGCAAATCACGTCTTTCTATTGACACGGTCATTTTATTGCCTAGTTTGAAGATATCAACGTGACACTGTGGCCTGGTTTTGACAATTTCACTAATTAATATTAAAACTACGTATTAGCGAAATAATCACCGATAGTTTGGTTGCCGCCCGCCGCGTTTCAAATACTCCACTCAAGTTGTTTTAATTATAATATATTAACGCGGGCGAGCGTGCCGCGAGATCTGTCACAGAGCAGATTAATCAGTAAGTTAATTTCCTGATAAATGACAAAGACCGCACATTCAATGTTGATCAATCAACATGGAACTATAATCGAATCATCATCACTGCTGTAGCGACGCATCATCATTCTTGCCCTTATTCCAATTTATTTGGGTTTTGCGCAGCATGTCTTTTTCTTCCATAGTTCTCTATTAGTCGTCCTCTCGGTAATCACCCTTTTTCTAGCCATATCATCTTTCACATACCTTAATAGCTACTATAATCGAAAAACTAATACCTACGTTCACATTGTTGAATGCAATAAATACATAGAGTATTGAGTATAATTTGCAATTTACACTGACGACACGGTTGGCGCAGTGGCTGAGCGATGGTCTGCTGCGCAACGTGTCGCGGGTTGCTGCGGAACAAATATTTGTATGATCTGCAAGTAGTTGTTCCGGGTCTGGGTGTTAGTGTATGTGAGTTTCTATGTTTGTAAACGCACCCACGATACAGGAAGAAATTCTTAGTGTGGGGCAACGTTTTTCAAAGAAAAAAAAAAAAAAAAAAAAAACTGACCAAGTCTACAAAGCTAAGGAGATACCAGTTTAATTTGTGATTATTCCCTAAATAATAATGATTAGGTATTTACGTTATTGTGCAGATATCTTCAAATATCATTGAAATAAACTGCTCTGCGTCTTATCTTGAAATCAGACCGTCTGAAAAGACAGAGAAGATTGTGAAGGCTTTCCATTAATATTACTCATACTATATCTGCATAAACTTACTTCGAGGACTGCACGGACTTGATCTACTGTCTCTCGACTGTGTCACATATAAACAAACCGGCCTCACATAACAGTATAGTAACAGTACTGCACAGAATGAACTGATCTAATCATTAAGACCAAATTCTACTTCTAATAGTGGACATTTTTTTAATCTATTTAGATAATTTTGTTAAACTTATTATACTTTAGGTCATGCCCTGGTACTACATCTAAATGCAGATGGGTTTAATTACCAATCATAGTAATTATGATTTTGGTCTTTCGATTCTGAAAGATAATTTTTGTTGTAAACGCTTCATAATTATGTGATTTATATAGTTTATGTGTTATGTAGTTTGTGCCTATTATAGTATGTATGCGTCGTAGTGTTATTTTTTTTTAATGTGTAATTTGGTAACAAGACAGTTTAACATTTTTCTGATTATACATGTTGTAACAGTTACTTTTAAACGTATTTTCACAAAACCGTTACAGACAAGTTAAAAATCAAAGATAGTTTCATTTCCTACTTAACTAAATAAAAATGTTTTTTCATTTCGTGTTTGATTTGGTTACCATTTTACCGAGTTTAAAGTAACTATGTAGATTCCCTACATAAATTGTTAAATTAAAACAAATATTAAAACCATAGAGTTTGGAAAATATTAGATTATTTTTATCTTGTATAATTAGATACGCGTTTTGAATATCCATCGGTTATCTTTTCTTTGATCTGTCAAAAATATTAATTTTTAATTAATAATTCGCTACTAGTTTGACAAACCTTTCTAATTAAGGTGAACTGTCCTATAACAACAAAGTATAAGAGGTTTTATCTAACAGCTTATGGCCCATAAATTCCATGTTTATTAACACTTTTATTGAGCCAAAACTGCGTGAAAACGGTACAAATCCTCTTAATTAATTTATGAAACAAATAAAACATGTGATTTACGCGATTATGTTAAAAGCGTTATTTTTAGTATAGATAGTCAATTTTTACTGTTTTTTTTGTGTTAAATATTTAGTACGTTTTATTTGTACTATGATATAAATAAAACCGCATGTGTCATGTCCTCTATGTAGTAGCCAGAGTGCCATTAATTTTTAGACGCCATATTTTTACATTTCCTTATTTTTAAGCTATACCTACCTACATTTATCAACTCTATGTATTTGAAATATTATAAAAATCGTACGTAAAACGTACGATTTTTATTTGAATTATTCATATTAAGTATAGGTAACGCCATTATTTCTATACGACAAAGTATACGTAAAATAATTTTAGCGAAATATCAATTTACTTCTGACTAGACTACCACTATTTACATCTATTCAAGAAAAAAACGCTACTAACAGACATTACTAGGTACAACATTGTTTCTTCTATTTATTTACTACATAAATATCTATATATATTAGCATCGCACCCGTCCCGTACAAAAAGTATGTCAAATAAATGATGTGTGTTTTACATGATGATGTGTGTGTCTTTATTAATTAAATACATCTAACACTCATACATTTAAAAACACCAAGTTAGCATACACAGCAATGATGATAATGAACGGCATCTACGACCATGCAACACAACCCGCCCCGAAAATAATACACAAACAAAAAAGTACACAAAAAATACATAAAAATAAAACACAACAAAAAAAACGAAAAGTAAAACGCAGGATATTATTTGTTTCTGGTCAAGCAATGACAATGGATGATGCCAATGTTCGATTTTTGAAATACTCACCTTTGACGAAAAAAGCGTCAATGTTGGCGATGATTCCTGTGAAAGAAACAATAAATATCCTGCTTTAATTGCCCAATTTTCTTTTTGAGAAAAAATAAAATAATAAACGTAAACAATCAAATAAAACAAATTTCAGGAAGACATTGAAAAGAAGTATTTATAGGTACCTAATTAAAATATAATAAAAACCATTTTTCTGAACACAGATCAGTAATATTACATAGAATTAAAAATAACTGTATCGCCAGGTATAAGTCTCCATTCCATCTAACACAATTCATATAGCAGTACGCTCCCAGTCTCATAAGACTTCATAGGATCCAACTAGAAGTAGAAATGCAACTTCACACTTTAGAATATCGCTCGGACACAATTTTTTAACTCTAAGATGATGGATCAACATTTTAGTCCACTGCAAGACATACGGCTCTCCCCCAGAGTGATTCAATCGCCACAACTAACCTCAACAGTGAGTAACAAGCTGACAACATTATACACAGTAACTTACAATATCGTAATACGTAGATACCTACACTTAATTTAAGATAACTTGACCCTGTACTATAAGTATGACTAACATCGTTGCTCACATTGTTTCTAAGAAGAAAGCTTTAGAAATTAGAGATGCCTCCTGTCTATAGGAGGAAAAATCCTTACAAACACGTCATCATTCGGTTCCCAGTACTGAAAGCCTTTTTATTCGTTGCCTCATAATAAGACGGCCCAATTCGTGAGAAAAATTCAGTAAGACATTTAAACAACGCGTAGGTCGAACATTTTTATACCAAACCAAACGGCTGAGTTCGAATTTTAAAAATTTGTAGGAAATTTTATCTATGGTCGGTCTGTAAGGAATCTTTGCCGCCGTTTTTTTGCAACATGCCAATTGTATTTTTTTATTGACAACATTGAATGATAGATTAATTCGGATAATAAAATGTAATTGCAATATTTATTACCGATCGTTGTGATTTTTTACTACATACACCTGAGCAAATTACAAGTATAACAAAATATGATTACAAGGTTTTATCCTGACGTTAAAAAAACGGACACATAGACTATAAACAAAACTATTGCACGTCGATCCTCGGATAATAAAAAACTCGACGTAATTATACCAGAAACGAATGTTAAACGTTAATATTTATTACTTCAATACCTATTAAACGTAGCACAATGGTCAGCAAAAAATATGCAAAAACAATGGCAGACACTTGGGAATCGCATGCGCAAGGCAATGAACAAAAAAGATAAACCCTTTCCTAAATTATCCTGTCACGCTCGCCTATAAAATGCAATTGGTTTAAAAAGCCGAAATCGTAACTCGTTAGAATAAGGCCCGTTCACACTTGGTAGAACTTCATAATGGAATGCACCGAGAGATTAGGTGGTGATTAGGTGGATTTTGTTCCTGTAAGATCCTTGTACGAAAGTGACGTTGTAGGAAAATTGCGTGTCTTTTAACGAGATTCAGGGGAAAGATATAGAGAATGGACTGATCGTTTCGTAGTCAGTTGTGCAGTGAATATAGACCGACAACTACGAGAAAGACAAAGCGAATTTGCTTCCAGTAGGTTGTCTTTTTTGTAGTACCTACCACAAATATTGGCCGCACAGTTACTTTGTCTGTTTCTAGAGAGTGGTCACAGTCCAATTCTCTATGTCTATGGGAAAACTTACCATTCAACAGTTTTGAAAATAACAAACATTTTTGTTTACGAAACATACTGAGTAGGTAAATGGCATCTCCTCAAACCAGTATGTGAATTACATTCATCTAACGAGGCTTAAAAAAATAACTTTCGTTTTCACAACAGTATCAAATTCCAATCAATAAATCAAACCTAAATCGATACTTTTACATTATTGAATCGATATACTAAAAAATAAATCTGATACCTAGATTTAATCTCCGAAATCAATAACCGTACAATACCGGAACCGTGTGTGCAGCCCTAACTTACATTACAACCAATCAAAAATCAACCTTACCAGTAATCAATAAGGTACAATTTCGAGTGTGGGGGTTATGAAAGGTTAGTTGTGCGCAATAGGCGCATGCGCGTACCTGTGCAAGGTGACCTGCGCAAGGGCACGTCTGCGCAAGGGCAGCCCGGCCCCCTCCCGGCGTTCCCGCGGGCACCGGCACGCCATTATCGAAATGACCATTATGGAAGAATAGGGGTGGAGTAATATCGATAGTGGTGATTAGAATATAAGATCCGGGAGTGCAGATCGGTAGAATATTATCGATTTTTAGTGAGGTCAAATTTTTAGTTTTTTGCGAAAATCTTTTATAGAAGTCACATTGTAAGACTACTTGAATCGTTGTGACATTATCGAACCAAAATCATAACGAATGTGGAGATCATCATATTAAAAATCATAAAAAGTCACTAAAATATAGCATAATTTACAATTCAGGTGTTATAAATTATTAAGTGCACGCCATAAAATGTTTATGCCTACCTAATAAAAACTTTTGCTTTCTCTAATAGAGGGCACTACCAGCAGGCGTAGCATGAGCACCGTTTTGTCGACGGAAGAGTAGACAAAAATGACGTTTCCTGTAGACAATAGACAGTACGAGACGGCAGCAAAATAGAAAGAGTCAACTGCACTTTTAACGAAATTCACTCTTTTACATAATTCGACTCAGAATTATTTGTTTTATCATAGGATTTATCGGTTGTCAGTGTGATTTTGACAGTAAGGATAGAAAACTTTCTTGTGAAAAAGTCTACATATAAAAAGACCAGATCGACAAGGATCGTTAGAAATGAAAGACAAAATGACAGATTGTAGAAAGATTTCTACGGTGGATGTCAAAAATGAAGAAACAAACTGCCACTTTGTATAGAAAAAGCTATGTCTATTCGCCATGCTACGCCTGCAGCACCTGGATGTAATTGTTGAATAATAAGCGGCCAAGTGCAAGTCGGACCGGCACACGAAGGGTTCCGTTCCGTACCACCGTACAATATTTAGCTTTAATTTTTAACTTCATGTTATTTTTATTATTTGTTGAGATAGCGGGCATAGTTAGTAGGTACACACTCTGTGAAAATTTCAAGTTTCAAGTTTGCTTTTATGGTTCATAAGATACAGTCCTGTGACAGACGGACGGACAGCGGAGCCTTAGTAATAGTGTCCAGTTCACACACTTTGGGTCACATCCTAAAAATGATGAATGATGTTGTCAATTAAATGATTCGAGAGCTTTTGCCAAAATATATGCAGCTGAAATTCAGCTTATAGGAGCTGATCTTTAGGCTTCAGACAATTTTTCTATTTTGATTTTTAAGTCTATAGAACTTCAGTAGGGTAACAAGCATGATGATATCATTAGTTCAGATCAGAGACATTTTAGATATCAATGAAAAACATCGCAAACAATATGTCATTCAACTTGTAATTGAACTAATTTGCGCAGACGACGATTTCGGCGTCAGATTTAAGTTTTCATCTATTTCAATTTGTACTAATAAGAGGAGCACTCGCATATGAGCACTTGCACGCGAACAGTGATTACTAAAAGTTCATAGATTAATTTTAATTTAGATAAAAATCTATGACAAAATCTTGTTGTCTCTCCATTGTTCATCCATTGGCAAAATACTTATAAGTATCTCTTTTGATGAAATTTCGCTTTCGGTAATTGAAAAAGTTTAAGGTATCGCTGTCAGAACCTCATTCGTGTTAATGGCATGAAATCGTGGCTAAGGTTTCACTAAACGAAAAAGAAGCGATGTAAGTACTTACTACTACATTTTATGTCCTTTGTTCAGCTGTTGTAAAGTTTAAACCATCCTCTCTGTATTTATCTTAATCAGACTATAACAATCCATTGCAGCTCAATCCTTGATAATCTATATTTTCCAGGCAATTATTTAAAATCAATAGTAATTTATACACACAGAGGGAGCCAAGCAAAAAATTTGTCCAAGAAGTTCGAAAATATCGATACAACATCTATCTACCACCCCATCTCTAAGCACTGGCCAAAAGTCAAAGCCAGACAAACGCAGCTCGCAGCGACAGGTGTTGAGGCCGACGCCGACTAATCCCGAACGTACGCGAACCTTGCCGAATTAATGGTACCCACAACTAAAAACATAATGCCTTGGTATTTTCCTTAGTAATAAATAAAGGAGGGGAGAGCATAATTTTGCAATTGCTGATATATGAGTGATGGTTGAAGAAACTATGGCTCCAGGAGGTAACGTATTGCTGTCGATGTTGCAGACTTAGTCCGAGTTCTATTTAAAACATTACTTAGCATTATCAAGTACCCGCCTCTATCTTGCACTTGTAGTTTGACAATTGTGCGACAGTGAGAAGAATAACGCTTAGCCAAAGTACGTGCTAAGTAACGTTTATTTCGGCCTTAGAACAATTGATGATGTTGCTAGCTCTTTCCTTTTCTCGATCTAATGAGTAGAAGAAGTGCAGTATGAGCCTTTTACAGCTAATCAGACAAAGATATCTGTCGTCCGTCCCACATCCCATGCCATTGCAGCACGTGACATACAATCAATGGTTCTAGTATTGATTTGGAAATGCACGGCGGCGAAAACACGGTAAATAATAAAAATGGCCATAAAAAGACAATGCTCTGAATCAAAGCGAAAGATATAACGATAAAAACCATTCACATCAATATAATTTTGAGGAAAGGCAAGCGTGGGTGTTGGTAATATTTAAGATATAAAACTATTTCACACGCTTCGTACCATAATGGCGGATAATGAGCAATGTATGCTAATCAATTGCTCGAATGTATTCCGATCATTGCCGATGATTCACGAATGTAAAAAGGTTGTTCAAGTTTTGTCGGTATTTAGAATATTCGAGATTCAATTAAGTAAATTATGTGTTGTTTTGTTAGAGTATATTTAGTTTAGTTAAGGGGGAAGCGCTAAATTAGCCCGCGAAATTCAAATTTTCTTACGTTTTTTGCAATTTGCAGGTCAGTAGGTATTAGTACGTTGGTTGTTGATTAAAATATGATTCGCGACCGTAAAGAATATGGCTTTAAAGAATCATAATCATTAGAATCCGAAATACAACTCCATTAAATTAGAATCATTCTAAAAAGTCATGATTTAAAAAAATAGTCATTTAATAGGATTAAACTTCGAGAGTTGATGATTTTTAGGATTATAATTCTAAGTATTTGATACGGCCGCGAATCATATTTAGATAAATAATAAATATACAACCTGATACTGACCTGTAAATTGAAAAACGTAAGAAAATTCGAAATTTCGCGGGCTACCCTGACGCTTTCACCTTAAGAATGCGTCATTCTTAACTTGAATATCATAAATATAATAGAGTCAGTATTATTCTAGTCTATGCCTACGATCAAAAAGCTTGCGGTGTTTACAGATATAAACTGCAAGCTTCCTGTTCCACTTCTTACCCCTACTGGCTTACTGAATAGCAAAAACCGGTATTAAGGCCAGATTTTCAATCATGGAAATTAAAATATAGGAAAAAATAACAAAGAAATAAATATCCTGCCAAAAAGCATTATTAAATAAAGCAAACATCAATTTATTGTTATTCCACGCAACCAATAGAGACTACATTTTCCTCCATCCACGTTACAAAAATTATGAAATTGCAAAAAATGGCCACCGAAAACTCAAAACAACGGAATTAATGAAAACGGAAACTAAGTAACCCCCTCCCCGCTGCACTTAATTTTTCACTATTAACCCGTAAATGGGGTAGCTGGAGTGACAAGTGCCAGGGAGGATGAGAATGGGGGGATAGCACTGACAGCTCTGCTGACCCAGTTTTGGAAACTCGCTTCCGCCCTTTCACTCAACGCTAAAACTAGTGGAAAGCAACGACAGTGTAATTTAAATTCCCGTTTGTTGCAGTGATTAGTTTTAAAAAGATGGATTTTTGGTTTTCGTAAAGTTTTGGTTTGGAGTTGGAAAATGGAATGCTTTCTTTACAGAGACACTTAAAAGTCACTTGTTGTTCTTTATAATAAAGCTAAAAATCTTATTAGAAACGACGAGTTTTGTAGTACGACTTTTCGCACCAAAAATATTAAAGTCGTTTCCAAGGAATTATTTGTGTGCAATGTTACATAATTTGATGTATAGAATGCGTAGTTGACGGCTATGTGATGGGACTTTTTACACCCTGTATTTATACACCAGCCACTAACACCTTTAATTACCTCCTTCGCATTTTTTTTTTGGCGAACTCCAACTTGCCTCCTGCTCCAGCAGAAGATTAAATGGTAGAGTTTTTCACGACGACACGCGACGGTGAAAATTGTCACAAAAACTATTCCCGGAAGTTCACACGTAGCACAATAGATGGCGCTACCGGCCCTTAAATCAAGATTTTAATAATATTACATGCCGTAACTCCAGTATCTTCTAAATCTAAACAATTATCGAAATACGGTTTACAACGAGCTCGAAAATTAGTATTCAGCAGCCTTAGATATTATCACCCTATAGCAATAACCGAGTAATAACATACATGCCCTGATTCGAGCAATTTATTGGTACTTAAATAAAACTTAATAGCCCAAATTAAGTCCGCACATGCCAAGTACAGACAGCAGGGCAGGTGTCGGCGCCTCGGTGTATAAATCATTTTTTGCAGACCATACAATGTATGTAAAGTTATTTCAGAGCTGATTTTGGGATTAAAGGCGTAAGTAATATTTCTTCAGCTGCGTGTCGTAAGTCGAAAGAAGTCAATTAGAATGAGTTAGGTGTATGTCCCTTTTGATCATTGTAGCAGGCACATCAGGCATGGATTGAGATCTCTGGGCAATAATAAGGTTGCCTGCTGATTTTGCATTAGATGGATTGCATAAAATAGCGTCGACGCGTATTAATGAAGAGGGGAAGCTTCAGAAGACCGAGTTACGGTTTCTGAGGTCCTCAATATTTATTCGTTCGACAACCATCTATTTATTTCCTTTCTCAGTTCAGAAACCAAGATATCTGAGGTTAAAAAAAGCTCAGAAACCGGGGGTAAATCGCAAGCCAATGCTAAAATTATCGTGCTTGCTATGGCCCTCTCATTTGGTACGTGTTATCATTTTCTCATACCTATCAACATTATAATATATTAGTTCAACGAATTTCCTATATAATTCAACGGCGTCATATAAATCTGCGTACACACGACTTTGCCGACTTACGTAGTATTATAATATCTGTGCCGACTGTTAGTTTAGAGGTCGTCCGTAATTGGCGGGTACAGACTAGCCAAATTTTTTGTACCAAAAGTGTTATATTTATGTACGTAGATGTAATTAATACTTATAGATTTATACACACGAATTATTAAATTATCAATGGTTTTAGATCCGCTAACCATTTGTTTATCGATTTGGAAAATTATATGGTTTTTGCTTGTTGAATATTTGAACTTTGTGTGGTATAATTATTTAATTTTGTAGGTCATGTGTGTACCATAGTTTATTATTTACGTCAGAGATTCAATTAAAATGATTTATTGAATTTAGAATCTTTGATAATAAATAACATTTTTTATTGCTCTATGACAACCATTGAACACCCCTTCATTGAGTATTTTCAGCTCATATATTATTTGTAATTTTCCAATATTAACGTAACCAATTTCTAACGTTGCCCGAATCAAAACAAAATGTTCAAAAACATCACACTACAAGGCCACAAAACACCAAATAAATCGTCCGCCTAAAACAATTTGTGTCTACCCCCCTCCAACCCCCTTCGTCTTCCCTCCCCCGTGCATCGTAAACCTACCCTATTAAATGTTTACAGCCTTCTAAAAGAACGAGGTGCAAGGGGCGATAAAAAGTGTAAAAAAACTTATACTACGCAAGTATAAAGATTTTGTTATTGTAAATATAAAATATGGTAGCTACGGTAATGTTGTGCATGGTGGTGATAGTTTTATTGGTGGGGGTGAAATGGGGTGAGGTATTGTTGGTGCTTTGGTTGTAGAATTGAATAAGGTGATTTTTGAAGAGGCAGACAGACTAGATATGAAAAGTGATCTTAGCACACTGAGAGGGTCTGATGGCGGTACTAAATATCTGGTACAGAATAAAGCAGCCATTTCGGGTATCAAAGACAGATTCAAGGTTTACCAGAAGATCTGATTCATTGGCGGAAATTAGTTGCCATAAAGACTCTAGGGCTAAATTGCAGTTAATGATAAAACAAAAGAAAATGTACCTAAAGTACTTCCACTATAACAAACAAATCAAATTCTCTAAGGAGTTCTTCCTTGAGTTCCTTACTTCCAACAAAATATCATTGCCACCACAAAAGAAACAAAAATCATATTTCTAATTTCGAATCCCGAAAAATTTGCAACAGTGGGTTAGGTTCGCGGCGGCGCGGCATCATAAGTTATACAGGCTGCCACCGCGAAGGACGCCCGGTACCCAATGTGACCCAATGTGCTATATCGAGTGCGTTCGCTACGTCGTACATTGGGTTAGTTAGCTTTTTGTGCCAGTCAGCCAAATTAGAAATTGGAATTGTTTTTTGAATTTTGAAAGGAGATATAGAGGTTACTTTAACCTTTTTGGTGTTGAAAGTTAAAATAATGAAGATGATATATAAAGAAACAAAAACAATGAACTAGGACATGATGAAGCAATTATAACAAATAGTGCGAACAAAATTATTTAAATACTTCCATTCTAAATCCGTTACAATTGGCAATTCTCTAACAAACAAATGACCACAAATTGACCTACAATACAATCAATTCTATTAATTTTGCAAAATTGCGTCGTAAACTTAATTGTTAACTTTCACGGACCGCTACACAATGCCTTAACTATTCCACAAGGTCCGTGATAAATATAGCCCGAGTAAAAAATAAAGAGTCGAATCTAATGTAGCGTAAGAAATGACGTGATGGTGCAAGCAATCCCATATAATCCCTATTATTGCACTTCGCGAAAGATCCTCAAATACATCCATCCCTTTCACACACCGACAAAAAATAAGTACCTAATGCTGAGCGCAATCCGTTGCATTCCATACCCTTCGCCATTACTGACCCATGCATTCAGGAGTAAGGGAAAATAGACTCTATCTTCATAAATTCAAGAGTCAAAATAAACGCACCAGCAGGATTGTTATAATTTTTTCAAACACCAAGTGCGAAGGGCTCGGCAATTCTTAACTTAATATAAATAACAATAACAAGTCGGCTCGGGTCGATCTTTAAAACCTTTTAAAAACATTGAACAGATTTGACAGATGAGGCTGTATGCCTCATTGTCTTGGGTCGGAATTTTGAATTAGGAATAACGCCTACGTTTGACGGCGATACTTATGATGCTGGCATAATGCAAAAGGTGCGTTATGTTTTAAGCAGCCGATATTATTTTAGGTACCGATAATTTGAATACAGTATTTGAGAAAAAACGGAGGATATACATATATTTTCGAATACCTACTTTTTGCAAGTTGGAGCTTGCAAGCTCCAAACATTAAAGCTGGTACTTTGAGATCTAATCAAAGGTCAATGGTGAATTAGACCGAGATGCAACCAGAACTTAAAGATAAGTCACACCCACAGTAGATGGCGCTAAAAGCATTAAGCAAATAATAATTCCATTTCTATTAAAATATTTAAATGTGACCATGTAACAAGATATCAAATAGAGCACATTGAACATAAACCAAGATATATCGCGGGACCGTTAAAGATAAACATATTTTGGAGAAATAATACTAAATCTGCGCTGGAGTCGTACCTACACGAATAATTTATAATGAAGTCGGAGTTTGAAATGTTGAAATTAGCATAAAATAAATATAATATTCGTACAATTGCTGTGACATCGCAATCAAAGCGGCTCCGTATGGAAATGTGGCCAATACATGTTATTTGTTCATAGAACTTAATACGGGTTTGATTATAAATAATTGTGTAACGGATATCAAATCTAGTGATGTCATCCTTTTATGATTGTCTTAATTACTTATTTAAATTGTTTTTGATGAAAAATATAGCTTAGTGTCGTATTGTTTTGAATAAGATAAATATAATTTATGCTGTTAGGTATAACCAACTGTTGTCAATTTATCCACTTAGTTCAAATCTAGTAAGTTTTGAGAGATCCTCGAAAAAAAGTATTCGATTTCAGTCATATGATGCCTTTAGACAACGGATGTTTTATATCTAAACTTTTATGCTTTTAATATTTAAATGATATTTCAAAATCACCTTAGAGCATTTTGATTATGTAACACGCGTCAGTCTGTCTGTGAGCGACTACATAGCAAATGGATGATCCAATTTTGATAGCTGTAAATAAAATTAGTATTGGAGAAGCTTCGAATTTTGACATCCTCGTTCACTTATTCGAGCACTATGATAAACAATATGCAAATGCACAACGAAATATTTAAATACTGAAGTTTAATTCTAATAAAGATGTTTTTAAAATAATAAAATGTGAAATCTCAGACTTGATTGGTCAAAGAATACTTTATTAGTCATTACTCGATTTTTTGCAAATACCATTTTATTGCTTTTGCAGTAATATGCAAATCATAAAACAAATTAAATTAGAGACACACTAGAGTATGTAAGGTTAATATTCTACCAATATATAATAATATGTGCGTATTAGGAACACAAAAAATGTAATTTGTTTTTGTATATTTTCCACAATTTAACATAATTTTTTGTGTAATTTATAGAACTGGAGATCAATAAGCAATCTCTGTCAAACTTATTAAGACTGGTGGTAAACAATTTACATATTATTAGAATGTTAAAATGAAATCACCAATAATCACGCTATCTCGTTCACAAGTCGTAAATATGCTATAGTGTTAATGGGTGATAGTAACCTCACCTCTTTCTAACATAACTAAACCAAATCTGTGTCAAGAAAATCCTATTATTTTCCCAGGAACAGGAAAGAGTAATTTTCAAAGTGACAATTTTCTTAATGTAAGAATCAAATTCTATTCAGTTGCTGCATACAAGCTTACTGCATACATCAACATTCTTATAGAATCTTCAGAACACGGAGCTGCAATGATTTCACATTTACCTTCAAACACAAAATTTCATGCTAATCCAAAAACAATGCATGAATTTGATTTTTCCAATATCTATGTCACCCGGTTTGCGAATAGCCTTAACGAAAATTACACCACAAAGGACCAAACTCCCAGTTCTTGAATAAAAACAAGTCCCACTCGCGTGCGCCCAAACATTTGCAGCCCACGTCATAGCGTTATCAACAAACTTATCTACAATCATAACGCGAGTTTCACCTCAAAGCGAGACTTTTATGTCATTTCATAAATCTGTGTTGACTGGCCGGCTCGTTTCCGGTGGATCATTTTAATTAAATGTATCAGCATCAACCGACTCGTTAGCATACCGGTCCCGCGATCCGGTCCGTACAATATCGAGTGCACTTTACATAAGACCTGTTCAACAAACAAGTTCTGTGCTTTATAGTTACGAGTATCCTAATTTCGTACGCAGAGCAATATTGGATTTTTTTAATCTATGTTTTTGTAGATTACATGATTCTGATTGCTTTTAATGGCGTTGCCTAGTTTGAGACAAAGAGGTTGATTAACGGATACAAGTTTGTCTTTTTGATTAGCGTTTTCTCTTTTGGTGTGAACAGATTTCGAAGCCATAAAGTTAAGTATGTACTGTGACGTGTGAAGGCCCGAAACTGGGTCTATTGTGAAATATTTTGTTGGTGGAACAATAGGTGCCTATATGAGAAACAAGGAGATTTACGGCACGTAATGATATCTTCCTGTTATAAGTGTTGTAGGAAATTGTACCTACTAAACTTGTAAAAGCTTTGATTTAGGTGACTCCAAGGTCCAAGCTAAGCGAAATATAATTCCAAATTCACACATTGAATTTCGAATTCTAGTTCGCGTCGCTTTTAATGGTGTACCTTAATTCTATAAAACATATCCGACGCTTCAGCAAATATCAATAAAGGACAACACCACCTTCGCATTGCCTTCAATACCCACTAAAAACAGCTTTAAATTAATTATATATCTTATTCCTTTACATAACATGATATAAATTAGGTAAGTATCATCTTTACGTTTCTATATTTATTACATATCCATGGCCAAACTTTAATATCATACATTTATCATCTTCTAAACATTTACGATGTGAATCCGTCAATTCTTGTTACAGATAATTTTAATTTTATGTTAATTAGATCTTGAAAGTAAAATGTTATTAGATGATACGGTGATTACGGCTTAGTTTGGTCAATCGATTGGTTTTTATAATGAAGCAAGGTGAGCTAAGCATCCTTATTACGATTGATATTGTTATGTAAGATTTTAGCAATTTTGAGTGCTGCGTTATTGTCAGATTCTGCGTCATCTACAGTCATAAAAGTAGGTGACAAACTTTGATGCTTTAATACTTGAGTTTATTTGTTTCATACATTTCAGATCGTACATTATGTAGAGCGACTTCGACAACACATCCTTAGTCATTATTCGAAAACATATTCTAAGAACATTCTGATCTATTAAGTCTTTCAAAAAAAAATATGGTCTCTTTTCTTAACAGTATTACTTTAAGCGTTACTGAAAATTCGTTCTCTCTGCTCCCGCTTCCTATCGGAATACTCGCTCGTATCCCGAGACCTGTAACTGACTCTTAAAAAAACTCTCCATCAAAAATCGAACGCCAATGGCGCCAAATCGCAATTAAAAAAACAACCACTATTGCACAGAGCACAAAAAATTTAAGTCGTGTTTTTTTTTTCAGAAGCAAACGCGCGCCGCATAGACAATGGGCGCCATTATTCGTGACAGTGCACTCATTACCGTTTTTGCTGACGGTACCGCAGCGCATTGTTCGTGAGCGTCTACCTGTGCTATCGGTACATCGCTCGTAATGATTTTCGTACCTATGCATTATTTGGTATTGAGAGTTTGGCAGGAGAAATGCATAGGGGAATGATTTATTTTGTACTTTTTTGTAAGATATATTGTAAGTGACGGTTTTGTTACTTCCGTGGTCCCTTAACTCTAAAATGAAGTACACTAACTATATCATTATTTTTCATGGGATATGTATAGAAGGTACTACGTTAGGTCAACTGGGTAGCAAAAGTACCTTCGCAATGAACCCTTTTGTTTAAAACAGTGATGTTGCCCTGCACGCGTAGCATGACCACCGTAGAAATAGGTTTTGTCGACGGAAGAATAGACAAAATGACAGATTGCGGTTGTTTATCTATCATCCCTTAATTTGAAGGCTAAAAAGGCAAACATTTGAGATATTTAAGACTATTTTACCTACTTACACTTTAAACTTACAGATATTTTAAATCTTATCTTATATAATTTACTTAAAGATATTTTAAATCCATGTATTTAAAATATCTTACCAAACATCACCAGACATTGGTCAAGGACTCTAAAGACCAAAAAAACACGAGATACAATTACAACCCTTTCTCAAATAGACACAAGTGCCTATGAAAAGAAACGTAAAGAATAATATCGGTAAACCCACGCACACACGTCCACCGGTAAGTAATAAAATAAATTCCACATATAAATTCGGTCGGGTCTGTTTTTTTGTCAATTAAAAATTACAGTGGGGTCTAAAACGCAGGTACTCGGTAATGTCGGCCGGTACCACTGAGCGAGTATGCCACGATTTACATTTTACTGGCTCTATCTCGAATTATATTGTTGTGAGACATCCACCGGGCTGCTTTGATGGAAATTCGTGGACAAGATACGAGTATAAAGAGGATAACGTCTTAGATTTTTTTAAAGCTAAAATAGAAACCGAAGCTCCCTTTAAAAGAGATAGGTAAATGTTCAAATCGAAGGATTAAAAGAAAGCATTCTCGAAATCAGACTGTAATTGTATATATTATGGAATTATAAATATCTCCCACTGAAACAACATAAATACTGTAGTTCATGAGAACTACAGTATATATGTTGCAAACAACATACAGTATATATGTTGAAACAACATAAATACTGTAATTTCATGAGAACTACAGTATAAAGGTTGGTAGGTCTCATGTTCCAGAGTTCCAGAAGCATACAGAACAGCCATTTAAATAACTATAATCAGTAGATGAAGACGATGATAAAGATGACTTCGACTAAATAACAACAATTCATACACGTTTATGACCTAATGAAGTGATCTGCTTCAGTTTTATTACTGAGTTATTTAGAACAGCCATCGGACAACAAAAACAAAAATAGTGCAACAATGCGCAAACGTAAAGTATCAAGAAATATTTTTTATAAGTAATCCGGGACCGACCTAACTCTGAACTCAGATCAGGTAGAAAAATGAACATTGAACATACGAAGGCAATTAACTTTCGGTACCTGCGCGCACGCACACATACGAGAGCGGGATTACACAAGGCAGAAAAGTATCGAAGGACCATTTAATACATTACACCGTGTGTGATGGTGAAGCGAAGCAGTTTCACACTGCCCAGAAGTTGTCTCTACTTGTGAATGAGAGGAAACTCACAGGAGGGATCCTATGGAATTTTAGAACACCATCTTTTCATCACTGCCTAGCTTGTCTCAATACCAAGTATGTTAGATCCGGGTATCAGGTTGCTGAACAAAAGAATAACAATCTTCTAAAACGTAGCAACCTTCTCTGGGCTGCTCCTGGAAAATATTAGATCTGAGCTATATTTTATTCTTCTAACTATTGTTTAACCAATTCAAAAGTTTCACTCTATCGTATACATAGATATTTCTATGAAAGCCAGGACACACAGGTAACGACGCAGATTTACGACTGCCCAAGTTTACTGTTGGAAATGGATCTACTGCATGTCCTTATTCTGTGATGTCTGCACACGCGCGTAGCGTACGCGCAAGCAGTTTGCATGTGTGCGAGCGCGCAACACTTGCGCAAACATGGGGGTGTAACGCCTTTACGGGGTTCTAAAGATAAATCGGTGTGCTTTAATGGCATTCGGAATTTATGTTCGGGTTGAATTTGTTTTTAAGTTATATTAAGTGCGTACCAATTGTAGTTTTCGAGACAAAAGGAGGAAGAAATCTTGTGGGGTTTTAATAAGCTTTAAGTGTTATCGGGGTTTAAAATTAATTAGCAGTGATTCATGGAAGGTATTGCAGCCTCAAATAATGTACTACATTATGGAAATGTTAAATTTAAATGTGGGTTTTAAACGATAACATCATAACAACAAAGTATAATACAAACACACCAGAAAATCAAGAATGCTAAAACCCAGCTAGATATTTATTAAAACAGCAAACTTTATAATGATTATAGACAGCACCATACAGTAAAAAACTGTAATGTAAAATACTGGTATTCAGCTGCATCCGGTTAGACTAGAAGCCGACCCCAACATAGTTGGGAAAAGGCTAGGCAGATGATGAGACAGCACCACACTGGACAATGATCGTCCAATCATGATGTGGCCGAATACACAATACATCCAAAATATAAAACATCGCACCTCAGAATCAAAGCTTGAAAAACCAAAGCCACGCTTACGCGCACATATACCCAAATTACAACGCTCTAACGCCATGAGTAAGCAAAATTATAAACACAGACTCTATTTGAAATACAAAACAAAATCAGTTTCAAGGATCAGTCAAATTGACCGAACGAAAGTGCTCTCACTTCCATACAATAGATGGTTGCAAAAAATGGTTCACTGGTTAGAATCCCAGAAAAAAAGAAACCATGTGTGTTGGTCAGTCCGTTTGTTTAAAATTTAAAGTCTTGGAAGAAGGCACGACGACGTTTTAAGTTTTGAAATAAGTAATTGGAAATTCGAATCTCTTCCTTGACTATTTGTAATGTGTTATAACTAAGCAGGTCGCGAAATCTCCATTGCGAATAGATAGTAAACAAAAAAAAAACGAATACGACATCATGTGAAAAACTCCAATCTTTCGAGAGAAAAATTTTACTTGTGTTAAATAAAGCTCATAGGCGTCATAATTTTTTTAATTTAAAGTTGTGTCCTAATCTTGAACCTGCCATATCATTTGACAGACAGTATTTTTCTTATTTTCCCCTTCTTATCAGTCACTTGAGCGTTATCTATCATCTTTCTCTCTTCTCTTATGTCGATCCGTATCTATCTCTGCTTTCTCTGTCTAATTGTTAAATACCTACGTTTAAAAGCTCTACTTATTACTTCAGATTTTTTGCTACTTGCAAGCGACGCCACAGACTATTAGTGCAACCAGAAAAACAAAAGACAATTTAAATGCATTCTTTAGCGACATGTGGCCAGAATATTTAAAATGATCTACTGCAGCGACGGTTATTACCGGCCAGTGGCCGGAAGTCACATGTTATTGGCAATCGCCATCTTGGATCAGCGTTCAATAGGACTGGGGTTAACTAATGATTTATATGCAAACACACGTAGGTATTGGCAAATTAAACTAATTACGAACATGGCTTGAAAAAGAGTTTCTTTTTATGGTTTAGGTAATTTTATATTGGAATACTTGAGATGGGGATCCTAAACCTTGATCTGAATTGATAAATATACCAACTAATTCGTACAATGATGATCTAAATCTATGTAGATAAACGAAATTCAATTAACTTTTAGCAATAACTAGCCTAGAGATGTAGGGCAACGCACACATCAATATCAAGTGCGAATTTTATTCTAGTAGGTAGTTAAAAACTTAATGTGTTTATAATTTAATTAATTAGAACTATCACTTTTATGATTCAATCACTTTTTTAATTGAAATTGAAAAAACTCAACAACAGTTATTACAACTATCAATAGTAAGGCAGTGGTCACACTTGTTAAAATGCATCATCATAAATGACAGTCTTCAGTATCACAAGCGAATCGATGCAGACAAGTGTGATTAGTTCGCATACCACCCGCGGCGCTGCAAGCGCACCCGACGATACATCCAATTACCAATCCTCCGAATTTATGCGAACTACAAATAATAGGGCGCCATTACTGATTTATGAGCGAACGCATTCTAAGAACAACAAAGGTTGCCGGCAAAAAAAAACCCTACTTGTTTTAGTCTTAATATTATCGCGTGTGTTCTTACATGAGTCATTTATAATGTAATCGACATGATTCAAGCGCTAGACGCGAAAAAAATTCAAAAAGTTAAATTGTAGAAGGCCGTACGAGTCGTGTCAGTGCTTGCGGCAATTAAAAATAATTAGGGAACGAAGATGGCGTGTTCTCGGAAGGACTGGCGGTACATTTACATATGGCGTTGGACGATCTACCGGGCGCGGTGCCGCTGCCCGCCGGCAGCGGCACCGCGCCCTGGATGCAACTGGAATCTATGTTTTTTTCCTATCTTTTTCATTGACAGAGTATAATTCTCTTCCGTTTTTACCGGTACGATTTTCACAATATGTTTTACATTGGTCTGATCATCAATAATTTGTTTAGAACTGTTGTCTGCGAGATCCTGAGAGATGAGAACCTACCTCATCACACAATTGATAATCATAAGGGGTGGCGGAGTTTACAATCCATAATTGACCATTTTTCTGAAAATCATCAGCTGCAAATACTCCTAAGCCCCGCTCCCAGCTCCCAGTGGCACCACAACGCACTTGTAAACTAAATCGAGCGCGATTAGGGGCAATAGTGATTGAAAAGGGTAAAGAAACCGACCTGTATTAATGTCCATCTTTTATTTGTTATTTTTCGACCAAATAACGCCGGCCAGAGGTTTAATTTTGTACTATAGATACGTATAATATAATATTGTACACTACTTATTACGAATTAAGTTCACGAAATCACGAAAGACGTTTATTTTTTAAACGGAATTTGGCTAAATTGCTAAATTGCTATCAATAGTGATTTGATTCTGAGTATAGTATGAAAATATATTCGTGAAAACGTTTCATATATCTTAGGACCAATTGCCAAGACGAAAAGACCAATGGTCCTTCAGATCTCAATGGAAGTAATATTAACAATACCTGTTTATAGGGTTATTGGTAATATGTCAGCAATCCATTATGGGGATGTAGGAGAGGTCATTTGCAACCAAACTCCTTATGACAAAGGTTGCCATTTGCATAGAGGTCATAAGGGGTTCCTTATGACCTCTATGCAAATGGCAACCTTTTCGAGTAAATTGTTTTTTTTTTTGGTATAACTTGAAAATTCATTAAAAATCGAAAAAAAAATGATATTTGCATAGGAGTTATTATTGTATATATAATTTGGTTGCAAATGACATGTCCTACATGTACTGTGAGAGGAATTTATGAAAGTGTGGTTAACTGTTTTCATGTTTTTATTTTGTATATTTTAATATGTGTTATTTATAATTGTCCCTTTTATTCATAATTTTAGTTGCTGTAATTGGTTGTATAACCGTTGTAATTAAATAAATAAACAATGTAACACACACACCTACAGCCACTAATTATTCTACAAATCTCTTAGTACCTCACTGTAGTGAAAAACTAACATTTCTCAGTATTCATCCGTGACCTAGTTCGTTCTAGAGCAAGGTCATCCCTCCATTCAATTATAAAGTGTTCCAGTTTGAAGGATGATGTGGAAGACAATGCACTATCGAGGACTTCGGAAGCTGAGAAGATTGAGATATGATTGAGTAAGTTCTTAATAGAATAAATCGTGCTGAGCAAAAAGTAGGTTGAGGAGCGTTGCTTTTCTTAATTACGTGTCTTAAGTGTGTGTGTGTGTGTGTGTTAGTGTTTATGGGTGTGTGTGTTAGTGTTTATGTGTGTGTATGTTTGTTAGAGTGTGTGTAAGTGTATATGTGTATTAGAGTGGGTGTGAGTGTGTGTCAGGTTGTGTGTTTTAGTTAGTTACTTTGCTTGGTCTTTTCTTGGGGTATTAATGTGAAGGAAAATTTCCTATGGGTCAATTTGGGTCTTCTACAAGTATAGTTTCTTAGGTCCCAAATATAACACAAGACGCGAACACAAGCAGAGTCGCGAGAAAAGCTAGTCCACATCGTTTAAGAATTTAACAACATTTTTATAGCCAACAATATTAAAAAATTAAATAGCGTTATTGCAAATGGTCTGGTGATCCCTTTTAAACGATATGATTTATTATATATTACTGTGTTGAATTTAAATATTAAATCCCAAGTAATGGCAGCCAATTTATAGAATGACGTTAATCAAATCAAATGCCAAGAATGTGATGAGATTGAATCATCGGAAAATTACGTTTTTGACGACTTTAGATTTGTCTTATTATTTGGAGTTCCGCGAATAGTATTTACTTGTGATTATGTTAACCCATTGTTATTGCGGTTTTGGAGTTTGAGTGATAAAATATTGTAAGCCAATTTTTTTTTTAAAGAGTAACCGTGGAGTTTCTTGCCGGCTCTTCTCCATAGGAAACGACCAATTGGAACCGTGCACCTAGCTTCTGACGTTTCATAAGTGCCCATGTAGGTTTATGTGAAATAAAATATTTTGATTTTGGTTTTGATTCTTAATGACTTTGGATAACGCCCCGCTTAATTATTTGAGATACCCTGGGAACTTAAAAGAATATTAAGACGTATATTTTCACTCTAATAGTACCTTTTGGATTTAAAGCTGACTGCAACATCGCAACAAGACTATTTCTACATTGTTTTCGTAAATAACATAGTTGGTCCTCAATAACAATTTCAAACTCCAGTGCAAACTTATGTTTTCAAAATTTATTTCGAGAAAATCTGTCTGCTCTCTTGTCGTTCTCATTTTGTTTTTTTCCTAGAGAACCTTAGCCGACCGCTATACTACCGACTCGATCGCCCAATTTCGGTGCATATTATTATGCATCAAAATATGACTCATTCGGGCAGTGGGTCGGTGCCGCGCTGCATTCTCATAACTGGTTGCTCCTGCGCACCTCTCCATTCATCGCAAGAGTTTTCCTCTTTCATACGACAGGTCTATTTCAAAACGTCATACAAATTGTGAGAGAACAATCGAATCCCAACTTTACCGTTGTAGAAATAAGATTGAGTTTCTTTTGTCCATGGTATGGATATTATGGCGGGGTGGTGAAAGTAAGTAGTAGTAAATTTCTGAGTAAACTTGCAAGTTTAAATTTTTGTTTTTACTCCAATTATGCGACTGTGGGAAAGTAAGCCCTTATGATTCAGACCATTGCGATTGATTGGGAAAAGATACTAGTTTGTGTAGTTGCGCGTGAGTGTAATCACGCGTTGGGTTTGCGCATGCGTCAATACACGTACTCATACATTACTAAGTATCAGCCTGTGTGTATCCGGTTCCGGCTGTTTATTTGTACAAATAATATAATTGGCAGGGTTTTGTATTTGTAGTCGCATTTTATTTCATTCCTCAAATTATCAGAAAGTTTGTCTACTCAACTTAGTTTAGCACCATAACTAGGTACATATATGGTAATTGAGAGAGTGACCATCAAGTTTGACTAAACATAATTAAGTATAAAGAACAGTTTTTCAAATAAGGTCGACGACAGACATTAGACATAAATAAATAACGTTTATCTGACTAATCACAATCCACATTGAAAAATACAAAACCAACAAGAACAACAACTCCACACTACAAATCCCACAATCATCTAACGCAGACAGACAGACACACATGCATCCGTAATAATAAAGATAATCTCAACAACGACCGATCAAAGCAGTCTCCATTGAGTTGAGAGCACAAATTGCACCGCTGAAGCAGTGCATCTGCACCCAGCCTTTGATGTCAAAGCTGGAGGAACAGACAGTGTGTACGAGGCGGAAAATCCAGCTATTCGTTTAGTAACGAGTGTAGTCGGGCGGGGAATAGTTTCAGGTCTCTAGCTGTGGAGATGTTCAATGATTTGGAAGCTGAAGAAATGGTTTGGTTGGTTCCTTCTATATTTCATTTCAGGTTCGGCAGAGCATAGGTATACCTAACAACAGCCATAGTTATATACATAAGAATATTCAAAGCTTGCATGACCTTTTTGTGCGATTTGCGGCTAAAATCACATTGAACAACATATATCTATTAACGCAAATGTCGCAAACCTAATGTTATGCTACACAGCTTCTGCAGTCTGTGTCCTGGAAGGATTTTTGGAGGCTCTGGACCAGGTTCCAAAATAATACAAATAATATGTTACTCTGATAAAGATTCCTAAAGACAGCAAAATCGAAACTAATACGGCACTAGCGTCCTTAACATAAGTCCTTCCAATAAAACATTCATCAACGAGAATCGAGCAGCTTTAAAAAACGAACGATACTACTACTCATAGCCCGTAGCCTCTAATCCTGAAAAAAAAAACATGGCCACAATACCAGCCAGTATTACTGTGGAGTACAGTAGGTGCACGTTGCACAAACCGACATAATCCCACCACAATGACGTTTGGCCATTCATAGACAACAATGCGGATTACTGCTAATTTTGTTATGGTATTATGAATGTTGCTAAAAGAGGAAATCTTTTTTGAACTTTAACTGGTTTTTAGGGCGAGATAACGAAATTATGGAAGTAGATGAAGGTAGAAGATTTTCGAGAGGAAGCTGGAGACTCAGCAATTAGCCGAAGTAATTAGATTGTGATGATTGTGAATTGAACTATTGCTCATGATCACGACTCGACATATTGAAGATGAAAAAGTATACCTACAAAATTGGATTTAATAATTATTAGTTTATGGTTTATTATAGCTGGACTCGTGTAGCCGGCCATAGCCATCAAATGACTTCACCCGCTCTGGGCGGAGCGGAAAGACGTGTCTGACTTTTACTGACTAAAACCCACCCGTGATCCTTCAGTTGCCTGTTGCTAAGGTCCCGGTAACCCTTTCGGACTTTCCCGCAACCCTGGCAGGTATCAGTCCTAGCGGACCCCGCCAATTGTGCTGACATCTCTGACTCATGTTGCCGCCCTATAGTCTTACTTATTCCACCACGATTTTCCATGTATCATAAGTAGGAATTACGTGTTGTTATTGTTACGTGTTGTGTTGCTCACCAACACGCCATCAATGAACATACCTAGTCCTGGTCTCCTGTACGCCGGATCTGTAGAGTTTAAATCTGTGTTTTAGCCCAGATACCCGGTCGCTTTCGTTTCAGTGATAATCTTCCTGCAGCTTCAAGCGGGTTTTTCAGTAAATTCATTTTCTTTAAAAAAAAATACGATGGCTGGTAGACTAAAATATGGTAATATTCGACTGAACAGCGTTAATATACTCATATAACCCATATTTTTATTTATTGGGCACAATAGGAGGAAAAGCGATACCTAAATTAACCTAAATATTGCATTTTCGACGCATTATCGAGCATTGCAAATCCAACAGTGAGCTTTAAGGCATTACATTAAGCTGTTATCAAGTGTTAGTGAAAATGGGCATTGAGAATGGGTTATCCTTGATAGCAATTCCCCGACTAGAGAATCGAACTAGCTCCGCTTTCTTTGGCTGCAAGGACCAGACAGACAAAGAACTATCGGAAAAAAATATATAATGTCTACCAATGAAGTGTAAATTACTCTAATAAAAAATAAACGGTTCAATATCGCTCCAGTAGTCTACAAAAAACTAATAATAAGTACAGTCAGACAAAAAAAGAGGAGCTGTAAGCTGCGTTTAGCTGTTAAATCGAGTGTGAAGCTTGCGGTGTAATGTGTTATCGATTGTACGTTTTTGTGTTCAGCTCGATCAAGTGAGACGGTTGCATTCATTGTAGAACCTTTGCGGGTTTTTAATACTTTTGTGTTTGAATCTACAGGGTGTAGGTACTAATATAGGTTGCTAAAATTTTCTTATTTTTTTATACAATAAAATAAATAATGTAATGTTTGTTAAAGGATGGTGGAGCGACGACTCCTAAAATGGTGGGCGCGTATCTGCAAACGTAGCGTGTGATGCCCCCCAGCTATATGGACTGGTGATCGCAAGAAAACGGCTGGGACAGACTGGATGTGGAAGGCCGAGGATAGGGTGTTGTGGCACAGCTTGGGAGAGGCCTAAGGCCAGCAGTGGACTTCAATAGTCCGAGTTGATTGATTGATTATTTGAATAAATAATAAAAATAAATGTTCTAAGGCGTATCTTAGTTGAGTATATAGAAATTGCAAAAAAAAGAGTTAAAAATACAAAAAAGAAACAGTCATCACATATTTATGTATGAAGTTTTTTCTGCAGTGGCTAGAAAAGACTCCAAGTTTTAAGATATTGTGAAACAACACCAAAGCCTACAAGGAGATACATCTCAATGGATTCAGACAGCAGTAGACATCGATAAGCAGAAAGAGGAGTCTGGCGGGCAACTGCCCAACGATTGATGTCGGGATCTTGCATATATGCCGACCGCGCGGTAAACTCTAATTGCGCGATGCAGGATTTTAGTGTGACGTCAAGTCATTGATGCGTAGTTCGTATGTGGCGATGTAGATGCCGCCACAGAGGTAAATGAGACCTTTGTCCCGCAGTCAGGGAAAACTGTGATTCCCAGTAATAATATCTAAAAAATTGTCTAAGTGACATGTTTTTTCTTATTCAAATACTTATTTATTTCCATTTTGACACCAGAGTGCTTACATTTGCAAAGGATATTATAAAAAATAGCTTGGCAATATTATAATTCGGGAACGCGTCCAAAAGTTCGTATCGTTTAATTCCGCCATTACCAGCTGTTCAAAGTATTGAGATTAGTTTGTTTTTAAATTATAATGTTCGGAGTGCGTTCACCGCGAATTTCTTATTCTGTAGTCCATGGTAATGACCATGAATGTTTTAAATGGGTATCGATGTTTAGGGGAGAAATAAGGTCAAGTCAATTCAGACTTTATAGTAGACATACCTAAATCTTGCTGAATCACTTAGGTAGAACTGAGGCAAATTCTACCTCGCGAGAACATACACTCTTAGTTTTAAATTTCATTAGGGTCTATTAGGTTCTATTTTCTAAGAATCAGAAGACTCCGCGAGTCTGCCTAGCCTTTTACCAACTATGTTGGGGTCGGCTTTCAGAGAAAATGCATTATTAATTATACGTAGAGTAACTAGTACTCGCGTAAAAACTATAGAACGCCACCTGCTACGATCCTTACATACTCCTTTGGCTTCGTTTACGTTCATACATCACGCGTAGCATGACCACCATAGGAACGAGTTTTGTCGACGGAGGAATAGACAAAATGACAGATAAACAATCAAAATCTGTCATTTTGTCTTCTTGTCTAATAGTTGTGTTTGCTAAACTTTTGAGTGACTGATAACTTATGAAGTGTTTCAGATACAAAATATAATATCGACAGTAACCACCACTACACTAACTATAAGCATGACTCCAGGCACTGTATGGGGTCATTGAACAAACCCACACATAATATATAGAAAGTTCTGGATATTGCCCCCATGTTTGTGGCCATATGGAAATGGGGTCTTACCGAATTGTAATGAGCCTTGAAAAATATAAGGCATTAAAGCGTTTAAACATAACATGTTTATATTGTTACTAGGGCTGCGCAAGCTCCGAATTGTCAAGGGTGGGATAGAAATGGAAATACTTAACGAATTATTATTTAGCATAATAGACGTTCGTATTTCGTTTTTGAGGGTGGGAAATCATCAAATGACTTCTCCCGCTCTGGGCGGAGCGGGAGGGCGTGTCAGACTTTTATCTTTTTGTATCTTTTTATCTTTTATTTACGGACGCTTTTAATCTGCACGTTTTTCTACATTGTACTCACATGTATGATTCCAACATGAATGATGTAAACAACATATTGTAACAATATTCTGATTTAAAAGAGTGTCCGTGGAGTTTCTTGCCCGTTCTTCTCCATAGGAACCTACTACGCTTTGGAATGGGCAACTAGCTTCATATTTTCTGACTGACCGACCCTTTGACAATTCAAAAGTGCCTGTAATTGGTTTATTTGAAATAAATGCTTTGAGTTTGAGTTTACTGACTAAAACCCACCAGTGTTCCTTCAGTTGCCTGGTACCAAGGGTCCCGGTATCCCTTTCGGAGTTTCCCGCAACCCTGTCGACATAGGTGTGTCGAGGCTCTCTCAGGGAAACATGGCACAAAAGGGAGGAAGCCTATATTCAGCAGTGACTGGAACGAGGCTGCTAATGATGATGATGATGATGACGTCCTAAAAGCGTCTGACATGGCCTCAGAACAAGCTGAAGCTGCCATTTAAACAGTAGAACCTATGACCGACCGTTGAAGTAGACGTGTCTTAAGTAAAGACTGCGAATCGGCAAACCTAAGGTACTGCCTTCAGGTTGCAAGAAACAGGTAGAGCAAATATCTCCGAAGGGTGGGGAGCAGCTGGAGAAGAGTAACAGTGGACTGCTGTACGCTGATGACTAGGACAAGTCCTGTTGTCACGGTAACGCTTCTTTAAAATTAAAGAAATATAGAATTTTGAGAACCTGCAGGAAATATTAAAACTGTATCAGCAGAGTTCCCTCGATCCATAAAGCAAAAGTATCTACATTCTAAGACACGCATTAAAATTTTATTTTAAAATCACAGCTATAATTAGGAAACTAGAATACAAAATCATTATATCAACGACATATTATTAAAAAGCCTTAAAAATTTAAAAGAAATCAAATATTAAAAAATAAAAAATTTGGTCCAGATTTAAAAAGTACAGGACCCTATTATTATAAGTTTCAAATGTTGATACATTTAAATTATATGCGCAAACGCATGATGTGACACAGTGAATATTTAGCAAGAATTACAATAGTGAACGGGTAAGCACTCCATTTTGAATTGCATGAGGTCAAATGTATAAAACTTTCATTAAGGATATGTTGCTGTTTTTATTTATTTTGGTAAATATTTTTAATATGTCCATAATATTGTGGAGATTTGTAATTTATTTATTGTATATTTTATGTTGCTGGGCGGATTGCTACGCGACTTTGTTTCACAGCGCTGAAAGCTCACAAGGTAAAGGCTGGTTTGCTTATACAATTGTTGACTCACGGACGTTTTTGCTTTGTCTTAGCCAAGGGAATTAATGTAGATTTCAATCATAGCCTTCTTGTTGCAAGTTCGAACGAAAGAATGTCTATCCAACATCTAACCTTGACCCAAAGCTGTCATTCACACATCTAGGCAAGAAAATTTATTCCCATGCACGCAAACTGGCCTGAAACCTAATTACAGAGAGTCTACTGAAAAATTTATTCATAAATCTAACAAGCCAGGTCATATATCCAGCCTGCTCTCAATTCGTGGCATCAATACTAGCTACTTGTAATGCTGACATGCACTGTGGGCCCTTTTGTCCGGAACTGGGTCGCTGCACACTTGCACAGTGACACACTTGAGCCTGCGCTTACGTCACAGCGACTGTACCCTTCAAGACGCGAGGCTTTTCAATGGCTGCTAGTAAGCGGGTTTTAATTAAGTGTCTAATGGGGTAGTTTTATAAATTATTGAAGTGGGTTTTTAGTTTGATTGACGTTTTATTTTAGTGTACACACGGCTACACATCAAGCTATACATTTCCAGAATAAGGTAACCTCTCATTGTATGGAAATCCTATAAAATGCGAGATCAGCATAAACTGAAAATGTATAGCTTGATGTGTAGCCGTGTGTACGTAAGGGACCAGAAAGAAGCTCTAGACAAAGTGACATTATATCAGCGATAACGATGATGGAAAAGACAAAAATGTATAGGACTGACATAAGCTTAATGAAAAGCTTATGTCAATCCTGTTGAAAGTCATTGTAGAAATACGAAACGCTTTCGAAGCGATTGTCACCTGTCTAGGCCCTCTGTGACAACTGTCTCGAGGAGTTCCTCGTTCCTTCGAAACCAGTTGGTTTCGAAGTTACGATATTATAACATGGTACATAAGTAATTTTAAGAACACACAGTAATTTAAAATTCCATTATTTACATGAGCAATTCCGATATCTACCTACCTGGATCGCACATCACGGACAAATGTGACACGTACCCTCAACTTCGCTAACGAAAACATTGTTTTTTCCTCTCCCATACATTATCGCATAATAGTGTAACAACGGCCTATAATTGGGGTAAATACGCCAAATATCGGCGGTCGTCCTAAGCAAACAACGGGGGTACCTACCCGGTGACACCGGGGTATGCGCGTGTAGAACTGTGTGTTAGATGCGTTGTTGTTTTTTGTAAATGACAAAATCAGAAACTTTGAACCTACATATTACTCTGTAGAGTTTAAGTCCACCGTAGTTTAATGTTGTGTTATGCGGTTGAATAGATAATAATTATGCTTAAAAGCAGTACCTACCTAGTTTATAGGGACTTATAAAGATGTAATTTTTAAATGCATCAGGATTTTTTTTATTTTCCACGATAATAAATTGTAATAAAGCTCTGAGGACCAAAGATCCTAAGGACCAGGTCAGACCAGATAGCTAAGAAACTGCGTAGGAAGCGATATTACCAAAATGAAATACTTTTCTGATAGAAAAACATGATACGTAACCTAAGTGGCCTCGCATAACATGTATGAAGAATATGCTTATAACTATAAGCTTCTCGACAACCCCCATTTGTATTACTTATAATCAAAACTTCCAGAGTCCATAACCTTTAACCAAAAAAAACCGGCCAAGTGCGATTCGGACTCGCGCACAAAGGGTTCCGTACCATTATCTATAAAAACGGCAAAAAAATCACGTTTGTTGTATGGGAGCCCCCTTAAATATTTATTTTATTTTGTTTTTTAGTATTTGATGTTAAAACGAAAATTTCAACTGTCTAACTATCACGGTTCATGAGATACAGCCTGGTGACAGACGGACGGATAGCGGAGTCTTAGTAGCAGGGTCCTGTTTTACCCTTTGGGTACGGAACCCTAAAAAAAAGATCATAGCGCAAAAAAAGTCGCAACAAAAAGTCGCAATGTCCACATGTATGTGCAGGACACACGTGCAATACATGCGATCGCCAAGTGCGTCGTATTCTCACGTCTGGAGCGAATCTAACAAAAAGCGGAACGTGATTTATCGACGGGCGAATCGACACCCTCGCTCACTTGTCTGAACTACCCTTAGGACCGTGGAGAGCGCGGGCGATGCAGTGCAATTGAATTGTTGCGAGTAAAATACTTGCCAATATACTTTAAACTATTAAAGTATATTGCCAAGTATTTTATAATCGACCTAAAAAGGTACCTACTATTCCACTGCAGGGCAAATTAACTTTACTTGCAAGATAAGATAATGCCTAGAAATTAGACAATTAGGTACTCGAAAATACCAAAATTAAATCTACGAGTAGCCTATGTCCAGCGGTGGGCTGCTGTGGAATGTAATCTACGGCGAGAAAATCAGGTCTTATATAGGTATTATTAAAATGTAGCACAAAGCAATAATATATTTAATAGGATTGTATTACAAATTAAATAAATTATTTAGCGTGGGATAGAAAATGCATGTTAATGGAATTGAAAGATAAGATTACTGACATGTGTTCTTAATGCAGCAGCACTAAAAATCTTTCAGTTATATTAAAATGTCATGCTTTTGAATACCTATACAAATAGGTTAGTAACAAAGAAGTCTCAATTATATTAGAATAACAAACTACAATTCAAAGGTCAAATTCTCCATATTATGGCGATCACTCTCTGTAATCTCAGTTTCGATAATTAAAATATTATGTAGAATCTTTGCTACAGCTGCAAAAACGTCTAGAAACAATCTATGCAGTGCTTACCTGGAAACTTGCTGGTTAAATGTCAGCTATGCTATATCGACCATCAAAAATTCTAAAGAGGTAATTTTAAAGATGGACGATAACTTAGGATATCATGGTCCAGTTGAAAACCAGCGTCAGGCATTACCTTCTGGCATTTTTGGAACATACTTATTTGGTATTATTTTTTTTGTATTTATTTTTCTCTTTTTTATTTGCCACTGATATACAAAAAGAATATTAATAATATGCCAAATAAACATATGTATTTCATACTTGTTGAGTATTCCTTTCTCTTTTTTGCCAAACTATACCTAGGTATTTGAATGGTGTCTAAAAATATTGTAATCTCACACTTACTCTATGTCTTTCCGATTTCACGTTCATGTATCAAAAGCGTCAAACGCAACGACATCAACGGGACTACCTGTGACCCACCCTCGCGTTTTGTCGCGCAAAAAAAATAACGCGCATAATCGTAATCGCATTGTCGAGACTGACTCCGCAGGTCACTTTCCTTGTTCTAACACTGACGCAGTCTCAACCGTATCCGCCAAAAATTAAGGTTTAAAATAGAGTGTAAAAGAGATGTTGTTTTTCAAACGAGAAAATTATGTAGCGTAAGAATCAGAATCGTTTGTTTGATAAAAGTTTTATTATTTGTAATAAATTCTGTGGGTTTTGTATGGATTTTTGACAGCGTAATTTTTAATGTTTTTATGTTGGTGTAATGTCACATAATTGTATGACGTTTATGTCGTGGGAGAATCTAGCAAGGTTATATTGTGGAGGTGTTAGAAATAAATGTTAAAGAGAGACGAGAAAAATATTGAGATTGAAGATGTCAACGATACGATGACGACGTATGACGACACGACGACACAAGGATGACGATAGATAGAAAATTGAATAATCTTTACTATGTGCACCATATAAATTACAGTAAAAATATAGAAATTTTACAGGATGACACACGATTTTCCGGTTATATATATATATATATAATTTAAGTGGAAAATTCCCTCTGAAAATCACATCAAGGAAAAACTCAAAAATTAAAAAATTTTGAATAAAAATACAACCTTAAAATTCATTTATTCCATTAACCTAAGCATCTTATCACCAAAAACGGTAAATTGAGCTAAAGATACCTGCACATACATACAAGTTTACTCTCAAGCGGCATCCAGTTTTATTAACAAATATAAATAGTGTATTGACTTCTGAACTCGTAATCCGCGATACATAAAAAGACCAATGAACTGCGTTTGATTTTATTTAAAAAAAAAACATATGTATATACCTATGTTACGCAAATATAGAAAGCTATGTTAATGCGTGCGCAAGCGACTTAACTTAGGTACGAAATCAATCGGTTAATTAATTCAATTATGGTTTTTACGAATTTTATTAAACCGAGGAAAGCGTTACAAAGTTGTTTTTTTTCAATTAGTCCATAGATTGATGAACATACTTTTAACAAATATTTCATAGTCAAATATTGGTCAAAAATTCAAAAACAGATTCGAAATAATAAAATACGATTGGCCTAAACGGAGCATTTTTTTTTAAATTATCTTTTAAATTAGGCTTTAATTTAAAAGATAATTTAAAAAAAAATGCCAGGCTTTGGCAGTGTACCTACAAACTAGCTGTAGGTAGTGTTTTGTTTTCCTTAATACAGAACTTATCTGCGCATCTTATTTTTTGCAAAAATCAAGTACCTCAAGAAAAATTCATTTGAATTTTAAAGTACAGAATAATGCGTTATTCTAAAGTGTTTTACGCCATTTGTTCGTTGTAATCCTCTTTAAATTATTGGTAATGTCAAACGTACTGTGATCTTTGACGTCGACATTAATTTGGTTGTTTCATTACAAGAAAAATAATGACTGCATAAAAAATCTTGGCATATCCGCAATTTGCCCTCAAATCAATGACTGGTTTATTATTGCTTGTGTAATAAATGTTTTTTCGCAAGTGTTTAATGACGAGATTTAAATAATGTCCTAACAGCTTCTCTTATCATAGATAGTACCCCCTACATACAAATTTTACATTTTTATAATATTAGTATAGACTAATATTATACAAATGTAAAATTTGTATGTAGGGGGTAAGATTTGGAACTACTGATCCGATTCTGAAAATTCTTTCACTTTGATGGGAAGATACAGTATTGCCCAGTGTCAGGATATTTATTTTATGTTAAAATAACAAATTCCACGCGGACTAAGTCGTGGGCAGAATTTATGGCTCTATGTGATTATCAGGCACTATGTTAGTTTTATTAATTGGGGTCATAGAAGTCCTAAAACTCCCGCCCCTACAAATATTTATGAACTTAATAAAAACGTAAATAGCTAGTTAGGTTAGGATGGGTCATAATGTGTAAGAGCAGACTCGGTAAAAGCATGGCCTAACATGGATTGGTCATTTAACCTAGCTTCGTGAAACCTAGCAATAAACAGATATTAAAAGATTTATCACAAAATATAAATATACCTAACAACAAAACGATAGTTGACAGTCGTAAAAAACTACCAAAACGCTATAATATCTACCTGCTTTGTTCAAACAGTGTTATGAATTTGAAATAATACGCCGCATGTCGCAACGACCCGTGGTACATCGTTAAATATTAAAAAAAAACACTACCTGTAACTTCGATACGACTTACAACTATTCGACTATCGCAAAAACTTACTAACAATCAAAATTAGATCCTATTTCGATAAAGGTACGTCCCTTTTTCGATAAATTTAACTTTCAAAACTGCATCTAAGCGTGTGTGATAAAAAGGTTAGACGTCCGATGCAATTGTAAATTTTGAAATATTTATGATTTTAAAAGTATTGTTTATGTCGAAGGAATAAGATTTATTTTCGCTTAGCAATAAGATAATGTTTCTGGCTAGACAGTGGCTTGATATAAACCGTTTGAGATTGTAACCCAATGTTGTGCACACGAGTGCATGTGGTTTCAAAAACATTAGTTTTATCTATCAAAACTATTAAGTACTTTATTTTATATTTTTTCTAGATAGCACAGTTACTATTAGATCTTAATCAACAAACTTAAAACTTTTTTAGTTTACAACTAAGAATAAACTTGGTCCAGTGAGGCTTACATCATACCGTGCTTAAAAATTGCATTAGCAAACTGTTTAATTAGTCTTAACAAAACTTGGCCCAATAAAACAATTTGGTAGGCATCTACGAAAACTTCACAGATATCAAACTTGGTTAAAACTCCCACGCAAATATATTAAAACGCAACCCGGAATTCAGACAGATAAAGTAATTTTTTTCAATTCCATTTTCAATAAAAGATTTTAGTACAAAAAATGTTAAAAGCATTGCTCGACACTGCCCTTACCCGACTGGTGAAAAAAAGATGATTAATGATGTTGGAAATTAAATTATTTGAGCGCAGGTACAGGGTAGTGGCAATTTTTTAGCTATTGTCCCTACGTCACAGAACCGGGGTGTAATTTTAGGTGATTTTTTGAATTTATTATGTGCCCAAAAATATTTTTGGTGAAAGGTGCATTTCTGATTTGATTTTATCTAGGTTTGCAAACACGCCGGCTACCACCAGACAAGGCCAATAAGGCACAACGAATTGAGCAAATACTGACGATTTTCTACCGTTTCAACCAATTCCGAATCAATCAACTGCCCGTGAATTTAGGTAAACTAGACAGGTAGGTACAGGTTAATCGGTCAGTAATTGCATTTTTAATTAACAATCCGTGAATAAACGAAATAAATCAACACACATTACGATACAGCAACGCAAAAGGACCAATAATCTAAAACGTTAACATTCTGCAATCAAAAATATTATTTTTCGTAAAAAAACCAGGCTGCAATATGTGTTGATGATAGCCAATCAACTTTAATTATAATAATTGACTATTGAAAATAACATATGCGGTATTGCGAACAAATACGGGTGAAAAAAAACTAGTATTAACGTTCAAATCACAGTACAGTAAAGAAAAAAGAGGAATGCGGCTTGTTTGATTTGAATATACGAGATTCCGTATGTGTGAACAAACCTTGAAATCAATTGAAAATGCGGAAAAATAAACAACAGTAGATCCTGGCAATAATCGTGATCAAAAACAACAAGAAAACTGCAAAGATCTACGGCAAATGTGGAGGAACTGTGGAGAGAGGATACAGCTGACCAAGAAAGCCTTAGGAATCTATTATAGAGCTGATATAAATTCCTTAAAAAATACAGTAAAAGCCGAATAACAATCAATACTAGATTAAGTGACAAATAACACCTTCCAAAGAAAAGAAAAACAAAAAGAATTAGATATTATTATCACTAAGACGGCAAAACAATCCGTACTCTAGGACCAAAATTTCTGCGGACTTCTAAAATTCCCTATAAAATACCAACTATAGAACGTATAACGAACATGTAAATAAAAAGTGGTTCCAATAAGCTTTGGGGTATAAAGTTGAACAATTACAGGCAGACGAGGATTGTAAAATTTTACAATCTGTACGAATGATGGTCGACTGGTGTTATTGTGATTACCAAAGCCGAATGCTAATAGCGGATAGACAATATGGACTTGTTTTATGTCAATTCTGTCTATGGTTTTTATATGAAATTCTTTTTTGCATTAACAGACCTGCATGAATTCAAGATAGTATTACAATCATTACTATTATCCCACTTATAAGATTTGGATGAAAGGCGCATCAATAGTTTATAACTAACAAAAAGTACTAGGCTTGCATGAATTCAAGATAGTATTAAAATCGTAATTGTAATTTGGCAGCATTATACTTCACGAAGGGACCACGGGGAAAAAATCCCCATGGTCCCTTCCAGGGACTACGGGAGGGACCACGGGGAATAAACGATTATATTTATATAACTCATAGATCTCTGGTAATGTTCCTCAGAAAGGTCAGGTCGTAGTACTCGCAACCGGCGTGTGTGTATGACCAGAGGCCTTAGTGCGAGTTTCTTTTAACTATCTTCACTTTACGCATCGACCGCGTTCGGCGTTCCGATTGGCCCTTCACTGGCCTTCACTGGTGAAGGGCCAATCGGAGCGCCGAACACGATCGATGCGTAAAGTGAAGATAGTTACAATAAACTCGTACAAGGCCTCAGATGTATGAACGTAAACGAGGCAAAAGGAGTATATGTGAGGATCGTAGCAGGTGGCATTCTGTAGTTTCTGCCTACCGCCATGGGAAGGTGTGAATTTAAGTATGCATGTATGTCACTCATAGAGAGAAAACCACATTTTTATTCCTTTTAAATAATATATATTATTCCTTTCATTTCATTTCAGCAGTTCTTTATACAAGCTTGTTCCAGCATAATTTTGGCGTGACTCTTGCGTACCTAATTGAGCCTAATTGTAATTAAAAAATATACTCGCCACCAAATTCAACAGCACTTGATTGGATATATTTTTATGATGAGAGATAACCTTGCATCACAAAATTGTTTAGGCAAAAGCATCAAATTCTGATAACCGCACCCAAAATACTTCAACACATACTTGTTAACCTGTATCATTAAAACATAGGTATAGTAAAACAAAAAGTATGTTTACGACATGAGTATGATGCTAAAGTTCAAGATTATTCGAACTACAATTATATCTAGATTTTTTGCAAAAATTATATAATCAGTTATTACATTTGGTAAAGGTTACATTATTTTGGTATCGAGGAAACATAATTGAAAACATACCGGTACCTCCGTCATTATTTTTATTACATAAATATTTAATATCAGTGTACAACTGCAAGATTGATGTTTGAATACAATTTTAATAGCAAAACAATACTTATAGGTGCGAGTTAGTAGTTTAGTTCTTAGTTCAAGCGAAAGTAAGACCGTTGTGCAAACAATTTATATATCTGCCTAGCCAACTATGTTGGGGTCGGCTTCCAGACTAACCATGATGACCAAAATCATCACCTGTAAGGCCTTCCTTACAGGAGATGATTTTGGTCATCAATCTGTCCTTACAGATAATAGTAATCTTCTAATGTGTGCAGAATAAATATTTTTTCTTTTTTTCTACGAATACTTTGGACTGGACCTGGAAATTGAGCCTAAAAACAAATGCTCAGCGGAAGCGCTTGCGTCCACTAGACCAACGAGGCACTACAATTATTGTTATACAACCAAAAGAAAAAGTAACAATTCGGCCATGAAACTTTACATTGCACCCTGTTGGGTTGAGTCGGATCGCAGCAAGCGCATGTAACTCGACCCGACATATGGCACGCTCCGCACTTCCGACAATTTCACAAAAAAAGGATGCTTAAGACTGACGCAAAAAATTAAGAAGCTGAGTATGGCACGTTCTTTATAATGCAGGGATCCGTATAGTGCTGTCTTAAGATATCAAAACAACTAGTTAGGGATGATTTCCACCAAACGGCCGAAACGCGGTTCGGACGCGATCGGCTGTCACCGCATCCGTTCGTATACTTTCCGATCCTATGCGATGCGAGCCGTTTGGTGGAAATCATCCTTTAGACTTATGCGAAGCCATTGCTAACGCTGTCGCCGTGGCTCAGTTAGTCGAAACCTGGGTATGCATATAGACTTATGTGGAATCATCGATATGAAGAAGAAGCAGAAGAAGAGGAGAATTCGTTATGTAATGAGTAGTGTGACTTTTGTATCTAGAAAGTCTGAAACTAGGAAGAGTAAAACGGGATTGGGCAAGGTTAGCAGGCTAACAAAACAAGACTTGTAAGGAAAAGAGAGGTTCTGTACAGCCAGAATACAGTAAGTTTTAGAGTATAGTATAGAGGTATGAGGAACAGGCTGTAAAGTTCCTCATCCTCTATAGAAAAGGAAGGAACCTTCGACCGGGTGTTGTATCTGGTGGGCTACTGCCCGTCAGTTGATGTCGGAATGTTGTACAATTATGATAATCGTGCGGATAACTTTGCTTGCGCGATGCAGAATTTGTGCGACGTCAGGTGTGATGCGTAGTTTAAATGTGGCGTTATAGATGCCGCCACAAGTGCATGCACTTAATTGAATATGAATAACTATACTTCGCACATAAGGTCTCTCTATGGAGAACTAAGGCCGTGCCTGAAGGCCAAAGGATCAAAGTTGTAGGTCATAGACAATTAATTATTTCTCTAATAGGTTTACTTAATCTCGTAATTCAATGATTTAGTCAACTTGCCGATTTTTTATCCGTCTAAGATAAATTGGAGGTAATTTATCGAATTGTTTTATTGCCATTAATTCTGAAGGGTGTGTATGAGCTAATCAATCTGACATTTCGTAACGGGTACCAATTTTTTATTGACTCGAAAGGTATTAGCAGTAACATTAGATGTACTCCTCTGAAAGTCGTTGAGCTCCTTAAGTTCTGAGTTGAGCTCTTCGGTTACTGACCAATACTTGCACTGACTGGACAGGTCCACTCAAATCTGTGTGGTTCTTTCCTCAAAAGACCATTTCAGCCATTAATCTACAAGGTCCTCATATGGCCTGACCCAGAATATGTCTGGACTTTAAAAGAGACTGCGAACTCTGAGTTTTTTTCGGGCTTTCTCAGAGTAGTCAGATAGGAAACGCCGACCTTCTACTTTTTTTTAATATGACGTGTAAATGTGATTCCGATATCCTATTTACAGAATACACAATTTCATTTCATTGACCACGGGGTACTTATGTAAGTAAAAGGTTTTTGGATTTCACTGTTTGAAAAATACGATATTAGCCATTGATTTTGGTTTAGTTGCAAGTCTACTGCAAAAATTATACAATCGTCAGTTTTATGGTCATCTGCTAACTTTATTATCTCCAACATAATGAAAACCAACACTTTATCAAAAACAAAAGAATCCTTCAAGAATTTTATCATAATTATTTTTATATTCCCTGTGTCCACGGATCTCCAAATCGTTGCAACACGTAAGGACGAACATACAAACTGCATGTGCGGAACATTTGTGCACATGCGCGGTGCAATGCCGTCCATCTGTCTATCACAAAAAATATTTGTTACCTACCTACTTCGTTATTTCAAAGATTCGAGTCAACTACTGCCACTTTGTCACTGGTCAGACGGATATTAATTAGGGTAATTAAGGCGACAGGCACTGATTTGTGATAGAGGGGAAATCTTACTGGTCTATTAGAACTGAATAAACATTTCCAAAACTACTTTCGAGGTAAATCTTAGTCTTCACTTGTTTTTCACCAAACTGGGTACAAAAGCGGAAAAATTAACTATACATACATACATAAACTCACGCCATTTTCCCATGGGGATAAGCAGAAAAACTATGTCCTAGATATCAAATACGATCAACAGCAGTGATAGCCTAGTGGTGCGACCGACTGCCAAGTCACAGGTCTCGAGTTCAACCCTAAGTCGCGCACCTCTGACTTTTCGAATGCATGTGCGTATTGTATAATTATCATTTGCTTCAAAAACGTTGTGAGGAAACCGGCTATCCTGAGAGATATTTCTTGACGGCATATGAAGCCAAGACAGAGGCCTATGGGCGGCATAAAAACTCTGACACCAGAGGCCCTAGACAAAGTGACATTCTATCAGCGATAAAAAAAAGAAAGAAAGAAAAATTGTTTATTCTGCACAAACTAAACGCACAATACAAAATAAAAAATTACATTTACTAGAAATACAAATTAGCCAAAAGCCTCTTATTTAAAAATAAGAAAATTAAAAAAAATTGACAAATTTTGTCTATTGCTTGATGAGAGCATAGTGTAACGATGATGGAAGGCGTAGACAAGCGACAATCGCTTCGAAAGCGTTTAGTATTTCTACAACGACTTTCAACAGGATTGACATAAGCTTTTCGATAGCTTATGTCAGTCCAATACATCTTTGCCTTTTCCACCATCGTTATCACTGATAGAATGTCACTTTGTCTAGGGCCTCTGGATAATCACTTACCATACGAAACAGAAGATGTCAAATTAAAAATGTCTCTCCTAATATTTTCTAAACTATGATAACTTGATGAGTTCCGACATAAATATTTGATCTATTGTTGTTACTTATCATATACATAAATTATATATTTGCTAAGAACCAATTTCCTTTTAGGCACCTCAAATCATCATACACATCATTCTCGCCCACCTCCGCCATAGTTATAATCCCATTATTTATGGCAAATGATCCTAATGAAAACGCTACTACCATAAAACCATCAATCATATCTGTTAAACAACTATTTAAGTCAAAAATCACCGAAAATTATCATAACCCGAACATTATTTAACTGTGTCAAAAATACCAGTAACTTTTAATGGAAAAGATATAATAAATAAATACGTCATTTATTTTAAACGCGTCAAATTGAGGCTCGTTACACCCATTTAGAAAAGAAATTAGCAAATATGTATATTTTGACCACATACGGCCCCAATACCGATTCAACTGAATAATAGGGAAAACTACAGTTACATCGCTTTTAGGAGAAATAGAAGCATTTAAATGATATAAATCTATCGGTGTTGCTTAATTAAAATCATTTAATCTGTAATCGGAATATATTATGGCAACACGGTGCCAATAAACCACAGTAATGTGTGGAAACATACGGGAGGTTGCTTTGAGCGTAGCCGCTACCGAAAGTATTTATGTCTGCAGGCGGCGAAATATAATTTCTAATGTTTCTAAACATTTTATAAAGCTTTATAATGCACCTTAAAATAAAGCTTTCATTCAAAAGCATTAAATTATTATACTTATGTTTTAAATAAGAAGGAACCAGAAATAGAAACTTCCAGTTAACTTCATTGTTATATAAAAGTCACAAAAGGATCTCATCTGTAACGGAAGATCGAAACACGTTCCGAATTCAATTTGCCCTAAACATTTTTATTCACCGTTTATGGCGTCACGAAATAACTTTTTGCCCTGCAAGCGACACAGCCAGTCACTAACCGGGATACGATTGTAGACTTCTTTACTTTTTTGTTGGTTTCGTGTATGTAGCCGGTGGAAAATTGTTTTTCCGTACATTAAGGAAAATAAAGCACGTGAAGTAATTGATAAAGTATGTTCACAAAATAAGTCAAATTCAAACATTATATCAAAGCATTTATTTCAATTAAACCAACTACAGGTACTTTTCAATTGTCAAGGAATGATTCAGTAAGAAAGATGAAGCTAGTTGCTCATTCCAAAGCGAAGAACAGACCGGAGCGGATTTTTATGGAGAAGAACGGGCAAGAAACTCCGTGGACACTCTTTTAAATCAATATATAGTGTGGAGTCTTATATACTACTAGCAGTTTTAAAGATTGTATCTTAAAAATTAAAGTTTTTCCCTATAATAATTATATTGAGTACCTATATAGAGTTTTCATTTAAAACAGGCTCTGAGTGACCAAATATTGCTCTGCGTGACCGCTCATAACAGCCTCAAGTATCATTCCATCGTGACATGTCATACAACCAGTAACGTCCCCGTATCAGCCAAGTGTTTCCGCCATACGTCCACAAATCTGCATATAAATGAAAAACGTACATAATATCATCAAATTCGAAAGTACCATATTGAACCGGAATCATTACCATACCTACTTATTTACGTAATTAGTAGATATTTTTAATTTATTAAACAAGTTGGGTTTTATGGATTATGCCCGAGGCGTTAGTTTTCGGTTTGAGCGAAATGTACGGCCTCTTCATGCATAACTTAATGATATTAATTACCTTATTACGGGAAGCTAGAAAGGTTTCGTTTTTCTGGTTTGACGACCAAATTTTTATTTTATATATTCGTAAATAGATTATACTATTTTATCAAACGTGTAGAAAAACCGAAAAATTACATTTTCATTTCCCATAGATCAGCCACCATCTTTCATTTCCCATATTTCGCCAATAATGCATAAAAAGGTCAATATTTTTCATTCTATTTCTGTGACTAGCATTTTCCACTATGGCTATTAAATTCAAACACCATAACGTTGTCCGAATGAAAATAAACGTATGGGTTCAATAAAATATTCCCAAAAAAATTGCATGAAAAATACTAGCCAAAAGTTATCTAGGTAACTGTATCTTAACAAAATAATAACTAGGTGTTATTTATAGTTAAAAATTAACACCAAAACACGTGTTATAAATGTTATAAATTTAAAACACAGTTACTTACAGGATCGTATACTTGTTAATTAGGCGCTAATTAGATAGAAAGGCCGTTTTTCGTTAATTACTGTGATGTATTGCACCGATTTTTATATTTTATAGCATAAAAAACCGACCCGATCGAATTTAGAGTGAGCCTGTTGAATATTCAAGAAAATCAAGTGACAGTTAGGTAACATCACTACTTACTTGAAACCAACTTATCTTTACCGATCACAGTCTGTTTGTCGTTCGAATTTCAACTTTAACGCGAAGGTCACAAGGTGTTTGTTATTGAAAATGAGGTTTCAATGTAAATTCGTGTGCGGATCATCGCTGTCAGATCAGTATACTGAAAAATGCCTCTAAATGGACATCGGCAGCTATTGAAGTGTTAAAAACAATAAATCACGAACAACCGGGTGATTAATTTATAGATCAACCAACATAACTGTGTCATTTAAGATACCACTACTAACACCTTCATCATAAGGTTGAAAATCGCTCAATAAAATGTAACAAAGATCAGATTACACTGGTTTCAATATTTTACGATTTAGTTTATGGTCGTGTTATGGAGGCCTGTACAAGACGGTAAAATAGGAAAGTTTAGTGAAAGGTCGCCGAGATATATTGTCTCGCTTTTGAAACAAAATTTATTTGTATTTAATCAAGGCACCGTGGGTTTTTTTTTAACAGAAATAGATCTACAAGTGAATAATACTAGTACTTTATTCCCCATACTCATTATTATTTTGGTAAGTCGTAGGTACCCACCCTAAGCTTCATCATCAGCCTACAGCAGTCCACAGCTAGACAAAGGACTCTCATCCAGCTGCTACCAGTCACCCTGCAAAGATCGTCGCTCCACCGAACCTGAGAGCGTCCTACCTTACGTTTGCCGATTCGCGGTCACCAATCAAGAACACGTCTACCCTAACGCTCATCGGATCGGCTAATATGGCCAGCCCATTGTTACTTCAGCTTGCTTATTCTGTGAGCTATGTTCTCTGCCGGATTACTTCATTCCGCATACAATTCCTCATAAAGATTCATAGCCCTTTCCTTAGCTCCAAAGTGTCCACGTTTCGGCGCCGTAAGCACTGATTAACTGAAGACCTTAGTCTTTTGAATTAGGTATTTAAAAAACAAAAAAGCCGACTGCAAAAACCTATAACCGAAAAGAGAAAAACAAGCATTAAACTTTATTTTTTGTAAGGTAGGTATTGCAGGCGGGGACAAACAAGAGTTACACCATGTTTCAGGTTATTGGTTTGTCCCCCGCCTGCAATACCTCCTGCAATAACCTCGTATGTTAAAATCCATCAAGCCGTTAAGGCTACAGAGCGTGCCCAAGAAATAGACATACATACATACATACTCTAGAAATACATTACCCTCCTTCTGGGGCAGTCGGGTAAAAATAATTACTACTTACCTTTGCAGTTTTACTTACATGGCGCAGAAAATAAAACGCTTGGGATCGAATTTGTGCTGCCTCCACGACATAACCGAACTTTAACAGCCAAAAAATGTTCACTACTAAAATCTCATTACAGCACAATAAATTAAAGATAGCCTCAAGCAATGCACAACAAATGTTAAGTCGACGACGATATTAATTGTAATCGAAACCGGTTCGGTCCGGTTACAACCGCTTATTTCCGGATAACAGTCGTAAATAACCGAGATGTCCAGTGAATTTAATGCAATGACGCAATTGGACGGTAAGACACAGAAAAGCAATATTGGTGTAACGGGTTTTCTAAAAGAAAATTATGGCCATGTCCAATTGATTCATGAATTGAAATCAATCAACTCTACTACGTGGTTTCAGGACAGAGATATTTCAGTGACAATAAAAAGAATAATTGCAACTATTTTATTTACAGGTGTAGGTACTTCCATACGCAAGGGTGCAGCAAAGAAAGAAAGAATTACGTTTATTTGGACACACTAACACAGATAGGCGCGACGCGGCGCTAACGGCCGGCGTGACGCGACCCTGGTGGAACAACTTCTATGAAATCTTCACGGAAATTGTTGTACCGGTGTCGCGTCGCGGAGGTGTAGGTACCTATAGTAGACCCACATTTCACCGGCTATGTTTAAGTATTTGTTGCGTTTTAAAATTGAGTGGGGTTTAGGTACAGGGTTGCACGAGTATAAACGTGATCCTAAAGGAAATAAATACTCCTTAGTTAGTTGCGAAAAATGTTCTCATATAACCCCGTTATTCACACATTTCAATTTAAGCAAAAAGCATAAACTGTCATAAAATATTCCACTCATACCAATGTCCATAAAACTACATATTTATTAACTAGGTTCTGTCCGCGATTTCTACTACGTGAAATTATCGCCCGCCCGCGCTATTAATTTGTTTTCGCTTTGCATTCTTTCTGTTTATTTTTCTTTTTGCTCGGTTCGTAAGAGTCGCAGCGTAATGTTATATAGCCTATAACTACCCTCAAGAATGGGACTATCAAATGCAAAAAGAATTTTTGTAATCCGACTGGAAGTTCCAGAGATAAGCACGTTCCAACAAACAATCTCTTCATTATAAAAATATATCATCATACATTAGTATTCAAATAATCGCTCTGCCCACGAGCGCTCCAATTGTCCCTCAATATATGCTTTGTTACACAATGATGACGTCACAAGATGGTATTTCTTTGAGTTTTTACTTTTGAGACAGTTTCTGAATATTTGGTTGGCCAACAGTAATGTCGTAAAAGTTTATAGTGAGCTTAGACTGTGTGAGAATGTGATAAGATTAGTGCTCTGATTTTCTATACAAATACCTAAAATAGTAACGAAGTCAAAACTGTACATTGAACATTAAGAAATTAATTGCTTCGAGGTGTGTCTAATGCCCATTTTTTTAAGAATTTTTGTCCATTTGTCTAAATGTATGGTACGGATTGGCGCAAAAACGGCTGAACAGATTTGGATGCACACAGATAGCTTATAACCTGGATTAACACAAAAGATAAAAGCTAAAACTGGGCGAAGCCGCAGCCAAAACCTAGTATTGAATATTATAATTCTTGGCCTCACAGCTTTTCCGGTGTATTGTTTTTTATAGGTTTATCCTCCATTTTCAGAAAGGCGTAATATAAAAGCTTTTAATCCAGCTTTCCGTTCATACTCTATTTCTTCTATTCACAAATCTTTTTCATTTGTAAGCAGGAAAAGTCCTGAAAGCAGTTTTCAATTGTTATTGCCAGTATTGTTTTTTTTTAACAGTGATTATGAAAAATAAAAAGTAAAAAAAGTCTGTTTACTAATCAATTTATATCAAAGATGACTTTCAAAAGTGTTCACTAGTATTTGATATTCAAAACAGTATCATAATCACTATATATATAACATATAAAACATTGACAAGTCAAAAGTTCAACGAATTCTCACCATTTTAAGTGTGTTTACAGTCGATTTACGTAATCACATTAATATTATAAGTACGTCTTATAAATATTTTATTATAAATCTGAGATATTAAATATCATTTCCGTAATTAGTTATTTAAGTGTCTATCGATATGTTTGTGGTTTATCGGCCTAAAAATCGACTATAGTTAATTTAAAACGGACTTCAGGTACTGGTTTTTTCAACCATAGATATAGAGAATTGGACTGAGCATCACAAAAGTGACCACTCTCTAGAAAGAGACAAAGGGACTGTGTGGCTAATACCTGTGGTACTACTAAAGACAACAACTACTGGCCGCAAATTCGCTGTGTCTCGTACTTTTACAGATATAAATATCATTTCGTTTCTAGTGGTTTCTATAACATAACAAAACAAACATACGAAGCGAACAGACAAATGATTCAAACGACGTCTCATAAAATGAATAAGTTAATATTATTCCGTATCAAAAATGAGGCAACTAAAGTCCCTCTATGATTAAAAGACACTGCGCCAATATACATCACTTGATGCCACAGATGGCACTTTCGATTTACATTTAAAAAATAACGACCATATTTCATCATTAGATGTTACCAAACTAAACATAATTTAGTATAGTTCAACCATTACCAAATGTATACCTAGTTTCTTCACGTCAAACTTAAAACATTTGAAATTATATAGCAATATGTATATAATTTATTATACACTATGGGACGCCAGATTCATTATGGTGGGCAATAAAAATCACTTAGTGACGTTTATGGAGCTTGTTTTTAATTAACGTTGTGTCAAAATGAAGAAGAATCATTAGTGCATTTACGAGGTACAAATTATAATTATGTGGACTATTACGTTTCAATGTCTACACGTTTACGCGAGTAGACGCGCGTTACGTAAATTTGCGGGCTTAAGGGCGCACCCTACCTCAGATTTTATCCCGCTCGCACCATACTACTCGCGACCTGACTGAGAACGAGACGGAGTGGGGCGCTAGCGGCTCTAAAGCATCGAAAAGTTTAGGTAATTGCTTTTTACGGTGAAAATAATGGTAATTTAAAAAAAATGGCACACATAAGACCTGCTTTATAGTTAGTTCAGTTATCATGCAAAGTTTTATGATTTAATTTGAAGTATTTTTTGAATACCAGCGGTTTATAATTCTGTGCAGAGGTAACTTTGGATTTATTTTCTATCGGGAAAATTTTATGTAATGTGTTTTCACCTCACATAAGACCTAGCATCAATCCTCAACTTTAACATATATTTATTTCAAAATTAATGCTGCAATATTTTCGGCATAACAGAGGATCATGCTAAGCAATTTGTGATTGGGTGCGCCCTTAAGTCAGAGGTTAATAATGCCTCCGATACTAGGAATATTTTAGCAGATTATTAAGATACCTACAGTTTAATCAATGAATAGAAGAAAGAATATCTTAATGAAAAAAAACATGTCATTATAATATTCACCATCAACAATTCCGTTTTCTAATTATTCATGTCTGTCCACAATTCGAAAAGGTAGGTAGATAAGTAGTTACATGTTTGTACCACACCAAATGTATCATCAATACCCCAGACATATTACCTTTTTTATTACTTAATAACTCACATTTATAAGCAATTTCTTTTAAGAAGCTATTCGACTCGCCCACGTAATGGTATGCGCCAATCTTCGCATTAATAGTCGTCTAATGCGCTTCGATTATTCGAAAAACTGCAATTATACGTTGCTAAAAGATCGCTTGAGGGCATCGGATGTTATTGAAACTGATCTTGTCTCCCATTCACAAATCTTAAAGTTTAGTCATGTAATATATCAAGTTAAGAGTATTTAAGAGGTCTAAATTATGTCTGAGGAGGACGCGCATCTAATTTTTCATACTTGTATGTGCATTGATATTTACATTATATGTGTGATTGAATGCTTAGATTTGGTCAAGGTAATTTTTTGATTGATTTTCTTCATTTCTGACATCGAATTAATCTAAATCTGTCATCACATTAATTTAAAAATATCATAACGACATTCCTAGAATATCTATTCCATAATTGATTTACGTAATTCATCGTTTAGAGCAGGAATCAATGGATTTCCTGCCTGCATTATACCTGTATGGAGGCGCAACATGCTGTGAGATAGCAATATAGAATATTTTTTTCTGTACTCTATAAAAAATACAAATATTAATGTAGAAATTTTACATAGGATGACCACATTGGGCGGTCTTATTGCTAAAAACAATCTTTTAAGACAACCTTTGGATGGATTAAGCGAGATAGAGAATACGCATAAATACGCACATAGAGTCTAAAATTGCGCTAACGCCACAGATTGCTCCGCACAAACTGCTTGATTTAGGACCATTATTCCATCACAATTCTTAATGATAAGTATCGATTACCGTGAGAAACAAACCACTGTCCAATCACAATAAATTACAATTATTATGTACAGTGAAAGGCTGATCAGCGCTCACAGTGGGTAGGTAGGTAGGTAGGTATTGGAACCTGCTTACTAATGGCGTTTCCTGTTTCCGATTACAACTGGCCATTTTTTATTGTATGTATGCGGTAAAAAAAAAACAACCGACTTAAAAAAAAACACTAAAAAAATGAAAAATAACTTTAATTTCGGAAGTAGGTCTTTGTTTTTTAATTTTCGTTTTTTGCCACCGACTTCCGAAATTAAAGTTATTTTTCACTTTTTTAATGTTTTTTTTTAAGTCGGTTGTTTTTTTTGTAAAAAGTTTTTATTTTTCACTTTTTAGTGGTGGTACCTACCCCATACAAGTTACTACCTGCTATTTAAATAACAGTGAAGGAGTCTAATAATTATATCGTCTACATAGACTGTGGGAAAAATACGTAATATTGAAGCTAGCTCAAAAACTACGCAAGCAAACTTAAAAAAAAATATATGGGACCATCTCGGGAGTATAACCTTTCGAACTAAAAAAGAATTTTTAAAATCGGTTCACAAACGGCGGAGTAATCGGTGAATATACATAAAAAAAAATTTAAAAAAAACAATCATCCGAACGTAGTACCTCCTCCTTTTTTGAAGTCGGTAAAAATGGTTAGTATCTGTTCGTATGTTGAGGATTGATTGTCTTCTAATTTGTGCTCGAAAATAATAATAGGGCTTTCATAACCGTACTTACAGCATCCAAAAAAACGAATAATTGCATACTTATACCTACTTCAGGGACTCTTTTAGTACGAAAAAACTGTATAGCTTAGAAATTCAATTACTTCGGGACCTTCGGGTGAATTTGACCAAACTTGTATACCCAGTTTAAGGTTTAACTAGCAAATTTTTGAATTTTTGTCTACACAAAAACTGTCAAACGTCAATTTAGTTCCAAGGATAAAATATAATATCTAATTTTGGTCTAATCAGCAAGGGCTGATTAGACCAAAATTAGATATTATATTTAAAATAAATAAATTTATCTACGTATTAAGATTTTCTAATCTTATGTATACGTGCTTAAATAGGTACATTTTTTTACTGACTCCACAAGTCTCTTAGAAGTACCTTACGTTTCCTTCTAACGAACCAAAAACTAAAATGAAACAGTAAATAATTACAAAGAAGACAAACATTAAAATTAATTAGAAAAATATTCATACTTGTTAGAAAAAATCTAACATTTGTAATGTGAACACACCAACGCAATCACTTAACTGCGACCGGTTTGAGAAGATTTCAATAATAAAGATACGGGATACTCGTAAACAAGCATATGCCACATACCTACTTATCAATTTCAATTCTAGTGGCGATAGAGATTCGACAATGTGAACAGACAGAATTATATTGAGTTCATTGATTCGTGTATAGTTTTTGAGAGCCTCTCGGAGGTTAGGTTGTTTTAATTGAATGTGATTAATGAGATAATCAGCCTTTGATAAACTGGATAAGACCATAGAGTACGTGTGCACAGCTTTCATTACTGTAATTATATTTATCATAATTTCAGGCGAAAGACGTCCATTGCTGGACCTATAGGACTTCCCCAAGGACCGCCACTTAGACCGGTTCTGTGCTTCCCACATCCAGCGGATTTCTGCGGTCAAAAATAATAAAAAAATACATGTTTTTGAATACCAGAAGATAAATTGAATTAGATTTCCAAGTTAATGATACTTGTTCAATCAAGTAACATTAACTCTTATCTCTAAATAATTAAATAAAAAATATCGGCAATAATACTTTAATCACTTCTTCACACTGCTAACATAAACGTCGCCTGAATTCTTATCGCATCCATGTATCCAAAAAAATCTTAATCTATGTAAATTTTACCGTAGTAAAGAGCTAAGATCAGCAATTGGTGTGTCGCAAGTCATTACGTATTCATACAATAAAACAGAAATAACGAGATGTCCCACAACCAGCCGACATACATACAAACATGTAGGTAGGCACATAACTACTTAGTTAATGGCTAAGCGGAATGTTTCGGTGTTACTGCCATTTTTGTTTTAAAACTATGAGGTGCTGAGAATTTTAGGCTGGGTGCAGATTAAAGCGCGGTTGAAACGCGCGGATTTAGAAACTTACAAATTCCATTTTACAAAAACTCACGTTGTCGTACGTCACGATAGTGTCATCTGAATATAGCAGGACTTCGTTCTTTGGTGGCTGTGTACATGTTTAGCGATAAAATAATGAATTCTAGACATTTAAATATTCATAGAAATGTAACACACTATTTAAAAGATTAAAGTGTTTAATGTCAATTGAGACGCAAAAAACAAAATTCCGTGTGAAAGTATTTAAGCGCTTATTATAGGCATTTGTTTTCCCCCTACAGGTAGCCTTTAACTCTGCATGGGACAATAATAGCTCGATATTGTTAATATTTATGTATGCCTGCAACATCACGAGATTCCCGATAGATTGCCTACTTCAGAGACCAAGTTAAACAATCTCATGTGCCTGACATTTCAGCGGCTGCGACTGTCTTTACAAAGATATTATTATGGGTTTTTTTTATAGAGTCGATGGCTTTTCTAAGCATTTCTACAGAACAGCACGCCAATTGTAAAACACACTTTCTATCACAATCCGGAGGATTTTGCAGGAAATTCATAATCCATTGCTTCATATGTTTAAGAAATTCGTCTGCTTGACAACGTAAATAATGCAAATGTCCCTCGGCAAACTTAAACTATAAAAATAACAAACGGAACTGACGTCAGCCCGTTGCTGAACAGATTTGGATGATATTTAGCACCCGGGTAAACCACAAACTTGGATTATGATTACAACATATCGGATACGTTTCATCCTGGTATCACGTTTGTTATGTTTATAGTTTATGTTTTCCTAGGGACATTATGAAAATATTTGTATTGTATTTATGTGCAGTAGTGGTATGGTGGTGTGGGTGTACTATAGGTACGCTTCTGCCTAACCCTTTGGAGAATACAGTCGTGGTGTTACGTGCATTATTGTTGAATTTTCAAAATGGGATGGGGCATTGGATTGTGAATGTGTTACGCTATAACCTCAAATATGTCACTAATCTAGCATTCGTAGAAAGCATATACTCGTAACATAATCAGCTTATAATGTTCCCACTGCTGGGACACAGGCCTCCTCTCTGTGAGAGGGAGTGGGCCGTAATCCACCACGCGGGCCCAGTGCGGATTGGTAGATGTCACATATTATTTTCGAATTTTTGGTTCTAAGACATGCCGGTTTCCTGACGATGTTTTACTTCACCGTTTTGAGAGCAGTGGGTTAAATTATTTACACAAAGTAAAGCGCCTGTCAGGTTTCGAACCTACGACCTACAACTCGTAAGTCGCGGCCGTTACCAGTGGGCCACCACTGCTCAAAGCATATAATTTCGTGATAATTTACAAAGGTACAGCATCGAAAACTACATTCGTGAGATTTTGATTAGATATCTTTCCGAAATCTACTTTGGTAGTCAATTTTAATTAAAGGTTAAATATAAATCACGATGACATACTTTATTATATAAGTAAGTATATAAAATAAAAACTACCACAGCACACATTTAAACATGAACATCATACTCGTATTATTATCTTGAAAACGAGTTATAATGACAAGTAAAGTAGTTAATGTAAATCACGGCGCTGTTGTCCGAAATAATTAAAATAATGTTAGGTATACATTTGGTAGAATTCCATAGATTTATCTAGACTAGAATAATGATATAAATGTTTAGTCTGTTAGTACCTATCATGCTATCATGTAATTATTTTGATTCCGTTAGTGAAACAAGTTCTGCGGATGTTGGATTTGGAGAAATAAGACTTTATGAAGTGTATTGGATAGTGATCTATGAATTTGAATCTGATAAATGTATGTATGTAGAAGTTGTCCCGAGAAATCCCCTCTTTCTTTTCAAGCTAATTTTTTTAATGGTCTAGGACTTTCTAATTAAATACGGTAATTTTTGGTCCGCGTACCACGGTCGCTTAGAGGGGGTGGTGTTTCAAGTGAATTTTTGAAGGAACCTGATTTTCATTTCTGCTAATTAAAACAAAATGTCATAAGTTAATCATTAATTCATCTGCAAAATATGGAGATTTATCAATATATTCCAGTCATGTGCTCTTCCAGACATGGGGAGGCCAATTATGCACAACCATGTGCATCATAGATGCATAGATGGGTTTAAGGGTCGATTGCATGACGACTAGTACCTACACGTCTACTGTGTGTGTGTGTGTGTAATTGTCGTGCGATAGTGAAGACAGGACTCTCGATTATACGAATATGTATCGTCAATTCATCATACACCTAATTGTGAACCCTGGATGCTTGCGTGTATGTGTACTTTTTCGTATCGTGATAGTAAACACACAGCTCACGACACGTGAACCCTCTTTCACTACCAAATGTTCGTTTTGTATGCAAGGAATCTAGAAAGTTCTTCTAACACTCATTACAACACACTTATCATACCCCACCTAACAACAAGAAACAAACAAGACACCATACGCTATAAAACAATACCTAAATACCAGCTATTCACTTCACACAGCTCATAAAACCAGCTATTCCAAGATAAACATCAATCTCATCGGAATCATATAAAATTGTACTTTTATACCAGTTATTATGCTTCTATAAAACAGGGATGAACTGTTTATGGGTCCAGTGGATGCCACAACTAACATCTGATAATAGGCTCACGAATAAAAATTGTTTACCCGTAAATGTATGTCTATAAAAACTATTAATGTGTAGTGAGGTCGGGTAATTAAGAGAGTTATGTTAGAGTATGAAAATGAGACAAATAATGTTATTGTTTTCATGTTATTTTCGGACTGTCGGCGATAGTAGGTACACCTATATACTTTCTGCCTTTTCAACTTTTCAGGTATCATGTTGCATAATTTGGTTTTCATTCACTTCCTGAATTGATATTTTTAATTTAAATAGATCTAACTACTATCCTGTGAGACTCAATACGTTACAGAACTAAAATATTTGAATAATTCACGGTTCTAAGATGCTAAATACAATGCTTACATATGTTTGCACATTGGAGGATTGGATAAAAGTCAGCTGATTCTACGCAACGATGTACACAGCATGCGGTAACGCCATCATTACAGTACATGTTAAGCGAGTGTTTAAAACCGTAATCTATGAACAGATGCTATCCAAAATGACCAGCTACCCTCAAAAACGAAGAACACTCGCTGTTATATACAGTATGTAACAAAAACCCTGATCCGTAGGGGTGTTATTAAGAATCATACTGTATATATGTGTTTTTTTTTTGTTGGAAAAAAGAAAAAAAAAAGCCGCTTTTTTTTTCAATCGGGAACTTGGTTATTACATGGGGCGCAGGCGGCCGTCGTCTGGCGGGTGTCTACAAGTAATAACATATGACCTCTGCAGAAAATTTGCTAATTTATAATGAAATTGGGGTAATTTTGGTACTAAAAATGTGAATTTCAAATTGCAATAACTTTTTATTTTCAATAAAAAAAATATTTCTTTTTTTTCTGGTAATGTTATTGCAGTACCTATGTGCCCCTTTCGGATCGGACAAGATTTTTTTGACATGCTGTATATCCCATCAGCACCACAACACATAAACGCTTACACCAACATTAACGATCCATACTGTTACAAAGTACCTATTAACTACTAATTTAATAGGCCCAACTCATTAACCTGCTCAACTCGTTAAAAACTTTAATAAAAATGAATACTCCCGAACAAAATAGTCATAAATTCGACATTAATATCTACAAGTTTTATTGTAAGTTACAGTTATAAAAGAAGGGTAGTTTAAGTTCGTAGTTACCTGCGATAGTTTGTTAATGGCGAAACAATAATAGTTAATGATTCGGAAAATGTCGTATTAATTGTAAAATAGGAAAGTTTTTAGGGTGTGTAAAAAAGTTCTAAACATATATTTTTGTCGTTTTCTGTCGGGGGATATATTCGAGGGTTGAGAAATAAAGTTTATTTGAGTAACTCATGTGAGTTGGTCGCTTTTTGTTGTTTTGTAGGTTATAAAATAGTCTGGGATATGTTCGTTTTGGGTGAAAACCTGACTAAAAACAATGATCTATTAAATATTGCAACACGAAACACATTCGTGTTTTATTTAGTCACTCTAAAGTCAGAGTTCTGATTTCAAATTCTGGGGAAACTTAACAAATTTTTTTAATAACTTTACTTCGCATAAAAAATTCAGCTTTAACATTAAAAGTAGGGTTTACACTACAATTTTTTGCATTCCTTTCAATAAATGTAGATTACCTATTCGAATTCTTTAAGAAACCTCTAAAACTAAATTACTTTTAATTTAACAATCTTTCTTTAATCTAAACCGATAACCCGATCTTTTCAAAGTCCTTTACAACGACTCCCTCTTCATTAACCGTTCCCATAGTAACTAAGTATAATCGTGAATGATAAACAGTTACATTATATCGTACAATACCGATATCGTGTGTGGTCCAGCAATTAATGAGCTCACTCGAACACATGCATACACGCGTGTATGTCCGTCTGTCCCCTGTCCCTATCGCCGTAATTTATCTAGAGCGTATACGTTTTCTATTTTATGAAGTTATTAAAGTTTTAGTTAAGTTTTGTTACAAGTTTCTGTGGTAAAGCGAAATCGTGTAGGATGGGCTTTTTGGTTACAAGTTTTGGTGTGGTATATGGGACTTATTTAGCTAGGTATGTTTTTATGGGTTTAAGTCGAGGTATTTATACCTACACATATATTTGTAACGTGCAATAATTTGAAAGACTTATCATCATCATCTGCCTAGCCTTTTCCCAGCCAAGTTGGGGTCGGCTTCCAGTCTAACCAGATGCAGCTGAATACCAGTATTTTACATGGAGTGACTGCCTATCTGACCTCCACAACCCAGTAACTGGGTAATACGATACCCCTTGGTAAGACTGGTTGTCAGACTTTCGGGCGTCTGACGACCCGTAATGACTGTCAAAGATCCACAAATGACAGCCGGGACTAACGGCTTAACGTGCTTTCCGAGGCAATAATTTGAAGGACTACAAACGCTAAAAGTCAAATCAAAAGTCAAATAATTTATTTCAACTAGGCACATTAAAGGCACTATTGAACGTCAAATACATAGAAATAGAACTGATTCTAGTTGCCCCTTCCAAAAGGTAGTTTTCGTATGGAGAAGAATGGGCAAGAAACTCCACCGTTACTCTTTAAAAAAAAAAAATGTTTTACAATATTAATTATTAATGTATACATCAATTATATAATTACATGTGAAGACGATGCACCGAGAATACAATTACTGTACCACAATAGGTAAAAAAAAAAAAAAAGATTTAAAAATGGAGCAATGACAAATAAATTAAACATGTTGTTTAGTGTTTGTTTTATCAAACCTCTATTAGACTCTGATATAGATTTGTTAAAAGAAATAGCAGTATATACCTAACTGTATTCTGGTCTATCTTTACCTTCTCACCATAAGGTGGTTTTGCTCTCAAAGACGTATTAAAGAGTTTATTTAGTTCAAAGAATACTATAATTATCTTATAACATGACTAATCTTTAAATACGACAATATTATTCAGACCTACGATGATATTATAATTCAGATTGTTTGTTTGTTGTAGTGAATTACGCCGATGGCCCATTAAAGCACTGAAAGTTTACGGGCAGTTATGCATGTAAGTATCTATGAGCAGTCATATAAGTTTATTAGCTATTCGCACTGCCATGTGCTAGGATTGACGCAAATAGATCAATGCCAACGCTTACTGTAACGACGAATACCCAGAAATATGATTGTTTACTTCGAAAAAATACTCGTAAAGACTTTAAGACTACTAAATATCATTCGACCTCAGTTTTCTGCATAATAGATTCTCTGTTTAAGCAGCAAATAGCCCACTTAATGTCAGAAACAAAGATTTAACACAGAAGAGTCAGCTCACCAACAAAAGCTCGCCGCTTTACAGTTCTAACCTCGAAATTTAATATTTAACATATAATTAATCCTCAAAAACTAAATTGCCATTGCGAGACCGCTCCGAACGCTCATAGACATAAATCATTTGTAACAAAAGCCGTGCGGTACACAGATTGCGAGCCCATCGCTAATTGGGCGTCACCATAAACCGGCCGCATTCGTAACAAAAGTCAATTCTCCCAGCAAAGAGGTTAAAAAAACTTGTGGGCCCACCGTGTAACACAAGCTGGTACCGCGAAAGAACATAAAATTCGGTTGGCTATTAGATTCCGCGCCGTTCGGTACGACGAGCAAACGACATTTTTATATTTTTAAGTGAAAGGCCCGCGCCCGCGCACACGCGCACATACGCACACACACACACTCACAGACACGTCCATAGTGCAGGTATAAACAAAAATGTGCTAAGTAAAAAATATTATTATAGCATAATGCGCCATAAAACACGATAGCGTCGGTGAGCGGCGATGGTTCTCAAAGTGTTCACGTGCTACGTGGCGTAGCACTCTCGTAGCGGCGTAGCGGCCGCCGTAGCAGCTGATTTTTCATGCGTTGCGGAAATCGTTTAATGTTAAAGCTTATAATGTTGTGAAAAATATATTTGTCTCTTTCTAAGCTACAGTACTTTAAAAATGCTTTTTTATAAATAAATAATGATTCGTCATCGTAACCGCGACGCGTTAATGATTAATGGTAACAAACTCCATTATTATGACGTGCCGCACCTTATGATAATGCAAAACTAAACTACTGAGCATTTGCAAGCTTTTTAAATAGGTTTTTAACATACATTTATAAAGAATCAGTCTATGAATTTGTCATTTTTATTGACATGAACTATCTTCTAAAAAACCATTCGTTACGGGAAAAAAATACATTTCATACCTTCTTAAAAACATTTTTGTAACCGACTAAATACCCAAAAATAGCACATTTTATCTCTACATGCACCAGGTTCAATTAACAAATCAAATTAAAATCAAAAACTCACATCTTCTTCCCATGGGGGTAGACAGAAACCTGCTACGATCCTTACATACCCCGTTTACTTCGTTCACATTCATAAATCTCTTTCAAAAGAACATCACCAATAAGGTCACATACAAACAAATTAAAGTACCAATTACCATAAACACGACAAGTTTGAACACCACAGCTCGCCGGTACTCCAACATAAACAATGTCAATGATTTCTATAAAATCGGTCGGCATTTCGATATACGAATTACATTAGAATAACGTCTGGGAAATCTACGCAATGTGCAATAAATAAACCGAAGACGTCCCACTACTAAAACCTATAACTCTAACCGCCATTAAAATAGAGTTTAATTTCGTCTAGCCGTGTGAGGTGAGTGTCTTTAATAAAAATACTTAGTATTTGGTCAGATGTATCTAATATAATCAAAGTTTAAGGACATAATAGACTTGATCTAATGTTTTAAGTGACTACATATTGTTTAAAGATAAGATAAACAATGTTTTAAAGTATGTGTTGAAAGATTTTAGTGTAGGCGATTAGGAGCTTTAAGGCGAGGTGGTAGAGTTGAAACTTATGATTTATAGTGACAAAAAGGCTTGCTTTACATATATGGCGAGCTTTGAATAATAAAACGGTACAACTATAAGTTAACATAATTACCCAAATATTTATTGTGTTACAGAGATCTTAGGCACTGCAGTTCATTCACTAATCGTTCCTTTAAAACTAATTCGGTATACTAATGCCTACTTAAATCACGACGAATTCAAAATACCTATAAGTTCTCAACATTGTGCAACACTTGATCAATTTATTCTAATAAAACACTTAATACAAACTAATTGGTATGCTTTTTAAATTTCAAAATGACATTTCGATGTAATTTTCTCTTCGATGAAAATGTCATAAAATACCAGAATGTCGGTTAATTAAATAAAGAATTAATTAATAGGTTTATCATTATGACCTTATCGAAGTATCTACGTGAGAACTGGAATTTTACATACCATCTTTGATTTTTAAAGATAAGATTAGTATCATCCAAATAATGTTGTAATTTCTAAAGTTAACCGTTCAAAACATGATTTTACTTTTAATAATAAAAGTCATATTTGTGCGAAATAAGCTTGATGACGGAATAATTTTAATAAATTTTAAAGTATGTGATGGGTTTTTCGATCTAAAAACCTATAAAAATACTTTAAAAAAAATTGCTATTGTATACCAATACTTTTAGTAGTGGTCAATAAAAGAACAATTTTAATGACTTCGAATAAATCTGTATTCTCAATCATATAATATATTTATTTCTTATTATGTGAAACAAAGAATGATAATTATAATTATGTATAATCAATTATAACTAAACGAAATTATATTTCGTCCTAGAGCTCTATAATAAATTATTTTAAAATTGTACAGCAGTGCTTTAAACTTGTACAAGCAACATTTAAATACATTTCAAAGTTCATTCAAAATCATAACAACAAGCTTGCGAATCAAAGCCAATGTGCGACGCAGTGTAAGTTTTAGCATAAGCCATAGAAACCGCTTTTATTGTTCTCCTTTAAGGAAGCAGACCGCGTTGGAACGTTGGTCTATCATTCAGTACCCAGAAGTAAGCTGTACCAATACCAGCAGCTCACTTACCTTCGCACCAAAGCAGAACGCTAGATCAAAACAAGGCACAAACGAAAGGCTGCAAGCAGGGGTCCACAATCACCAACACACAGATACGAACCCAGAACGCTGGAAGATTCGGCTGCAGTCTGCTCTGTAGGTCAGGGTCGGAGAGCGCACCCCTGCCGAGCGACCCCGTCGATGATGCCGAAAACCGCTGGCTGCGCCCCGCGCGCGCCTCGCCGCCACCCTGTGCACGATCACGGTCATACCTCGCACCGAGACCACACACTTCAATGGACCCTGGGGTACCTGGATCGTGGATCTAAGGTAGGTGCTACTAGGACAGGGCTATTCGGGTCAGCGATTTCGCAGCTGGATTGGCTGCCGGGATGTCTTAGCTAGGGCTACGGCTATCTACGTTGTACTACAGATTATGTTTGGTCAAACAGACTCACTGTTTTGTCCACTAGGTTGCAGTATCAAGGCGTTGTGGGTCGTGGCTATACTAACTCGGCATCTAAGACTGGTGGCTCACGGATTGGAGTTTATTTACAGAGCAAATAAAAAAAACGAACTGGAAAAAAACGTATAAATAACTATTTATATAAATACATACACTGGATTAAAAGGAGAAAATATTAACTATATTGATTTGTACAAAAATAAAAATAATAAAGAAATTAAAAACCTTACAAAATCAAACGAATTAAAAAACAATAACTTCATAGTCTCATTTATTAGACATTTGTATTTTATCATAAATTCATTTTAATTAAAAAAAATATCTCATCTCAGCATCTAATCAAAATGTGTTTTGTTCAAATGAATCGAACAAAACACATCTTGAAGAATGAATAATCAATTATTATATTTTAACTGATAATTGATAAGAATTTACGAATGAAAACGCGTTTGTTACAATTATTATTCGAACAGTTAATTTCGAAAAATAATTTTAGAAAAATAAATGCGTAAGTACTTATCACTGCTTAATTTTAATGAATTATCTATTCTAATCTCAACAGTTCTAGTAATAAGGAAATTTTCTATAAACGAAGTATGTACTATGAAGAAGTTTATGGACAGTGTACATGCAGAATTCATGAATGAAGAATAAAACTGAAGGAAGAGAGATTGCCCAGTGCCCAGTGGGAAGCATCGAAATGTGTGATCGTGTTGCGACTAAAAAGCATCTATTAGAACTAAAGATTGGTGCAGACGACACGGATTTTATAAATAAAATTCACATTCAAATTTATTTTTGGAAAAAATTACTCGATTTGTGTCGCTACTCTATTCAGATGACTAACCATTGCAATAAGTGCATTCCAATGGAAGGTCAATACGAAAAAAAAACGTTGTTAGGTCGATGACGAATAAATGAAATTTATATTTCTTAATAAATTTATTTGTAAAATAAATTTATTTTTTTTATTTTTTGACAGAAAAGTGTAATTTCATTTAAAAATAATTGTAAAGGAACCGTGTCGTCTGCACTCCAAAAATGAAGTATGAGGAGATTGTAAAATATATTAAGAGAGTGACGCGACCAATAGGCTGCACAATGACGTAATAAAATCAATATATTTCACTTTCTCCGCTTCTGTACACAAATAATACAATAAATTATTGAATAACTTCTGTTTAATATCACTTTCTAGTGTTACGTTTTGTATAGGAATTGTCAATAATGATGGGAAAAGTACCGAACACATCATAATATCGAAATAATGTTGTTATTTTTATAATAGTGATCTTTGACATAATGTCCAAAATGGTTTTGGTTATTAACATAATATAACAGTAGTTTTAGTTTAAGATAAATTGGAAACGTTTTGTTTAAATTATGAACAACTGAGATTAGCACAACATTTATTGTTTAAAGATTCAATCTATGAATACATAACACATCCGGGAATTCCAAGTCCCTGCTACTTATTTAAACTGTAAAATATTATTGAAATATTTGATTGCACATAAAATCATTGTCTTTCAGCATAATGCCTTACATACTCGTAGAAGCTCGTGGTTAAGTAATAAAGCTACGCTTGCCGGGGTTGGTCCGTGAATGGTTGACCATCTTTACACGCCGAGACTCCTCCGTGCCTCGGAAAGCACGTTAAGCCGTTGGTCCCGGCTGTCATCCGAGGATCTTTGACAGTCGTTACGGATCGTCGGAAACCCGAAAGTCTGACAGCCAGTCTTACCAAGGGGTATCGTATTACCTAGTTACTGGGTTGTGGGGGTCAGATAGGCAGTCGCTGCATGTAAAATACTGGTATTCAGCTGTATCCGATTAGACTGGAAGCTGATCCCAACATAGTTGGGAAAAGGCTAGGCAGATTGATAATGCCTTACATAGAACCAAAAAACTTCACAGGTTAAAATAGTTTTCAGCCGACCGACCTACCAGCAATGCAAAATGTATTTATTCCTGGAATCTAGAGCAATATATATTTCAGTTAGCTGCTCCATTTCCATTTAAAGTATGTGCCTGACTGCCTGACCTGTACCAATTAGCCCTAGTAGGCCAAACGCTAAAAAGGGACTCTAAAATGCCAGCAATTTATAACTTCGTATACTGAAAACTAATTCCAGAAATGACTGATCCGGACTGGTTAACTTGTGCACATTAGTATAGGGAACTTAGGAGCTTCAGCTAAATTCAACACGTAAAATAATCATCATCATCCAACAGTCTCATAGCCATCTCCTGCTGGACATAGGCCTCTCCCATTACAAGGAACTGAGGTCGATCCTCGGCCACTCTATATACATAAAGTCAGGGAAACGAATTGACAACCAACTTAAATTGTCCATATATCCAAACTACAACCGTCATTCTTTAAAAGTTGTTTTAAATGGATATAACACGGTACATTGACGTAGAGTGTCAACTACATTAGCACCCTGCAAATTTCATCGCTCCAACAAGCCTGAGACTACACTACACGTGATCCCTCAATAACACGTCTACCACAACCGCCATCGCTTCAACAGCTAATATGGCCGCCTAAAAATCCAAACTACAACATACCACCCAAATCGCACAGTAACAGGATCGTTTAAAACAATACGAGGATAGTAAACATCGCTGTATTGCACTTAAACGTCCATTCGTTGTGTAATGGCGCTGTAAATCTACCACCAGCTCTTTACAAACGGAGTTTTACACACTATTTGTGTAAAGAACTATTCTGTATCCATTACAGAATAGTTATTTATTTGCGGTTATTGACGGGTTAATTTTTATGGGTTAGGCATAACTTGGTCTAGTTCGGCGGTTGTATACAATCTCTAAACAAGTAAGGTGATAACAAAATAAACTTTTTTGGAATTCTCTTCACAAATTGGATCACAATACTATCTTCACAATTTTATCTCTAAGTAGTGGGCCTATATTTATGTCTGAATTCAGAATTTTAGTTACCAACAAGAAGGATTTGGATAAATTAAGGAAGGCATGCATGAACAACGCGAAAGATATATTATTTTTCAATCATTAACGAAAGAACCCTAATCCTCCACCTACACACAAATTATAAATAACAAATCTACACACATGACCTGAATCATTCAAAACCATAAGCTTTCCGACGTAAAGGACCGGTTTCATAGGACCATGAATGAATCCAAACGTGTCAAATCCGATGAGATACGAGCGACTCATTGATTTGCCAGACGCGTCGTCTTCCGGTCTGGTGGAGTCTGCCAGTGTGGTGTGCCAGCTTACGTACCGTTATTGGTTGTGGAATATAGGAATTAGTATTGGTGGGGTGCAACAGGGTGTTGCGTGTAGTTTCACGGTAAAGGAAATCTTACTCAGTACCAGTGGTGACTTATGGATATTTCCATTAAGATATGACGAATATAACAACATCGCCTCCTTTCAAAGGAGTTAGGGTTGTAATAGGTTCAAATTCATCTATTCATTTCAAGAACAATAAAGATGTTACAATAAAGATGCTGGGGAGTTTGTTGCGCGACTTCTTCCCAGCTAAAGCACTAGGAAGTGGTGAAGGGTGGGTGTTTTGGGGGACTATCTTATGTAATTTTTGATGTTCTAAAAGTGCTGATTCTCAGCCTAGTTTGAATAAATGACTTTTGATTTTGTTATTTAAAGTAACTTATGGGTACTTTCAGGATGCAGCATCGTTCTATTATCAAAAAGTTCGGACCTTTCTGGAAGCAGACAGTCAAACATTCCATTTTATTCAACTCTACATTTGAACCCACATTTTGTTCTAGAATGAATTAAAGTAAATCATATCATTTCACATTCCAAGGCAGTGCCCAAAACGGTCATATTATTGTCTTCAATGACATCATACATTATTTTATTCAAAATGAAAGACATAAAGTAATGCTCGCCTAATACGGAGATAGACTGGTTTTCCCCTAAACACAATACATGGCAATTTTAATACGCAAATGCCATATTTACCTCAAGATGTAATTCTTGAGAAATAGGTAGCTACTTAAGAATATTAATTAACATAATATGATTATTTATGCAGTGTGTATATGTTCTTTGAGGATAATATATAACTGTCTTTTTTTAAGTTATCGAAAGAAGAAAAAGGCGATCACTAAATCTAAATCACAGTAGTAGTGTAGTATCTGCCCGCCTTTTCCCAACTATGTTGGGGTCAGCTTCCAGTCTAACTTGATGCAGCCGAATACCAGTATTTTACATGGAGCGACTGCCTATCTGACCTCCACTACCAAGTAATTGAATAATACGATACGACTTTGTAAGACTGGTTGTCGGACTTTCGGGCTTCTGACGACCAGTAACGACTATCAAAGATCCACGGATGACAGCCGGGACCAACGGCTTAACGTGCTTTCCGAAGCACGGAGGAGTCTCAGTTTGTAAAGATGGACTCATAGATGGAAAGACGGACCACGGCAAGCATAGCTTAACCTGATGGATCGACCCGTGCGGCTGTTATAACTTAGCCACGAGGTCTCTCTAAATATAGGCTAGGCTATAAAGTCACTAACTCTAAACACAGGCATAAAACATAATCAGCCTATAACGTTCCCAATGCTGAGACACAGGCCTTTCTGTGTAAGGGTAACCATAGGTATGGCAATTTAAAAGTACGGAGATACCTATGTCAATTCAACTTGTTGGAAATGCATAGGGTTTCAGTTTGTGAGTGACATCTTAGTAATCTGTAAACTGCTGAAAAGGGGCTAACAATGACTGCTCGAATAAACGGTGAAATTCGGAAAAGGTTAAATGGCAATCAACACACTGGGTAAACGGACTCGTGTGCAGTAATCAGAAGGCAAGAGGTTGTGGCCTATCCTCTCGATAGTACCTTATCCCAAAAGACTAGGACTACCTTCATAATATAAAACAAATTGGTATATTCCCAAGTATGTATCTAACAGGTAAATCATAAATAAGTGCTTGCGTTTATAACATATTAATATTTTAACATAAGTAGACACCTATGTATCTATAATATAGTTACTTGTATTAATGTTCTAACGGCGAATCTTACAAGTTTTCCTCTAGCCTAAGAATGTTTATCAATAAGCATTAAACATTCAAGTTGTATAACAATTTTATACGCGAACAAATCATATTTATACGAAAAGAATTTAGCAACCGTCATTGTAATAAAAATAGTGATGTAATCCCATAAAAAATACTCGACAATTACTTTCGTAGGTACATCAAAATTTGAGAAGATAGCACTGTGGCGACATCGGACGAAACCGGTATGAAATACATAAATTTTATTTAAAAAAAGACGGGCCGTGCCCACACTTAGCTGAATTGGTTATTATCTCATTCCATAGGTACTCATGAGATTCATTACACACTTATTGGCTAGAGAACGAATAAAACCATTTTTGTAGCGGGCTAGTGATGTGGCGGATGTCGATGTCGGTCTTTGAAATTAAGTAGGTAACATATATCGATAGTTTAACTGAGATGTTGTTAGTTGATTTCATAAAGGCTCGAAAGACGTTATCGACAATCACTAAGTTTAAAAGACTCAATAGGTCCACTGGCATGTAGTTAGGTATAGGTAAACAGTCAGAAATAAGAGCAAATTGAATAAAGCTTTTAAGGCTAGGAATTAATTTAGTTTTCTGAAATTATGATAAACATCAAAACTGTGCTCCCCGAAACGTAATGATTTTGTGAAAAGCCTCGTTTTATGGAACATCCGCATTTGACAATTTATGCTTGTGTTGTACCTATTTAATTTAGATATTCTATCATTCTTACAGTTACATTTATTTTGCGATATTTAGTCATTCATAGTTCGATAGAGCCATATTCTATCGATACAAATGCACTTATCAACACGTCCCCATCACAACAACGAAACCAGTTCGCGCGTTAATTGCGGTACCAAATTCGTATCAGAATCATTTGAATATCCGTAATTTATGACAACGGGCAACTGAGTATCATCTCAGTACGTTGTGTGTTAACGTTCGCATACATTATGTTGGCAATCCGACCATATGCTGGGTTATTTGAATATTTGTTATTATGTTCGATCTAGGTGGGGCTTGGGTGATACTTGGATTATTATTATTTTTGGGACTTTTTATTGTCATTATGACAATAAACAGATTTCCTATCCTTATGGCAGTGTGTACGAGAATGTTTATGATGAATTAAGAAAGTAGGCAATTTCATAAGGTTGGTATTATGCACTCAAACCGATAAAGAAGAACAATGCTAAATAGAAAACTAATTGAGAAAGAAAAGACCATACCTTTATGGCAATACAGCCGGCTGTCAATGATAAAAAAGTTTCAATTTGGTTTCAGACCTTCAAAAATTATACGTGTAGAGCGTTCCTACTGGACCCGGAAGGCAAGAAAGCACGAAAGGCTAAGTTTTGTTACATTGTTTTCCATTAACTGATATCTCAAAGAAGGTACACACGGCTACACATCGAGCTACACATTTCCAGTTTATGCTGATCTCGTATTGTGTAGGATTTTCGTACAATGCGAGGTCAGCTTATACTGGAAATGTATAGCTTGATGTGTAGCCGTGTGTACTATGGGTTAGAAAAGATAGTTGGACGCCCAAATAACAATATTGCAAGATCTCACAGCAAAACGACGAAAAACTTAATTATAATAAAAAAAATATAAAATGTAAGTACTCACACCTGCTTTATAAATAGACAAAGTAACAAACAACCAGTCGCCACAATTAACATATATGTAAATAAAATCTCTACAAAAATTTGTGTGAGAGCGATGACCACTATAATGTTATTTTATTTGTGTCTCAATGTTAAACTATTGCTAGATCTTGAACGAAACTTGTTCGACTGTTCGGAGGTTTTAAGCCCACGACATTATTAAAGTTTAATGCCATATCGGTTTAGTTTTGATGAAGATTCTGAATACACTTCTCGCAAAACTTAATAATACCTACCTACATATGTTATTGCAATATTGTTGAATATTTTACCATACCATACTTATCTTTCGTATCATGCGCGCTAGATCGATAGCAAAACCATTGCGAAAATATTGACAAAAAATTGTTTACCTAGGTGATTTCTTGGGATAAGAGAAGCTTCATTATATCCTTGATAATCAGCCATTACTTTTGATTTTATCAATTATACATGAAAATTACTTATACACCTCCAATTCCCAGATTACGTAGAATCAAACTCAGAATAATTCCAAAAAAGTAATAAAACACAATTAAAAAGGTCGAGTCGAGTATTCCCGGAGCACACCGGTGTAAAATTTCATCAAATTATGACTCACCCCGTGACGTCATCGGGTCTTTCGCGAGAAATAAGTGAAATGGTTCCCGACCTACATGACGTATCGGAAATAGCGTGAATATTGGACGTTTAATAGATTTACATATACATAATGTAGGTACCTAACTACGACTAAAGGTACAAGTCCGTAGCAGACCGCAGGCAGCAGCAGCAGGCGACGTGTCGTCGCGACACTACTGGTTTCTATGTTATGTATTTCTATGAAGCATGACGTGCACGTATTGTACCTAAATTTACAAAGAACAGCTCAATGCAGATAACTTTGCTGAAGATCTAACACTCGCCATGTGATTCACAAATGAACTAAAATTACCTTGTGACATGCAATGTCCGATTACGTCATCGAATTAGAAATGAAGAGATCCGCAGAAGAACGCAATAGCTCGACGAATTTCCAAGCTTTGCGCAGGACACATTGCAGAACGGTGGGCCGATGCGGCCGAAAGCTTCTGGAGTGGCGACCGCGTACCGGGAGGCGTAGCGTTCGAAGGCCTCCCCACAAGGCCTGATGACCTTGACCTTGTGATGGTGCTCACATTTTTACAGGAATGCGCTGAATGTGAGAAGCACAGGACCGGTGGATGTGGTGACACTTTTGGATGTCAAAATGATGATGCAATATCCTTAATGAAGAAAACGAGATAAGCCATATGTGGGGTTTAAGCCAGTAATGATCAAATGAAGGGACTATATGAGGACTACTCCTGATAGATATTTTAGCGCTAGAAAAAGCTTGGACGATAAAGAATCAAGAAGTTAACTCAAACCGCTACCAGTCTATCAAAATCACCATCTTTATGATAAACATTTTGTCCCCATTAACATAACATTCACTTAAGCACACATACATAAACATATAGCGTCCGTCCGTAGGTGAGGCGTATATGGCAACACTTTATAGAAGACATTTATGTACTTTTTCTAACTGTACACCCATTGCAGACCGCGACATTCTACGACATTTTTTTTACATAAACCGGTACTGGTGATTTAAGAATATTGTATGTTCGTGCTTATTATAAAAATGTTCGGAACTTTCCGTTTTTCCCACATTGAATTAGAGTGTTTGTGGTGAGTAGATAGTTGGGAAATCGATTGTTTTATAGCCGATAGAATGGTGTTAGTGCATTGTGATTTGTAGTTTACAAGATGTCGTAACTGTTTCTGTGTTTTGAATAGTTTCATTAGTAAACCTATTGTTATTTATAGCTTTATTTCATTTCACAAATTAAAATGTCACATAACTAACATCACGCCTATAATACTCGAAGGGTTAGGCATAGGTGTACGGATTCCAGAAGGATTATGGATTCCAGAAGTGATTATGGATCTCTTTTGTGCTGGGTACTCCGTAGCGAGCTCTAAATGAACGAAATAAAATTGTTTTTCCTGTAAATAAGATATCGGAATCACTTTTACAAATCAAAACAAAAAAGCTAGCTGAGGTCGGCGTTTCCGATCTGACTACTCTGAGAAGAAAGGCCGAAACAATTTTAGTACACCCACATTTCGCCAGCTATGTTTAATTAAATCCCATGTAATAGGAGGCAAGCCCGTTGCCATCAATCGGGAACAAAAATGCATACTCCGGGCTTCTACTGAAATCCCGAATGAATATCCCAATAACACTTATGATAATATCTTTAAGTCGAAATCTTAACTTTCAAATGATATATCTGTGTAACCACAGTTAAGTTTATCTATAAGTGAACTGTAAATAATTGTTCTTTGAGAAATAAATGTCTTTAAACCGAACCACATTTTAGAATAAACTTTAACGAGTCAATAATTTACAAGACATCAGTATTTCCTATCTCACTAATTCTTAGAAATAACACCGAACTTAGGTCAAAAGCCTCATACAAAGTCTAGACTTTCATTGTCTTTAAGTTTATTTGATCAAACATTTGTTGCACACAACAGGAGCATTTGAAAGATCGATCACAAACTTAATCTTCCTTAAGCTGTCACCTGTTCAAAACGGATGAGGTTGCAATGATGAAGGTAGCATCATTTAAAGGAAAAATATGGATGAGTAAGCGCCATAAAAGTACTTCAAAATTGCGTTATACCTTGCTTAGTTATTTCGCGGTTTTGTTCACTAATTTATGATCAAGGGATTAGAAAGATTTATGGAAAAATATGGGAAAAAAAATAAGATTTTAAAATTTAAGAGGTATTTGCTTCAACGGAAGTAAATTGGGATGATATGCAGGTACAAAACCCAGTAAGGGTCATTTAAAAAATAAGTGATACTAATTTAATAAGGTAAAAAGGTTTATACAGAGATTTAAAGAATGTGACATATCAAATTGGCAACCCGATGTGCCTCTGGCGGAACATTAGTGTTGCAAGCTAATTAATTTACACCAGGTTTTAGCTGGAGTCAATTAGAGATTGTATTGGTCATGGTTTTACAGATTTTGTAAAAATATTAAAGTAACTAGTATTATTTCACAAGAAATATTGTGACTAGAGGCTATAGACAAAATCTTTTTTCTGTAAGCGTTAACGCCAACGGAAAGATCAAATTGTATGGAGTTGATATTTGCTTTAGAGATGTCACGTGACTGCTGCTGTCAACTGCATACAATTTGATCTTTCCTTTGGCGTTAACGCTTACAGAAAAGGGATTTTGTCTAGGCCCCCAGGTTACGGTAAAACGATAGTTACCATTAAAAAAATAAAAAATCTTTTTAAGGACAACACTTCCCAATTCCAATTTCAAAAAGTCTTCGCAAAACGGTCGCACCGAAAAAAAAACAATCCGACTTCACGTCACAAATCAAAACCGATTCTATTTTTAATTTCAAACGTTTTTTATGTCACTACGAGTATCATCCATAAGTTTTTTTTTACCGTATTTACGCCGAGGACAATGCAACGAATCATGACTTTAGAGATAAATGGAATATGAGCTGAAAAAAAAGGTCCGTGATGTCCAATTTAAAGTGGATACAGAGGGTTTTATAAAAACGAAAGTGCATACAGGTATATTATTGTTGTGTGGAACAGTGGATGTGGTAAAATGTGGATATGGCATTCTGACGAAAGTTGTTATTCGAAAATTGTGGATACCTATTGTAAATTTCGACTATAGAAAATATTGGAAGCTCTCAACATTGATTTCCTATTTTTCATGATTTTTTCAGAAATCCTGTAGAACATTAAAATCACGTTAAACGGAGCGTCTGAGCATGGTCTGCAAAAAAATAAATTAGGAAAGTGCCGACCCTATGACTCTTCATGGAAAATCACTGAAATTTTTAGATTCTGTTCAATCGTTTATCGTTATTTATGACTTTTCGGAGGTTACTAAGAACAAAACTAAAAGCTCACGATCCTAGCAGTTCTCACACGCAATTTTGCCGCATCCACCATAACACACGTCCTCTAAACCCCAACAAAAGGTAGATCCAGTAACGAGATATGATATTATTTTTTTGTGTCCCGTCTCGGGGGTGGCCGGGGGTGAACCCGAGCGCGGGGGAGCGGGGGAAGGGTACCGTCAGGTGGATTCCACTTCGCAACGCATTGTCGTATTGTTACCTTATCGCGGCATACAATAATTTATGAAGGGTGAGGTAAACGTGAGAATCTCGAGCCAATGGTCCTGATTCCGAGATGTTTAGTTAGGTGTGGGTACTAAGTTTACTAAGGTCGCGACGTGTTATGTGGTTTTATTAGGTATGTTGGTAGAAAAAATGGAGGCAGTGTTGGTCCTTCGATGTCAAATGTTTTGGCAAGGAGGTGCGGTATGAAGGGCACGTTGTGTTGTTTGCACAGTCGATGGTCTATGAAAATTCACACTGTAGTGCTGCGACTGATCAGTTAGTTTGTTAAACTTTACGAATAAATCCAGAAAAAATTAATACTTCACCCTACTACTTGAAACGAAAATGAATTACCATTTTTCAGTACTTTTAAGGACAAGAAATTTTGCCGCAGTTTCTTCCAATTTACGCACTATTTAACAAAAATACTCCATATACCATCCTTAGACCAACATTCCTAGACATTATTTCCGAACATATTTCAAATCTAATCTTGCTGCTAAATCCAAATGACCGCAGAAGTGTAAACTTTCAAACACAACATAATATGGTACTGCAAGAGACCGCGGGCGTCGGGTGACGGCGGAGCATGCGCGGAATCTTAATATAATATCAATTTCGGTGCGTTCAACACACTTCAAATTCGCGGACGTATAGGGCTGGGAAATCAAAATGCATTTAAAATGTTTATTTGGACTTTTCTTCGCTTGGTAAAGCTAAAATTGGGAAAAAATAAGGGGTATAATAATCTGTAGTCTCTGCCTACCCCCATGGGAAGAAGGCATGAGTTGATGTATTTATGTACTGTGGTCTTCTCACATAAATCAATTGGTACTATTTTAATCAACAAAAGTGTTGGACCTTGTAGTTTTTAATAAGAAGAAAAGTAGATAATTTTCATTTTCAGAGCTACAATCAGATATAATAGAAAGCTACAAATCATGGACAAGACTGAGGAATAAAGACTGTAAAAAAATACACAGAAATCTGAGCTTTGGCACGAAATACTCATGTATTCTCTTCATATAAATAAAAATATGACATCTATAATCATTAAAATAAAATCCCGAAAGACTGATCGTCGTGATCAAGTATAAAAACGCAAACTATCGCGTTAAAAATAAAAATCCGTTAGGGATCGAAAACGGTTTGCTGATTACAATCACACACCCCTCTAAACGAATCATCCATAACACGAGAAGTTACAAAAATCCAGTACCGAACAGTTTTCCACCAAGAAACGCACGCGGCACAACCCTACGACCACTCAGGTACCTCTTATCGCGCCATCTTTCCACTCGTATTGTTTATTTCCTTCACACTTATACCAAATTAAACACTCTCAACACCAAGCTAATATCACCCTTATTTCAATGATATTAAAATGTCTACAAAGTGTGTGTTAAGTTTGTAATGCAAGTACCTACAGAACTTCATCTCTGTCGCAGCGTGACGTTTCATTAGAGCTTTGAGATTAACTTATTAAAAGCATTCGTGTTCGTTTTTCAAAATACTCGTACGCTTTGAAGTATCAAATGCACGCGCAAATGGATATTTTGAAGGGATGACGTCACCGTATGGGTTTATAAGTGTTGGTACATGTATGAGGTACTACCTACTTTTATTGGTTATGGCTAAGTGTGTGTGGGAATGTGGTTCCGTTTAGGGACAGATAAGTTACTGGTTGTGTTTTGTTTCTTTTTTTGCTAAATAAATATTTTCGAGGATAATTTTTTGGTGTTTGTTTTGATTTTTGTAAGTACCTACCTTACTTGTTGAACGCAGTACCAAAAGACCAAATACCTATTGGAGAGATTTAACATAGGTTGATGTCACTGGTTCTTTAGTTCATAGAAATAGTATATTTTTGGTCCTATAGCCAGTTAAAAATAATGTATTTAGATTTAATTTAAACTATTCTGTTTGCTATAATTTGACCGAAACCGCTGTACCACGCCTTAGGTATGTGCAGGTGAGACGGGGGGTAGCGCAGGCCGCTCATTCGTCAACGCTCACGGCGTCCCGCCACTCATTCGTCAACGCTCACGGCGTCCCGCCACTCATTCGTCAACGCCTGCCCTCGGCCTCGCCGCGCATTTCTAAGGCGATTAAGCACACGGCACCGCGCAACGCCGCGGACTCTACCGGCTCTACCGCACGGTCGGGCGGTGTACGTGTGTTAGGCATCAACGGATTAATAGAAGCCAATGCGACATGACTACCGCGGCGGTGCGCGGTGCCGTGTGTTAATCGCCTAAGGCATGGTACAGCGGTCTCGATGAAACTATAGTACCTACTTACCTAACTACTTATTCTTATTAATTACCGCAGCCTGATGCAATGAACCTATAATGATTATCCTGTTCGCAAAATTTGATCTTGTTCAGTACAGGAAAATCTCAAAAGTAACCTTCACAGTTTCAATCTAAATTAAAGTGTTTCCTTTATTGATTCGTAAAATAATCCAAATGTGTTGTCCCATTAAATTACAAAAGTTTTCCAAAATACCTTTTTTTTTTTTTTCCAAAATACCTAAGTGATACAAGGATAATATTTAATTTATTTTAACCTTTATCAAATACATAAAGCTGTTATTTATTCAAAACTGCTTTGCAGGTACCAAACACTGACAAACTACTACCAAGCGAAATTCAACATCTACCCTGTATGAGGAATCAGCAGAACCTAGCAGCAAGCCTAAAATAAAGCAAGAAAAACCTCTACCTCGCGTACCCGCGACACATAATGCAAGTACTATCTTTAAGCATATCTTGTAGATAATTGTCAGTAAGCTGTTATTAGAAGCGCGTCTCTGCTTGCTCGTCTTCCTGGCGGTACCAACACTATCTTGAGTTTATTCGCAGATAGATGGGAGTCTCCAATGCTGTGACATTGGATGAAACTCCACACGAGTTTATGAAACTTGTATGTCTACTAACACTAGCTTTTAAGACCATTGTTACTGAAATAAATTATATAATCATAATTATTATTATTGGTACCTACATTATTTTTAGCTCACGAAGCGACGCGCGCTTTATTTGTGTGCTGTGAATATGTGCGTGAAGACGCATCAGCAAATAACACGCACTTCCGAATTCGCCCTTGTCTTTGACGGCGCGGCACTGAGAGCTCCTGCAGGCGTAGCATGAGCACCGTTTTGTCGACGGAAGAGTAGACAAAAATGACGTTTCCTGTAGACAGTACGACGAAAGCAAAGTAGAAAGAGTCGAATTCTTTGTTTTGTCAAAGGATTTATCGGTTGTCAGTGTGATTTTGACAGTAAGGATAGAAAACTTTCTTCCAAAATAGTCTACCTACAAAAAGACCTAGACAAAGATCGTTAGAAATGACGGTGCGATGTCAAAAATGAAGAAACGAACTGTCACTTTGTATAGAAAAAGCTATGTCTATTCTTCGTAGAGATAGAAAGCTCCATGCTACGCCTGCAGCGCGTAGAGCGTGTGTGTATACTTGATAGCCACAAGTAAAACGGTGCGTCGCTTCGTGAGATAAAAATACTATAGGTATGTAAAAAGCTTCATCTACTCCTAGCCAACTAACTACACCAACGCAAAAAATGATTAGGTACATAAAATACTTCACATCAACTTTTTATTTCTAATCCTTTATTCCTTTCAAACAACTTTCACTCGTACACACCAACTGTCAATATAGGCAAAAATCAAAGATGCGCAAAAGCAAGAGTTGCTTCATTCCACCTGCCGCCGGCGACTCTTTGATCGTTAATAATAACAATTATCGCGTGCGCCCGCGACGCGCCGGAAGGTGACCCCCGGCGAGACGGTGTTGCCAGAACTGAGATGGTAAAATTGCCTTATGATTAATTTAATATAGGGAGTGGTGGTTGGTTGAAATAAAAGGTTTTAAGGATATTTGAATGGAAAAGTACTTTTCCTACTTTTTCATGACATGAAACAGTAAAATTCTGATCTCCAATTCAGACCTGTAATAGGTACAACGAACGCTCAGTCCAGATATTTAATAAATCTTTCAAGCACTATTTAGCTCTTAGTCTTCGAGAAGCAGAGCAGTTCGGACTCCTGCCTTTAAAAGCTCCTTACTTCTTGACACAAAATCTCTACGTAGATATCTAATAAATCCTTTTTAGTAAGAAAACTGTCTTTGGTAGTCTAAAATGATATTCAAACCCATATCTATCTCTTAAAAATATCCACACTACACCAAGAACCCGGCTCATCTGGCAACCCATCAAAAAAATTCGCAATTGTTCCACAACGCCCATTGCCAAGGCCACGCAGGGCGGCGCGGGCGCAGCCGGTCTGCGCTCTTTTTGTTTCTTTCGCATGCGCCCGCTCAGAGTCAAGGGCACGCTGACCCACTTCCTGCGCAGCCTTCGCCGCGCAAGCACGTGTCGGGAGCAGATGCTACACTTGTTTGTTTTTAAAATCATTTTATTTGATAGGGGCTTATCGGAAAGACAGGTGCTAAAAATGTGAGTATGATAATTTGGTACAAATGAAGGAAAAAACATGTTTTTGGCGAATCTACAATATTGATTATGATAATGCATAGGATGTGGTCGCCAATTTAACCTGTTATATATTATAAAAAAAAAAAAAATAAAAAAATAGTTTATTGTCACAAGAATTAAACATTAGTATACACTGTTTAACATGAAACTAAATAACGCTGCAGTAGTTTGTATACAGATATTGTGAGCCCTGCCTCTCAAACTAGGATAACCTGTATCTTAAGAGACAGTGTTCAGCTGTGAGGTTATTTAAAAATAGGCATCAAACAACTGCGGACTGTGCCAACTTATAGTAGGTACGTGTAAACAACTTAACAATCTTATAACTTTTAACAGAAAAATATTAAATTTAAGGAAAAATAATGTAATAACAATTTAAGACTTATGTATGTGAGAGGGTGAATGTGTGTGAGTATGTCTGTATGTATCTATACGTATGGTGAGTTTTTGTATGGGAGTAATGAGTGTGAGGTGTTATATGTGAGGGAGTAAAAGCAGAAATACGGCAACATCAGGCAAAACATTTTAGCAGAGATTCAGTTTGTGTATAGTCCTGTTGAAGTAGCCATTCCATCAGCTTAGCTTTCAATTCAAACTTATTGCAATCTAGTATATTTAATTCTTTATGAATTTTCTTGTAAATCAGTGAACTTAAGGTGAAGTATTGGTTTTTGGCAAAAGCAGTTTTGTGTCGTGTAACTGGGAGAATGTTGGTTCGTTTGGTGGGATCAGACGGTGGGACACTGGAGTGTCTTCTAAGAATGCATTGCAACACGAAGAGCTGTCGAACTGTTAATACCTTACAATCTGAGTAGAGTTGAGTTGTTGGGTAACGATAAGGTTTTCGTAGCATTACTTTCAATATTGCTCTCTGAGCTCTCTCTACTCTAAGAAAAGTAGTTTTAGCCGCACCACCCCATACATTGATGCAATACCCAAGAACTGACTGACATAGAGCATAGAACACCATTTTTAGAGTATCAGGATTTGCGGAAGCTCTCAATGACTTAAAGATGTGTATCAGTCTCAGCGTTCTCGAGGTTAGGGCATCAATGTGTTTATTCCAGCGTAACCCGGCATCAATTTGAACACCCAGGTATTTGACGTGATCGGTACGCGTGAGTGTTGGACATTGGCATGAAGATGACTGTTCTAAGCAAGTGTGCGCTATTATTGAAAGGGTGTGGTCCGGTGCAGTGTTCTGACGGATGGCGAAAGGAATATATGAAGTCTTGTTACAGTTTAGGGTAAGGAGGTTTAGGTTGAGCCAGTTTATTATTTCACGTAGTGCCAATTCCGCGTTACTTTTAACACAATCCCATGTTGACCCGTCAACTACAACCACGGTGTCATCGGCATATACAAAGATCGTCGAGTTGGGAAGGGACATTCTGCATAAGTCATTTACATATATTTGAAATAAAATAGGTCCTAAAATGCTACCTTGGGGCACTCCGTAGGATAAGGTATCATCATCACTGAAGTGATTATCAATTTTGGTTCTTTGAGTACGGTTGTTCAGGTAGTCTTTGAATATTTGCAATGCTATACCTCTAACACCAAGTCGCTCTAATTTGGCAATAAGTATGGGAACAGAAACTGTGTCGAATGCCTTCGAAAGATCTAGGAATATTCCTAGACATTTGGTTTTCCTGTCGAGATTCCCAGCAACCAACTGCGTCAATTTAAGTACTGCATCTTCAGTCGAGACACCGGAACGGAAACCGTACTGATTATCTGCTATGATCTTGTATCTTTCCAAGAAGTTCTTAAGCCGGTTACTAAGAATCCTTTCCAAAACCTTGGAAAGAGCAGTCAAAACCGAAATGGGTCTATAGTTGTTGACACAGCTTCTGCTCCCACCCTTATGGATTGGGTGCACAATTGCTTTTTTAAGTGCATCCGGAAAAACACCCTCGCGGAGAGAGGTATTAAAGATGTACGTCAATGGTTTTATTAGTGTCTGACGGCCCATTTTTAGCACTAAGGGTGATATACCATCCCAACCCAGTGCACAGTCATTACGTAGCTGCAAAACAAGAGACTCCACTTCAGATTCGTCTGTATCAAGCATCACGAGGGAGTTTGCGGGAGATAGTGGGTTGTTATCATCGTTACTAAGAACCTGACTGCTCATATCAGCAGGGCACTGGCGCTGTGATAGAATTTTATTCGCTAAGGTTTCCCCTACGTTACTGAAGAATTTACCAACTTCATTTATGGATGCTTTAGGACTGTCACATATTTTCAGTAGTTCCACAGGACTGGTTTTTATTTTAGCTGTATTTGTAATAGTTTTAATAGTGTTCCAAAGGGCTTTGGGGTTATGTTTTGCTTTCTCAAATTCATTCCTCTCGTGGGCAATTTTTAGTTTTCGAAGCAGGTCATTGCAAAAGTTGCGGTAGCGTGTATAAGTTTTTTTAAGAATTAAATTATCTGGTTCTTTACTTGATCGAACATGCATTTTGTCTCGATTTCGGATACACCTCCATAGGCCTGGGGTTATCCAGGGTTTAATGGTCCTTTTTTTACTTGGAATCTTGACATACTTGGTGTGTTTAGCAATGACCGGTGTTAACATAGTTATAAAATTATCCATCATTGTGTTAGGGTCGTCCAACTTATAAATTGCCGCAAAATCGAGGTTTTCTAGCTCTAGCTTAATTAACTCATAATTTATGGAAGTAGAATATTGACAAGTTTTACGAGTGGGACTTGTGCTGGAGATGGTAAGGACAAGAGGTTTATGGTCTGTGATGTGTGATTCAAGAACTAGTGTGGTGGTAGGCAAGCTAGATTTTATGAACGCGTGGTCAAGACAATTTTCAAGCCTAGTAGGTAGAATGTGGGATGGTAGCAGGCCATGCGATGAGTTAAGTATGAGGTAATCTAGACTTCGATCATTTCTACTGCTCATGCTAATATCAATATTCAAGTCACCAATAAGAGCAATGTTCTGCCATGTAGAAAGTTTCGTGTAGATATTATTTAAACTATCTAGGAACATATCAAAACTTTCTCTAGAACTGAGCGATGGGGACCGATAGACTGCCACAACAGCAATTTTACTGTCATCCTGTTGGCAAACAAGGCAGTTTCCACCCATAAACATAGGCTCCCACACTGAGACTTGCAGACTCTGTTTCGCATATATAACAATTCCATCGTTCTGGTTCGAGTTTATGTCTGTACGATATGTTTGGAAGCCCTTTAATATAGGTAAATTAATGGCCTTGCTTAGCCAGCATTCGGTCAAGACAATTATATCGAAGCTAATACTCGTTCGGTGCAGTAGTAACCGTAATTGTTCAAAGTTTTTGTTAATACTTCGTATATTTAAGTGTAAGATTTTCGTCGTGTCATCGGAATTCTTAACAAACTTAAGACAGTCTTCCGGGTGACAAGTCAGAGAATTGCCCACGTCTATTGAGTCTAGTTCTGAGTTTATATTATTTATTAAAGCCATTTGAAAACCACATAATATCCAAAGACATGACCTGATTGCTTAGTATTGGAATGAGTATGCAACTGGAGTCCAAAGAACCAGGAAGGTTTTTTGCCTGTTATTGCAAAAACTGTATATTGAAAAGGAACTCGTGTGGTTATGTAAATGTGAAGTGTATTTATTGTTGCAGTATAAGTTGTATAGGGGATGTTTTTGAGGGTAAAGAGTGTATGGGAGTGTGTGTAAATTTTAAGTACTGGAGTAATAATAAGAGCTAACCTATTTAAAGGAAAAATAATTACAACGATAAAATACTGATTAAAGGAATACGAGAGTGTATGCTTACTTATGTCTAAATAATTGTTTCTATTGGATAGTCACTTTTGAACACTAAGTTTTTCTAAGCAGTGCTTGGATTGTATGGTGATGGATTTCTGGCCCTCTTCTTTGCGTAGTAGGACTTTACCATTAGCCGTCCAACAGAACTTGTAACCATTTGCATTAGCAAATGTACGGGATTCAAAAAAGAGTTTTCTTGTGGTGCCCGACAATCGATCCGAGATGTAGATCGGTGTACGAGTTCCAGAGAGACCGATGTGCTCAGTATTCAATTTTTCGGAGTTAGCTCGGTTTTTATTAAATTTCCGGACCGCTGCGAGGACATTATTTTTGAGAGTGACGGTCTGGAATTCAGCAATGACAGACCTTTTGTCGCCTTCCTTACTGGGGATGCTGTAGACATCACGTACGTCGGAAGGAAGAACATCTATATCCAGAGCCTTGCATGTGTTGACAATAAGAGAAGGCAGTGGCGGTGAATTTTTCTCAGCAGGTAACAGGTTTCTTATTTCAATAGTTGAGCTACGGGAGCTTACCTGTATGTCTATAACTTTACGCTCCAGATCCTCGATATGATTTAGTAGACTTATCCGTTCCTTACCAAGATTCTCGACACTGGACTTAATTTCCTCGTATTTTGTATTAACAAACGTGATACTTTTTTCCATTTCCAAATAGCAATTGTGGATTTTTTCATTTTGCAACTTCACTTCAGCTACATCCGAACTAAGCTTATGGAGAACTTGTTCTTGATCTTTTTTCCACGATGATAACATTCCCATAATTTCATCCTTAAAGTCTTGCAGCTCGCTGGAAGGTAGCTCAACGCGTGGTTTTTTTGCACGAGAGGTGATATTTAAAAATTGTGAGATGTTAGTAATGTCAGGGTTGGAAGCCGAGTGTTGAATTTCTTTTTCTTTTGGCGGGGAACGTAATGTTTTAGGCATGGTAGTCAACTGCTCCTGCTAAGTGTTTATAAAATACCAAATGACGCGTCGTAGTACTCGTAGTCGACAGGCACGTAGCACAGTGATTTGATGCGAGGTAAGTGTTTTCGTAGCACTCGTAGCAGTCAGCCGCGTAGCACTCGCCGCTCTGCCCGTAGCCCAGTTTCGTAGCACAGGTGGTAGGGATCCGATATTTTGCGTTGATGCGTCAGCGCAGCTTGGTGTGGCGGTGTACGTTACCGACTCCCGTGCGTGTGGTGGGCGGTTCAAACCCGACGCAAACTTCCAATCGCTGCGGCCTTCAACACTTTGTTTATTAGGGACAATGAGAGTAATATTGTTGTCACTTTCGCGGGGAGTGGCCTACTCGTAAAAACGCTTTAGGAAGAAACGAGAATTTAAATATTGGTTGTAGACCAATAACAATTATTATTCGCGGTCAAATTTTAACGAAAGTAGTTAGCAATAGATGCGCACGTCCGATCACTTAGGCGCCCGACAGCGGAATTATAATGGAAAATTGTTGATAATGTTAAGACAGTCCGGTTTTTATCAGTCAGCCTGTAATTGTAACCCTTTGGTTACTGACCCAGACATACGTAATTATGTCTGTCTTAACAAGTCAGACAAAAATTACTTATTAACGAAGAAAACAAACCCAAAACAGAATCAATCTATAATATCTCCCAGCAGCTAGATTCAAACGACAGCTCAAAACTAACTAGCCACACAGTCCACCTCCTCTAAAAACCAATCAAACAAGACCTGTAGACCTTTTAGCGTACACGTCTTACTTATAAAAGATGAAACCAATCACACCTACATAGACAATAAAATTTTAACACAGCCATATAACACGCACATAAACCGACATAGCGAGGCAATGGATGGTGTAATGCGTTTCACATGAGATTAGCCACGTACTCCTGTCGTAAATATATAGATATCTATAAAAAAACTTACGAGTAATGGTGTTTCGCAATTAGCTAGCTTATGTTTTAGTAGTGGCTCGATTAAGCCGGTGTAATCTTGAATAAGAAGTGATGTATTTCAATATTGAATTGTATTTCGAAAGAAAGATTCAGAATTATGACTATGTAGTCTTAATTCACAAGCTTGTGCCTCCACAAGCTTGTGAATTAAGACTATGCACGATGACTATGCAAACCGGATTATGCACGAAAAATAGTAACTACATTAAGTTAGTAATCGCCAATTCGGAAATTAGGAGCAAGTATTGCCAGTTCTTTTGTGTTTTGAAAACTACCAATGTTGTAAATAGTCAAAAAGTATCCAAAAGATAACATTAGCATGAAACAAGCTTTAATTGGAAAAAGCATAACACAAAATTGTGGAGAAGATTTAGAACAACGACCATAATTCTCTAAAACCTACGCTTACAAAACCCTGGTGCGAAAATAATTGAAAACAACATATCTATTCACAATATCCACGATAATTTATTTTAATATCCGCATTGGGCTCACAATCAACCTCATTTACAAAACCTATAAAAACCCAAAGAACTTAAAGATTAAATAATCAAGAAATCTAACAGTAAGCTACGAAAATATCTTGCATAACTGTTTGCGCTTGCGCACAAGCGAGGTTAATCCGCTTATACTAAAATGTTACATACAGTAAATAAATGTCACAGAAGAAATTTACACGACGTCCATTACTGGTATTGATTTCAAAAATTCATAAATTACAATTCCGTGTAACGGTGAAACCAATAAGTGTGATCGTCGCGATAGGTTTACAGTGGGGCCATTAAAATAACGTTATATACTATTTGTTGTTGAAAGAAAAGAGTGGGTCACTATAATTCCAAAGAGGCTTATTTTTATACAAATCCAAAGCTCGTTGAAGTCTTTACCTAGCAAGACGAAACCGCAGTTAAGCAAGTAAGATGAAATCGAAATTAACGCACTCACGGGGTAAAATGAAAATTCTGAAATATCTTATGAATCTAGCTACAAGTAGGATATATATTTCGAACTAATATAGAACCAAACTTTAGTTCCTGCCTACCCCCAAGCGTGAGTTCATGTATGTATGTATAGAACCTATAACCAAAGATATTTTTGTAAATATGTATTTTTAAGTCCATAGAAAAATTCTACACCAATATTTTTTATACCTGCCCAACCTTTTTCTCCTATAAATCGCGCCCGCTTATCTATGTCGCTGTTTTCCTAGTCACATTTTTATTTGATTTAAATAAAAAACAGTACGAAACTACGGCCACAGTGATAGAACTATTTATATTATAATATCTAATATGTTTCCTGTTCGGTGTGCGACTTTCTATTGTGCTTCGATAATTTATTTAATTTGAACATCTTCGTGACGTATTGGAACCAATGTTGGGCAATATGGGCACTTAAACCGTTTTTAACGTCATAAGACTGTTTTGCAAGTTTTCAGAATATTACTTATATATTTCTAACTATATCTATTTCCTACACTGGCTCTTGGTCGCATGGGAATGTAGATGTGGTAAACGGATTTTTGAATCCGCTGTTTCACATAACCGCTAGCTTTTTTACAAAACAGCTCCGTTATGTAAAACAGCTGAACGACATTTAGCGATTTTCCATAATTACTGAACTTTAACACGCAGAATTGCATAAACGTTTTGCATTTATCAATGCAGCGGGTCAATGATTAGAGGATATGGAAAACAGCGTGAAATAAAACGCCATATTGTAAATTTTAGTTCTAAATTTTGTCGCTCGTGGCTCTGTTTGGCATTTTTTTTTTTAATCTTTTTTTGTTTACAGGGTTTTTTCTATAAAGAATATGTCACCCCGATTAATGAATACTTATTGTGTAATAAACTAGTCTACCCGCAACCTTGTACCCATAATAATAATGTGATAAAGTGTTCTGGCCTCATCTGACAATGGTGAGGCCAGAACCCTATTATAGAAGCCTACATTAAGATTGCTGTCAAAAGCTTGACGTCTTCGGACTCCAATACGACCACATTCCGTCAAGATGTGATGCACATCTTCTATAATTCCACAGGCAGCACAATTGGGAGAATCAACTTTGCGCATCATAAAACCAAATCTATTGAGAGGAACGTGGCCGGAACGGAGCCTCAAAGCCATCACAACTTCTTGCTTATTCATCCTGCTCTCGCTGAACCAAAGCATACGTGGAAGAGATGGCTGAATCGTCCTGTACCAAATGCCCTTCGTTAAAGACCACGATTGAATACATCCGTCTCTAACTAGGGGTAATAGCTCGGTATGCCATGGAGGACAAGCATAAAGTTCCCCATCAGACGCGGCTTCATTTGCCAAACGATCAACCATTTCATTACCGTCCAGTCCAACGTGAGAAGGAATCCATTGCAACACAACAGTTTTATGATTGGCAACAAATTCAGTGATGGTTCTTAAGATATTATACGCCAGTGGAAGCCCCCTGAAGGGTGAAGTACTCGTACATCTCATCAGATGAAGGAGAGCACTTTTCGAGTCAGTGAAAATGACAAACCGATCACTGTCCAAAGATTTGATATAAGCCAAAGCTCCAGCGATAGCGATCAACTCCAAGTGCATTATTGAATCTGTTTGTCATAACAACTATGATGGCGCGGCGTCCGAAATATAACTAAATAAAACGAGTATCATGAGTGATAATAGCCAAGTAACTGCGACCAAGTTGGAAGTAGCGCTCGTTTTACTCCCTCGGCCCGCACGCGGTTTTTCACAGTTCTAACCTAATTCAATTGGTCCGGGTACCGATTCGGCATTAGAAGCTATACCAACCGCTTATTGTAACTGCAGATAAGCCATTCTAAATTAGTCTAAACGTGGGTAGCAGATTTGTTAAACATAACGCAATGGCAATTCATTCAGCTGTTTTACATAACGGAGCTGTTTTGTAAAACAGCGGATTCGACAATCCATCTGCGACATAGATATCATAGTGAATTATGGTGAAAGGCTGACAAAAAAAATGCGCTAGCCCGAAGTAAATCAAGACCCTCAGCTTTTACTAGTTAAAGTCAATAGATCAATAGTCAATCGTCCTTCCAAATGAACTTTATTTACGCTTGTATAAGCAACACTGTTACCCCTCTGCAATAATTAAATCATAAGCCATTTCATAATTCGCAAATGTTATTGTATTTGTAGGTAAGTTACAAAATAAATTATTGATTTAAAAAAAGAAGACCAAGTTTACGCAATCAATAATTCGAAATTCACAGTGATAGTTGTCTTGCAAAACAATATTACTACACTGCTCATCAAATGCTCTACTTTTATGTCCTCAACACCCCAGACGTGTGCTACAAACATTGGCCGCACACAGACGGCCAACAGCCAACACAGGCCATCAATTGGTTTCAATATCGCTCTTGAATTATTCATGTAAGGCGAAACTCACACATCTTGAATTAAATCTTGTTTATATTTATTATTTTTATTCTGAACTAGCGACCCGCCCTTGCTTTGCACGATTTTAATATGTAAGTTAAATATTAATGAATTATACACAAACGTTCCGGAATAAATTATCTAAATGATGGTGAAAACTGTATCAAAATCCGTTGCGTGCTTTAGAAGGACAATGCGGATACACAGACAGACATGAAAAGCGTGTTTAATTTATAATAATGTATAAATATAGAAGACATAGATATCGTACGCGTCCAACGCACCTGCCTACTGTGAATATAAGCAAAAATTACAATATGAATAAAATACAATTTTTAACATAAATAACTTTAGAGTTAAGCGGTTTGATTTTGAATGGATTCTTCATTTATATATTATTGTTATATAAATATATGGCGTCTGAGATATTTATGGTATTTACGGGTCTAGACTCAGACCACCGCGAGACAGTAACGGTAATTATGATCGAAATAACTTGTTCAAGTTTAATGTTTTATGAACTGTTTGTCGGAAAGAATGGAGAGATTTTATTGACTAATAGAAAAACTATTAGATGTTGATTGGTTGTTTTTGACGTGTAGTAATACAAAGTGGAGGAAAAAAAACAATGAATATTATTCCTCAGGTATGTCACAGAAACAAATGCACCCGGAGAGATGGGCAAAGATAGGCACTCACTGGCCATCGCCGTCGAGGTAGACCACGGTGAAGGGACATATTCCATTCTAATACCAAAAACTAATACCACTGGTATTTGTTAAAACTCATATTTATTATCTATTCCGAACGGATACCACTCTTTTTAATGTGCAAACGAATACCAACAACTTGAATTTGGTACAGTCAGCTCCGTCAAACCTAATCAGGCGAAGGTGGTGTGATAATCTGATAACGTTTGCAGGGCCAACATGGCTAGAGATCGCACAAAATATCAGGTTTGGAAGTAAAATGGGGAAACCCAACAGTGGGACACAACATAGTTACAGAAAGAAAGGCTCTATTGAAAAACTTCGAGACATAATTCATGTTTTTTGCCTATTAAAATTTCATGTCAAAGAAGGACTAAGCTCTCTTCAATGTCTTGTGCTTTTAATCTTCTAACTTATTCATTCCTGAAAACAGAACAGAGCTATTTATATTATGCGTTGGGTGGTCTGTCACCTGTCTTAACACTTTTTACACCCCTATTGTGTAATACATCAGAAAGAAATAAACAACAACATAACAACAAGTACCCGAAAAAAAAACAAAATACAATCAAAACTCAATTCAAAAACAGAACATTAACATAAAAATAAAGGCCTCTATACACTGCGCACACGCACCGGCACGCACCTTGCCATTATCAGCCCACTACTGTTCAAAGAAAAGCTTTTCACCGACAAAAAAAGGGAACTGGTTCACGCAGGTTCCCGTTGCGTAGCGGGATCCCGCGGGATCGGCGCTGGCGTCTACGCACAATCCGGCACACGTATACCTTTGTATAGTGAAGACAGGTTTCGGATGTTATCGTGGAAAACTGGGTTAATTTTTGTTTATTTTTTAATTATTAAGTGGAACTTGCTTTAAGACTACTGGATTTTTTCTTTATGTGAACAAGTCACGAAGTATTATATGCATAGGTTGGTATTTCTTTAGGATAAGATCTGCATAACAGCGACCTGCGTGTCCAATACAACAATGCACTCAGGGTACTGTTGGGGCTGCCATGGCGTTGCAGTGCGTCAGGGATGTATGCTGAGGTGCGGATTGATGGATTTGCCGCTATCATGAGGACAAGATATGCCACCCTACTCACTCGCGTTCGTGGTAGTTCCAACTCTATACTGGGTGTATTTACAGATCGGGGTGAGTCCCCCATGCTACAGAGGTGGATGCAGCATCATTTCGCAGTTTAATTTGTGTTGTGTGTTGAATACTAACATTAGTTATGAAGTATATTGTTAATAACAAGAATAAAACCTGGTCCGAAATAAATGTTTAAATGTTAAAATCATAACATTATATAGAACTTTAAAATGTTCAATGCATGAGCTTGAGGTAACAATAATACATGATTTGCAAGAATAATATCATCACGCTAAGAAGAACTGCAAGAACCTGAGGCCTTGCTGAATAACTAATTTTCATCACGGCATGCACTATCATGCCATGGAATTCGTTATTAAGGAAGTAGTTGCTGCCAAGGCTTTCCCAGATGCACTTAAGGCTAGCCACTCTCTCAACTCTTTCTTTTATCGTTAAGGTATGCTGTACAATACAATAGACGTAGATATATTTAGTAACCTATTTTATGCTGTACAGCATAAAATATACCATATCCGGAAAAGAAAAAATCAAAAATAGTTGTCACTTAAATTAGCACTTTTTTAAACATAATAATATGATACCTCAACCTACACTCAGATATCTACCGACCCCATTCGGGATGATATTAGCACATACATGTCACCCAAGACAGCTCCCACGTAAAATAGATAAAATTATTAACGAAGCTGTTATAAAATGAATTACATGTTTCATTTTATTGTTTACATAAGTTAAAATGAATCCAAATTATTTTAAAAACTTAAGTGGCAGTGGGCAGGGCATATTGCTCGCAGAACAGATGGCCGATGGGGTCGAAAAGTTCTGGAGTGGTTCCGCGTAAAGCAAGACGTAGCGTTGGAAGGCCCCCACAGGGTGGACCGATGACCTGGTGAAGGCCGCAGGAATTCGCTGGATGCGAGAAGCACAGAACCGGTCAAAATGGCGGTGCTTGGGAAAGGCCTATGTCCAGCAGTGGAAAAACGTCTTTCGGCTGAAATGATGATGATTACAAAAGTTTTATACGCTACTGTACGGCTATTGTTATATTTATAGGTAATGGTGTATTCATACCTCTAAATTATTATTTACTAGCAACCCACCCGCGCCCCTGATTCGCACACGTGCCATTTCAACATGTCAAAACATAGAGATACCAGTGCTATACCTAAGTAAAATATAAATGTATTACACACATACACCTTCCGGAATAGATGCTCTCAATGATGGTGAAAACTGCATCAATATTTGTTGTATAGTTTAGAAGAACAACGCACTCATCCGACAGGCAGAAAAAACTACTTTAATCTATAATAGCACTAGCTGATGGTGCCCGCGATGGTGGTACTAAACCATTTCTCGAGAACCACTCTATCCATTGGTAAAAACAGCATGAAAATCGGTGCAGTCGTTTTTGAGTTTATCTCGAACAGGACGACAGACAGACGCGACGGAGGACTTTGTTTTATAATAATGTAAGGATGTATAGATTAATTTAAAACAATGTTGTACCTACGAGTGCTTATTACAGACATACTATACCTGTGCGGTTTTTCATTCCATCATTGCCATGGTTTGAGATTTTATCAACGCGCTATTTGCGAAAACATAAAATATAGATAATTAGTGCATCGTTACAGGTTGAGTAATCGTTACACTATTATTAAACTTATTAGTCCTTGGAATCACTGGTCTTTCAATCCATGGGAAGATGGCTAAAATGTTGGTGGTTTACTGTATCGCCTCCATGATTATCACATGCGTGACAGCCAAAGTTACATTTTTATATTAATTTAGTCACAAGATTAAAGTGTCGATGGCACCAACAAGTCTGCCCTCCGTATTCCAAGAATCTAAAAATAATCTGCGTAGCGTACATAGAGTTATACCGTCCGAAAGCGCTGCAGAGTATAAATAGCAGGTTCATTAAAATGGCGACTTAGCTTTGGATCCAATTAACTTCAAAGGCTCAAAGTTAATGTGTCGGTGCAATTACGCGCATGTGCGCGGCTGCGGTAAAAAATGTCACACATTTAGCAAAAACAGAACATGTTGGGTTTTAAAAATCAAGTGATCTTATAGCTTTAAGTTTTAGCTGATTTTAAGTTCAGTTGAAATAAAAATGGAGGAATATCTATCAGTTTTTTATGGGATAGTTACTACTAAACGTGAACGAGAACTCAAATCAATTTCCTCATAAGAAAAAAATACGAAGAAATTCACAGAACATTCACTAAGTTGTGATAATGAAGACGACGTCTAAACTACGTCAAATTATAAAGTTAAGTACCTATGAAGAAGATGTAGATAAATCAATTAAAGAACTAGAAACGGTAAATAACTAAAATATACTGTACAAAGTCCGCATAGCAACAAAACCCTTATTTCAAATCTACCAATAGAATCATACAATCCAAATAATTCAACAATCGACGAATCCCAAATAAGACATTACAATATAACGTGACGACTCAAAACAAAATCATTAGAATCAAGGAAACGTTGTCAAAACAAGTGTGAGTCAGAACATTCGCACTTGGACATGAATCGTAAAGTTATTGATCGCGAGGTCGAAGACCCGCCATAAACAGACTTACACAGTAATTCGTAGGATAATTACTTTTAATTGGATACCAGTGTTGAAGCTGTGTAGATTTAGATTTCAATTTTATGTGATTGCAAATTGAATGTGTCGTAACATATTTTTCGAAGTATTAGGACTGAAAATCCAAAAGACCGACAACCAGGCCTTATCAAAGTGTATCGTGTTACCCAGTAACTGGCTTTTGGAGATCAGATAGGCAGTCGCTCCATGTAAAATACTGGTAATAAGCTGCATCCGGTTAGTCTGGAAGCCGACCTGAACATAGTTGGGCTAGGCAGATTGATTGTTAGGACTGAAAACCATCCAAAGGGACAATATTATTTATTTTTATGCTCTAAGGTTGGAAATAATTAATTAGCGGAATACCTTACTTGTTCCCAGAAAAAAGCACGTAGTCGGTTCCCTAAGACCACCCGTCCTCACATCTGTCTGTATGTAAGCAATCAATAAATCGAACAGCAATTTACAGCACCGAAACTTGCAAACAAAAAAAAACGAAGATTTACATGAAAAATAAAACCTAGCTAAATTATTAGTAGATGCCAATAAATCCTGTTTACGACTATGCAGACAGTAATAAAAGTATATTATAAAACCAAGTGCAAAGAGACGAGAAATAAATAGCAAAATTTACAATTTACTGGCTCTTGTAAATTATCAGTTGAATTAAAGGTCGAGATGGACATTTTAAGAAGGATTGCGATGAAATTAATTTTGTTTTTCGAAACCGAAAATTGTGGCAACATCAGTCTAGACTCGGTGTCTGACCCTAATTAAGAATACTTAAAATGTTTATATCCTGTCGGTAAATTACCAGTAATATTGATCATCTGGGGTCAAACTTGTGGTCGGTAAGTAAATAAATGGCGAATGGCTAAACACCAGCTGTCATATTATAATATTATTGGGATAAACAACTGTACACCTACATAAATATTCATAGGTAAGTAGAATATGCAACTATGAAAAACATCAAAATCCACGCAAGACAAACACGGCCACCACGACAGAAATTGTGTGTCGCGTATCGACTTAAGTATGCAATTCTGGTAGTAAGAAAAACTTTCCTACGGTCCATTTATTTTATGAGATTCATAAATTCACAACAATGCTATAATTCAAATTGGAATTTCGCAACACAAAAGAGAAAAACACAACCAATATTGATGTATGAACAACAATCAGTACATCTCATCTCATCTAGTATAGTCATCTGCGCCGACGCAAGCTAGAGTCGTATAATTGTAATTAGCCAACTTAACGCATAGGAAAGTTCGACTCAGTAAACTCTGGACTTGACTTGTTTGCATAATTACTTATTATAGCCATATGAACTAATTTCAACATTGCGCCCAGTAAAATATTCTAATGTCACGGTAGTTTCTTCAATATTTCATACATTTTCTTCAGGAATTATATTAAATTGCTACTATGGCTGGCTATGTGTTACGTGTCTTAGTTGTTCCAACTATAAATAATACAGGGTGTTAGTGTAAACGCCGTTATCCTTGAAACCAGTGGTTTGGTTTCATTTATACAACGTAAACTCAATGGAAAAAAACAACTTTTTTTTAAAAAGAAAATCTACATTTTTCCACAAGAATATTTCACCCTACACGCAAGGGCAACGAACTTGCGTCTCAATACGGCGGGCGGTGGTTGGCGGGGGCGGGCGGGGCGCGCGGGACGTTACATGACCGGCAGTCAGCTGATTCGTAGCTCTCTCGAGCGCGTATCCATGAGTATCAGGCCAGTGACGGATATTTGCTTTTTAAAATCTTTTAATGAAAATAAGGGTTTCTGGTTACTGGGTCATTTATTTTTATATTTAAGTCAACTACCCATGGTTTGAGTGACAACGGTGTTTACCCTTGCATACTGTATATGTCTGACAAATTATAAAGGTAGGTAATCAATGACGTTTCAGCCTTTGTACTGTTTGGTCCAGGGGTCGTACCACCACCGCTTACAGCAGTATTATTTTAATCTTACTTCGTGGGGGAAAGAGATGGGGCTATACGTCCTGTAGAGGTTCATCTCTTTCGTACACTGAAGTAATATTTGGTTTTCAGCAAGTCACTTTTAAATGTAAAGGTAAATGCTGTCCTAAGCACCAATAATCTCTGAAATTTTTGGATTGTCTGTTACCGAGAAAGTCCCAATGTTTCCAAAAACTTTTGTATCAGTACCCATAAAAGAATCCAATTTCGGTCCATGTCTAAACTAGCAGGCTAGCCGACTGGATGTACAGCCATATGGTCATTACGCGCAAGTAACATAATTTATGGACCATAAATCGGCGAGAGCTCATTAGGCAGTGTGTGGGCACCTTTATGGCGCGTCCGATGAGCTGTTTACATTTTATATTTATTTGTAACTATGACTGTACTTCAGTTATTTACGGCTATGCATGGGATAATGGCCTCGTTGGACGCAAGCGCTACTGCTAAGCATGAGGTCTTGGGTTCAATTCCCAGGTCGGACTGTGTTATTGGGTTTTTACATCAGGAATTTCAAAGAAGCAACCTGGAGTCTGGATTTGTGCCAGGTTGATGGCAATAGGCTCCTCCCCGTTACATGGGACTTAAATACAACTGGCGAAATGTGGGTGTACCATATGTACACCTCAGCCTCTGCCTTCGGGAATTACAGACGTGATTTTATGTAATGTTTATGTTTAGGGTAGCTAAATGATAACCAGAAGATCAAAGATCACTAATGCTCGGTTCCTATAAACGAAAACGAATCGTTTTACTTACCAACGCTAGTTTTTTTTATTGCCAAACTGGGCATATAAATAGGTGCGGAAGCTAATTTTACCAGTGATAGCTTCTTCCATAAGGGAGGGTCTACTATGCAAACCTATGAGGTCTTTGATTCATTATTGGTAAAGATACAAGAGTCTTAATTTTAACCAATAACTGTCCGTAATTTATAGGAATCGGCCATTAGTGACCCTCTAAAGGAAGTAAACCTGTTTGAATTCAGCAAAAAAATTCTCCGCCATTATCGTCCTGAAAGGACCCAACTTTTTACTTATATAGGCTCAATTTTAATGAAAGAATGTTATCTAAAATCTAGACTTATACTTAGTGATCCCTCTCACAATCTTAAGTAGCCTAACTTCAAACGCCGATGTAGATGGTATCTAAGTCAGGTTCATTAATGAACTTAAAAGTGACTCTAAGCAGATTTTATACAGGATTCTGCGACAGACAATGAAACCCTACTAATTTCTCAGAGATTAAGGTTTTTTTTTAAAATTCTGCGTGGGCATGACGTATTATATACAGCCAAAAACATTCACTCCATGTCCAAAAAATTTTCCCGCTTCAAATTACAGCGAGTTAAACTTTTTGCTTTCAAGCCATTAGAATATTCAAATATTTTTTGCACAAAAACTCCGAAATAGAAAACAATGTGAGCCCGTTTTGGCGCTGCGATTATCCGAACAAGTATTTCTTTTGGATAAGGAATCGCGAATATCCCGCTACATAGTATTAAGTATAATAACTGTTAGATATTTAGGGGAGATGGGACTGTTATCGGTCATGATAATAAGAAGAATAAATTAAGATATCGAGCTTTTAAAAAAAAAATGTTATCATATAGCGTCAACGACTAATTAACGAACAGTTTTCATAATAAAAAGTTACGAACAGCAACAATAAAGTCTAAATGATATAAATAGATAAATCTTACAGATGATAAAAGTACAACAAGTTGCAAGTAGATAACATTAAGTAATACTTAACTCTTTTCTATCGTTGTTAAACATTTTATGATCGAATTAAAAACTTTGAACGGAATTAAACGACTCTTTCAAAGTAATTATAAACATTTACTTAATTATTTTCACGTTTATATATTGAATATTTAATGGTTAATTAAATCAACATCTTAAAACCAATCAATTATAAATACACACGATAAGATCTACTAATGAACAATTTATGAATGCAGCTCTAATCCCAACTCCTTATTTATTTATTCGTCTCTCCCGATAACTGTTGCCTGCACCTTAGTCGCCAAAAAATCAACAGTTGACTCGCGGCCATCTTGGGTCGAATTTAATTGACTTAGAAAAATGCCTGGAATAATGGTTGTGTCGTTTTGTTGTGTCTCCAGTTTCGCTTTGTTTCCGCGTCTTATTTAGAAGGGCTTGCAAGCCTTAGAGACGGTAAAATGTATATAAATAAAGAGCTGGGAAGATGTAGAATGGCCAGAGAATGTACATAGGCTTAAAGCTATTAATTACATTACATTTATACAGTATGTTATCTAACTAAGGGCGTTCGCGTTAACCTGCAATAGTATAGCGTCTATACAGGCTAAAAAAAACATAACGATAAAAAATAATAAAAAATATAAGTAGTAAAATATTCACAAGGGTCACGCTTGTCTTTCTACGTGCGTGTACAGAGTGTTTCTTTTACGTATCAAATTAACAGTTTTTTTTCACTAAGTTCAAAAAAAAAAACTTTATGTAAAAAAAAAATTACATACTGTTAATATACTCTATAATATGCCAATTTCACGACAGGTGATTGATTTGACAGATCAGAAATGTAACAGTCACTACTATTTTAGGATCGCCAACTGATTTGTGAATGGCATGTTTAAATTGGCTTAGTGAATGTTTTTGGTAAAGTAAAGTAAAGTGTTTTTAATATGATGTAGTGATGCTTTTTACCTAAATCGGTCAAATTAATCAAACTATCGTAAAATAGATATATATATGCCCAATTCTTAAATCATAATTAACCGTTATTGTTAAAACTAAAACTGAAATTCAATGTTTTAAAACGACCTGTGATATAACCAAAATGATCAACAATTCGATATTTATACATAAGAACCCGTTCTTATGTCTAAATATCGAATTAACATACACAAATTATGACATCGCATTTAAAGCTAAAAAGCCGCATTAAAATGTTGTGAAAAGTGTCATTATTTCTAAAGTGGGTTGAACTAGAAGCAGCGACATTTCCCGATATTTTCCGAAGCAGTTTCACGATGTGTTGCCAGTACTTGTTGACTGTTGCGAAGCTACCGACGACTGTCCGTTAGACGGATTGACAAGCTGACCGTTCGTAGTAATGGAACTGTACGAATGGTCAGATTGTCGGTCCCTCCATAAGAACTTCACGACGAGTGCTATGTCAGCATTGCAATGAAGCGAGGAAGCGTGCTCTTGTAGACATGAAGACTGTGCTTCGCCTTGTGCACGTAGCGGTCATTATTTTATGATTAGACTCAATTTATTTTACATATATTATGTAGCTATGAAACAAATACATTGTGAATTTTCATAATGGTTTTTATGAGGCTGTTCAGAAAGCGCGAAACAGGTATCGTTTCATCTCAACTTTTAATTAGAAACGCTAAATTTTGTGCTAAAACGTCACAATACGGCGAAAAGTCAATACTATTCTTGACTGACCGCATAGTACGAATATTGCGATCTAGACAACCTCATATACGCAAAAGCAGATATAAATATACATAAAATTCAATTCAAAGGTACTCAAAGCCCTTTCTATATCCCACAAAGTCCTGTGTCCCAAAACAATAGTCGGATTCGTAACTTTTTATTCGGCAAACTGTATGCCTTCGGAATGTAGGCAGTACCGCATAATGAGGGGTCCGAAGCCCTAAATTTATTACGACGCCGCCACTGTTTCTCAGAAACTACTGAATTATTCGCGAGCGGCGCGGCTGCGGAGGTATGCGCCTGCGGTTCCCGGCACAAGCACAGTTATGTACGATATTCTTGCGTAACACGGAGAAAAACTTTGACAAAGTATCGGCTATCTAATTGGGTTATTATGTGCTTGGAGCTCGGACTCGATATTTACGGAACGTCCATGTTAGAAATAGCTCAAAGCTCTTCCCAGAAAACGTAGATGTCTAAAATGATTAATAGAACAATGCCCTTATTAGATTACAAGTTAGACCTCCCAATTAAATCTGAGAATAAATGCATTGGAAACAAAAAATAAACAAACATTCTAGCCTTGAGAGCCGACCCATTTGTAACCTTATAGGAGCCGAACTGAAAAACTTTAACACTGCTTCACACGACCTTAGAGCGCATTCAACAAAAAACAAATAATCCTAAAATCCCGTAGCGATGCCGCGATCTAGAACCATATATAACGCCTATTACCTGAGCGCAGCCAACGGAAAATTAGTCAACATTCATGTTCATACATTTCCTTAGCGTTTCTGCAGACGGCACTCACACAAGGATACTCAAACAATACATTTACACTCCTTAGATATTTCCTGGCACACACACATATACAGAATCCTTGTTTACACTGAGTTCTACGCAGAGATCCCGCTTCAGTCACCCTTCTTCCCCTTCAAATTTAAATAAACGAGATGTACCTATGTGTGTGTGCTAGAGTGTATACACAATGGTTCTTGACCACAGACGTCACACACAGACAGGCAGACGGACAACACAGCAAAGAAATTATATCAGTAGGTCAGACGGCCTTGTGCGATTCACGGAACGGCGCGCGCGCATGACTTGCCACGCCCACCACGCACCCGCCGCCAGGGGGAAGGAGGGGGGGGTTCGTTAATTAACATGTGTATAAAAGTAATTACCAAAAAGTAATTGAATCTTAATATTTGCGTCAATGTTTGAAGATAGGTAATTGAACGAAAAAAATAAATAAAGAATGACAGTGGCAAAATTAGTTAATCTATTAGGAAAGATTTGATGAAAATGAGCCAATGAATATTAGAATCTGACGAAGAACTAATAAGCGGGTATTACTTATCAAAAGGACAGTATTAAATCTCGCTTTCCATCACGGGAGATCGAGGCCAAGAGCAGGCCCATCAAGCAATAAAAATAAATCTATTCCACAATTTAAAAGCTTTAAAAAAAATCTTCAGTCATTTAAAAAATCACAGAAATTAATGTATCAACTAATTCAATATCATAGAGGTAACTCTAGAAAAAGAAGATCATATAACAAGCAATTCACACCTTGAACCAGAAAATTAATAAGGAATGACCAACAAAAGAGAATTCTTACCATCTCATTCTCTGAGTCCTTCGCGACGGCTGCATCTAAACCTCCACACTCTACATTCTTGCAATTATTTTTTACCACTATCACGATACGATATTCAAGAAAAATATCACGATATTCTATCAAAATGGACAAACAAATTGAGTAATGAAACGTCAGGTAGCACCCGTAACATACTTATGAAGCAATAATATTCAAAGAGTTCTTGCGATAGAGATGAGCTTGTGTCACTGTAAGGTGACATCTATGACATTAGTCGATACTATATACTCCTTCTATAAAAGACCAGAATATGCATCATTTACAAAAAGAAAATGATGAAAATGAAAAAGAGATAGGAGAAAATACATTGTTAACTTCAAATTAAAACTTGAAGTGGAAACTTTGAAGTACCTTTGTAAATACTAAGGATACCACGAATTTCAATAATCCCTGGTTGTCAATATGAAACCAATAAGTATGGCGCTAGTGTCGCGTTCGTTCAAATCTTGACAAAACATAAATCATAAGAGGAAAAGGAATTCAAAAATAGTATTGCTATTTAATTTACGAAGAAACCATCAAGAAAACCCCTAAACTATGTTGTACTCGAGTAATTACACAACTCGGCGCAGAGGAAGGATGTCAGTTAATTGCTCTTACGCACAAATATGACGAGTTCAATAAGGCGATGACACCGTAATTAAATATCTTTTTATGCCTACATTATATTGTGGGTGTCTCCGTAAAGATAAAAAGTTTAAATAGAAGGAGGTATTTAGCCAGGACTGAGAAAATACAGACTATAAAAAAACAACTTGGCAAATCTGTGACTGTCCAAATGAAGGAACAAGATCTACCAACATCACGTAACCAATTTCATTTGTTTTGAATGTTGGTGTATTTCATTATCCTACTAACGCACCTGTCTGTATCCAGGTGTTCTCGGCAGAATTGATGCCAATAAATATTTAGTCCTTTAGGAAGGACACTCTTGCGCCATCGCTTCATTGCTGCGAGTAAGATGGCGACGCTCAATTGAATAATAGGATAGGAACTAGAATGGATATAGTAGATGCCTAATCGAGATCCAAACGGCGTTGTTTTCTAACGTCGACTCAAAATGTAGTTCAACTCTATATTATATACTAATACTAAAACTGAAAGGATCTGTTTGAACGCGCTAATCTCTGGTAGGTCGGATTTGAAAAAATATTTTTGCATTTATTAGCCCAAATAGTATATGCTATACTATAGGCTAACATCACGTTAGGACCCTTAGAAAACGTAAACGAAGTAATACAGAATTTCAATAAAATCTATTCACTAGTAATTAGGAAATCTCTTAATCAATCGGTTTTAATTATTGTTTGAATCAAAAAGGGACAAGATTACTCGGAACAAAAGCGATTCGTCGGATACGTGGTGCGCTCGCCGTTGACGTTCGAAAAGCAGACGTTCAACATGGCCGCGCTGACCATCGCCTCGACGCTCCACCAGACTGACAGTTGTCAAATCTAGTTCCGACGTATATCTTAACAGATGGCGCTAGCAATGCGCCGTCATACCTATGTTAAACAAATGAATAAATGACTTATGACAGGGTGGGTCGGGGGAACAAGAGATTTCACACGGACGAAGTCGCGGGCAGAACCTATTTATATAACATAACATCACGCTTGTAATCCCCGAAGGGTTAGGCAGAGGTACCTATAGTACACCCACATTCCGGCGAGCCTATTGCCATCAACCGGGCAAAAATCCAGACTCCAGGCTGCTACTGAGAAATTCCAGATTAAAAAATACAATAACACTTTGGTCCTAACAGACGAAAGCGCATTTAGTCAATCATTTTAACTGCAATTTTCATACAATACCTATTAATTTATTGTCTATCGGCAATAAGACAGATATCGATGGGGAGAAGTTAAATATTTCGTTTTACCTTCCATCCAGAAGAGTTATTAGTGAATGTGCAAACAGTAACCTGTTCTAAGATTTGCTAATAGCAATCCTAACTGGGTTTTTGTGATTTATGGTTATATTTTTATAATTTATAATATTTAATTTATTATTCAATAATCGAACTGTCACGGAAATGCAGCAATTACCATAATATACTCTGTGTCATGATGATTTCTTAACAATGTATCATTTTAGATGAGGCTTTTGTAGGAGACCAATAATTTTTGGTGCATCTTATATCTGACATTAAATTAATTAAATTTTATCAATGCTCAATGTTGTGAAAAGCCCGCAAGGCATGGCATGGAAACCAGTTTGAAACGCATATAATTATGTAAAATAAACCAATCATAGCCTGACATCACCAATACCTTCATATGACCATGTTTTGAGAATGAAAAGGCAATTGCTACACGAAAAACTACTGAAAACAATGCAGCCAATCCGATGAACGCGGATGCAATAAGGTAGCCCACGAAATTCAAATTTTCTTAAGTTTTTTGCAATTTGCAGGTCAGTGTCAGGTGGTATGTTGGTTAAGATATGATTCGCGACCGTAATAAGTACAATAGCTTAAAGAATTTTAATTCCTTAACTTAGAATAATCCTCAAATGTCATTCAATAGTATTACATGAACTTAGAGAGTTGTATTGATGATTTTTATAATTACAATTCTATAAATAATCATTTAGATCAACATACAACCTGATACTGACCTGCAAATTGCAAAAAACGTAAGAAAACTTGAATTTCGCGGGCTACCCAGACGCTTTTGGTTTAAACGCCTAACGTGCCTAACTGTCGCAGTAAAAGAATGAAATATTGACCTTTCCAGGACACACATTCCTCACCTTAACAATTACTCAATACATAATGAACCGAGAACCAATCAAGCCTAAAAAATCGCCATCGCCTTAACACAGTGTGGGTGTCGCGAAATGGCCACTAAATAACACCAGCATTTTATAGTCGCGTATAATTCTAATTGTAAATCCGTTTGTCAATTAAAAACAAACGGAACGGATTGATATCGCGTGCGCCGGCGCAATTTAGCCGTGCTGTTTGGGCGCTCGTGCCAATTCTAAGAACGCGTAGTATAATAGATGTTGTTACTTAAACAATGGTCGGTACAAAAAATGGCGTAATTGCATTTTATTTATTCTAATTGTTGGTATTTTGGGTTCAAGTTTGGGTTTATTTATTTTATTATGGTATTTACTTATTTAGCATGTTTTAGTAGGACAAACTACTGGTTTTACTCGTAACTCTTTACTTAATATTGTTAGTAGGTTTGATGCTATCGGTCAAGAGAATTAAATGGATTAATGGTCCCGGAACTACTTATTTATGTCTTTAATGATTTCAATCGTAAATTATCGAAACACCATTGTAGGTATCGGTCAGAGGTCAGCCAAAAGATATGTATCGACTCTTGTAGACCTAACAATGTTAATACCCCAGTCTGCACAGTGTATGTCAAATTAAGTAATCACATAAGTATAGCGTTTTATCCTTTGCTTGACAGCCTAACTACAATAGAGTTCATATATAATTACTTTGCGCAAAAAACTAAATATGTACATACTCAACGTGGCTTTGATCAGATTAACCTCTAGCATACCTATAGCACAGTATAATAAAGTAACAGTATTATATCTAGGCAGAGATCTTGAAATAATTACCAACGGCCGATCGGTAGATAAACCTTCCGCGTCCGTGCGTAACTGCTGCGCACTCGGTACTGTTGCATACAGTGAGATTTCTAAGCGCGTCGTTTCGGCCGTTTTCTATGAAGATATAATACTGCTACTTATTTATACTGTGCCTACAGTGATGGATAGTTTATTTATTACTTACAATAGTACATGTTTGGTTCCGAGACCGTTTTGTCAATAATTATTGGCAATACTGACAAAAGACTTAGAGAAGACTTAGAGTATCTAACTTACTAATACTTATTTACTAATCTATCGTATCCTACCTTTATTTTGCGATTGTTTATTTAGCGATTATTTTGGTGTGGCCAAAGCCACCCTTAGGTACGTATAATGAGATTTTCAGCATTTTCTTTGCAATACTTCCAGCTTTTTAAACTATAATTTTTCAGTGCGTTCAATAGCGCTACTATCTGATACATAATAAAGAAAAATTAGTTGAAGCTGTTAGTCCTAGCAGAGCAAATATCAAACTGACTTCACGTACCAGTTTGTCTTACCACTAAAGAAGAGATTGTTAGGATGTCGAACTTCAAAAGTTACACTAAAGTATAACAATTGGAAATTCTTTCAATATTAATGATAAGTAAGGTTGAGCAGTCAAGACGACTGCTTGGAGGAAGCTTAGACCCTTACACCACCCCACGTTTCTGAAAGGTTCTAGCAGTAAACCTGGTAACAACAGTCAAACTGGCATAAACCTGTGCGCAGACCTAGTCAACATAGTTCCAAAATCGAGACGAGTCGAGACGGATTTGTAGCGATGCATTTGCACCCCGCGGGGTGCACATGCATCGCTACAAATACCTACGTCTCGTCTCGTCAGCAGTGCTTTGAGAGACCAATAGTCTGACATAAGACAGTCTTGACTTAGTTCTGAGCACAGCTTTAGTTGGCATAAATCTACTCGGCTTACAAAAACTGGGTACTCTGCGGTTATCCTTAAACATTAATTATATTTGTTAGTTACCTGTGGGTGTTGGCGGTGGTGGCGCGGTGGGTCGCGGGGATCCGGCGCGCGCGCCGCGCTCATGCCTCAGCGCCGCCGGCGCATGCCCCCCACGGCACCGCCGCCGCTCTGGAACGATGTGGTGTTGTTAGTCATCAGTATGTTAGATACATGATAGTGAGGATTATGATGAACGAACCCAATGACAGAGTGTCGAAGTACCTGCATACTGGTCGGACAAGAGGTAGGTCAGAGTAGGTAGGTAATCAGACGACATGAAAGGAAGAAGAGAGGATGAGAATTATGATGGTCTAGTCCTTGCCGAGCCAAGTTCAAAAGAGCCTTTTTCTTGGAGTTCAATCAGCGTTTACCAGATACAAATATTACAGGACGTTCGTGGCTCGGCATACCCATCACATACTTCACAGGCTATTGCTATTTGCTATTTTATTTTTTGAATTTTCTTTGAGGGCTGAAAACGAACCTTATACTCTTCAATGGCCATGACGAATTTTAGGATGTTCGCAAAAACCTTATAATTATTATATCAATGGATGTCGTCGCATGGACCACGATAACATGAACCATTGTTACGTAAAGCCGCTGCCATTGGTCAAAAACCTGTGTTGTCTAACAAGATTATAAAGAGATATCTAATAGACACGTGTTAATTAACACTCAATGGACTGTGAACCTTGCGTTAGGTGATAAGTGGCGTTTCCCATCACTTTTCCTTTTAGCTACTACCTGCTGGGATTTAGGTACAAGAATTGTACTGTGTGAAAGATGATATGGCTAGAAAGGGACGACGACTAATGCCAGGGCCACGACATAAGGCGGTGGATCTTGCGGTGCGTTTTTCGGTGCATCTGGTGGTGCATCTTGCGGTGCGTCCTGCGGTGCATCTTGCGGTGCATCTTGCGGTGCATCTTGCGGTGCGTATTTTGGTGCATCTTGCGGTGCGTCTTGCGCCGCGTCTTGTGGTGCTCCTTGCGGTTCATCTTGCAGTGCGTCTTGCGGCGCGGGGCGGCGTTCAAATGTTCCCGCGCTGCTTTCCTCTCCGAAAGTCGCACCGCGGCGACTCATGGTGGCATGACACGCTCTAAATAACTACAATTTGTTCTCGCCGCGGTCGCAGACACAGGTCGCGCGAGCGGTAATGTCGAAGTCGTGGCCAAGGGGTAATAGAGAAGTAGGGAAGAAAAATACATGTTGCACCAAATAAATTGGTATAAGGGCAGGATGATTTACACTGAGAAGTCTGGTTTTTCTTGTTATATTCTACCACCTAGGTACACTACTAAGCATGCTGATTCTGTTTAAATTAATCCATGTTTATTTCTTTTTTAACGTTTGTGACACGTATACCTATTTCTTTCCAAATTACTGTTAGCCAACTGTTTTTGATTGCACGCTTAAATTCATCAAAGTAATTAATCACACAAAAGATGACACGAAGAAAAACCAATTCCAAAATAATATTATCTTTATAATAAAATCGATTATTTATATGCAAATTATGCTATATTAGTCCATTCGTTAGGTCTTTTGAGTCGCATAAATTGTATCAGAATGCCTATAAAGCACCTACCGGTGTAGATCGTTGGAAATAAACTTTCTCGTCACACCCACACCATCGGTAACTCTAATAAAAGAAAGTAAACATTTGAAACACGGAGGAAATAATTTATTGAACGTAATTCATTTAGGAGGAAGGTGAGAACACACGTTCTCGGTTGTTGTCAATTGATAAACTTAAGATTTTTTCGTAACATCAAAAGCTTTTTACCTAAGTTTGTTGAACTTTTATGGATTTGGTTGTAATCATCTTTTTTTCCCGACTCCACAGACTGGGGGGATTTTGCTGTATATACTTATGCAAATGCATTTCTTTACTTAGGTAGAGTCTAATTTCAATTACTATAAATGCCTTAATATGCGTCTGCGCATCAAAAACAAACTTTTAAATAACGAACAACACAGATTTGCAAAATAGATTTTTTTTTTGCAGTTTATGAAACTTTTAATATTTAAATCGTAGGTAATTAAGATCGTTCCCGAAACATTATTTCTCTGGCCTACTTCATCGCTCAACATTAGATGAGATAGTGTCTAGACAGCGCGGGTTCATCCATTCTAAAAAACAAAGTCTACGTGTCACCAGAAAAACCAAAAGCAGCCAATGACCATTACTAATCTCCTAATAATGTCTAGGCTGACAACTGTCCACTCGCCCCGAAGCATAGCGTCCGCGGTGCGTATCATCCGCGATACAGAGGTCATGCGACGCACTACGTTCGAAAGTTGTTTGTCCGCTCAAACGTCCGCATGTCCCCACAATCGCAGGTCAAAGAATTCACGTTAATTTGACGCAAGTGTGACCATTTGATTAATATAAGACCACCATTAATAACGGCCCTTTAGGCCCTTGACCATAGAAAATTAATTAGATACATTTGTTTTCTATTAGTTTTTCGTTTATAAATGAGTAGAGTACTTATAATCTCTTTAATGGACCGACAGCGGTCCGATTTGCATGCAAAACAACGAGTTTGTTTATCCACAAAAAACATTCCAAATGTCAAACTGTCATGTATTTGAATATTTAATTAACGGTCCCAAAGAGATATTGGTAGGACCAAGGCTGTATGCAAAGACCACCCACATTCCATTTCCAAAATTAAAAACACATCGATTGTCTAATTAAATATTCAAAAATGATCGTTCTATTTTCAAGTCCATCCTTTTCACACCCGCTGAGAGCTTTCAACTGTCACTATGACAGCTTCTGTCGGCCAGTGATGAAAGGCCTCGGTCGCCCCTCTGTGAGCTTAGTAAATACGGTGGCGGAAGAGGTGAAGCGAAGATTGAAAGGGGTCTTAATGAAGCGGCCATGTTTGCCGCTACTGCAGCGCCTCCCGCAGGCTTTTATGTAAATCGGTCAAGGTCGGTTGAGATGTTTCAAAATAGATGCTCTTATCCGTGAGTGATTAATAAAGCGAGGAAAAATTCAAAAAATTGAATCGATTTTTTCCTAATAAGGATTGAGTGAAGCTACAGGTCCAGTACAATAGGCATGAAAACAAAAGGGCGTATCTACTTTTTATAGACAAATGCGCTTACTGTTTCCCGTTAATTTAGGTAGTAGTTAATTTATTGGCTAGATTCGATAACGAAATGGACAAATTTTCAACAATTTAGATGCACCTACTCTTATCAAAAGTCCGCACAACTCCAGATATTCAAAATTAAACATAAATATAGGTATACTTCCATTCAACCTATTCAAATAATAGAATTAAATAGATTCCGTGTTTGCAAAAGTTGCATTAAAACAGAAAATTATAGATAATAACACGTATGACGCAGAGCAGTCGTGCTCGGAGCATGCGCTCCAGCAACCTCCCGTAATCGTATTAATTTTCTTTTCTTGGACATCGCTGGCCTTTGTCTATAAAAACACACACATTTTAAGACGACACGCCACACCCCATGATCCAATTATATCATCCGTCATCCATTGATGAAAACATTCATTCACAATGCTAGCTTTGAGGGTCTGCGCAAAAAGGCTTGAAGTACGAAGCATTTTTCTCGGCAAAACTAGGGAAAAACTATCAAAATCCATAAAACATACCTGGGATTCGAAAATAAAAAGATAATTCTAGCTCAGGATAGCTCAAAACTGGCGCATTGAAACCAAAATATGGATCGGGCTACCCTCAAGTAGAAACTGTCAAATACTCACACAGCACACAACGTTACGCGCAGTTTTCACAAACAATATTCACTATGTACAACGGATGCACAATACAGTACAACACACGTAAGATTAATATGCACTTTTCTAATGAATTTTCACAGTTTTCAGGGAGGCCTGAAGGCTGCAGAGCCGTATCACAGTGACATTTGTCATGTGCGGCGCGCGCTCGGTGTTCTTCGGTGTTTGTCGGGCGTGTTCGGGTGTGGTCGGGGTGTACCGTGGCGGTTCGGGTCCCGTCGGGCCGTATTGATCGGGAGTTGTTCGGCCGGCGCCCGGCCGCCGGTCGCCGGTGGCGCCCCCTCTCGGCGCTAATGAAAGCTGATGGCCATCCATTATTTAGCAGCCTCCAAGACTGTGCGGTACGCGAAAATTAATGGCGAATTTATTGATTTATTGCAAGCGAAATTAAAGATTGATTGGTTAAGTGAGTTTGCCTCGTCTGATAACGATTAATCTGTTTGTAGCTAAACAGTTCTCACTTTAGTGTTACGGCCATATTGATACCTACACTGATAAGTGATAGGTAAAGGTGGGTTCGCATTATCTGTGAGTTCTATGACTACGTTCAGATAAGCTTAGCAAGAGTAATTAATGTATCCAATACAACTTCTAAAGTTATTGCTAGCAGATATTGATAATTTTTAAACTTTGTTTATTTTTTTTACTCATTTCAAGGGTGATTAACATTTTAATTATTAATTAGACGGATACTAAAATTAACTAATTTAAAGCTTCAAACCAAAATGTTATGCCTTTTTAACATTAACTATGAAGTCCATTCATAATCACAATAAAACAAAACAGCATGTTCGTTCACGCACGAATATACAAAAAAGAAAACATGACAGGTAGTTTGTATACGATTAAGATTTATAAAAAAGTTTCAATACCTACCTTATTAAACTTATCTAACACAATAGAAATGGGTTTTGTCGAAGGAAGACTAGACAAAATGACAGATAAACAATTACAGTCTGTCATTTTGTCTATTCTTCCGTCGACAAAACCCGTTTCTATGGTTTTCATGCTACGTGTGCAGCACCCCAATTGCGGAACACAAGATTTCAAGTTGGGAAACCCCTTTTAATCACAATCAGAAGTCTTTTGAAGGAAAATGTTAATCTACCGCTTAATACGTTTGAAAAATTCGTCATTTCGTCTGCTCTACAACGTTAATAACGCAATGAATATGAAGAGCATTGCCATTGTAACACTGTGTGTGTTACGCAATTACCCGAAAGAAAGTCGCTATTACAAATGTTACAATACTTATGCGATAGTACAATGTTGCATAGGTTTAGTTTTGGTGCCGCAGGTAATATTATACTGACTCGATTGACGGACAGTCTCGTAGCGCTTCGACACAATAAATTTATATTGTGGCTTCGATCTACTAATGATCGGTTCCTATAATTTTTGTCCGTTTGTCTGGATGTGTGTTCCGAATTGGCGCCGGATGTGTTTCCGAAAAAAACGGCTGAACGGATTTGGATGAAATTTGGTTATAAGATAGGTTATAACCTGTAGTATGTTTCCGTGGGATATTTTCCGTCATCCATGCGGGTGAAGCCGCAGACAAAGCTAGCTGTTTTCTACAATTTAACAGCTGCCTAATTGCCAAGTGAGTAGGTACCATCCCTTACGGTTTCAGAAGTTTATCATTAATGTAGATGGATGTTCGTTTACTTTTTTTGTTAATAAGGAATTTAACTAATTAAAAGTTGTACCCGGAAGTTTACTGAGGCTCCTCTGAACACCAGCATGTGTATAAAAAGAACTAGATACAATACTTGAGAACGTAACAAGAGAGGGATGGATGTTCGTCTGTCTCATTCTGTTTTGTCTTGCAGTCTTCCTGTTTATTTTGGTAACGGTGATGACTGATGGTAACTTAAGTACTTATCAAAAATAATGGTCTACCTTCATGGAAAATACCTATTTGAAACATGAGGAGCATAATTATCTGTGGTGTTTGGTATACCTATACATCACTCAATCTGCCTCTTCTAACTATGTTGGGGTCAGCTTCCAGTCTTACCGGATGCAGCTGAATATCAGTATTTTACATGGAGCGACTGCCTATCTGACCTCCACAACCCAGTAACTGGATAATACGATACAACTTGGTAAGACTTTCGGGCTTCCGACGACCCGTAACGACTGTCAAAGATCCACGAAAGACGGCCGGAACCAACGGCTTAACGTGCTTTCCGAGACACGGAGGAGTCTCGGTATGTAAAGATGGTCACCCTTCCACGGATTAACCCCAGCAAGCGTAGCTTAAGGCCGGGTAGGAACCAAAATTGCCTGTCTTTAATTTGATTTTTCATGAAATTGATAAGACTTAGGTATAAAATAAAAATAGTATGAGTAACTACATGATATTTCCAAACTTTTTGTGGAACAGAAACACAAAATATTAAAATTTTCTCGATAAAAAAATACCACGAAGTTACCTCTAATTTTCACGTATTTTCGATTTGTACTTAATATGCTAATGCCTATTATGATAAAAATTAGATGATTATAAGTATTAAAACAAGGCGAAAATAATTGTGTAGGCTTTTTTTTTATTTGTTTTATTTTTGGTTTTATTACGAATCCAAGCTTATAGGACTTACGACGTTCTTAGTTCGTGGGAGAAGCCATCTTCAGTCGCACATTACGGGAACTTCAAGCAATTTTTTTTTCACAAATCAATGGGCGTCGCTCTGTTGAGAGGAGAGGACTGTGCTCAAATTTTTAGCTGCGCTGAGATATAATTTATTTTCGTTAATAATATTTTCGTAATTTATCACATTCCACAAAAGAAACTGAGACATAGAAAACATGAAAAAAACACTAAAACCACTTCCAAAAATATTACAAATGTTATGGATTCATAAATAAATAAATACCGAGGCTAAATAAAGATATAAAATTCAATGTTGATATTTGATAACTCAAGATGACATACATTTTATTTGACAGATTTTTGACTGGTATAGTGGCACGGAGTATAGAAAGAAGTAGGTACAACCGTACAATTAGCGCCATTGCTCTGTATTGCGGTGAATTTTCTTGCGGTGAAAATTTACAACATAGCCAACGAGCCCATTCCACGTTCATTTGAAAGTTCGCACTGGAGATTAAATCTTATTGCGATTTACTCATGATCCAAATTCGTTTACTCCCACTTTTTTTGACAAACTTCTTGTAAGGTGATTAGACGAACATTTCGATTGACTTGACCGTCCCCTTAATAAAACTTGTTTAGAATAAAGTTAGGTTATTGGTATATTATTATTAATGGAGTAAAATAAATAAATCGTAATGGGTTTATGTGGATAAATGTACGTACGCACACGGTTTGTGCACGGCACTTGAAATTTTTCATAGGGACTCTTGTTGAAAATTGTTGGGGAAATTGTTCTCATGACTAGCCCCCTTTCTATGATGGGGATGAGTAACGGTTGTGACGGATTTAAAATTCACAATGATTGTATGGGAATGTCCGGCATCGCTGAAATAATAAAAGATATAAAACTTTACGGTAACGTTGCAAATTAAAAATCCGGAGTCACACGTGTCAGGGCCATAACTCGCACAGATTACGTATGACTCCGGATTTTTAATTTGTCTGTCCGTGATGTCTTGTTTATATCTCTTTAGTTGACTTTTTTGTCGTAGTTGGGATTTAGTTTTTACCCGACTACGGCGAAGCAAAAAGGAGAGTTTTGATTTTGACTGGTTATGTATTTCTGTTTTCTGTCTGTTCCCTCATATCTTCTAAACGACTCATCACAATTTGACGAATGAGGTATCGTTGGAAGCTTCTTGATTGTCTGCTGGTCATAGGCTATATGACGACACACACACAAATTGAAAATGGCGCCCTCTAGGTGACATATCATGAACAACAAAAAATATTTTGAATCATACCATGTTGGGTATCAAATGATAGGTTTTAATTAGCAGATTTCAAAAAAATATATTATATCCCCAAAAAAAAAGAGTCCTCATTTATGGAGACCCGGGTCGTGCAGCGTGGCGTTTCGCGGCGCGTCGGACGTTTTTTCTGTTTACGGTGCGGCGGCGCGTGAAGCGGCACTTATCATCGCACGCGTAAACACAAACATATGGCAATATACGATGTTGTTCATAGAGATGCGAGACGGGAAGAGTGGCGGTGACCGCCGCTGCGCCCGCCGCGTAATGTCAAGCTTGGAGCAAATCACGCGGCGGGCAACGCTGTGGCGCACGCGGGGTACTCAATCAAACCGACTAGTTTTAGGTTAACGAGAGATGGGAGCGCACATGTCGCAACTTGCAACCCTCAACTTGCATCTCCGTTGTGCGATTTACAAATAAGACTGGGAGAAGGTTTGCCGCGGGCATCGCTTCATCGAGAATTGCTGCTGCGTGCGCCGCCGTGATAAAACGCTGCATGTGACGCGGCTATGCCATCCGCGGGCTCCGCCGCAAAAAAACGCTCCATTTCAAGCAAACGCGTGTAAAATCGCGTCTCCGTAAACGCACTCATACAACGCCATATGTTTGAATTCAGTGCGGGCCGCGCCGTCCAAAGCCACGCGCGACTCCTCGCATCTCCGTAAATGAAGCTTAAACTTGACGCTTGGACGCGAGTTCCTTTTTCACTATTTTTCCTTGTCATCCGCATTAGTAATAAACTTAAAAGAAACACGGTTCAAAAGTTACAACAAAATGTGGAAATCTTGTTGCGTTTGACGAGCATCCAACACGCGCCGGGCGCACGCCCAAAACGCAGCGCAGGTACTGAGCGCGCACCTCGGGCCCTTGTTATAATTAGTCCCTTTGGTACTTTGGCACCCATTTACATAGATGAATAGATGTCAATTCTTTTAGTGGTGAAGCCAACAATCCTACATTTATTTCTTTTGTACAGAACTCAGCCTCTTTTTCACATGTTTCAAATGTTTTCGAAAGGGATTGTTCGCGTTTGGCGCAGGAAAGGTTTTCATGACACATTCCATTTGTCGCTGCACAATACAGTGCAAAATTCATAATACGAATATTATTTTTTATTTGGGTATCACTTTGCACGATCCTCCAAAGCGAAATCCACGATATAGCATTAAATTTATTACTTGGTAACACAGTTTTCCACAAAGACGTCATGAGGTACAAATTGTACAAGGTCCTAAACAAAATTTGGTAACATTTAAATTTGAACTTTGTCACGTCAACATTGAGTTTCTAGTTCCAAAACATGAGCATGATCTATAGTTCTGAATTCAAGCTTAACGTATCGTAGAAGCAAAATAAACTACAGAAGATTGAAATTCGAATTCTATAAACGCCAGGCGAAAAGTTTCTGCTGGCGGGAAGGCATTGTGTTTTGTTTTCGTCGTGTTTAATGAGAGGGGTAGGTAAGGGTTACGCGGGTAAAATATGATTTTTTACTGTCATTACACGCCCCCTTAACCTGATGAAGCGACCCGTGCGGCTGTTATACTTAAAACATAAATTTATCAAACGAGAATATATTTTTATATAATTTTTTTATAGCACAAACTAAAACATCAGAATTGATCCATATTTATTCAATTAGTTTACCTACCTTCAGCGATGAAGCATAGTTGTGCGATTGGTCGAGTCGCTTGTCTGGGTCGCTGCCAGGCTCTTGATTGGTTGAATCATTCAGATGTGATTTGGAAGCCGGTTGCAAGTTTTAGCATCCTACCTAACTGCAATAAAAAACCTAAATAGCATAAGGAAAAGGCAAAGATGTGAAGTGCCGATGTTTGTTCAAATTTTGATAAGTGCATCATTTTGTTGCAACTTAGTTTTTCCTGTTTGGTACAAATTTTATAAGTAACACTAACTCGTATAATATAGCATCAAATTATTATTTTTTTGTGTATCGTTATCACGTGGTGGTGCCAGAAGGTGGTGTGACGACCTCATAATGTTTGCGGCGCCAACATGGCCATAAATGGCACAAACCAGAGACATTTGCCCAGCAGTGGGACACGATACGATAGATATAAGCTAATATAAAAATCTTTAGCACAACAAAGATATAAATATCATCCATTCGTTTTATTATATGCTAGCTTCCGGCCGCGGCTTCGCCCGCCCCTTTAGAGTGAAAGCGTAACAAACAAACATAGTCAATTTCGTATAATAATTATTAGTTAGGATTGATTCCAATTTGTAGCATTTAAAAAAATTTCAAATGCTCTTGCTGTAAAATCTGATTTTTGGACTTAGATATCATGTACATTCCAGACACCACAGATATAAATGGAAATAATAATTGAATACCACCGGAACTAAAATCGAAATAAAAAGCAAATCGCAATTTACCAACTAATAGGCAAAAAGTAAGAAGACGAAAAACATACATAGGTATATAAACTCACGATTTTTTCCCATGGTAGTCAGAAACTACAGGATGCCACCTGCTACGACCCTTACCACGACCCATACTTAGGTCCTTTTGCTTCATTTACATTCATTTGTCTTAAAAAATGAGCCTTCTGACATCTACATTTTGACTGATCATCACCAAAACACAGAACAAAGTAAAGCAAACAAAAATCAAATCGCACCATAAAACAAAACAATACAGAATCGAAACAAAAATTCGCCTAATCGCGTCCCTAGTACATCGGTGCGTTATCGATGAGTTAGCGCTCCGTCGAGTCGGCGGGCAGATCGAGTGCACTTGTTTTTCACTGTCTGTGGGGCTAATTGCGCCATTTTTCATTTGCGGCCCTTCCGCGCCCCCTCCCGCGCCCTACGGGTGGGGGCGGAGGGAGGGGGGTCCACCCCGTGACCAGACTTGGCTATTCTTGGCTACTGCGTGTTTACTAAATGGATGCGTGAAATGGAACGTTGTTGGATTGATACGGTGATGAGCTTTGGTGATAGGGGTTGGTCAAATACGCGTTGAATTTTTATATTGTTGCGTAGTAGGTCAGTTAAGAAAGGTGTCAATCAAATACAAAAATATCATGTGTGTAGTTATAAGCCAAAACAAAATTATGAAAAAAAAAGATCGAAACAGGTTTATTTTATTTGTATTGATTAGCTTAATTATGATCACTATGGTCAGTGCACCTGTCCAGCTGTTCTAGGCATCTGCACTGATTCACGCATAATAGGCGCAGAGACCAGAGATAGCATTTTTTTTTTAATTAAAATGCTAACTGGTCTTTTAAGTCAACAAAAAGCAATATTCCATTATTTCATTAAAAGCACACAATTCACTGCTTAAAGTTAGTTAATAACGAAATATTTTTTTCCATTCAGAGATGAGTGACCAACAAAATATGTAAATTAATTCCGCTACTTATAATTGTGTCACTCAATTCAAACCAGACTGATGATAATATTAGGTAGCTAAATCGACTTGGACATCACCATTTTGCATATCCATATTGATCCGGGTATGAAAACAGACAAGTGTTAGCCACCTCTATAGCATCAATATTATAATTATTGTGATTTGTGTTAGGACATTTCAATATTGCGCAGTACGTTAATCAGAATATGAATGAAGTTCTTACAGGTATTATGTGTGAGGTTAAACTTATTAAAGTACTTAGTGAGAGTATCCAAAAAAAATTAAGTAATAAAAACTAAAACCCAACTACGACTTAAAAGGTATAAACAAGACATCACAGACAGACAAATTAATTATCCAGTCACACGTGTTAGGGCATAAATCGAACAGATTACGTGTGACTCCGGATTTTTAATTTGTCTGTCTGTGGTGTCTTGTTTATACCTTTTAAGTCGTAGTTGGGTTTTAGTTTTTATTACTTAATTTTTTTTTAATTCTTTTGGATTTATAATATATATATATATATTTGAAATGTGCTCATTAAGCCCTTTCATTTGATACCCAACATGGTACGATTAAACCACGATTTTTAAGTTCCTCACTTTATGTCCTCTAGAGTGCGCCATTTTTAATTTAATGTGACTTCACATAGCCTGTAACCAGCGGACAATCACGACGGCGACGCTTCAAACGATACCTCATTTGTCAAATTGGGATAAGTGGTTTGGAAGATAGGAGGGAACAGATGAACATACATACATACATACATACCGGTCAAAATCATAACCCTCCTTTTTTCTTCGCCGTAGTCGGGTAAAAAGAAATAAATCGATCAGGTTTTGGACTGGACGCAGTATTCAATAATCACCCTGGTAAAGAAAACAGGAAAATTAATATTGTTTGGTATCATTATAAATTAATCGTAGGTACTTCACAAATGATGGCAGGACGAGATACACAAAGAAACCAATGGAACACTCATAATTATAGGAAAATTGAGGTCTTTGCTCAGCAAAAGGTTTAATCAGGTTAACAGTATATTAATACAACTGAGAAATTCTTGAATATTTAAGACCGAATAAACAGAAAAGTATATTCAAAAGAGTTCAAGAATGTAATTAAATATTAACCAAAATCCCATAAATCTGGTACATACAGCTCTCTGACGTAAATATAGCATATTAAGATAACTTATAATAGATTAGATACTTAACAATTAGAGATCCGGCATTAGACTGGCCGGTACATCAATATATAGTAATGTCATTAAAATAAAATAATGTTAATGAATCTGAACTAGCCGCCAAACATATCGCACCGGATACATATTTCAAAGTTTAATGTTGCCATCTAATTGGTCATACGAGCTGTAGGCCGGGAGATAGTGAGCGCGGAGAATATCTTATCTATAACTAAGTAACACGGATAATTTTCCCAGATTTTCGTAGCACGTGAACGTAGGGAATTAAAGAGCTACGTAGGTGCTACGAAAATCGAATCTACGAAAGTTAAACATTTCTGGTTGCACTATTAAGCAGACCCTAGTTATGTAAAGAACCGAATGCGTTTCATTAAGTACTAGACTGCGGTTTTGATGTGCCTTCAAGACAAAATTGCAAGAAAAAGATCTGACAAAGCTTCTGTCCACTGCACAGAGTCCTGTTTAAAACCTCGATAACTTTACACTACTGTAACCATCAATATTGTTAGTACCACATTGTAACATAACATTTTAACGGAAAGAAGCCCAAACTTCTGAAAACCAGTCTTACCAAGGGGTATCATGTTACCCAGTAACTGAATTGTCATCAGACAGGCAATTGCTCCATGTAAAATACTGGTATTCAGCTGCAACCAGTTAGACTGGAAGCTGACCCCAACATAGTTGGCAAAAGGCTAGGCAGAATTTTGATTGTACTACAACATTGTTAATGCTCGGTTCCTATAAATATAAACGAATCGTTTTGCTTACCAATGGTAGCAAATTTTACCTGTGATAGCTACTTCCATAATGGAGGGTCTACTATGCAAAGCTATGAGGTATTTCCTTCATTATTGGTAAAGATACAAGTCTTTATTTTAACCTCCCAATTTAACGGGCCGTAAATTATCGGCCATGTATAATGAGGAGGTGGTAAGTCCCTAATTAAATATCACAAACAATTAGTCATAATATCTTGGACCAGTTCCTTTTATCTAACATAACAAAAAACGCATGAAAATCGTCACTACTTTTCTTTTTTCAGGGGCAAAAAAAGAGCCATGTTACAATTTCTTTAGTATGCTAAGAAATGGCGAAAGAAACTCAGGGATCAAAGTCTCCTGCCAGGGTTGCGGGAAAGTCCGAAAGGGATACCGGGACCTTGGCAACAGGCAACTGAAGGAACACGGGTGGGTTTTAGTCAGTAAAAGTCTGACACGCCCTTCCGCTCCGCCCAGAGCGGGAGAAGTCACTGGATGATTTCCCATCCACAAAAAAAAAGGGATCAAAGTCTCTTTTAAAGTCCAGATATCATATGTAATCGTGTGTATCGGCCCTATATGATACAGTGTATTTTATTAGTTAGCAATCTCCTGGCCTATACGGCAGTGTCCTAGAGCACGAGGCCGGTGGCGAGTGGTAGTCACTTTCCAATACCCTGTTACTGTTACCGGTTCATTGAACATTATTATCCTTTGGTGTTTCTTTGTGACACTTTTTTCAGAAACAAATCGTTTTTAGAGGCAACGGCTATTTCTCAGTTAGGCAAGAAACTTATCTTTTTCCTGGTAATTTAATAACTTATCGATTAACAAAGCAGGTACCTAATAGCAAAATCAACTCTTTTTTTCTAAATAGGTAAATTATTACTAACATCGGTGGAGGAAAAACATCGTGAGGATATTAGTCAATATAAGTCTGAAATCACCAACAGTCTTGAACAAGCGTGGTGATCAATGCAGTCTCTGAATGAGAAGAGGTTTCTGCCCTGCAGTGGAACAATAATAGGCTGGTATTATTATTTACATACACATTTTTTCTCCAATTGCTGGTTGCCCGTACCTATAATGCCGTACAGTACGACACAACTTAGATGTAGCATAGATTTGAAAATTTGCATTCATTAATTTCAATTTTACGAATGTATTTGGTTGAGTTAGTAGTTGATGACTTTACAAGTAATTGCGTTTTCGTAAAGATCATTTTCACCTAAAGCATTAATAAATTGGAGATTTTGAAGGCGCACTCAGTTCGGATGGTGATCGGTTTTACGAATTTTGCCAATGCTAACTATAAGTTGTGTCGTACTGTACCTCCATGGTACTGACAACAGCATTCTGAAAATGATCGCTGCCAGACCGGACTGTCTTTTTCAGGGAAACTGGGTGGAGACAGTCCTAGGTCTGCATAAATAAATAAATAATTTGTGGAAACTCACAATAATTAACTACTTATTTAAGCACCATTGTTACTAACACCAAAATACTTACAAAATTATGGAGTTAGTCTGAAATAAAGTATTATTTAATTTATAATCCTTCTGATTGGTAACCATTTGTCGATTATAAACTTTTTTTTTTAAACCAGCGAGTCTGCAAATATTCTATGCAACCAATACTTTAAAAAAATCATTAGATTCTACATTTAAAAGTATGTTGTCTCCTAAGCCAGGTGTCGCGGTAACTTTCCAATATTGCGCGCACGCCGTTAACGGTTCAATGGACATAATTAGTGACGTACCTGTTTCTCAGTGTATTTACATTTTTATGCGATGGCGACAGGTTAGGCAGCAGGTCAAACGCTTATTTTGATCTCGGAAACGAATTAGTTGGTTTTTCTCGCTAAAACTAACAAATTTATGACATAGCTTTGAAGAGCCTTCTTCTTAATTGGAAGGTTTATTTGCTTAAAGTAGTCAAAATTATTTTCAGGGAAGGTTTTCTGTTTCAAAATCAGAAATACAACTTTTTTCCCAGTGCATAGGCACTGCTTACCTTCTTTTGTCTATTTGAAGTCCACTTCAGATCAAATGCTCCCGATAAGGATTGGAACTACCTACGATTCGTATCTTCAAAGCTGTCTCATCCTAGTTGTCTGCCCTCCTGGGTTCCGTTCCAATTTTTCAGGGGGACGAATATCTATAAACAAAATAATACAAATTGAATGGTTATTTCCCATTGTTCAGGTTATTTTAGAATATTAAACCAAGCAAGCCCTCAGAATCCGCCGTTAGGTAAAATAATATGAACTACGGAAGATCTAGTTCTCATAGCTCCGTATCGCGCTGAAAAAGCGATAGTTCACGCCCCAGGGAACAGATGGCGTTTGCACTAACAGTGGGCTCCTTACGACTTCAAATAGGTAATAGATGAGAAGGTGATAAGTCCTTAATTAAATATCACAAACAGTTAGGCATAATTTTTTATCTAAGATGGAAACCGGAAAACGCAAGAAAATCGTCTTTCTTTTTTTCGCGGGAAGAAGAGCCTTCAAGAAGTTTGTTTAGTTAAGTTTGTTACATTTTTTTTCGGAATGCTAACAAAAGGCGAAAGAAACTCAGGGATCAAAGTCTCATTTAAAGTCCAGACATCATGTTAGTCAGGCCATATGAGGACCATGTAAAAAATTAAAATTAGTGTCTAAAATGGTATTTTAAGGAAAGAACCACACAGATTTGAGTGGAATCAGTGCAAAGTATTTGTCAGTAACCGTGGAGCTCAACTCAGAACGTAGCGCAACGACTCGACAAACAATACCAAAGAAAGGATAAGTATTTGGGTAAGCCGCATAAAGTACTCAAACTACCAGACTATAATTAAAACTAACTGAGACAGAAAAACAATAAAGTACTCAAACTACCAGACTATCATTAAAACTAACTGAGACAGAAAAACAATAAAGTACTCAAACTACCAGACTATCATTAAAACTAACTGAGAAAGAAAAACAATAAAAGAATAAAAATTATCCATATAGTCCTCACATTTACAATAAAGTAATATTTATAAGTTGGTACCTAGTCATCATAATATTTTATTCCATCTGCTTTTATTCTAAAAGTCGTGAAATATGCGCCGGATATAATTTTATCCATGTCGGTTAAGAGGTCAGACAAAACGACAATTAAAATTATTGGAAAAATAACAATTTCTAATTGCTTGCAAATCATCAGTCTGCTAGAGAACCGGTCGCGAATGAGTTCCATTGCAATTTGTACGAAATAACTAAAATTAATTAAGATACGTTAATTAGTTTTATTCGAATTATTTGTGATTATGTTTCAAGAATTATAATTGATTCCTATGATTTGACGCTTGAGGTCGTAGATTTAAATACATATATATTTAATTTCTGCCTTGTTTTTGAGTACCTACTTCATTATTCGACTCGTCACAAGTGCGGCTGCCGTTCGTGAGGATCTAAGTATTTGTTCTAGACTGGACAATGTTTACCATCTTTTACAAAATTCACACGATTTGGCTTTTCTAAATAAGTATGGAATTTGAGGAATCTAAGAGCTCGTGGCTAAGTAATAACAGCCGCACGGGTCGATCCATCAGGTTAAGCTACGCTTGCCGGGGTTGATCCGTGGATGGGTGACCATCTTTACATACCGAGGGACCTCCAAGCCTCGGAAAGCACGTAATGCCGTTGGTCCCGGCTGTCATTCGTGGATCTTCTAACAAGGCGTTGGCGTTGGACTGTATAGTTTATAACAAACTCGACCCGCATTATTCCACCATACCAATCATCGTGGTATCTATCGCTCAATGTTCTGTCCGCCACTAGTTTGTGTTTCTGCCCTAAGGCTGAGTCCTGAGTGACGGCGCACCGCACAAAGTATACGTCAGGGATCGAAAAATCAAATTCATCATCTTCATTACTATGTTATCCATACACTATAACAATGAGTATCATTCGAAAGCACCAAGTTTCACTTTATATTGGAAAAATGCACTCAAAAACACGAATTAATCGTTGATTAATATTCTGAGAGGACGTTATTACAATGACATGTCTTTGGGTTCGTTGCTATGGTAACGGTAGTGCCATAGTAACAAACTACTGCGGTGCGCCGTCACTCAGGACGCCCACTAGACATCATTCTGATAAATCCGCTCCGCAATCCGCCTGCGCGGTGCGCCGTCACTCAGGACTCAGCCTCAGTATGATAATACCTACGGATTCAAAAGCTACGTCTCGAAGGACTTAATTTTGGTCCTTCGAGCCTTTAAGCCTTCGGCCCTTCGTAAAATACCGGTGTTCAGCTGAATCCGGTTAGACTAGAAGCCGACCACAACATAGTTGAGAAAAGTCTAGGCAGATTGATTGGTCTTTCGAGCCTTTAGACCTTACACAACACGATTTGTTTTGGCCTCTCTCATAAACACGTCAATTACTAATATTTATACATTTTTACACGAATGTTTGGTACGGCTTCCCTTACAAAAACTTTCACCCTCGTCGCCAATTGTATTGAAAATACACTCATACAAAACATTTAAATTACCGCTACAAAAATTGCTAGTCATAATATGAGTCTATGGGGTTGGGAGTGATTCACGACCTGTAAACGTCTTTCAGACAAATATGATGGTGATAAGAACAATAATAATAATTATCATTCGCAAACTTAACAGCGATATACACCGATTCGTTATGATAGAGGGAGCGCTGCCCTTACGACTTTAACAGCCATGAAGGCACCGCTCCCTATCCATTTTATTTTGCAGACTTTATTGTGTCCATAGCTAAATTATTTTAATTTCATGGAATCTTTTTAGTTTCAGAAATTTCAGGCTTTTCAAGACAACTCTTCAGGCTATCATAGTACATTTTTGAACGTCAGGCCGGCAAGCAGTTCTTTTCTGAATCAACATCAGCAGGATCTTCTAGAATAACGTTTCATGACTGAATTCTACGAAAGAATGAGTAGAGGCGCTGAAATAAATACAACCATATTTCATTCATCGTTCATAATTCATAAACGACACATTCAAGGCCAGGTTAACGTAAGGACTTATATATTAAGATTATTATATACTAGCTGATGCTCGTGGATTCGCCCGCGTGGATGTCCGTTATTATATACTAAAACCTTCCTCGAGAACCACTCTATCCATTGGTGAAAACAGCATGAAAATCGGTGCAGTAGCTTTTGAGTTCATCGCGAACAGACAGACGCGGCGGAGGACTTTGTTTTATAATATGTAGTGATTCATTTTAACTATTATAATAAGCTTCACTTGATTCCGGCATATTGTATGGAGACGAGTAACAACGAGTTGAGGCCTAAGGATCAGCAAGTGGCGTTCTGTAGTTTCTGCCTACCCCCATTGGAAAAAGGCGTGAGCTTGTGTATGTTTGTATATAATTGATAAAAGGGCGCAACGATATTAAACAGTTTATTTTTTTCTTGTCCTTAAATACTTCATAAATTGACATTAGCTCTCACGCTAACCCGGCGCAAAGAAAAGTAGTATTTATCAGCGGCTTATCAGCCCGCGCAAGTTCTAAATGTCAACTGTTGGAAAGGCATTGTTGTACTTGAAATGAAAAGATTGGCTGCCAGAGTCTTAAGAGACAAGTTGGAAAAAAATGGGCAGCGTTTCGCGTGCAATTTATCTTTCATTGCATTGATATAAACAACGTATCTAGTTATTTTGTTCATGCTAATCGTATCAGTGCACTACTGAAGATGATATATGGACCAAATTGATATTTTTTAAATTTTAATAAAGATAGTATATAGTTAAAGATAGTATATAGTATATAGTTTATAAGTAAGTAGTTTATTATTGTGTTGAGTATTTTGTATTTATGGTATTGTGTTAAAGTTCCTATTACTTTTAAAAAAAATGTTTTAGTTCTAAGTATTCTATTTAAATTGTTAATAAGTTAGTAGGAAGGTATAGATGTGTTAAATGACCGTCACATTGGGTACATACACATGTTATTATAGTTGTAAAGGAGATTTCAATAAAAAAAGTAAAAAAATTAGAAAACAATAAAAAATACAGAAACCAAAACAGCAAATCGTAAATATCATTTGTATAACATGACGACGTCAATTAAGTCACCCCCGCCCGAACTATATCAAAGCACTTAGCAAATAAAACATCGCGGCATCACTCGGCAATAAGTCGGTAGATGCCGTGACGGGTCGACATTACCGCCGAAGACAACGGTAGGTGCGGCCCGAGGCCTATTGACCGCGGTTTGCGCGTAAACACCACCGCGGAATACGATCCACCCACCAAATAAACTCGCCAAAACCTTTCGCGTTACGCAACATCCATTGACCATACAAAATTGATTTCCCGGTTCGCAACAACCCCCGGGGCGGCAATGGATATCGAAAAGTCCCAAACAACAGTCAATGAACTTTCGGTAAGCCGCAAGCTAACCTCTAGATGAGTGCGTACAAATCACGTTTCGCGCGAATCAATACTTAAGTTCAGGCGATCGCCCCCCCTGCAATAAACAGTGGGGGAGTAGTTAGGGGCGCAGGGGGGATGGGGGGTGAGTTATCGACCGCCCTCCGCTGCGCCCACCTGACCGTCACTAATCAGGGCTCATACCGCGGACACCTAGAGTAATTGTACGCACTTTATTGCTCGAATGTACTTTTGTAGTAGTAGTGTGCGTGAGCTTTGCGTATGTGTTAGAGAACTTGTGACGGTGTGAGTGAGGTACAGACGTCGACGTAAACATAGATATAGCGGCGGATGTCCGGAATGGTAATTTGCTTTATTGGGGCGGATTTGGATGACGATAATTAGGACTACGAGTCCTTGTTTTGTTAGTATAAACTTGTACCGTTCTGTACCTCCGTAAACAAATGGGATCCGAAAAGCAAACAGGGAATCGGATGGTCCTTTTGCCTGATTATTTTCCATCTACGTGGTGCTAAAGCCCAATTCAAATTAAAAGAAAACTAGCTAGGTCCCCTTTTAACTAGCAGAAGGTATCTGCCTATTAATATTGAAAGTACTGCTTTTCAGTTTTCAGATTTCAGTTACAGTTTTCGTCAAATACAGTAAACCCACGGCAGAAGTTGTTTTGCACACATTGAAACAATTTGGTTCCTGCCAATTCTTCAAGATAGATGAACAATACCTACCTACGTACAATTTTACCCCCTTAACTCTAAGAGACCTACATAACATCAATTAACTGCCACACCCAGCAATAATTTCAAAAATATATTTGGTAAACCAAAGACCGTTAAACCTAACCTACACCACAAACGACACACATACATACATATACCTTATAAATCTATTTCTATCGTTGTAATTCCACGTGTAATTTAGTTGCGGAAGTAAGCAGGAGTCATGTCGGCCGTCACGCGAGTGACGCCGCGGCGCAAGCTATGTACCGCTATGCTTGTTACTTTTATAATTTGTAATCAACGGAATATTTGTACGGGTTCTGTATGTATGGCAGGGGGAATTGAATGCAACTGTACGTGTAAAATAATTGAGTTTGTGATTAAATCGAGGGTTGGCGTTTAAAGTTAGTACGTTCTTTAACATAGTGTTTCTGATGCCACGTGCAAGTTGGTAACCAATAAATAAATAACGTTAAACTTATTTTTAAACTAGCGCTACTGCTGAGCATGAGCAAATTGTCTAGAAAAATGTGGGTGTATTTAACATGCCTGCCTATCCTCTAGGGAAATACTAGCGTAATTTCATTCTTTTCGTGATGTTATTCTTTTAAAATGTAATAAAGGTACCTAAATGTATTTAACTGAAAGGATATTTTTGCAATGTAATCAAATACCTAGATTACTTTCGTTTTTATTAGTGAAAAAAAACAAGTAATAAATACTAAAACCCAACTACGACTTATAAGGTATAAACAAGACACCACAGACAGACAAATTAAAAATCCGGAGTCACACGTGTTATAATAAATCGAACAGATTACTTGTGACTCCGGATTTTTAATTTGTCTGTCTGTGGTGTCTTGTTTATACCTTTTAAGTCGTAGTTGGGTTTTAGTTTTTATTACTTGATTTTTTTTTAATTCTTTTGGGGTTATAATATATATATTTTTGAAATGTGCTCATTAAGCCCTTTCATTTGATACCCAACATGGTACGATTAAACCATTTTTTTTTTAAGTTCCTCACTTTATGTCCTCTAGAGGGCGCCATTTTTAATTTAATGTGACTTCACATAGCCTATAACCAGCGGACAATCACGACGCTTCTAACGATACCTCATTTGTCAAATTGTGATAAGTGGTTTGGAAGATAGGAGGGAACAGATGAACATACATACATACATACATACATACATACCGGTCAAAATCATAACCCTCCTTTTTTCTTCGCCGTAGTCGGGTAAATAGGTACCTTAGGTTTTTTAAATGTTTTTTTTTCTCTTTTTTGTATGCAATACGTCAGTGGTAATAAACCAATTTCTTTCCTCCGTCACTAGTTCCTCAATCGCCCGCTAGAAGCGCTGGCACCAATCTCCCACTACTCCTTCCAACCAGAACCAGTTAACTCAACTCAAAAGAACTACAATTAGATTTAATCAAGCCAGGTCGGAACCCCAAAGCGAACTACCCCTAGTTACGGTAAACACGAACCAATTTACATTATTACGGTCCGTAATTACCGCGGTAATAGTAAGTGTTACCACGGAGACCAGGTAAACTGGTGGTGATATTTCGATAAATAATGAAGGGCAGGTTTTTACGCAGAATGTTTACAGAGGCAGTCACCAACATCATCATTTAGGGTAAAAATGTATAGCTTTATTAAACTCGTCTTATTAAATGCAGCTAAACTGCAGTGGAGTATCTATTTAGAGGTTATAATAGATCCGACAAATTATGTGCGAAATTGGTCTTAGGTTCGCAGCTTGAAAAAGCGAGTGCTTTTATGATACATAGGTAATTATATATGTAGCCACTCATAAGTAAGGACAGGTTCCGAAAGTTATACAATGTTTTTTGCAGCAGCAAATGGCTACCACATTTCTTTGGAGATGAAAATCACGATGGTGAATCATCATTCTCCTACCTTTATCCCAAGAGAGGAAGAGCTATGAAGTCATAATTATTCTTAAAGCAGTTTAGGGTCACGAAAAATTATAATAACATCTTCGTATTACAAGTCACGCTTATCCCAGGACTAACCCCGTGACATTCTCTAATTCCTTGAACCGCGGTTGTTGTTTACATCGCTGTCTGACCGCGTAAACAAAACGATTTGTCGCGCTGTTGTAAACACCGCCTAATGTGCACTAGTGACGCCATTTTATTTGTTTTCGCGCCAAAATTAACAATATATTGGTGATAGATTCAACTGAGTTCGGTAGTTTTATCTATTTTGTTTTGTTAAACATTTTAACTTTGATCTAAATGTGTGAAAGTTTTTCTTTATTTGACAAGTATTGAAATGGTAATAGATCCACAATTAGTTTTGCTTTTAGTACGATTGCGATGAAGGAAAATATTTTTATTTTTTGTTAGACCCTTCCTCTCAGAATCTTCCAAATTCTCTCATTAGTAAGACTTAAGTATAATACTGGATTTCATGGCCAGTTTTCGCCATATTTTTCTCACTAAATACCGACTTATGATAAAAGTCACGTCTTAGATCCCGAGTGGTACACCATAGGTGTATTATCTTACACTTACACCCAACAATTTGTATTTCTTCGTACAAGTTCCCACGAGACAGGGGGCGAGTCCACATTACCTACGTATTATCTTTCCATGTAGGGTAAGGCCTCGGACACAGGAGCGGCTACGTTCGGCTAGCAAGCGGTGAACTATTTACCAAACCCACTGGTCTGAAAGCTTAGAAGACTAGTGGTGGATAGAGATGGGTAATCACCCGGGTTAAAACCTACTAGTGGGTTAAAACCCAGTTATCACCCGTTTTATTCCACCCACTGGGTGGTTTGGCCGGGTGAAAACGAAATATTTCAGATATTTTATATTTAAACATGTAACACGCTACAGCGGGTGTGCGGGGTGGCAGGACCGAGAGGAAGAGGTGGTGTGGCCCACGCGCAGCGATCCCCGCGCCTCTTCTCCGCTCAGACTCTCATTCTAGTTTACCTTGTTAATTAGTGCTTTTTGTGTAAGGGTTTGTCTATCTGTTACATGAGAAACTAAAGTTAGTTATAGTTTAGTTATAGACAAAGTACAATTTAAACGGACTTTACTTACGTAATGTAGGCACCCATAATTATATGATATCCGTCTACCAAATCTTACATAGGTAACTTATTAAACTTCTTTGTACTAAGACAACATGGTGAGACCAAAAAATCAACTGATATGGAAACATTTTCGAGAAAGTGAGAACAAATCGGCTAAATAAAAATACGAAGTAGCCAACTTGAAAAAAATGGCTAGACATTTACAAAAATGTCCTCATTGCCCTGAAAACTGCAAACAACAGTTGAGGACCAATATATCGCTAAGTTCGTCAGTATCTGCAGTCGGAAACACGATTTTGCAATCAAGTGATAAGAAAATGAGAGACCTGAGTCTGAATTAAGTTTGTCGATTTAGGGCAGTGCATCCTCAGTGAGTCTGACAATAAATGTAAACAAAGAACATTTACATTCATTATTTGCTAAGGCATTTATGTACCGGGAACACCCCTTTCAATAGTGGAACACCCCCTATGGATCAATTTTTTCAATGAACTCCAGCCATTGTATAAATTGCCTACTAGAAAAACTATTTTTAGCACCATTTTGGACAAAACTTATAGGGAAATGCATCACGAGTTAAAAGAAAACATGAAATCGCAAACATGTTTGCACTTAATGCTAGATGGTTGGTCAAATTGTAGGAATGAAGGAATCATATTGCAATACCAAAAACTGTATTTATTATTAAGTATTGAGACCGCTGACAATCGACCCACAAGTGATTACATATGTGGAGAAATTTTAAATTTTGGTACTATCTGAGTATGGAACATATAAGTTTGCTACGATGATAGGAGATAATGCAAGTAATTTGTGAAATTACTCTTAGGTTTACCAGATATCACAATAATAGAAAACGATAAAAAAGATGAAATATAAATCAATGTCGTCGAAAGAATTATTATGTATTTGAAACCGATTCACTTTGCAGCGTACTTATTAGACCCCGCAGACCAAGGATCTGAACTTGATAAAAGTCAAGAAGTCGACACTATGGAGTTCATATGCGAAGTAGGACAAAGTATCGGTTTAAATGTGATGACCAACTTGGCATCTTATAGAGCTCGAGATGGATTTTGGAGTCGGAGATTTCTGTGGGCTAACATTAAAGATGTAAGCGCATCAATCTGGTGGCTGTAGAGCGCTCCTTTAGTGCTCATAGTAACATACACAGTAAAAAAAGAAATAGACTCACTACGGAAAGGGCAGCAAAACTAACATATACAGGGTTATTGGTAAAACACCAACAACCTCTTAAGGAGTCCTTGTACTCATCATTATGAACAACTTTTACTATGGGAACAAATAAGAAATCGCGAAAAAAAAACAGCTGTTCCGTACATTTTGACGAGATATGCGAACATAAATGTACGGAACAGCTGTTTTTTTTTCGATTTATTTATTTATTTATTTATTTATTTATAGGAGAACCAACAGCTATAAATAATGGATAACAATTTTATAAGAAACACAGAGCCAATTACAGGTTCTCACGGGTAAAAACTGAAACAGTAATAGAAATCTTAGGATCACTAACAAGCACGATAGAAAAGAATATAATATATATACATATTATATATATATATAAATGTAAGGTACAATAAGCACTAAGCAGTTTTAAAAAAGTCAGCGTTCAGCCGATTGCGTGCAGAATGGGATTTGGTGGTAAATGGGTCAAATGAGAACTCTTTACAAAGAATATTAAAGTCCTGACTCGCTCGCACCATGTATGAGTTTTGCCTGTAGTTAGAAGAGGAAAATGGAATGGAGATAGGTGGATTAAATCTAACTGATCTCTGAGGGACATTGAAACGCAGTTTATGCAGGAGGTCAGGACAATCAATCTCATTAGATATAATTTTGAGAAGGAAAGTGCAATCCGCTAGTCGACGACGGTTTATAAGTGGCTGTAGGTGAAATTTCTTGCAGAGATTAATGTAATCATCAGAATGGTATGGTATACGCAACCGAAAACATATAAAACGCATAAATCTTTTTTGTATATTCTCAATACGATCAATGTATTTGCCATAACACGGGTTCCAAATTTGTGACGCATATTCTAGATGACTTCTCACAAAAGAGCAATAAAGAATCTTAAGGGTTTTGGCCTTCTTGAAACAACCTGCGAGTCTCATAATAAAACCCAGTGACCTCGAAGCTTTGGCCACAATTTGCTCAATGTGCACGTTAAATAAAAGTTTGGAATCATGGAAAACGCCCAGATCGCGTACACCGTCGCATCTGTGTAATAGCTGCCCTTTAAGTTTATAAGTTGTAGGGAGAGGGACACGCTTTCTGGTAAACGAGATAACCGAGCATTTAACAGGGTTCAAATCTAGTTTATTAATCAAGCAATAGTCATCCAAACGCGTCAGGTCGGATTGGAGAGCATCCATATCATCATCTGATGTTATTGCAGCAAATATCTTCATATCATCAGCAAAACAGAGTAAATTTGAGTTATGAAAGCACGAGTCGATGTCGCTTACATAAATGATAAAAAGCAACGGACCCATCAAGGAACCTTGAGGAACACCACTAGGAGCTGAAACCCAGCTCGACATGTAGTTACTGATAACGACAGCTTGAGATCTGTTTTCAAGGTATGAAGTAAACCAACGAAGTAGATCTCCTCTGATACCATTTTTAAAAAGCTTTGTCTTAAGGATATTGTGGTCAATTCTATCAAAAGCCTTACTGTAATCTGTGTAAACGACATCGACTTGTGCCCCATTGTCCATTCTGTCAGTCAAAAAGTCATTGAGCAACGCCAGATTAGATGCAGTTGAACGACCCTTAAGAAATCCGTGCTGAGAAGGGCTAAAAGATTGACTCAGCGCTGCGTAAACTTGGTCGTAAATAATCCTCTCAAAAACTTTAGCTAATATGCACAGTTTGGAAATAGGTCTGTAATTAACTATTTCATTTTTGTGCCCTTTTTTATGAACCGGAGTTATAAAGGCAGACTTCCAGATTTGGGGAACAGAACGAGAAGAGAGCGATTTTTTAAACAATAGTGATACTGGCAAGGCTATGGTTTTACCGCACCCAATCAACAATTTAGGTGATAAGTGGTAGGTGATAAGTGGTGGTGATAAGTGGTATGTATTATGATCAGGCTTTTATTTTTGACGAGCTAGTAGTGAATTCTACTTCCCACTATTAAATTATTAACAATACCCATTTCCACCCAGTAAAATGTGTGATTATGGGTTAAAACCGGGTTAAAACCCAAATCACCCAGTTTTAACCCAAATGGGAAGAATGGGTTTTAACCCACTACCCATCTCTAGTGGTGGATACTACAAGGTCTTGTTACCGATAAATATCGTGACAATATTAGGTATGCAAGATGGACAACTCTACGAACCTAATTAATAAATCCTAAAGTGGATTCTGGGTTCTGCGCTTGTTTCTGAAATCATTAGGTACTATTCAATTTATTTACCCTAAGAATGTATTTTAATGTAATTCACCACCTAGTAGTGGAAAAGATAGATTCTTTTTACCCGACTACGGCGAAGAAAAAAGGAGGGTTATAATTTTGACCGGTATGTATGTATGTATGTATGTTCATCTGTTCCCTCCTATCTTCGAAACCACTTATCACAATTTAACAAATGAGGTATCGTTAGAAGCGTCGTGATTGTCCGCTGGTAAATACTGTAACGCTGTTACGCTGGTACGTAATCTGTTCGATTTATGCCCTAACACGTGTGACTCCGGATTTTTAATTAGTCTGTCTGTGGTGTCTTGTTTATACCTTTTAAGTCGTAGTTGGGTTTTAGTTTTTATTACTTGATTTTTTAGAGTTCAGTTCTTCTAGTTGTTAGGATCCTACTGATCACGTCCAAACCAGTACTTAGTAGTAAAGTGAAGAAACCTACTGCCTTCAGTAAACATCTAGAAATATAGTCTCATTTGTTTCAGTCCCGCCACGCTGAACACTCCGTTATCGCCCCGCTTCAGCGTGGTATCAACACCACAACCTAACTTATAATATTTTTCCAAGTAATTTCTATTTATATGAGCCAATGATAGGTCGTTTGCAGTGGTGCATGAAGGACGCGGTCGTATGTCCATCAGGCATCCATTATTGAGTATAGGACTACTATCGATCTATTAAACTAATACACGTTGTTTATAAAACTAACTTCTTCCACTTAAAATTTTACACAGTGAAATGAAACATGCATTTTTATTTTTCATAGGATGGGAAAAATATTAGGCTACTAAGACCACAAGGACCTGAATATGGACCATTAAATAAACCCGTTCAATAAATGTATGAATTTAAAAATACGCAATTGAAATATGTATTTACTAAACAGCTGATATGTTTTCCTGGGGAGTTTGTCGCCACTTTTTCCCAGCTAACGCACTAGGAAGTGCTACAGGGCGGGCGTTTTGGGGGACTGTCTTATGTAATTTCAAACAGTGCTGATTCTCAGCATTATTTAAATAAATGACTTTTGTTTTTATAAATTAACTAGCTGATCCGACAGACGTTCTCCTGTCTTAATTTTCTAATTTTCCGCGCAATTTTCTTAATTTTTTCTTTCATAAGAACCTTCTCCGGACAATAACAAACACAACAGAAAAAGAATTAGCGAAATCGGTCTAGCCGTTCACGCGTGATGGCGTGACCAAGGGAAATAGGGATTCATTTTTACATATATACATAGAAAGATGTTCTTCATAATGAACTTTCCACTATAAATATTTAGTAGCCGAGACAGAACAAAGAATACCAAGATAGAGATATCTCCAGTAATCCATATAACCTCCCAAAACTACTCAAACCATTTGAACCCACCAAAATATTTAATAAATCCAATATCAAAAACTTGTAGTTCTACGTGCGTCCGAAAGCCGCCCACACGCGCCGCCCGCCCTTACATTGCCGGGGGGCGCACTCACGCACCGGAAGTACCCGTTCAGCCTTCTTGCTTCCTATTCATATAGGAACGGTTTTGTTTCTATGTCTGTACGTCAGAAAATATTGGGAAAGTTTTCATTTCCTGGTTTTGGGGTAAAGGGTTGTTAGAAATAAGGGATGATTCTGTTATTATCTGCGAAATAAAAATTCGCTTTGTGGTACAGAAAACCCTTAAGTAAGTAATAATAACTTCTGAAGATCCAGAAACAGAAATGATTATTTCTGTTTCTGTTTTAATTATCTGTTCAATTAAATTATTCTATGACAAACAAAATTACTGTAGGTAGTAAATATGACACATCAAGCTTCTAGACAGAGACATAGAAAAAGCTCTACGCAGACATCCTCTACAGAGACATAGACAAAGCTCTATGCAGACAAAGCTCTATGCAGATAAAGCTCTATGCAGACAAGCTCGACATAGACAAAGCTCTACACAGACAAGCTCTACAGAGACATAGACAAAGTTCTACGCAGACATGCTCTACAGAGACATAGACAAATATCTACGCAGACATAGACAAAGCTCTACGCAGACAAGCTACACAGAGACATAGACAAAGCTCTACGCAGACAAGCTCTACAGAGACATAGACAAAGTTCTACGCTCTAATACTAAACCGTACTTGTTCTAAAGCTCAATGTGCCTAATTAACGTTTGGGTAGTGGAATAATATTAAATAGGTACAACAGACCAGTTCCAACTTATGTAAAACAATTGATAACTCAAATATAAAAACCTACTCATACCTAGATTCTAAACACAGCAGCCGGAACTCAATTTACAAATGAAAGCTCCTACCGGCTCGTCGACGAACATTTATCGTAACGGACGTTTTATCGATACATTCGATATATCTCTCGATAGCACTCGCTCCATGGACGGATCCCCTAAAGAATTCCATGGCTCTGCGATGCCGATTGAATGGCGATAAACCTTTGTCTAGCTTCATAAATATTTAAAATTAGACTTCAGAAAGTATTTAGTTTAATGATTTTGTGGATAGTATGTTTTAGGGGTTCCGTCTAGATAAATAAAAGAATAAGTCTCGATGAGGCTAAGGGTGTGCACATACCTACATCTATACATTATGTAACTCAACTATCAATCGATACTTTACTTGCATTGCTAATGACTTCAAGGATCTATAGGAGAGCGAATTTATTCACTTAGGTTCCAAATTAAAACGGAAAAATGCCTGCGCAGGGATGAAAAAAAAAGCCTCCGAGATCGACGCAACATACCCTGTGAACACTGAATTTTTAAGTCTAGCTAACTGACCTTGACTCATCAGCACAAAGCGGCATTTTAAGCTTTTCCTGTAGAGATCGTACCGAGCTAGCAGCACGAGAAAAGAAGGCACTCTTACAAAAGTGTCTTAAATACCTTATTAGGCACATCAAACTCGCGCTTTGGTAGTTTTTCGAAATCTTATAAAATATTTGCCCATACACAACGAAATTGGCTACATTGGTTTTATTTGAATTGGGATAAGGGCAGGAAAACGATGACACAACGAAATTGGCAAATTACCTACAAATAAAGCATGAACCTATGTAGGTAAAATGAAATAAAAGCCTTCAAGCAATGAGGATGGTATGACTCACAATTCGGGTTATTACAACCTGCGAATGATTCATGGTTAACACTTAGGTACATGAACGTTTGTACCAATGTCTTACGAGAATGGCGTGATTTTACTTGCAAATGACGTCACCAAATCATCTAATCGGGGATATATAAATATTTATTTGTTATGTGTCATCTTGTACACAAATGAGGTTAACCGCAAAAATGCTTATAAAATTACATTAATTCAATTTAGGAGATAGTTTTTTTTTATGAGTGATCTTCCTTATTGATTATATATTTTGACTTTCCCTATTACTAATTTGCTAATTGCATATTAAAATATGTTTAGCAATGTTCTAGAATTTGCGACCTTACAATCATCTTATTCTAAGAATTTGAAATGCGTACATTGATTATGAACGTTATTACTTTTCTGAATTCTATTTCAGGGATACAAACTTTCTGACGCAGGAGTTATGAAAGGAACTGACGTCATTCAATTCCTCCTATACAGCCATACGCAACATTACTTAAACCTCCTAACTCTTTTTGAACCAATATGACCACTGATAAAAACACCTTGAGAAACCTGGATTTATGGTTAACTAGCTTTTGCCCAATAACACTTTGCCCGACCCGGGAATCGAACCCAGGACCTCATGCTCACCAGTAGCGCTTGCGACCAGTAGACCAACGAGCCAGGTATAATTAATATCAGTCTAAAATCGCCAATCCGTCTTGCAAGCGTGGTGATCAATGCTCGTGAGATCACTATATGGAAAGCCCTGCCGTGCCATACTAAAAGGCGAGTACTATGATAACTACACTATAGGTAAGTAGATATTAGATATTAACCCATCTTAAAAAGGACCATTTTATTCCTCTCAATACCGGAAACCAAAAAAAAATCCATCTCCTCACATCCCTTACCCGCAAAATAAACGGCGATATGAACAATACTATCTCATCATAACCACTACACATCAATAACATTTGCACAGGACCGGACCTCCCCCTACACCCCCCTTGATTCCCCCCAACTACCCCACAAGTGCGCACAACGGTTCAAATCAAAAGGTTTCCAGTAAACATTGGAGGGTACTTCCGCGTTTGTTATAACTCGCACTTTCTATGTATAGGTTAAGCGATGTCTGTTAGTCTTTGGCTGGTGTTATTTTAACTTTGGGTAATTTAAATTGTCTATCATTAAGTTGTAATGGTGTTTTAATATGTATCATTATGTTTTTATTTTAGAATTGAGCGTCATTGCTCGATTTATCACTAGGAAGCGGTGAAGGGTTTTTGGGGTTCTTGAATTATGTCGTGAATTGACATGTCATTATTATTGATCTTCTTTAAATTCAGAATTTTGTCTGACTTAGATTCTGACCATTCATGGTTAACAGAAGTCAAGGAATGAAAGGCTATGTTTCAAGTAGGGTTCAAAGAATCCCTCAAACCAGATCAAAATGGATCCCTTTATCATAGTAGTGCCTTTAAGTTGCAGATTCCTCAAAGATGGACAGTCGACATGGATCAAATCCAAACGCAATAATAAAAAGGATGTGCCTGTGACCCGACCGTTTGTCTTGTGATATGTGAGGGACTGTGAGGGCCGAGCGAGAGAAATAGGTCAACTCGACGCTTATACAAGACAAGTTGGAACAGCGGCTGCATAATATTGACATTTCTTCATAACATAACTTTATGCTACAGATAAATTGTAATGGGAAGAGTTTATAACCAAAGTTTGTAAATTATTTCGGATTGATAACACGGTTTGGTACCTTCTTAATATTTTGCCATGATTGAGAATGTTCATTGTACTATCTAGAGTCAAGATGAATGCATTCTACTTTTGCAGTTTAGATAATCATTTTCTGCGTCACCGACAAATTCTCATTTTTTTAGTGTCCGCTTCCACTACTATAAAAAAGTCAAAAGCAATAAGGAATTCTGTGTGAAATAAGTGATAATATCCCTTAATGCCATGCCATCCCCAATTTTTTACTCAATTAAATTATCCACCAACTAAATCCACTATAAAAACTGGTTATCATTCTTACACACAAATCTGCAGGCCACAAGGAAAGCAATGATGTGGTGGAGTAATCTTTTGTTAAAAAACATCATTAGCCCCCCGCCCCCCTCATACGTGACACGGGGTGGCAGGCGGTGGGGTACAGGGCGACCCCAGACGCAATAGTAAGCTGTAATAAGCTCGGACTTTTCTCCGCCACTTTGAGACTTTATGTGCAGTGTTGTACGTTTAGATATTTATTTTCGGATTGTGGCTTTATTTTTGGAGTCAGGGAAAGTTCTGAGAGGGAAAAGATTATTTTTTTAATGTGATGTGGATGAACGAGCAAAAGATTGGATTGGTTGTTTGATCGAACAATTTGAAGCTTCACACCCTCGCACTGAAGATGCAGACAGTGATTGTAGGTGTCTATCGATACTTCTGACGTAGAGCGAATGTTTGGAGAGCTTATGACGCGAGTATTGAATAGTTAGGTACAATGTAAAGAATAGGTGAATACGACATGTTTGCAAATCATTCTCGGCAAAATGCTCTGATAAAAAAGCAAATAATTTGCCAAAAAGTGTAATTTACACCCCACAAAAAATGGACAGTACATCATTAGGGTGAAACATGAAATCGCCGCCAAAAAAATACCAATTTTAATATGTCCCCCGAATGAAGTAAAGCATTTGTCAACAGCAGCAGTCACCGTGACGGATGAGCCGGCGATGACGGCCCGGTGGGATGGCGGGGGAATACCAGGGGACAGGGTGCTCGTCTTATCCCCGCTTTGAGTACGTGTGATGCAATGCAGCCTTGTCGGCTGAACCTGGGCTACTTCGGATGGAAGATGAATTTATTAAACTTTGACGAGAGATGCATAAGGAGAAATGAGACTAAATTATTTTAATTAAACGCAATCTTTAATCTCCTTTAATGGACTATAGTTCTTATGGATGATAGAACCAAGCCCAGTCTATCATTGCTTCATATAATAAAAGTTATCGCAGAAATAGGCTGTGATTTGTAAACTTGATTAAGCCAGTTGATTGAAGTCAATTGATTTTGACTAATTAACCAGGTAACTATACAAATAAACAAACTAAAATGTGGGATCGAAAAATTCCTCCGCCTCGCTGTCGACTAGTAATGCACCCAAGAGATATATTCTGTTATAGATTGCCTATAATTATTGTAATGTAAGTAACTATACGATTGATTTTGTGAAGCCACACACAGACAAACTGACATCTAAACACAGGTGTAAAACTTCCACCCCTATTTTTGAGACATGCTTCATACAACCTTTTGTATCATCTAAATTCTAAAACGTTTGGTAAAATTACACTTATGGTGTTATAAACATAACAAAATTGCACCGTGCAAGGGTGCTACACAGTTCCCTCTGAGTGTTACAGCTACCCTCACTTGACTTACAATTTGCGTAACAATTGAAGGGGTAGCGCCGATAGGATTTCTTTTCACCCCCTTCACTTTATAAATGATATCCATTTAATTTTGATAAGGGTTAATGAAATTAATTGTCATATTATACAGAACTTCTAGACAATTTTTGTGTCCTTAACGTTCATAAAATTAAAAAAATACTGAAACATAAATTGAGGACGTAATGAAATTGTTTTAATTATCGGTAAAAATTAACTACATAATTCTAAAACTTTAACCACTATCCATTAACCCCACACCGACCTACAACTCGACCCTACAAAACCGCGTCGGGTCCGAATCCGTGGCAGATCCGCGCAGCTCAGCGCATTTACGATTACACTACAACTATCATTACAAGCGCACTATTGATTCCTAATCCGCACTTCCGGATGTTACGTAACCCCCTCACCCCGCGGGCGGCCGCGCCCTGCCCCCGCGCCACCCTTGCAAAGATTTACAACCGGCCGGGTAGCGTTTGACGAATGATTGGCCGGCCGCTCGCTTGGTACAGGAAGGCTTTACGGGTTGTTTTGTTTTTCGGCCACGGATATGTATAAATATCATGAGGCTGGGGACTGAGTTTTGTACGTTTGTTGTCGAAATGTTGGGTTTTAGTAAATAATCTGCGGGTTCTTTTTGGTACTTTATAGCTAAAATTATACCTTCCCTTTAGTCCCTTTATACCAAAGTTGCAAAAATACAAATACATAGCAATTTTCCGAAAGATCAGTTATAATTTACAGGAGTTTTTAAAAAATCTCAATACCCTGAACGGGTTCTTCGTTTTTTTTTAAATATAGAAATCAGTTGACAGATTTTCGTTACGTCAATTTCTAGATAAGCCTAGACACATCGTGGGCTTAAATTCTGCCGTCCCCGAGTGGAAGTTTGGGTCTGAAGAGAAGTCCGTTTATAGCCAACGGTTTGCGTAGGGTTGAGTCCATATCTCATTAACAAAATGTGCTATTTTGATAGGAAGTAATAATTAAGTAAACTGTAATAGAGCAAATTAATGAAGATTATCTTCAGGTACCTGAAGATAATCTTCATTAATTTGCTCTACCTATCAGTAGGTACGGTAATACTTACGTTACTTAATAAGAATCCTTGTTTTTTCAAAGATTTTTTAAAATCTTATTAAGTGAATTCTAAAATTGATATCATGCTTTCTCTTTCTTCTAGAGAGTGGGAGGGTTCCTGTTTAGAAGGATGTAAAAATAATCTAATTACTGTATCTAATGGATAAACACATGACCAGCACTATCGTTATAGAAGGTCATTTTCCTAAGGAAGCCGGAAGGACAGTAATTTCTCTCAAATGCAGAACTTGTAACTTTGATAGACCCGTTCGTGCCTGCAAGCAATATATTAATGGGATGGTACTAACATTAAATGGTGGAAGGCGGGTCACCTTCTAAGGAGTAATGATGACAGGTGCAGTAACGCCAACTAAATGGTTTACTTGAAGTGGAAAACGTATTGTAGAGCAATGGTAGAGCACGTAAGCAAAGCAATTGAATGAAACAAACAAGGTTTAGCAAGTCAAAAGCGAAGCGATGATGCAGTGAGCGAAAAGGTATGAAAAAGCATGGGATATTTTATATTTAGCACCACCTTCAAAATAATATTACACTGTTAGTTATAATACTCTAAAACTGTTAGAGATATGTACACTTACCCACATCAAATCCAGGACACCAAAATATGTTTGCGAATACTTAACTGAGCTTTTCTCTAAACTTAGCGGCTTTCAGGGTCGCCAGGATATTTTTGGCAACTAGGTCGCACCGACTTTACAATTCTATTTATAATTATTTTGAAAAATATAAGTTATTTTGCAACGAACAAAAAGGATTTCGCAAAAATATTAATATCAATATGGCACTGTTCGACCTCCTTTCTCATATTATGACCTCTGTTGATGAAAGAGCTCCGGTATGTGCTCTATACACCGACATGACGATAGCGTTTGACTACGTGAGTCATAAAATTTTACTGAAAAAACTGTATGGCTATGGAATACGAGGAAATATTTTGAAACTTTTGGAGTCATACCTGGATAACAGAACACAGTGCACAGAAATATCACAACTCTGTCCAAAAAGTAATTTAGTAACCATTTACACATCTGAACCAAGAGTTATTAAATACGGGGTACCTCAAGGTAGCGTGCTAGGGCCGCTACTTTTTTTAATATATATCAATGATCTCCCAATATTCATATCTCAAAATATGGTACTGTTTGCCGATGACAGTACAGCTGTTATAAAGTGTACTAATCCTGTCGGTTACGAGAGTGATATTAATGATTGTCTAAGTAAAATCATTAACTGGCTTACTAGCAATAACCTAGTCATTAATTTAAACAAAACAAAAGTAATGTACTTTCATCAAAGGTGTGAAAAACCTCCAGTTCACATTGCATATGATAAGTACAAAATAGAAGATATAAATGAGGCTAAATTTTTAGGTATAAAAATTGATAGTAAACTAACATGGAAACCACATATCGAAGAAATTTGTCTAAAATTAAATAAATCTGCATATGCACTATTTCAGCTGTCAAAAAAAGTTAATACACAAACACTTTTAATAGCGTATCACGGATTAGTTGCATCAGTCCTGAGATTTGGTGTTATTTTTTGGGGGCAATCTACTGAAAGAGATACTGTTTTTAAAGCGCAAAAACGATGTATTCGATCCTTGTGTGGCTTAAAAACTACCAAATCTTGTGCACCCCATTTTAAATCTTTTAAATTACTTACTTTGCCAGCTATGTACATCTACGAGACTGTTTTGTTTGTTAAAATGAATTTACACCTTTTTACTAAAATTACCGATGTAAAAAAAACTCCAATGCGTTCTCAATATGAAATCAATTTTGTGACATAAAATGCAGAACCGCTTTGATGAAAAAGAGTTTTTTTGGAATGGCTTCGACAATATATAATAAAATACCCGATAGTATAAAAAATATGCCGCTATCAAAATTTAAGAAAGTTCTCACCTCTCTATTAATAGAAAAATGTTATTATACTGTTCAAGATTTTATGAATTATAATTTAAAAAAAAAAAAAAGTTTATTTTTAGTTTTGTTTTATTGTTTGTTTTATTTAGTTTTTTTAAGTCATTTTACATTACATTTTAATTAAAATTTGTATGCCTTCGTGGCAAAACATAGCGCTCAAATATGTTAACCTAACACCATTATGTAAATACCTATGTTTAACAAATAAAGATTCTGATTCTGATTCTGATTCTGATTCTGACTTCCGAGTCCTGCCCGACGACCTGAAACTTCTAAAAATCCTTAATCTCTTCTAAATTCTGACACCCACGCGAAGGGTGTTCTATTTTCATCTCGTCTCGCGCCAAAATGTTTTACATAGTAAAAACACTTAGTACAATTTGTACAAAATATTTATACAAAAGATCTTACCGTTCGCAACGCATCGGGGCATCAATCGATTGGTCTTCAATCGTCAGCGGCGCATTAAGGTGTTACGGGCAATATGAAACAGTTCCCTATTGTTACGTTTGTTACGTAACGAATACGTAGATATTGTTGTATGTGCTGGGTGGTTCCGGGTATGCGTGATTTTTTGGAGCAAAATAGCACTTTCTAGGTAGCGCTGATAGCACGCACTATCGTGATATACGTTTTAGTAGATGTAAGGCGCCTAGACGCAATTCAATGTTGTACTGCCTAGCGCTAGTAGGTCAACGTAAAATTACAGTACTGAAATAGGCCATGGGTCATCAAGGTATTGCAGCCTCATGGGATAAGAACGATAAATGAAATTACCAATGTAGTGTTACGAGTAGCAATGTAGTGTTGGTGTCATGGGCGAATACGTAAAGTGGTAAAAGAGAAATGAGTGAGAATCCAGATTTTTTGTAAAAAAATCTAGTCGATTTGTGGTGTAATCATTAGGCAGGTAGCAAAGCTGAATAACTTACTTATTGTCCAGAGTTCCATTCCATTTATAAAAGCTCTCAAAACACAAAAATGTACTTCCACAATACAAACTACAAATTCGTTTTCTATGCACACACAAATACACTACATGGCAAAGCCATTTCATCGCTCGATAAAACAAAAGACTACAGATACAAGTGATATTACAGGGAGTACTCGTCTCGCCTACCCTCGAGGGTAAGCAGACATGTGAGTACCTAGGTAGTGTTACCACATTACCTATAGTCCGATGCAGACGGCATGTCCCTAGCGATAGGGGAACGGCCCATCTATATTAATCGGGCATTCCTAATTTCGGATGAAAATAATGTGATATTGCTGTGGGATAATTGTTTGGTGATTGGATGAAAAGTGTTAGTTTTCTTTTATAACATCAATTAAAGTAATATGGACATGCAGAGTTTAGAATTTCTTTCTTGTTTTAGAAATAATGAAGTCACTCATAAAAACAGAAAAACAAACTATATAAATGAATAAATATAATTATAATAACGAAGAATAAGAAGTACAGGTAAAAATAATCTAAAATATTTATGTACATTTTTGCAGATAAAATAATACTTAAATATTAGATAAGCGAAATTTTAGTAAGTATCTCCTGATTTTGATTATGTAAATAAAAACTTTTTCCCACAATAACAACTTAATGATCTCATAAAACAGGGTTTCCTCTCTCCTACCCTTTTGCTGTGCCCTACAGGGTCCATAATGATCTAAATTATATAGTTACCACCTAAGTACACATTATGGTAAAGCAATAAAGATATTGAGTATTGAGTATTGAAACAAGTTATCAAGTAGGTAGGTACACCTTGATAACTAGTTTTTATGAGTGAGTTCAAACGTCAGCTAATTTTCATACATTCAAAAACGTATTTTGAATCTTGTTTAATTCATGGTTTACTTTGAAAAGACAAAACACTTATGAACAGTCTCCAAATTAGAGAATACTTATATAAGAATGAACCAACTAAGTCGCGCATCTCTTCGACATTATTGATGCACTGAACTGGTTCCAATGATATTTCTATCCTAGCTCAGACGGTTTAATATAGTCTTTAGTGACGTCAGAGACTGCACTTAACCAAACCTAAGCAGGTATCTATCTGTGAACACAGCCGTAACGATCGGTCTGTTATGCAAATTCGGAAAGTAGCTTCAACATTTGCTTAAAAATTAAAAAATTGGAGAAACTCTAAAAAGAGAATTGATTTCGTAGACCAAAAAAATTGAATGCGTGCTTTAAACACCCCTTGATTATACCTAAGTAAGGGTGGAAAAATGTGACCTTTTAAGAATAAATATACTATCAATAATGTTAACGATACCGAACATACAGGAAACGAAAATGTTAACCTTATTAAAATCTAACATAAAATCTCATACGAATATGGTCTCCTAATCACAAATTTAGAATAAAACCGGATTTCATTAATACGATTACAGAATGATCACTTGTCGACCAAATTAATTACCAAGATGTTCTCAGTGAATATGAGATTTTATTGAGCCTGTCCAATTTATTCACTAATCTTTTAATATCATTTATTTTAATGCTACTAAAGATGTAAAAAATAAATTTCCTGTTGGAAACTTGTTTGGTATTTCTACGTGAGGTATGTATGCGAATCTATCCAGTGCAAGCGAAAGTCCTTCGGCAACACCGCAATAAATTGTTGGCGCACGCGTTATTGGGCGACGAGATGACACGCGTCGCAGTGCGATGACGTCCTGAAACATCCATGTTTCATCGGTGTCCGGCGTCCGGCGTGCGTCCGGCAGCGTCCGCTCGTCCGGCAGCCGTGGGCGGCCGCTGTGGGCGTGCAGGCGCTGCACCGCCCCGCCCCCCGCGCGCCCCACGCTGTTTATTCTCGGCCCGAGTGGCGGGGCGCGCGACAGTCGCCCGCGTGACGCGCACCCGAACGCACGCGTGCGTCAGGTATACACCGGACACGGACGGACCGAGCGGTGCATCCTACACCGGACATCACAAAAAAATACAGTTGTCAACATTTTCGGATAAATTCGAGTTACTACAGTTACGGAAACGCGAGAAGGGTGTAGGGTCGCGGAGTCGCGGAAAATGCATTTCCCGTGTGCATGGCGCAGGCGGTGCGGCGGGCCGGGGGGTGGGTGCATGCGATGATGGACATCGTATTGATTTCTATCTGCCCGCTCCTCCCTTATTGTGGCGGTGCAGGGCGCGCCATCGATCGTTGCACCGGCCCTTTAAATTAACACCCCGCGATTCGGCTGGACACACGATATTTGGACTTTATTCTAAAGCGTTGCAGTGTCGTGTGCGTGTACCAAGTGCGAATTGAGTTTTACAATTTATTGCGTCACGTGGATGCCAGTACGTGAGTTATTTAGTAAATTGCAATTAATGCTAATTACTTATTAATTGGAAAAGATATTAACTGTGTAATATATTAACAGTTTAACTCATTTATGTTACAAGTTAAATTGATTGTTATAGTGCATCGAAGTTATGTTCAGTAACATTTACTTGCTAATTAAATGTGTTGTTTTAACGAGTTGAATCTTGATAATTCTGGATATATTGAACAATGAACAGATAATAATTTATTTTTATTGCAACAAAACTTTGTACAGTTAATTAAGTTGTAGAACTTTGTCAATTTAAATTAAATTGTAACCGCAAAGCGAACAAACTTCCGCTACGTGTAAATTATAAATATTTATCATCGCTCCTCCACCCTTCTCGTCGCATACAATCGTAAATTAAGCACGAATTACAATAATTAAACACTGAGATGTCACCGCTCGATCCTACCGGCACAGCGTAAAATTATTATTTATTCTTATGCAGCAAAACTAATGTGCAAACAATTTTTCAGAACAAAAACATCAAATAATACGCAATACTCAAAAAAACAATCCAAGCTTTAAAAATAAACTTCAATTTTTGTTTAACTGACGGAAAAGTTTGTACTGATCAAGAAAACGAAAGGGGTGCAAGTCGTGCGGGGTGCACGGCATAGATAAGAGATAGTTTTGGGTGCGAAGCTGTGTAGAAGGCATTACGGTGGCGGCGGCACTGGGCGCCCGGCTGGAATGCGCAGGATTGGACACGTATAGCGCGCGCGCACGCCCCGACACGGTGCCGCCTTCAGAGCACCCGGCCATGGCGACCGACACCGGTAAGTACTTAGCACGGCATCATAAATACGCTACACACCTTCCGATATTTACTGACGACCTAAGAAACTGAAGTTGTAGAGCACTCGTCTTGAATCAAACTCAAAACATTCATTTCAATTAAACTATTTACAGGCACTTTTGATTTGCCAAAGTAGTCCGTCATTCAGAAAGATGAAGCTAGTTACCCATTCCAAAGCGTAGTAGGTAACTTCGGAAAATCGGAAGATGTTTAGCGCACTTAACACCATTTGACACTAATTTCAATATAGATGTAAGAAAATCTGGTAAAGAAAATCTATTTGGAAATATTTTCTGCATTTATGAAGTTAAGAAAGTTTTAGCATCTTATTATAGAGATTAAGATCATTATAATGATCTAATTCGTTAGAATAGCAAATGTTTCAAGATAGTTTTCCAGCATGACCAAAGGTCTTCCACCTCTCTGAATTTAAATTCAAAACTTAAATTTTAAATGATTTAGAATTGAATTTGCATTCGATTTTAAATCTTTTATTCGCCCCAAAGTTACTTGTAAAGCATCTATGATATTTAGATGAGATATTTTTTCAAGTATAAGCAGTTTGCCAAATGTTGTGGTAGACATTTTCATCAGTTTTAAACGATTTAATAAATGGAGCCACACGATTGAAACGCCCTTCTGAAATCTTTCAAGTCTTTATAATCGAAGTTTAGTAGTTTATTACAATGGAACTAATTCGCAATCCAAAGCATTGAATCATTTTAAAACCAAAATAAAAAGTCCTAACTCTACAATCCTCACTCTCCGAACATAGGAACACAATCGAAAGTCTCTGTCAAAACCGAAAAAAAAAGTCGAATGAAAAACTTAAAATGCAAATTGCAATGAGACGCAATTGTTTACCAACAGAATGTATACTATGGTACGTACGCGTGGCTACGTCACACGTACGTATGAGTTCGTTGATATTCGCCCCCCTTTCCCCCCGGCCGTCCTGCCCCAGGATTTACCCCGCAGGACCAGGGGGATGGGGCGACCGTTCTTGTTTAATGACGTCGCTTCACTCGAGACCCGAGTTTTTCTTTTATTTTCGCCAAATGCATTTACAAATAATTGTTCGTGGTAAAATGTTTTTGGTGTTCTGTTTTTATTTTTAGAAGCTTGTTTCAGAGTATAAATGGCGTTTTACTGAACAAATTGCGTGTTTACTATGTTTTTCCTTTTGCTGAGCGTTCCAGTAACACTAGCTTACTTTTTCTGTTTTCTGATTAGAATACTCCTAATTTGAATCAACTAAAGTGTTCTCGGCTCATCATCTCATCATCTGCCTAGCCTTTTCCCAACTATGTTGGGGTCGGCTTCCAGTCTAACCGGATGCAGCTGAATACCAGTATTTTACATGGAGCGACTGCCTATCTGACCTCCACAACCCAGTAACTGGGTAATACAATACCTCTTGGTTAGACTGGTTGTCAGACTTTCGTGCTTCTGACGACTCGTAACGACTGTCAAGGATCCAGAAATGACAGCCGGGACCAACGGCTTAACGTGCTTTCCGAGGCACGGAGGAGTCTCGATATGTGAAAATGGTCACCCATCCACGGACCAACCCCGGCAAGCGTAGCTTAACCTGATGGATCGACCCGAGCGGCTGTTATTACTTATTGTTATTTTACTTATTGTTCTCGGCTCTTCCATTTAAAAGACTAATTAGAACAATGTTGTTCAAAATCTAATAAGAAACTCCAAAATCAAACGATCTATTATTCAGTCATCCGAGCGCACTATTTTTCCATTTTTACTGCCCAAAAAGCGTTCTTCGCCGCGATTTCCAAACGGTTCTTAAGGTTAATACTACGCTGGCTACAGATATACGCGTCATAAAAATGCTCACTCCGCCGCCTTCAAAGTCTCACCCTTCCAGAGGGGTGGCACGGACAGGGGATCAAAAGCCGTGCATTCACACTCAAAATACATCATGACCTTTTTGATATGAACCTTTTATGAACAGTGTGGGTATTTAGGGACACTGTTTAAGTGTATTGATTTCAGCTAGCCGCTGCTTCAAAGACAATAACGGCCAAAGAATCTGGGAAAAAATGAAGATTCTTCGAATATCAAATCAAAGGTTGATTTATTTTTTTAAGAATATCGCTCGCAACTGGCTTAATTATTTCTATGAATCATTTTTGGTTTTAACAACAAACCGGATTGTTCTTATTATAAAACAGCTCAGACTAAATAAAAAACCAAGACGGAACGCTGTCAATAGTGACGTGAGGCCAGTTTCGTAAACATGTGTGCACATATTTTGGTGTAGTTTGATTGTAAATGTGTGCGTTTGAGCGTGTACGCACAGAGCGTTGGTGTAGTTTTGGCATGCTTCACTGCATTGTTCGCAGCGCTCTGTCTTGGTTTTTTATTTGGTCTGAGTAAAACAGTTAATCAATAAAAATTGCAAGGCGGAATTACTAGAAGGAAAAAGCGTAGCTTTCGAGAGCTTCTATTTTAGTTGCAAAATGCAATATACAGCATAATTACTCAAAAATATTTTAAATTCCGCCCTTTTATTTTCGTCTATAAATTGCGCACTTAGATAGTAATAAATTCAATCCTTCACTGTGACTCTCGACCGGATATTCTGAGATTAATTAGATCCCTAAATCTTTGTAACAGGACCACGACAATCCCAACATCACTGGGTTACAAACTTCCATTAAAATTTTAACTTCGACGATAGTCCAAAAGAATTTCATATTAAAATAAGTTCTTAATTTACCCGAGCTTATGAATCATCGAAAACAAATAATATTCATAGCAAAAAGCTGCTTTAACAAGTCGATGAGAGCTTATCATATTATGAATGGACAACAAAAGACCAATGAATTTTAATACAATAGGTTATTAAAAAAATCGTTCCAAGGTTTTTGATGACAAACCGTCTAGAGAAAAAGAATATCTCTAATCCGTTGATACTGTTGAGAATATTATTTGATTTGAATGCTGAATTTAAATGATAATTTAATTATTTGCACAATCTATGAAGTACAGTGCTTTAATCAAAACAGTGGATTCAAATTTAATGCAAGCTGATCAAGAAGCTTAATTATTTTATACAACACAAAAATTGATTTTAAAATAAAGAAAACATTAAAGAAAAAAAAACTTAATCTTGGCAAAGGAAATGCTGATGTTATTGACTCATGCAAAACGGTTAGCATTAATAGTAAGTACAATACATTATTTATGTCGATCGGGACACTCGTAAAGCCGCCATTTTTTTTTAACTCTCCCGTTGTTTCCAAGATGTGATTGCGCGCGACCGTGCGCAAATTTCTAATGTATGTAGGTGTGGAATTATAACCAAACGTACTTGAAACATCTGTCTTTTGGATATTTAAAACGCAATTGGAGTTTATGACATGGACATAATTTTCTATCTATTTTTACCCAGACTGCCAAGGAAGGGTTATTATTATTATTTTCGATTTCGATTTTGTAGTTTTGTCTTGTATTTAGATCAATCTTTCTATTTATCTCGTCGTAGAATAATAACTTCCAAGTTGCTCGCAGCTAGGCAGACTCAAAATATACCGATAGATTATAAACTAACGAAGTTCATAATTATATATTATACTAGCAGCGCCTCGCGGTTTCACCCGCATAAGTCTCGATCCCGTGGGAATATCGGCATAAAAAGTATCCTATGTGTTAATCCTATAGTTATAAACTATCTTTGTGCCAAATTTCATCCAATTCAGTTCAATAGTTTTTGCGTGAAAGAGTAACAAACATCCTTCCATCCATCCTCACAAACTTTCGCGTTTATAATAGTAGTAAGATAGTAAGATTCCCATGCCGATTTCGGCTATGGTGACTATTTCTTTTTTTACGAACTTGGTTGTTTGGGTTCCGAGCCTGTGCTCTTAGGAGTTTAATGAAGCCTGTCTTGGTTGTGAAGGTACGTGCACAGTGCGGACATATTAGAATACTATTTTGGTAATGGTATTGCATGTTGGGTGGCTTACTCTTGAGGTCTTCAAAGGCATACACATTTCGGTCTCAACAAACGCCTCCAAACAGGTCTATTCTTTGCCAACTCCTCCCAACGTCAGGGATCTATATTATTGCATTTCTTCATGACTTTTTTTAAGAATATCTTGGTTATCTGAGGACCTGCCGCCTTGTTTCCGCTAAGTGCATATTGAATTCGTCCTCATTAGCGTTAGAAAGGAATACCTAATATCAAAAGTTTCGATCGGAAAATTCCAAAAAATATGCATAGGTATGTGTAAAACCCATATAAAATAATCAGCAAAAACAAAAAAAAATGAGGAAAACATTGAATTTTAATCATTTCTTAATTCAAGTCGTATGAAGTAGCGTTAGTCACAACCTGTAGTAAGATCCTTGACATTTCCCATTATTAACTACCTGCGAGTGCTCATCTATTTTATTTAAATATCATGAAACCTTGTTTTTAAATATTACTTGCCTTTGTTATAAAAAGCGCACATTTAAATAATTTTAGTCTTTCGATCCTTTAACATTTTTGGGTACGTAAAACAGTTTTAAAGTCCCATAGTATAAATAATTTGTTTTACAATACATCTTACGGATTATTTATGTTATTACGGATTATTTTATGTTTCAATTTTATTTTTTCGCTATTCAAGTTTCATTTCTTAGAACTTTGTAATGTTACGAAGGAAGGCTTCTCAGTCCCTGGTAATAGTAGAATGAGGTTTCAGCGATAGGGTTAATTGAAAGAAATTCTCAGTAAAGGTTAATCTCGGGGGTTTCTCAGTAAGGCACGTAACATCTATTTTTGGCGTACGCAGATGATTTTTTTTTTAATAAATTCGTTTTTCTTGGACGGCAAGCATTTTGCACAATCAAAATTCGATCATTTTTTTGCATTTTTCTTTGATTTTAAATAATTATAGACAAGGTAGTAAGTATAACTTAGTAAAAAAGTCACTCCGCTCGGATATCTCTATATTGTTAAAAGCTATATAAATTGTAAGCTACAGCTTATGGTGACATTAAAAACTTTTGGCGAGGTCAAAACATGTAATAAATTGTATCTTTTTAAAAACAAAACAATAAATTAGAAATAATTATGCAATTAAAAATCAATTTGGTTCCTAAAACATGGAAAGGAGATTATAAATTGCCAGCGATCATACAGCACTTTTTATTGGTCTTAGGTAACACGAAAGATATTTATCATACACATTAAATTAAATCTAACGTTTCTTCCACGAACCATATGACCTGCGGTTGTGAAATGTGCTTTATGGAATATTTGACATCGACCGTTTTCACTTACGAATAAATTAAGCGTATTACACCAATATATTTATTACCAATGTCCCTTTCGGGCGCCAAATGGTAAATTAACTTAAAACTAAAATACATCAGCAATCATGTACTACCTATTTAAATAAGGAAAGCAATAATTAGAAATAAGTGAAGAATACGCAGAATAGGTAGTTACGCAAGTAGACAAACTACTAATTCGCAAAATTCAAAGTTTCGGCTAGGTGAAAGATTTTAGACCCTGATAATTTGATTTCAGTGAAAGGCAATATATTCTTACGCCTAGATTATGCAAATAAAATTAAATTTGAGACTTTATTTAAATAACCTCCTTTATTGAAAAAACTTGATGACAGCAATCATCCGTGCGCCGGTTACGAAATTAATTATTGCTAAACGATTTTAATTATTTTATTGGAAATTAAAAATGACTGATATTAATTTAAAACGAACTTGGATAACTTTCAAGTAACTTGGTGTGCGCTACCGTTACGTAAATTGTTGAAAAAACATGCCATCCTTGCTTTACACATAAATAATTAAAGAAAAATAAATTTATTCTCTTATTTATTTTCTTTTAGCATGACATGTGCTACACAAAAATAAATAGTTAAGAGAAGAAACTTATTCAAGATTGACCTCATTATTATATGATATACATTAGATTAATAATGTGGAGTGCTGAAAAGCCTTCGCGTTGTCCAGGCATTACGAAGGCTTTTGAGCACTCCAAAAACAAACAACTCCCTTAAAAACAGTTATTTTACGACTAAAATAAATTTATAAGGTACACTGACCGCTCTGTATGGCGCAGGCGGCGCCGCGGCCGGCGGCGAGCAGCAATACTCCCTGCGGTGGAACGATTTCCACTCATCCATGGTGTCCTCCTTCAGGCGCCTGCGCGACGAGGAGGACTTTGTCGACGTCACGCTTGCGTGCGCCGGCGCCACCTTTACCGCGCACAAGGTAAGATGTAAAAAATACTAAGTACTTATAAAAAAACAATATTTAAAAAAAACATGCGTCACTTCATATACGACAATATTGAATAAACAATTGTGCCGCAATAATTAACATTATTCCGTGAAAGTTCGATATATAACCGATTTACAACACTGCACTGGACTGTTTCCAATAAAATATTTGCATATTTAAATGTTGGAAGTGCGAGCCAACAATATCGACCGTCAATACCGAACATGAAACCGTCTTGATACTTTCTTGAAATTGTCCGTGAAATATCAATAATGTATATCACGAACATGGGACCCACGATTGTACAAGTCCTTTGACACCAGAGTTATTTTATTTTGTGCAACTTTCACACGTGCGTTCTTGGAATATCTGACTTATTTGTCTTTTATTTACCAGGTGGTGCTGTCAGCATGCAGTCCTTACTTCCGAAGGCTACTGAAAGCGAATCCCTGTCAACATCCCATCGTGATTCTGCGTGATGTCCACGATAAAGACATGGAGAGTCTTCTTAGGTAAGATGCTTATTTTTGAGGATTACCTTTTAATTACAACTATCAATACTGAATAATTTCTGACTCAACTACGCACTACTTCAATTTATAACGCAATGGAATTTATAGAAATATTTTTTATCTCGTTTAGATTCATGTACCAAGGAGAGGTGCACATTGGTCAAGAGCAGCTGAAAGAGTTCTTGAGAGCAGCCCAACTGTTACAAGTGCGAGGGTTGACAGATGTTCCAGCACCAGCGCCAATGGCCACTTTGGATCAGAAGGCTTCACCAGTAAGACTTCCGACTGTTTGTTGGAACTTCCTACAGTATTAAGAGTCCCGTGTTGGGCGCCAATAAGTCATTTTGGCACCACGTTGGGCGCCAAAACAACTTAATGGCGCCCAGCGTAGTACAACATCATAAAAACTTAAAAAATGGAACATTTTCGATTTTGTTCATATCATACGTATTCGCGGGCATCGTATGGAGCCCTTTGTGTCCAATTTAATGATGCGTTCAGAAAACTGATGGGGCTACCATGGCGTTGTAGTGTATCAAGGATGTTTGCAGCGGCGCGTGTAGATTGTTTTTATACAATAATGCGCAAGCGCGCTGCATCAATGGTGGCACGAGTCATGGCCAGCTCCAACAGGGTTCTGAAAATGATAGCTGGTAGAGTGGACTGTCCCTATATAATACATTGCTGTCAGTTACATGTCACCGTATTGTGTTGTTTACTAACACGTAGTTTTAGGGAAAATGTTACTAACCCTTTATGAGTCTTGTCTCGTTTTTGAATTAAACCAAAAAACATACTTTTCGCCGAAAATTATAGCACTTAAGTAGAATTATTACTAAATGCCAAATAATTTCAACAGTCAGCATCTTCATGGACTGAAACCGGAAGCGGAGGATCACGTGAAGGCCGGGAGGGGGGTGGTCAACAGCGCGAAGGTAGGAGACCACGGAAACCAGACGACGGTGCTGCCAACACACCACCGCCGAAGCGAGCCAGGTCCTCGGACCTGTACCAGGCACAGATGAAGTCCAGGTATTACTGAGCATTCCATGATTGCGTAATTTACTCATTTTAACTCTCAAAGGAAAGTCAAACTGAACCATATTACTACTAGATTACTATTAGATTACTTTTCTAAAACTACGAGTAAATCGTTCGCATGTAATAGATAATATTCTACACTACTCTTGAAAACTGTACACCTCAAAAATTCGTTTTCTGTATTTTTCACTGTTTTTCTTTTTGTAATGGGAGTTAGTGGTATTTATGAGTGTTTCAAATTATTGGTGTAGGACGGAACAGCTACTGTCGGTGCAGGCAGCGAGCCCCGAGCGGCTGGGCACTAACGGGCACGAAATGGCCCTGTTCAGCCAGGCTATGGATACCTCACAGAATCCGCATCTATCTGGAGTCTCTAACAATCTGGTAAGTTGTTGATTGTTGAGAATCTGAGATATTCCAATCCCAACAATACACTGCATCTCAGAAAAGAGGTATGAGGAACAAGGTGTAAATTTCATTCATCCTCCATAGAAAAGGGACCTCCTCCGACCTGACGGCTGACGGCTGTTGTGTCTGGTGGCCATCTGCCCAACGATTGATGTCGGGACGTTGTATATGTGCTAGTCACGCGGTAAACTTTGCTTGTGCGATGCAGGATTTTGTGTGACGTTAGTATGATGCGTAGTTCGCATGTGTCGATTTAGATGCCGCCACAATCTTATTAAAATATAATTCTAGCACTATTTTACTCCTAACTCCTAATATTTCTACTTTTGTGCACAGTCTGGGGACGGCGAGGAGTCGTCATCTGACGCCGGCGCCAGTGACACTGAAGGCGAGACCCGCGCCAAACAGGAGCCTATCGACTACGACGACCCAGCCACCATGGCCAACACCAACGGCACCCTGCCGCACAACTTCCCCGGACTACTCAATCTACCAGGTATTAGAACAGGATAAGTTTAAATAGCGTTCACATATGGTCTTTATTTTACTCTTTGTTTATATGAATGTATGATTGTTATTTGAATTTAATCAGAACTTCTTCATTTCTAGGTTTTCCCGGCCTGCCAGGACCATCAGGAATACCCGACAATTACGGTAAGTGCATTCCTAACTCACACTTAATAACTCTAATGATACATGACTCAATACCACATCACAATCACAGTAGAATTGATCTGAATAATTAAAATCTATTAGAATTATTTCCATTTCCAATCTACAATATTAATGACGCCCAAAAGAACAAAGGAAGCAAATCAAATCATTAATTGTACATTATTGAGTCATGTACCTATTGCATGTAATAACACTAACAATTAAATAACGAGAACGACACCAAAGCGCTTAATTACTCTATTATAATCGTTTCGATAAATACGTACTTCGTCCCCAAAACATAATACGCATAAACGCAGTTAGAAAAATCTTGGCAACCGTGGAAGTTACGTAGCGACCGATCGTCCTAGACGTGTTGTCGAAAGTCAGACGAGTACCTGGTAGGAGCGCGCACTGACGGAGACCTCCCTGCCCCAGGAGCGACCTGGCCGGGCGGCGGCGACCGGGCCGCGCCCGACGAGCGGCCCACCGGTGAGCCCAGCAGGCCCGCGTGCCCCGAGTGCGGCAAGCTGTACAGCAACAATAGCAACCTCAAGCAGCACATCCTCAACGTGCACGCGGCGCACGAGCTCGCGCACTCGTGCCCCGTCTGCGGCAAGGCGTTCAAGACCCGCCAGTACATGCAGATACACATGAACTCGATACACGGCGTCAAACAGAGGAGGCGCGACCCCGCCCCGTCCGCGGACCGCTGCGACCGATACACTCACCATAGCGCTTAACGATGTTGTTCGGATCTGTGTCTAACCGCCGCCTCTGTGTTACAGGGGCGGCTCTCGCGGGCGGGGCGGCGATGGGCTACCGGCCGCAGTGTCCGCTGTGCGGCCGCGTGTACTCCTCCACCTCCAACCTGCGCCAGCATATGCTCAATGTGCACTCGCAGACCGACCGCGACCAGTGGTTCCCATGCCAGCACTGCGGCAAGAAGTGCAAAACTAAGCACTACCTCATCAACCACCAGCTGCAAGCCCACGGCATCCGGCAGCGGCAGAATTCTTAGAGACGGCGCGACGCCGAGCTGCCGCCGCCCGTCGCGCACCCGCCGCTCGGCTCGGGCTGCACGCTCGGCTCGCTCAGCGCCTGGTGGTGATCGTCGTCGCTCGCCCCGCAAGCATCTCGACGCGCGATACATACAATAATAGGAATAGATGTGCCAAGGACCTACGTGAAGCGAAATCGGAACGGGATTGTTTATCGTATCTATATATTGTATTTTAATATGACGTAATATTTTTAGAGAGTTTATTGCGTTCGGACGGTTCGGAATGTCGAGTTTAGGGTCGGGTTTGCCAACCGCTCTGCCCGTAGATAGTTTGTGTAACATGGTGCTGTCGGCATTGCAGATGCCGCGGCGCGGAGCGCATTGGCAAACCCGGCGGTAAGCGATACCGTGCCGAGTGAGGGGGAGGAGCGAGGGAACGAGTTGCTCAGGTACCTGGAGGAGAGCGCGCTCGTGAAGCAGGCGGTGCTGGGCGCGCGGCTCACGTGCCCGCTGTGCCACGCGGCGCTGGCGTCGCTGGCGCAGGCGCGGCGCCACCTGGACGCGCACTACCCGCGCGACAGTCCCGTGTGCCCCGTCAGCTCGTGCGCGCGCTACTTCGCGCACCCCAACTCCGTGCGCAACCACATGCGCATCAAGCACCGCCGCCAGTGGGAGAAAATGAAAACTTTGAAGTGGAGTTGTGGCTGGGCTAACTGAAACTGCACTGACCGGTCGGGAACGCGACTCGTTTGATATTCGGCTTTCTAAAGTAAAAATTTCAACGGCTGTGAAACGGAACTAAGTCGAGTGGGGCTCGTAAACCAGAGAATATAATGATCTCCTGGATGCATTTTTTTCATATAACGCTGTCATGTTCATAAAACATTGTATAAAGCAGTAGGTATAAATCGACTGAAAATTATTTTTGTAGTAGAATAGACTGATATTGTTTAAGTAAGGTTTATATTATAAGCGCATTATGACATGTGATGATTGGTGCCATTGATAGAATACGAAGTGCAACTAATGAATGTCGATCATTCTGATCACTTCCTGAACGCCTGTAACTTCCATTGTTGCTTCTAAGGTTATAACCACTCTATTATAAGCGTCGTCTGGCGTACAATTTAATGATAATGTAAACTGTAGTTCCTGAAATAATCCACAAACGTACCTACTATTTAATTTGTAATCTGCATGGACAGTCAGGCAAATTACTATCCGATAATAACTCTTGCTGATTTGGTGCAAAAATGGGGCAATTAACGCTATTCGTCTCAGCCAAGTAGTAAGTTCAGCTTTTGTAATAAAGCTTAAGTCAGACTGTGCCAGATTCGCTCGTCCAGACAACGCTTATAAGCGATCGGTATTATTCTTCGATTAGCTGTTTGTCTTAGGCTCTGGTGTCCTGGTTATAAACGTAGCATTAGTTGGTTCGATTTACGGTGGGTTCAAGCGCCCCTTTAGACGGGACATCATTCTGCCACACTACCTAGTTTTTCCTCAAACATAACTGGTGCAATAGTTTAACTACTTGGGAGTTTTATTTTTTTTACATTTGTTAGTTTTATTATATTTTGGTTGAAAATTTTATTTTTAAAAGATTATAAGTATACAAACAATATTTAGGTGTGAAATGACTTCTATACAAGATTTATGGTTTATGATGAACGATTGCACCAGTATGTGCTACTCCTTACTTACATGAATACTTTCGACCATAGATAAGACAATACGAAATAGATTGTAACGAAAATGAATCTAATGCCTTTGAATGCAATAGTTAAGAATAAGTTCACTTCCAAATCATAGAGAATTTATTTTCTAAATGATGTTTGTTCGTGATGCTCTGTGCGTTAGTCGTGCACAATCTAAAACATATCTAGTCAATGTAGACAACCGGAGGATTTATTTTAAAATGTACATAATAATCGACGATTCCATTCGCATATATTTTTGTAAAGAAAAAGGGAAATACACCAAAAATAAAACTTATTCTGTTATGAAATGTTGTTGACATATTATATAGCGCAAGTATTGAAGCGCACAGCTCCTGAACGAAACATGAAATACCTTTGTTCTAAATATTAGCAGCATGCGTACTGCGTGGCAGCGCATGCGCGTCGCTGCTGCCTGCCAAAGATGAATATACATGGAACACTTAGCCTTAAGAAAGCAATAAATACAATGGTACTCCAATGTTAAACAATAGGCCTACAGATAGACTCGCACATTTTATACTTTACCTACGAAGATATTCGTTGCCTTAGAATTAAAATATAAAGTATTTAGGAAAGTTTCAAGTCCATTTCGTAAGCTCGTGTAAATATTAACGAAGATGCCTTCAAAATATATGCGATGGAAACGGATGCATTTCATAGATCTCCAGAACGAAAAAAAATAATATTGGTTAAACTTAGCGAGTAGATGAAATTGTTCCTGACGCCTGAGAGGCAATGTCGTATATCTTAATATCTATAAAAAAATAAAAATAATAAAAAAATATTTTTAAGCGTAAACTTAGTCACTCAATAACCAAATGTTCAATGTGAGTAAACGATTCTAGTTGCGAATGTATTAGTGATACGATATATACGTAATAACTTAATTTTTACCAGAAGAAAGTGTCTGCTTATATAAATACATAAACAATAAAACTACCAAGTAGAAAGGTTTCTTTTATTTGATCAAACCTTTGGACAAGAATTGCCTCTACATTTATGCGACAAACAGATTAATAAAAACTAAATCTATCTACTAACAAACTACTTTTTAAGTCTAGCATTATTATGAGAAAAAGGTAAGCACTGCTCTAAACATCACAGGACTGTGACCCGTTCGCCTTAGAACATAAAGTGTATGTTCTGTTGCAGGAGGGTGTCGAAGGACGCAGGACCTGCTGCGTGTGAGAGCTACAGACCCGCGGCCCTGCCCTAAGTGTGGCAAGATATACCGATCTGCGCACACACTTAGGACGCATCTTGAAGACAAACATACTGTCTGCCCTGGATACCGGTTAGTACCCTGGATATTAGGTATTTAAATTTATAATAATGTTTAAGGCACTAATATAAATACACACTACAATACTATAGATAAGTATAAACTACTTGAGGAAGTTTAAAAATATGTATAATATAATAAACTAGATGACCAAGTTTTAGAAGAGCCACCAAAAGAATTAAAATCGAGACAAATGGAGGATAGTGCAATAGGGATATAGCAAAGATCAACTTTTCTTTGGCCTACAGATGAGGTTCTGACTTGTTTATCCGGCCGGTTTTAGCCAAACTCAACCTGAAATCTCTAAAGATTTTAAAGAGGAACCCACCAACTTTAAGGACCATAACCCAACATAATGCAATCTTTCTGCCTTCCTATAGTTGCGTGCTCTGCGGTACGGTGGCCAAGTCCCGCAACTCGTTGCACTCGCATATGTCGCGACAACACCGCGGCATCTCCACCAAGGACCTGCCAGTGCTGCAGATGCCCACCAGATTCGACCCTGAACTCGCCAGCCAGTATGTATTCTTTATAATTTTTTGATGAAATATGATGATGAAGAGTCGATAACGAAATTTTAAAACATAATTTTCCTTTCTCTCAGGTTACTAGCAAAAGCCGGTGTGAAAGTATCACCAGAACAGCTTAGAGCGCGCGCCTCTCCTACAGGACCTCGTCGCTCCGACATCAAACTGGACGCCAAGTCTGCAGCATCAGAGAGCAGTTCCATCTGCGGAGACAATGATAACGACGACTTGAGCCAGTCCCGATATCAGGACAGCATACCGGTGTCGCCACCACGTAAGTTAACGAAGGAATTAGTGTTTACTAATCTTTTAATGAGAGATAGGCAACGCACCTGGCATGCCTCTGGTATTGCAGATCTCCAAAGGCGACGGTGATAACACTGATAACTTACCAATAGGAGGATCGCCTGCTGTTTAGCCAATACATGGCATAAAAAAACTTTGATTGGCAAAAACTGATGCTTTTTTACCAGGTTTTCCATTCTTTTTCTACGGAAACGGTATGGACATAATTAAAATAAAATTCAGTGCCCTAATAAACCAATAGACACATAAACACCATTTGTTCCTCCAGATATAAACAACCTGGCAAACACGACGATCACAAAAGTTCCGGCTGTACGAGCGGTGACCGCTAAGACTATGGAGAACCTTCCTCATGCACTGACTGCCATGAAGCATGATGACTACCCACCGGGGTATGGAGGCAGCTCAGCACTGCTTGACACCTACCTGCAGTACATCGGAGAGAATATGTTTGGTATGTAGCAATTTCCAGAGCTTTCAAAGAGGAAAGAAACAAAACTGACCCAATATTGATTTGTTTTACAAATAAACTTTTATATTCTATAATGTTCCTTTGTCCAACAGGGATGAACGCGAAACTGGCACAAATGAACGCGATGCACATCGACAGGAAATCCTACGAGGAGCCATCTCCACAAATGGGATCTTTGCCACCTCCACCGACCAACCTCGCACACCAGCGCTTTCTCAAACAGATGCAGCGCCAGTACACTGAGAACATGAGCAAACCTGACATCATGCGAGACACCGATGAACCACTCGATCTCGGCAAAGAGAGGCAACGGAATGACAGCATAAGCGAGACGGATACTGACAAACACGATATAACAGACAAGGACAACGGCAAAGATTACTACAAAGATTATAACGAGGATGATCGGAGAGTGAACTCTGAGGACCCAGAGAACAACGGACAGGACGACGGAGACTACTCAGAGGACGAACACAACAAAAACTCATGAAATGAAGGCGTGTTAAGTATAAGTGTGTTGGAATAGTCACGTAGACTACGTGTAACACGGATAGGACAATGTTTTGTTGAAATTATGAAAAGGTGCTTGAGTGTTATGTTTTGTGGTCATTAGCTTGATTCGTTTTTGTAATAACGGTTTTAATTGTTGACCCGTGGAATGTCGTTGGTGCCATTTCCGATATTAATGTAAATTTAAAGTTTTAGGGTTAAATCGGTTGCAGCTAGGTGGAGTCTGGTTACTTTGCATAGATATCACGAATCTGTATTGGTATTATGAACGAACAGATGCGTGGTCATGACTCTCTGCGGGGGTTGAACCGTGTTCGTTCCCGAGCACACCGCGCGGTGCGCGGACAGCCGCGCTAATGTACGTTTAATATAAACCTGTTAGTGAGACATTATTTTTATACCCAATGTGATAACACAGCCATAATTCACTTTAGCATTTACCTGACACATTAGTTCAGTCGACTCGCCACAAGATTGTGAAATTGTTTTAGTAGTTAATGAAACTAGTGAGTAGTGTTTTTTGTATTGTATATGTAAAGGACCCGGTCACGTAGTAGGGCCTCTTACATAGTAATTCCATCCATCTACCTCAGCATTTGGGCCAATGCGGCAAACGTTATAAAGTTAAAAAAATATCCACACAAATTGTGAAATTCCATCCATCTACCTCACTTCAATAGATTTTATTTAATATTTTATACAATTTATAGATATAAAATAACTGTTGTTTTATGCATTTTGCAGATTGCATTTATATATATACTATATAGAGTATATCGTAGGTAAATATATGCAAGTCATTAGGTCATTGTTAGTGCTGCCCCTAGGTACTCGTACGTAACCGTTATGTTATAGAACGCACTCACTAGAGGAACATTAGACTGTGTCACGACCGTAGCGAGTAATGAACATAAACCTCAGATATCAATGAGCACACTAACTTTATACGATGAGAATATTGTATACGAACAAATATAACAGAGCTTAAATCATACTATTATTAAAGTAAATATACATATATGTGCGTATACTTAATCGCGGACGGCGAAGTTTTAACGCGATAAGAACACGATGTATAACGATAAGAACACGATGTATAACGATTAAAAGATTTAAGGATCAAAATAAAATATCTGCAAGATTTACATTGCAACATTGTCATGTTTGGAAAGAACGTTCAATATATTGAAGTGTGAGTTACTCGCGAGTGTTCTGCCCTATATTGTTACCTGTATCTCATCACCTTGAGACTGAATATCATCCAAGGGATGGACAGCTATCGCGTTATCACAATGTGTACAATTCGTCAAAAGTTCAAATTGACACTTAACAATATATTAAGATAAGACGATATTATGCATGTATATAAATTGAGGTGATATGTAAAGTACATAAATAAATAAATAGTAACAAAAAGCAATAAATAAAGTATACCTTGACGTTGCCTTCGAATTTGTGTAAATACGTGGGTAGTGAACGGATTGCGTTGGTATTGTGGTAATATAAACCTTATAGTGTACAAGTGAAGGTTTATTTTGTAGTAATGATGTGGGCTCGTTACTTAAATAACAATTACTGTGATTTCAATCTCATGTTAGCCTTCAATACTTATACATATTTTTTAGAGTACAATGTTATAGTTATTTAGTATATTATAAGATATTCGTAAGCGAGTCACAAAATTATATTTACTTCCCGCCCCTGAACGTTAGGATTCACGTTATTTAAGTATTTAGAGCAATAGGTAAAAGCATTTAACCTTTTATATGAGAGATATTACATTTATGAATTTATTGAGATATCTCACTTTGCCACCGGGGCTTGTAAAGCTGTCATTTTGACACTTGAGTGAGTGTAGCCATCGCAAGGAAATTCATAGATATTATTATTACTAGGATAAGTTCTACGGGTTGATTGAAAATATTTTTTGTTTAGTGTGTTAGTGAGAATTGATGATTAAGTCAGTTTGGTTTGCGCAAATATAACCTTGTTGACATTTAACAGTGTTGCCATAGTGAGTAATAATTTTCGACTGTATATAAAATAAGTTTTGTTTGTTTAGGAAAATGAGTGCTTAATATTTGATTATTATGGTATAGATGCAAGTATCTTTTATTTAGATTACTCCGACTACATTCTACTCATTATAGTTCTTTTAGATAAATAGAGTTGATGCACGCTGTATTTAACATTAAACAATAGTCAGTTACCAGATTGTGATTAAGGAAAGTATATATATTTTTTCAACACATGCCACATAAAATACAGATACATAATAAGGGGGGGTTCACGTCGTTATGTAAGGGGCTCTACACAACGATGTGGCGCCAGCTTTGAAATTACTTGATACTAAACAATGGTGTTCTTGGAGCAAACCAACCAGCGCAGGCGCAACCTGTCACAATATCGTCGCACAAATGCTGCAACCTCGTGTGTAGATCCCTTTACTAGACTTCATCAAGTCTGAAACTAATACAACGGCGCAAACCTCCCACCGCACTGTACAGTTGTTGATTATGCAGAATATTATATACCAGTGGAGAATAATGAATATTTAGGACTATAAGTCAATGATATGCTCTCGATATAATACTTACGTTTAGTTACCTTGTGAACTGCAAGTTCGACATTAGTTTTTTTTTTCTTTGTTTGGTTATACTAATATACCTCATTAGCATGACCTATCATGTAAAACTTTTTTATTAGTTTAACGCACACTATAATGTTGATTTTTGTCTGTTCGAGTACTACGCAATTTACGGTAACCGTAGAAAATAACAAAGCCACATTACAGAGTACAAAATTATGAATTGATGTAGTACCAGATGTATGATATTCTTGCAAAATGTTTCAATGTTAATAGATGTGTATGTTGTCGTGAATGGCGTGCCTCGAACGGGCCTAGCATATAAATGTTTAGGGAGCACAAGATATTAAGTTTGTTCACATAAGTGACAGTACCAAGCAGTTTGTTTATTTCTCAACTGTTTAGAAACCCTCGGTTAACATCACAATTTTTTAAGCCTAAATATTTGTTTAATAAGAAATAAATTTTGAAGGCGATAGAATCAATACTGGGACTGTATGAACCAGAGTACTTTGACATTTCAAAGGCAGTGTGTGTGTTTTCAACGGAGATACTAGAAGATACATCCATTTATTGATTCTGTCGTTGCTTATTTGAAACTACATCACAAAATATTCAAAATTTAGTTCAGATGATCTCGCAAAGTCCCCACAAATTATTTGTCATCTCTTTCTTTATCTGGTGGCGCTACTGTATACGACTGCTGCAAAAAGCGTAGCCACCATTCCTTCAAGATAATTTCGACTCTATAACTGTACTAATTAGGTGTAATTTCTCAAAATCATTGGACTTACATAAATGGTTAAGTATTTATGCAATAATTAATTAAGGTACGATTGGGATGACGATACAAGCCGCCATATTGTATGATGACGTCATCCCAGTGTGAAGGACATTCAGTATTGTTATGATTTTGATAGAGATATACCTAATTGAGACAGGAGATATTATTTTATGTATATTTTTATAGTTGGAACAACCACGCCTGAGCCATTGTACATTAGAGTACTAGCTGTACGCTGCTTCATTACATTACTATATACAAGAATAATAAAATAATTGTTTTGAATGTGTTGTTTTATTACTTTTTAATGACGTTTTTAATTAATAAAATATTAATATTGACGTTAATTACAATTGAAACTGGGTATTTTTAATGTTTTATGTGAGTAGCATTAAAAATAACTATGTAATCAACATTATGAGTAACAGTCGTGTTCTCTATTAGGTAGACGTATGATTCTAAGGTTACAATAATACTAGTAAATTTTGAGTGCGTCATATTCATATTTAAACTCAGCATTACTCATTATTTATAAAACCACATATAAATATACGATACTTACATACTTTAGGAAGGGTCTTAGAACATAAGAATTTTTAACCAAAACAGAAAAGTGTATTTATTTAATGGAATCTTTGACAAACGTTTCCTCGTTCAATATATTATAACCATCTCTTACATATACAATAATGCCTAAAGCTAGAGAAATAAATATAGTACACATATTAATATTATTCCATACATTTTACACTAACTACTTGCTATTTTACTCTTAAAAAAACTATACTACTTAATAATCAAAAACCACACAATATTTTTTTGTTTAAATCTAAAAGCGTTTTGAACATAGTTTAATTTTGGAACAAAATATAAATTATCATGGATGAATTTGTACATAGATAAATAAAAAAATAAATCTAAGCCGCGTAAAAGAGTTATTTTTTTAAGAATATCATTTGAAACTCGTCCATTAATCCTCTTTTATCTGCTTCTTCTTAAAGAGGTAATGAGCGCCCAACAGAGCGTTCACTCTGGAACAATAGAATATGTTGCCTGTCACTAGATTGTTGGAATACTTACTGGGAGATGAGATTGTTCAGTTTTTGGAACTAGCTACTACTCGCGACTTCGTCCGGGCGCGGAAAATAGAACAAATGATACCCCCTTACACCACTTATATTAATGCTTGTTCACATCTGTACGAGAACGAGCCTGTAATATACCACTGTTATGGTAAAATTGCATGCTGATTATATTGCATGTCTCAAAACTAGGTATTCTGCATCAAATTGGCTATTCGACAATTCTAATTCCACAACGTGCCTTTTAATAGTAATATAAACTTTTCGGTAGGCACACATCCTGCCCTTATCCCAATTTACTTGTGGTGGGTGCTACATAATCGTCACACACTTTCCACCCATCTTTTCTTTGGTCTGCGATTACGCGATTTTTGAACGCAGCGATTTATTACGCTCTTAATTTTCAATGCACTACCAAGAGTTGAAAATACAAAAGTGTATTATTTTACTGGGATGCACTCTGTTTGATTTTCAATGCTCGGCGCAACACAGTTAGTTGAAAATCGAGTGCGCGATAAAACATCGTCACGTTAAAAAATCGACCGTACGTGTCTGGGCTTATAGTACAAAAGTAAACATTAAGAAGAAAACATATCGATTTTTTCCACAAATAAAGTCATATGTTACCAGCTCAGCTTATTCCCTTGACTAACGTTTACGATGTTAGACAGGTGATAAGCGGCCCGCGTATTACTGGATCGCGTGCTCGCGGGCTATAAAACTTAAATACAGACTGAGCGGTTCATGGCAAGGTTCTACCGTTAACTGTTAAAAGTTTAAGGCATTACAAGAGAATTGAGAATCAATAGTTATTTCACTTGGATTGAAACTATTTAGTTCACGGTTTAGTTCGCCTTAGAAGTTTGTATATTTGTTTACATAAGTTCGCCAAAATTACATAGGACCTATGTAATTCTGGCTAACCTATGTAACTAGCTAGCTAGCTAATTACCTACGTAATATTATATACTGCTGTCTATCCTTACGAGAATTAGAGACGTGATGTTATGTTATGTGTCGATTTAGGACAAGCCTTATCACCAAACTTTATCCAAATACATACAATAACTACTCTTATCAACCCAGAGTATCAAACATCTAAATTGGAAATATTTGGGTACCACTACCTACCCCATTGACTATTCAGGCATCACTTTATTTTGTTAATAATTTACCAATCTCATCTCCACACCTAAACAAACAACAGCATTCTTTTTTTTATTTTTAAGGGCGCACCCTACCTGAAATTGCTTAGCATGATCCTCTGTTATGCAGCAAATACTGCAGCATTCATTTTGAAATAAATATATGTTAAAGTTGAGGATTGATGCTAGGTCTTATGTTTGGCGAAAACACAAATACATGAAATTTTCTCTATAGAAAAAAAATCCAAAGTTACCTCTAAACAGAACTATAAACCGCTGGTATTAAAAAAATACTTCAAATTAGATCATGAAACTTTGCATTATAACTGAACTATCTATAAAGCAGGTCTTATGTTTTTTTATTTTTCTCTTTAATTACCATTATTTTCAACGTAAAAAGCAATTACCTAAGCTTTTCGACGCTTTAGAGCCACTAGCGCCCCACTCCGTCTCGTGCTCACTCAGGTCGCAAGTAGTATGGCGCGAGCGGGATAAAATCTGAGGTAGGGTGCGCCCTTAAATATCCCAGAACCATATACTACAGCATAATACAAAATCTACAAGCACCAAAAAGTTTGTCTATCATACTCACAGGAAGGCCAAATGCTATTTCTTGCTAGCCAGTGCTATGCCAAGTCCGACGATGCCGCCGATGGCCAGCACGGCGCCGCTGGCGACTGCGATGCCGATCAGACCTTCCTTCTCCATACGCTTGTTGATCTGGCGCTGGAATTGACGGAAGGTAGCACTTGAGTAACTTGGTATGCGATAAGGTAGCCGGCGAAATTCAAATTTTCTGACGTTTTTGAAATTTGCAGATCAGTATCACACGACAAGACTATATTGACCCGCTGCATTGATAAAAAATGTTTATGTAATTCTGCGTGTTAAAGTTCAGTAATTATGTGAAAATGCTAAAGTCATTAAGCTGTTTTACATAACGGAGCTGTTTTGTAAAACGGCTAGCGGTTATGTAAAACAGCTGGTCAGCAGTTCTATAGTTTCTGCCTACCCCATGAAAAGAAAGCGTAAGTTACATCAACTTACGCCTTCTTTTAAAGCGAAAAGAAAATTGCTATACAGAATCTGCTAACAATGGTTTCTTCTGTAAACATGAAGCTATGGAAGTGGCACACAATAGAAACATATTTGCAATACATACCTATAATATCTAGACTAGCTATGTGTATTAACACTATAGAAATATGTTTATCAAATAATTGATTCAATACTTTTCCTTTTCAAGGCAATGAACCAATAAAACAACACAAATTGTAAGGAAAACATTCTGTGTTAGTTCTTACTAATACTGAACTCGTGACTTTCTCTTCAAGCTTCAAGGAAAACATTAAAGTAACAAGCTCATTAAATTACATGTAAGAAATAAATAATAGTATATGAGAACATAAAAATAAATAACATTCACTTGAATAAAGAAGTTAATGTTTCACACTGATGCTGATTAAAATAACTTATAAAATCATTAATTTACAGATATAGGGCTGCTTGCACCACAAATCACTAAATGCGTTTCCACTAAACATATTTAAAACATAGCTTTCTATTTCTGTCAATTGTTTGAAGATGACAAAGACAGAATTATATGTCTTCAGAGGCTAGTGCAGATCTTGGGGTTCATTCAGTTTATCGAGTCTGGTTAAACCATGCTGGGGTTGGTGCATTTCATTCATTCATTCATTCACTATCCTACTAATATTACAAATGTGAAAGTTTGTGAGGAGGAATGGATGGATGTTTGTTACTCTTTCACGCAAAAAATACTGAACGGCTTTGGAACACAGATAGTTTATAACCTGCATTACATAGGATACTTTTATCTGATATTCCCATGAGATCGAAACTTATGCAGGTGAAACTGCGGGGCGCTGCTAGTTTCATATAATTGTTTTTAGCATTACCGCATTTAGTGACTTATGTGTGGTGCAAGCGGGAAGTGTAACATAATGAAAGATAATACCAACCTCTAAAGCCAAAACTTGCTGGTTTGCGGGCTCTATTTCTAGGAAGGACTTGACATAATGCAGAGCCTTGTTGTACTCCTTGATTCTTGCATTGCCGATGGCAAGGTAGAACAGGTAATCTCTTTTGCCGTCAGGATGTGAATTGAACAACTCTTTGAGTAGCAGGATACCCTGAAAATTTTTATCAGAAAATTGTTGAGTGTACAGTTATAAATAATTCTTGGGGCTGATTTTACCAAATTGAGACTTTTGCAAAAACTTGAATTAAGTAAAATTGATGTGGACATTTTTTGCATGACAAATCGGTCAAAATTTTTAAATTTATTTACAGCATAAACATTAGTTTGCTGAAAATCCCCCTTAGTTGATTTATCTGAATTTGGTGATAAATTACAATTTATCTGGACATATCAAAGCAAAACTTATGAGGAAAATCATTATTTTTATAAAAACAATAACTGGTTTTTGCTACGTTTAAGAATGTAATAATATTCTTTAATTTCCAGTTCTGTGCTTTTTTGTGGCATAAGTACACAGATTGTGTTGTTACACAGGAGAAATAATTTTATCTGATGACACAAAATGTAAAACATTTAACTAGTAGAACATTGGAATCGTTGTCAACAAAAGAGAGAGAACATCAACATCATATCAGTGAAAAGAAATCCAGTTGCTGACTCACAGGTCAAACATCGCCAGAATAGAAAACAAATTGGTGTTTCAAACAAAACAATTTCTTTGTTTATTAAAGATATCAATAATTAGTCTTGTTGACAACAACCAATGACAAAATAGATCATTAGCCAACATTAATGTTTATCAATATTTATTTACCTACACAGTAATGAACATATAACAACATAGTATTGTTCAAAACAGGCTTTACGTTTTTGTTTTCTAACCTTTTATACACTGCTCTTGCCCAGTGTGATGTCTGAGTATTTTTAGATCAAGGAAGTCATAATCGGAAAGTCCTCAGGACCTTGAGGCGTCTCATTTGGCACACAGATTGATTTGTGAAAGAATTTTTTATGAATAAGTTGTGTAGCTTTAAATAGTGACAATGACTCTTGTTTTTTATTTCTATACTCCCTGATATTGATGTTTGCATGACAATTTGAATACTTTGTTCATCTTGAGCGAAAATATTAAATTATTGGTCCAAGAAAGGCAATAAATGACGTCAAAATTCTCACGATTAAAATAATAATACGGCAAAGTTGTGCAGTACCTTTCGTATGTCTGTGGGGTATTTGCTCCGCACCAGGCACCACGCGTACTCGAACTGCGCCTTGTGCGTCACGTTCCCTTGGTGTAGCTGCTCGTGGAAAACTTTCTCGAACTTCTAAATCATGAAAAATCAACAATAATCAGTGTACCATTTAATGACTCACGAATACAACGTTGCAACAGTTTTCACATTACTTGCAAATCTTCCGAAGATACTATCTCATCCAGAACGTCCTCCATGGTTATTTCGGTATAGAAATGTTATGTAGAAATCAATAGTATTACAATTTATATCTCGAAAAGGAAAATTATCATTATTTTTTTGCGTTATCAATAGTGAAAATTGAAAAATCTAAGTTTTTGACGCATTTGACGTTTGACAGCAACTGGCAACGACAATGAATAAAAATAGAGCTGAGAATTGCTGAGCAAAATAGACGTTTTTAGTCGAATATGTAGATTTTTTAAAGGATCATCATTATTTGCATCTGCCTATAATAGGGAATATGCATGTAATTCAAATATGGGTCAAATATTTTTTTCTATAAACTATGTTACTTCAGAATTATGCCTCCATCAATATTTTTGAACAAAATTTCTTTTTTATCGAGAAATTAATTTTTTAAAAGTCCCAAAAAACTGTGGGCAATTCAAATACTTGAAAAGGCTAAGAGCGGATGTGACGTAACAATCCGGGATAACAATCAAAATGTCACTGTCAAGTCAATCAACAAGTGTCAAGTCAATGTCAAACGCTCATAAAAAAAGGAGTGTTTGACGTTGACTTGACAGTTGCTTGTCTGTTTTCAGGGTCTGTGACGTCACCACACCAAGCGCGTCAAATGTAGGGCGTTTAAATAGCCCGGATCGGTTGGATATTTTTAAACATTTTTTTAACTACTTTAGATTGCTTTTTTGCCGTCGAATTTTTTTTCACTATTATTTGACAATGTAAACTATCGAATAAAAATATTAAAAAAATACATGCATATTCCCTATTTAGTCACAGCGAGAATCTCGTGAAAGCTGAGAAAGATAAAAGAATCAAGTATCTTGATTTAGTACACGAGGTTGTCGATATGTGGGACGTGGACTCTGCAATCATTGTAACGATAATCGTTACAGTCAATGGCCTAATAGCGAAGAGCCTCGACCAACATCTCAGGAGGCTCTCATTGCACGACTGGGTCAGGGGCTTGATTCAGAAAGCAGTACTCCTGGACACGGCACGCATAGTGAGGAGGTTCCTCTCTCTAGAGCCCTGACCACCGGTAGCTTGGACCCTGATCCTGATGCCGATGGGCTACTATTTTTTATATTTTTAAATGTTTTGTGTTTTTTATAAAAATATTTAAAAATGTAACAAATATGTATTTAAAAAGAAGTAAAGAAATAGTCATAGTAATAGTACCTATTATTAATCTTTAAAGTATTTCTAGCATTTTTGCAAATACAATAGTAACTGGATTTACGGCTATACAAGGGTCATAATAATATGGTGCTTGAATGACACGTTGGAGGGTGCTCATCTTCGTCTCCTTGGGGTTCCGGTCGGCGGCTGGCGCATGGTCGGCGGCGGACGCCTGGGCGTCGGCGGCGGCGGCACAACAAGTTTTAACCGACATCTAAAAGGAGGAGTTTATCAATTCGGATGTTTATATATATATTTTTTTAGTATTTCCGGGCATAACTTCGTCATAATATAATATAGACGGATTTGCATTTTTTTTTTTAAGTTTTTATAGCTACTTCCGAAATGGTTAGAGACTCCTCCTCTTAGAAGTTGGTTAAAAATAGAGATGAGAGACATGTTTCGGAATGTATCGCCATTTAAAACAAAACATGTTGAAATCTCTAGTTCCTGTCAAAAATTGTATGGAACATTTACAGAAAATAGAGACTTCAACATGTTTTGTTGTAAATGTTTTGCCAGTGCAAACGCACGGTTCGGTGTGGTTAGGTGTTGTAAATAAAATACGATACATTAATACAGTGTCTAATTCTGTACAAATTACTAAACAAAACGAAACGACTCTATTCTTACTAATTCTCTAACGTCAATGTCAACGTCAAACTTAATCAACTAAAGATCGCGCAGGGCTCTTTGCTTTGTGTGAGGGAGTTTATTAACTATTTTATTAATAAAACGCCGTACATTGCCACTGCAGCGCATTGTTGGAAGCCTGTGACCACACTGCGCGAAAATGCAGAGTGTGATAAACACGGTAAAGGGCACAGCCCTCGGAGTCGCCGGGTATTTGACGCCGGTGCTCAAGGTACTATTAACTTCGTAACATTTTACAATAGTTATCACTGTTTACAGTAATTTGATACCGTGTAAAATACATTCCAAAATGATTGATATGCTTATGTATTCATTATTCATCACGTTTGCTGCTAAACTCTTGTGATGTCCTTTCAGTTTGAATAGATTTTGAACAGCTGAACACATAATCCAGAAATGTCTTCTGATATCTAATAGTCTTATCTTTGTTTAAATAATATTAATCATTGTCTGTCTGATGTTAAACAGTATAAAATGTAGTTCAAATACAATTTTGTCATTTAAGTAATCCAATGAAATATAATTTGTGTATTTAACTCTATCAATCAAGTTTATTTATTATAAAAACACTTAAATAATAAAAATTAAGTTAACCATTACATTCTGTTTCCTTTACTAGGAATCAAAGTTCCAAGAGACAGGGGTACTAACTCCTGAGGAGTTTGTAGCTGCCGGAGACCACCTGGTTCACCATTGCCCCACCTGGCAATGGGCTAAGGGTGAGGAGGCGAAGATCAGGCCATACCTGCCTGCTGATAAGCAGTTTCTTATCACTAGGAATGTGCCATGCTATAGGAGGTGCAAACAGGTAATTAAGTTGAATCTTTTCAAGTTCTTTATTATGTTGCAATTTTTTATAACTTTATTTAACTTCAGTTAATTTACATAATAATAATATTTATGAGTCATAATTATCAGCAGTTATTTTTACATGTAAACTAAATGTTCTGGAAACTTCAATTTAAATACCTGTGTGAAAATATGACAATAACTTTAAAAAGCTTTTTATGATAGGTACCTACATTATTATAAGAACTTTTGAATATTTACTTTTATCAAACCAGTATGTAGTCTATTCTTCAAGATTAATTTTGCTATTAAAACAAAGTCAATTAGAAATGTCATTGGTGTTTAAACAGCATTTCCTAAAACCTTTAGGTCCCTGTTACATCAATCAATCAAATATCTATTTTTCCATTTAGTAAGTAATGTGTTTTCTATTACAGATAGAATACTGTGAAGATAAGGAAAAAATCATTGAGGATGAGACGGATGAGGATGGAGGCTGGGTAGACACACATCACTATGACAACGCAGGGTCACCCACAGTTGAAGAAAAGGTAAATAATAACATTTAATTACTCCTTCTTAACATATTTGCAAGTAGTTGCAAGACATTGCTTTTTTCCTGTTGTGTGTTTCCATATTTATACTCTGATTAAAGTCTATAATTAGAAGTGTATTGTTCAAATTAATTACGAATATTATAGTTATAAAATAATAACTATTTATAACTCTTCATTATTGTGGAACTAATTAATTCACCTCAACGAAACCTTACCATCATCCTTGCCTTGTGTTGCCTTTTCCCAACTATGTTGAGGTCGGCTTCCAGGCTGGCAACCAGATGCAGCTGAATACCAGTATTTTAACCGAAACCCTATCTGACCTCCATAATCCAGTACTAGGTAATATAATACCCATTGGTGAGACTGGTTGTCAAAACATGCCCAACCAACAGAAACAAATTAAAAAATTGTTTAAATTTATTTCTTTATATAATATCTTCTAATCTTTATATAATTTATTTGTTTATATTTTTATTTTTTCTTTGTGCTCATGTCCTTCACAGATATCTTCAGGGTTCTGAAATTAGAAGGAGATAGGGAACCGTTATAAAATCACTTTTTTTCTGTTTTCACAAGATCTTTGCAACATAGTAATTTGAAGTTTGGCATGACGTTATGTCTCATTGACGCGCACACAGGTCGCCAGTCAACCAAGTTTTTTTTTCTTTTTACTCTAAAGTTTTAGATAATTAAAATTAAATCTCCACCAGGTATGTGAAATGACATTAGAAGCTGCCGATACTGGTGACAGTGACGGTGAAGGCGCGGCCGGTGACCGCGACGATGATGATGAAGAGGATGACGAGGATGGGGAGGCCGAGGATATGGAGCAGTTCCAGGAGTCGGGGCTTCTGGATGAAGTGGACCCGGTAAGTGAAGTGGCTAAGCAATATTTTTACTTTTTATTTTTTGTGGCCTTTATGCAGGCATGTGCGTTGTGCCAGACCTGTATGGTAGAGTATTTTTCTGGATGACACCAATGTCTGAATCACAAGAACTTCTTAATGATAGTAAGCATTGCAAAAAAGCATTGCAAATTGCTAGTGTTCCTGCATATTTACAACTAAGCCGAATTAAAAAGTATTATCATAGCTTGATAGCAGAATTAGTAAAACAAAAAAAATGTGCTATCTCTGGTGCGAAAGTTTGATTTTATAACACTAAATATTTTTATCTGGCATGCACAAACAGAATTGTTGGTTGGCTACTTTTATACAAGTATCTAAACTGACCTATTTATCTGGTTGTCATAACCACTATCTCTCAGTTCATTATAGTTTGTGTCCTTGATTACTTGTATTGATACATACAGTGTAGTTTCACCTTCATTTGTTTACTTATAGTTTATCTGCACTTCGGATAGTTTAATGTAGGCAAAGTACTTACATTTCTGTTTGTATGTAAGAAAATTGGACACAATAAACCTATGCTTGATCACATAGACTTCACAGATGAATTCTCTGAGGGCAGCTTGGACCAATGGGACTGGCTACCAATTACGTTTCCAAAGCTCCATATTCAAACTCTTGCAAACACGAGTATATACCATTTAATATTTTAACGCATAGAAGAGATATTTTCGGATGACATTGATATTAAACCTTATTATCAGTATCTTAAAGTGCAAAGGAGGCCGCACTAAAGCGCTCCAGGTCGCCTGATAAGGCGTTTTTATTGTAGCTATAATTTGATATACCTACTCAAAATACTCTGTCAACATACATTGGACAATAAACTACCACCTCACTAATAAATGACTATTTTTTTCTTACTTTGATCTCTCATTCAACAGTCAACAGACCTTGCGCCGCGCAAAGAGCCCAAACCGAAGTCGGACAAGAAGTCGAAGTCGGACGGCGACGATATCATCCGCACGAGGACGTACGACTTGCACATTACTTACGACAAGTACTACCAGACGCCGAGGCTCTGGCTCATCGGATATGACGAGGTTAGTTTAGTTACAGGTCATCCAATTTCTATGTTTTTCACATTCATAGGAGTATCCCGGATTTGACAATAAGCTCGTCCCCAATTATTATTATAATATTATTACCAATTAATATATTTAAAAACTTTTTACAAAAAAAAAAACAACCGACTTCCAAAAAAAAAGTGAAAAATAACTTTAATTTCGGAAGTCGGTGTCTTTGCTTTTCAATTTTCGTTTTTTGCCACCGACTTCCGAAATTAAAGTTATTTTTCACTTTTTTTTTGGAAGTCGGTTGTTTTTTTTTTTGTAAAAAGTTTTTATTTTTCACTTTTTAGTTGTGGTAACTACCCCACACAAATTCGTATACCGTTGTCTGCTATGTGACGGAGTCAATTAACATGTCATCAACATCGCAAAGTGGGAAAACTACGTAATTATTGAAGCTAACTCAAAAACTACGCAAGCAAAATTAATAATATTTATATGGGACCACCTCTGAAGCATGACCTACCAAACAAAAAAAGAATCATCAAAATCAATTCATAATTGGCGGAGTAATCGGGTAACATACACACAAAAAAAAAAAAAAAAAAAAAAAAAAACATACAGACGAATTGAGAACCTCCTCCTTTTTGAAGAAGTCGGTTAAAAATGGGCTTGTTCCATTTAGATCGACGTCAAGCGCGGGCCCCAAGTATTTTATTTGCAAGTGCTCTATACAAAGAAGCGGGGTCTCACAAATTTTATAAAAAGAAATACGCGTAGTATTATAATATCTGTGGTAATACTATTTAATAAAAAAAAAAATGATATATGTTACGTTTATTATGACACTAACCAAGTATTCGCGTTACGTCGTGCAAACATACTTCTAATTAACGATTAATTGATGTGAGATGTTCATTGTTACATTGTTTACTGCTTAAGAATTAGATGAACGCATTCTTACGTCACGACCTTGACAGAAAATGATTTAACGCGATTCTGCCCCACGGTTGTATTTTTTATTATATCATATGGGTTCATTAAAACATTGTTAATGAAAACAAATGCGAAATTCAATGCGCTAATTATGTATTCATCGCCATTTGTGCCCCTAATGTAGACAAGGGTTAATCCTAAAACCAATGAAATTCTCTTGTTCATCTATCTATACAATATTAAGAATTAAAATCGCTTGTCATGTCTGTCCGTTTGACTGCATTGTTCTTCTAAACTACGCAACAAATTTTGATGCGGTTTTCATCATCATAAAAAAAAATTATTCCGGTCTATGTGTTAGGTAGATTGATATTAAACTGTCATAAAATAAAGAAATTTCAATGTTTTGTCAAGTCTTAAAACTCTTGCGAAGCAGGGGAGGATGGCTAGTAATTTATAAATCACGAAAATCAACTCTTCTCACCAGGATCGCACGATGTTGAGTGTAGAGCAGATGTACGAGGATGTATCGCAAGACCACGCCAAGAAGACCGTCACCATGGAGTCGCACCCACATGTCTCTGGACCCAGCACGGCGTCGGTGCACCCTTGCCGGTGAGCCATACATACACCTATTCATTTCTTTATTCAAAATGCGATAAACGGACTGCTGTACATCCACACATTTTCTAACTTCGAGACCTATCCATCCCCCAATCGTAAAAAATAAGTTCTGAATTTCAGATCGAAACAGAGATACAGGATCATAACGGGTGTAAAAAGAAACTTAACGAAGCCGAAAGTCACTTGTTTTTCCCGTCATTGTGATAGTTTTTTTTGATCTGGACCATACCTTCTGGTTACGGAAATATTGGTGTTGTACTTCGTAGCACGACCATGAACGCATTCATTATAACTTTAGATGGAAATAAAATCCTTTTAATTTGTACTATTTTATACCACTAATTAAAAAAATTATACCTCTCAATTATCGTAGATATACAGGTCGTGCTGGCAAGATTCCTTCCCAGCACGACCATGTTAAAATGAACACATTCATTATAACTTTAGATGGTAATAAAATCCTTTTAATTTGTACTATTTTATACCATTAATTAGAAATTGTACACCTCTCAATTATCGCAGATATACAGGTCGTGCTGGCAAGATTCAGGATTTTATTACCATCTAAAGTTATAATGAATGTGTTCATTTTAACATGGTCGTGCTAGGAAGGAATCTTGCCAGCACGACCTGTATATCTGCGATAATTGAGAGGTGTACAATTTCTAATTAATGGTATAAAATAGTACAAATTAAAAGGATTTTATTACCATCTAAAGTTATAATGAATGTGTTCATTTTAACATGGTCGTGCTAGGAAGGAATCTTGCCAGCACGACCTGTATATCTGCGATAATTGAGAGGTGTACAATTTCTAATTAATGGTATAAAATAGTACAAATTAAAAGGATTTTATTACCATCTAAAGTTATAATGAATGTGTTCATTTTAACATGGTCGTGCTAGGAAGGAATCTTGCCAGCACGACCTGTATATCTGCGATAATTGAGAGGTGTACAATTTCTAATTAATGGTATAAAATAGTACAAATTAAAAGGATTTTATTACCATCTAAAGTTATAATGAATGTGTTCATTTTAACATGGTCGTGCTGGGAAGGAATCTTGCCAGCACGACCTGTATATCTACGATAATTGAGAGGTGTACAATTTCTAATTAATGGTATAAAATAGTACAAATTAAAAGGATTTTATTACCATCTAAAGTTATAATGAATGTGTTCATTTTAACATGGTCGTGCTGGGAAGGAATCTTGCCAGCACGACCTGTATATCTACGATAATTGAGAGGTATAATTTTTTTAATTAGTGGTATAAAATAGTACAAATTAAAAGGATTTTATTTCCATCTAAAGTTATAATGAATGCGTTCATGGTCGTGCTACGAAGTACAACACAAATATTGAAGGGCAAAGTTAACCAACTATTCTACAGAATAGTTACTTATTGTTGTGTACTTAGTTACTTAATTTAATGTACAGTCACGGACTTTAATTGAAGAGCCACCTTCAAACTTTTCAATTTTGCAGTTTCATACATTCACGAGATTACACGATTAAACACGAACTCAAATCGCAAGCTCGTAAACAAGATGACAAATAAATTACTTTTAATCGGAAATATCCATAGAGGTTGACTAATAAGTTCTCAATGATAAAAATAAATACAATGTTGCATTAAGTTTATCCAATCTATTTGATACCGACCTCCTTTGAATCATAGCTCATTAATTCGTTATTTATGAAAACATAACTGAAGACAGTGACAGTTGAAATATCAAGATGACAAATAAATTACTTTTAATCGGAAATATCCATAGAGGTTGACTAATAAGTTCTTAATGATAAAAATAAATACAATGTTGCGTTAAGTTTATCCAATCTATTTGATACCGACCTCCTTTGAATCATAGCTCATTAACTCGATAATTATGAAAACATAACTGAAGACAGTGACAGTTGAAATATCAAGATGACAAATAAATTACTTTTAATCGGAAATAGTCTTATCCATAGAGGTTGACTAATAAGTTCTTAATGATAAAAATTAATACAATGTTGCAATAAGTTTATCCAATCTATTTGATACTGACCTCCTTTGAATCATAGCTCATTAACTCAATAATTCTGAAAACTTAACTGAAGACAGTGACAGTTGAAATATCGATGTCAGAGAATTTCTCCGTACGCTAACGTTACTATGCAGCAGTAACCTAGCAACAATTGTTTATCGTTGCTAGGTTACTGTTGCTAGACCTGCAATTGGTTGACTTTGAGTAGTCCCTGCTGTCACGTTTGTAGTTCTGCTCTCAGGTTAGCCAACCGGTAAAGATATGAAATATAATTTTCTTCTTCTAATACGAAGATATATGACTGCGTGTCGGAAACCGAATAAACCCGATTTGCATTACACGGCTAAAATGCGAACAGTACCAGGTGGCTCATCAATTAAAGTCCGTGACTGTACAGAATGGGTAGTTAACGGCTATGTGATGAATCTTTTACACCCTATAGTTATACAATGCAAGGTTAATAATGCTCCTAATTTTAATCAGGTGCATGTATTTAGGTAAATACCAGATAAAACCATGAAATAATCAGTCTTTTAGCATTATCTACTTGTTAGATGAGAGGCTATAATAACTCGTAGCTAATAATAATGTATGTAGACTAGTTAATTGATTCAGGCGTGACTTTGCGGAAATCCATTATAAAATACAATAGACGCTGATATATAACCTATTCCGCTTGACTATTCTTCAAGAGTCATAAAAACCCTGTAAGAAATGACCAATTGCAAACCAGAACGCGACGTGTTACCACTCTGCGTCTCGGTGTGGTAACACGTCGCGTTCTGGTTTGCAATTGGTCAATCGTCATCCTGTAGATGCCTCGTTGAGAGGTGAAACACGTGTCGATTTCTTACAGGGTTTTTATGACTCTTGAAGAATGAAGAATAGTCAAGCGGAATAGGTAACTAAATATATCAGCGTCTATTGTATTTGTATGTAGACTACATAATTATGATTATTTTATAACATTGCAGGCACGCAGAAGTAATGAAGAAGATAATCGAGACTGTGACAGAAAGCGGCGGCGAGATGGGCGTGCACTCCTACCTCATAGTGTTCCTGAAGTTCGTGCAGACGGTCATTCCGACCATCGAGTACGACTTCACACAGAACTTCGCCATCAACTAGGTGCAAGCCGCCGCTTGTGGATATTGTGTAGCTTTTTTATAAGGCGCGGCGAATGATTCGGGATATTTTTAACTAGGGAGTATATTTCATATCTTGTTATCATAATAATTACTTATTGATTAGACGAAATAAGAAAAATAAATACATGGGTTGGCTTTTCAAGTCAGCAAATGTTTCTATCTGAGCTCATCATTATGTATTAATCGAAATAAACCGTCTCTCCGGGTTCATCCTCGTTATGTGCTATAGTTAAGGTAAAGTTTTTTGTCAGATTCTATTGTCAAGACAAATTTGCGATCCAGTGCTGTCGAAATATGAATAGAAATCGACATCCCGCCGCGTCTATTAATTATATTATTGTATATTATCGTAGTGTAGGGCAGTCTATGTTTTGCTATTCGATGTATCGATGTGGTAAATTGTATAGAATAAAAAATTGGAGGTGATGTTTTAATGAAATGTTTGTAAAATAAATAAATTTTAATTAAAGTGAATTTTTAACTGAGCCAGTGCAACCAAATGATTTTATCAATAGCTTTAATTGCAGCATTTCTTTGTTTACAAATATTTGTATGTACATTTTGCCTTTTGAGTCGTTGCCTGTATCATTATAATAAAATTTTAAAAGTTTGACACTTCACAAAGGTATTGTGTGCAGGGACTTAAAACGTTACTCAAAATAGAGATACGATAGCGTTACCTAATAGTGTTATGTATAGTTCCAGTAACGATTTATGAACAAATTTCTTAGCAATATAACGAAAATCTATCGAAACGAAATCTTCACCTATTAATTAGTTACAATCCGGGTGGATCGGTGGAAATGATCGTTACTGGAACTATACGTAACGTTATTTTAACGTTCTTTCATAACGTTTCAAATCCCTGATTGTGTGAAGTTTCGAAATTCTTGATCCTTTGAAACATTGTTAGTTATCTCGTAATAAATACGGCTTGCGTAGCTGCGATCAAATATCTTATTTCATCATCGACATAAAAAAATCGCCATGAATAAGCCCTGTTACATATTTAAATCATTGGCCCATCATTTATAACGGCATTCAGATGAAATGGGTTTTAAATTCCCGATAAGTACATTTAAGTTACTGGCACAAACTATTACGTTGTACAAAAGACAGAAGATTTTCCAGTACAATTACGTTTGAAACATTCCTATGTTAGCGCCATAATATTATTTAGAGATATTTCATATCAACTATATTTATGTTTATTTGTTAAACTACATGTCCCATAATATATTTATGATGTTTGCCCGTAGCTTTTATACCGACTGAGAAAAATAGTTTTCTTTATAGCAGCTTTTTGAAAATCCGTCTTAAAGTAATTATATCCTTGAAGTAGTGTATCCTCTTGCAATACAATAAAAATGTAATTTAAGACGTTTCTCGTATCTGTAGTGCCCGTTTTCAGTTACACTTCGCAACACCTAAATGAATGCCTAAATAAAGATGTTGTATTTTCAACTCTCGGCGCTGAGCCAAGTGTTGAAAATCCAACAGTGTTTTTATTAAGGCGGAACATACGGTCTGTTCCAGGCCATTTTCCCGCTAGATGGCGCTGAAGTCAGCATTTTTGGTTTATTTTGTTTTATGTGAAATTGGAGCATTACTCAGTCGTAGGAGTTGTTCGAGCGGTACTCGGCCATTACGCTTTATTGAACTTGATCATAACAATGCCTCAAAATCCAATCTCAATACAGTTAGGTATCGCGTAGTGATACTAAAAACGGGCATTAATGTTTTAACCGCCATTCATGATTTTTAATAAATACTTATGGATCGAGTTCGAGAACTTGTTAGATCTTTTTCTAGATAGAAATAATTTCTAGTTATTAATTTAAAACAACGATAATACAAAATACATAATTATTATATTTACAAATCTAAAACAATAATAAAATGTTACGTATTTAATCAGAAATATTCATATGCTGCTTGTATTTTTAAATTACGTTATAGGTACGGTTAGATAATACTCTAATGTTATTTTACGATTAAATGTGCACTGTTTCGTTTATTTTTTATATAATATAAAATATTTTGCCTATCAACTGTTTTATTTACCTACATTAATTTTAAATTACCTCAGAATTATTAATTATAACGATAATCAGAAAATAAGCGTCATTTTTACGGCCATCCCCCGCTTCTTGTGGCATTCCAACTAAACTTCAATAATTTAGAATATTAGAGAATTAATTCAGTTTTGGAACAACAAAATTTATTTTTTATTACAACATTGCATTTTATTTTTAATAGATGCGCCCTGCGGTTTGACCCGCGTCAGTCTCGATCTCGTGGGACTATCAGGATAAAAAGTATCCTATATCCTATTCCAGGTCATGGTCTACCGCTGTGCCAAATTTCACCGAAATCCGTTCAGCCGTTTCAGCGTGAAAGCGTAACAAACAAACTCTTTTTCGCATTTATAATATTAGTTAGGATTAATTTATTAACCGCCATATTTACGAGGTCGATTGAAAAATCGGCCTTAATAAAAATAAAACACCCAAATAAATTCTAATAATAATTTATTGATATCTATCACATACATTATGTACAAATCACCATGCTTTAATAAAATATAATCAGTACTATGCAACGAAGCCCTTCAAACCTAACCTCTACCGCTATTATACAAAATAATACAACTCCATCCGCAAATTATTCATACTTTGTATTACAGTACCCGAAAATATGAAACAACAAGAGAAAGCTTTAAAAGAGACTGCCACACCGCTTCCTATTTTAAAACGATTGTCGCGCTCATATGCAGTGGCGGACTAAGCCTAGCGAGGGCCCGTGGCGGCAAACTAAATGGGAGCCCCCGCAAAAATCTTTGAGAACTAGAAGAACGTAGAATATAAGAGCTAGCGAAACGAGCTCGAAATTTGAGCACACAACCTCGAAAGATTAGGTTTTCTTTTGACCATTTATACAGAAATAGGAGATACAGGATGCTAGAGCGAATCACGCGAGCTCGAAAATGTTTGCACTCTGTATAGGTAAAATTTTCGTTTGAACGCGTGGTTGCGCTCACCGGTTTTCCGAATAAAAAGTGTATGAAACGATCGTGTATTCGCGCGACGATCGCTTATAAATAGGACGCGAGGACACAGGTATGAGTGACAGGGCCGACGCTATACACAGCCGAATTTTTGCAAAAAATGTATGTGCCATTTTTATGGCCTAGCACTGTACTGAAAAAGCCTTACCTTAGCCTTTTGTGATTACTGAAAAAGCCCAGTGAATGATACTTTTTAGAACTCCTAACATAAAGTGACATTTTACTTATCGTCCTCAATTCAACATTCAAAATAAATAAATTACATGGTAAACGGAATTTCAATCAAAACTTTAAAAAATTGAGGTATTATAATAATAGTTATAGTACAAACATGATATTTATAATTATTATCTATACTGTAAAATGGGACTAATAACGAAAATATTAATTTGAAAAAAAAAAAGGTAAATAATAACAGCTGCCTTAGGCTCGAATGATATTCGTCAAGTGGTCAAATGGCTTGGTCGTTGTGCTTTGGGGTTGTACGGAACTGATCGCAACAAACACTTGCGAACAAATTTCATGGCGGAGCGGCCGATACGCCCTTTAATGCGGTTCAGTTGCGCTAGCGCTGTATAATTCAAACCTTACACATTTTGATCGGTTGAAATTATGCGCTAAGAGTTGGCAGGTCGACACGATGACACACGTAATTGAACCTCATGTCAGTATGTGCCTATAAATTATTATGTACATCTTCACCTTAACACTGACTTGGTCAAGGAAAGTGTCCAGTTTTTAATAACTACAAAGTTCTTAATCAGCCCCATTTTACAATTCAAAGTTAATACATAATATTGTGACGAAAAGAACTCTTAAGAAGTATACTTTATACATATTAACATAACTTAATATAAAAAGTATTTATATAAACATTATTTATCAGAATAATAAACAGTTACAGTTAAAGAAACCCGTATCTAAAGACATTTCCTTCAAAAATCCCGCATACTTCAACTTTCATTATAAAATAAGTTGTCAAAATCAACCTTGAATCGAGGTTCAACGGAACGAAACTATTTTTCAAACTTTTTAGCTTGCTTCGTTCGTATGTGATTCCAGTTACTCCCATTTTTACTCTATTGTGAAACTGATTATAGTCGAAACATTCTTGAAGGAAAAGACTTAGCGGCCGTTCAGACGACGCTGTACTGCATGATATTTTACGGTAAAAGTTCACACATCAACATTCCACTGATCAGCTAAGAACATATTATGCAGAATAAAAGTGCTATGTGATCCCAAAATTATATAAGTATCGTACTGATCAACGCCGTGTGAACGTAACCTAACAATACGGGTTCAAACTATCAATCATCAAATAAAAACCCTCATGTACGCAAATGGCGCTACCGATCCTAAACAAAATTTAATAAAAAGGCAGCATTCACGCGCCGCTCAACTTAACACCTACTGCATTCACAATAATCACAGAATATTCCCAACAATAAGCTAACTAAACTGTGATGGAACATGATTTGGTCGCAAATTAAAACTAAAGATAAAAATGCTACTAAAGGGAAACTGCCAACCAACGCGGGTGTCGGCCACTAGAAGAGCTAACGCTATGTTATTTCAATGCACCTACTTTGGGTCAGGCAGGGCAGATAGAGCAGCATAATGCTCGAGCAAGTTCGTCGCTGTTTAGTTTTAGTGAAAATATTAGCGAACACAAGCCACACGGAATTATCTTTTTGTTATTTTGAACTCTATTTTATATGCATTTGAGTTTCTTATCGCAAAATGCTGTTCTGTCTGCGCAGACCCTTTCAGATTAGAATGCGCAGAAAAAGTTCGCTGTGTACGCCGACTTTCTGTGACTAACCAAGATGGATTTGTAATAAAGTTTGTCATCCGCATGAGGCGACATCTTGAGGTTAATCAAACTCTGTTATCCCAAATACATTGCTTTGAAATGCCCTCGCTGTATTAAACTTCTAACTAATTATAGGAAAATACACTAACTGGGATAACTGGCTTTCTAGAATGTGCTTGTAACAGAAAAAAATCTCCATTCAACCAATTTTAGTGACTGCCCAAAATGTAAGGTTAAGTTACAATGAACCAAAACATTCTTCTATACAATGAAGAAATAAATAATGTTGCTAATTATTTACAAGTTAATAACTCAATGAAATGCGATCACTTTTTGGTGTATGTTAATTTAATTCACATTAAATTGTACTTTTTGTTAAAATTCGATTATAATTGAAATAGATTTTTATATTTTTTCCAACGTTATTATTAGATAAGGGAATGCTACAGACAATATATTTTACTGGTTAATATCGTATTTTCTATGGAGTATAATAATATAATATTTTATAATTTTCATGAAATTTAATTTCCTAGCTACATTCTCTGGGTCTAAGCAGTGACGAACATTTACTAGGCAGCACGAAAATCTCAAAATACAATAATATCATTTATATTTTGATTATGTAAAGACATACACAATTTTTCATTTTTAAACTGTGTATGCACGTACATGATACAATTTTAGTAATAAAAATAATCTCATACTCATTCATTTTCATTCAAATTTGAGTTTTTCAACTCTTTTCTACAATTTATCTACTATACATTGAAGAATAATATACTCTTTGTTTTAATTTCGACTAAATTTACATTTATATGATGTATACGTGTAGTAAAAACAGTAATTCTCTACATAAACTACAAATACACACCAAAGGCCGTCTTCGTTTCAATAAAACTATTTCTTTTTACTTTCGATCCCTCAACCACAGCAATATTCATTCAATTTTCAACTTTATCGTCTGATTTTTATAGTCCATTCTAAGTTTAGGAATGTTTGAAATGTCGAATTATAAAATTGATTCCTTGGACAAAATTATACCAATATTTATGTCACATTTTAATTTCGTTAGCGCTAGGTGTTTCAAACCTAAAGCGCTTCAATAATTCATTCATTCGTTCAATGAGTCGCTCGGTTATCGATAGATGTCAGTATTCTAAAACCACGTTGTCAATCCATATTAATAAATCACTGGCAGGTTACACAAGTAACCAAACCATTATTTCACTTGTGTTCTTAAAAAAATAAGAAATTATGTTACCTTGACGGCGTCCTGTTGTAATGTCAACCTAATTTCTTTGGCTGTAAGGTCTAATATCACTTGTGTGGCACGATGGCTACTAGCCTGAGGAGAACTAATGACAGTAGTTTGTCGAGGGGGTCGAGGGTTCCTCTCTGGAGCCACTTGGGGATGGTGGTGCGCGCGTGGCTGAAGCCGAGCTTCTGCAGGATGTAGTCCACGCCGTATGGTTCGATGGACTTGCCGGCCCAGGATAGAAGTCTGGCGAACAAAGCAACAAAAAATATAGATTAGTATCGGCGATTGTTTTTTTTTCTACTGACAATGAACTTACTAATAGTATTAAATTGATAAATGATGGAGAAGTATTCAAATAAATAGGCCCATAGATTGATAGTATTACAAATTACTTAAATATATGTTAGTAGAACAATTAGGCACACATGCACAATAATATAACATTACAAAAACATCACAATCACAGGAAGATTTATCAAGCCATGTCTGACGTGTAGCTTAAGAAATCTATCCATTCCAAATATCCCAAATGACATTTCCGGATCTTGTGGTCTCCAATCACCTGTTGAAACTGGAAACTGTTGAAGAAGCTACTTTTTATATGTTCGAAACATTTAAAAAGTAGCCACTCCACCAGTTTCCCTTCTGCTGTAGGCCTTCTGTGTCTTCTATGTAGAAACTAGCGGTTGTGAAGCAGATATGTTATTTTCGTAGAATACTGTGTTTTATGACGATAAATATAATTATGTGTCATGGAAAAGTATTAAAATGAAATTGGCGTTTTTTTCTCACAAATAGAGAACCTCGTCACTTATATGTTTTAAAATATTCATCAATTGCTTGGTATTATATCGAATAATGACCATCATAGACAGCTACCAATAGTAAAAAAACTTATAGTTTTCTAAACATAAAAAATACCTTAAATTTTTTTTTTTAACTTAGCCCAAACTTATTTTTGTTGCTTAATCTAAATTGCATACGTTATCTTAGTTTTTAAACACTAGTGCATAAAAGTTTTAAAACATTAGTGTTCATCTTCATGGTTGTTATATAAATTAAGAAAATGTTGCGCGCCGCCCGGCATCTATATGGTAGTAAGTAGTGGCGACAAACCGCACGGTGGGCTCCAGATGCCACGTGACGCAGCGGTAGTCGCGGTAGTCCTGCGGCGGGCCCTCGGCGCGCGCGCGGCCCGCCTCGCCCCACGCGCGCCGCCCGGCATCTATATGGTAGTAAGTAGTGGCGACATACCGCACGGTGGGCTCCAGATGCCACGTGACGCAGCGGTAGTCGCGGTAGTCCTGCGGCGGGCCCTCGGCGCGCGCGCGGCCCGCCTCGCCCCACGCGCGCCGCCCGGCATCTATATGGTAGTAAGTAGTGGCGACATACCGCACGGTGGGCTCCAGATGCCACGTGACGCAGCGGTAGTCGCGGTAGTCCTGCGGCGGGCCCTCGGCGCGCGCGCGGCCCGCCTCGCCCCACGCGCGCCGCCCGGCATCTATATGGTAGTAAGTAGTGGCGACATACCGCACGGTGGGCTCCAGATGCCACGTGACGCAGCGGTAGTCGCGGTAGTCCTGCGGCGGGCCCTCGGCGCGCGCGCGGCCCGCCTCGCCCCACGCGCGCCGCCCGGCATCTATATGGTAGTAAGTAGTGGCGACATACCGCACGGTGGGCTCCAGATGCCACGTGACGCAGCGGTAGTCGCGGTAGTCCTGCGGCGGGCCCTCGGCGCGCGCGCGGCCCGCCTCGCCCCACGCGCGCCGCCCGGCATCTATATGGTAGTAAGTAGTGGCGACATACCGCACGGTGGGCTCCAGATGCCACGTGACGCAGCGGTAGTCGCGGTAGTCCTGCGGCGGGCCCTCGGCGCGCGCGCGGCCCGCCTCGCCCCACGCGCGCCGCCCGGCATCTATATGGTAGTAAGTAGTGGCGACATACCGCACGGTGGGCTCCAGATGCCACGTGACGCAGCGGTAGTCGCGGTAGTCCTGCGGCGGGCCCTCGGCGCGCGCGCGGCCCGCCTCGCCCCACGCGCGCCGCCCGGCATCTATATGGTAGTAAGTAGTGGCGACATACCGCACGGTGGGCTCCAGATGCCACGTGACGCAGCGGTAGTCGCGGTAGTCCTGCGGCGGGCCCTCGGCGCGCGCGCGGCCCGCCTCGCCCCACGCGCGCCGCCCGGCATCTATATGGTAGTAAGTAGTGGCGACATACCGCACGGTGGGCTCCAGATGCCACGTGACGCAGCGGTAGTCGCGGTAGTCCTGCGGCGGGCCCTCGGCGCGCGCGCGGCCCGCCTCGCCCCACGCGCGCCGCCCGGCATCTATATGGTAGTAAGTAGTGGCGACATACCGCACGGTGGGCTCCAGATGCCACGTGACGCAGCGGTAGTCGCGGTAGTCCTGCGGCGGGCCCTCGGCGCGCACGCGGCCCGCCTCGCCCCACGCGCGCCGCCCGGCATCTATATGGTAGTAAGTAGTGGCGACATACCGCACGGTGGGCTCCAGATGCCACGTGACGCAGCGGTAGTCGCGGTAGTCCTGCGGCGGGCCCTCGGCGCGCGCGCGGCCCGCCTCGCCCCACGCGCGCCGCCCGGCATCTATATGGTAGTAAGTAGTGGCGACATACCGCACGGTGGGCTCCAGATGCCACGTGACGCAGCGGTAGTCGCGGTAGTCCTGCGGCGGGCCCTCGGCGCGCGCGCGGCCCGCCTCGCCCCACGCGCGCCGCCCGGCATCTATATGGTAGTAAGTAGTGGCGACATACCGCACGGTGGGCTCCAGATGCCACGTGACGCAGCGGTAGTCGCGGTAGTCCTGCGGCGGGCCCTCGGCGCGCGCGCGGCCCGCCTCGCCCCACGCGCGCCGCCCGGCATCTATATGGTAGTAAGTAGTGGCGACATACCGCACGGTGGGCTCCAGATGCCACGTGACGCAGCGGTAGTCGCGGTAGTCCTGCGGCGGGCCCTCGGCGCGCGCGCGGCCCGCCTCGCCCCACGCGCGCCGCCCGGCATCTATATGGTAGTAAGTAGTGGCGACATACCGCACGGTGGGCTCCAGATGCCACGTGACGCAGCGGTAGTCGCGGTAGTCCTGCGGCGGGCCCTCGGCGCGCGCGCGGCCCGCCTCGCCCCACGCCGCGCGCGCGCCGCCCGGCATCTATATGGTAGTAAGTAGTGGCGACATACCGCACGGTGGGCTCCAGATGCCACGTGACGCAGCGGTAGTCGCGGTAGTCCTGCGGCGGGCCCTCGGCGCGCGCGCGGCCCGCCTCGCCCCACGCCGCGCGCGCGCCGCCCGGCATCTATATGGTAGTAAGTAGTGGCGACATACCGCACGGTGGGCTCCAGATGCCACGTGACGCAGCGGTAGTCGCGGTAGTCCTGCGGCGGGCCCTCGGCGCGCGCGCGGCCCGCCTCGCCCCACGCGCGCCGCCCGGCATCTATATGGTAGTAAGTAGTGGCGACATACCGCACGGTGGGCTCCAGATGCCACGTGACGCAGCGGTAGTCGCGGTAGTCCTGCGGCGGGCCCTCGGCGCGCGCGCGGCCCGCCTCGCCCCACGCGCGCCGCCCGGCATCTATATGGTAGTAAGTAGTGGCGACATACCGCACGGTGGGCTCCAGATGCCACGTGACGCAGCGGTAGTCGCGGTAGTCCTGCGGCGGGCCCTCGGCGCGCGCGCGGCCCGCCTCGCCCCACGCGCGCCGCCCGGCATCTATATGGTAGTAAGTAGTGGCGACATACCGCACGGTGGGCTCCAGATGCCACGTGACGCAGCGGTAGTCGCGGTAGTCCTGCGGCGGGCCCTCGGCGCGCGCGCGGCCCGCCTCGCCCCACGCGCGCCGCCCGGCATCTATATGGTAGTAAGTAGTGGCGACATACCGCACGGTGGGCTCCAGATGCCACGTGACGCAGCGGTAGTCGCGGTAGTCCTGCGGCGGGCCCTCGGCGCGCGCGCGGCCCGCCTCGCCCCACGCCGCGCGCGCGCCGCCCGGCATCTATAAACACATTGTGGTTAGCTCTCAACGTTCGCTTTACGAAATCCCCGATGCAAAATCTATAAATCTGTAGAATTATGCGATCTAACATTTCTGGTGACCTTGCGTGTTCTATCTCGCTCGCATAATACATTTACTTAAATCTTATGAACATGAAAATTAAACTTTTCCATAACTATCTACACTAATATTATAAAAAGAAAAGATTTTTATTTTTGTGTGTATGTTTGTAATGAATAAACTCAAAAACTGTTTTCCCGCCGATTTCAAAAATTCTTTCACCATTAGAAAGCTACATTCACCCTGAGTAACATAGGCTATAATTTATAAAGATTACACGCGGGCGAAGCCGCTGGCGGTAGCTAGTCATTTATATAAAAACAATGAACCGTAACAAAGTCAATCGTAATATCTAATCAGTGTCCTCGATCAATATATTAACAAGTCTAATTTAATTCTATGATTTAAATAGATTCGATTATTTGAAAATGCTATAAGTAAACTTTAATCGGCGCTATTATGTAAAAAAAAAAACATAAAAAAACAGTAATATTAAACTTACCACTCGGTCCTTCTCCTTGATATAAGAAGATATGAGGTCGTGCAGGAACAGGAATGCCTCGGCATCCACAGACACGAATATGTGATCCTCAAACTCTGTGATGAAACTGCACTCCACGACCGGTTTCTCATCTATGAGATAATAAATATTCAAATTAGTTGGAATGATATCATACCACTTATTTGAGAATTTGTAAAGGTCAGTACACACGCAAAAAAATCCCTGCGCATATAAACCGATTGTGATTGTTATAAAACTTACCTAACTTATTTACTTACTTAACTTTCGCTCCCTCAGACAGAAAAACAGAAGGAGTTTAGTAAAAGGTAATTAAGTATAATTACCTTTTACTAAACTCCTTCTGTTTTATAAAAAAGTTTATAATTTTTCTGCAGGTAAGTCTCGTTTCCAGCTTTCCAGCATTTTTATAATATCCAGGATGTGACGTGAACAAAATCTAGTTAATTAGACATTTCGAGCTTGGCCAATCGAACGTACAGCTGATGACAGTTGGTGTTGTCCTCGTTTTTGCGGTGTCGTTGATACGACTATCGCAAATTGCGAGCCTCACGGACGTTACATTTTCGAATGTCTCATAACAAGGTTGTAGTAGGTAGTGCTTTTCCGTTTCATGTTGGTTTCTATTGTGTGTAGATAAACTTAAGATGCAGAAAAGTGCAACGGACCGGCGTCGGTGGGCGCGGCGCGCGCCTGCAGGTGGTGCGTGCGCAGGTGCAGCTGCAGCGACGGCAGCGCGAAGATCACCTCGCGCACGTGCGCGTCGGCGCCCGCCTTGTGCCCGGGGGCGCCGGCGCCCGCGCTGGCGCCGCTGGCGCCGCTGGCGGTCGACGACGTGGTGCCCGTCGGGTCGCGCTCCAGGGACGGGAACAGCTCGATTGCTGGAGAAAACATATTTTTTTAGTAAGTGTATTATTTTGATTACAATGCATGTGCTCGATAAGGGCGTTTCCAAAGCAGCCAAATTATTCGAAAAGTGCCACTTTTTCCCACTAGTGCATTTTGCTTTTCAGTATTTTTTTTATTATTAACTCCGTCGTCATCCCGATGTTGTTTTTGTTTTAAATTATACATAAGGGGGATGGGGGGCGCCGTGTGAGCGAGCCCCGGCAGGAACGCAGTTCCGTAGGAATAAAACTAATCCTACTCTAGATTTAGATTTTGAACAATATAAGTATTAATTTTATTTCTTCACACAATACATATCGTTGTATAATACACGTGCGTAGGATAATTTCCTACTTTCCGCACTTATATAGTAAATAACTATTGTAATACAGGTTGTTTTTTTAATCACCTGTCAATCATTAAGTACGTGATTCTGATTCTGCGCATCATTCTGTGCACTTATTTTAATCATCCAAATAGTAGTATTTTCGTGGTAGTAGGTATGTACTTTTTCAATGTTGTAGAAAGTAGGTGAAAGGCTAAGTCCGAGCGCCATGACGTCATACTTTTATAGGTATGCTAAGACAATTATTTATCGTTCTCACACCAACAAAGACTTTAGCTTAGGATAGATGGAAAAGGACAGGAAATTGGCAATAGCACAAGTGACTTAAGTAATCTGATTACATTCGCGACGTTGATATAAAAGCTTGCGGACAACGGGTGTCGCAAGCTTCGCAGGGCAAAGCTCAGCACGGACTGTGCGCGCGCACCAGGAACCTGTTGAACGGACGTCTCTGGTCGTGGTATGTCGGACGATACGCAAATTCGCAAGACGTAATTTTGTTTTAATGTCTGTGTCTGTGTCAATAGGTGGACCGATGACCTTGTGAAGGCCGCTGGAATCCGCTGGATGCGAGAAGCACAAAACCGGTCGAAGTAGCGATGCATTAGGGAAGCCTATGGGCAGCAGAGAACTTCTTTCAGCTGAGATGATGATATTGCAACAACTAAATCAGACCAACTCACCATCAATCTCACTATTAGCGAAGGCATAATGGAACCACTCCTTCAGCGTCTTGAACTGCGGCGGGAACAGCAGGGCCCTGGTCATGCGACACACGGTGGCCATGGACACGTGCGCGCGGGCCCCTGAGCCGCCGGGGCCCAGGCCGCCCAGGCTCGCGGTCAGGCTCTGTACTACGTGGACTTCCATCGAACCTGCACACCAAACATACGTAACACGTATAATAGTCATGCCAATACAACTTCATGAAAATCTTCATACGTTATACTATATTATTATTTCTTTTTTTTTGCTTGTGAATAAATGTACAAAAAGATTTTTAGGATCCTCTGTCAGTGTTTCCGAATCATATACTTATATGATTAAATAGAGATTAATTCAGGAACCATTTTTTTTTTTTAGATTTTTTTTAATTGTGTTCTGTTTTTTTTCTCTACAGATACGACACTTCTGGTTTTTTTTTAACACCCTTTGTTACACCAAATAATGTCCCAAAAATACCTTTTATTTTTATTGTTTTAGAACGCTGAAAAGTTGAATACTTCGACTTCCATTAGAATTTGGATAGGCCTTATTTTATCGTTTTAATACACACAATGGAAATAAACAGCGATTTCTCACCCTCTTCACTGGCGACTTGCTGCGCTTCTGTGGCGAAGCTGATGCAAGGGTCCTTTAGACTGAACAGCGCCCAGGATTTTGATTTGAAGCTGTTGCCGTGGAAACAAGCTAGTGATATGTTGGTGCCGTGGAGTTCCATTGTACCGCCAAGAACGGTGCCTAGAGGAAAGACACGTAAAACATTTCATTTAAAATAGATTCCTGACCTAATTTTTTCTAACATTTTGGTAAATGAAGACTATAACTTATAATTGCGCTTATTATAGCAGACCGTTTAAAAAAGAGTTTCAAAATATGATGCTATGATGATCTGATGATTACATTTTAATACATTGGAATGGGTCGGTTTTAAGAGTAAACTTTCTACGTTTTATGAAGTTGTATTGTAAAAAGACCACGCTATTACATTACTTTTAAAAAGAGAATAAAACCCTGATTACTACTAATAAATCAGAAAGCAAAATAGATTGAAAAATGCTATTTTGATTGGTTGACCAAAATATCTACAATAAATTGACAAAATAATTCCGTAGGGTTGAAATTGAGGGTGGATGACACAAGGATCTTTTGGCGCTCGAATGATATTGACAAGGGGGCGGTAAGCATTTGTGCGATTGTTTTTGTAAAATGTCACTTGAAATGTATTAAAAAAACAAGAGGGCGGTGTTTGTTCCAATTTTGGGCACGCGCCAAAAGAAGCTTTTAGCGCTATAGCTATATTACCGTTAGCGGGCAGCGGTGTGGGCAGCGTGGACAGCTGCATGCCCGACACGAGCTGTAGCACCTTCTGCCAGTGGCGGTGGTGGCGCAGCTCGGGCGGCGCGGCCGGGGCCGGCCCGCCCGGCGCGCCCGACCCGCCCGGCGCGCTCGGCCCGCCAGGGGCGCCCGGCACGCCCGGCGCGCCCGCGCCCTGGCCCGCCGGCGCGCGGCCCGCGAGTGGCGCTGGGGGCACAATACTAGATTATTCACTGAGGGCATAAAGCAATGTCTGTTGTCACGGGCGCTATATTGAATTCCGCACGTAACGAAGGGTTCTAGTGCTCCCAAGCGCAACTCAGAACTCCCTGTCCGAGTTAACTCCTGAGCGGAGCGAGAGGCTTAGACTAGAATCTTCAGTGCAGCGAGACATTCAAGCTGGCCCAAGACAAACCATCTTCATTCCCGACGTGAATACTTTTCACACCTGGGAAGTACAATACGGCCGATATAACTTGGCAGTTCTGAACTTCGCGCAGAGGGCTGCGTAATAACATTTTTGGAACAAAATGGTGACATGAGGCGAATGTGAGTGACATGCGTGGAAGTTCATAGTGCTTATGTTCAGACCCTGATAAGTTACATCGACTGTATTGTAATAAAAATCAATTTGATTTTCAAATGTAAGAAAGTTTTCATACGAATTTTGTGTCGAGGTTCCAAATTCAAATCGCATATTTATTTGCCCAGCGGGTCATAATGAAATTTATTGTTATTTCCCGGCTAGACCCTCAGGGCTTTCATGAATTACTTTAATTTTATTTTATTACTTTAATCTTTATAAATTATATGTCCGTTGTAACGTTGTGGCTTCACACCTGAACTTAGTCGAGTAGTTAGTATGTTACTAAGTGGTTGAGCACAACACTAAATTACATGCCCAACACTACTTGACAGACTACTCATTCATTTCATCTGTAACCAGCCATACTAGCGGTTCGTTATGTAGAACCCCTAGATTTACCATGTGCCCCGAGTCTAGGGTGAGTTCACCATTATTATTATACCTATTATACTGTACTGTGTGCTCCTTGTGCCATCTGCAATGGTTATGCTCTCTAAGCATGGCTTGTCACAACATAACCTAAAATCACCTGTCATTCTGCCACGCTGTGATTGCGCTCTATCTCTGCCTGTAAGCCGCTGCGATGTATTATGCTTACCTATCCTGCTTCTCCTACCGTTCTTGGTCGCTGGGGAGGCTAGCACATCGCACGCGGCTTGCTGACATCTGCACCGCATCTGACATGCGCTCCCTAACGCGCTTTCAGGGTTCTACACGGCGATTCTACATCCCGGGTTCTACGTATCGGCTTCTACACGGCGATTCTACACGTCGATTCTACATCCCGGCTTCTACGTATCGGCTTCTACACGGCTTCTACATCCCGGGTTCTACATCCCGGGTTCTACACGGCGATTCTACATCCCGGTTCTACGTACCGGCTCTTCTACACCTCGGCTTCTACATCCCGGATTCTACACCCCGGCTACTACTTCCCGGCTAAGGACAGGACGCGTTGGCATGCTGCCAATGCCCGCTACCAAGTCCTTGCCGAGGCCTGGCCTACCTGCGGCCTACCGCCGTGATCTACCTGCGGCCTACCGCCGCGAACTACCTGCAGGCCTGTGCTGACAGGCCTCCTCGTCGGCCACGTGTGCTACCCTACCGTTCCAGCTAAGCCTGCGCTGGCAGGCCCCTTCCTACTACAACGGATGACCAAGGACGGTACCCTTCTACCTACCTAAGTGTGCGAGTGCTCGGAAAGATCAGTGACCTTACCCGCGACCTAGCTGTGGATCTACTACCTATTATATGTATCAAACTACCCAGCTGGTTTCATTCCTCTCTCTACACTACCTACCTACCTACCTATCCGTTAACGGCCTGCGCAGCCTACCTGCAAAGCCCTAGCCGTTACACCGTGGATGGGTGACCATTTTCACATATCGAGACTCCTCCGTGCCTCGGAAAGTACGTTAAGCCGTTGGTCCCGGATGTCATTTGTGGATCTTTGACAGTCGTTACGAGTCGTCAGAAGCACGAAAGTCTGACAACCAGTCTAACCAAGGGGTATCGTATTACCCAGTTACTGGGTTGTGGAGGTCAGATAGGCAGTTGCTTCATGTAAAATACTGGTATTTAGCTGCATCCGGTTAGACTGGAAGCCGTACAGCTTACAGCCGTACAGCCATACAGCCAACATAGTTGGGAAAAGGCTAGGCAGATTGAGATTGATTGTTACTCAGGGTGAATGTAGCTTTCTAATGGTGAAAGAATTTTTGAAATCGGCGCAGTAGTTTTTGAGCTTATTCATTACAAACATACACACAAAAATACAAATCTTTCCTCTTTATAATATTAGTTTATTAATTATTCGAAGCACAGCTTGAAATATGTCACAGATGATCTTGACAAAAAACTGGAAAAAACAATGGATATGGGACATACAGGCTTGATCATAAGATTATACTTACGTTCCCTTCGATCTCGCCTGGCAGTCGTATAATTCGGATGTAGCGAGCTGAACACCCGCTTGCTGGACTTAAACTGCTGCGTGAAGAACTCTTCAAGCTTCAGCTGCATCTTCAGCAGGTCAGGAGTGGTACTCCGAGACATGAGGATCTGGAGCTGATGCCAGCTTAGTGTTCCATGTGTGAGGATGATCGCTGGCCTGGGGGAGAATAAGGGGGTTAGAGAAAGTGGAGTATTTAGCGCTTACTGCGCATTTTATAAGGCCCTATTTTATTTTATATTTTCTTATCTTCTGCACTCAGAGACATCATTTAAAAATAATCAATCATTATCTTTAGTTGACTGTCATATCTGAGAAGCTTTAATTAGAGAGAAGTGGAAAGAGATTAGGGAGGCGTTTGCCCTGCAGAAGGACACACATTGGCTTTTAATCCATACTAATATTATAAATTCGAAAGTAACTCCGTCTGTCTATCTGTCTGTCTGTCTGTCTATATATTACCTTTTCACGCCTAAACCACTGAACGTAGATAGATAGATGACATCTCGGTGAAGGACATAGGCAACTTTTTATCGACATACCACGCGGGCAAAGCCACGGGCGGAAGCTAGTAATAAATATATTAGTACATGTCAACAACACTGAAATATAGTAAATCTCTCATATTTTTGACTGACACCGTTTTAATATTTTTGAGTGACGTCTGTGAGTGTGACAGTTAATTTTTATTTGGGAAAGTTGATCTTTCTCATGGTAAAAGGACCATGATCAATAAAATAGGGCCTTATAGCTTACCCGTCTTCCTGTTCTTGATCTTCTGGGTAGCTATGTGAGAGATCGTGCGAGTTAGTTACGCTGTTACAATGTTATGTTCGAGCACTGTGCTTGCCTAGCGCGTTTAGCCTACGAATGTAGCTTGCTAAAGTTTAAGTAGTCGTTTGCGCACCTAATTTAATGTGCGCTGAGTTTTTAGTAATTAAATATATCGCTCGGTTTTCTGTCAAAAAAATGTTTAGACAATTTTTGCGCCATTCTACACAACAAGATTCAGTTTGATCAAAAGACAACAAATAAGCGAAAAGGTAATTAACTTTTGTACGCGAAATTGAATGTTATTCATATTGAGGTATGTGGTTAATATTCTTTTTTTCTTTTCATCAATTCATTATCAAAATCACACATTTATTAGCCCTAGACTATGCAATGGAAGCTTGAAAGTGGCGTTAGTCCTACGGTAAAACAACACAAGCTCCAACTAAAGCCACCAACTTCTTCAGCCCCTCACCTGGATGTGGGCCGATGTGGATGGTGCGCCGGCTGCCTGTTCCTGGCCAGCCACTCGTCCCTGAGCCGGGCCTGCAGGCGCGACACGCGCGCCATGAGCACGGGCGTGCCCATGTACTCACCTGGATGTGGGCCGGTGTGGATGGTGCGCCGGCTGCCTGTTCCTGGCCAGCCACTCGTCCCTGAGCCGGGCCTGCAGGCGCGACACGCGCGCCATGAGCACGGGCGTGCCCATGTACTCACCTGGATGTGGGCCGGTGTGGATGGTGCGCCGGCTGCCTGTTCCTGGCCAGCCACTCGTCCCTGAGCCGGGCCTGCAGGCGCGACACGCGCGCCATGAGCACGGGCGTGCCCATGTACTCACCTGGATGTGGGCCGGTGTGGATGGTGCGCCGGCTGCCTGTTCCTGGCCAGCCACTCGTCCCTGAGCCGGGCCTGCAGGCGCGACACGCGCGCCATGAGCACGGGCGTGCCCATGTACTCACCTGGATGTGGGCCGGTGTGGATGGTGCGCCGGCTGCCTGTTCCTGGCCAGCCACTCGTCCCTGAGCCGGGCCTGCAGGCGCGACACGCGCGCCATGAGCACGGGCGTGCCCATGTACTCCAGACGCAGCTCGAGCGCGGCCAGGCGCACGCCGCACACGTGGCCCGGGTTGCAGCCCGCTTCCTCTTCGATGTGCACTAAGGGAAGGCAGGCTTGTAATTAGTGAGCTGTCAAATATCGAGCTTCCATAGGTTATGTGAAAGATCAAACGTTTTGTAAGTACACGTAATAGTGAGTCTCAGGCAAATCGTAGTACAGTAGTACCCAACTGATATGGCTTACCGATGTACCTGCGCAGAAGATGAATTTTCAAAGCACGCTCCACGCACCGCGCTTCTGTTTCCTGTACCGCTATCGATCGGCAGCCGCCGCCACATTAGCGCGCGCCGCGTGGCATGTTATGCAGCCATACTTCCGAGTGAGACTGAACTAACAGCTGCAGTGTATTATGAACCTTATAGTAGTGATCTAAGGTTGATTGTAAGTTTTAAGTATTCTTTCATTAATCTTCGGGACCATACTTTCTTTTCTGTGCGAACGAAGACGACGCGCCTTATCAGTTGGGTACCACTGTAGTAGCACAACTAAGTGATAAAAATATTTTCAGCATAAGCTAGATGCGCCGAGTCTATTGTATTTAAGGGTTAAAACATTTTCTTTATTTTATTGTGCACAGAAATAGTTGGTATTTTAGTTGTTACTTTGTCAGTGTCGATCATTCTGTGTTACAAAAGATCAGGTTCTTCCAACTTTATGCTAAACCGTGAGGGCGCGACCCATGTCTATTTGTAGGGACCAAGACTCGGACGGACACGAACGCCGCACGGTGTAGCATGAACTGCTTCATATAAAACGTTAGTTCCGTTCCGTCCGCCCGTACCGTAGGTGTCGATGGCCGACAGCGCGATGGCCCCGCCCACGATGCCGCCGCGCGCGTCCAGCTCCGAGCCGGCCAGCGCCACGCCCACCAGCATGTTGCGGTGCCCGGTGCTGCCGATGCTGAGCCGGCCCGTGCAGTTGAAGTCGCGCGACTGCCAGCTACAGTCAACACAAACGTAAGCATCGGAAACTATCTCTGACAGTCACAATAAACACAAAATCAACCTTTGAAAAAACTTTTCTCCAAATGGGAATGATGAGAAAAATCGATTCAAACACTGTAATCTTAGGCTGAGTCCTGAACTCCTGAGTGACGGCACACCGCGCAGGCGGATTGCGAAGCAGATTTATCAGACTGATGTCTAGTAGGCGTCCTGAGTGACAGCGCACCGCCGTAGTTTGTTGCTATGGCACTACCATTGCCATAGCAACGAACTCAAAGACGTAACACTGTAGTAACGTCCTGTCAGAATATTAATCAACGATTAATTCGTGTTTTTGAGTGCATTTTTCCATTAAAAAGTGAAACATTGTTATAGTGTATGGATAACATAGTAATTAATGAAGATTATGAATTCGATTTTTCGATCTTTTACGTATACGTTCATACAAAGTTATCGCGGCATGTATAATGAGAAACGTCAAATGCGCCGAGAAAGGCGCGCGCCCACTCGCACTCCGAATAAGTTGGAACATCTCGAACGAAATATGTTTTATCCGCCGTTTATTCCGCCTGCGCGGTGCTCCGTCACTCAGGACTCAGCCTTAAGGTTTCTGACTTATCCAAGAAGAAATAGCAGCGGTAAGTACGGGAATGACACGCCCCCACATTTATATTGCAAACCTGGAACTCGTAGCATACAGCATAGCTACGCCGGAGCAGGCTGTGCTACGCATGGCTATGTTCTGGTGCTACGCGCTAACTTTCGCTTGCGGCTATGCATGCCTTTACAGCACTATACAGTATGTTGTTTTATTCATATCCATAGAAAAGTAGTTTTTATATGAATGAGACTAATATTATATTATATTTTTTAGTACTGCTTTAGATTTTTATCAGTGCTATACAGAAAAAAAACACAATATTCTTACCTAACATTGCCCATAACGTTACCCATGTTCATGTGCACGTTGAGCTTGGTGAAGTTGACGGCAAACAGCACGAGTGTCTCCCACGCCGCGCCCATCGCAGGCACTGCCGGTTTGCTACTATCTGTACACAGCACATTATAAATTATCAACATTATTATCATCAATTTCGCACCAACACATCTATACTCCAAGAACTCGGCATCAAGCAGCGTCTATCGGCTACAGTACAGGCTCGAATACTTCGATTCTTTGGACATGTATCACGACGGGGAAACAATTCTATAGAACGTCTTGTAGTGCAGGGAAAGGTCGAAGGAACAAGAGCACGCGGCAGGTCACCCATGCGATGGACCGACCAGATTAAATCCGCAGTGGGCGGCCCATTACTCGAATGTACACATATAACAGCCGACAGAGAGGGATGGCGTCGCATCGTCAGGCAAATCACGGCTGTGCGAAATCTCACTGCAACTTGATGACCACGACCGCTCTGTCAAGAGTGCACCGACAAAGAACACATTTATATATGTATATTTTATGATGTACATAATAAAGAGTATTCTATTCTATTCTATTCATAAATTATCATCATTATCAAAGAGTCAAATCACTGGATCAGTAATAGCGAGAGGTTATGTACGACATTTCATACGCCAGAGGGCCTAGACAAGTGACAATCGCTTCGAAAGCGTTTCGAATTTCTACAACGACTCAACAGGATTGACATAAGCTTTTCGATAGCTTATGTCAGTCCTATACGTTTTTGCCTTCGCCATCAACGTTATCGCTGATAGAATGTCACTTTATCTAGGGCCTCTGAATGCTTGATTCATGTTGAAATCAGTATAGTTTAAGTCCCGATCTGCTAAGATTGGATATAGTCCTGGTAAATCTGTTTTGACATTAAATTACCTTTTGATTTTTGATGCTCTGGAACAGTCTTCGTTTTCTCTCTCTGTGGCAGTACAGGTGATACTGGAACGTTGCTGCTTGATGGCCTGAGAAAAACACGGTTAACTTTAATATACAAAAAACCTTCTCCAAAGAACAACTAAATATTGCTAGTAAAAATAATATAACACAAAATAAACAATCTGCGTTCGAATTTAGATTCTGAACATACAAACAAGTATATACACATATTTTTTACAATAACTCAGTTTCAAATATTTTGATGACATTTTAAATAGTACAGAGTCATTCTGAAATCAACTTAATATGGACTGGAATAAAGTTGATATTTGTAGAAGAGGAAATAACATCAATAAACATAGTAATAGTGATTTCGTCTTACCCGTGATCCCGCGTGTCGTGTAAACTAAGGTCGCCTAAGAACATGCGTCTCACGATCGTCCGTCTGTACCACGCCTTAGGGAAGGCGAGGATCTCGCCCAACCGACGCATGTCGTATTTGAACCACGCTGAGCCGACGTCCACGATTGCTGGTGGAGGAAAATTACATTTATATGATGTTTCGAGAATCTAAAAGATTTTAATATTTTTATTCGATAGTTTACATCGTCAAACAATAGTTAAAAAAAATTCGACGGCACAAAAGCAATTTAAAGTAGTTAAAAAAATGTTTAAAAATGTCCAACCGATCCGGGCTATTTAAACGCCCTCCATTTGGCGCGCTTGGTGTGGTGACGTCACAGTCCGTAAAAACAGACAAGCAACTGTCAAGTCAACGTCAAACACTCCTTTTTCTATGAGCGTTTGACATTGACTTGACACTTGTTGATTGACTTGACATTGACATTTTGATTGTTATATGGGATTGTTACGTCACATCCGCTCTTAGCCTTTTCAAGTATTTGAATTACCCACAGTTTTTTTGGACTTTAAAAAAAATAATTTCTCGCTCAAAAAGAAATTTTATTCAAAAATATTGATGGAGGCATAATTCTGAAGTAACATAGTTTATAAAAAAAAAATATTTGACCCATATTTGAATCACATGTCATGCATATTCCCTATTAAAAACTGATGTTGACCTGTAAGTTTTTTATCAAAAAAATTTTTCAACATTCAGAAGATTTCCTTTGATTTCTGTAAGATTATAAGCAACTAAGATCCTAAAATAAAAACACAATATTTCTATACCACTATAAAACCAAAATATACTAACTTGAAAACCGAACGGTAGCCTTCGACTGATCTTGATCCGTTTGAAAGTCCAGTTTCCTCGATCTCGACAGATGAAACTTCACAAATTCCACGTTAATACTCAAGGAGTCTTTCCTCTCCGTGTCCGAGAGGGGCGACCACTGCGCTTCCTTGAGGCTGGACTTCTTGCCTCCGTACGGGTGGAACATGTTCACGGAGAAGTCGGCCAGGCAGCCTGTGACGCTGAGACCGCCCATAGCCACTGCTGGCTCCGCCATTTCTCTGTAGAGTTGGTAGATGTGTTTGTAAATTAGGACGTTAGTTGAAATGTAAGGATTTAAAAAGTAATAAGAGTTTTGGGAAAAAAAAACAAAAACAGAAATATGTGAACACAAAAAAATGCATATGTTATACAGGGTGTTAGGGTAAACACCGAACTCCTTGCAACCAGTGGTTTGGTTTCATTTATAGAACGTAAAATCAATAGAAAATTACAACTTTTTTTTTAAATCTACATTTTACCAAAAGATACGCACGTTCGTTGCCCTATGCGCTAGGGCAACGAACTTGTGTCTCAACACGGGCGGAGGGTGCGGGACGTGACCTGACCGGCCGCGAGCGCGACCCCTCCCTCAATCAGTCAGCTGTTTCGCTAGCGAGCACGGTGTCGGATGAAAATAACGGTTTTCTTTTTGTTGTTTTCGGTAATTTATTTTTGTATTTAATTCAACAACCCATGGTTTGAATGACAAGAGTGTTTACCCTTACATCCTGAATGCAATTTTTAACTTGAAGTATATTTTTTTTCACTTTGTGTCGTATGTGTATCGTGTTGTATATGTATGTAACTGTACTCACTCGTCGCTGGCCCGCTTGGAGCTGAACACGATCTGCAGGCTGGGCAGCTGCAGCAGGCACTCCACGCGCGAGGCCGGCAGGCAGCTGAAGCGGAACGTGCTGGGCTGCATGTGGAAGTGCACTATCACGTCCACCGGGAACGACGCGTACACGTACTGCCCGTACGACGCGCCTTCTACGGAGCGGGAGCGGGACCCACTTTCTGCTTCTATTGGGCAAACAGTAAGTGTGAGTTTAGATGTTACTGAATGCATCGATATTTTATAAAGATTCAAAAATTTAATGTCAATTGTCAGAAGGGATACGTTTGAATTCAAAACTAAGAGCAATTTAGAAACAAACACGAGAGAAATCGGTGGATATGAATACATATTGACCTGTTTAAAAAAAAGGCTGTGTTTTAAATTATACCTGTAATATTCTTTTTACATAATCATAAATCATAACAAACTCACCCGGCGTAGGCGTCGAGAACGATGCTTTAGTCGGGATAGGTTCTAGCGTCTGTTCCAAGAACTCCAGTATGTGTGGGGAGATGATGGTCTCCTCAGGGATGCTCTGCAGCGTGATCCACGCGAACAGGGCCGCCTTCTTGATGCCCACCTTGCGGGCCCCAGGGGGCAGGAGGGGCACTGGTTGGGGGGAGGTGGCTTCTTCCGGCAGGGTTTTTGATTCGTAGTGAACCTGTTGGACAGATTTTATAGCTCGTTAAGAGTAATGTTTTTTGTGACAGTTGGTCGACGTCAGTATAAAAATAAAATAAAATAATGTCAGTTTATATTTCTCAAAAATCTAGTTAATTAGCTTCCTTTTTGACCTCAAATTTTCTTGGAAGTGTGATTTAAAAAACGCATCCTCACTTTCTTTATTATATTACGCCTTTGTAAGCGTTAAAGTTATGTTGCCTGAAATAGTCACTGATCAAGATTATATGTTTATGCACAAGGGTCTGTGAGTACATTTACGTACTAAATTAAAGTTAAATAACAGTAATGTAATAAAATATAGTACTAATTGAATAATAGAGTGCATACCTTGAGGTCCAGGCCCGGCACCCTGAACACCGTGAGATCCAGCGCGGGCGCGTGTCGCGCGGGCGCCTTGCGCCGGGCCCCGGTGGGCGAGCCGCCGCCCGCGGGCCCCTCGCCCAGCCCGCCCGACGCCGAGCGGCCCACTCGCATGCGCCCGCTAGGCACAAACATACAGGTCAGTAAATGCATTACAGCTCGTAAATATGACCTCACAGAAGGACATATAAGATCTCTGAAAACAACAATTGAAGTCTCCAGTTCCCCATGAGTTGTAAGAAGAAATTACAATAAATGGATGAGCGGCACCGGAATTAGCCACAACTTCATACAAGTTACAAACGTGTCGCATTACTTTAATCGTACTTTTTAGGATTTTGATGGACTATAGGTGTTCTTGATCATTTCTGACCTACGTGAAATTTCGGAAATTGACAACTACATTGTAATGCTACCTACCCCTATCCTAAACTGGTGGATGATTTTTACAGGGTATCTAGACCTAAACGAATATTATAATAACTAATAATATGAATAGAGGTAAAATTGTTTTTGTAAAACATTACTTCTGGCAGTTTTCATTCGATTACAATAATTATTTCACTGATAGAAAGCTATACGATAATGCCGACTGCTATAAGATTTATGTTATAAGTTAAAACACGCGGACGAACTCGCGGGCACATGCTAGTATCATTATAAGTGGCCTATCATATACTCACATCTTAATACTATCATCTTCTTTGCTCGGCTCCTTGGTATGCAGCACACACTTGCCACTGTTGATGTACACCTTCACGTCCAGTTCGAAGTCGATGTTCGGCTCCGTTGTCTTTGACTTGCTCGTCTTGTTCTCAGAGGTCAGGCCTTCTGATGGTATGCCGCTGTTACAGAAATAATATAGAGTTATGGTTTGCGCAAGCTACAAAAAAATATAAAACAACTTTGACAACCTCTAATAGAAAAGTAATAGAAAAGTAATAGTAATAGAAAAGTAAATAGTTCGCTTTTTGAAAGAAGAATGGGCAACATAAGTTTAGAAACATGTATTCACCACATTGATGGACAGTTCCACCGGTGGATAAGTCTCTGTTAAACAATCTGGCAGTTAATTTCGTGAAATTTTTAGATATTTTATGGGCCATATTTTAATAGCTATTAATACAATGTGAACCAGGTCCACAGGGTGTTCTTGTGAAATAGATTTATTTAATATGCGACATAAAAGGTACCAAGATGGGTGGATAATCATCATCTGCCTAGCCTTTTCTCAAGTATGTTGGGGTCGGCTTCCAGTCTAACCGGATGCAGCTGAATACCAGTATTTCACATGGAGCGACTGCCTATGTGACATCTACAACCCAGTAATTGGGTAAGGTGGGTGGATAATGTGGATATTTATATATTTTACAAAAGAATATTGTAAAAATTTGAAATAAATTGTATCTACCAACAACATAATTATCAGAAACCCGCTCAATTTCTTTACATACCCGTGATCATGCTTCCTCCTAAGTTCGACTCCTTCAAGCTCGTCAGGCCAGTGATCAGGGTGGGCAGGGAGTGAGCTCTGGCGCTGAACTCCTGGAGTCTGTAGCGGTCGGGAACTGCCTGTGCCGGGGCGAGGGCCACGGAGAGACGCGGTGCGGGACGGGCCTGCCGACACAAGAACGTGGTTTAGAACGGTGATAATATGAAAGGTGGTCAAGAAAAGTGCGACATGGAATCATCCTGAGTGTGTCCTAAGAAAGGTATATGACATTCGATAATTTTTGAGCAACAAGCCGCACATTGATAATATTTACGGTCGCTGTCCGAGAATGTTTACCACCTTAAGGCTTATAATTGCATGCACACATTTATGTCACAAGGTCGATGATTCAAAACTCGAATCTATTTTCTTTATTAAACGTCATTATGGTAATGTGTCAACTTTAAAATTAAGATACAGCATTTTAGACTTTATTGCACACAATGTGGTAAAGAATCTAATTTGAAAACTGATAAACATTTTTAGACCGCGATAGTACTTCATAAGGCAAAAAGTTAAAACTCTAGTTATGTAACGTAGGTACATTATTACATCAGAAGAACAAATCACTGTGGCCGAAATACGGTCTGGAGGTCTTTATATAGTTGAAAATAAATAAATACTAGTCAATCAATATAAATAAAACCCACCTGTAAGCGGCTCACTCTCCATAGAACTCCAGCTACCACCCTCAATAATGTCTGCGAGCCTGTTATCTTCATCACCCAGGAGTAGAGTCTCACCGGAATCACCGACACCAGGTGACATTGTAAGGTTCGGTTCTACGAGACTGTAACACACATCGTTTATTTGAATATTAAGAAAATACAATAGACGCTGATATATTTAGTTACCTATTCCGCTTGACTATTCTTCAAGAGTCATAAAAACCCTGTAAGAAATCGACACGTGTTTCACCTCTCAACGAGGCATCTTCAGGATGACGATTGACCAATTGCAAACCAGAACGCGACGTTTTACCACACCGAGCGCTGGACGCAGAGATTTTTTTTTTTTCGTCTATTGTATTTTATAATGGATTTCCGCAAAGTCACGCCTGAATCAATTAACTATCTTGAATATTAAGGTTTATTTTCTGGATTCTGAAAGACATTTTACAAAAAAAATATGAAAAATCTCAATACAACTGTCATTGTTTGACAAACACAACAGCCAATAAGTGTATAGGGTTTGACAACAGATTAACTTGAGTATTTCAGAATCAATGGTATCCTTTGGCTTTCACAGTCAAGTCTGGCATAAACTGACTTTCCGAATGTCAGTTTTACTTATTACCTTGTTAGATCAAATATACAATAAACCGTAGATTTGTTCATAATAGCCGAACTAATATAAGAAAGTAGAAGTATTTAATTGGGATTCGTATAGAAGATTACAAATTAAACCAAACACACTCACAGAAACATAAAAAAAACTAACTAAAATTAAAACAGTTCAAAAGGCTCCTATCTCAACATGATGCTGCGACATTTAAAAAATAAGTGTCGCAGCGCTGGTATTGTGAAAGGGCCCGCTGTGATGTCACGGATAGATACAGAAATAAACAAAAAAGATGGATGAAAAAAAATAAAAATTAAATTAAATTATTCTAATCCGCGTGTCAGCACCCAACGTCACATCAGTTACTTGTTTATGCCTTTAGTGTCTGAAGTAATATGTTCCTACTTCGTAAAGGTAAGTAATCTAATTGAATTAGTGTCATTATTTTTTACTAACTTCCGCCCGCGGCTTCGCCCGCGCGGTATGTCAATAAAAAGTAACCTATGTCCTTCCCCAGGGTAACATTTATATCCTTGCCAAATTTCGTCGAAATCCGTTCTGTGGTTTAGGCGTGAAAAGGTAACATATAGACAGACAGAGTTACTTTCGAATTTATAATATTAGTATGGATTAATGTACTGTAACATCATATAGGACTTACCCTTCGAAGTCTTTCCTCTCCTGCGGTGGTGTAGGCACGACGAAAGATTTGCTTCTATTAGAACCCAGCCCCAGCTTGCCTTTAGTAATGGAGCTCGCACGCACGCTTTGACGACGAAGCTTCTGAATCATGTCCCTGGGAAAAATAATTCAACTGTAGTAACTAATTTATAGCTAACAAATAAACGATGTCTTATATCATCATCTGCCTAGCCTTTTCCCAACGCAGCCCAGTAACTGGGAAATACGATACGTAACGACTGTCAAAACTCCACAAATGACAGCCGGGACCAACGGCTTAACGTGCTTTCCGAGACACGGAGGAGTCTTGTTAAGTAAAGATGATCACCCATTTACGGACCAACCCCGGCAAGCGTAGCTTAACCTGATGGATCGACCCGTGCTACTGTTATTACTTAGCCTCGAACTTCTACTCTACACAAGCTAAGCAAACTACTCTCCCCAAAATTGGAATTTAGCATGTTCTGTTTCACTGAAATAAACTTTGGACATTACAGGAACAGCACGATATTGAAAAAACCTTTTTTTTATTGACTTTTTTTTAGTGCACCCGTCTCTGCCTTGCTAACTAGTATACCTCCTAAAGTCCTTGAACACGAGCGCCTCCAGGTCATGCAGCCTCTTCATCTCATACTCTATGGTGGTGTGACTGGCACCCAGAGTCCGAAGGTCGTTGATGATCTTGGCCTGTTCGTTCATCTCCTTCTCTATTAACTTGGATCGTTTCTTGGCGTCGATGCTAGTGTCGAACACGAAGGCTGGCAGGTGGTCCGTGTATTTGCGGCGGAGGATTATGCTCTCCTGGTGGATGGCAGGAGAGGTTTTAGATAAGTTTAATAGCTTGCGGTAACCTGGGGTTTACCACCACCGCTTACAGCAGAGATGAAGCTCTACAGCACGTATAGCTCCATCTCTTTCCTCCACTGAAGTAAGATTAATATAATACCGCTTACAGCAGTGGTGGTAGGCGCCCTGAGGACTGTAGCTGGGTATACTGACTATTGGAAGATCGTGAAATATCTTAGAGAAGCCTATTTTGGTGTTATTTAGATAAATTTCATTAGTTGTGTTGCTGCAGTTGGAAAACAGTCTCTAATAAAAAGGCACCTGAAGTAGTTATAGTTGACCTAGTAATTGCTTTACCACTTTTGAACTCCCAGTCAAATAAACCTTCATTAATAGCTCATTTTCATGAGTCGATAATACGGTCGATATACAGCATGCGGGGAGTAATGTAATGACTAATGACTAAGGTACACCATCTGCGGGGAATCCCCTTAGCGGGCATAGCGACAAATGAAATTTATTGGTCGGTAAAAAACGTGTGGAGACTCATACCCACTGAAAATGAACCTACAAAGTAACTGTCAAACGTGCGGTGTAGGTTCTCCGCATACCGCTATCGTTACCTATCGACTAATGAAAACGGTTCCCAGAATACGGGCCCTAATATGGCATGCTATGACCAGCACCCTGTATGCGGGCCCTATCGACTAATAAAAGCGGTTTCCTACATGCGGGCCCTATGGCATGCGTAATAAAAATCTCGCGCACCCCGCATGCCGCGAGCCCTATCGACCGATGAAAATGAGCCTTAAGGTCGAAACTATTCTACTGTCACATCGGTCTTAAAGGAAAAATTTTCCTCGACGTTTTCTGACGTGCAAATGCCATTAAACCTTTGGCTGGTAAAGCAATTACGATGTCGACTATACATTCACCCATTATACCATGGAGTTTCTTGCCGGCTCTTCTCCATAGGAAACGACCAATTGGAACCGTGCACCTAGCTTCTGACGTTTCATAAGTGCCCATGTAGGTTTATGTGAAATAAAATATTTTGATTTTGATTTTGATACCCGACACCGCCACATTAAAATATTTCTTACCTGCGAGTCTTTGCTATTATCAGCCTCATCGTCTAAATCACTTTCATAGTCCATCTTCAGAGGATCTTCCTCTTCGTACCCTGTCAGCATGGTGAGCGTATGTCCTAGAGCGGACAGCTGTTTGCCGACGTTCACGTCCAGGTGTATGTCCACGCCTTCCATCTGCCAGGACACGTTCAGGAACCATTTGGCATTTTCTAAAAAGAAACATGTATTTTAAAGTTGAAGATTTTCAGTTACATAATCAGCCTATAATGTTCCCACTGCTGGGACACAGGCGTCCTTTCTGCGCTTTACTTTTACTTTATGTAAATTATTACATCACCACTGCGCTTAAAACGGTGAAGGAAAATAAAGAGAGGAAATCGGCATGTTCTAGAACCAAAAATTCGAAGACATGTGACATTTACCAACTGCCACTGGGCCCGCTTGGTAGACTATAGCCCACTTCCTCCCGAAGTGGGATGGCCTGTGTCCCAGCAGTGGGAATATTGTAGGCTGATTATGCTATAGTAATGCTTCTTGGTGGCTGAAATAGATAGTGGTAGTAGTTCCTTTTGTTGTTTCGTAGTTCCTAACGAATTTTAGCAAGAAATTCAAGTTCCTTTTGTTTTTTGTGTTCATAATTATTGTGTGTATCTAAGTGCCAAATAAATATATTTACTTTCTTCCTACTTTCTTTTAAGGAGTAACACAAATTAAGAACTTTGATAAATTGATTATCTGCGACTCACCATTATGTTTAGCAGCAGTAGTCCGACTACAGACTTCATAAGTCCCTTCTGACACACAGCAAACATTCAAGCTGGGTTCATCGGCCCTGGGCTTCCAGTCATCGAGCGACGCTTCGAAGTCATCTGCGAAGCGCAGGCAGAGGCCCACGAAGCGGCCCTTGGAGACCAGCGCGCCCGACGAGCAGGCGCCGATGTTGGTCGAGTCCAGCGTCACCACCACCGCGCCGCGCGCCTCGCCCTCGCCGCACCACGCGCCGCGCGCCACGCCCCAGCGCGCCTGGGACGGTAGCTTGGTTACTTCTGATGTTTATCGAGCCTATTCATTCATCTTTTACAATCCCTTTATTTACGAAATAAGGCAAAATTAACTAAGGATGATGATTTTTTGAAAATCGATTTTTGTTTTAGAAATCGCTTGCTTCATATTCTATAAAACTTACCATAGGCGGTTGGTTCAGCGGCAGACATATTCCTATATCATCCACGTTCAGTTGTAAGAACAACGTGCTCAGATGTGGCGTTGTAATTTGTGATGTCAGTTGTACCTGTAAAAAACAATTAATGAATCTTATAATTATTTGGTAGATATAATATTACTGGTCAGTATTGTCATACATCGCCTAGTGATCGATATAAAGAAATCATATCACACTGAATGACATTTTGTTTTACCAATTTCAATCTTATGGCAATGTTCCTAAGGTAGCATTTCTATTGTTTAAGAAAATAATTAAGTACCTAAAAACTACCATCATCATCTGCCTAGCCTTTTCCCAACTATGTTGGGGTCGGCTTCCAGTCTAACCGGATGCAGCTGAATACTAGTATTTTACATGGAGCGACTGTCTATCTGACCTCCACAACCCAGTAACTGGGTAAGGTGGGTGGATAATGGTCTCGGTAAGACTGACTGTCAGACTTTCGGGCTTCTGACGATCCATAACGACTGTCAAAGATCAACGAATGACAGCCGGGACCAACGGCTTAACGTGCTTTCCGAGGCAAGGAGAAGTCTCGATATGTAAAGATGGTCACCCATCCACGGACCAACCCCGGCAAGCGTAGCTCAACCTGACGGATCGACCCGTGCGGCTGTTATTACTTAGCCACGAGCTCCACTCACCGAAAAACTACCGTACCTTTTCAAAAACTTGCTGGGTAGCCGTAAGTACTTCCTTATTCAAATTCAACCGCTTTTCGTTCCAGTACTCGTAGGCATTCTTATAGTTGAGCCACACGAGTATAGCCTTGTCCACGGCCACAGGTTGTATGTATATGAGTGGCCGCTTGAGAGTGATGAGGACCACTTCCTTGTCGTCGCCGCATACCATCTCGTCTTGAAAGGCGTTGCGCATTGCTGGAATAGAGAATTTCAATGAGAATACGGATACCATGAATAGGGTGAATCGCAGAAAGAAGATGAAGTCGATGAATAATAATAGAGATAAGCCGACGTCGATGGACAGTCTGTTATTCCTAAAAGATCAATCAATCTCGACGGCTATTGTGAACGGTAATAAACGTTCGTGGTATAGTCCGGCGTTTCAAAATTCGCCAAAGGTGTAAGGTGCAACAATGGCTGCAATAATTCTTATAAATAATAAAACAAATATACTTTTTAATATAGTATAATCTTCATCATATAAATTATAAATTCCTATTAAATTATAATCATTTACTATTAAATATATTGTTAAACGAAAAGTATAAAATATAGTTAATCCACGAAATTGTCTATGGTTTAGTGATGGCGCAGTATGACTTTTAAGTTTTGTTGCTATCGATGTTACGATTTTTCAGTAGTGCTTCAGCAGTACTTTTTCTATTGAGTAACTTTGAAATCAAAAGCAGTTTTAGCAATTATTTTGAATAGAAGTGAGAAAAACTTACATATCCTTGTATTGAAGAAAGCATACTGCTGGAACTCTGGCTCTGCTTCTTCAAACATCGCATTGCGGATTAGCTGCCCCAAGCTTAGGTTGACATCCACCTATACAAGGACAGAACAATCGGATTAAATAACGTGCAAAAACATGATCACTGGAAGAAGTACTGTAAGGTTTCATGCGATAAGCAACCTTAAATTGTACAGGCTGTTAAGAAAGGCTTCTTTCGAATGTTCTAGCAGTTCATATTTAGAATAGGAAGTCGGCCCCGGCTGAAAAAGAATGTATCTTTGATTTCTTGAGCTATTATAATTCAGTTAAAGTATCAAGAAGTGTTTTATTCGATTCCGGTACTATAGACTCTCTCGGAGTCTACAGTACTAACTGCGACGTGTAACCGAGTATTTATTTGTGCGAATAACCTCTTTGGAAAAAACACCCGAAAAAACAGTAAACAATAATAAAATTGTAAGCAGTAGTAATATACCTGTGCTCTAGCAAATAGTCGCACTTCATGCGGCTCCGTAGGTTGTTGCACGTTCTGTACGCGGTTCGATATCTCGAACTCCACCGCGCCCGTCTCCAAGCGGACCGCTGAGTTGCTGGGTGTTGTTGCTGTTAGTTGTATGCGCTGAAACAATAACAATTTATGTGATACAATTCAATAGTAAAGGCGCGAACTATCTTATCTGTCTCTGCTAGGAAAATATTTCCTTTGTATACTGTCCCTCCATGGTCCGTATCGCACACCATACTCAATCCTAGACGATCTAGGTATGGGGTGTATGGTGTGGGGTCTAGGCTAGACCCCACACGACGATAACAAAGGCGCTTGTGTGTAACATTTAGATCACCAGGAGCGCTACGTGTCGCGCTAATTAATTTTATTATTTGACATTTTAATTTGAATTGTAATTTTATTTTATTTTAATTTAATGTTATTTGTAAAAATATGTGCCTACTCTATGAGCCTATGCTACTCGAAATAAATGATTTGAATTTAAGTGCATATACATGAAGGAACCAACACGGCCATCCTGTATGACACATGTCCTCGTGAGTAAATCTTACGGCCGTACTTTTAGGTAACTTTGATTGAAAAATTGCATACCTTGATTCTGATAGTAAGTGAGAATAATATCCTGCTGAGCGCAGACGTTGATGCTTCTTCTTCGTTCCAGAGTGGCACTGGCTTCTCGCCACCGTAAACTTTTTGTACGACTTCGTTCACTTCCTGTAAAACAATGAAATGACATGTAATAGTAGAAAAATAGAAATAGAAAATTGTTTATTGTCCAGGTAATACAGTCAGCAGGTTTACAGGCTATACAATATTACCTATAAGCAAAATTTACAAGGTTACAATTATTTAGTTGGTTACAATATTACCTATAGCTAGGTAACACAGATTGTTTAACAGTGAGCCCCAAACTAGACAGTTAGTCTGTATCTTGGGGCTCGGGGTACGACTTACAAAGTGGAATTTAAACAATAGTGATTTCAGGTTTTGTATGGTATTTTGTTTGTTTAAGTGTGATGTGGGTGTGGTGTGTTGTGTATGTGAGTGTGTGTGTATGTTTGCGTGTTTGTTCCCATTGTGTATCATTGATTTAGTGTTAGGTCAGGGCATTTATATTAATTGTTCCGAGTCGTCGTAACCAGAGTTTTGCAACATTTTCTTTATTATTTTTTTGCAACTAAACGAAGTAGTATTTTTGATTTCACAGAGTTTGCAGACTTTATTGTACGTATTAATGAGAGAGTAGGCTGGGGAAGTAGTTTGGGGGGTAAGGGGAGAACAGCAATACCATCTAGCTGACCCAAATGTCAACCTCACCTGCACGCGCTGGTGGTTCGTATAAATTGCTAGTGGCGATTGGTCCTCCTGGCCTTCGTGGTGCCCCCTGCTAGATAACGAACGAGGCTCTGGCGACCGAGCAATGGCGGTATAACCATACACCTGACGGCCTGCCAATCAGAAGAGGCTACAGCGGCCTTGGGAATTAAATAATCCCTAAAAACCCTGGTGCAGAAGGCAAGGGGAAACCACTGCACTATTTTCCCAAGAAAACCACATGACAAGTTATAATAAGTTAAGGGTGCTGTCATGCGTTCCGACTGACCCTCATCGTGATTCCGGGTTGCATGGTGGGAAATATGCTACCGGCCACACCGCTGTGGACCACCAGGCAGCGAGTGGAAATTATGCATCTGGTCTCGGCACAGGTCAAAATAGTACCCAACTGAGAAAACATCTGCGGTACTTGGAATGTCAGAGGCTGCTTAAGACCCGGCAAGTTAGAAGTTGTGGAAAGTGAGATGCAAAGGTGCAAAATTGACATTCTAGGGCTCAGCGAAGTGCATAAAAGGGGCAGCGGACACTTTAATACGAGTAACGGGAACATCATGTACTATACAGGGGGCGAAGATCATAGCGCCAACGGAGTGGCCTTCATCGTGTCAAAGAAACTACAGAGTAGTATCAAAGGCTATCAAACTCCAAATGATCGGATTATTGCCATCAAAATTGATGCGTGCCCTGTACCAATTAATGTCATACAGGTATATGCACCCACATCCCAATCTGATGAGGACGTCTCGGACCAGTTCTATGCCGAGATGGACAGCATATTGCGCACCATACCATCTAGGGAAGTTGTGATCATGCAGGGAGACTTAAATGCAAAAGTGGGATGCACCAGGGGTGATCCTCTTGGAGGTTCAGTCATTGGTTCCTATGGCCTTGGTAAAAGAAATGACAGAGGCGATAAATTTCTGCAATACTGTGTGGAGAATCAGTTGGCTGTCATGAATACGTGGTTCCAAAATCATCCGAGGAGGCTATATACATGGACATCTCCAGCAGGGCATAGAAATCAAATCGACTATATTGCAGTTAGGTCGAGGTGGCGCTCGTCAGTCACCAATGTAAAAACGCTTCCTGGTGCTGATTGCGGTAGTGACCACCAGCTTCTGGTCGCCGACTTCCGGCTGCGTTTAAAAGCCCATCGGCGGAATCCTCAGGCTAACGTTACCCTGAACAAACAAGCTCTAGACCACTTCCAGGAAACGATTGGCGATAACATCAAGTCACTAAAATTAGATCCATTTGACTCAAGTGAAACTGACTGGAATAACCTCAAGAGGACTGTTTTAGATACAGCCAAAGTGAGTCATGATGCTTTTATAACTGTACGGAAGAAGGAAGAGTGGATAAGTCAGGAGTCTTGGAAGTTGATTGAGGAGAGAAAACAGCTAAAAGCAAAGGGCCTGAGATCTGATATACAGAGAAGCAGATATAATCAGCTGCACGCCGAAGTTCAGAGATCTACTCGGAGGGATAGGGATGTGCACATCAACAGCGTCTGCGACGAAATTGAGGATTATGCAGTTAAAGTGCAAACTAAGGATCTGTTCATGAAAGTTAAACAGCTAACAGGTACCTTCAAACCGAAATGCTGGGTAGTAGAAGACGGTGGAGGTAACACCTTGTCCGAACTAGACAGTGTGTTGGATAGATGGAGAGACTACTGCTACAAACTATATCGGGATGAAGTTTGTATATGCACTGGGCGAAGGTGGGATGACCACTTGGAGGAGCCAGGTATACTACTATCTGAAGTCCAAGATGCTATACAAAAACTGAAGCATAAAGCAGTGGGTCCTGATGGAGTTACTGCTGCAATGTTACAGCATCTTGGGTCCGATGGGACAAAAGCTGTGCACCAGATATGCACAAAGATCTGGAAGACAGGCCAGTGGCCAGTTGATTGGTCACAATCCGCTGTCATTCCTCTTCACAAAAAAGGTTCCACCGAGAAGTGTGAAAACTACAGAACCTTATCGCTCATGTCCCACGCCAGTAAGATCCTTTTGCGTATAATTAACACGAGATTATCAACGTATGTAGACCACCAGATACCGAGAGAACAAGCCGGTTTTGTTGCCGGCAAGGGAACTCGAGAGCAAATTTTGAATGTCCGCATTCTCATTGAGAAATGTCGAGAATTTAACAAGCCACTGGTCTTGTGCTTCCTAGATTACGCTAAGGCGTTTGACTGCGTACAGTGGCAGACAATGTTTGATGTTCTTATTGAAATGGGCGTCCCCCCACATCTCACTTTTCTGATTCAGAATTTGTACCTTGACGGCACTAGCTTTGTGAAACTGGAAAACAAAATATCGAAGACTTTCCATACGGAACGGGGCGTGCGTCAGGGCTGTATTTTGTCTCCGAAATTGTTCAACCTCTACGGGGAGCACATTATGAGGAGAGCGCTGGATGGTTGGCACGGCGGAATCGTTGTTGGCGGTGAAAGACTCACGAACCTGAGATATGCGGACGATACCACTATAGTTGCGTCAAGCGAGGAAGAAAAGGCGGACCTGCTGACGCGTATAGAAGCAGAGAGCGCTAAGCTTGGACTCAAGATCAACCATTCCAAGACAAAGGTAATGGTGGTAGACCGTGCTCATCTTCTTCCGAGCTCAAATCTACTCGACGGGTATGAGAAAGTCAGTGCGTTCGTGTATCTTGGGTCTCTGATCACGAATGAGGGTAGCTGCTTGGAGGAAATCCGCCGTCGTACTGATATGGCCAAAAGTGCGATGACCAGTCTAGGGAAAATTTTGAAGAACCGTGGCATCCGTCGAAATACCAAAATGCGACTGACCCGTGCTCTAGTTTTTTCCATTTTTTTATATGGCGCTGAAACGTGGTGCATTAAAAGCCGCGAAGGCAGTAAAATCGATGCTTTCGAAATGTGGTGTTGGCGGAGGCTACTTCGTATACCATGGACCGCCATGAGAACGAATGAATCCATACTGGAGGAACTCAACATCACCAAGCGGCTATCTACTGTATGTCAGGAGCGTGCCCTTAGCTTTTTCGGACATATTATGCGTTCACCTAAGCATAGTCTGGAAAGGCTTTTGATACTGGGCCGGGTGGAAGGAAAACGCGCTCAAGGCAGAGCACCAGCAAGATGGTCAGACGCGATCAAAAAGGTTGCTGGAGGCAGCATCTATCAAGCGGTCCATACCGCAGAAGACCGCATAGCTTGGAGACGCGTCACATGTGGTCGCGATCCTCAGCATTGAGGGAACGACGAAGAAGAAGGCTGGGGAACGTCTAGCTAGCAAAGAGGTGTTGTCAGGTGTTGGGATTCTGTAGTTCCTTTTGCTTATGATTGATGTGTAGTCGGGTCTGCTTTTAATAGTTTTATGAGTTTTGGTACAGGCAGATAGAATGAAAAGCTGGCGGACTGTGAGAACTCTCGTTTCACGATAGAGTAAGTCAGTAGAGAACCGGTAGGGCTTCTTAAAAGTTACTTTAAGAAGCGCTCTCTGTGCTCGTTCTACTTCAATCAGATAGGTCTTTCCAGCACTACCCCACACACTGATGCAATACTGAATCATGGATTGGCATAGAGCTAGGTAAACTTGTTGTAGTGTGTCTGTGGGTACGCAGTCTCGTAGTCTACGCATGGTGTGGATGAGTTTTCTTACCCTGCCAGAAAGATTGGATATAAGTTGCTTAAATGTTAGGTGGTCATCAATGAAAATGCCGAGGTATTTAATGGAAGTGGTACGTTCAAGAGGAGGACAGTCACAAGGGTAAGTAGAAATGCTAGAAGAGCAGTGATGCAGTTTGAGTTTTAGATGTTCCGGGGGTTTTGAAGCGGCAGTCTTGGAGAAAACAATATATTTTGTTTTGCTGCCATTTAGCGTGAGGAGGTTTCTGTCCAAGTTATTCGCGATTAGTGTCAATCCCTCTTCTGCTAGACAGTGCACATGTTCCCACTTTTTTCCATGGAATGTAACGGCTGTATCATCTGCATAGGTCATAGTATCGGCATTTTTCACAGAGAGGTTTAGTATGTCATTAATATAGACAATGAAAAGCGTGGGACCAAGTACACTGCCCTGTGGGACTCCAAAGTTAATGGGGAGTTGGCCACTAGTGAAAGAGTTTACTTTTGTGTACTGTTTTCGGTTTGTCAGCAGGCGTAGCATAGCGGTTTCTATCCCTAAGAAGAATAGACATAGCTTTTTCTATACAAAGTGACAGTTCGTTTCTTCATTTTTGACATCCACCGTAGAAATCTTTCTACAATCTGTCATTTTGTCTATCATTTCTAACGATCTTTGTCTAGGTCTTTTTATATGTAGACTATTTCGGAAGAAAGTTTTCTATCCTTAATGCCAAAATCAAACTGACAACCGATAAATCCTAAGATAAAACAAAGAATTCTGAGTCGAATTATGTAAAAGAGTGAATTTCGTAAAAAGTGCAGTTGACTCTTTCTATTTTGCTGCCGTCTCGTTCTGTCTACTGTCTATAGGAAACGTCATTTTTGTCTACTCTTCCGTCGACAAAACGGTGCTCATGCTACGCCTGCAGGTAGCTTTTAAACCATCCACCAACCAAGGCAAATTCCTCTAATTCCTAACCATTCCAGTTTCTTGAGGAGTAAGCCAGTTGAAACTGTGTCAAATGCCTTTGCAAGATCAAGGAAGATTGCAAGGCATTTTTAATTTTTCTCAATATGAGCAGAGACACAATTGACAAGGAGAGTGGCAGCGTCCTCGGTCGACCTATTTCTTCGGAAACCAAATTGGTTATCTGAGATGAGATGATTTGTCTCAAGGAAAGATATAAGACGGGAGTTAACAATCCTCTCTAATATTTTAGAGACAGAGCTTAGTAGTGCTACAGGTCTGTAGTTATCTGGTGCATGTCTGGGACCGCTTTTGTGAATAGGGGAAACCGCAGCTATTTTCCAACATTCTGGGAAGGTACCGGTCTCAAGGCTCAGGTTAAAGATGTGCATCATTGGTACTAGTAAGGAATTTAAAGCTCTTTTCATAAGAGTAACTGAAATTTTGTCCGGACCAGGAGCAGTTTCCACGTTTAGGTCTGATATAATTTTAATAATTTTATACGCATCTGTCGGTTCAAGGAGGAGAGAATGTGATTTTGAGACGTCGGATGAGTATGTATTTATTCAAGGGATTAAAGATTCATGGGATAGATTGAGTTTTTCTAGTATCATGTCTGCCAGACGGGTTCCTACGGAGATAAAGTGTGAGTTACAGGAGTTGAGTGTTTCTTTTTGTCTATTGGGGCTCAGTAATTGGGAGCTGTCAGTGACCAACAAGTTATTATGTTCCATTTGCCAAAATTAACAAAAAGACCTTTTGAGTATATCACGATACCCTGACACTGAAGGAAATATCGTTTGTAAGATAATGAGTGTCTGGATATGAGTAGGTACGCGGTGGTGAGTGTGTTTAGTAGGGTGTGTATTAAGGTATGTGTAGGTAACATAATTTGTACATAAAACATTTTAAAAATTAAACTTCTATAGGACGCAGAATAATTAAAAATTAAAAGTAAACACAACATATTTTTAGAACATACCATATAGTTAACAATTAAAAGCGAATAAGAAAAATAGGTATTTCTATAATGCACAAAATAGTTATTAGCAATTGAGAATGTAATTTGATGATAACAAAGCAGTGATAGGTTTTGTGACTTCACTTTTGAAAAAAAAACGTTCTTTCTCGGTATAACCCCGAACACGCTAAATCACTTATCAATATCAATGATGTTTCAGGCCCATACCAGTGCCCATACTCAGTCGTATACATGTTTGATACTAGGCGTATCGTCCTGCCGCCATGAGTTTTAGGTAAGAGTTCGTTACGTTTATAGCGTGTGACAAGTAAAAGGTAAACTTTTTGTGGCCATCAATGTGTACGGTTAGATGGTGGCTCTCACCTTCATGAACACCTTCTGCACGAACACGAGATGGTTGAGCAGGTCGGTGGACAGCGTGTGCTCGAACAGGCCGATGTCGGCGCTGGCGGCCACGTACCGGCCCGGCCGCAGCAGCGCGCCCCCGCAGTGCGCCGCGCCGCGCTGCTCCAGCACGCGCCCGGCCACGTGCACGCCCGGCAGCCACACGCCCGCCGACGCCGGGATGTTGGCCTCCGACACCTGCGGGCGCGCGGTGTGAACACGTCTCGGTGACGCCATACAGCTCATCTTCCGAGCCACCATTCAATTTGAATCGAACTGTACACACTTTTGTGCTGATCTCGCATTGTATAGGATTTCCGTACAATGCGAGATCAGCTTATACTGGAAATGTATAGCTTGATGTGTAGCCGTGTGTACCGACTGTCAGATAGTTTGATAAATCTGAGAAAATTATTTATTAGGCGTCTAGAGGCTAAATAATGGATGTATGTTACAAATGACCCAACAAGATTTACTCAAAGTTGATTTACAAAGGTGACTAAAAATAACGTCTTATTATTTGTTTAGTATCAATATCCGGAATCCATCTTGAGTCAAGCACCTGCTTTTCAGCCTGTTGTCAGCGTTTCCTTTGCCTCTCCGCTGGTGACGCCCTCTATACAGGGTGTTAGGGTGAACACCGTTATCCTTGCAACCAGGGTTTGGTTTCATTTATAGAACGTAAAATCAATGGAAAATTACTACTTTTTTTTCTTTTTTTTAAATCTACATTTTACCACAAGAGACGCAAGTTCGTTGCCCTATACGCTAGGGCAACGAACTTTCGTCTCAACTCGGGCGGGGGGTGAGGGATGTGACCTGACCGACCGCGAGCGCGACCTCTCCCTCAGTCAGTCAGCTGTTTCACTAGAGAGCACGGTGTCGGATAGAAACTTTTTAAAATCTTTTAATGAAAATAACGTTTTTTTTTTGTTGTGTTCGGTCATTTATTTTTATATTTCAGTCAACTACCCATGGTTTGAATGACAAGAGTGTTTACCCTTACAGCCTGTACTTACCGTTGGTACTAAGTATTTTAAGCGCGCATCGGGTGATGGCCCGATTTACCGCCATTATAGCGTCGTTTTTCGCGCCGTTAAGTTGTTAGCGTTATTTAAACTTCGCGAAATAATATTACCTATTAAATCTTAATTCATTTAAAAGTTTGGTAAAACTATTTCAGTTTTAAATTCGTGAAATTTTTTACCTCTCCGTTGTTATTATGGAAAATACTAATAATAATTTAGAGTCGGAAAGTATTAATGACGGCTCATTATCTCCTAAACGGGTTCGTTCTCCAACACCAAGTACAAAAGATAGTGATAGTGATTCTTCTACAAGTAGTGGACCCAGCCCAGAGAAACGCAGAGCGAGAATGGACTCTCAAACCGTGAGTTATGCACAATTTGAGTTTTTATCACAACAAGTGACCTATTTAACAAACCTTTTATCGAAAAATTCCGACGTTGAAAATACGAATTCTAGTGCCAAAAACAATACATCCATTACCACAAACGAGTTAAACCTACGACGACCTGAAAATAACAAACTTCAGATTTTGTCAGAAGTCAGTACAACGGTAAAAGATCCGATTTACCCTAAGGCGAATGAAGTGTTTCTTAAAAAATTAACGGAACTACAGCGTTTTAATTGTGATGATTGGTATGCCGTTCGGTTTTCGGATGCACAAAAGAAATATTCAGCTACCCCCGGTTTTGTCGAGTTAAATGTTAACGACGAATTAAAGCGTTTTGAATCTGATATGTTAAAAGAAGATTCACGTTCATATTTATTAGAACGATCTTTTGCTGGATTAACGAATGCTTTACTTTCTCAAAAATATGAATTGCATAGAACATTACAATCATTGGTGGACTGGTCAAATGAGTCTAGAGAAACGTTGACACCCAACACGTTATTCGAAAAAGTGGAGACATTATTTTCGAAAGAATCTGCGTATAGTAAGGTTACCGACGACTTGTTACAAATAGTGTGCGGTCGCAGAGCCGATTTAATAAACATACGTCGTGATCGTGAGGCTTTGTTGCGCCAGATTTCTGAAGGTTTTCATCGCGATGTATTACATAAAATTCCTCCTAGTACAGAATCACTTTTTAAAGACGAGGCACTTCAAACCTACCTCCAAAAAATTGGGGGGGGGGGGGGGGGGGAAATTAACTGTATCAATAAAATCAGTACCTCAAACTTATTCTAAAGAAAATTTTTATCAAAATCAAAAACCGTCGACTAGTAAGCAAGCTGATGATAGATTTTTTCGTCGAGACAACTTCAATAAACGACAAAAACATGGTTCACACGCTTCACAACAAAACAAAAACCGAGCAAGTAACCATCGAGCCAAATCTAGGAGAAAGAAAACGCAATCGCAGGCTTTCACTAAAAACAAGCGTCGCGAATGACTGTCGGACATTTCAAGGCGGCTGTCTGAAGCAATTTCAGTATGCATGGAGCAATCTAGGTGCGCCAGACAAAATATGCCGGCTGTTAAACGGTGCACGCATACCTTTCATACTGAAACCGCCGCTAATATTTCCGAGTCCCACGGTTCTGAAATGTTACAGAACCAAAACATCTCCGAATATGACCATGCAGATTCAAACCTTGTTAGAGTCAAGTGTACTGGAACCGGCAGAACGGACGCCCAGCTACCTTTCCACGTTCTTTCTGGTGCCGAAGTCAGATCAGACCTTCCGTCCTATCTTCAATCTGAAGCAACTGAATCAGTTCGTAGTAGCCAAACCATTTCAACTATTCAGTCACTTCCGTGTTCCAAATTTTTTGCAACAACTAGATTGGATGGCCAAACTAGATCTGAGCCAAGCATACTTTCACGTAGCCATCGCACAGCAGCATCGCAGGTTCCTGAGATTAAATTATCATCAAGATTTACATCAGCATCAGCTACTTCAAATGACACGTTTGCCTCGATAACCAATTGGGTGGCGGAATTCCTGAGGAGTCACAACATCAGGTGCGTCGTATACTTGGACGATTTCCTTCTAGCAAATCAGTCAAAATCGCATTTGGAAGACGACATCGCATTCACGATAAAGATTCTGCATTTACTGGGCTGGACAATCAACTTCGAAAAGTCTGTTCTGGCTCCGACGCAATGCCTCGATTTTCTCGGCATAACATGGGACACAAAACGCAACGCAAAGTCCCTGTCGGAGCCTAAGTGCTTATCGCTACGCAATGCACTTCTCCAACAGCTCCAGACAAGCAAGTGGTCCCTCAAACAGTACCAAACTCTAATGGGGAGACTCAACTTTGCAACTTTCGTGACTCCGAGAGGTCGCCTTCACTGTCGCACTCTGCAATACTTCAGTCGACAGCTGTCGGTGAAACACCCGTACCGGCTGATACCTATACCTCAACAAGTTCGGTTAGAGATGGAGTGGTGGTGTCAAGCTATAGGTAAGTCGATGCCGATCTACTTGAGTTCGGTGACACACCTATTGACTACAGACGCATCAGATATCGGATGGGGTGCACAACTCAGCGATACAAAAATGGTGGGAACCTGGACAAATTCACAAAGGACATGGCATGCCAACAAAAAAGAGATGTTCGCTGTTTACGCGGCTATACATCAGAACCAACAGCAACTTCAAAATGCACAGATACTGCTGCAAACCGACAATCGGACAGTGGTCTCGTATATAAACAAGGAGGGCGGCACAAAATCCAAGAAACTGCTCCAACAAACCCGAAAAGTTCTTGCTGTTCTAGACAAGCAGAACATTCATCTGACAGCACATTATTTTCCGGGCAGATTCAATTCGGAGGTGGATGCTCTTTCTCGGCAGAAGGCTTGCCCAGAGTGGCACCTCACGAGGACAGCAACGAGGCAAATCTTTCGAATGTGGGGCACGCCGGAGATAGACCTCTTCGCATCGAGAGCAGCTCACATAGTACCAAGGTACGCATCATTGGACGTGAAAGATCGGGAAGCACAACACCACAACGCTTTTTGTAATCAGTGGCACTACAACCTTGCTTGGTTGTTTACGCCACCAAATCTGATTCCCAGGGTTCTCAGACACCTGAACCAAGCCAGCGGAGACTACATATTGATTGCCCCGAAGTAGAACAAGGTATTTTGGCAAGCAGATGTTCAACGGCGAGCGCGTCGTCCCCCTTTTCTGATTCCAGATCTAGCCCGCACTCTGATAGACACCAGAACAGGGACGCATCCGCCGCAGGTGCAAGACCTACACTTGGAGGCATGGCTGATTTCGGGTGGTCAGATATTTTAACGGACTGGACGAACAAAAACTCCTTATGTCGAGCTGGAGAGGCTCCACAATCAATACCTACAGACCAGCGTGGCGTAGATGGAAGCGATGGTGTGAGTCGCATTCAATTAATTACAAATACCCTAATGCGGATCAAGTAGCTCGATATTTAGCACATTTACACATCATTTACAGGTTTTGCTTATAGAACTATTTTGGTACACAAATCTGTTATTTCAACTTTCACACACTTAACATCAAATATTGATTTGTCGTCAAATTTCTTTATAAAACATATATTAAAAGCTATTGCTGTCGCACGAGAGAAATCCGCTAAACCACCTATTTGGAACCCTAAAGTTTTATTGCAATACATGAGTACTTACAGTTTTGATAAAAATAATATATTTCATGTATCAAGACATGTGGCTACTCTCTTACTGCTAGCATCAGGCCGCAGGGTTCACGATCTTACCGCGAGGAGATGCTGGAGACTCTGAACAGAGATCCGTGGGGACGCCCATACAAGATGGTGCGGGAGAAACTCCGCCCATGGGCTCCCCCGCTGACGCAGAGTCTCCGGCCTCAGCTTGTGGAGGACGTGGTGAGCGCTCTGTTCCCCTCGAGAGGGGAACATACCTCCCCGCTCATGGCTCCGCCGACTGCGGTGCTTGAGGCGGACCACAACACCGACGAAGACGACGATGCTCCGGAGGTGACCGAGGTAGAAATGAGAGTGGCGGTGCGAAGGCTGAATGCCAAAAACACCGCCCCAGGACCTGACGGCCTACCTGGGAAGGCCTGGGTCCTGGCCATGGAGGCTCTCGGGCCTCGACTAAGGGGTCTCCTAAGCGCATGCATGGAGAGGGGCCAGTTTCCACTTCGTTGGAAGACGGGGAAACTGGTCCTCATAAAGAAGCCGGGGCGCCCTGCGGACTCTCCGTCCGCTTATCGGCCCATCGTGCTGCTCGACGAGGTGGGCAAGCTCTTTGAAAGAGTAATTGCAAACCGCCTCGTCGGGCGGCTGGTGCGGGTGGGGCCGGACTTGGCGGAGAGCCAGTTTGGTTTCCGCATAGGGCGCTCTACGGTGGACGCCATCATGCGCGTACGGGCCCTCACGACGGGGGATGCTGTGGCCCGGGGTGGGGTCGTCTTGGCGGTGTCTCTCGACATCGCCAACGCCTTCAACACCCTGCCCTGGAGTTGCATAAGGGAGGCACTCCGGTACCACCGGATGCCGACCTACCTCTGTCGTGTGGTCGAGGCCTATCTGACGGACAGGGCCGTCATCTACCCCGGTCACCAGGGAGTGTGGAACCGGCGAGAGATGTCGTGCGGTGTCCCACAGGGATCGGTCCTGGGGCCGCATCTGTGGGACATCGGTTACGACTGGGTGCTGCGCGCCGACCTCCCCAGTGGCGTCAGTGTAGTTTGCTACGCTGACGACACGCTGGTCCTGGCACAGGGGAGGTCGCACCAGGCGGCGGCCGAACTAGCGACACGCGGGGTTGCGACAATCGTCGATAGAATCCGGCAGCTGGGACTCGAGGTGGCCTTGCACAAGTCCGAGGTCATGTGTTTTCATGGCCCTCGGAACGCGCCACCGTCGGGTTCCCAAATTACGGTAGGAGGGGTTCACATCGGCGTCGAGTCGACGATGAAGTACCTAGGACTCGTCCTCGACAGCCGGTGGAACTTCGTTGAGCATTTCCGACGTTTGGCTCGCAGGCTGGACCGGGCTGGAGCTGCCTTGGGGCGTCTCCTGCCCAATCTGGGGGGTCCAAACGCCTCCTGCCGGAGGCTCTACGCGGGGGTCGTGCGGTCCATGGCCCTTTACGGGGCACCGGTGTGGGCGCGTTCCCTTAGGCTGCGGCCAGCCCGCCGGTTGAACGCGTCCCAAAGGGTCATGGCCATTCGGCTGGCCCGGGGATACCGCACGGTCTCCCGCGAGGCGGCGAGCCTCCTGGCCGGATTACCGCCATGGGATCTGCAGGCGAAGGTCCTCGCGCACATATGGGAGTGGCGCGAGGAGATGAAGCGCCGGGGCGTAACTCCGCTGCCGCGAGAAATCGCGGCTCAGCGGACAGAGCTCCGGCAGGATCTCATGGCGGCATGGAGAGTGCGATTGTCGCAACCTAGTGCTGGGCACGCCACAATTGCGGCGATAAGTCCCCTCTTTGAGGAGTGGCTAGAGAGGCGCCACGACGTCCTCACCTTCCGCCTGACACAGGTCCTCACCGGACACGGTTGCTTCGGGAGGTTCCTGTTTCGTATTACGCGGGAGGAAACGCCCGGGTGTCACCACTGTGTGGATCGCCCGGAGGACACGGTGGAGCATACAGTGGAGGTCTGCCCCGCTTGGGCGGAGCCCTGCCGTGTCCTCTTGGAGGCGATTGGCGGCGGTGACCTCTCGCGTCCGGCTCTGGTCCAGGCCATGGTACGGAGCGAGAGGGCATGGGAAGCAGTCACCTCCTTCTGCGAAGCAGTAATGCTCGCGAAGGAGGAGGCGGAACGCGTGAGGGAGAGGCAAAGTTTGCGCCCTCACGCCCCTAACCGCCGCCGCCGCTGGAGACGCCCTGGGCGTCGGGAATCCCAGGCGGATTCCCGGCCACTATAAGCGCGGGCTTGTGGACGGCGAGCAATGGGTAGCTCGCCGTCCGATCAGGACCAGGCCCGGGTCGATGGCGCGTCGTGTTCCACGCGCGCCTCAAAGAGATGTCAGCACAATTGGCGGGGTCCGCTAGGACCGATGCCTGCCAGGGTTGCGGGTTAGTCCGAAAGGGATACCGGGACCTTGGCAACAGGCAACTGAAGGAACACGGGTGGGTTTTAGTCAGTAAAAGTCTGACACGCCCTTCCGCTCCACCCAGAGCGGGAGAAGTCATTGGATGATTTCCCACCCTCAAAAAAAAAAAAAAAGGGTTCACGATCTTACATTGTTGCGAATTGATAGCACTAGTTTAGTTGATGATGATACTTCTATTGTATTGTGGCCAGCATTTGGTTCTAAAACAGACAACCATAACCATACGCAGTCTGGATGGAGGCTTAGGGAACATCCTGATAAAAAATTAAATTCGATTTTTTGGCTAAGACATTTGATACATATTACTCTAAACCGTAGAGGAAATATAAAACAATTGTTTATTACAGCAAAAGGGGATATAAAACCTGCGTCTACAACTGTCATTGGTGGATGGGTGAGGTCTCTCTTAAAAGCTAGCGGTATTGATGCAACTCCAGGATCAGTAAGATCTGCAGTAGCTTCTCTCAATTTTGAAGAAAATTTTCCGATTGATCAAATTCTTGCAACTGGTAACTGGAAAATGATTCATACCTTTCAAAATTATTATCAAAGGGAATTGCAAAATGATTCGAATATTCCCAATCATTCTGTATCTTTAACTAATTATTTTGATCCTGTTCATTGAAAGATTACCATTATTTTTCGTGAGTTATTCATTTTGTTATTTACGGCGGCTACATGCAATATGTCTTACTTGATAATTGTGATACATTTACATAATTATACATTATTAATTGTATTAACCCATATTTTTCTTACATCCATATATTTACACATTATGGCGTCTTTGGGTTAAACGCACCAGGTGATAACAAACACATCACTCAAGATGGATTCCAGATATTGATACTAAACAAATAATAGAGAGTTTTACATAAAATAAAACTTACCTATTATTTTTTCATCAATATCCGGAATCCAGGTAAGGTCTACCTGGTGCATCATGAGTTCCATAATGGCGGTAAATCGGGCCATCACCCGATGCGCGCTTAAAATACTTAGTACCAACGGTAAGTATAGAGGGCGTCACCAGCGGAGAGGCAAAGGAAACGCTGACAACAGGCTGAAAAGCAGGTGCTTGACTCAAGATGGATTCCGGATATTGATGAAAAAATAATAGGTAAGTTTTATTTTATGTAAAACTCTCTATTTTGTTTAAAAATTAAAATGAGTTTATCGACATGATGTACTATAGGTTAACAGAGACCACTGTACCGCGCCTTTAGGTATGTGCGCGGCAAGGCGGGGGCAGTGCGGGCCGCTGATTGTTCAACGCTCCCGGCACCCCGCCCCCCCCTCGCTACGCATTCCCAACGCGCGGTACAGCGGTGAGCTTAAACTAAAGCACTCGAATACTTCAAAACGAAATTTAGCCCCCGCGTTACGACGACATAAATTCTGTAGTAATGTAGCTACACTTAGCGCCTCGACCACACCTTGCTCGAAATGTATTGCGATGTTCTTGCAGTGTCTACATTATTAAAGATAGTTATAGGGTTGGTATTTACCTGTAACTTGGTAACGAAGCTCAGCGAGTGCTGCTGTAGATCAACAGTGAACTGCGCCTTGTTGCCCGTGACACCCGAACTTTGTACTTGTTCCATCTTGTATTGTGCTTGTAGTGACGGCAGGAGTGCAGCTGTTATGCTGAGACTCTGTAAATAATGTTACAATGACGTCGTTACAATTTCCTATTATTTTTATGAAAAGTTTTAAGTAGTTGTTGGAAGCACAAAAATCCAGTGATGAACTTTTTTCCTAGAAAGTTTTTTATGTTGTTTTAAACTTTTCCTCAGAATAAGGATAAAATGAATTAGTAATATTGTTTCAGGTGGGTTGTCAATTCCTTCATTTGAACCGTTACGATGTTGATTGTTGTAATGACGTCTAGAGGTAGGTGTTGCGTGGCGATCACTATAAGTACAAACGTCACACCACATACCTGCAGCAATATACTGAAGTGTAAGTGCAGCGGGTTCAGCAGCGGGTGCGCGGGCGCCGGCCGGGCCGCGCGGGCCGGGCGCGGCGCGGGCGCCGGGGAGCCCTCCGACGACGAGCCCGACCCGCCCGGCGCGCCCGACCCGCCCGGCGCGCCCGCCCCGCCCGGCGCGCCCGACCCGCCCGGCGCGCCCGACCCGCCCGGCGCGCCCGCCCCGCCCGGCGCGCCCGACCCGCCCGGCGCGCCCGACCCGCCCGGCGCCGTGCGGGACAGGCGGGATGAAGTGCGGGTTACTCCGAGTTCCTGTAGTAGAAAAGATTAAAATGAATTCGATTCGAAGATTTTAAATTACTTTGATTTTCAACAAAAGTAGTAAACTCTTGGCCGCAACCAAAGCCTCAAAAATGCAATAACTTACCTGTAGTGTTGAAGACAGCTGTCTACTGGAGCGGGTCATGACTCCGTGCAGAGCTACAGGATGCTGCGGCAGGTCCACACGAACCCCCCCCACACTGAGCAAAGCGGTCGCTCCTTGCCGACCTGCCTCCCAGCCGTATAGGGCTTGGGATTTGCCTACGCTTACACGGACCACCGTTCTGGAAACAAGACAAAATTGTTAAAAACTTAAAATATATAGTGAAAAATCTTTTCTAGAAGTATGAACACTTAAGTGAATAAAATATAAGTAAAAATCTTTTTAAGAACAAGCTTTGAATGAACTAAAAAGTTCTAAATAAAACTTACGTAAACATAGAACTTTAATATTTTGTTAAAAGCTTGAGGCTTATTTTTAATTTATACTAAGAAGGACATTTGCGCCTCAAGCTTTTTTTACTTATATTTTATTTTGTACTTTTTAGCATTAGAATTTGTCAACTGACCCTGGATATTACCTTGGGCTATATATAGTTCTTGACAAGACAACGCCAATGAGTCCAAACACGATGGTGCTATCTTGTTTGATTTAGGTTTTCCCATGGCCACCTTCGGGCTCCATCATCAGACCCTGAACACCACCTAGTGTCAAGGCACTTGTCAATACATAACCAATGAGTCCAAACACGATGGTGCTATTTTGTTAGATTGAGGTTTTGCCATGGCCACCTTCAGGGTCCATCATCAGGCCCTGAACACCACCTAGTGTCAAAGCACTTGTTAATACATGACTAATAAGTCTAAACACGATGGTGCTATCTTGTTTCATTGGGGTATTCCCATGGCCACCTTCGGGCTCCATCATCAGACTCTGAACACCACCTAGTGTCAAGGCACTTGTCAATACATAACCAATGAGTCCAAACACGATGGTGCTATCTTGCAAAATTGAGGTTTTCCCATGGCCACCTTCGGGCTCCATCATCAGGCCCTGAACACCACCTAGTGTCAAAGCACTTGCCAATAAATAACCAACAAGTCCAAACACGATAGTGCTATCTTGTTTCATTGAAGAATTCCCATGGCCACCTTCCGGCTCCATCATCAGACCCTAAACACCAGCTAGTGTCAAAGCACTTGTTAATACATGACCAATAAGTCTAAACACGATGGTGCTCAGGGACGAGGCTTGCATAGAAGCCGATTCCTATCGGCTTCCCTTCTGAGCTTCGGAACAAAACCACTCTATTCTCATTGAAAACTAACACAGTCAGTAGTGTTTAAAATGCCTGTTCAATAATCACAATAGAGGTATTTAATACACCGTAAAACTAAAACTATACAAAACGCCCACATTCAATGTTTTGTCATTGTTATCTCCCGACCGCAAAAAAAAAATCTCTACAATAACTCGGCGGTGCGGCTTGTCGTTGATTCAAAAATCAAGGCGTCATGACGTCACTTCGGTCACGTGACACCCCGGTTTCATACGGCTCCAGTAACCCGGCCGACAGCGAGTTATGTGGTACCTACAAACAGTGATCGAAAATTGCTTGCGCGTGAACGAGATATTGGTTCGGTAGTTTTCGTTGATTTTCGTAATGCGTTCGGCTCGGAGTTCGGACAGGAGATAGGACACGAGGACACTATTAGTCTATTAGACGCTAGACATTATGTGATTGCATGGTTGTGTTTGACGTAATCGCATTGTTCATTATTATTATTATTATTATTATTTTTTTTTTTTTTTTTTCTTTTTTTTTTTAAAAAAAACGTTGCCCCACACTAAGAATTTCTTCCTGTATCGTGGGTGCGTTTACAAACATAGAAACTCACATACACTAACACCCAGACCCGGAACAACTACTTGCAGATCATACAAATATTTGTTCCGTGCGGGGATCGAACCCGCGACACGTTGCGCAGCAGTCCATCGCTCAGCCACTGCGCCAACCGTGTCGTCAAATTTTATTTTGTTTACACTTGCAGTTAATTCGCATTTTGTTGGTATTATTCATTGAAATCATTAGTTTATCAGTACGAGAATCGTAGTAGTAGTATTAGTTTGTTGGTATAAAACAGTGATTAAAGTGTTTTGACTTTAGTGAAAGTGTACGTTGTAATTATGTATTTGGGGTAAGCAGATAGTTAATAAGTTGAAATTTCTTAATAGATTTGAAAAGTTATTAGTACGATCAGTAGGATTAGGATGGCGGCAATAATTCGTCAAGGACTTTCTAATTAGCTACAATGTCTTTTGCTTAGTGGTAGCCTATAAATATTGTTGTTTAGGATTATTTTCTTTGTGAGGAAACATGCTTTCCAAGGTTAAGTTTTGAAAATAAGAAACACATAATTACGTTAGGCCGTGCTTGCTCAGATGTAAGTATAAATTACAAACGACGTGATGGTTTTTTCGAACATTCTAATGTTTCCCTTTACGATAAATATGAATGGCTGACTGGCAGTTGTAAATAAAATAAAATGTATTGTTTCCCTTGTTTACTTTTCTCAGATTCTAGTAGTTCATGTAATAAAGGGGTTTTTACATTCATAATCTGACGATTTTTCGCTAATTCGTTTGAAGCTCTACACCCGCGCGGCCAATTCCCTCTAGTGGCCGTGAGCGAAAACTGTGAATTGTAAAATGCCACTCCCTAAAAATTTCTCGTTAAACGCGCCCTCTGTTTAATTATTTTGTGAATTTTTTTAATGGAGATATCTCGTTCTTGTACTGCCAAAATGCATTGCATTTCTGATATTTTCGTTAGATGGCGTTGCGCTATTAGGAGCGTAGGAGATTAGTAAAATGTTTGAGCGTGCGTGGTTTGTGAAAGCGGGCTTTTTGAATGTGAGTTTATAAATAAGTTTGAGAAAAGTAGATCGAAATAGGAATTTAATTTAACGGTTTATTGACACCGTTCTTTTGTTAGGTAAACAAACAAGAAGTAGCTTTTCGCGGCCATAAGGTCCGAAGTGACATCATAACAAGTATTATTAACCGGGTTTTTCAAAAAGGAGGAGGTTCTCAATTCATCAGTATATATATATATATATATATTTTTTTTTTTTTGTTCATTTTTTTGCTCCGGGTTCCCACCCCCGAAAAATCACCCTTCGCCACTGATGGTGCTATCTTGTTTCATTGGGGTTTTCCCATGGCCACCTTCGGGCTCCATCATCAGACTCTGAACACCACCTAGTGTCAAGGCACTTTTCAATACATAACCAATGAGTCCAAACACGATGGTGCTATCTTGCAAAATTGAGGTTTTCCCATGGCCACCTTCGGGCTCCATAATCAGGCCCTGAACACCACCTAGTGTCAAGGCACTTGTCAATACATAACCAATGAGTCCAAACACGATGTTGCTATCTTGTAAGATTGAGGTTTTCCCATGGCCACCTTCGGGCTCCATCATCAGACCCTGAACACCACCTAGTGTCAAGGCACTTGTCAATACATAACCAATGAGTCCAAACACGATGGTGCTATCTTGCAAAATTGAGGTTTTCCCATGGCCACCTTCGGGCTCCATAATCAGGCCCTGAACACCACCTAGTGTCAAAGCACTTGCCAATAAATAACCAACAAGTCCAAACACGATAGTGCTATCTTGTTTCATTGAAGAGTTCCCATGGCCACCTTCCGGCTCCATCATCAGACCCTAAACACCAGCTAGTGTCAAAGCACTTGTTAATACATGACCAATGAGTCCAAACACGATGGTGCTACCTTGTTTGATTTAGGTTTTCCCCTGGCCACCTTCCGGTTCCATCATCAGGCCCTGAACACCACCTAGTGTCAAAGCACTTGCCAATACATAACCAACGAGTCCAAACACGATGGTGCTATCTTGTTTGATTGAGGAGTTCCTATGTCCAAATTCCTACTCCATCATCAGACCAGGTCCATGGTATCATTTTTTCAAAATGTCTCGGTAGTTGTATAAGTATGCCAAGTTTCAGCTCAATCGGATGCCAGGAAGTGCTTGAAAAATTAATGACAAAAGGAGTAACCGGAAAGACATACGAACAGAGCAAGCTAATATTAGGTCTTTACCTATGAAATTGCCGTTTTGTATGAAAAAATTTAAACGATTTTTTTTCATGTATTTTTTATTTGTATTAATCGAAGTAATCACCCATGCAAACAATGCATCTTTGCCAACGCAGTGGCAGTTTATTGATGCCCTTCTTAAAGAAATCAGCTGGACGGGAGGCAACAAATTCATCAAAGGCATTTTGTACTGCCTCTTGGGTATTTAATTTTTTTCCCGCTAAGAAGTTATCCAAATTCTGGAAAAAGTAGTAGTCTGTAGGCGCAAGGTCTGGTGAGTAGGGCGGATGACGGAGAGCTTCCAACCCCAGTTCTTGCAACTTGTAGACCGTCTGCTGTGCAGTATGGGGTCGCGCGTTGTCGCACAGTACACATCTGCAGTAATGCTCACCCTGTTTGGTAAGAAGCTGTGATGAATCACACCGGCGCTAGACCATCAAACAGTGACCATCACTTTTCTAGGGGTAAGTTTTCGTTTAGAGCATTGTTTAGGTACTGAACCAGGATCCAACCAACTTGCTGAGCGCTTTCGGTTATCAAACAGAATCCATTTTTCATCGCAGGTAACAATGCGGTTCAAAATTCCTTCATTTGTGTGTCTGTTGAGCAGTACAAGGCACGCCTCGACGCGTACTTCGCGCTGGCGATCATTCAGTTCGTGGGGCACCCATTTGTCAAGCTTTTTTACCTTGCCAATTTGACGCAAATGGACCAATATTGTTTTGACGCTAACGTCGAAAGCTGCTGCTAATTCAACCGTAGATTGTGTATCATTAGCCACAATCGCCTTTAATTCGTCATTGTCGACCAAAGTCTTCGGTCGACCGCGAGATTCATTTTTCAGGTCGAAATTTCCAGAACGGAAGCGAGCAAACCAATAACAGGTGGTGCGTTGGTTTGTAGTGTTAGCTCCGTAAACGTCGTTGATGTTGCGTGCCGCTTGTGCCGCGTTGCTGCCACGACGGTACTCATATTCCATAATTACTCGAATTTTTAACGTATCCATGATGACGAAAAAGATTGAAATGCGATGAAAATGTAACACTAATCATTAAACAAATGACTTCTTTTGAAAAAAGAATTCCATGTTTTTAAAATAAAATTAATTTGAAATTAGAATTCTTAGCCAAACAAAAATTATTTTGATTTGAAATGGCCAGTACTGCAGAACGGCAATTTCATAGGTAAAGATCTATTATAAAGCTTGTAAAAAGTCATTGAAATTGTTTCACTATCTTTTGAGAAAATCACGAATAAATTGTGCAACATTCGTCTCATCTGCAGAATGTATTTTTATTGTCATTGCTAACTTAAACGCATAATTAAATAAAAATAAAAAAAGGAAAGGGGTGGGGGGTAATTATAAGGAATGAAAGGTTTAATGTATAAAATCTGCGCCGTTTGGAAGCATACTTAGCTTTTTGTCGCGTGTACCATAAAATACACTCATGCGCCACTAGCAGACCAATATGTCCTATTAAAGTTTCTGCGCAAGAGCAAAATTTCTTACAAATAACATCGTACCCAAAGGAAACAGTCCCATTTCACTTACTGATGGTTGGGCGCCACTCCCTCCAGTAGCACGATCATAGTCCTGCCTAGGTTGCCCGTCAGCGACCACTGTCGCGAGCGAGACGCCGAGAACGACGCCTGGAGCGACGTGATCTCTGCTTCCAGCTTCAAACCTGATAGTGAAGCCAGGAGACGAGTGCGGTGGATCCTGGTAAAAAATTAGGACGTTACATATATATAACTCTCATGTAACCAATCCGATTTTGCGAAACGATTAATTTCCCCAAAAAAGCAAGTAAATTATATAACTTTTTGGTTAAACTAAAAATCAGAAGGTATAACAAGAAAAACCATACCTCGCGAAATAATTAGGTTTAAAATACATAATATATTAAATATTTGTTTTATAAAAGGATTATAATAATAGCTTCGGCCCCTCGTACGCCTTCCAAAGGTCTGGGACCCCAGGGTCCCGAGATATGTCAAAGACATTTAAATAATCCTATCGTAAAGTTATTTGATTTTCGTAAGAAAAAAATAAACATATATAATTCAGGAAACCAATCAAGCTAAGTCAAACCAAGCATGAGGGTAAATCCATAAACTATCTATTTGTGTTCCGTTTAAAACATATATTTTTTTATTGGTTACCTGGCAACTCCAACAACGACCATGCCCATGTTGGCAGCACTGGATGAGGAGTTGCTTGTGTTCTGTTCGCGAGAGCTGGGCCGCGCTGCCGGCCGGCTGTGGCGGTAGTGTTCCGGGATGTCTGTCGTCACTGAAAACCTGTGGAAGACAAGTTTGATCACATTACCTCACTACGTAGATGGGACCATAATCATAGTTTTTTTTTTATCCATACAGCAAGACAGTTAATTGATTCAGGCGTGACTTTGCGGAAATCCATTATAAAATACAATAGACGCTGATATATTTAGTAGCGCTCGGTGTGGTAACACGTCGCATTCTGGTTTGCAATTGGTCAATCGTCATCCTGAAGATGCCTCGTTGAGAGGTGAAACACGTGTCGATTTCTTACAGGGTTTTTATGACTCTTGAAGAATAGTCAAGCGGAATAGGTTACTAAATATATCAGCGTCTATTGTATTTTATACAGCAAGACGTTAACTCTCTGCGTCATCTAGTTTGTAAATCAAATAAAATTCGTTTCCAATTATTGTCAAGTTCACAGTCAATTTCACTCAAACTAAGAAAATGTCGGAAAACTGAAGTAAATAAAGTTGATGATTAATCTGCAGACTGCAGATAATTAGTAGTGAAAGGACATCCAATGCCTCTGGTAATCATTTGATATGATAGTACCCTTATCCACGTTACTAAGTATGGCTTTGTTACGTGGATAAGGGTACTATCATTGTCCTATATGTGATATCCTTACCTGTGCGTGATAGTCTCGGCGTCAGGCATGTTGGCATACAGGTCCAGCAGCAGGTACACGGTCCGCCAGCACCGCGGGGCCAGCTTGCCGTCCGCGGCGTCGGCGGAGGGCGAGCTGAGCGACGCGTGCGGCCCGGGGCCCGGCGACACGGGGCCTGGGGACACGGGGCCCGCGGCTGTGGGGCCGGCCGCGTACATGGGCGTGTGCGCGCCTTCGTTTAGGGAGCTGTAGCCTGGTGGGGTATAAAATAACTAATGAAAATTTCTTGTGAATTTAAAAACTTTTGAGAGAGTTTGATGTGTATACAGTCGGGATATGATATCATTGACCCGTCAAAGGACATGCCGCATCTTCTCTCCTGCCCGTCATGCACAACTACCTGCACCCTTCAGGACTTAAATCAGACAAATGACAGCTGTCCAGGGCACTACGTACTGGTCCGAAATAATATGAGTCATCGACAGGAGAAGAAGATAGACAATACTTAGATTCCTAACATTTTTTAACGACGCAATAAGCAAGCTAAAAATGAAACTATAACAACACGAACAAGTGATAAAGACAAAAAACAGTTTTGCGTTTTTTTCCTAAAGCGTTCGGGGTTTTAAAAGATGATTGTATCGTTGTTGCAACGACGTATGAGCTTTGTGGATAGATTAGATCAGCTCCACAGGGCGCAACAACTAATTGATTAGCATACGAAAATATTGTTGGAGCTGCTGAAGATTGTAAAAACTATCTTTACATTGTATACATTCAATCTCCTAGTATTGTATAACTGCATAGCACATGTGTGTGAGCACTATGTACTTACCTAAGTACTTTAAAGCTACTATTTACTAGGTACGTCTTTCATTGACTTGAATGTGCCCTGGCGGCTGAAAGCATGTCATGCTCACTTTAATGTCTCGCTGGTGGTGGCGTGTGTGTTGGATCATTAAGTTCCCTTCAAAATGGTTGAGCTGAATGGTGCTGATCCATGCGTCATGTTCGTGATCGGGCGCCATCAGTAGGGACTGGTCATCTCTTAGCTGCCACGGCTTATTTTGATTTATTTTAATTTTTGAATTGTTTTATCTTTTATTTACGGACTCTTTTAACCTGCACGTTTTTCTACATTGTACTCACATGTATGATTCCAACATGAAAGATGTAAACAACATATTGTAACAATATTCTGATTTAAAAGAGTGTCCGTGGAGAGGTTTCTTGCCCGTTCTTCTCCATAGGAACCTACTACGCTTTGGAATGGGCAACTAGCTTCATATTTTCTGACTGACCGACCCTTTGACAATTCAAAAGTGCCTGTAATTGATTTATTTGAAATAAATGCTTTGAGTTTGAGTTTGATTAGCATTTAGAGTTAAAATGCGGCCGCAAAAGCGACGACGTCTACAGCTAAATAATTAACGGGCTTGCAACGATGGTTCACCAATGTCGCAAAGTTCCTTAGAATTAGACATAATGCGCTTTTACGCTTAATACCTGTAGCTAAACCGTAGCAAACCGTATAAAATTATCAAGTTCACTCACCCAGTTTTCCCTTCACACTTTTCCCGGTAGACCTCAACTTCTGTGCAAAAGACTGCGGCCGAGGCCTGGTGGCCGGCTGAGCCAACTTCTGCTGACTCAAGGACTGCGGCACTGCTGCACCCAGCTCAGGCGTTAAGGTAGGAGCCAACAAGTCCCATTTAGGCTCTAAGGTGGCGTATTGAACTTCTTTTTCGAGAGACGTTACGCTTACTAGGTTTTCTCTGAAGTCTGATACTGAAAATGAATTATTACGTTAGTTTATAATGACTTCATTTGAAGGGCGTGTGCACTTGTAAGTATTTTTAAAGTAACAGTGATAAAAATTGACATTTTAGTAAACTTTTCCTTCTTCATTCGATTTTTGAAACTTATACTAAACTTATCAGATTCCATTTAATAAAAATAAGGAGACATTATTTACAAGATATATATTTTTAAATTAACAACGTTTGTCTCTTAAGGTGTATCTAAACATTGGGCGGCAAGAGCACGGCAGCAACACGCGGCGTTTGCAGGACACATGTCTCCCGCGCTCTAGTGTGGACTAAACCGACGAATATTTGCGCGAATATCCGAGACACGCCGCGCACTTCAGTTGGCATCAGAACTAAAATAAAAGCGGTTGCGAGAGTCGTAGCTCTGCTTATAATTCGTCCAAACACAATTGCTGACGAATGTTTGTGCGCGGCAGGTAGACAGAAGCGTTCGCGCGCGGCAGTCGTCCAAAAAAAGCGCGGCAGCCGCGTACAATTGCCGCTCAATCTTTAACCACACCTGAATACTACTTCTAAGCCACATAAGTTAACAAAGTATTATTTTGAGGTGGTTAATGTAGCTCACCTGAGGACGAGGTATGTTTATTCTGTCGATGTGATATCTTGGTCTGTGTGCGCAGCTCGATCTGCGTGTCCTTAACATTCTGGTACATGTTGCTGATCTGATGCAGCAGCCGGAGCAGGGGCATGTTAACCTAAACGAATAACATTATGTAAGAGCTGATGACTGAATGAAATAGCCGACTTAATACTGGTTATAATTAATACTAGTACAACATTTTTAATTATTTTACAGATTCGAATCGTGAAAACGCAAAAATTTGTCACTTGTCCGGACTTTTCGACATTTTCTCAGGACTAATGATGTCATCATCATCTGCCTAGCCTTTTCCCAACTATGTTGGGGTCGGCTTCCAGTCTAACCGGATGCAGCTGAATACCAGTATTTTACATGGAGCGACTGCCTATCTGACCTCCACAACCCAGTAGCTGGGTAATACGATACCCCTTGGTAAGACTGGTTGTCAGATGACAGCCGGGACCAACGGCTTAATGGCGGCTCGTGCTTTCCGAGGCAAGGAGGAGTCTCGGTATGTAAATATGGTCACCCATCAACGGATCAAACCTGGCAAGCGTAGCTTAGCTAGATGGATCGACCCGTGCGGCTGTTATTACGTAATACGTACCACGAGCACTAATGATTTCAAATGCTCAGCATAGGGCATCGTTTCAAATCCAAAGGCATTGAAGGTTTATAAAATTTGTTGCTTTACTGTTAGAAACAATAGGATTACGTCTATTACATTGATTGCTATTTTAATACAAAATCAAAGACTCTCACTAACCTGCTGCGAAATAAACCGTATACTGATATTAAAGTTCAGCATGGTACTGATATGTTTCTTGAGCTGTCCCCTCGATATGTACAGCACGTTCTGGCGCTGTATGAGGTCATCGACGGCCATGTCGGCTACCTTCTTCAGATCCACATCTATGGACACCTTCTCGCAGAGGAAGGCGGGCGTCTCTGATGGGATCGCACCATGGGGTTGGGAACCTGGTTAGTGTTATCTTATGTTTGACTGGTTTATAGTTAGTAAAACTCAAAAAATAAAGGAAATAAGCCGAGCAAGCAGATTATAGAACGGTATCACAAGGTGACAAAGCTAAAGAAATCCTTAATTAAAATTATATAGACTGTATAGCACTTATTAGAATTGAAACTATTGGACTAAATGAAGTTAGAATAACAGGAATGACAAAAACAACAATGTTTTTTTTTTATTGATCTTTCTAAAATACAGCCAGGGAAACCATTTTTTTATCAAAGTGACACACTACGTCAATTGTCCGTGTGTCATTTCATACAACTGTCAAAGAATGGTAGTTATGATTGGAATATTAGAGGGACAATTTACGTTGTTAGTCAATTTAATAATCAATTAATTTCCCCGACTTTTGAATTGACCTTTCAGCGATGACGAACGGGAGAATTGTCGTTTATCTTACCAACATTTAAAAAAATCTTGTGAATGTAGTTGAATATACAAAAGTTAGGTAAGGTCTTTAAAGAATATTTTCCTATAACACCGACGGTAAGCTGTCCTTACTGCTCGTTCAAATCACCACCCTGTATAGTAACTCACCCTTTCCTTTAGCCGCATGCCGCCGGTCCCTGCTGGCGAGGTCGCTGACGACGATGTCGATGCGGAACATGTCCATCCACGCGATGAGCGACAGCTTGGAGCCGAGCGAGTCCAGCGCGGGCGGCCCGTCGCTGCCGCTGTTCACGGCGTCGCCTGAACCGCTCTTGTTTTTGGACTCGCCTGGAAGATGATACAGATTATTATGAAAGAGTCGTTTAATTTCAAACTCAAACTCAACCCATTTATTTCAATTAAACAGTTACAGACACTTTTGAATTGTCAAAGAGTCGGTCAGTATCAGAAAGATGAAGCTGTGCCTATTGCAAAGCGTAGTAGGTTTTTAATGTGTTAGTGTTTTTTTAAACGCTTTGTCAGAAATAAATCATATTTATCATATTATTTTTTGCAATGTGCCCTTTGCTTTTTGGAATCATTTTAAGCTAGATTGTGGTTCGTGATTTCTCGTCTTCGTCTTCAAATCTCTTTGTCTTCAAATCGCCCTTAAATTGAAGAGTTTCGAAACAAGTCGTAAGAGCTATAACATCTCAATCGGAAGACATCCATTACTTTCGATTCGAACACATCCATTACTTTCGATTTCGATTAAACGTAAATGCAACAAGGCTGAATGAAGTCAAACAGTCTAAGAGTCAAAAGTCAAGAAGTATTAAAAAACATGACATACCCTGCGTAACCTGGTGCGGCGAGACGCCCAGCGCCGCGAGGAAGGGCTGGAACACGAGGTGCGCGTCCAGCAGCATGAGCGAGCCCTGCAGCGGGTACAGGCTGCACGCCGGCATGCTCGCCGCCACCGCGCGGGGGTTCATCTTCGAAGGAGGGATTATTGGCTTCTTGCTCTTTGGCTCCTGGGTTAGTACAATTACGTGACCGTGTTTTATAGTTTACTTCGTAATGGGTGGGTAAATCGGTTAGTGTTTAACCCCGTCAATGATTGCATGCTTGTGTAATGGTAGCTACTTCATGCAGTGTTCGATGCATGCATGACCGGGTTGAGAGAGCTTAGAATTGAACTAAGCTTTTCAGGGCACGCAGGCAGCGCATAATTGCGATTGCCCGTCACGATCTTAACTAAACGACGACGATTACGAAGATGCGCAAATAGTTTTTATTTACATTTCACGAAAGTGCACCTATAAACTTTATTTCAATGCCTTTAAAAGTCACAACACTCCTTTTATAATTTGCAACAAATGGCGGACAGTTGCTAGGGAGTTTGTTGTTCATGTGCCACTTCATCTTAACTAGAAAGTGGTGAAGGGTGAGCACTTTCGGCGACAAAGTGCTTATTCTCAGCGTAACTTACATCAGTAATTTAGAAATATAAAAGAACATGCACCATATCCAGTCATTTACCAACATATTCTAAGACTTACCACTTTGATAGGCTCCTGTTTGGCCATCCATTGATACAAATCTTCTCTCGCGCGATCATTCTTGATATTCTCATCACTGCCGTGAGGAGAGTACAACGATGGGTTCGACCCCACTGTAGGCAGGTCCTCCTTCAGGGTCCCGTAGTCAACTGGAGTTAGGAGTGAAGTCAGATTGAGAGTACCACATTATGAGTACTAGAAGATATTTCAGTAATAAGTGAGAAAAGATAAATTAGAACGTTTGTATGGCTCTCTCTTCTAACAAAAGCACACATTGTTCGTAACCCCATTTCGAAATTTTTCTTTTCATTTTTCCTTACATCCAAAGACATCTATTCAAATCTGTCTGACTAAGTCGGTGGCCAATACCATCCTCGCAGAAACGCAGTCCCTATTGTAACATATTTTATTGATTACTCAACTTACACTCGAAAAGACTTGAAATACCTGAAAAATTATCTACTTTGTCTACTCACCGTATTAGTATCTCGTCCTTTTTTTAACTTACTCAAATTCTTCAAAGGTTTATATTGGCAGTCTTGCAGCAAATAATATAATAAATCCACATACAGAACTAGCAATGTATCTACTCACTAGCGATGGCGTCGTCGTGGAAGACCGGCTTCCTCGTGGAGAATGGCAGCGAGGGGAACACCAGACTCGCGCGGCTGCTTTGTGCGCCCCGCACTGTGACGGACGGGGGATTAGCACATCACTAATGTTACGGGGGTTACGTTATAAAGGAGTTGAAGAATGTGCTAGAATGTATAAGCCTAGAAAATGTGTTTGATGGTATAGAGAGAAGTATCGTGTATCAGGGTGCCATCATAACAAAAATCATTGGGTCAGGAGAATGCTCTAGCTGACAAGTATAGTTGTTAATTAAGGAAAGTTTTTTATCATGTCAGTAATCTATAAACCAGAGCCACAGTGAGCCTTCAGACAGGTTTTATTGTTTTTATCTGATACAAAACAATGGCTATTAAACAGTTATTTTTTAATTTTGATATGATGGCACTCCTACAGAGATGGGCTAGAGAGATGCAGTACGATTTCACTCTTTAGAAAATTAAGTTTCTATGTTACTAACATGGACATGCGAATCTTTTTCAGTACTAATTTTTTAATAATGATGTGTGGTTTTCGCCTTAAATATGGCACAAACAGTTTTAAAATAAAAGGTTTTGTACAGCGTTGTGTCTGTCACTTTTACTTGTATGACAGTTTCTTTCATTGACATAGAGAATGGACTCAGCGTTCGTATTCAGTTATGCAGTGAATACAGGACAAAAAGTGCGAGAGAGACAAAGCGAATGCGCGGCCAGTCGCGGTCAGGAGTGAATCGTTCTGTGCTGAATGTACAACTATAACCCAAAAATGTCAGGTATTGGCCGCACAGTTGCTTTGTCTCTTTCTAGAGAGTTGTCACTTTTGTGAGGCTAACACTCAGTCCATTCTCTATGTCTATGATTTCTTTCTTAAACTCTATGTGTCATATTAACGCCAGAGTATTGTGCGTTTGCGTTAATATCGATATGTTTTGAATATTCTAAGACAATTTGGATGTATAATTATTCAGTACTAGAGAACCATAATGGAATAGCTGATATGCTAAGAGGAATAGAGAATCTGAGAGGAATAACGTTGCAATCAGAGGGCCTAGACAAGTGACAATCGCTCCAAACCGTTTCGTAGAACGACTTTCAACAGGATTGACATAAGCTTTTCAATAGCTTTTGTCAGTCTTATACATTTGCGTTTTCCATCATCGTTATTGCTGATAGAATGTTACATTGTCTATGCCCTCAGTACAGGTGTAGAGGTGCACCAAAGAGCGATAGCGAAAATACATTAGAAATACAAAATAGTTTAGAGTTACCACAGCTTTAAACAGGGTCAAATTAAATTAGCTAGCGGAACTCCGCAGACGTGTTTAGTATCGATATCTAAACACAACAAAAGAAGATAAGATGTTTTTTTGGGGTCAACGACCTCTTGTAGTGTCGTTACTTGAAGTATGAGTTGAGCAAACTGTTTTTTTTGTTTTCTCGTATTTAGATATGAATACCAAACAAGTCTGTGAAGTTTAAACAAAAAAAAAAACGGTTTTTTTTAAAGTGATATTTCAACTACACCTCCAACTGTCATTAACGAGACACAATATAATTTTAATTGTTATCGGCCTTCTAAAGGCCAATAACCAAGTGACAGTTGAGCGGTATACGGTAGAAGACCCAAAAAAAATATATGTATCTATATTTTTTTGCTTTATTAATTTTACATAACGATACCCAGCATGTCTGCGGAGTTTCTCCAACTAATTTGATTTAACCCTGTTTATTTGTATATTGTGTAAAAGTATAATATTGTTATAGTGAGTCATAGATAACTTATCTATGCAGTTAGTGAGTACAATGTATAGTGCGTAATTAAGCTAATAACATAAACGCTTTAAATTTTATTTTTTATAGCTATGTGAATAATTTAAAGCAGTTAACATAGGTATGCGAAGCGACGGCCAATCCTGATAATAAATAACTTAGATAATGGAGTTAGACATCATTATATTAAATTAAACACAAAAGCTATAACAAGACATGGATAACACCAAAAACCCAAACATTTGTTACAAACATAGTGATTTATTGGGTTAACATCTGGTCACAAATGTATTTATTAAGAACTAGCTTCCGCCCGCGGCTTCGCCCGCGCTTTATGCCGACAAAAGTAGCCTATGTACGCCTTGCCAAATTTTGTCGGAATCCGTTCAGTGGTTTAGGCGTGAAAAGGTAACATACAGACAGACAGAGGTAGTTTATAATATTAGTATGGATGAATATGAATGAATGGAAAATTCGTAAGATTGAAATAGTGAAGGGATCAGATATTGGAATGAGACAGAATGATAGATAGATATACTCAATTGTACACTGAGCATTAGGAAATAACATACATAATGACGATGAAATGGTCACACATATGTATGTATGTATATGATCACTCCATGCTGTCCTCAACAACGGCAAGACAAACAACAACAGAACAAAAAAACGCATAACACAATGCTGTGAAATCGTTTGTTATGAGATTTTTATACAAATCGCCGAACATTTTAAGGTACGATATTGTTTCATGTTGAATATCTAAGTGCGGAAGAGTAGACCACTTATACAGGATTATTGGAAAAACACTACACAAATAAAAAATCGCGAAAAGAAACAGCTGTTCCGTACATTCTGACGAGTTTTCGCGATTTCATATTTGTTCCCATAGTAAAAGTTGTTCATAATGATAAGTACAATGACTGCTTAAGAGGTTGTTGGTTTTTTACCAATAACCCTGTATATATGCTCTTCAAGAAGAAATTGAGCGAATGTTAGATACTCAATAGTTAAAGAATTATCATTCATTTTTCTGAGGTAACATAACAAACGACTTTAATCTTAGGACTTGTGAACCATACAATTAAATAAAATGTTTTAATACTCATGTCAATAAGGATAGGTCGGTGATCAATAAAATTACGAAAAGATTAAAATCGATACGACTATCGCGTCTTTGTCTCCAAATCGGACGTAAACTAAGTAATAGTTATCGTGAGATTCGCAAATCGAGAAGCAAGCTCGCAGTGTATAAGAGATTTTACTCTTCAATGGAATTCTAACGCAGTGTATAAGAGATTTTACTCTTCAATGGAATTCTAACTCTATTTCTATGTTAATAAGGTCCACAAGTCCCTCCCAGCACAACACAAAGTGTTTGGTGTACGAACCGGAGGGCGGCGTGGAAGGGAACGAGTGCGGGCGCGGACTTGCCTCCACGCCGGACGCTTCACCCACAAACAACGTGTTATTAATGTTGATATCAATGCCAAATTATATTGTACTGTAGGGGGTATAGTTTTACGGGTTATATTGTAGCAGAAACATAGAAGAACGTCTGTATACCCAGCATGTGTCGGCAGAAGTGTGCCTTCTTATCTCGGGTCACTGACCGTCCGTACATACATATTTTGCTTATGTTGAAGTCCCATGTAATAACTGAGGGCGCGTCTATAGGTATTAACCGGGCACAAACTGAGCCTGTTGTGCTGATAGCGGGTAATTATTCTTATTAAAATGTTTCGGGTCATAAATATAAGAAAAAATATCAAGTTGCGTATGCGCATGCTTGACAATTAACCAGTTATGCTATAAAATTACGACCCACTCTTTATCTGTACTGGGTAAGACTTGATTCAATTAGTATTTTAATATTGAATATTTTCACTTAATGCAAGAGAAATTGAATCACAATATAAACCGTATAACTATGTTGGCCTGTCGAAATAATAATAATAATTTACTGATAAGCCAATTGCGAGATACTGTGAATTTAGCAGTATTGGTATTTATATGATTGGCTTTATTGTGGTAATTTAATAAAAAATATATTACAATTTAAGGATAATTGAATAAAAAGCAATACTCAAAATGATTTTATTTAAAAAAATATAACCTCCAATTTCAAAGAACTATTATTTTTTAAGTGAACACTGTTTTTACTGTCAGAAGTATAAAAATAACAAAAATCGTAACAGCAGTTCTTTGAAATTAGACCTAAAACTCTTGAATTAAGGTTCAATTTCCAAAATCAACATTTCTACAAAAAAAAAAGAAGTTATATGACTTACCTGGCAGATTGATTTTATCGACATCCATATTCAGTAGTAGACAGTTCTCGTCTAATGCTTCTGTCTCCAAAGGATACTCTTGCCATCCTTCCACGGAATCCTATATAAATGAGTTGACATTCAGATATTGTTTAAACGGACCACTGATCCAACGAACACACAATGCCTTACTCTAGGCTCAAGGTACGAAACAGAAGACTATTAATATAAACAGAATCATGAAAAACCCTGTAAGAAATCGACACAGTTCTGCATCCGGCGCTCGGCGTGGCTACACTTCGTGTTCGGGTTTGCGACTGGTCAATCGTCATCCTGAGCGTGGCTCGTTGAGTTGAAACACGTGTCGATTTTTTACAGGGTTTTTTTTTACTCTTGAGGAATAGTTAAGCGGAATAGGTTACTAAATATATCTGCGTCTATTGTATTTTATAACTATCTTGTATTTAAATTCTCACCTCCAGTAGATCAGGTAAAGCGAAGGTGACGTTGAGTGGCTTCATTACTTTGCTCTTGTAGTTATGCTCGAGCAGCAGTGGCGTGTACAGAATATTTTTCCATTGACGACTCAGGACTATCACACCCTGTAATAAAACATACAAAGTTACATTTCATGCGGATCACGACCGCACATTATGAGACTTTTATGAACATTGACATAAGGTTTAAATTACAGTTTTAATAACTTTGGTCCTTACCAGAAGACCAAGATTATTATGAAATCGGCATACCTATTCATAATCTCGCATGTTCATCTACTTAAATGTGAAAACAAGATTGTGAGTAGGACTCAAATCCAGAGACAGGTTTTACATTCGATTTCGGCTTTTGTGCCGATAGCTCTGAACAAACTAAGACTGATTTGATGTAGAAGGAGAATTTAGTTTCATTCTTAATGTATTTACAAGCTGTTGCCCGCGACTTCATCTGCTTTCCAGGATGAAAAGTATCCTATATCCTAACCCAGGTCATGGTCTACCCATGTACCAAATTTCATCCAAATCCGTTCAGCCTTTTTAGCGTGAAAGCGCAAACAAGCAAACTTACTTTCAACCGCGTAAGTCTCAATCCCGTGGGAATATCGGGATAAAAATGTATCCTATGTTCTATTCCTTATTAATAAGTTAAGGATAGTTAGGATTTACCCACTCATTTATTGTTTCTTTATTCATGAGGAAAGCGTCGTCGTTACCGATTTTAGTTACCTGTCTCAGTGTAGACAATGACGGCAGATGTCTTTCAGCAAGATCTGCCTGTACGGCTGCGGCGTCTGCTTGCAAGGCATATCGAAGCAACACCGCACACAGTTGTAGCGATGGCTCCTCTCGTAACTGTTTCGCCATCGGCGTGTGGCGGCCGTAGCGACTCTGTCAGAGGGCCAAAGGGTTTTAGATTTCAACTTTATTTCAAGATATGCAAAAGTATAGAAAATTTAGTAGTAGTAGATAATAAATAAATAATAAAAGATAATTTATCTGGCAGTCTTCTTTTCGTGTGGTTAGCCAGCCATGGGCTTCTGACTTGGCTTCACATGCCGTCGAGAAATATCTCTCAGGCATTTTTCTTCACGATATTTTCGTTCACCGTTTTTGAAGCAACTGATAAATAATCCCACAATAACAACTTAATGATCTCCTAAAACAGGGCTTCCTCTCTTCTACCCTTTTGCTGTGCCCTACAGGGTCCATAATGATCTAAATTATATAGTTACCACCTAAGTACACATTATGGTAAAGCAATGAAGATATTTAGTATTGAGTATTTAATTATAGAAAACGCACATGAATCCGAAAAGTTAGAGGTGCGTGGCTTGGGTTCGAACTCGAGACCTATGACTTGGCAGTCTGCCGGTCACACCACTAGGCTATCTCTGCTGTGAAAACCGCACTTTGCTACCCTTTGTGCCGACAAGAAAGGGTCAACGCAAAACCAGCGGCGGTACTGCCATACAAGCTGAAAAGCCCGGCTTGCCTTCAAAACTGAGCCAATCAATTAAAAAAAAAAAACTACTCTATACTTCCAAGTCAATCCTTCATGTCGCAAGAATTGATAAGAATAATAACATAAAAACTTCGCGCTGCACCAGCCGCGCGCTATAAGTACAAACAATGCACCGTTGCCAAACTGCCACAGTTGCGATCTCGCTCTAACACTATAGCGTTAGGCGAGATCGCATCCATGAATGAAGACGTCAATTCTGTAGTACATTGCATCTTTCTCGCTCACACACGCTTGCGGCAACGGTGCAGAAGCCAGCTTCTAGACCTCTCATTTTTCGCATTGAAAATGCGTACGTTGTCGATACTATTAGAATGTACTTATTTTGCAAAATGTTCTAATATTTAAGCCCGGCTTTTGAGTTTTTATGAATGGACGAATCGTGTGTTTGAAGTTCGCGCAAATGCACTAGCCGCGATGTTGACCCGCGTAAAGTGAGTTACAAGTCCGCGAAGCGACTCAATTTGTTATTGTTTTGAAATAATATTTTGAGATCAGTATTTTATTTTTCAATTGAGGTAATGAATTACCTAGTTTTATTATTTAAAATGATGTGATAGTTATTGCGGCTATGTCATTCCTTATGCTTAGTAGTATTTTTATCATCAAAATGTGAATTTGGAAACTGTGTTCGAAAAGGTATGTAAATACATTGAGTTTTCTGACAGTAAGTAACTCTTTGCTTCACCGTAATCAACCCCAAATTACTATAACTCGGAAATATAAACAATTAGGTAGGTATTTTTGTCAGTCGAAGAATATATTGTTGTTTATATGTATAAAGTTAAGAGTATGACCAAACTTAGGTAGCCTAGCTGGTGCCATGAAAGACATCAAAATTTGTATAGTGTTGTTTGTATGGCAATTGTAGTTTTGGTAAACCACTAAAAAACAAACCACTTATTAGAATACATCTCATCAAGAACAAAACACAATAATTTTCGTATCGAAGATATTCTTTGAAATAAAGGCGTTTTGAAATAAAGATTAGAGATGGCTATTGTCATTATGATTAATTATAAAATGTTATATACCCAATGTAATATCTTATTTAACATTTTCAATCGACTTCAAACTTAAATTTAGTTAAAACAACAAATCGATAATTTGGGGCCATCTAGCGGCTTTTGATAGAATAATTTTTATGTGACAAGCGTTGACAAAGTTATTATGGTGAAAAGGTCCTGCGAAGCGGTGTGGTTACGCGCATTCGTTAATAGATGGCGCTTACGACAATTCCGTACTGAAGCCTGAAATAATATGTAGAACTCTTCTTCATCCGTAAATCGCTCACTTGTCTGTTTTTTTAAATCGTTAAAAATCTGTCGGCTTGCCCTGGTTTTGAACCCTAGGCACGCCACTGCGCAAAACCACTACACATTCTCAACTATTTTCAGCATGATACCAGCTATTTATTTATTTATTATTTTAGGAACGTATTACCTTGGGTAGAGTGTGATGTGGAGCCAGGTCTAACGCAGCCGCCATGAGACTGGCGGCGGTGGCGGTGAGGCGCCGGGCGTAGGCGCGGTACAGCGCGACCACGCGGATGCCGAGTCTGTTGCAGGGGTTCATCCAAGCGTTGATGGCTGGAGAAGCTGTGCTTAGCAGGTTCCAGTCTAGTCTGAAATGGCGAAGAAAATGGCTAAATTAGAACCCCACATTAGTATGTTAGAACAGTTTCAAAACCTTGAAGTAATATTTATGTGAACATTTTCCGATAGATAACATCCATACTAATATTATAAATTCTAAAGTAACTCTGTCTTGTATGTTACCCTTTCACGCCTAAACCACTGAACGGATTTCGACAAAATTTGACAAGGAGAAGATAGATGGCACCCTGGGGAAGGACATCGGCTACTTTTTATTGACATACCACGCGGGCAAAGCCGCGGGCGGAAGCTAGTACAATATAAATTCAAAGATGCAAGTGCTGAAGTTTCAGAAAATTATCTTAACTATAAATCTATGAATTTACTCTACAGCTACTATACCTTGTATAATCAATTTTCTTCGTAATGGGTGTCCTTGGGGGAGCCGCAAAGTTGAACCACACCACTTTCAAGTCGATAGCACAAGACGACGTATTCCCATTATCTTTGAGAGGCACCACAGTTGCAGTGCTGTCATTATTCGAAGGCTCATCAGGCCCGGGAGTGGAAGGTTCTGGGGGAGGTGGAACAGGCGGTGGCTGGGCATTCCCTAGGTTCGGAGTACTCGGTTTTGAGCTCGAATCTCTTTTCCGGAACAGATCTTCAATTCCTGAAGTCCTGCTTTTGGTAGTCCGTTCTTTATCTGGCTTCGACTCTTCGGCAGACTTCACAGATTCCCTACAGCTCTCATTGTCAGGTCTTAGTGGTTTCTTTTCTTCGGTTTGTGGTTGTGGCTTGTGAGATTGTGAGTGCTTGGCGACTTTAATTGAGATGCCTTCAAGACCACATTCAAACATAATGAAGCCGATGGGACTGTCCTTCTGAGCTTCTGCTGGTGTACCATTTTGGCAACACTGTGAAAACAATACCGTATTATCATCACATCAAAAATAATAAAAAGGCAACCTTATAACTTCGCTGATAGGGTTTAAATTACAGTGAGCTTACCATGGATTCACATCCTTTAGCACAAGAGTCAACTCGAATGAACTTGAAAGACACTTTGGAATGTTGGCACGGTATTCCTGTGATTGTTACGTCCTTCAGTTGTGAGGACTCGTTGCGTATGCGTCGCAGTTGACCGTGGACTTTGCCTGAAAACACGATAGAGTTTACAATGTGAAGAAATGGTTATAAGCTTAATTCGATTAAACAAACTGTCTTGAATAAATTGGCATTCTTTTGGGGGGCGAAAGTACTCATGAATATAAACAACTTCTACTATCGGAGGACCTCTGAAATATCGAGTAAAATTGCATTTATGTATGAAACAGCAGATAGCGAGTGGTCTAAATGTTTGAAACAGATGCTTTTTATTCCAGGTTTGGAATAATAGTAAAACTTCATATTCATGGGAATTATCACCCCCTGATAGGGTGATAAGTACAACCCATGCGCATCAACATGGCACCTGGCTTAAAGACGTTTGTAGCTCCCTCCACTTCCCCGCACGGCGACGGCGGGGCGCGGCGCGGGTAGCGGGGGAGTATTAAGTTCCGAGCCAGGTGCCATGTTAATGCGTACGGGTTGTACTTCAAAGCCAGCTTTATATTTATCTACTCACCAACATTCAGCGTTATAGTGGTATCCTCACACTGTTGCTGCGACGCTTCAATATAAACCGGCTCTCCTCTCTCCGGCCCTCGTCTTTTCCCTGAAGGCTGTGCCGAAATCAACGCACGAGGACCTTTCATTATACCGAACGACTTCTTACTACCCAGAGCCCGTAACGTAGGTCTGTAATACAACTGCACAGACTCCAGATTCTTTCGCGTACTAACGTATTTCGCTATAATATTCTCTACTGATACCCCGAATAAGGATACGCAAGTCAAGTCCTGGATGTTGTCTAGAGCTGAGAAGGATATCATATCTTCAACCACCGAAGACTGTATGAAGATCATGTTGACTTTTGGAATGGTTACTGTCGCTTGTAAGGATTCCAGAATGCTCTCTTCATAGATGTTTGAATGTGGAATAGTTGCAAGCTTACATTTGTCGTCTTTATCTGTGACGAGGTTAGACTGGCTTCTATCTTGCATCTGTGGCAGCCAGTTCTGGACATACTGCTTTTGTTTCAACACATTCGCGCTGGAGACGGATGATATACAAAGTAGACGCAAGTGATTGATCACTGTTATCGGATGTATATTTGCTAGTACTGGGGTTAGAGACTCAACGAATTTCTGTGTACTTTCTAGAACTAGTGGAGTCAACATTATATCGATTTCTCCCCGAAGTTTCACAAATAAACCGCTTTTAGAGTCACTTGTGGTGGTGACTGTCGATGTGGTACTCTTTTCTGTGGTATTTTCTTGACTGTCTTGCACAGTTTGTTGAACATCCCACCATCCTTGCGGGTAAGGATGGGCTTTGACTTGGGAATTGAAATGCGGAGGTAAATTGGAGTAAGGACCATGCTGGTTCTGATTATTTTGATCTTTCTTTGATACCAATCTGAGAACGTTTATCTTTCCGAGCGGCTCAAAACTTGGTAAATACTTCTGTCCAACATAAACTAAAGAGCCATCATCAGCTCTTCTAAAAAGTGGTAACGTGAACACGTCACTCCCACTAGGTAACGAACAGGACGACCAGTTGGGGCATTTGTACTGAGGTAAATTGTGCATGTAACTGGCCATCAAGAGAGGCGAATCTACGATAGGCTTGTTGGTTTGCATGTGAAGGTTAACCAGTGTCATGTCTTCTTGCGAGGATATCGCGGAGATAAAGGAGGTTGAGGATACAGAACCGCTTTCTGAATCCGGTTGGACGCCGGTGCTCAAATTGCTTATCGTATCCGGAATGTCTACTGTCTCAGATTTAGGCGCGGAATTATTCCATTTGTCATTGGTTATGTCGTTGATACCGAAGGAACTTTTGTCTCTAGGATTGCTATGGCGACTGCCAAATGAATGCTTTAAGCTTGACGACCGGCTTGGGAACATGTCTTCATCAGCTGAGAAGAACGCTTCGGAATGGTTTTCGCTTGTAATAGACATAGTTCTTTGGACTTCTTGATTCAGAGTCTCATCTGGTGGTACTTGGGAGTTTAATGAGTAATGCGATTCTGAGACCGCAACACTCCTCACAGGCACTTTAGGTACAAGAAAGGAATCGGCGTCTCCTGGAGCTGGTTTCTTCCCTATTACATTAGAGTTGTCTTTAACCCCACAACTCAAGGCTAACTTTGAATCTGAAACACTGCTCTCCATCTGAGGAACATTCAATATACTCTTGTTCAGTTTCGAATCGCTGTCAATTTTACTGCTTCCGAGAGGCACGGACGAATCTACTAAGCGAGCGTACGGGACATCGCTCTTAGTACTGGATACTAATAAGTTGTTACTTCCTTTGCTCATACTTGTGTAGGAGAATCTTCTAGTAAGGCTTCTACGTTCAGCACTTTGTGGAGACTTGTTGAAATTTTGAGGTAGCGGCGATGGTATTAAAGTGGCCACATTAGTTGGCTGTAGGCAGACGTTCAAACTGTTGTACGGCGGTGTATGGAACACAAGCTGTCCTGAGTGTAATAGACTCTGTCCGTAACCATACTCTCCCGGCGTCGTCTCTATTACATTAAACATCGCCACATTTATCCCTTCATTGAGATCGTTGGGGTTTGGCTTTAAAAAGTTAGGTCCGTTCCTATTGGATCCGAAGAACGCGCAACCTCCAGTACAACCGCACTGTGAGCTCTTCCCTTCAACCGGCCACAAGAACCAAAGTCTTTTCGTCTTATCATCGTGAAGTTTTAAGAACTTCTGTTGTACTAAGTGAAGATTTTTCGGTGTTTGGGGCAGTGATGACGCAGCTTCGATCAGTAAAGGACCCAAGGCGACTGATCCGACACCGACCCAATTATCACTTTCAGGCGGTTTGTTCTGACTAGTGTTACTACCATTTGAATGATGGTGAGTATTCGTTTGCATGTTTGTTTGTGTGTAGAGAGCTAGTTTTATATTTGGCAGCAAGCCAGTTACTCCCGTGCCGCAACCCGAGCCATGTAAATTACAATAGCTGAGTCTAACCGGAGATATCCACGATTGAAGCGTAGTGTTCGAATCTGCGATATAAACATCAATGAGATCGATTGCGACTCGAATCATCTTGTATTTGATTTCATTTGCTGTTGGACACCTGTATTTTAAAGTAAGGTCCGTTTCTTGACACATTATATTGTTCATTCCGTGATGGCATTGTCTAGCTGGATTAGGCGGCACTAATTCGTTTTCGCTATCGCAAATGAGAAGCAAGAACGTTTCTAGAGACGATATTATTTGGTAGAGTTGGGGTAAGGTCAGGCGCCCAGTGAGTTGACCTAGCTGCAGTTCCATCATCCACGCGTACTCAACGGTATCCTCTTCGACAGTTCTGTTAGTATCACTGAAGAAACCATTACCTCGTAGTTGAAAGGAGGAGAGCATCAGGTGACCTTGATACAAGGCCCCTGAGTTTGTGGTGTTGGATCGGGACAAGTTGTTAGCAGACACTAATATTGAAGGACTCAACAGAAGCTGCAACTTGGTCTCTCTAAAGCTTTTGTCCATTTCAAATCCAAATCGTTCTATCAGCACAACTGGACAAGGCGGTTCACTTTCACTACAATTCTTAACTAAGTGTGCCTGGATGTCATGGATAATGATCGATAACGTCACGTCCAGTGGTCTGTAGTGTCGCGGGTCAAAAGGCCCCTTGCTTGAATCTGTGGAGTCGTCCATAGATATCTCAGTATGTTGATTAACACTACTTTTATCATTAACTTTTGTATTGTCACTGGACCAGTAAAAAGGATCTGCACTTGGGGATTTTTGCATGTCAGTAAATGTTTGGTCTTCGCCAAAGATATTTTCTAGTAAATTCATAAAGCTTGTAATAATAGTTCCATAGGCCAGTAGGATGGACGGTCCCACTTCAAGTTCTATGCTTACTTTGTCGGGTGGTAACGTTGTTCTGTCGAACTTGTTTCCGTCCAAGGTCCAGTTAATCTGAGGCTGTTTCCTCATCCTTGGTATCCTCATCGGCGACAACAGAATTTCTTCCTTCTCGGGTGTAGTTATGTCTGCTTGAGGCTCAGGGCCCAAAGGTGGAATGGGATGATAATTGTACCTTACACTCAGCGCGACAATAGGGACAGACCAACAGTCCACCCAACCCTGCGATTTAACGCATTTTCTTCTCCATTTGGAAGCTTTTAGTCTGCAGGGGACCAGCTTCATATTCTTATCAAGAGATAGGAGAAGTAACTTTGACGTGTTAACTTCGGGCAAGAAGAGACTCATGTCGACAGCTTCGCCTTGAACCCAGATCTTTAGAGGGATGAAATCTGGCAAGAAATCGACGAACGGTAAATCAAAGGACACGTCGAGGAGGTCGCCGCAAAACGCAACGTGGTTGTTCTCTTGATTGGTAGAACTGCAGTCTATCCAGTTGTACTGATTGCTCACCGTCACCACTTCACATTCTTTTAGAAGTAAGGATATTTTCCAGGTATAAGGTACAAAGTGTAAAATATCGGGCCGCGCTTTCGTCGACCAATCATTAATGAGATCTTGAAAGAAATCTATGTGTGTGTAGACGAGATGTGTCGTGGCTTTACATCCTGTCAAGCTTAACTGCCAACATTGGTGGTGGTTCCATACAAGGGGATAGTGGCATTTGATTGTGTACTCCAATGTTTCACTTTCAGCCAAGCTTCTGTACTGAAGACTCGTTGTGGCTTCCAAATGTAATAGCTGCCCTGTAATTTTAGTTGTATAGCCATCTTGGAACACGATCCATGGGAGTGTCACCTCTAGGTATGAACCAGCACCAATATTTATATGCACCGCATTCGTTTCTTTATTTTTCGTAAACAAAATATCTATGGTAGCTTCATTTAAAGTTGACAGTCTAATATCAAACGACTGTGTTTGTCTTATGTCTCCGGGTTTTGGTTGTGGCGTTACTTCTAAGTTTTTATAATTCGGTGGGAAAAAGAATCTGAATAGATGGTCCCTCTGTCTGTCTGCCCAGGGCCCATAGCTGAAGTCTGTACCTTTGCCACATTTTATGTCGACACCCCAGATTGGAGGCGCTGACTCTACAATATCCCCATTGGCTAATTGGAGAAGAACAGGTTGTTCCGGCACTATGCCTGGTTCATCCATATAGAAGTATACTTCGATATAGTTGGAGCTCATGACGACGAAGCCCTCTCCCATGTAGCGCGGCGGTTCATCGACCATCGATGTGTAGTTAGGACTAGGAGCGAGCATCACTTTGCAATTCTCTGCTTTTGCTTTGACGAAGTGCATTAAGTGGTCTAGGCTTGAGGCGGGAGGTTTTGTACTATACACTAAGTGGGACTCCTCAACGCTTATCGACAAAGTCGTTGGGACTAATCTGTTACCGAAAACTACTCTACCGGAGCAGATATCGATTTTAATGACGGGGATAAGGTCGCGCCACGTCCGTGCCATGGCCGCCTCCGACCTGACCGTCTCCTGCGCCCGTCTCCGCTTCTCATTAGCATCATTCATAGCTTTATCTCGGTCCGTACAATCGTCATCATTCTGTTGCTTGATAACAGGCTCAAGACCGAATATTTTCTCAAGTTCGTTGTATAAGTCGCAGCGATTATAGAAATGTAGCTCGAAGCCGTTTAGCATGATTGACAGCCGAGTGTCCGAGTGTGACAAGTCTGCGAAAAATAACACAAGACTTAAATCATTAGTACATAGTAATGACACTGATCATTTTCCTGTAGTACAAGGATAGATGGTTAAAGTAACATTGAAAACAATGTATTTTTGATTCCAGGAACAAATGAGTCACATAAATAATATTACTATGTTAAGCCCATTATGTTGCCTTGTCTTAATGCTAATTAGATGAAACCTTAGTGCCAATTAGCTTAATTTTATGGTCAGCAAAGTATAAGGATGCTTTGACAGTTTGAAAGATCCAAGTAGCAATCATATTAATATGTTTTCTTTTGTCTTGTGCTTACAGCTGTTTTAAATAGGCTTCTTTAAAAAGACAGGGCCTTACCACAAAAACTTAAGACACTTGTTCAACGCGTGTTTAATGTCAGTTTTATGTCAAACTCCATTCTAGTAAACTGTTTAGGCTAAACAACTGAAAAACATGGATTTGTGGTAATAAGGACAATGTTTAACAAAGGCTTTTGAAGCACTATTATGTATGACTATCTATAATAATTTATAACAATAATATTATTGTTGACATAATATAGAGCTCATCAAAATAAACATGACATGGCAGACGAATTATCACAATGTAACGCACCTTCCGAAACATCTTTAGGAACATAGGAGCGCCACCACCTGAATATCAAGTAGCCATCCTGTATCCGTAGGGTGTAGTCGTAGTTGATGTACACGATGTCTCGGAACATTATTTTGCCGGACAAGGCATTGAGTGTGAAGGAACCTGCAAATAAAAGAGAGAAAAATTATGTTTCGTCATTTTATATTATTCTAGCTGATGCCTGCGGCTTCGCCCGCGTTGGTTTTGGTTATTATATACTAAAACCTTCCTCAAGAACCACTTTACCTATTGGTAAAAACAGCATGAAAATTGGTGCAGTAGTTTTTGAGTTTATCGCGAACGACGACAGACAGACACGGCGGAGGACTTTGTTTTATAATATGTAAATTGTAAGGATATAATTGAATCAATAATGCCAGACAGTTATATACTTAGTTAGATAGTCACAAAATTGTTTTAACCTTAGTGAAGTTTTAAGTTGCTGGGAATTGTTGTCAAAAGTGATAAATGCATTACGACGTTGATTACACATTATTAAAAGTTACACTTATGTGTAACTTTTAACTCAATTTTTTTATTTCTGTAAGTATCTGGAAGTCTGGAAAAATATATCCTTTGTGTAAAAGATAAGACAGTCAGCAGGCTATGTTATTTATTATTAATATTAAAATTATTCACAGAGGCTTTTTAATTGCGCCGTTTTTGTGTGACTCATGAGATTCATTCATCATTATCCATAATATTTCTCAGATGGATTAATGTTTTGATAACATTGTTTCAGTCTGATAAGAAAGAACTGTAAACTCATAACATTCTGCAGTTTCTGGCATACAAACATATGTCCAAGGTATTTTCCCTACACAAAAAATTGTGTTGCCCTATGACAATAAGCATTAAATAAAATAAAATTCATTTATTTCAGGTCCTTGACCCATATTAAATACATAGCATTGGTGGAATTCTTTTCTGTACATCTTATAAGAATATTGACTTGTTGAGGTACAGATTGTCTAATTTAATATTGTGTTCATATTAACTCCATTTTCAAATTCAAATTTACCCATAAAATGTACTAAACTAAATTAAATGGACACATTGACTCATATTGCACTCATAATATTAGTAAAGATAACAATGTACTTGGTTATCTATATTATAGCTGTTTGAATAATATCACTGTATCCTCTTACTTTTTGAACGGACATAGGTAGGTAGTCTGGTTTGAATATGCACTAACAACATTTTAATTTTAAATTAACATTAGCTTTGTAGAATGAACATTTCAGTAGAGAATTAGGAATAATATGAAGAAAAAAGTAATATGAAAACAATATATGTATGAAATACATGAATTGCTCTTCATATTTTTATTTTATTTTGCTTTGCCTTTAGCGATAAGACCACCCATTGTGTCACCCTATATAAAATTTCGACATTTTCTTTTTGTAATTTTTATGGTGCACTTAATAAAAGAGTTAGTATTCTATTCTGAGGTGTTTATCATGAAAGATGGTGGAAATGTGGTGTTAATATGAAAATGAACTAAGACAACAAAGCAGAATACAATATCCTGTTGACTGTTGTTATTGTATTAGTTAGATATAAATAGACGATGAACTGATGACACAATATACAATGTTTGTGTGTAGAATATTTCAAATAATTCTAAAATAATAAAATGAACATCATACTATCCCTGAAGTCCATTGTTCGTATTTGCGATTTAAAACAAACATTTAGAGCTAATTTGTTATAAATAAAAATCAAGTTATTTATTCAAATTAAGGTGAGAATCAGCACTTTTTGTACATCAAAATTACATAAGACGGTCCTTCAAAACATGTTGTCCCCTAATAGTGATGGAATAGCTGGCAAGAATAATTGGCGCTACAAACTCCCCAGCAGTGCAGCTGTCTGTTGTTAGAAGAACTTGATTATATACAATAGTACTGTTTATATTATTTACTGAGGAGTCAGAATCAGAAATATCTTTATTGTTCATCACATCTGTATCATTTGCTTTACAGTTTTTGTGCCTAATGAAGTTATAGTCAAAATCATCAACTACAAGAAGAATTAAGTGGTTACTGGGGAGTTTGTTGCCCCATTTTTTATTCCCAGCTAAAGCACTAGGAAGTGGTGAAGTGTGGGCGTTTTGGGGGAATGTCTTATGAAATTTTGACGTTCGAAAAGTTTAGTTTGAATAAATTACTTTTGATTTTGTAAGAATCAAAGCAGGAAAAGAAACAAACACATTCATACGAGTTTAGTTTGCTGGTCACTTTTACATATTTTGACATAAATTATTATTGCCTCATTATTATCTTATCTTTTATCAGATAATCTTGTATTCTGATAATCTAAACATTCAAATATTGAATACCTATTTGAATTATGTACACAGCAGTTTAGTGTTTCAATGCCAATAGCAGTAAAAACATGCACAAAAAACGACATTGATAAGAACTTATTGAATAATATTAACCTATAAAGTGGAATACTTAAATTGATGTTGAGGTGAATATGACTTCAAAAAGTTATGTTTTGGAAATAACATCAAGCAATATAAAAAGACTGTGAGACTACTGATGCAGTAACCAAATATAGTTTGATCATGAACATGAACTAGGAAATATAAATATAAATAAATGGGTCACTCACCTATTTTAAAATTGTCATCTTGGAAGTAGAACTTGTTGATGAGCCTGGTGAGGATGTAGCCCAGCACGCGGCTGTTGTAGTACGTTATGTAAACGATCCATAGTATCGCAGATATTAGCGACACGAGCAGGAGGGCCAAGTTTCTGTCCATTGTGATTTTCGCGAAGTCTATCGACGAGGAATTCCATCTTTGCGCCACCGGATCGTCCATAGACCCGGTGAGGTTCTCCCTGAACATAATCATAACACGTAAATGCACTCAAACAATAATAAAACCTCCCTAAATAACTCCAAATACGAAAATAAACATCACCCAATTACAAGGCTACGCAAATCGCCATAACTTACATGATGGTGGTTTAATTACTATACTGACACTGTTTACATTTTATACAATTAAACTGCCCTAAAAAATCATACACTATACACATTTCTAATACTATTTTTCTGTCTTTCTTAACAAAATCATAAATCACTGCCCATCCGTGGTTCACAAAACTTTGACAGATACGATTCGATTACGTTCCGTTTTATCAAAACTCCGTACCTAACTCCGTGTGAGTGCAATGCAAAGTTTGTTGCAAAAAATATTTTACTAGATTAATATGAGACGCTCCAAAAATACTATAAAATAAATTATCCTAAATTCCAAAACAACCTACAATTTTATGATTTTTTGTGGTGGTAAAATATCAAAACAAAAATTGTTGCCAGGAAACAAGAATTTTGTTATTTTGATTAGTACATGGTTTTTCTCAAGAATTTCACTGAATTTCACAGCATTGCATTTAGAAACAAGTCTAAGTAGCAAAACTTGTTTATTTTAAAATAAAATGGCAGAACAACTATCAAAAATTATCCATGAAGAGGCATATAAACCTAAAATCAGGTAGGTATTTATTAATAATCCATACCCATACTAATCCATACTAATATTATAAATTCGAAAGTAACTCTATCTGTCTGTTACCTTTTCACTCCTAAAACACTGAACGGATTTCAATAAAATTTGGCATGGAGATAGATGGCATCCCAGGAAAGGCATGCGAGCTTTTTATCGACATAGCACGCGGGCGAAGCCGCGGGCAGAAGCTAGTAAATATTATATTCAGTCAGTAACGCTTAGCTTCAGTTCAACTTGGAAGTACCTATACGCTTAGCTGGCCGTATCTCTTGGCCGAAGCTCTTGCCCCTGACAGCCCTTGTGCCTTTGGCCCCGGTAGGTAAATCAACTGTAGAACTTCAGTATAGTTTAATGTACTCTGTGGGTAGAACTAACATTATGCAACACAAAACTTCTACTTTTTATAGCAACAGGAAAACAAGTTTAGTGTAGTATGACACCTAGTAGACCTACCCATTACCTATTCAGGGATGTTGCGAAAGTGTGCAGATATTAACATCCCCGGATGTGGATTCGGATGCAGATTTTTGGTAGCTCACATCCGCAGATGCGGATGCAAATGCGGATCTCAAATTTTTTGAAGAGATCCGTCCATTCGGCATGGTGAAATTCAAAATTCCATAAGGCGTGTGTCCAAACATTGAGCGGCAAGAGCGCGGCAGTTGTAGGACATATTTCTGCCGCGCTCTAATTAGGTAAAATAGATTTTGTGCGGCAGATTGTGTGGACAGAAGCGTTCGCGCGCGGCAGTCGTACAATCACAGTGCGACAGGCTAGAGGTGGGAAAAGTGTATCATTTTTGCGATTGGATCATTTGCATCTGGATCACTGAAATGATCCGATACACAGATATGTTTCATTTGGATCATCGGCCCAAAAGATATAAAATACAGAATGTTACGTATATATTACGTTGCGTCGCGGGCGTTTATTACTGAGTCAGAGAAATGTTATGTGGCAACAATGCTCAAAGTTTTATGTGTATAAATTTATTGTATTTTAGTCTTAGCTCTAACTTTATGAATAAAAAGGCAGAAAGTAAGTCACAATAATACCTACACTACGCAAAAAAATCATAAAATAAACAGAACTATGTTTTCGTAAAATCAACGTAAAAAACTCTGTGGTAAAACGTAAAACGATAACATGTTAGTGCAAACATTTTAAGCAAAAAACAACCCTAGTTTTTGATATGTAAGCGCCTTAGTGGTCATTTTTACGTGCATGGATAACGACAACGAATGAACAAAAATCTGTGATTGTATGAGTGATACACATCTCATTTGGTATCTCTTTCTGACTTGTATAGATTGTAATTATTTCGTCCGCTCACTCGCGACTCGCGAGTCAAATAACTCAGTGTATCTTGTGTATCACTCAGTCTCCCTCTCTCACTCGCTCACTGCTCAGTCGCTTCGCGAGTGACGCGTCGCGCGCAATGAGCCAGAGCAAAGTAATGTTTCAGATCCAAATGGTGCGTTTGAAACGTTGTTACTGAACCAATCTTTTGAATCAGTTAGATGATTCGGATCAGTGAGTCGGTTCCGTAAAGAGTTACGCACACGCCTACGACAGGCCGTGCGCGGCTACCGCCCACGGCAATGACTATATAGCCTTGGCGCACGGCCTGTCGCACTGTGATTGGCACTATATCTTCTTTGGAAACACCTACAATTTTGGCAAATTGCAGCGCTGTTTCGTTGTATGTTCAACACAATATATTTCGTGAAAATGTGACGATTTAGAACGAAGTAAATTGATAATTTAAATCGAATATCCGCAACATCCCTGCTATAAATGGATGTCTGCAAAATTTTTATACGAACGTCATATTATACGTGTAATTATCCAGAAATCCTTTTTTTAATACCTACCTAAATAATTTGCAACTTGAGAAGATCATTTTCGTCGCTTGATGGCGACATGGCGTAATGCAAACTTTGGCCGAAAACTTTATTGCTCCCATTATTTTTAGTCGTATGTAGCGTAGACGGATGTAACGGAACGTCACCGTCGGGGCAACCCAATGTTCATTGTACAGTAAGGCCCTGCGTGAGTCATCCTTTTAGGACGAATAAAAACAAGATAAGTAGGTAAGTAAGTACCGGAAATAACTAGAAACTATTAGGCTGCTGAAACGCCTGTTCGAGATATACGAGACTCAAGTGGCAGCTATATGATTTTATTATTTTGTCATTTGTAGGTAGTTTTATTAGTTCTTTTGTCGTTAACAGTTAGGTATAGGTACCTACCTAATTGGTTTTCTTTGTTTTAAAAAACCTATATACCAAACTACTCGTACATTCCTACATACATAGAGGTGATCAGGTGACCGACCACATTGCCTGCCCGTCTAAAGGCGGGTCCACACCACAGCAGCGCACGCTCACTAACCGTACACGCTAGGCGCCTCGAACGGCGGCTATGGACGGACGTGTCACAATCTACGCGCGCGCGCGCATTTTGCGAACCGTTTGCGTGCAAGGATCCACCTGCGCAATTGAAGCTCACGCGTGCACGAATCGTACAGACTAGGTGCTTCAAACGGTCTCGAACTACTGAGCACATCCAAGGTAGCATAGGTACACGTCATGCACGTGATGTGTTCGCGAACGAGCTTTTTGACTGTCGCACGAGAACCATTCGTTAACGGCTCGCAAACATGTCCATACGAACGAGCTTTTTGACTGTCGCACGAGAACCATTCGTTAACGGCTCGCAAACATGTCCATACGATGTACGCGAACTGTCTGTTCGTGTCCGCGAGAGGACATTAAAGTTACACGCGAACTACAATGTAGATGAGGCAGAGGCGGCGGAAGGCGTGGGCGGTGTGGGTGACCGCCTACGTCCTCGCGGTCCGAGGGGCCTCGCACCACGACGGTTTATATCGGGTGCGGTCCAACCAGGGCCCCTGATTCTGGCCCCCCAAATCGTTAGAAATACTTTTTAATCAAATCCCAAAAAAGGCCAATATATGTTCAGTAACTAAAAGGCAGTATTTGTTGGAGACCCCCTAAATATAAAAGTAGAGTGCAAACATTTTCGAGCTCGCTTCGCTCGCTCTTGCATCCTACTTTGTCTTTTTCTCAGACTTTTCTGTAAAAGCCGACAAAGTAACTCCTATTGTATGAACGTATTGTCAAAGAAAACCTTACTTATCAGGGGCGGGGTCTTAAAATTTTCGAGCTCGCTACGCTGCTCGCTCTTACATCCTACGTTCCCAAACTATTCATATACGTATAGAATCAAATTTTTCTAACTGAACTGCTGTGCTGCTGGGGAGTTTGTTGCGCCACTTCTTCTTCCCAGCTAAAGCACTAGGAAGTGGTGAAGGGTGGGCGTTTTTGGGGGACTGTCTTATGTAATTTTGACATTCGAAAAGTGCTGATTCTCAGCCTAGTTTGAATAAATGACTTTTGATTTTGATTTTGATTCAGTATGGGTCGACAAAGTAATACTATTTTTATATAAATGTTCAATTCAAAATGTATCTATCCAGAGTGCAAAAATTTTCGAGCTTGCTTCGCTCGCTCTAGCATCATGTATTCGTTTAATGCACCAACTTTTTCGTTTAAGTCAAATAGTCTAAAGAAAATGTAACTGTTTTAGCTATTGTGCCAAAATTTCGTAATTGTTCTTCCTAGTTTTTAAAGTATTAGAAACCCTTTATTTTGCCTCCCCGGGCCCCCAACAATCTTCAAGCTTAGTCCGCTACTGGCCTACCTCGACCTATTATACTTAAAAAAAGATACGATCAACCCTTTAGAATATTAAAGCGTTTCATTAGGAAGCATAATATTTGCGAGTGGCCCTTCTGATGGCGCAACCTGCGCAGGCACCTCGCTGACTAACTACAATTTTTACCACGGACATGATTTTCGTGCCGTCACACGGAATCACACGAGGCTGAAGAATACCTTCTCACTAATTATTTATAGTGTTTTTTTTCTGCATTTCCAGATGGTGTAACCCCCATTGCCTGGACATGATGACGTTTGTGGGCAAGGATATATTCGCCGTAGCCCACGACCTCTACATCATTTTCTTTAACTATAGAACGAACACCGAAACGGTCTACGCAGCCAACAACGAGAAGAGAGGAGATGGAGTGGACGCTTTAGCTGGTAAATAATGGCACTACTCACATAGTTAGTGGAAGTTAGGGTTGTTTGGGTGCGAACAATCGGTCTCCGGCCACCGTATCATTGAATATTGTTTGATTCGTCAAGGACATTAAATACAATGTCTTTTGGCCCGCGCGCGGCCCGTCTGGTAGCTTAACATGATCTGGAGCTTTGATAGGTACTGAAGAAGTTTTGGCTTTGCCAACTACTCTCTATGAATTTTCGGTAAGTCAATAACATTAGTAAGTCAAGAGATAAACGCTATTCCATACATATTTATTATTTATTATTTGTATGTCATAGACTTTTACACTCTGTCATTACTTAAACTCACGCACTGACTTATTAGTACTACTTGTAACAATGTTAGGACTATTGTAATATCGTATACTTTTACAATCTTTGTAAATATGTGAGCACCATGTATCTGGTAATTAATTTATTCATTCTTGCTCCATTTATAATTTTTTTTACCTTTTGTAGTACAGTAATCTTATTGTAGGTGCATCGTCTTCACATATAATTATATAATTAATGTATACAAAATATTGTAAAACATTTTTAAAAGAGTAACGGTGGAGTTTCTTGCCCATTCTTCTCCATACGAAAACTACCCTTTGGAAGGGGTAACTAGAATCAATTCTATTTTTTTGTTTGACGTTCAAAAGTGCCATATATGTGCCTATTTGAAATAAATTATTTGACTTTGATAAAAGGATAGGAAAATAATAGACAGTCAGCTCGGATAGCTGATAGTGCACGTCTCAATGTAAAATAAGTTTCAGTTAGTTTTTAAGTTTGATTCTCTGCACATTGTATTTTTGTATAAGATACTAGCTGCTGCCAGCGGCTTCGCCGTAATCTTTATAAATTATAGCCTATGTTACTCAGGGTGAATGTAGCTTTCTAATGGTGAAAGAATTTTTGAAATCGACGCAGTTGTTTTTGAGTTTATTCATTACAAACAAACACACAAAAATACAAATCTTTCCTCTTTATAATATTAGTGTAGATGTAGATAGACGAATTGTACCCACATTTGTTAATACAAAATATTATTTATTATTTCTACAATCACGTGGTCCTCACCCACATTGAATTGTGTAACTTTCCATATTTTTATTTCAGGTCACCGTACTAACATGTTCGCCTTCGCTGAGAAGGCATTAAATCCCAGGATATTCATTGTAATGTATCCATCATTCGTAATCCTGGCCGAAATCAAAGGTGAGCTCTCCCGAACCGTTAATACCAATGTTTAATTTTCCAGTTTAATTCCTTGTAGCATTATTCGTAGGCCTCTTCTAAGTTAGTAGCCACACACCGACGAAATAATTCAAGAGTAGTGTAGTTGCCGAACTTCCGCCGCAAATTTTCCGTACTAATCGTACTATAGTTAATTGGTTTCACCTCTGCGGCTCTGCCTAACCCTTCGGAGATTGAGACGTTATGCGTGTTATTATCCGTAGATATGTCGCTAGACACTTATCTGGTTATTTCTAGAAACGGACGCTAAAAGATACAAAGCAATTTGTATGATGGAAGGCGACCTGATCGCGGGGATCACTAGCTTCCCTGGCTACATGGTGAGTGTGTGGTGTTGGCGCAGCAACCAGCGGCTGTACCGCGTCGAGAGCGGCATCAGTAGGCGCAGGCAGATCTTCATGTGAGTCACGGCATTAAATACAAAAATTATGACTACTTCAACTGGCTTTTTCATTCATCATCATCGAAATCGTCATCAATGGCTTGCACAAACTTTCTCGTGTTGTACCAAGATGACTTACCTACATTCTAGAACATTTTTTCACGATTCCTTGTAAACCCATCAGCATCACGAATTCAGGACAACGAATTATATCTATAACTCCTCCGAACTTCGCGTAGTAACACTTCGCGTACCTACAGCAGAATGCGTACATGGGCGTGTGTGGGGCTGTGTATGTTGTGTGGCATTAAGGTATTTTTCTATGGGCCTGTGTCGCCTGCAATAAATGGTTTATTATTATGTGATGGCTCTTTTTACACCATATAGCATAATGCTACTTGTATAGCATAATGCTACTTGTATGGACCTCCTTTATAGAATGTTGTAAATGCCTAGGGCCAGTCGCACTCACATGTTGATCTGCCAGTGTTGGGACGAAGGCATGAACGTGTGGGAGGTGGCGCGCTGCTACAAGAAGTGCTTCATGATAAAGAGGCCCACGGAGGTGGTCAACAAGTGGAAGGTCACGGAAGCTTCGCTAACGGGGGTCTGCTGGAGCCTCGAGGGACAACTGTATGCTATCGATCCTAATGCCAATTTATACAGTGTAAGTAAAATTGACATTCCAGGCTGCCTCATTGGTCTAGTAAACCAATTGTAGTAGTTTGGTAGTACTAAATTGGGGTCCTGGGTTCGATTCCTGAGTCAAGCAAAGTGCTATTGGATTTTCCGTTAAGAATATCTCAGTAGCCCTGTTTTTAGGGTTCCATAGTCTACTATTTTAGGAACTATGGTTTCGCTATGCCCATCTGTCTGTCTGTCCGCGTCTTAGCTCAAAGACTCTTAGTACTAGAAAGCTGTAATTAGATCAGTGGTATACAATCATGAAAACAAATTTTTTTTATTGTGCCTCCCCTACCCGTAAACCCGTTAGCGTAATATTCAAATTTTCTTACGTTTTTTGCAATTTGCAGGTCAGTATCAGGTTGTATGTTGATCTAAATATTATTAGCGCTCGTAACAAATATGACTTTATTGAATTATAAACATGTAAGTAGTAGTAGTAGTAGTACAATATTTAGTTTGTTCTTGGGATAAAGTCATCCCAACTACGGAGCCCTTTGTTGTGCGTGGGCCGACACGCACTTGGCCGGTTTTTGGATTATACTATATGGCTCTTCTCGTGCGCCATGGGACTTGCTTGATCATCTATAGCTGGCAAAACGCCGTCGCATTAGAGGCATGGTGCGGCCGCGATCTTACATGATTTTTTTTATTTTTTTTACTGTTTTGGTAATGTGAAACTACCTATTGAATTAAAACTCCTTGCTTTCTGTCCTGCAGATGGTTTCCGATGGTGTAAGGTTAAACAGAGTACTGGAGTGGTTTGACGATGACATAGTAGGAAAGCAAAAGACCGTTGTGTGCTCCTTCCTCAGTGGTGTACTTATCTACGGACCCGATGAGCACTTACGGGTGAGTTATGAGAAATAATAATAATTATTATTAAATATAATTTATAAGTATGAAAAATGAAATAAATGAAAATAATTATTAAATTAATAATGCTACTTATGTGCAGAGATGGTTACCTAGAATTTTGTTAATTATTATACGCTACGGCGCGGCTCTAAAACTTCATTCCTATATACTTACCTGCCTTTATGAACCTACGTTAAGCGGTGGATCTGAGTCTTAATTTGCACGTGACAAGGGGCAATATTCACAGATATCGCGCTTTGACTTTACAAATAGCGTTTCATATGAAACCTTGAGGTTTCGTTTCGTATGAAACGCTAACTTTACAATAATCATATTCGTTTTATGTGAGCCTTGAATCCATATTCCACTTACAACACACACACTTCAACCCAACACTTCAAACTCAATACAACTTTCAACTTTCTACACTTTAAACTTTATCAACCAGTACCTACGGAAACAACCGGAGGGGAAGACATGGAGGGTGGAGTGGTCCTACATTCCCCATGACGTGGTAGCTCGTCTGGTCAGCAACTCGTTCTGCGACATGGCCACCATGTGGACCAACACCGGGTTCGTTTACAAGATCACCGCAGACACAGAGGAGAAGATTGATGTACAACTCTTCACCCTCAAACTGAGGTGAGGCATTTCATTCCTATGGTAGATAGATACAAACAAGACATAACTAATAAAAAATCTTGGATTTTAGTTTTATAACTTTTATTTTTATTTAAATTTTTTGAGGATATATTAAACGAGTATATATTTTTGAAAAAGCCCTTTCATGTGACATCCAACATGGCATCATAAAAAAAAAAACATAGTCCTCTAGAGGGCGCCGTATTCAATTTAATGTGACGTCACATAGCATATAACCAGCGGACGATCAAGACGCTACCAACGATGCCTCATTTGTAAAATTTATGATGAGTAATTTAAAAGTTAAGAGGGAACTTACAGAATAAACAATTTCATTTCATACATACCGGTCAAAATCATAACCCTCCTTTTTGTTCGCCGTAGTCGGTAAAAATAAGACAATCAGACGGCCGTGTTTAGACGGTGTTAGCCATTATCTGCCTACCTACTGCAAGATATGGAGGAATGCAGGACGAATCATCATCTCTTTTACGCAACAGAACAATGTTGGCTCTATAACGAATGTAAACTTATAAATGAATAACATTTATAAAGATATTACAAGATTAACAGTAATATTTTATACACCAGAGAGTTAGGTAGGTACGTCTCTGGTGTACCTATAAAATATGATTGTGTATATAGAATATAGTAGATATTAATAGTATAGTGTCTATCTCGTGAATAAATTATTTGATCTTTACATTTGATAATAACGCATGATGGCCCCTGAAGAGATTAGATACCTTAGAACATTGCTAATTTTCCCAAAGGCGGCACCAAATCAACTTCGGTGATGACTACAGCTTTTTATATTTTAGGAACATAATGAAGATGCAGCTGATTGCACCCGATTTCAACTACATAGCCCTGATGAATACTTCCGGCGTTTTAAGCATATACGATGTGTATAATGAGCATCTCGTGAGTAGTTCTTCCCTATTAGCCAACATAATGCTAACTGTTGTTCTTATCCGGCGTTTCTCCCTTCAGAGCTCTGGGCTGAAGGCTTTTAAATTCCTATGTAAATTTCTATTCAGACCTTGCAAAACAGAACAAGAATTTTCAATGCCATTTTAATATCTATACTTATATCAGGACAGCGTGCCAGTTTCACACCCTCTAATTGCAGGTCCTAATGAAATTCGCAAAAGGCTATGACGTGTCGTTTGTAGCGAGTCCGGTGGAACCATTGCTGGCGGTCTTCGGCGAAGCGAACGGCAACTACGGCGTGGTGCTGCGGTTGTTTAGCCCAGACCCGCCGGAGCTAAAGGAACAGGATCACATGAGCTTGACGCATCAGATCGTGTCACTGGTGGTCTTCTCACCTGACGGCAGGTTCATGGTCGCCGCCGCAATGTCTGCGGGGCATATCTTCATTTTCAAGGTAACGTTATAATGGTTAAGCTCATAAAAAAAGTTGTAAGACAGTTCCTTCACCCTTAGTAGTTGAGTTCACATATACAACTTTATTTTTTGTTTATGCTTAACCCGAAAAGGGGTCATTTTACTCATCATTTTGAACAACTTTTTCCATGGGACCAACCTTGAAATCGCGAAAAAAAATCAGCTGTTCCCTACATTTGCGTTCACTTTAAATCGACAAAATGTACAGAACAGCTGATTTTTTTTCGCGATTTCCAAGTTGGTCCCACAGAAAAAGTCGTTCAAAATGATGAGTACAATGACCCCTTATCGGGTTTAGCGTAAACAAAAATAAGGTTGTATAAATCAAAATGAATTTAAGATGTCAGTAAGTGGCAAATCACATAAAATTGTAAATATGAGACCAATATGAGAGCAAACTGAATTAATTGGACACAGCCAGCCTTTATTGCCACTTTAATCGACAGTAGTAGTTTTTACCTACGATAATACATCTTTTCTATGACTTCCTTTTCTCCTTTTCATCCAGGTCAGCGTAGACTACAAACTAACTCTCATGCGGTACACGGAGCAAGGCCGAGGCTTAGCCGACTGCTTCCTCATGATGGTTAGCAACGTCATGCGCTGCTTCAGTCTCGTGCTCTTCTCTGAGAAGTATAGCATTGGTAACACTCGATGCATGAACTTATTTATTCACACTTATTTGCATAGCGCAGGACACTACTCTCTAGCTAGATAGACCATAACAGCATTAAAAACTCGGCTTGGTCGGATTGGATTGAGAAGGAACTTAGCAGAGGCCTAGATCCGGTAGTATACAGTGGACTGCGATACGAGTAGAGTGAGTTGATTGATTGATAACATGTAACTGAGGCGGGATAGCGAAGTCTCGGGTAGAGAAAGTTTTATTTCTAGTGATGTGAATTTTGGACGTAAGTATATCTTTTAGTGTCATAGATATGAACTATGGTTTATTGTTACTGCCTAGCGTCCAATTTTTTGTATTTCAAACGTTTTTGCTAAATACGGTCTTCTAAGTATGTTACCATAAATGGCATAACGAGTTGTAAGAAAACGTTTGGCTTGTAGAGCATCGTCTGTCGCTACCTTTGTGTATCTGCTCTTTCTATAACACTCAATGTGCCATATATCAGCGCCCAAGTAGGTAATGAACCAAGCTTTCTTTAACTTTATTCTACAGGCGAGCGTATTATCTGCATGAACGCAGAGACGGGCAAAGACAACAAGTTCGCGGGCAAGATGCAGGGGCCGTACACCAGACTGTTGCCGCTCAGCACCAAGGACACCATTCTCGCCATCCCGCATCTCAGCAAACAGATGCATATTCTCAGGCTAAGCGGAGAAGTAAGACGCTTGTTGTAAGGGCTTTTGTGCCGTCGAAAAATGTTAGGAGGTGCAAAAGTGAAGGTCTAAGCGGGTCCAATGATTAGTTTCATCACTTACTTTTATGTTGTCACTGAGCTGCACTTCGTTCTGTACTTTTTGGTTTATCCCCGTATGTGCACAATGATTGACTGAATTTTCAATTGATTGATCACTTTGGCGGCTTGGCGGATGACTTTTGCAATTGCATTTATGTTTTTTCTATAAGTTGAGAAAAAGGTTAGTCAGTATTATGCCCATGCACTAATCATAAATTATTTCTTTAGAAAGGGACGACTGTATCTGTGAAGATGGGCCCCATCATCGACTCGGGGCACGAGATCAAGCAGTTCGATGGTTTCAGAAGCGAATATGCGCTGCTGACTTTTGGCTTTGACGGCACCGTGGTACTGAGGACGCCTGATTGTCCTCAGAGATACGGTAAGTCAGGATGTCATGTCTATTATGCACGAGATATACTTCTAAAAGTATCGATAGCAAAAGGTCGGAAAATGTGTACTTGCTACAATACGAGACGCAATGGTTAAAAAATAAAAATAAAAAGAGCTTGCGGCCCGGCGAACACCACTCCAAACTCCACAGAGCACAAAAACACCACACCACCACTGAAAAATTCTGTGTCTGTGTATGTAGTATGCATAACGCCTCGAAGTCATTTCCATAATTATATTTATTAGTAATTGTATTATCTATCTGCTTCCGGTTAGACTGGAAGCCGATCTCAACATAGTTGGGAAAAGGCTGGCAGATTGATTGTATTATCTAATAAAGTAAATATGGAGTTCGTGGCTAAGTAATAACAGCCGCACGGGTCGATCCATCAGGTAGACCCAGCGAAGTACACCGGGGTTGGTCCGTGGATGGGTGATCATCTTAGATATCGAGACTCCTCCGTGTCTCGGATTCAGAGTGATGTCAAAGATATGACTACCCTGCACTTAAACCCCGCGCATTAAGTAAAATTAGTTGAAAGTTATCTGCCTGGTTACTGGATACTGATCAGTATGTTTGTCCCACTGCTGGACAACGGTGTCCCCATATTTTATCTCTTTACATTTTGTCTTCTCTACAAAAAATTAAGACGATATATCATTTTTTTAAATTTCTCAACCCCTTTTCCAGAGCTCAAGCTGACCATGACGCATCGCTACGAGAATGGCATCAAGAGCGCGCAGACAGACGCGTACGCCCGGTACATGCTGCACCTCGGCACAGACAACACGATGGCCTGCGCCTTCCTGCGCAAGAGTCTCTACCCGCCGGACGAGCTCGTCCATCACCCGCCCGACAAGGACCTCTACATCATCGATGAAGACGCTAACATTAACGTGATGAACATCATATATCCCACAGATAGTGAGTGCTTTGCTTACGTTGTTGTTACCGTCATCGACCAACATCCCAATTGCGTCACATAATTCCAACCACAATCCGAAGGAAATTGCTAAGCCATTGCTAATATCATGTTATATTAAACCTTAACTAAAATTTATTATTTTAACTATTAGGTATATGGCCGGCAACATAGCTCACAGAATAAGCAAGCTTAAGTTGCAACTTAAGCTTGCTTATTCTGTGAGCTATGTTGACAACTTTGGTTCTCTGCCGGATAACCTTGTTCCTGATTAGATCCCTCAGAGATACAAAAACACTGGCTTAGAAGTCTAAGGATAACTCGTTCCATAGCTCGCTGAGTGAGCCGTACCGTGAGTGCCCACGTTTCGGCTCTCGGCATAATAGGCGGGACGCACTGACTGAAGACCTTAGTCTTTAGGCTCTGTGGAATACGCGACGAATAGACTCGACGAAGCTTACCAAATGCTGCCGGCCCAGCTGAATTCCTCTTTTACCAAACTACAGAGTTTGTCCGAGGTGAACGTATTCTCGAACAACCTCGAGAGCACCGCCATTGACTGCAATCGATTCAGGAGTGACGTGTTTGTTTCACATAACCTGGGTTTTGTCCAAGTTCATCCGGAGACCAATGCGTACTGAAGAATCAACTAGGCCGTCCAGCATCTGTTGCAAGTCATACAACGATTCAACTAGTATGACATTGTCGTCTGCAAATCTTAAGTGTGAGATGTACTCGCCATTGATGTAAATGCCGCATCCTTCCCAGATTAGCGTCTTAAACATATCCTCCACATTATCCTCCAGACTTGTGAGATCCACTGACCCGTACTGGGCCCGCGTGGTGGATTATGCCCCACTCCCTCTCAAACAAAGAAGAGGCCTGTGTCCCAGCAGTGCGAACATTATAGGCCGATTGATTATACATCAATTTTAAGTCCTTTGAAAACATGCAGGCATTGCTCGAATAAGCTTCTTACTTTTGGCAAACCGCACTACAAGTGTGGGAGCCTCAGAATTACACGCTTTAAATTCTGTCTCATAGGTGCCCCCAAAAACCAAAGTCATTCCAATAGCCACCACTTACATTCTTCTTTAATTTGTAAGTAATTGAATATGATTTGTATGGCCATTTTTTTTTCCCAGAGAACTACCTACAACTACAAGAAGATAGGAGAGTGGCCGAGGAAGCTAAAGACTACAAGTATCAACGCGATGAGGTTCTCAAGGTGTTCGCGATGCTACAGGCGAAGCTAATCGAACTATTGGAGGAGAACATTAACGAGCGGCCGCTGCATCAGCTCTCGCTGTCAGAGTTCAACCTGCATCAGGAAGCCAAGAAGGAGAGGCTCAAAGCGGTAAGATTATTTATACTAACCCTCTTATTCATGAACGTTTCTTAAAGTTAAAGAGTCGTATAAACGTCGAAAATATACGGTTAAACAGTTGCTAATTCATAACTTAACTTTAAGCAGCGTTTATGAATGAGGCAGTTAGTTATTACAGTCTATAAATTGGTAAATGATAATGAACAATAGCGCTTACATTTGCCATTTACAAGCTTCCATTAGATGACGTAAAAATGGTAAATGTAGAAGGTTTTGTCCCTATAATGATGTCACTGGTCGACGAAAGCCTACAAAAGTACTTACAGGGATAGCAGCTAATTCCTCTTTTAACCCACCAGGCCGAGTTCGAACGTGAGGAGATTCGTTTGGCTACAGAATCCCGCATCAGCGCGCAGGACAAGGTGACCGCGTGGATCAAGAAGACATGCTGGGACACCATGCTTACGCCGAGGATCAAGCTCTTCGCCATTCACAGCCACTATCATGTAATCATTACAATATTCTATTCATTATAATCTAGCTTTCTTTACCTTCTTTTAGTTAGACTTGTGTATCCTAACTTTCGCTTTCACGCTAAAACGGCTGAACGGATTTGGATGAAATTTAGCACATGGGTAGACCATGCCATGGCCTGGGCAGGCCAGGTCCGCCTGGGTTAGTATATAGGATACTTTTTATCCCATTATTCCCATGGGATCACGACTTATGCGGGTGAAACCACGGGGCTCAGCTAGCACATAAATACAAAATTGTTTAAAAACTCTAAGCACTGTCATATTTACGTTGCCATTGTTTGCAAGCTAAGAAAATAAATTGCTCAAATAGCTCTGACTTTGTCTTTGATCTTACAGATGTTACATCATGGACATAAGTAGGGTCTTAGACCAAATAAAAAACCAAGACAGAGCGCTGCGAACAATACAGTGAAGCATGCCAAAACTACACCTCTGCTCTATGCATACAAGCTCACACGCATACATTTACAACTATTTACAATCAAACTACACCTCACTAAGTGCACACATGTTTACGAAATTGGCCTTACGTCACTGTTGACAGCGTCTTGGTTTTTATTTGGTCTGAACACAAGAATGGATTAAAGGTTTTCATAGGTTAGATGTACGACTAAGGCGCAGGCCACACATAAATGGCGTCAGGATACACGTGATGTCGTGGCTCCACGCCCGAGCCACGACATTCCGTGTATCCTAAACTGCGCTTTATTTCTATGTACTTGGTATAAAATTTGAATGGAACAGGAAGCCGCCCGCGCCGTGTCCTCGCCCGACGCCATTTATGTGTGGCCTGTGCCTAAGGTCGCGGGTTCCGAGACCATGTCCAAGACAGTGTGTTGTTCTTTAGGTGGAAAACTTCGCAATACTGCCATCGCAACGCAGCTCGTGGCCCGAACTGCAGCAGATCGAAGCCCTGCGCGAAATCGAGATGGAAAACGACCACGACCTGTTCCGCCCCTGGCTGGAACCGATAGTGCATGACCCGCTTAAAGCCACGTCTAATGTTGATGCTGACGCGGATGAGGAGGCCACTCGACAGCGGTTGGTATTCTAGATCTTTCTTCTGATGCTTTATTTACAGGTAAATGAAGTCACTCCAATAGCAGTGTTCCGACCCTGGGTGGAACACTCACAATCAGAAGACATGACTAAAGTCTTTTCCATCCAGGGCTGTCTTGGCACCTCTATTTGTGAACCTCAAAGAATTCCTGTTTTGGGGTCGTAAGAATACTAAATATTCTAGAAACTGCGACCAACTTAACAGGAGGAGGGAGGAGAGCTTAAGGGCGCTCCCTACCTCAAATTCATGGGCGTACCCAGGCGGGGGGGCAGGGGGGCCGCCTCCCCCCCCCCTGGAAATTTCGCAGCATGTATAGCATAAGCATAATCAGCCTATAATGTTTTCACTGCTGGGACACATGCCTCCCCTTTATGAGAGGGAGTGGGCTGTAATCTACCACGCGGGCCCGGTGCGGGTTGGTAGATGTCACATGTCTTCGAATTTTTGGTTCTAGGACATGCCGGTTTCCTCACGATGTTTTCCTTCACCGTTTAGAGAGCAGTGGTGATGAAATAATTCACACAAAGTAAGCGCCTGCCTGGGTTCGCAGCATGTATGAACTCGCCTAATCACTAATCAAAGTGTAAAACAAGCAAGATCCATGATTTTTGTTTACCCAAAAACATTCATTCATTTCTTCAGGCGTGACGATGACGCGAGTTCCGTGATTACTGTTCACACAAAAAGTGGTGAACGCGCCTAAAGAAGATTTCACTTCAAAAAAAGCTAAAAAGAGGCTCATTTATTAAAAATTTTGGCACGAGAACCATGATATTCGTTTAATTTAATGATGTTTTGGTCAGGTCAATAAGTTACGAACCATCGAACGTCGAGGCGCGGCGCAGCATAACGGCCGAGGACGAAGAGGAGTCGCCGTCGACCATTCTGTCGGAGCCCTACGTGCTGTCGGGCTCCAACGCGCACCGCTTCGTGTCCATCCCCAAGTACATGATCCCGCAGTTGGAGGCCTTCAGCTTCCTGCAGATGAACTGGCTCTACGATATTGTCAAAGTAAGTTTTTAAAGTTCTCGAAGGTACAGTGAAATTTTTAAGGTTCTGTTATAATAAACCAAACTTTATCGTAATGTAACGAAGCCCTCGCATCCCGTGCATTCGGGCCTGCTACCAACATAGGAAGTTAAAGGTCCGATAGCCCGGAATCTGAATTTTTGTCCAACTAGCTGCGCCCCGTGGTTTCACCCACATAAGTTTCGATCCCATGAAAATATCGGGATAAAAGTAAAGTTGTTACCTAAGACTTCTTCAAAATTGTATGATTGGTGAATCATACGCAGAATTTTCTAGTAATTTCGTTTATTGTAAGTACGAAAATCACACAAATAATAACGGAGAAAATGTAAAAAAGGAGCGTGCGGCTGGCGTGGGGCTCGAATTTGTACTGCCTCCCGCGGTTCCCGCTATCCCCCGCGTCCGCGTCCGCGCACTCCCTTCTCACTCACACACACATTTAAACATAAAAACTACACGCAGGCGTATCGCGACGCTAACATCCCCCACCCCAGTGCTGCTAGCAGCACTCATCAGTCAAAGGCACCCGAGCGACACGTGGGGCGGACCGTGTCACCATTCCAGACTTCGTTTCGATTTTCACCACTCTAATTCTTCCATCCTTCCCAGGGCACACCTCTCTAATCAAGCCCTTTGGCCAGACGTTTCTAGGGCCGTTTGGGTCGACTACAAATACCAGATCTCCCACTGCCAGCGGTCTTTCATCTTTGTTCCACCTTTTCCGAGGTATAAGATCAGGTAGCACCTCCCTCACCCATCTGTTCCAAAACATATCAGCTAATCGCTGGGATATTCGCCACTGCTTTCTTAGAAATAAGCAGGAATCATCAAATTTGCCAAGCTGCGGTGAGTTCAAAGATGTCCCAAGTAGAAAATGGTTTGGGGTCAAGGTTTCCATGCTGCCAGGTTCCACTGAAACGTGGGTCAGCGGTCTCCTATTTACTATGCTTTCGACTTCACTTAACAGAGTGTTAAAAGCTTCTTCCCTTGGAGCTCGTTCTTTCAGTATTATTTTCAACGACGTCTTCACACTACGGATGAGCCGTTCCCATGCCCCACCCCAGTGAGGGCTAGCAGGCGGTATGAACGACCATTTAGTGCCGTGATTCTCAGCCTCGTTCTTCAGGACTTCATCATCCAATTCAGTAACTGACCTCTTCAGTTCAGCATGAGCTCCTCTAAGGCTAGTCCCGTTGTCCGAATACATATGACGGGGCCATCCGCGTCTTGCGGCCATGCGTCGAAGGGCCATGATGAAGGAGTCAGTTGTCAGCGTGGCAACAGTTTCTATATGAATGGCCCTTACTGTGAGGCAAGTGAACAGTACGCCATATCTTCGTTCGCGGCGTCTACCAATAGTGACCTCCATTGGCCCGAACAAGTCTACTCCGCAGTGGGTAAATGGACGTTGATGGTGAGCCACCCTTGCTTGAGGTAAGTCTCCAATTCTAGGTATTTCCGGTTTACATTTCCTTAATCTGCACAGCATACATTTTGATACTACATTTTTAACCGTTGGTCGCAATCTGATAACCCAGTATTTTTGCTTTACTTCATTGACAACGGTCTCTTGATATCCATGGGTGGCGATGACATGGTAGTGTCGTATAATCAACCTAGTTATGTAATTTTGTCCATCTAATATTGCAGGTCTCTTCATTTCAGGTAGCACGTCTGCAGCAGCGTCGATTCTCCCTTCAGCGCGCAGGACTCCATGCTGATCAAGGTAAGGTGACAAGGTAAGTAATTTACTAGTGGTAGGTATTGATTTTGAGCCTTTCAGCAGGGCGATCTCTTCACTGAACGACTGGGCTTGTGAGTAGGTAAGTAGCAGGTGCTCAGCTCTATCCATGACGTCGTCTCGACGGTCCAATTTATTTATAGCCTTCAATCCCAAATCAACAAAGGTAAGTACTCTTGATGTAGATCTCAGTAAGCGTAGCCATGATGAAAAACAAGTAGGCTCAGGAACCGGTAAGTTTACAGTTTCATTTTGAAGCATGACGGTTAAACATTCCAGTGGTAAATCTTCTTTTTCAGGTTGTATAATATTTTGCGGCCAATCATCACAGCCTCTGTGCAAAAAAGCAGGTCCATGCATCCATTCATTTTGTAAAACAGAACAGTCATAGCTTTCTCTTGTAGCGATGTCGGCGACATTTAATTTAGTGGGTACGTATCGCCATTCACTTATTTCTGTGAGGTCGTCAATTTCGCCCAAACGATTAGCCACATATATTTTATAATTACGGGCTTCGTTATTTATCCAATGAAGCACTGTTGTTGAGTCGCTCCAAAAGACTCGTCGCTCAGGCTTCATCGTGTGCTCTTTATTAATTGAGTCCGCCAGTCTAGCTGCTAACACTGCAGCCTGTAATTCTAATCTGGGAACAGTGATCGGTTTGTTCCCCACAACTCGGCATTTACTGGCTATAAATGCCACGCGCACCTTCGACACGTCGTCTATCCATCGCCAGTATGCAACGGCGCAGAAAGCCTTGGTCGACGCATCACAAAAAACATGCATCTGCAGTTGGTTGTATCTACATGGCATAATAATCTTTCTATCATCACAGGTACCCCGCGTAGCACTTGTAGCGCCTGCTACGCTCGTAGCGCTGTACTCAGCTGTAGGCGTAGCACTCGTAGACTCAAGGTGCGCCGGTAGCCGCACGCGGGTTTGATTTTCTGTCTCGCTCGCTGCTGGATAGTGTCTCGGCAATCTTACATCACGCAGTGATTTTAGTAAACAAATCCATTTTTGCCATTTTTCGTAGATTTCGTCGCTAACGGGATCATCCCAGCTGATATTGAGTTGCCATGTTTCTTGCAAAATGATTTTTCCGTTAATTGTAAACGGCGATAGAAAGCCGTAAACATCAAATATCGACATTACGACGCTTAACATTTCTCGTTTCGTAGGCCTTTTTTGCCCGGTGATAATAGCAGTTGAGATACGTTTGAATGACACGTCGAATCTTAATGAGTCGTCTTTTGGATTCCAGATTAATCCTAGTGTACGTTCACCTTCGTATTCTGTTTGTCCGACCTTGAATGTGACGTCAGTCGAACGTAGGCTTTCTTTTGGCAATGTATTTAACACGGCTTGACTGTTGCACGTCCAATTTCTTATATCAAAGCCTCCTTGTTTATGTATGTGTGTGACGTCATGCACAAGCTTGATTGCCGTTTCTTCGTCTTCTACACTGTCGATATAATCGTCCATGTAGTGCTGTTTACAAATAGCTTGGACAGCGCTGGGCATAGTTGACTTAAACTGTTCGGCATTCTTATTTTTAATAAATTGTGCTACGAAGGGTGAGCAGTTAGCACCAAATATAAGCGAACTCATAACATATGTTTTCACTGGTTTGTCCGGTGACTCTCTCCACAAGAATCGTAATGCATCTCTGTCTTCCTGTATAATTTTGATTCTAAGAAACATATCTCTGATGTCACCAGTTATAGCGATTTTGTTTTCGCGAAATCTTAGCATGGTTCCGTATAACGAAATAAGTAAATCAGGTCCTTTCAAAATGTAATCGTTCAAACATACTCCATTTGTTTTGGCGGCCGCGTCGAACACCAATCTTAGCTTTTGCTTGTTAGGGTTATCGACCCCGAAGTGAGGTAAGTAGTATATTTTTCTTGAGAGATCAGATGTAGTAGATTTGTTATTTATTTCAGAGGCGTAGTCGTTGGAGATAAGATGTTGAATCCGTTCCTCGTACCGCGAAGCATACCCTGCGCTGGACCTCATCTTCCTCTCGACGCCTCTAAGTCGTGACATCGCGTTATGATACGAGTCAGGCAGCGTACATTTATTGTCTTTCCATGGTAAGCTCACGTGCCACCTGCCTTTGATTAGTGTAGATGTTTGTTCCAGGTGGTTCCAGGCACGCTGTTCTTCCGAGTTCTGCCGTGGTTTAGCAGAAGAAACTCCCATAGATTCGACGGAGAAGTAACGTCGAACGTCTTCGTGAAGATCGTGAAGGTTGCCGTCCGCAGAAGTATTTTCTGTGTCATTGTTCTCAGTGATGAAGAACGTGGAATGGTGCATGCGCGCTGGTAAATATTTACGAGGAACTACGCCGTGGAGGCACCAGCCCATGACCGTGCGGGTGGCGCATGGCTCATTCCGTTTGCCTGCCACTGTCTCCAAAGGTAAGATTAATTGACAATTATCCTGCCCAATTAGCACTTCCGGTTTGAGTTGGCCAGTACTCAAGACGTCTTTAAGCTTACGTAAGTAATCATAGTTTTCACATCTCACTGACGCAAAGTTTTGTTTAGGTAAATTGGGTTCATTGACACTACGCGCATTGAGGTTATATTTTTCACCGAGTGTATTAGACACGGTCAATTTCATTAGTTCTGTGTCGCACAATAGTTCAGTGTTATCCCATGCACCACGCACTCGCATTGCCTGCTTATGGCCGCTCAGTCCGGCGCGCGATGCTAGTGAAGCGCTTATCATTGACACTGTCGAGCCGTCGTCGAGTAACGCGCTCGTGCTGAACACGCCGTTAGGTCCGTGAATGTTTATTGGCACTACTTTAAGTAACACTGACCACTTATTATTGTTCGAATTAACATGAGTAACGGTTTCACTGGTTTCAGTCTCAGTTGTTGTAGCACTGGGTTGCTCAGGTTGCGCGGGTTGCGCCGTCGCTGTTAAATTGTTATTATTTTGCCGCGAACTCGGCACAAAATGCAGCATTCGGTGGTGGGGTTCTGCGCACCCGTCGACGCCACACACGGCGGCGGGACACGTTTGCCTATCGTGTTTTGATAACAGGCACTTGTAACATAACCCAGAGCGTTTTACATACGACCACCGATCCTTACGTAAGGATCTTTTAAACTTTTTACAGTCTGTCAAATCGTGTTTTGATGCACGGCAGAAGCGGCATTTGTTATCACTAGCACTTTGTTCGTGTTTTTCAGTTTGCAACAACACAGTTTGATCGTTATTATCACTTTGATATTTACGTTTATTGTCCCATCGAATGTTCATCAAACCGGCACTACTCGTAGATATCTTAATAGCTTCTTCGCTCAAAAAGTCACTTAGTATGTCTAGCCTGCACTTTTCTTGCTCCTTTATCAAGGGATAACTGTAGTCTGCCCACTTTGATAGCAGCACGGTAGGCAACTTAGCTAGCACCATGTTGACTACATCAACACCTTGTAAGTACTCCTGTCGTTTGAGTTGTCGAACCGAAGCAACACAGTTTTTTATTTTCACACTAAACGGTACAATGTCTTTATGATAATCTTGCGGTAGTGGATTTAACTTTTTCACGTCATGTAGGATTCTTGCTATAATAATATCAGAGTTTCCAAACTGTAGTTCTAACGTAGACATTACTATTTCAGGTGATGTAGAACTAATTAACAGAGCGGACACTGCTTCTTTAGCGGGACCGCGGAGACTTTTTCTCAGACGCCATAAGTTCTCCCTCTCACTAAAGTGGCACATGTTTGTCGACTCCTGGTATGCAGTTTTGAAGAGCAGCCATTCCATGGGGTCTCCAGAAAATAAAGGAAGTTCCCGTGGCGTGCTGAGGCGGCTGAGTAGGTTTGCATTGTGGCTAGTGGGTACGGAAGTGGTGACTAAATCCCTGAGTGCGCTGGCTAACTGCTGAACTGCACCGTTAGTGCCGCCGCCTTCCGGCAGCTGCGGAAACAGCGGGCCTGTAGATGCTCCTTGTGCGTGAACCCTCTGTTTCTCCAGTTCGTGTTGGCTGCGCTCCAACCACTCCTCTATGTCCCTGCCATCACCTTGTGATTCCGACGCTGGTGGACTGTATTTTTCGTCGAGTGCTGCTATATCAGCAGCTAACTTCTTATCTATCAGTTCCATTTGAATTCGAGCTTTCTCCTTCGCCGCGTCCAGTTCGAGCTTCTTCCTTTGTGCAATTACCGACGATGATGACGTCTTTGTTCTCGAACGTTTCGATTTCTGAGACACGTGTTCGCATTTTTCTTCTACTTTCACACTTTCAGCTGGTGTCTTAAATGCTTTTGAGGATTCGAACACCTTCGGATTTCCATCATCTACTTTGGTCGACGATTGCTCTTCTTCCTTCCGATGTTTTTGCGTGGTACTACGCGTGTTGACCATTTTTTTCTGCGGCGGCGTGTGGTACATTGATAGATCCGGCTCGAAGGACCAATGAATCATACGCAGAATTTTCTAGTAATTTCGTTTATTGTAAGTACGAAAATCACACAAATAATAACGGAGAAAATGTAAAAAAGGAGCGTGCGGTTGGCGTGCGGCTGGCGTGGGGCTCGAATTTGTACTGCCTCCCGCGGTTCCCGCTATCCCCCGCGTCCGCGTCCGCGCACTCCCTTCTCACTCACACACACATTTAAACATAAAAACTACACGCAGGCGTATCGCGACGCTAACAATTGGGTTTAAATATACTATCCTATAACCTTCTAGGGTGGATCTGATATGGTTGGTTAGGTTAGAAGGCTGTTCTTTGACAGTTTTTCTTGTAGTTGGACTTGGGGCACCCCGGCTCGGACAGGTTAGGTTCGATGGGGATGACGGGGTCTGTGAACAAACAAACTCACTTTCGCATTTAAAATATTACATACCTATACCTATTATAGGATAGATAAGATTAATGGCATAGTTGGACATACATTCAGATTCCGGGCTGTCGGGCCTTCTCTCTATTCTTGGACACTAAGTAAGTGCGGGATACATTACTATGAACAGGCCCCCTACCACCAGCTCTTACAGCAGTATTACTTTAATATTACTTCAGTGTAAGAAAGAGATGAAGCTCTATAGGACGTATAGCTCCATCTCTTTCCCCCACTGACTAATATTAAAATTATACTGCTGTAAGCAGTGGTGGTAGGCTCCCAGGCCTGATGCTTCTAACCGGCTTCCTTTTGCAGCTGAACACCCAGAACATGCGGCTGTGGTTCAACAAACAGTTTGACGACCTGTTTGTCTTGAAGAAGCGGGAGGTGGGCCTCGTTTCTGAGAGGAATGACAGGCTACGCTTCATCATTGAAGGTTATTTATTTTATTTCATGCGTTTGATATACTATTGGGTACATATGGATCACTTCAGAGGGGTGAATATAATAACACGCTAAATAGTAAAAAATGTACAGCATGTAAGGAAGGCTTACCGTGATATCCAAGGCACAAATAGGGACCACCATGTCATCAAGCTAACAAAGCTACAATATTTAAGAAAAAGTAATGTCAAAGTGGAAATTAATGATGACAATGAATAGGAACTCAGACCAAATAACCAAGATAAGCGCTGCGAACGATACAGTGAAGCAAAACTATACACCTCCGCTTTGTGCATTTACGCTAACACGCACACATTTACAACCAAACTGTGCGCAAGAGCTCCACGACCGGGGGGCCAAGTCTACTAATTTACGAACGTGTCAGTGGTCTCACAATGATCAGTTTTTGACAGATTTTGTATGGCATGTTAGTAAATTAGTAGACTTGGCGCCCTGATCCCACCATCTCCCTTTCACTATCGGACCACCAGACGTACAGCGGGGTACCATCCGCACTTGGTCGATATACCGTCTAGTCGTACTAAGCGCTTCTCTTCCACATTTATTATGCGCACGGCCAAAGTGTGGAACTCTCTGCCATCATCTGTGTACCCTTCCACGTATAACCCGTCAGCCTTCAAAACAAGAGTGAACAGGCATCTTCTGGGCTTGCTCGTTCCATCATAGACCTCATCTATCGCTTTCCATCAGGCGAGATCGAGGTCAAGAGCAGTACCTTAACAAGAAAAAAAAAAAAACTACACCTCACTAAGTGCACACATGTTTACGAAACCGGCCTCACGTCACTGTTGACATCAGCGCTCCGTCTTCCTTTTTTATTTGGTCTGAAGATAGGAACGAATAATTTTATGACATGTTTTATTTTTTGTGCCAAACGCAAATTCCATTGTATTTTTCATTTGACATTTCAGAACTAAACAAATTGTCTGACCTGCGGGGCAGCTTCCATCATTTGAAAATAGTAATCACTGATCCTCAATGGAAGCAACAAGAACATGTGCAGAAGCTTATTAAAGTAGAGCCAGAGGAGGTAGGTATAATCTTCGAAGACTAAGAATTTTAATTTTTTTTTAAATAAATAAATTAATTAATAACCCTTTAGTAAGATTTTAATAACCCAGGCTTACCAAAAACTTGACACAATATGATGATGATGGGACATGATCTAAAGATTGTCAAAAATTTCACAAAAGAGGATCATCTCAAATTGCTAAGCATGATCCTCCATTAAAATACTGCAGCATTAATTTTGAAGTAAATATATGTTAAAGTTGAGGATTGACGCTAGGTACAGTCACGGACTTTAACTGATGAGCCACCTGGCACTGTTCGTATTTTAGCCGTGTAATGCGTAAGTCATATGTCTTCGTATTAGAAGAAGAAAATTATATTTCATACCGGTTGGCTAACCTGAGAGTCACCTTGACAGCAGAGTGACTACTCAAAGTCAACCAATTGCAGGTCTAGCAACAGTAACCTAGCAACGATAAATAATTGTTGCTAGGTTACTGTTGCGATAGTAACGTTAGCGTACGGAGAAATTCTCTGACATCGAAATTTCAACTGTCACTGTCTTCAGTTAAGTTTTCAGAATGATTGAGTTAATGAGCTATGATTCAAAGGAGGTCAGTATCAAATAGATTGGATAAACTTAATGCAACATTGTATTTATTTTTATCATTAAGAACTTATTAGTCAACCTCTATGGATAAGACTATTTCCGATTAAAAGTAATTTATTTGTCATCTTGATATTTCAACTGTCACTGTCTTCAGTTATGTTTTCATAATTCTTATTAGTCAACCTCTATGGATAAGACTATTTCCGATTAAAAGTAATTTATTTGTCATCTTGATATTTCAACTGTCACTGTCTTCAGTTATGTTTTCATAATTATCGAGTTAATGAGCTATGATTCAAAGGAGGTCGGTATCAAATAGATTGGATAAACTTAATGCAACATTGTATTTATTTTTATCATTGAGAACTTATTAGTCAACCTCTATGGATATTTCCGATTAAAAGTAATTTATTTGTCATCTTGTTTACGAGCTTGCGATTTGAGTTCCTGTTTAATCGTGTAATCTCGTGAATGTATGAAACTGCAAAAATGAAAAGTTTGAAGGTGGCTCATCAATTAAAGTCCGTGACTGTACTATCCTAAGTTTGATACTAGGTCCTATGTTTGGCTAAAACACGATTACATAAAATTTTCTCGATTGGAAAAAAATCTAAAGTTACCTCTAACCATAACTATAAACCGCTGGTATTAAAAAAATACTTCAAATTAGATTATGAAACTTTGCATAAAACTAAACTTACTTATAGCAGGTACCTATTATGTTTATTTTTTATTTTTTTTATTACCATTATTTCCACCGTAAAAAGCAATTACCTAAACTATTCGAGCCTTGGAGCCGCCAGCACCCTACTCGGTCTCGCTCTCACTCAGTCCGCGAGTAGTCTGGTGCGAGCGAGATAAAAAGTGAATTGAGGTCCTTATAATATTAGTGTAACTGTTACTTTATTATGAAATTAATTAATTAATTATAATGAAATTAATTTATAATTAAATTAAAGGAAAATCGCGATTTTAGTCTTTTTAATTTTCGGAAAATTTGTATTGCTATCAGACAAAATGAAAATGTTTGGAGTCGGTCGGTATCTACTATTTATTGTTTTCTTGCTGCATATTATTTTTTTGAAATTAATTACCTAAGTACCCGTATGAAATTTTGTAATCAGTTGTACCTTTTAGATCTCAATACTTGTTAGGGTAAACACAATTGATAATTTTTAATTTTTTACATTTTTAATGTTTTTGTGGAATATTCCTTACGCAGTGTTCGATCGAGCCGTATATAAGCCCGAGTCAGATCGTGATCATCCCGCCGGATCCGGGACCGAAGGACGACTTCCGAGAGAGAGCGCTCATGGACATGATGGACGGCGTGCTGGAGAAGCTCTGGCACGAGGAGATCAAGAAGCCCATCCCTCTGCCGCAATGCATGGTTTGATAACACTTGAATACACATAATTAGAATAAATTATTGAATGAAAACATTACATTAATTTGGACAACACTCATCAAACACCCACACACTCACACTCATTAGGTAAAATTAAGTAATTTATGTTTGTTTATTTATTTATTATCTTTTTAGGAAAACTTACAGCTAAACAGATAGAGTAAGTATAAGTTTAAACAAAATATGGCCAATTACAAGTTTCCAACAAGTAGGTTAGGTATAGGGTAGGGTGTTAGGTGCATTAATTTTTTTTATCGTTTTTTTCCCGTACTTTCTTTCCAACTTTGATCCCATAGCAAAATATGCAGAGTCCATTGCAGTATAGCTTCATACAACCCATACAATATGTTTTGTAGGAATATCAATCAATCTTAAAATGGGTGGACAAACCCCAAACATTTGGTTTCACAAAGTGTTTGTACACACGGCTACACATCAAGCTATACGTTGCCAGTATAAGCTGACCTCGCATTGTACGAAAATCCTATACAAACAGTATTTCATTCATCATAAACAATCGGGCATGAATCTAAATGTAAAATGAAAAAAAAAAAATTATAAAATAAGTAAATAAAACTATAAATGTGTATGTATGTATACGGATCACACTGCTTGTACAGAAGAATCCAACACAATTTTTTTGTGTACGTTATTCCGCCTTAATCAATTAGATCGTTATAAAACCCTTCCGTCCATATTCAGCTGGAAAAAGACCCAGAGACCTTCAACGAGGAAGATCTTCGGCATGTGTTCGATTACGAAGGGAAGGTTAAGTTCCGCAATGAGGAGCGGGACAAGTACCGTAAGATGCTACATGCGGAGTACGCCAAGCTGTCGCAGGTGCTCAACGAAGGGATCGTCAAGTTCAACCAGAAGGTAAGACGTTTGGTTCTCCAGATAAATTAGACAGTTCAACATAATAGTGTAACATATCAGAAAATCAAAAATCGATTGGTCTAATTTCAAAATAACTACAGTAATACTACAACCTATTTTCTTAATGTCTCTCGGGAATCATCGCATTTCCGAATACAAACGAATGCTAATTTCCATGTCCATCATCATCTGCTTAGCCTTTTCGGTCGGCCTCCAGTCGTCGAGTTTCGGTCGGTTTTTGATTTCTATGTCTATTCATTATTAAAATTATCGTGTACAATAATTTGAAGTCAGAACTAAGTAATTTATTGTTGTTTTGTTTTGATTTCCGTGTGAACTACGTGGGCCCTATCAGAATACCACCACTGCGGTATTTATTTTTTTTAAATATCGCAGCATTATGCTGAGGTAGGAGCCTTTTTGGCCTCGCACAGGTCGCCTAAGTATTTTGTTAGTTTTTATTGTTCTTTTTATTTTTAATTTAGTAGTTTCTTTATATTACTGCTTGTTTATCCTGTGCGTGTCCCAAATAAAATATTTTTCTTTCTTTCTTTCTAACTATATAGAGCTGTAAAACTATTTTCCTTAAACTATCATTCACTCATCACTATCATTCATCATTCATTCACTCCCATTAAAAAAAAAATAAGTTAAATCTTATAAGTTGTATCAACAACTCTATATACTTCCAAGTCGATTGAGAGCGTCCGGTCTACACCAAGTGCAAAGGGCAACTGATAGAAATCCGATAAGGCGACGACGGACCAAACACGAAGTTTGCCGAGGGACATTAGGAAAAAAGTTATACTGTTACATCCCTAATGTTTTTTATGCTTGCTTAACGAGAAGGCTGGACTAAAGTTGTTATTGATACATAAGGAGTAACCATCCAGCCGTTATTACTGCAGCTTTCTGAATGCTATTCAATAAGTTTATTATATAATATTTTTACAAAAAAAATTACAAATTTGGTAGTGTTTTTTTATAAATTTTAATTTAAACGATCTATTGGTTCTACTTGTATATGTCTCTGTCGTGTCTGACAATCATTTCAGGCTGTCTGTTTGTTTTTGGAGAACAGCTTTTTGCATCCAAAAGTAATAGCTGATGGTGGCATGGTTATCAGCTCTAAGAGGTTTTGTCATTTTATAGGTGAAAGAGACCTGGCTTTTAAAGATTAGGGTGGACTCCATCATCGGTCAAGAGAATCTTAACCTCATGCGCTTGCGCAGAAGTAACCTGGACCGAATTGAAAAGTCGGAGGAAATAGAAATAATAAGGTTTGATTGAGCACTTGAACTCTATGCCATGTAGATGAAATCGTAGCTTTTTGATTAAAATGTTTATTGCCAGCTGTGGTTGGTGTCAGCGTTAAATTGTACCGTACCTAATTTCTGACCGTCAAAACTGGTACTGCTCGATTCCTTTACCCTCTCAATTGTTTTTATTACCATTGCTTATCGTTATACTCTCATTTTTAAACTTATTTATAGAGTAGAAATAGTATTTATGTTAGGTTTTACGCCCATGTGTTATTAATATTATAAATGCGAAAGTAACTCTGTCTGTCTGTCTGTCTGTCTGTCGCGCTTTCAAGTCAAAACTACTGAACCTAAATTTAAATGAAATTTGGTACACAGATAGTCTAGAGCCTGAAATAGGACATAGGCTACTTTTTATCGACATACCACGCGGGCGAAGCCGCGGGCGGAAGCTAGTTACATAGAAAATAATATTCGTACGCCGGTTTTAGAGGCGGGTGGGTCCTGAACATAACTATTCAACCAAATTTGTAACTACCTAGCTATCTACCATATTCGACGAATATTTTATGTATGTCTTCGTTTTTATCACGCCCGTCTTTGACAACTCCTAGTTTGCACTCTATCTAACTTATGAAACAGTGTTTTTGGCATTCTGCAATTGTCTACAAGACGTGACGAGTATTTCTATATCTACAGAGACGATATAGCTCTCTATGAGCAGCAGGTGCAAGAGTTGAATGCAGAGTTCCTAGAGATACAGGGACAGGGCGCGGAGTGCCAGAGCGCGTACGAGGCCCTCATGGCTAAGGATAGACAGATGGAGAAGACCTTCAAGAACCACTTCGCTGATATGTCGCCGATCATCGTTGAACAGGCCTATAAGTTCTTCAAGTAAGAAATCCATTACAGTCCTTTTTTATGAGGTTGGGAAATCATCAAATGGCTTCTCCCGCTCCGATGTAAGAAAGCATGTAAGAAAGAAAAGAAAGAAGAAAGAAATGGCAGACTTTTACTGACTAAAACCCACCCGTGTTCCTTCAGTTGCATGTTGCCAAGGGTCCCGGTATCCCTTTCGGACTTTCCTGCAACCCTGGCAGATTACAGTGCAGGACCACAATTTTTCGCAAATCTTGAGCACATGACCTTGCAACCGTTCAACAAAAGGTTTAACCCTGGGGTCCGGGAGTAAGTCGCAGACGGCCGGACACGGAAAATATGAAATTCCTCTACTGCGACTGCGACTCAGTAGAGTAATTTCATATTTTCCGTGTCCGTTTATCGCGTACGGTACCCTGGGCAATCAGCCTCACTTCCATCCTTCTGACAGGTCTAGATCTGCTGGCCGATGGACTGGTCTTAGGTATCCTACAATACTACATGAGCTGTTTTTATAAATGGTGATAATAGAAGAAACCGTTAGTATTTTTAAAACATCCTTTATAAATTGAAACCTGTACCGCGATATGTATAATTATTGTTTTGTTGTCAGGAAGCGCCCGAAGTGGCACCAGCGCGCGACGATGATCCCGGTGGTGCTGCTGGAGCTGGCGAGCGGCGTGGCGGCCGGCGTGCGCCCCGCGCTGCTGCACGTGGACTGTTTCGACTACTTCAAGGGGTGAGCCAACGTCATCAGCATCATTTCGCTGAAAGACGTCCACTGCTGGACATAGGCCTCCCCCAACCATCGTTTCGACGACCGCTCCTGCGCTTCTCACATCTAGAAATTCCCGCGAGGAACTTGCATAACGAATTTGCAATAGGCCCCTAACCTAAACAGTTTCTTCTGTAATTTCATTTCAATTATGTAATATAGAGTGGAACAGCTGGACCAGATCAGCAATATGCCGGCAGTGTTGGACGAAAACTTGTGGGCAACCATGTGCAGGCTGAGAAGAATAAAAATTGAGAACGAGATTAAGGTAGGTACTAATTACTAATTAAGTAATAAAGGTCTCGTGGAAGAGAGGGTCGTCAGAAGCCCGAAAGTCTGACAACCAGTCTTACCAAGAGGTATCGTATTACCCTGTTACTGGGTTGTGGAGGTCAGATAGGCCTAGTCACTCCATGTAAAGCCCTGGTACCTATTCAACTGCATCCGGTTGGACTGAAAGTCGACCCCAACATAGTTGGGGAAAGGCTTGGCAGGTAATAAAGATCTATCACTGAAGAAAGTGGCGCCGGCCAAGTTGTGTCAGAAACCAGTTGTTGTGTAATTTTTTAAGACGAATGAAAGTTATAAGAGTAGAAGAAACAAAGAAACGATTGATCGCTTATGTGTGTGAAAAAATATACCTACGGCTACTTAGAAAGAGGTTGACTTCTAAGATGTCGGCTAAAAGAGATGTTTCGAAGAAGAAGACGTTCTGAACCAAGGGTACGAGAATGATGATTTATTAACGTTTTCCGTAGACGAAAGCACTGATCCAGGACTTAGCGTACGTGGAACATGCTATCGGCGTATGGACCAAGGCCATCCAGTCTCGGCGCACCTGGCTCAGCTCCTTCCAGGCCAAAGTACTGCAACATCGAGAGGTAGTGGAACTCGAAGCCAGGAACAAAACGGTTCAGGTATTGGATTAAGTATCTCAAGGTTGACAACAAATTAGAAGTCATTTTTCACCATACATGGTACTCAATATTTCTGCGGCCATTAAAAATATACGTTCTGTTTAAGCCTCGTTCAGATTGTAAACAAAAGTTGTAACTTGACTACACTTGACTAGCTGGTGCTACCAGCGGGGCAGGTGGAGATCTTGACGACGGGACACATGCAAGACTTCGAGGACGCCACGCTCATCCCCAGAGAAGACATCGAGAAGATTAACAACCTCATACTGGTAACAGCTGTCTTTGTTTCTTTAGCCGGCGGTAACGCGAACGCGAATTCATAGTTTCTTTATAAGGAAACTGATATAGCGACCCGCCCATGCATTGCGGGTTAGTGACAACTGGGCCCATGTCAACTCAGCCCGAATAATAATACCAGGGGGCTGACTATGAAGTATTAATGCCATTTAACTTAACCTAACCTTTCCCAGCTATGTCTGTGTGTGTGTGTGTGTTGTGCAATGATAGCATTACCACAGTATAAATATGGACAGTATGAAAACTAGGTCAATTTTTTTAAATAATAAGTAATCACCAGGGTACGTTCCATTTTTAAAAAGATCACGGCGGCCGCGACTGTCACTTTTGGGTCTCCGTCGGTGTGGCGTGAGTGTGCTGCTAGCGCCATCCTTTTTTCGCAGTGGAATAATGATCATTATTCCACTGCGAAAAAAGAATGGTGCTAGCGGCCTTGTATAGCTCCGTCTCTTACTAACACTGGAAAAATGGTGGCAATAATACGTCGTCGTGGTATAGGTGCAGATATTTTCTCCCGATTACGGTGATTTGTACAGTCAGGCAGAAATCGATATTTTAAATAAGTCATTACGAATGTCATTTTGTTTTAAAAACAATTTGGTTTTTTAATCATAATAATTATCTACAACGCCTATCCCTATTATGATACCTATATCCTACCTAGCCTTCGTTCAATCGTTTTTTAAATCGTCTGGATTAAAAAGACAAGCGTTCCGTTGCTAAGATAATGACACACGTTGGATCTGATGACAAAATCAAAATGTCTATGTGTGAGCGTTTATGAACAGAGCGGAGGTGTAGTTTTAGCATGCCTCACTGTAATGTTCGCAGCGCTCTGTCTTGGTTTTTTATTTGGTCTGAGTTTGAATTGAGACCATACAGCAAACTTAGCTTTCATGCTTTTCTTAGGTAGGTAGGTAGTATTTTTGACCATGGTGGTTCAGTACCGGTTTCATAATATAATCTTATATATTGAACAGAAAGTGGGCGCCATGAAGCTGAGTATGATGCGAAAACAGATGGAGTTCCGCAAGGGCATCCTGTCCAAGGAGTGGCAGCACTCGCAGATGAAGATGAAGCTACGGCACATGCAACAGGAGCTCTACTCTTACAGGAGGCTGAAGGTGACTACATGGCTGTTGAAATACCGCATTAGATATGCAGGACGTTAAATTTAGGCTTTTGCCGTTGGTGATATCAACTTGCATTTAGGTATTGTATCATTTTTTACAAATAACTCTTATGTAGGTACCAATGCCTGCCAGGGCGGGAAAGTCCAAAAGGGATACCGGGACCTTGGCAACAGGCAACTGAAGGAACACGGGTGAGTTTTAGTCAGTAAAAGTCTGACACGCCCTTCCGCTCCGCCCAGAGCGGGAGAAGTCATTGGATGATTTTCCACCCTAAAAAAAAAAAAAGGATGTACCAATAACTCGGCTATACTAGTACCTACTAACAACGTTGCTGATGTCGTAGGTAGGTACTTATTTGCTTAACTTAAAGCTCGTGGTTGAGAATTATTCGCGAGTGGTGGTCATGAAAGCTGCTAAGTTAATGCACCTGGCCAAGGACAAGGACAAGGAGTTATAATATTTCTTACTCTCACCAGATTCCAAAAGAGCTGCAGCTGTACCTGAAGAACAAAGAGCTTGGTTACACGGACGACCAAGACTTCGTTCTCGTGGAGAAGGAGAACGAAGCGTCCAAGGCGGGCGCCAACAAGATACTAAACGACCAGATAAATAGGTGCGGGGATCTTGAGGTAAGACCTGGGTATATATTCAGAATATCTACTAGAAAAATCTTAAATTCACAGACAACGCACAGCATAAACCGCTGGGCCTAAAAGCATACATTTTTGCACAAGACTTCCTTATATAGCGAAAGTGAGCGTTAATGGGGTTAAATTGGGGATGAAATTTGGAAGGAAGTATGTTATTTTTGCCGATGGAAAATCCCATCTGGCTTAGGTATAGGCAAAAACTATAAGTATCAAACGTGCGCTTACACGGACTAACTGAAACTGCGTAATTCTTAGCAATTGCTATACAATAATACATCACAGTAAATAGCTCGGGGTATAAGCTCATCTTCAAAGAGGTGCAATGGCTATAAGAGTAGAGGAAGACGAAACAAATGATAGATGTGTATGTTAGATGATATGGCTAGAAAAGAAGTGATTAATGAAACAGTTGTTGATAGAGATGTAGATGAGGGAGAAGAAGAAATGCTGCGCAGATACAAATGTAGATGAGGAACTTTTTTCAGTTAAAACTGTTAGCAGTCGAGGCAGCTCGCAGCAAGATGGAGAAAAAGATACTGGCACTAAACGTGAAGGTGTCCGACAAAAAGCTCCACGAGGATGCGCTGGAGCCCATCCGGATCCGACGCGTGTTCAAAAGGAGGTATAACAGGAATTACTGTAGAATAGTAAAGTAACCTACCTATCTTTAGCTTAAGAATCTACAAACTACTAATAAGTAATTTAATTTAATATTTGTACGCCATTACCAGCATAACATAGATACCTCTGTACCTACCTATTTTAATAACACTAGCACCCTAATTGCGTAATACACGATCAATCAGAATTGGAATCGGTTTGAAATAAATGTCTACTTCAAAAGTTCGAAAAAATAAATCTGCTCAACAACGTAAATAACGCAATTAATGTTGTTGTACTGTAAAATGAAACAAATATATATGCATGTATTTTTTAAATATTTTTATTCGATAGGTTACATCGTTAAATAATAGTTTTAAAAAATTCAACGACAAAAAAGCAATTTAAACTACTTATTTTTTTTTTTATATCCAACCGATCCAGGCTATTTAAACGCCCTCCATTTGGCGCGCTTGGTGTGGTGACGTCACAGACCATGAAAACAAACAAGCAACTGTCAAGTCAACGTCAAACACTCCTTTTTGTAGGAGCGTTTGACATTGACTTGACACTTGTTGATTGACTTGATATTGACATTTTGATTGTTATCCCGGATTGTTACGTCACATCCGCTCTTAGCTTTTCAAGTATTTGAATTACCCACAGTTTTTTGGGACTTTTTAAAAATTAATTTCTCGCTCAAAAAAAAATTTTATTCAAAAATATTGATGGAGGCATAATTCTGAAGTAATATAGTTTATAAAAAAAAAATATTTGACCCATATTTGAATCACATGCATATTCCCTATTAGTCGTAATCGGTTACGAAAATAAGTTACGCAATGTGATAGCTGTTTAATAAGTAAAAACTTTGATTTTGACGCAATGTGGAAATTGCATATCATTTTAGATTGAGGCGAAGTGCGCTCTCCAGATAGCGAATCCACATCAGCAGTTAATGTTACATTTCCTCTCAGGATGGAGACGCTGGTGATGCGCAGCCGGCTGATCCGCGAGGTGCAAGCCAACCACAGCACCATCGTGATGCTGCAGACCGAGCTGGAGCTGCTGCGGCTCAAGACTTACCCCACCCTCGCCAGTTTCCGCACTTACTAGAATATAGCTTCTTATTTGAATCTGTTTCGGGACGATAAAGCCTGCCAAGCTTTATCACAGTTTTGTTGGCTCGCCTGTAGGTCGCTGATGAATTATCGCCAGACCGATGCAATGGTATTATACAGAAGATATTCAAATCGATCACCTCATTAATACCTTTCTCAATACTGATTACTTGTAATTACTGACTTGTAATTACTGAGTCACTATAACCTGATTAAGTTACAATAATCATTGTTTGTGAGGAACTTTGGCTTCGGGATAAAAGTATCTTTTTACTTAGTTCAGGAACCAGCTGTTCTAGCTGCACCCTAATTGCGTAATACACAATCAATCACAATTGGAATGGGTTCGAAATAAATGTCTAGACAGTTTCAAACCGATTCCAATTCTGACCGATCGTGATAGCAATTAGAGTGTTGATTTTGACAACCACTTGTACAGTCACGAGCAAAATTACTCAGTAAAATTCAATAGCGATTTTCTCGTCGAATAACGATTGCAACTTTGAGATGAGACCATATACATAATAACCGGGAATCCAAAATACTAATTTCGTAATAAAATAAAATTACAATCACTACCGTAAGAGAAAATCACTTTTATAAATTGCTAATTGGTGGTCGTGACTGTACAATCATGGTTACTGTATGATTTATGTGTTTCTCTTTGTATCAATAATAGATTATTAATTTATTATGAGCTGCTTTGTTTCAGTAGAAGTTTCTGAATGCATATTACCTATATATGCCGACTGCTACGAAGGGACGTAACACGAAATATTAGAAATTCTGTAATCTGTGGGAAGTAACTCTCGCAGAGACTTCACTGAAATATTGTGTGTGTTATCTGCATTTTGGTCCTAAATGGATTGTAATGATAGTTGTGTTTGTGATAAATAAATAAATAATAAATATAATAAAGTATTGTTAATCCACTTGTGCAGTGTGGACTGTTACTATTTATTTATTATGATTTAAATATTTGATTTTAAGACGTTAGTTAGTTATTCAATGTAGTATTGATTTTGATAATAAATTATGGAAATAACAAAATCGGATTTATATTTTAATACTAAAGATAGGTACAAACTTTTGCCTTATATTGCAGAGGTCATGGGTCGAGGTTTGTCGAAATCACAAGAAAAGAAAAACGCTGATTACAAAACTTTTATTTTCCATAAACAAATCTACAGTTATTGATAAAATACATTCAATTATTAATAGTTCGATACAGCTCAACATTTATAGAAAACCGCCTAGTCGTGATTCTTCGATAACCTTCCATTTTATGATATAAAATGGTGGGGATATTCTGCAAGTCTCAAATCACGAATATTTAAATACATCGAATATCTGTAAATTCGGAGGCAACAAAGCCTTTTCTATGCATACACAGTAACGAAGTAATGTACAGTCGTAAACAAACGCCATCCATTTTATTCTATCGAACTATCTAAATCTATGATTAGCTGTCTGATTTGACACATTAAGGTAAAAATCTACAGGATGCAAAAGCTATGCTATCAATATTGTAGGAAATGTGAATTAATTTCTAAACGTTTGTCGACGACTGTACTGTATGACATTTTCATAAAAAAGATAGCATTAGGCCACAATTTCGTTTAAAAAAATAATCTATCACACGATTTACCATCACAATTTCGCCAATATTTAACTCAAAAATAAAAATTGCTATATTTTGTTTTTAGAATTTTGACTATTAGTACAAATTCTTTTAATTTCTTTTTTTTATGTGATAATCGTATCAAACTCCCAATCGCGCTTGAAATGCTCCAAGAAAACTGTTGAAAATCTACTGGCTGGAAGGCCGGAAATGAAGGTAGATCCACCTACTCAATAAACTACATGTCCGTGTGTGCTTTACAATAATAGGTACAGTCAACAGCACATTAGTGATAACAATTTGACATTGACAGCGCCAGTATGTCGCAGCAGTAGGCACAGTTCTTCTACAATTATAATTATTACCTCTGACAGTAGCTGTAGGGTTCTACACTATTCTACAGTAACCGTAGGCTCGTCATTGCAGCAACCTTATTTTGATGGGAATAAAGATCACTGTGATTTCGACAGTGATGCAAAATCAGAGGAAAAATAACTGTGAAAGGAATGTATGAAAGTTGTGTGCAGTTGACGTTGACTGTACTTGCAACATTTCAAGCACATTTACAACTACGGCTGTGCGCATTAAACTATGACGGTACAAAGTCTATTAAAACGGTACATTATAATACTGCTATTTTACAAAAATGTAGATATGTAAGATCGGGGTCGGGGTATTAGAACTTATTTTATAGGGATATAAGAGTGTAGAAAATTAGTTCATCTTGTTAGGTACCCAAAAACTTCCATTCACATGTGCAGCTTGTCTCTTTTGCCTTCGTATCTCGCGTTGGTCTAGCGTAGATGCTACGAGCATCTACGCTAGACCAACGACAAAAGCGCGACAAATCGACTCTAAAAGGGTCAGCGCACACCCAACTGCAAAATGCTCGCGTATGCTCAAGCAGTCAAAATTTTGGCTTGGGGCTAACCCCTCCGTGAGCAAGCTCCGTTGAAAATACTCTGGGTTGCCAGGCGGGCGTGCATTACCAACCAAAAATCTGGCTGTGGCATACTGGGCGCGAGCGGGACGCAGCGGCGGTTCGAGCGCGCTCGCGCACGTAGAACGCATACTCATACACGCATCTTGCAAGCTTGAGCATCAAGTTTGGACGTGTATTTAATTTTGCATGGAATTGTCATAAGATTATTTTTCATTAGTCTCAGAAAATGCTCTGCTCTTGGTGTGCGCTGACGCAGACGCTGCCATAACGTGACGCAGTTTCGACATAATAACGTCGACGTGATGCTAGTCATCTACGCGACCTCAACGCAACATCTACCCTGATGCTGGACACCGCTCAGCGCGAGGACACTCTCAAAGCTGTTTGACTTTGAACCCGAAACATTAAACTGGTGAATGGAAAATTTTGGGCTGTTGTCATGTGCAGGTTTTTCACATTTTGAGTCTAAACTTGCTCAGTCTACCTTCAGGGCAAAATATACTGACTCGGCTGACAGCTAGAAGCTTTGCGATCACACAGACTGTTTTGCAAAGATTTCTTAGCTGACAATTCAGATGTTGATTCAGATAATTTGTAAGACATTCGTGTTCAAATTTTTCTGGCACATTGCGCAGTCTTGCTTTGAGTTTAGCGCTAGGTGAAGGCTTGAAGAAATTAGCCTGTTCAGTCAATTCTCAGCTCTACTGATCCCATTTATTTTCAGAACTTGTATGTACTAGATTAGGCTTCCCATTATTGTACAATTTCTTTTTAGTCTTATTCCATTCAAGTATTGCGAATACTGACAGCTAAATAAATACTTTTTCTAAGCATCTTCTTATAAAAAGCGATTTCTATTTTAGATCGTTTTCCCAGGGTTTCGCTCGATGAACCGATGGTATAGTTACTCTTGTATTTGAATTGGGTAGTTAACAATAACAATCAATTCATCACCCATCATAAAATTGTCCTAGTCATTATGTATATTTGTCTAACAGGCAATAATATGATAATTTTCTAATTTAGTTCTCTGCTCCGATCACAAGTAGGTATAACAATATAGTACATTTACTGATTGATTACTAAATGTTGATGTAAATACATTTAAGCAAGACATAAATACATTTTTCTTCGTATTCTGTTTTACCTAGAGTGCTGTCCTCTGGTCATAGACTATAACGGCATCGGCATCAAAGAACTGGCTGTGTGACTTACTGAGCGCGATGATGGCCGCGTGCTCGTTGCGCATGCGATTCTTATACTTCTTGCTTAAATTCACCTGGGAAATAATAATCTGAATTAAATATCTTTGCACTTTTATAAAAGATTTCGTGCGCAAGGAGTAGAGAGAGTAAGCAGTCTGCCTGCAACCACTAATCTTGGATCTTCTTCTTTTTCATACATGGTGTACTCAGTATCGGTAGGACAACTGGTTGCCTAGAAAATGTCTATTAATTTGATCCTTTGTTGTGTACTTATCTGGGAAAAACCAAGTCAATTTAGGATAGACCTATAAATGATCAAAAGTGGAATGCTTCTGACCTAGGCTGACTTAGTTAGTACCTTAGCATACAGTTGTTGTAGGTCGTCTTCAGTAGAGAGTGGTCGTGGTTTGGGTCTGAGGAAGGCTGGTAATGACCTCGTCTTAAGTGCGTCGATGTTCGCTGCATTGTCTATTTCGTCTAACACTGGAACAAGGCATATGTGAAATAAAATGGATTCACACTATAATATACAGTGTGTCATTATAATAATATTCAGGAGCAATAAACAAAGTTCATAAATCGATTATGAAACAAGGTTGGTACTAAAATGTTCCCCTTGGGAGCCCATGTTGTATTCTTGCTTTTTTATCAGCGGCACTTTCGCACTCGTCATTTTAAGATCCAGGATTGCCTTCGAAACTTATAAATAGATTTAACTTATTAAGATGTGCACACTTATTTTGTATGGTTTTATTCTAATTTTAAGAAGGAGGCTGTGTCAAATGCACTAACGGAATCATCAAAAGTATGAGACCCTGTAAATATTAAAATTTAAAAAAGACTCGCGTTAGGCTTGTGTGTACAACTGACAATACAAAAATTATGTTATACTCACTACTGCTCGAGGCGTATTGCACGCATTGCTCCCTCGGGTCGGGCACACGGTTGACGTAGCACTGCGGCGGATGGCGAACTTCCCGCGAAGCCCGACACTCCACATCACCGGCGTAGCTGACTGGACGTGTGTGACGCTGAATTTGCACCTAAAAGTATTATTATTGTATTGCTGTAACCTAGAGTTTGTTTGTTTATTTGTATGTTAAGCTTTCACGCTAAAACGGCTTAACGGATTTGGATAAAATTTGGCACATAGGTAGACCATGACCTGGAGAAGGGCATAGGAGTTACTAATATTTTAGTACCTACCTATATGAATCGACTAGCTGTGCCCCGCGGTTTCACCCGCATAAGCCGCGATCCCGTGGGAATATCGGGATAAAAGTTAAGTATCCTATGACAAATTTCATCTAAATTCGTTCAGCCGCTTTAGTGTGAAGTGTGAAAGCGTAACAAACAAGCAAACTCACTTTCGCATTTAAGTATAATTTAGGATAATAAGTTAGGATTCAATTATTATAAAATTCTTACCTCAGCATGTTTCATCCTATAATTTTCCTGACTAGAATATGCATGGTTTTCTTTGATAGCATAATTTTCTTTAAGGTATTGTTCATCTGAAAAGCACAACCAACAATTATTATCATGCAAATATCTAATAGTATTTTGAATTTAGAAGGAATAAATAAGTTCCTTGTAATTTACTAAACTTACCAAACGATTTCTGATGACGCGGCATTAGGCGGCAGTAACAAATTATAACTAACAAAATAACAACTCCGCAAATACCTCCAATAAGCCAAGATAACCAAACAATTATAACACGACCCTGCAAATAATCATTTTGGTTTGTACTCATATTCCTGAATAAAATATTGATTAGAATGTGCACTCAACATACCTGCAGAAACATTTCAGTTATTAAAACGAAAGCGAAACACGCTTATTTTTGATCCCTTACTGTAACGTTTTTCTATCATTTTTAATACTTATCTAATACAAATACTACATAAATAAATTAAGATAAATATAAAATTATGAAGTAAAAATGTCCATTTTTGAACTCTCCGCGCCTGCGCTCTGTGCTGTGGAGTGGGGGTCAACATTTTTTAATCAGAAATGATAAACATCAAGTTAACAAAAACTTAAGGTTTATTTTTTACCTGTGTCTCGTTAAGAACTGAACATTCGTAAATTCTATAGGAAATCATAATTTCATAGTATTTTCAATAGTATTACAGAAATAAGACAGAAACTACGAGAGACTAGAAATGCCATTATATCAAAACTTTTCAGAACGAATTCCACTCTATCACGATCATGAATTTGACGTCTACGTTCCGTAGTTTTCCGCAATCCTCAAAGCTCTGAGCAATTTAGCTTTAAAAATAAATTATAGGATCACAAAAAAAAAGAGGTAACTATAATGTTTTCATATTTTTTAAATAGCGTTACTATTGATCAAATAACAAAACCAACGGACAGTAATCGTAAAGTCAGCAAAAAAAAAAATCTGTGATAACTCGAAACGGAACGTTTATTTATTACAATCGTCAATCATTTTGTTACAATGTCAAAGTCATGTCATGTCCAGTCATGTCGCGCGATTGTCTTGTCTTTGTCTTACGTAGTTACGTTAGTTAGTTACGTTACGATTATCGTGTGATCGTCGTTCTTCACAGCCGAGTTTTAGTTTCTCTTCTATTATCAAAACAATGTTGTTGATATAAAAGCTGGCCAGCTGACTGTTTACGCGGTTTTTTAACTGTAGTTATCAGTCGTAAGCTAACCCCCGCCAAATTCAAGTTATCATCGTGCGATCCTGCTAGCTAGCTGCTACGTCATTGCACACCTCTTGAACTCATATATTGACTTCTGCCGCTACTGCGGCAATAGTTAAAAACATCGGCAGTGGTCGGACGTATACGTATCGCTTATTGCGTAAAAACTGTTTACGCCACGCAATTGTATTTAGAGATCCAGTTTTTATGGAAATGACGAGTATTAAATTAAGTTTTCTCATACTGTTTACATACGGACTGCTTGCACGGAATTCTCTTGGTCTATCGCCTGTTATCCTCAGTGAGTATCGTTTTTTAACATAATATTCTACAATATTTATGTAAATTAGTTCATAAACTTCTAGTTTTCCTGAAATTTCCTGAGTTGCACTGAAGTAAGCCAATAAATTGTTTACATAACAAAAACATTTCTATTTATATTGTTACATTTACAAACAGGAATTCATACTAAATCATGTTGTGTTCATAATTTTACTAAAAAGTGTACCTAGCAGTAAAATTACTGTAATTATTAATTTCCTATTTCCTCATAGATAAAGGAAATATTTTAATTATTGTTTTAATGATAAACAAATATATCAGTTGTCACTGTGTAAATAAGAGGGGCTTGTGGCTAGGTAATAACAGCCACAGATTGTGGATGAGTGTCATTCGTAGATCTTTGACAGTTAGAAGCCCAAAAGTCTGACAACCAGTCTTACCAAAGTGGTATTGTGTTACCCAGTAACTGGGTTGTAGAGGTCTGATAGGCAGTCGCTTCATGTAAAATACTTGTATTCTGCTGCATCCGGTTAGACTGGAAGCCGACTCCAACATTGTTGGGAAAAGCCTAGGCACATTTTTTTGTAACTCAGCATATAATATAATGTGAATTGTAATAATTAGGTATGTTATTGAAACATTGTTGTCATCAGACACCATGACTTGCATGAACTTCTAAAGGTAGATTATTATAAAACATGTCTAAAGTCTGAACTCAAAGGTTAGACATAATTACTTAACCATAGATTATGTATAACAAAGACAGCGTAGAATTTGTTTACTTTGTGTGCATTATATTTTGTTATAAGTCTACAATGTTTGTTTACCTACCATACATATGTAAAAGGAGAATAACAGTACAGAGTACTTACTTTATAAACATTTTTGTTCAAGTCTCCAAAAATCCAGACTTCTAATAATATAATTAGTACTTGTTTTTGGAAACAGAATGTATACCTCTATCAAAGGTAATACAAAAAAACTGCTAAACTCTAAATTTGAAAAATAAAATCATATTCATTCAACAGTCCCTGGCGACGGAGGAAGCCAGCTTGAGGCAAGACTAAACAAAACAAATGTAGTGCACTACATCTGTGCAAAATCATCACCGGATTACTTCAACATATGGCTCAACCTCGAACTCCTGGTGCCATTCGTCATTGACTGCTGGGTGGACAACTTGAAGCTCGAGTACGACAATGTTACGCGGACAACAAAATGTCCTGCTGGTGTGGATATCAGGATCCCGGGTTGGGGTGACCCGGAGCCTGTGGAATGGTTGGACCCATCTCATCAGAGTTCTGGAGCGTACTTCAACACGATAGCAGACTCACTAGTCAAGTTGGGATATACAAGAAACGTGTCCATCCTCGGTGCTCCGTATGATTTTAGGAAGGCTCCTAGTAAGATTTTTTTGTTATTCTTACATAACTTTAAAGAGGATAATGGTTTATAAAAATGCTCATAAATCATTATTGCCTGTGCTGTTTCAGTTTGTCATCCATACTTAATATTATAAATTCGAAAGTAACTGTCTGTATGTCACCTTTTCACGCCTAAACCACTGAATGGATTTTGAGAAAATTTGGCAAGGAGATAGATGGCGTCCTGGGGAAGGTCATAGGCTACTTTCTACCGACACACCACGCGGGTGGAAGCTAGTAGATCATAATTGAATAAATAACACCATACGAATAACAATTCAATTGAATTAAATTAAATTTATTTACGATTTTCTCAACGTGTCGTGATTTTTTTCGGGACAGTCCATCAATTTTTTTACTTTGAACAGAACCCTTACTTACAAAATCGTATAAAGCAAAATGTGTGTCAAAAATATTATGATTAAACACTATCTTTTAAAACGGATAAGATTATTTGTATAGCACCCAGAACATCACCTGTTGATAAATAATATTTTTACTACGTTTCCAACATCACTACATATTATAAAACAAAGTCCAACGTCGCGTCTGTTTGTCTGTCTGTCTGTTCGCGATAAACTCAAAAACTACTGCACCGATTTTCATCGTGGTTTTTTTTTTAAAACACAAGTAATAAACTACTGTACAAAGGCGGACTTAATGCCTGTTTTCATCAATGGATAGAGTGGTTCTCGAGGAAGGTTTTAGTATACATATAATAATAACCGACATCCATGCGGGCATCGGCTAGTTCATAATAATATCTAAGTACCTATAGATATTTTCCTCCTTGATGAGTAATAGGTAGGTAGCTAAATAGTAATTAACAAGGTGAAGTAGAGTGAAAGTTTCTTGGAAAATTTAAAATATTAGGTACCTAATTAATTACATTCATTACCAGTTTTTAGGATTCCGTACCTGAAGAGTGCCAAATGGGACCCTATTACTTAAGCCTCTGCTGTCCGTCCGTCCGTCTGTCTATCAGCGGGCTGTATCTCATGAACAGTAATAGGTAGACACTTGAAATTTTCACAAAAGAAAGAATCATAAAATTGATTCATAATTTTATTGGCGGAGTAATCGCGTAAAACATACAAAAAAAACATACAGACAAATTGCGAACCTCCTCTTCCATTTTGAAGAAGTCTGTTAATAAAAATAAAGTTAAAAACTAGAGGAATCATACAAGAAACATTTTTTTTGCGTTTTTTGTTTAATATTAACCGCCGTACTAATAAACGTTGTATAGCGCCTGTATAGTTACACAACGCTTTGTCTTCTTCTTTCAAAAGTAATTTGTCTTTTGAAAGAAGAAAACAAAGCATTGTGTAACTATACAGGAGCTATACAACGTTTATTAGTAAGGCGGTTAACGTATGGTGGTACGGATAACGGAACCCGTCGTGTGCGAGTCCGACTCGTACTTGGCGGAAATAGTTCATAACATAATTGAACAAGCATATTAAAATATTTAAGTATTAAATACTGATAGTTACGTAAAATAAAATAAAACTTTATGGGGCAGTAACACACCTAACAATAATGATTTTATTCTACTACAAATTCCAAACAATAGCTGAATATGTACATAGTCCAATGATTAATCAGGTGTTGTAAGTAGTCCAACTTTTCATCATTCTGACTAATCCTAAAGCCCACTGTCCCACTTCGATTGATGACCTAAATCGAAACGACACAGTTAGCTTTCCTTTAAATGTAAACTGTTTACCTCTAAGTTGTTGACCCCACTACCATCTGAACTAATATGAATAAACTGTGGTTGATTGCGCAGTTAGTCGTCAAACAATGCAAAGTATCCTTATGTGAGCCCATTGGCTATCAATTTTACCAGCTATATGTATAACCTTTGGAGGAGCTCGTGGCTACGTAATAACAGCCGCACGGGTCGATCCATCAGGTTAAGCTACGCTTTTCGGGGTCGATCTGTGGATGGGTGACCCTCTTTACATACTGAGACTCATTTTTGGATCTTTGACAGCCGTTACGGGTCGTCAGAAGCCCGAAAGTCTGACAACTAGTCTTACCAAGGGGTATCGTATTACCCAGTTACTGGGTTGTGGAGGTCAGATAGGCTCCATGTAAATCCATCTTCATTCATCATTTTCCTTCAGAAATTGCTTAGAGTCTGGATTTGTGCCTGGTTGCTGTCAATACTCTCGCCCCTATTACCTGGGACTTATAACTGGCAAATTGTGGGTGTACTATAGTTAGGTACACCTCTGCCCAACCCTTCGGGGATTACAGGCGTGATAGGTATTATAAATTTATAATTTTAAGCCATTCCATTGTTCCTAATTTACAGCAACTTAATTTAATCTTCATCATTCATGTTATAAGCTCAATAACAGGGTATATCCATGGCTGCTAGTCTTTTTTTTAGGGTGGGAAATCATCAAATGGCTTCTCCCGCTCTGGGCGGAGCGGGAGGGCGTGTCAGACTTTTATTGACTAAAACCCACCCACCTTCAGTTGCCTGTTGTCAAGGGTATCCCTTTCGGACTTTCCCGCAAATGGCTGCTAGTCTTAACTGCGACCCAGTCTCGACTATCATTTCTCTATATTCTATGACCACCACCGTCTGTCTCCCTCCAATTCTCCACGTTAGATAAAGACTTACAATTCCACTTTATCCACAGATGAAAACGACCAGTTCTTCACCGACCTAAAAACATTGGTAGAGACAACATACGCGACAAACAACAAGACATCAGTAACACTACTGGTGCACAGTATGGGCGGACTGATGGCCATGCACTTCCTACGGCTGCAGCCTCAGCAGTGGAAGGACCAGTACATCCGGAGACTCATCTCGCTGTCCACACCCTGGGGAGGTTCTATGAAGGCTGTCAAAGTGTTTGCTATAGGTATTTCGAATTTTATTATTTGGACATTAATAACGTTTGTCTGGCTAAAATGTAAAACCCGTGCGGCTGTTATTACTTAGCCACGAGCTCCCCGCTCGTGGCTAAGTAATAACAGCCGCACGGGTCGATACTTGCGGTTGACCATACTACGTAGGTATACGAAAGTATGTTTTGGGTTCAAAATAATCCGGACGGCTTTGGAAACCATAAATAGAAACGCTCACAGCCTGAAAATTATAAGTGCATTTGCATACAGGGCCGGATTTAAAGGTGTGGGAGCCCTGGGGCAAACAAGAAGTGGAGGCCCCTAAAATTTTTATGGGAAAGACAAAAAAAAAGGTTTAATTCGGCTATCGGTATCAAAGTAATTCAACGTATCATATTTAAGACCAGGAACCCCGGACATGAAAAGAACATTAAAAAAAGGTTCTTGTGAATTAAAACTTTTTTTTATAAAAAAAAATCATATTGTGGAGGCCCCTATTTTGTGGAGGCCCGATGCCATGGCCCCTGTTGCCCTGGCAAAATTTATCCGGCCCTGTTTGCATAAATGTTACGGTTCAGTGCCAAAGCCACGTTTGAGCTGAGTTCGAACCAGATACTAAAAGGTCACAGAGCAAGATCGACTTTCAAGGATCTTCAGAATAATATTCGTTCAAAACAGAAGATTTATCATGTAATGTAATCAGTTTTACGATTGTTTTGTTTATGATATACGCTAATAATGCGTAAAAAATATCTTGATAAGCTAAGGCAAGCCTCCAATACGAATATTATAATTTAATAACTGATAAACATGCGGATTGACCTCCTTTCTGTGACGTCATGAACTACAGACATGCGGAAATAACATTGAAACATGTGTTTATAATATCACTACATATATTATAAAACAAAGTTCTCCGGTCTGTCTGTCTGTTCGCGACAAACTAAAAAACTACTGCACCGATTTTCATGCTGTTTTCACCAATGGATAGAGTGGTTCTCGAGGAAGGTTTTTTGTATACAACGTGCCGCTACAATGGCGACATTAATTTAACACACGGGTAGTGGCCAGTAAACATAAAAAATATAATAAATTAAAATAATTCGTAAAATGAAAAATTAAAATTTTCGAACAAACTAAATAATAAAAACATAACCACAATTGAGATCACTCTGTGTAAAAGATTCATTCATGGAGCTACCTACCAGCTGGCTTACGTTCTATCGGTGAAGATCCTTTGTCGGCATAATTTCGGCTTATTTATTAACACAAGTTTTTGTTTATAGAATATGTATGTTTAAGTTAAGGTATTTATCTATGGGCCTGTGTCGCCTGCAATAAATGGTTTATTATTATTATCATTTATTTCATTTTTCATACTTATAAATTATATTTTTAAATATTAGAATAAAAAATTATATAAAACATTTAAAAATATAAAAAATTATTATTATTATTATTATTTCTAAGAAATTGCGCGGCTTTCCTTTTATTCGCCTACATATGATCCGTGACCCCGGCAAATGACCTCTTCGCTACAGTTCTTTAAGTAGAGGTTGTTCCAGGATGGTAATTTAGAAAATTGTAAATAAATCAATAAATAATAACGTTTAATGAAATTTAAATATTTTCATAAAACGAATACGCGAAATCGTATACGTGGGTTAAATTAATGTCACCATTGTAGCGGCACGTTGTATAATAACCGACATCCACGCGGGCGAAGCCGCGGGCATCAATTAGTATATATTATATTTGCTTTAGTTCTCAATGTAGTACCTATCGAATAGTGCTGATAATTGTTGTGTATAATATATTAAACTTACATAAAATAGTGTTTTGTCATGTCGTAAAAACCGGGCGAACGGGGCGGGTCGCTAGTTTATTGTAACATCTAAATGACAATTTAGATGTTGACTTCAAAACACTTCAGTTGAGTACTGTCGTTGCTGACTGTACGTAAATGGTTTAATAATGAGAGTAGGTATTCTACTCTCATTATTAAAGCATTTAGGGCAAACTGGAATGTGAAATATATATTATCATAAGGCTCATTCAAACGTAGAAGGTAGGCATATCACATCGAACGGAAACAAAAAGATGAATCATTCAGTGCTATTTTTTAATGAATACCTACCAAATGTAAAAGTATTTTAAAAGAAAGAAAATGCGTTTATTGCGGTATACATGACGCAAGGAAAGAACACAAACACGAAAATAATAAGTTAGGGGAAAATATGCGATACTTACATTTTCGCGTGGAACGTGTTGGAAAATATGCGATACTTACATTTTCACATGGAAAGTGTTGGAAAATATGCTATACTTACATTTACACGTGGAACGTGTTGGAAAATATGCGCGTGGAACGTGTTGGAAAATATGCGCGTGGAACGTGTTGGAAAATATGCGATACTTATATTTTCACCTTCCTCGTGTTGTTTACAATGAAATGCACGTTGAACTATTCAGTACTCATTTTTGTAATTATTACAAAAACGTGTTTTATTGCAGTAGTGTCAGCTCTCATACCTAAGGAAGACCAGTCTATGTTTAAACCAGCCAGAATAGTTTCTACTAAATGTGAGAAATTCACATTTTCTATTGATTTTTTTCTAAATGCAATGGTATTTCGTATACCACAGGGAATTGAAAAGCTACGGTACAACTACAAAGACCCATTCGCAAGCCGTAATAGTTTATCTAGGGATCTTAAAAACATCGCATTTAAACCAAAGTTACAGTCTACAACCATAGTAAGTATAGTAACGTGAAACATACAAATCACCAAGTTGCATGCAATGCATCTTGTTTGCCAAACAACGCATCAAACACAAATGAGTCAACGGATGCCCCGATCAGCAACATTACGTTGTCAGGCACTCTCACTAGGTCCCCGCGACTCGACCGAGCCCCGAGCTCGGTGATACACTGATACATCAGGTGATAGATAACATCACGCCTGTATTCCCATAGGGTTAGGCAGAGGTACACATATAGTACACTCACATTTCACCAGTTATGTTTAACTTCCATGAAATAGGGCGAGCCTATTGCTAACAACCGGCCATGGCCGACCATGTAGCTATGTAAAACTGTTGCTATACCGGAGACCAGGGATCACCAATTAGTTTTATTGGGGTCCGTTTTAACTGTAGCGGTCCGTATGGTAGACGATTACTTAATTTTTTTTTTAGTGAAGTTACAATAGGTTGGCGTGCGGCGGTCCGGGTGTGGACCGCGGTCCGCCGTGGCCGTGGTGCACCACGGCACCATGGCCACGGCCACGGCTTTATTGTTTACTGTCCATAGACAGTAAACAATAAAGTATTGTGTAATTGACCGATTATTCACCGCGGTATCATAAACGGTACCTAATGAAGATAACATTGTATTGCTTATTCATGATTTATTGATAGTTTTAAAGGTATGAAGCTAAATATGCAGCTGGCAAGTTGTTGTAAATGTTTTGAGGAAAACTGATGTAGCTTGGTGTATAGAAACGTAGATTTACTTAGAATTTAGTAAGTTTTAACTAATAATAACAGTCGTTTTTTTTACTTATAACTTCCTGCAATTAGGTACGACTACGTTTGTTTGATTATATTTCCCATTCCCACTGTTAAACTAGAGCAGTGGTGGCCCAGGGGTAATGGCCCCGACTAACGAGTTGTAGGTCGTCGGCTCGAACCCAGACAGGCGTTTTACTTTGTGTAAATAATCATCACCACTGCTCTCAAAACGGTGAAGGAAAACATCGTGGGGAAACCGACATGTCCTAGAACCAAAAATTCAAAGACGTGTGACACCTACCAACGCGCACTGGGCCCGCGTGGTAGATTACAGGTCACTCCCTCTCACAGAAAGCAGGCTTGTGTCCCAGCAGTGGGAACATTATAGGCTGATTATGCTTCTGTTAATCTTAATTTAATCATTGTCCAAAGGCAACAAGCTTAGTTCCCTGTGCCGTAACGATCATTTATTTTATTAACTCTAGATTATTCAGTGATGTCCTGCTGAGTAATAGGGGCAGAAAAAACCTATTTTGTGCGTCAGCATTTTATAATTCTTCTTTTCGAGTCGATAGAATATGTAGGTTGTATTAATGGGTCCAACTTCTTACCCAGTAGATGGCCACGTGAATCACAGCATGACTCATGATGCAGAACTTCGTAGTGTAGCGTTCAAAATGTTACAGAGGATGAATGTATGTTCATATTACAATAAACATGTCTATACAATCTCAATGAACGTTCGGCTTCCGTTTATAGCTCTTCAATTGATTGAAACTTCGATTACAATGTTTTGTGCTGATTCATAGGAAATACTGATGTCCATTCGAAGCCATTGATACCTACTTTGTCAATGATAGTATCCGAAATTGTATTTTATCACCACTTACAAGCCGTGTGATAGCAGCAATAATAACGAACTTCCATACAATCTACCCCCTATTTAATCCCTTTAGGGGATGAACCTAAACACCGACACACGACTTTAAAAAGGTGGCTGGGATAGACTGGATGCGGGAGGCGGAGAATAGGGTGTTATGTGTGGGAGAGGCCGATGTCCAGCAGTGGACTGCGATAGGCTGCTGAATTGATAGATCGGTTTGAGGGCAAAAATAAAATAAGGAATCTTAAAAAATCCTTGCTCAGCTTCGATATTTATGGAGCTCTTCGGCAAAATTGCAAGCATCTACACTCAGGGGCTTAGGCTGTGCGTTGTCTGTCAGTGAATTGAAGATTTTTATTAAGAACGTTTATTCTGAAAGATGGCAACGTCGCAAATAACTGTCAAATATTTACCTGTTTTAAGCATAATCAGCCTATAATGTTCCCACTGCTGGGACACAAGCCTGCTTTCTGTGAGAGGGAGTGGACTGTAATCTACCACGCGGGCCCAGTGCGCGTTGGTAGGTGTCACACGTCTTTGAATTTTTGGTTCTAGGACATGTCGGTTTCCCCACGATGTTTTCCTTTATATTTTATATTTCCATACAGTTATATTGCCAAATTAATCAAACAGCGAAATATTTGACATCTATTTGCGGCGTTGCCCACTTTCAGGATAAACGCTCTTAATAAGTAGATTGCTAACATGTCTAGCGAAATTTGAGTATGCTGTAGGCACACCTCTGCTTACCCTATCTGGGAATATAGGTTTGATATAACGCGTAATATAAACTGTATCACTTTCCCTTTCCAGGTGACGACTTAGGCAGCCTAATGCTGCGTGAGAGCATAATGCGCACCCAGCAGATAACATGTCCGTCGCTGGCGTGGCTGCTACCCTCGCCCCTCTTCTGGAAACCCAACGAAGTGCTGGTGCAGACCGACAAGTACAACTATACTATCAACGACTTCCATAAGCTTTTCACGTAAGTATATGTATCTATACTTTTAATATTATAAAGAGGTAAAGTTGTTGGGTTAAAATAACCAATATGTGGAGCCCTAACACAGCCAGAAGGCGTTGCGGCAGACCCTGTAGAAGATGGCGGGACGGGGTGGATAAAACAAACAAACAATATTGTCCGCACTAGCCCTGGATCAAAAGAGCTAGCAGTCATGAGGTTGCCAGGAAAGTGGTTTGTGTATTTGTAAACAAAAAATACACTGATAAATAGCTACACTATTCCCGATTAAGACACTGACAACAGATAGACCACGGTCACTGTCGGATTGCATAGAAAAGAAACAGATCCGCGATAATATACTTAACGCTTTAATTTATTGCAAAATATGAAAATAAACTAGCAAATAAACGTTTGAAAATATGAAGCAATTATGAATTTATTAAAAAATGAGTTGAATAATCGAAAATTAAAAACAACCAAGTTCTGCATTCAAATAAAATGGTCTTGTTATTAATTAAAATACCAACGTAAGTTGATATTTAATATTTTAGATTAGAACTCAAGGTAAAAGATAGTTTACCGTTAATTTGAGCGAGTTTTTTTTTTTTTTCAAAACGTGTTTGTTACTCAACCAAGTACTGAGCAGTAGTAGAGAGCAGCAAGTGCAGAGCAGCTAGTAATATATGTGCTACCACAAATTATATAGAGTTGGCAATTTTTTTTGTTGAATTCAAGCCTACTTTTAACGTTTGCCTGTTCTCAGCGCCTTAACATAGGATAGTTTTTTGGCAGAAAAAGATACTTATAGTTGAAAGAAGAAAGAAAGTATTAAGTTTGTTTGCATTTGGTGCGCGTGTTTGGTTAAGATTTAAGTTATGGAATACGTTAATCGGTCATTATAGCCATTGTCTGCTTGGCGACGGAACTTATTATTATGATAATGTAATACCGACCGTAATCAACCTACACAAATGTGAGTATTGTACACACGGCTACACATCAAGCTATACATTTCCAGTTTATGCTGATCTCGCATTGTATAGGATTTACGTACAATGCGAGGTCAGTTTATACTGGAAATGTACAGCTTGATGTGTAGCCGTGTGTACTATGCCGATTATCGATAACACAACAAACGATAATTGATTGTTACATCAGCAAATGTCATGAAGCAAAACCGCAAAACAAGCAGTTGTGTCACGACATGAATGTAATGTAAACATTTTTCCTCGTTGTTGCATTTTCCACTCAATCAATTAATTCTGCTTAATTACCGATTTGGATTAGCTGTTTCAGATGCTATGCAGTACCTCATTAAAAGTAAATTATCTGATAAATATTTAGGCAATTCGTAATATAATGATTCAATTCAATTCATTTATTGATTTTGTGAACATATTGATTTTGTGAACATAGGGTAAAAATTATACAGTTGTTTTACAATAAAATGTTGGTCCATACTACGTCCCGCCAGAAGGCAATTATGATTTGGAATGTATGTATGCACTAGGGATTAGGGACTCAAGCGCCCCAGTTTTGCGGTGAGGCAACCATGGTTGCCCCAACCATACAATTTTGAAGAAGTCTTAGGCAACAACTGAAGCCTGGACGCCTGAGTGGCTCGCGCCCTGATTTATATTTAATTATTTATTTATTATATTCTTTATGGTCCACTAGAATAAAAAAGTAGGTAATTAAAACTATAAAACATACAATGGGCGGCCTTATCTCTTCGAAGCAACCTATTCATATTCATTTATTGCATTTCATGTTGTTTACAGGTTGTTACATTATGATAGTTCCAAACAATGAACCCTGCTAGGGCACAGCAATGTATAGGCGACAGGTTTTAATTAATTTAACTTGCTATCATTATTCATTATTAATACAATTTGTTGATATAGATTAATTTAAAAATTATTAATTATTATTATACATTATGTCATTCTTACAAACTAAATAAATAAATTATCATTTTCTGACTGATGTTTTAATAGTCCTCCAGACCGTATTTTCGGCCACGGCGGCCAATCTCAACGGAGACTAGCCATCGGCGCGGGAGATATTATAGTGCACAAGTGTTTGCGCAGACACAAGTGCACTCTCTCTTCCCTCACTCTCATAGTCCGATGGGACGGCAATCCGACACGACCGGAGAGAGATCAGGCGCAGGACCAACGGCTTAACGCGCGCACCGAGGCACGGGGGTATCACACCGCCAACTTCCAAACTCCGGGCTGTTACTACGAAATTCCTAATGGAAAAATCCAATAACACTTTGCCCGACCCAGGAATCGAACCCAGGACCCCACGCTCTGCAGTCGCGCTTGCGACCACGAGACCAACAGGGCAGTCAAAGGCAGGGCTGATGTCTTATAGAGTACCTTGAACCTAAGTAACATGGGACTTAAAAATAACTACCGAAAAGTAGGTTATACTAAACATACATCTATGCCTAACTCTTCGGCGACTGCAGGCGTGATGTTATTTTATGATTGTAACCTAACATTCCATCACAGCTGTAATCCCCGCTGGGTTGGGCAGAGGTGCACCCATAGTACACCCACATGTCGCCGGTTATGTTTAAGTCCCATGTAATAGGGGTGCGAGCCTATCGCTATCAATGAGGCCAAATCAGATTCCGGGCTGCTACGGAGAAATGTATGATTGTATTCTTCATAAAATATATATTTTGTATTATTATTACAGTGACATGGAGCTCCCAGACGCGTGGGAGATGCGCAAGGACACGGAAAAGTACACGAAAGATTTCGGCGCGCCCGGCGTGGAAGTACACTGCATATACGGATACAATTTAACTACTGTTGAAAGGTAAATGATAAGAAAATATTAGAGTACTTCTTGGTTTAGTAAAATCATGTAAGATACCGCTAAGTTAGCTCAGAGAATAAGCTTTTACAAAGTAAGTAACGTTGTTAGATACTTTATCTCACTGTCTTATCATTTAGAGATAGACAATCTTTGGGTGGAAATGAAAGGAAATATTTAAATTGGGCTATCTTCTTAATTATATGCAAAAATATCGAACAGGGCGTGCGTGATGGATTACTAGGCAAGTAGGCACTTGCCGATACGACCGACGGACGTACCGAGCCCAGCAGTGTTATAGATAATCCAATTCACGAGCGCGCGTCATGTGACTCTTATGCCATTGTAATAAATTATAAATTGGAATGATTAAATCGCATTCGTGAAATGCAACATCTGTAACGTAATACAGTGATTATCGTTATGTAAGAAAATCGGCAATAAATAATTTACACCGCTTTCTCTTACAGATTAGTATACAAACCAGGAACCTGGCTGGACGGCTACCCAACCCTCGCGATGGGTGACGGCGACGGCACAGTCAACTTACGCTCACTAAACGCATGCGAACACTGGCGCAAGCGCAAGTTCCGCAACGGCAACTCCGTCAAGTCATTAGCGTTACCTAACGCTGAACACCTGAAGATACTCCATGATAAGCGGGTGCTGGACTATCTGGAACTGGTCATGAAGAACTGAAGGTATTGTGGTGATGTTGGACTAGGTAGGTGGAGCAAGTTTCTGTTGGAGTAGGTTTCTGTGATGTTTGTGAAGAATTTGGTTGAATATTGTGTGTTCAATGTTGTTGTAATGATCTGCTAATGTTTTTGAGGCTCATTAAGAGCGTTTACACTGAAAGTGAACAACGTCGCAAATAGATGTCAAATATTTCGCTGTTTTGATTAATTTGGCAATATTACTGTATGAAAATATGAAATATGGCTAACTAACTGTTTAAAGTATTGATTATGAAATGCAATATTTAAACGTAATATCGTAACCGAATATTTAGTTTTAGGTGTAAAAAAGGCGAAAACTTCCAAATCCTTTTTTTGCCGTTGCCCATTTTCAGCGTAAACGCTCTTAACCATTCAGTTGCGTGGGCATCAATTAGTACTTAAGGGGGTTGCGATAAGGTAGGCCGCGAAATTCAAATTGTCTTACGTTTTTTTGCAATTTGCAGGTCAGTGTCAGATTGTATGTTGATTAAAATATGATTCGCGACCGTAACAAATATGGCTTTACAGAAAATTATAATCATTAGAACCTGCAATACAGTTCCTAAAGTTAGAATAATCCTCAAATGTAAAGATTTCATGAAATAGTCATTCAATAGGGTTACAAGAACTTGATGATTTTTATGATTATAAAAAAGATATTTGATACGGCTGCGAATCATATTTAGATCAACATAAAACCTGATACTGGCTTGCAAAAAACGTAAGTAATTTTTAATTCCGCCTTAATTTGAAATAATTAAAGTACCAACACGAGGCTGAAATTCAAAATGGTTAAGATGGTTCTCTACCAATTAGTTCGGCCTCAACCGGCTCATAGTTAAAATATGTTGATAACGTTCTGTATTGAAGACGTTCAGATCACGGCCGATTGCTCAAAATAATCGAGTTATTGAAGAAGTACCTTTAATGTATCTTGCTCATGTTTTTGAACTAAATTCTTCATAAATTATCTTTAAGTTGTGGATATTTTTAGTTAATATTAAGGAGAAAAAAACTATATGCGTATGTTGTTGGTTGTTGTTTTTGACAAAATAGCAGTATTCTTTTGTTCTGTTATTTTTTTATGTATATTTTGTCATATTTTTTTTTTCTAGAATAATTGGTTATCGCATTTGTGCTCATAAGAAACGAAAGTAAAATGAATTTTATTTTTTGTATAAATTAAAGAAAACATTTTCTTTATGCATGACTACCGTAACATATTACAGTAAATTATTTAAAAAAAAGTAGCTTCCATAGATACTTTGAAATAAAATACTTATATTTCTTGCCAGTTACCTGTAATGCTTTAAACAGAGCTAAATATTAATTTAATTACATTCTACATAATAATATCGACACAGTTGCTCTCCACAGAATAATATATTAAAAGTTCTAAGCTCTCTTAAAAAAATATCTTTAAGTAGAAAAATGAACCTTATCACTTTAGTAATAGGGTTTATAATATAATTAAAGGATTATTTTATGAATACTCCTATAGTTCTATCTTCACGCCTCAATATATTTAAGTGACAAAGCCAAGCTTTTACGGCTGTGATACTCTAACATATTGTATTTATTTTTTGAAATTATTTCTTTTACTGAAAATAATGACTTACGTTCCATGACGAGAAAGTGCTTTTATATTTTACTTTTTTGCTATTGTATCAGTGTCCATTTTTATTTAGATATTTAATAATAAATGATTTATTTACATTACAAATTCAAAGATCACGTCAACAGTTGTTTACGTGGACTTTGAATCTTCAGAATTGACAAGAAATCGATATCTTATGATGCAGTTTTCACGATAATTTATATAAATTATTCCGGAAGGTTTATGTGCATAATAAACGTACATTCATATTCAACTTAATATACAGGGTGTTAGGGTAAACACCGTTATCCTTGAAACCAGAAGTTTGGTGTCATTTATAGAACGTAAAATCAATGGAAAATTACAAAAAAAAAAATTAACTTCTTTTTACCCCGAAAGACGCAAGTTCGTCTCATCACGGGCGGGGGGTGCGGGACGTGACCAAACCGGCCGCCTGAGCGACCCTTCCCTCAGTTAGTCAGCTGTTTCGTTAGCGAGCACGGTGTCGGATATTTACTTTTTAAAATCTTTTAATGAAAATAACGTTTTTTTTTGTTGTTACTCGGTCATTTGTTTTTATAAATATTTAAGTCAAAGTCAAATAATTTATTTCAAATAGGCACATATATGGCACTTTTGAACGTCAAACAAAGAAATAGAATTGATTCTAGTTGCCCCTTCCAAAAGGTAGTTTTCGTATGGAGAAGAATGGGTAAGAAACTCCATCGTTACTCTTTTAAAAATGTTTTACAATATTTTGTATACATTAATTATATAATTGTATGTGAAGACGATGCACCTACAATAAGATTACTGTACTACGAAAGGTAAAAAGAAAGTCAACTACCCATGGTTTGAGTGACAACGGTGTTTACCCTGACAACCTGTTTTAAAGAAATCTCGATGTATTCTGAAGTCGTAAAAACCAAGCGAATCAGGGGCGGGTCGCTAGTTATTTATAAACACTAGTCATTGAAATTGCAATTTTAAAACTATCTAATCTACTTTATGAGTAATTTATACAAGATACAGCTAAAACGTTCGTTAATCTCGTTAAAAGTCACCCTGAACTGAACTTGTAATTATACTCATTTTGCTCGGATGATAATAATATTTAATTTTATATTGAACGCAAATATCTTATGACGTTAAAAACATAAAGAAACTCGAACTATTGGAATGAAATATTCTTAAGGATATTACTTACGAAATGTTTGATAAATAAGTACCATGTTGTTATTATTTTGTTTTAATATCCGATGTGTATTTTTGCAATGTTTTTATTTTGTGAGGATACACTTCTGTTTTACATACCTAGCGAATATAATTTTAACGATGTAATCGCGAATAATTGTATTGATGAAGTGATTATGAAGGACGTAAATACATTCCTATTTTACCCGACTGCCCAAGAATGAGGGTATAGTGTTTTATCTTTAGGGTAATGAGGTAATGACAGGTTTCTTTGTATAAAAATTCAGATTCATAAATACTAGATGTAAAATTTTATTTATATCCAGTATTTATTTGCATAAATAACGATTTTTTTCTCGAATTTTTTGATCGAACATAATTATTATACGAGTTTGAAACGCATTACTTTGATGAAATAGCAATAGTAATATGTTAGATTTAAGTAGAATATTAAATTACATCTCATATCAAGCTAAACTTTCAGTTAAGATACTTAAAAAATTCTAATAGCTGTATTAGACAAGAAATATTACTAGACTGCGAGTTTTCTCATCAAAATATCCCATTACAATAAGGTTTTATGTAATTTTATTTATTAATTACTAACCACATCTTGGTTTCACGATTAACGTAAGATACATTGCATTGTTCATAAATACATTATGAGATTGTTAAAAGAAATAAACAGAAACCCAAATAAATATTTATTTTATTATTTTGAACCGCATTCCCGTTCGTATAACCGACAGTCATAACTCCAGGCCATTTTCCCGCCTTCTGGAACGTTTAAAAACAAAAGAAATATATCAAAATGTGCACTTCGAAGGTGTAGATTTTAAAAGAAAGGAGATCATTCAACGTCCATACATTTTTATGTGAAAGGCCAAACAAAAAAAAACTATATTCCGAAAGAGTACGTTTTTCTCTTCATTTTTTATTACTACAAGCTACTAAAACATACTGAAAATAGTATTTTTCAAAATCGTATAACAGCGCAGGGAGTTGTCCCATAGATTTGGTCCGATAGTGATAAGTGATGAGAATAGTATGTTCTAAAGGATTTTTTTTTTGTTTGCACTTTCCTAATTTATCCCAAAATGAATGATCTCCTTTAGATATTATTGTTAGTCTGCTGGATGAAATTGATAGCACCCATAGATGATCCCTGTATGATACCTGTGTGCAAAATAGGTGATATTCGAAGAAATTGTTCACCTATACAATGATAAGAATTGGTTCGACATGAAGCTAGCCTTTCCATTATAGGGGCAACATCTAATCTACGAATAAAAACACAGTCATCAGTAATAAACATGTATTTAACTTTGCATTTCATCAATCAGCCGTAATGACTAAACTTTCGTTAACCATGCTAGAGATGGGTTCACACTTGTGAAAAATTTATACCACCATGAAAAAAATATGTTAATTTGCAGCGTTTTTGAATCGAGTTTTGCACAATTGCACAAGTGTGTTCCTACCGCAACCTACAGCGTTATACATACATACATACAAATGACGCTCTAAATACACCTTACATAGCCCCGTTGTAAAGCTTAATACATAATACTAGGATACAGCGGCTGACTTGGTTCGATATATTACGCCATAACGAACAGTTGTTGATATTTTTGTTGTAACTCATACACAAAGGCACTATCGCATTTTACGTAGGTTCACTTCGCAGCGCCGTATTCGTAAAATGCGGTAGCGGTGGCCGTCATTTCAGAGTGGACTAACTATACTTCTAGTCGCAATTAACTCTGTACTGTGTTGCTAGTTGTTAAAATTATTTCTGAGATTTTTTTTTATTGCGAAACAATTTCGCGTTTGAACCAATTCCGAATAATCTGCACTTAAACATATTATTTAAGGATTTCCTTAGACCTTGGAGTCAGCCGCTATTTTCTGCAAGCAAACACAAGACTACAAAATCCTTGTATTTTCTTTTAGAAACACTTAATAGGGAACAATTTTGAGTCGTGTCTTTAGAATTACCTACGTTTACATTCAGATTCAATCAATCTCACTTCTTTCTCATAATTATAAACCAAACGTTAACACTGCAAACAATATAAACAACAAAAGACAATTATTTAATTAGGATGTTTATAAAATATACATGTACATATTTACATGCCTAGACTTATAGGATAAATCTTTTAGCTGCATCTCCATTATATTAGTTGACGGAGTGGACCTCGATAATCAACCCCTATGCGACACCTACAATAATAAACTTCAGGACACATCGCTAAAAGATTTAACCTAAACGACCAAAAGAAAACTAAACTTAATCATTAAGGTACAGTCAGCACAAAATATTTATCACACTGCTTTTCATTTTTTTCTTGCAGTGTGATAAAATTTTGCTCTATCAAAGATGAAATATTTAAGGGCTCCATCATATTTTTTTGTTTTTACAATATTTATATTTTTTTTCTCATTCCTTCATTACATAACCTTAACAAACATTAAGTGTTTCAGTTCTAGAGTGCATACAATAACAATAAATAGTAAATGCTTATATTCCTCTTAACGTCACGATTCAGCACCATTGAGACTGGTCGTGAGGATATACAACTAACGAGGAATGAACAATGTTAACCTAATTATATTTAAATTAAGGAAATATCACATTTTTTACCAAAATTATGATGTACACACATTATTGTAATAATTTACAAACCATTTTTAATCCGATATGCAAACAAATTTATTTTTGGCTTTACTTGTTATAAATGCCTCGACTTATGCCAGAATGGTAACCTGGTAACCTAATATTAGAAAAGTAAGACAAGATTAATTCATAAGATTCCATTACCAAGAAATATACAAAAATTAATTAATCTTCTACAACAACATCCTTATAAGTACAATTAATATAAATTGACGAAAATAAGCTGAGGCATTTATAACAAATTATTTTCTCTAAAATAACAAATTCCGAATTTTGAAAAAAAAAAACAACTTTTAATGCGCACATTTCACAATCACGGCCGTAAACGTCTTAATTAATAAGTTTAACTTTGTAATATTTGTTCATTTCCTATATTCACATCATTTCATACAGTTTCCATACATTAGGTCTCAGGTAGAGACCGCGTAAGAAACTCCTTCACATGTATCTCTGTGCACTTTCAAGCTACACTGCATTTAAAGCGTACATATTCTTTTTCCCGACTAACCTTTTTATGAATAGCTCGGAGTTAAAACGTTATAAAACATTATAAAATTGCGCCTCTAGTTTTACAGCAATATAAAAAGTGTACAGAAAAAGTTTCATTGTACAATCAGCAGCAGCAAAAATCATGTTTTTTTTAACTAATACGTTAGAGCAGAGTACTAAGTTTCAAAACTGTGAATAATGATTTCTGAACTTCATTGAATTCTGACGCTGACTGTACAAGTAGACACATTTATAGAGGCACTATTTAAAACCTTTTTTTTTTACTGGCACTTTAAAATTTCATACATATTTCAACTGTTAAGTTAATCTAGAGTATTCGACTGCATTGTTATTATTATTATTATTTCACTTACACTCCTGTAAGGCATTTTTATTCAATAATTTAGTCTTATGCAATCATCTTAACAGACACTAGCGTGTTTGTTTAAATGTGTATTATTCGAATCAAAACATAAATTCATTTGTTGTTATATGTGGTTTTTAAGGGCCTTATCAGACATACTACTTTAAGCATCGGCGATTAACGGTTTTGCTATTTCCAATGCTGCATCGCGTTTTGGCGACGTCCAGTGTTCAGTCGCGATTACTTTAAAAGCTGTTTCTACAAATTTCCAATCATAGATAATCTTTTAAGCTGGACAATACTCTAACTTGCGCACACAGCGAACTAAGCTAAACTATTATTCCCTCGGATGATCTTAGTAACATTACGAAACTTCACAATAAAGGACACGACTGTTTTCCGGCTATTTTGCACACAGATACGAACATTTAGCCAAACGGGCTAATACTACAATACGAATATAGAACGCTTGGGAACAGAGAAACATCTGAAATTGGTTACAAAGTTATGACGCGTAGCAAAAGGAAAATGATTGCGAATCCAAGTTAAGTTTTTTTAATGGGCCAAGCATAGAAAGTATGGACGCTAATGTAATAATATGAATGTTTCGAGGGAATTTCTCTGATCCTAAACATTCTATAATGTAGTCCGATTCAAAATTAACTTTTCATGTCACAAGAAAAAAGTATCAAAGTACTACTTGTTCTCTGTTCAGTTGACTTCGGAAAAAATATTATTTTGTCACGAATTCTTTCTGCGATGTTTTACTCAATTAAAAACATTTTAGGTGTTATCATTATTTTAGTTAAGATCATTTGACATGTAAAGATAATTTTGAAAAAAACCATACCGACATTATATCTACCGCACATTAAACATTAGCAAGCGTCCCAATGGTTACACGATACTGTCCTTAATGCCGTAACTGTTAGAGGGCATATTGCTCTAACATCAGTTTGTCCGCCGTCTTAGCCAATAAGCGATGACTCCTACACTGCCCAAGCACCATGACTTATGTAAAAACACACTATTGACTTGAAATGACACAATATTCTTTTAAATATTCGTGAGATAAATCAGAATACTTTGATTAAAAATTTACTTTTTCTTTCAACATTCGAAATGGCATAACTACTACTACAGTTGGTCAAACTATTATCAGACCTTTTTTAGATTTTTGATAATTATTATTTAAATAAAATCATCTTTTCATTAGTAAGTCAATAATGCGTTTACAATTTTTAAGATAATAACAAAATATATAATTTATAAAGTGGGATGATACATGCCAAGCCAGTACACGATAAATTCCTTATTTAATGATACATATTTCATTTATAAGTGAATATATTGCATTTTACTCTGTGAATTTCACAAAACTAGATGGTCGATGACAATAAGCATTACTTTTTGCCATGAAGTAAGCTTACAGAGCATTTCGACTTCATTTTCTGAATTCCTTTTCAAGCTAAAATTGCAAATGAAAAAAAAAAGAGTTTCAATAAAAATATACGCATTGAAAAAATGAAAACCATAACCAGTGTACTCTTTGACATTATTTTTAATAAAGATGCTTTCACACTTGATCGATCTATTCGGATAAATATATTCTTTATTGGCGATTTATTTTCGAACGATATTTCGATCAAGTCTGTAAGCTACCAATGATTTTTTACAAAGCATGTTTATGCCGCCATGATTCTGGGCAAGTTTGAGATGTCAACCGTATGCTGCTGGAATTGTTGGAAATATACCCAGATAACGAGATCAAGGAATACAGGAACTTAATGTATGAAAAAAATAATTGACATTTGGTTGATATATGACTACATAAGTATGGTAACATAAATGAATAATCAACAAAAGGGAAAAAAAAATATGTGAAAATATTTGGTTACTAACGTCAAACGCAAGATTTAAACTAATAGTTGAAAGTGCACTTAGAAAACTCGAACAAAATGTACAGTCACGGACTTTAATTGATGAGCCACCTGGCACTGTTCGTATTTTAGCCGTGTAATGCAAATCGGGTTTATTCGGTTCCCGACACGCAAAGTCATATGTCTTCGTATTAGAAGAAGAAAATTATATTTCATATCTTTACCGGTTGGCTAACCTGAGAGACAGAACTACAAACTTGACAGAAGAGTGACTACTCAAAGTCAACCAATTGCAGGTCTAGCAACAGTAACCTAGCAACGATAAACAATTGTTGCTAGGTTACTGTTGCGATAGTAACGTTGGCGTACGGAGAAATTCTCTGACATCGATATTTCAACTGTCACTGTCTTCAGTTAAGTTTTCAGAATTATTGAGTTAATGAGCTATGATTCAAAGGAGGTCAGTATCAAATAGATTGGATAAACTTAATGCAACATTGTATTTATTTTTATCATTAAGAATTTATTAGTCAACCTCTATGGATAAGACTATTTCCGATTAAAAGTAATTTATTTGTCATCTTGACATTTCAACTGTCACTGTCTTCAGTTATGTTTTCATAATTATCGAGTTAATGAGCTATGATTCAAAGGAGGTCAGTATCAAATAGATTGGATAAACTTAATGCAACATTGTATTTATTTTTATCATTAAGAACTTATTAGTCAACCTCTATGGATAAGACTATTTCCGATTAAAAGTAATTTATTTGTCATCTTGATATTTCAACTGTCACTGTCTTCAGTTATGTTTTTAATGATAAAAATAAATACAATGTTGCATTAAGTTTATCCAATCTATTTGAAATTGGATAAACTTAATGCAACATTTTATTTATTTTTATCATTGAGAACTTATTAGTCAACCTCTATGGATATTTCCGATTAAAAGTAATTTATTTGTCATCTTGTTTACGAGCTTGCGATTTGAGTTCGTGTTTAATCGTGTAATCTGGTGAATGTATGAAACTGCAAAATTGAAAAGTTTGAAGGTGGCTCATTAATTAAAGTCCGTGACTGTACAAAGAAATTAAATTATGATTTTATTAAAACTTAAGTTGCGATTCAAATTAATTTCACTCAAATTGAAATCAATTAATCCAACATTATATTGAACCGATCATAAAATCTGTTAAACATTTCATTAGGTAAGACATAAATAATAATTAAAATACTAAATTTACTCTTATTTCAGGAACCCAAGAGATAGTTACAAATAGTTATCACTACTACTATATTTTTACTACATAACCATAGACAAAACGTAGTAGCAGAGTTAACTATAAGTCCATGGCACTATTTGGTTACCATCAACAAATTATGTATGTAGAACTAATTTGTATTTGCGATAGTCTTAGACCGAGATCTTTACACGTTACTTTGGCTTAGCATTATTTCTGCTACTGTCAAACAACTGTCAAACTACAAGTGCAAGATAGAGACGGGAATATAAGGTGTATCTATTTATACACGAAATCTCTTAAGAGGCCATTATTGACGAGAAAGAAAGAAAAGAAGAAAGGCCTCTTAAGAGATTTCGTGTATGAACTCCTCCGTCGTTGCAGAGCTCTGTGGCGGGCTGTCACAGACGTCGTGATGACAAGGGCTTGCCAAAAGGCCCCGACCGCCTCGTATTGTTTAAAAACTATAAGATTTGACTTTCAAAGGAAGCAGTTTTCTTCTATCTGACCCACCCCAACCACAACAACTTATATATGTCTTGAAAGGATGAGCTAAATAACGTTTATAGATTTCGGCCATACCCGCTTGCATGTTTCGAGGAACCGACTAGTTTTGTAGTACCCCATTCATGTGCCAAATTTCGATTCAAACATATACAATGTTTCACATAGAATATTTTATAACGGTAACCAAACAATACCAGATCGCTCCACAAAAAAAACCCAACACTCCCCCAACAACAGTCCCATAATTCCAACAACTCCACACAACATCAACAACTACAGACGGAAGAAGACAAACTGATAGGCGTGGCGCTACCTGTTGAACAGCAGGTCGGGGCGGTAGTACACGTAGATGCCGATCAACACCGTCGCCGTCGCGAACACGGCGCGGCGCGACAGCGGCAGGCGGCGCAGCGCGGCCGGCACGCAGCGCCGCAGTCGCGCCGGGAGCGAGCCGGCGCCCGACCTGTTGCGGGCCGCGATCTGGCGCCGCTTGAGACGCTCTTCGTCGAGGCGGCGTTGTTCTTCTCTGTGGGGCGAAATGGTGATTAGTTACATGGCTTCTGGCCGCGTCAGGTGCACCGACCACGCGTTCAGGTTCACCGAACAAAAAGTTCGAACGATGAAATGATGAGGTTTACATTTACAACCACAACTTTGTAATAGTTTAGGGGTATGAAGAACAGGGTGTAAAGTTCACTCATCCACCATAGAAAAGGGAGGATCCTCCTACCAGACGGGTGTTATGTCTGGCGGGCAACTGCCCAATGATTGATATTGGATTCTTGTATATATGTCCACTGCACGGTAAACTTTAATTACGTGATGCAGGATTTATGTGACGTCAGGTCTTTGATGCGTAGTTCGCATGTGGCGATGTAGATACCGCCACAATAGTGTTGTATGTTGTCGCTGTAAATGTCTCGTGAATAGGCTTTCCTAAAAAGTTTCTAAGTACAAACATTCTTACGTCGCGTTTTACACCTATAATTAAAGTTGTGATAGAATACTTAAATAAGTCTCGTCTTGATAAAAGACTTGTCAAAAACATGTCGTGTATAAAACATGTATCGTTCGTGTATTGACGATTATTCAGACATGTATTTTAACCATTTTTGTGACCTTGTTGTCGTTTTGTATAAAACTAATCTTTACAACTAATTTTATGTGAAGCTGAAGATATGATGATGGCATATGCGACGTTATTTCATTATACAGGGCCTCTTTAGATATTTGGCGAAACTTCAAAGACCTGATGCATATCAGTGTGTAATAGCAATAAGCAGAAATAACCACTTTCTAACAAGTGCGCCATTTACTATCATGAAAATCTTTAGATAACAGTCAACTATTTACAGTCTTAAGGTACAACCATCCTATGAAGATGTCCTAACAATAAACAATAAGCTTGGACCCTGTTTCCGATACAGGCAGGCTACTATTTTTTATATTTTAAAATGTTTTTATAAAAATATTTAAAAATGTCATTTATACTGGACAGTGGACACAGATTCACTGGACAGTGGACACTGTCAGTGACAGTGTCTACTGTCCAGTCTGTATTGAATCTGTGTGGTTCTTTCCTCAAAAAACCATTTCAGACACCAATCTACATGGTCTTCACATGATCCGACCAAGATTATGTCTGGACTTTAAAACAGACTGCGACCTCTGAGTTTGTTTCGGCCTTTCTTCTCAGAGTAGTCGCATAGGAAACGCCAAATATCATTTATAAGTGTTTAAATGAAATGAAGGAAATTAAGGTATATAAACAGGTGTATCATGTTTTGTTGTTTTGTTTTTATTTCACCTTCAGTGAATCTAATGAATAGTGTGGTAGGGTAAACAAATTATTGATACTTTGCTTTACAACTGTGACAAGTCACTATTTTATTGTTGTCACTGTCACTGTCAGTCAATACCAGTATCATAAAGTGCGTTCCGTTTTTCGTAACGCTGCAATTGCGGAATGTGACTGGCAGAATTATTTCTTTATTGAAATGTTTTACTTTTTATTTTGTTTTTATATCTTTTGTTACCCGGACTGCGGTAGGTTTTATTACTTAGCTTCAATTTAATAACGCAACCGGCAGGTGGACTAGCTATACGGTTTATTTTTTATTTTATTTTATTCGTTAGATTTTTATATATTATTATTTTAATTTTATTTTATTATATTTATTTCTATCGCTGACAGCAGTGATAATAGTAGTTTTTACTCAATAACAAGCAACGACGACAGTTTCGTGAGTATTCCTTCTCTTGCAGACAGTCTTGCTGCGCATTTGTCTGATGTTCCTAAAAATTTTAACGTTATACATATAAACGCTCAGAGCATTCCGGCTCATTTCCACGATATGCTGGCAAGCTTTGAATGTAAGGATGTACATGCTATTCTTATTTCCGAGTCATGGCTTAAACCTTGTCTCCCTTCAACTAGTTACTCTCTTCCCGGCTTCCAACTTATAAGAAATGACCGTCAGTTGGTGGTGGTGATGGTGTAGCCATTTATCTCCGCGCGCATATTCCCTACACTGTTATCAATGAATCAGCGCAGCAACCGCCATCTCATGCTGGTAACATCTCTTCCTTGAAGTCGAATTACATCATTCTAAATTACTTCTTGGCGTCTATTATTGTCCCTCTTTACGCGTTAATTTCTTTTCATCTTTTGAAAATCTCTTAGAAATGCTGATCCCTTCTTACAGTCATATCATAATCATGGGTGACTTTAATACTTGTTTTCTGAAAAAAGACTATCGGTCTTCTTCTCTAACTAATATTTTAGCTTCCAGTAATCTTTCCATTCTTCCACTGAGTGCTACTCACCATTTTCCAAATTCAACACCTTCTCTTCTTGACTTGATTTTTGTCTCTTCTCTTGATCACGTCGCTAAGCATGGCCAATGTTCAGCCGATGCCTTTTCCTATCATGACCTGATTTTTCTGTCATACAAAATTCGCCCACCTAAGGCAAAAGCTAAGATTCTCATGCAACGCAATTTTGGTGGAATGAACGTTGACGATCTTTGCAAGAATGCCGGTAATATAGATTGGTCTGCTCTGTTTGCCTCTGCATCAGTCGATGAGCAAGTTAATATTTTTACGACTAAACTTATCGAGCTTTATGACCTTCACGCATCTGTTCGAGCAGTTAAGGTTAAACATTTGCCGGCGCCGTGGCTCACAAATGAGATTAAAACGCTCATGCACAAAAAAGTAACGGCAAAGTTTAAATTTAAACGTAGGGCTAACGACGCTAACAGGGAAAGATACCTTTCAATACGTAATCACTGTAATAAGGTGTGTAGGAATGCTAATCGCCAACACATTCATACTTCTGTCCAAAATGGGGACGCATCCAAAATTTGGAAATTTCTTAGATCATTGGGGGTCGGTAAAACCCGACAAGAGACAATCCTAAAAGACATAGACATGGATGCAATGAATAATCATTTTACTGCTTCGTCCAATTTTGATAGGACAATAAAATTGGATACACTGAATTATCTTTCTTCACTTCCGACTCCCAGCTATTCTCCATTTGTTTTTAGTCAGTTCTCCGCATGTGATGTTAAGAAGAGCATACTCTCGATCACTTCCAATGCAGTTGGAAGTGACTGTATCAGCCGTAATATGTTAGTGCCTGTGCTGGATGTTATCCTTCCCGTCATTTGTCACATCCTCAATTTTTCTGCATCTAGTGGTGTCTTTCTATGCTCATGGAAGGATGCTCAAATAATTCCTTTACCTAAAAAGTCTAATCCAACATCCTTTTCTGAATACCGTCCAATATCCGTCCTGCCATTCCTATCCAAAGTGCTTGAACGGTTAATTCATAATCAACTAAGCACTTTCCTCTCTAAAAATAATCTCCTCAACCCCTTCCAGTCTGGTTTCCGTCCAGGTCATAGCACCACCACAGCGCTTCTGAACGTTACGGATGATATAAGGTCAGCCATGAAAAACGGTAATCTAACGGTTTTAGCTTTGTTAGATTTCAGTAATGCTTTTAATACTGTTGATTTTGATGTTTTGCTTGGCATTTTATGCTCTCTTAACATATATCCATCGGTAATCGACTGGTTCCGTACTTACCTGTTCGGTCGCCGGCAACGTATTTGCATTGGAGAGATCTTGTCTTCCTGGAGTAATACTTCTGCCGGTGTACCTCAGGGTGGCGTTCTATCCCCTTTACTTTTCGCAGTTTTTATTAACTCAATCTCCGAGGAACTAATTTCTTCCTACCATCTTTATGCAGATGATTTACAAATTTACTCGCGAGCTCCTCTTGGAAATCTGTCTGAGGCCATCTTAACGGTTAATCGTGATCTGGCCCGTATTTGCGACTGGAGCAAGAAATATGGACTTATGGTCAACCCCATAAAGACGCAGGTTGTGGTAGTGGGTAGTCCTAGGATGGTCTCAAGGATCGACTGGACGACTCTTCCCCAAGTTTGTTTTGACAACTCAATTGTTCCCTTTAGTGAGAAAGTTAAAAACTTGGGGATTTTCATTGATAAGAACTTCTCTTGGACTGCCCAGCTGCAGGAAGAAGGTTCATATTCGGTTTGCGCAAATATGACCATGTTTCCGAATTTCGTGTGAAACTCAAGTGGTTACCAATCCGCCTTCGCCGGAATGCTCATATTCTTTCCCTTTTGTTTAATGTGCTTTTTTTCCCCTTTCACCCCTCTCTATCTCAAAAATCGTTTCCAGTTTCTTTGTGACTCCCACACAAAATTTTTAAGGTCATCGGATAACTTAAAGCTTAAAATGCCAATGCATTCCTCAACTTTCCTCGACAAATCCTTTGCCATCCAGGCCGCTCGTTTGTGGAATGCATTGCCAGTTCAAATAAAACGTGTGCAGTAGTCGTTAATAGAGTTTAAAAGACTCATTAAGGAACATTACTTGTCGTTGTGATCTTGTCTTCGTAACTGTGTAATTATCTATAGTCTTCAATTATTTTTCGTTCCTTATTTATTTATTTCCTATGTATGTATGTATTTATCTATTATTTAGGATATGTATGTATATGTGTATCTATTTTAGTATATTGTATAACTTATTATTTGCACCTACGACAGCCCCATATTATGTCCAGGCAAATCACTGTCCATTCCAAGGTTGCCTGGAAGAGATCGCGGAAAGCGATAAGGCCGCCCATTGTATATTTTGTAGTGTTTGTTTTTTCCTTTCGTTATATATTTTTGTGCTGTACAATAAAGTATATATAAATAAATAAATAATGAACGTACTCTCTCCTCTCCAGCGCAGCGACTTCTGACTCGAGATCAGTGGGGTCGTTGTCTTCGTACAACTGCTTGGCCGTCACTAGGATGTCTTCGAATGGTAAGTCATCTGGTAACTAGAACAACAATGAAAAACTTTTGAAATATGACGAGACAAAAATCTCCGCTTTGCATCTATATATCTAAACATTATAAATTAAAGTCGCTATTCGTGTTTGTCTGTATGTCCGCGTTGCCACGCAACTGATTTTGATGACGTTTACACCTTCGTTTAGAGATATTCCGGAAGGTTTATGTGTATAATACGTTACTATGAAAGTTACATATAACTTAGAAATCTGGATGTTTTGTCAAGTCAAAAAACCGTGCGAAACAGGAGCGGTCCGCTCGCTAGTGAGAATATAAAATAGGAAAGAATCCATAATAAGAGGCGAAAGATCTGAGCAGGAACGAATCTCCCTTTACGTATCATAGCGCCAGTCTACTTGCAGTAGAGGCTCAGATTAGATCAGGCTTGGATCGAGACAAATTTGAAGGAACGTATCAGGTTTTGCCTACATGCGACATCGTCTTGTCTCTGAATTGTTTAGCGATTTATCGAATCTATGGGCTCAAATGATAGTAATCTTGGGCCTTAGCTCTAAAGCAATATTTAAGTCACTCGGTTCGATACAAAAATACAGGACAGTAAGGGCAAAATTCATAGACCGCACTTTGACTTTACTTTTTTAAAGTGTTTCATACGAATATGAACATTACCTGTATACTAATAAGGTTCATATTGTTATGAAAAGCCTAATATACTTAGCAAGGTTTACCTTGCTTAGTATAGAGGGCTGAGATCTTTTCAATTATATGACTGAATCTTATTTAATATCAAACTCACCCTTGACAACAAGCAATGCAACATCGCCATATCACATTCACAATTATACACCTCATCGGCTCTATACAGCACTATGGCGGCTGTGACGTAGACCGGAAACAGCGGGGGGGCGCACAGGAAGTAGTCATAGAGGCGCACCACGTCGGTGTACTTGTTGAGGCTGTGGCCGAACCACGTCAGGTACCAGGGCAGGGCGAACATTGTGCCTACTTGCGCTCTGAAAACAAAATTTTGAAAATTATCATAGCTTGACCTATTAAATAAAAGGGTTTCAAAGAAAAGAAAGACACCAAAGGTACTCAACCTATGGTTTGCTACTGCGTTCTCGATTTAGTTCCAAACATGTAAACAAATATGTGTTTTTGGAAAAACAACTTTAATACCGAGGCGTAAAGTTCAGTTTCCCCTACAACTTCAACCATTTTTATGACTTTTTCAATGTTACAGAGTCATTCAGAAATCAAATAATAAAGTTGATATTTGTTTAAATGGAAATAACAGCAATTGGAAAAAAGGAATTTATTAGACTTTATACTTACTTGTCTAAACACTCGGCCAGTTTCCTATCCGCCCGGCTGACGACGGGAAGCATATAGTTGAGCAGGTGCTGCGTGGGCTGCATGGTGGTCTGCATGAAGGGCGCCAGCGGAGCCCCGGGCCCGTACGACAGCCGGCACAGCAGCGGGAAGGAGGCCCGGTCGCCGCACACTAGGAGGAGAGTGATCGCTACGTCGTGGTAGCCCTGGAGTCAAAGATGAAATAGAGTTTTTACCAAAATACGTAATACAAACATAAGTAGCAGCCTGAAGCAGTATCTATAGGAGTGAATTAACTGTCTCAATCTGTGCCCGAAGTCTGAATTAGTCTCCAGTAAATGTAAGTGTACTTTATATTCACATTTATAAATCCCCTGTTATAGTGGGCCGCCTATAGCCAATAACCGGGGCCAAATCAGGACTCCAGGCTGATACTCTTGCGACCACTAGACCAACAAGGTATAATAGTAATGCTTACTACTGCTGGAATTAATTCTAAATTAATTGGAGCTTACAGCAATGACTATGTCGCAGACTACATCATCAGTATTTTTGACGAATCTATTTTTACAGCTGGAGAGCTACAACAAGTAATGGCAAGCCATAAATTGGTAATTTATTCTTAGGTCAGATCATCTAGTTTTTACGATTCTAGCTGGATCAATTTGTGCATTACCATTGTCCCATATTTATATCGTCAATCTTCACCTGCATAACTAAAAAATTCAGTTCTGAAACTTTTTAAAATCTTTTAATGAAAATAACGTTTTATTTTTGTTGTGTTCGGTCATTTATTTTTATATTTAAGTCAACTACCCATGGTTTGAATGACAAGTGTTTACCCTTACATCCTGTATGTTATCAATAGTAAATGAACCAACTGTTAGCAGTACATTATTTTACTATATTATTTAGTTAAAAAGAAAATGTAGTATTTATAATTATGTTCTATACGCATTTTATAAAGCGGCCAGTTCACTGACCGAGAAAATAATAAAAGCGAATTACGTTAGCTGCGATCGGAGGATTTAAAAAAAAAACCAAAAATGATTTTACTTAATTTATTTTAAATAAAAGAATTACATTAATTATATCTTAATTTAGCCTAAGTGCCTATTCGAAGTATGAATATGGAATGAATTTAACAGAGTTACAATAATTGGGTAAACTAGGTCCGTGCGTCACAAAGTGCTATCTCAGCTCGCCGTTTCCGTCGTTCGTTAATTTTGCAGCGTATGTTTCTATAATAAAAGTATTGAGTGCTGAGTGGGCGATTCCCCTTATGCAGCTGCGTGTAACATCTCCACCCGCAGATCAGGAACTATTTTAGAACTTTGAGAGAAAATGTTGCTGGAACTTGTCCTCTGGGCGCGCGATCCTCTTCTTTTTTATCAGGTTCCTCGTACGTATGTCCCTTGGTGTTGGGCGTTTCAGAGCGTTTGCAAAACCATTTTTTGCGATAGCCTAGTATGGCTATGAAAAGTGCGCCTGCACTTAATAATGCAATGTAGAAGGGTATTGTCGTATGGTATATGACATCTGATTGCAGCTGGTTAAGTTCTATCGGCTGGCTCGTCATGACTTGGTTCTGTATGCTGTGTAATCCTCCTAAGTCAATTGAACTAAGATGAAGTTGGGTTAATGCAGCACTCGGTGTCTCCGCGTCGTAGGGAATGTTCATTAATTTCAAAGGCTGCCCTTGTATTACGTCGTTGTCGTTGATTATGGTTAGTTCCATTGTGCGGAGGTAACAATTGATAGGTATAGTAGCGAGGTAGCTTCCTTGTAGCGAATTGAAGTCTTCTCTCCCGCAGACTAATTGCACTTTCGTTGGATTTGGAAACGATAAGATGTAGTGCTGGTCATCTAATTTTTCCATCGCTTCTTTTTCCAAAAATACTGTAGTAAATTGGCAGGAACTCTTGAGGGCTTGGTTCATGATAAGTTCTTGTATGCAGTCAGTTTTTGTTCGTATTTGGTGGGTTATTTCCTTTTCACAGAGATACCAGTTACTTAACTTCGAGCATTCTGCTTCTATGTACACGAAAGAGTCCCCATTAGTTGCTATAAAGGGATAGGTAGGGATAAGGGCTTGACGGTTTTTATTGGGTACTATAGATAGCTTATATAAATCATAAACAATTTTGGAAATTATAGGAAATCTGAAAACTATAACTATCTGCTTTTCATTGAAATATGATCCGGGTTGGATGATGTCGTAATATTCTCTGAGCTCTAAACTTAGTATCTCATCCTTACTGTATATTTTTTCTAACCTATTTACCATAGACTTAAGTGTATCTACGTCTATCATAGAATGAACAGTGCTTGATGCATGTATAAACGCTAACATATTTTCTATTCTAACTAATTCTAATCTTAAATCTTCTACGTTTTCACTTATAATGGACATGAGTTGACCAAACTTTGCATATGCTATTAAATTACCTGTTGTATAAGTGTTATTTAATAGTAACTCTAAGGTGCTATTGATTCTACTTTGATTTTCGATTAATTGTATTAGAACACCATTATGCTTAGACATCCATTCTTTGCTAAGACTTATGTGATTGTTAAATTCATTAACTAACTTATTGTTATTAATCTGTAGAATTTTGATAGCATTTTCGTATTTTAAGGCATCTGTGTAGTCTAGATTTCCAGTTATACTCTTAATTACCGATCCAAGACTGTCTACTAGACCTCTCTTGACACGACCAGGCTCTAAAGATTTTAGCTGATTAGATACTTTGCCAATTTTGTTAGTAAGATAACTAATTTGGAATTCAAAAAGTGTATAAGTGTCATTACTAAGCCGACTTTTGTATTCTGATATCTGATATTGTAGTGTTGTAATTTGATTTTCTATGTCCCTTAGATTCACGTACTGAAGAAATGTATGATGATGAGTGGTCATTCTCGTCGGTCCAAGTTTATACGGTAATAAGCCAGGTCCATTCGCCAAGCTTTCAAGTTTTATCTCCGATGACTGGGTCTCGCGAAGAACCAGCAATAGTAGAATCCTGCAACAAGTTAGGTTCCTTAGGGCCTCTTTTTAATCTATTTTTGGCTACGGGCCCACGTTTCTTGGACGTATAAATGTGTATGGGTAAATCAGCCAAAATAGTATCTTGGGTATACCGCGGTGCAGTTTTCTGACGGCTTGCTGAAGGGTTCTTAATGAATACCTGTTGTTGAGGAAAGTATTCTATTTCGGATTCGCGGTTCCGATTTCTATTTTCTATCAACGCAGTACGATTTGATAAAGAGGTTTCATTGATAATATTATAGACTTCCTTCATTTGCGCCCTATGATTATGAACGTACTGTTGTAATGATTGTTGGGTAAAATCTATGTCTAAAATATCGCGTGGATCAAAGTGTCCTGTTAATAAATCGAATGGTCTGCATCTAGTGAAGCTATGTATTGAAGAATTATAACCAATTATAGCATAAGGCATAAGGTTTACGATAGGCTCCTCTTTGTGTTGTAACTTTAATATTCTTATATGTTCAAGTAGAGTTGAATGGAAGCGTTCGATGTTACCGTTATCGTTAGGCGAATGCGGTAAAACTCTATGATGGTTTATCTTGTGAAGGCGTGTGAATTCCAGGAACAGTTGATTAGTAAACTCCGTTCCGTTGTCAGTCACTAAAGTTAAGGGAACTCCATGGTGGGTACAATATTGTAATAATGATTGAAGTATACTAATGCCCGTGCCATCTCGAAGATGGTATGCTTGTCCATATTTGGTAAAAACATCTATAAATGTAACATATTTTTCATTGTGAACAGTGAATAAATCCATATGAACTATTTCGAATGGTTTTGTTGCCGGGGGTACAATATTAAACTGGGGTCTAATAGGTCTCCGGTCATATTTAGCTTGCCCGCAAATAATGCATTCATTGATGAATTTGGTTATTTGGTCTTTCATTTTGGGCCAGTAATACTTTCTTGAGAGGGCTAAATAACATTCGGTAATTCCTCGGTGATTGGTTTTGCCATCATGGTAGTGTTGAATTATCTCTTGCTGACGTAGATAATCTTTAACGTTTTCTAATTCTATCTTAGCTAGTACTAAGTTCATAGATGAACTCTTAAACTTGTCCTGTATGACTGGTATGATGGAATACATGGCAAGAGGTGGATTTATTAGGATACCGGTTTTTACTTTTGGGTTTACATACTCTTTGAGGGCGTTGACTACATCTTGTTCTAGTTTAGATGATGATATCTGGACTGCTATGCGCGTGTGAGTTTCGAATGGCTTGGTAACTACTGGTTTGCGTTTGACGTCTTCTACTATCGTAAAGCATAGTTGTCTATGGAACCTGTTAAGGGGTTCATCTGTGATTGGGATTTCTAATATGGGATGTTCATGACTGGTGTGTACAGTTGCAGTGGATGAGTTCGCAGATGGCGGGTTTTCTGATGGGTTAGGAATCAATGAACATAATTCGTCTAATAAGGTGTTAGTATCTTCATTGTGAATCTCCACCCGAGATAAGGCATCGGCGTTCGTATTGGATTTACCTTTCTTGTAGATAACGGTGAAATCGTATTCACTAAGTTTCAGCCTCCATCTAGTCAATCGCGAATTGGGTTCTTTAAGGTTCATCATCCACTGTAAAGGTTTATGATCTGTTAATACTTTAAATTTACGACCAAACAAGTACGGTCTAAAGTACTTGGTGGCCCAAACTATGGCAAGAAGTTCTTTTTCTATGGTGCTATAGTTAAGCTCACTTTCATTCAATGTTCGGGATGCAAAGCACACAGGTTTGTCGGAACCTATATGTCCTTGAGATAGAACGGCTCCAATAGCAACGTTCGAAGCGTCTGTTGTCAGTATGAATTCCTTATTAAAATCGGGATACTGTAGTATGGGGTCATTTGTTAAGAGATTCTTACACTTTTCAAAACTGTTTATGTACTCGGAGTCTAGTACAACTTTTCTACCTTTTTTTAAACAAGTTGTGAGAGGTTTCGTAATCTTTGCAAAGTCCGGGATAAATTTTCGATAATAACCTACAAGGCCTAAAAATTGTTTAATTTCTTTTGGGGTCTTTGGAATGGGGTATTTTTCTATTGCATGAATCTTATCCGGATTAGGTTTTATCCCTTCACTACTTATTATGTGTCCGAGGTAACCAGTTTCATGCCTTAAGAATTCGGATTTATCCATTTGGATCTTAAAGTTCGATTCCCGAAGTCTATTGAAAACTTTCTCGAGATTGGCCATATGCTCTTGTAGTGACGTAGAGAAAACGATGATGTCATCAAGGTAGACTAGGCATATGTCATTTTGGAGACCTCTGAGAACATTATCCATAACCCTTTGAAATGTGGATGGTGAATTCTTAAGTCCCATGGGCATTCGAAGGAACTCGAAATGTCCATGTTCGACATTAAAAGCTGTTTTTTGAATATCCTGAGGGTCCATCTCGACCTGGTAAAAACCGCTAGCCAGATCTAGGGTGGTGAAGTATTGGCACCTACCTAGTTTGTCAAGAACATCGCTAATGTTCGGGATAGGGTATTTGTCGTTGATAGTTTTTTCATTGAGTTTCCTAAAGTCAACTACTAAACGCCATTTTTGTTTGCCCGAGGCATCCATTTTCTTGGGGACCACCCAAATGGGTGAGCTCCATGCTGAATCTGAAGGCTTTATTATTCCCTGATCTAACATTTTTGAAATCTGTTCCCTAACCTCTTGGCGATGAATGAATGGGTATCTGTAACTTTTTGTGTAAACCGGGACCTCATCGGTGGTCTTAATACGATGTTTTATTCGATTGGTAAAGGTTAACGCTTCGCCTTCGATGTAAAACACGTCAGCAAATTTTGAGCAAAGAGCTATAAGGTTGACTTTCTCCTCCTCGTTTAAATGATCTGTTCGTAATCGCGTTGTCACTTCTTGAACCCGCGTGGTACAATGTTCGGTACGCGTGCACTCGATATTAAATAAACTTGCGTGCACTGGTCGGTCTAGTGATATTATAATATCATTCGGGCTCGTATTTTCTATCTCTAAGTAGCCGCGATTATTGTCCACAATAGTAAGGCATTCGCGTACGATGCAATTGCATATAGTCTGTTCACTAACTAATGCTGCACCATTTGGAACGTCGATCGGTATTCTAACTAATTTCGAAGATTGAGCAGGTATTATGTCTTCATATAAGTTTACATTGCAGGAATTATACATACGGATAGGATTTGATGATGTGCGTGTTATTAACCTCTGATCTTTTAAGTCTATCTTAGACTCCCATTTAGTTAGCAAATCTAAACCAATTAAACCGTCGAAATATTCATGAAAACGGTATACAAATAACTTAATGAACTCTGGATCGTTAAATTCCGCAAAGCAAGGTAAACTTATAGAGTAATTATTTCTAGTAACCGCGTGTACATTGGTAACTTCAAACGGGTCGTAATTTAAGGGAAGGTTCGGAAAATATTTCTCTACAGCTTCTGGACTTATAAAAGACTGATTCGCGCCGGTGTCAATTAGTAATTTTAAAGGTGGTTCCGATATTAGTATGTACGGCAACTGACGTTGAGTTTGGAGATTTAATTCTATTTTGGTTTTTTTGATTTCTGTGCCTCTTGAAAATCCTGACTTGGACCCGCCTGGGGTTCAGTTGAACCTGTAACTTGACCTTGAACACCTACATCGCTTAAAGTCGGATCATGGTTGCACTCTAATGTAGCGAACGGGCTATAATCGTAATAAATATCATCGTAATTAAAACAGTTCGGATCGTAATAATACTCCGTCGGGTAATATGAGTCGTCGTATGACGCGCATTCATTCATGTTCATTTCACGATTTTTAAAATAATTAGTTGCTGGCGGATTACCTGAATTCTGCCAATTATGGCCAGATAACATGGGTTTAGGTGTAAAATGCTGTACACCGCTCATAGGTTTAGGACCTTGATTTTGATTTTGCGCCGGAATGTTTCTAGGTGGCAAACGGAACATGTTACTTTGAGCGTTATAATTTTGAGGTACCGCACGGAATATTTGCTGCGTACGGTTAGGCATGCGATATTGAGGCTGCTGGTTAATGAAGTTAGGATTGAACTTAAATGGTTGTGGTGGTGGTAATTGGTTGGGTCTAATTCCTATTGGATTGGGCCAATTGGGAATTGGTATTGCGAAATTGTTACTACGTGGAGGAACTGGGTTAGAATTCTTTTGGGTAGTGGATTTTGAAAACTCACTACGTTCCTGTAAATACATAACATTAAGTTCTTCCTGTACATATTCAAGGGCCTTTTCAATAGTATCGGGGCGCATGCATCTTATACGGGAACCCAATGGTTCTTTTAATCCTTTTACAAAAGCCTGCATAGTAACTTTTTTATACAATGTACGTTTCGCTTCTACTGTAGTAAGAATTGGCTCGTGTAGTGTTACATACGTCATTATTGTACTGAACAGAGTTTGGCATTCCTCATAGAATTCTTGAGGTGTCTTATTTCCTTGCGTAGCTAAAGAAAGGTCTCTATACAAAGCTGTTTCATCCCGTTGATCCGAAAAATTGTTGATTAAGGCTGTCCTAATCCCTAGCCAACTATCAGGTATGCCGTTGGAATTAATGGTACTAGCGGCAGAGCCTTTTATCTTATTTAATATACCATTTAATAGGCATAAGTTGTTTAACTCGCTACCTGGGGCATTACTAACGTACTGAGTTACTATTTGATCGCATATTCTAACAAACCTAGTCAAAACGTTTGGGTTCCCATCGAACTCCGGGACCATGCGAAGGGTCTTGAAAATTGTATCTGGGTCGTGGGCCATATTCACGCTATTTATACTACTAACTTCACTAACACTATTTAAATCTCTACTATTATCTATAGTACTCCAGCGAGCCGTACGAGATGCGGGCTCCTGGGAATTGGAATTTTTCGGGTGAAAAATCTTGGAAGTTGGGGGGTGGTATAAGGGCTAAAAAGGAAGCAACACAGGAACAATTCAAGTGTACTCACAAATTTTTCATCTCTGGTTTTCTCGTGAATCGAAGTCTGGATTCTCCTTCCGGAACTGCAGCTGGACCGTAGATTCGGATATTCGGTGCCGGGGCTCGATAGCCACCCAGGCGATTCGCGTACGCGGATATCGATATTAGAGATCCCTAAAGCTTGCGAACCGGCCCGCGAATATCCTACCGACTGCGCCAATTACGTTAGCTGCGATCGGAGGATTTAAAAAAAAAAACCAAAAATGATTTTACTTAATTTATTTTAAATAAAAGAATTACATTAATTATATCTTAATTTAGCCTAAGTGCCTATTCGAAGTATGAATATGGAATGAATTTAACAGAGTTACAATAATTGGGTAAACTAGGTCCGTGCGTCACAAAGTGCTATCTCAGCTCGCCGTTTCCGTCGTTCGTTAATTTTGCAGCGTATGTTTCTATAATAAAAGTATTGAGTGCTGAGTGGGCGATTCCCCTTATGCAGCTGCGTGTAACAAGCGTAACGTTATGGTAGCCAGGCGCAATTTGTTTGTGTTTTGCACATTGCGCTATACAATAGATGTAGATCATGCGGTGTAGTTTGCGCTATACAGTAGAACCGTATTTTTTTTCTTATAAAAACTTAGGTAAGCATTTCTGTTTGTCAGTTTGATTTGATTTTGCAGCAATCCTCAAACTATGTTATTTAAAATATTTAGGGACTTTGAAAACGTTCAAATCAATCATTTAGACAAGAAGCAGTTTATTTTGCTTTCCACAAATAATAACATTACTTAGGTATAAGCCTAGAACTTGACTCTTGATAACAGTAACAAAATGCAAACCAGTTGATATTGATATTCCAGCCCGTAGCCAGGCGAGCGTACTATTAAACTATTGTGTAACAGTGTAACTGATAACAAGTTCACACTATCAAGGTCAACGCTGTTATCCGCTTTCTTTCGTACTGTGTGCCATAGTTTCTCGTCACAGCCTTCTGTTTGGCTTCAATTCTAGCATTGGAAGGACTGGCAGAACTGGCGAAGCGCAGTACAACGCAGTTTTCAATGGCAAACCAATATCTACCATGCCCGTGTTAAAATAAAGTTCAAAATAAATAAACTTCCATTAGTCCAAGAGAGCAAGAAACCAGACGGAGGTACTCGTGGTCAAAGTTTTCGACTTTATTTTAAGAAACGCAATGTTGTTTTGGATTATTTTTTATTCGTTTGCAAAAGAACACAAAGTAGTCGCTCTCCTCCATTCTATTAACTGATAATGGATCTTCCCAAATTCGTCGATGCTTTCGTTTTTGTCTCCGGCGTCTTCGAAGTAATAAAGCCAAAAGCAGTGTTTCGTCGTCGGAATCCATTTTGTTACTGAGTGTATTGTACGCCGATAATTTGCTACAAACACGCGACGAAAACGTAACGGATTTGCCACGCGTACGCGACGTCCTCGCTGCGCAGCCGCGGCGTGTTCGCGACGCATTCGCAGCGCGTCCGCTCCGCCCCGCAGCCGCTTCCGAACCGCTAGTATGATAAGGCCCTAAGATGTTTCATTGAAAGATTTCTCGACGTCACTGTAAGGGAAGTTGACAAAAGCCTTCGAGTCGAGGTTTTGTCAATTTTTGCGTGACGTTGAGTGGAGCCAAGAATGTCTTCGAGAAAACGATGGTAGTGATCAAGGCTATTAGAAAAGATGTATAAGCGTGTGGAGACGACGCATCATCATTATTATGATGTTTGGTTTCGGAGCCATCTGTTTATCTAGAGGCTAACATTGCAAAATCTAGCGGATATTTATAATGTAATGACTCATATTCAAATATTATCAAATTCACTTATGAGTTGTTAATTTGGTAACAGATGCGAAAGTTAGTCGCTTCGTCGCCACTATCACCATTCAAGGCAATTTTTGACGCGAACTTTCTATAAAGCGAAGTCTTTATAGAAAGTTAATTTATATGTTTTATAGAATAGCGGAAACATTAGAAGTCCTATTATACATAATGTATTTTCAACATAAATAACTGTAAAGGCAATAAGAAAAACCATTAGTTAATTACGTAGTGTGATTGACATACCTACGGGAGCTCTTGTAGCTAATTGGATACAGAAATTAATATTCAGGTCACATAGCAACACCAATACTATTGTATTATGGTTTCTATTTCTATTATATGGTGACGGATACGGACCGAATATAATGCACACCTTACACCTATTAAGTATCGTGCATTTGGCCTTACTAACTGGCCCAGAAAGAAGGTTGGTATTTATTGAGTTCTTTCAAAGTCAGGGGTATATTAATGACGGTCCTAGCTACTATGTATATCTAGACCAGCAACCGCCACCGCAGCAGGTCGTGGTAAAGGTAAGCAGGTCAGATTGTGGTTTTATGATATGCGCCGCAAATAAACAGACCTTTGGCTTGTGGTCTGGTATCTACAGAAAGGACACTCATTTATGTTCCATTCCTAATTCCACCGGCACTGAAGTTTTGATTTTATTCTCAGATAGATGTGCCTATACAAAAAATAGTTTCAGTTTTCAAAAGTAGTTTTTGGATTATTTTCATACAAGCTTCGCCCGCGTGGTAGTCGGAAATTATCCCACGGGAACGTAGCACTGGGATTAAAAGTATATTTCATCCGTATCCGTTGAGCCATTTAAGCATGAAAGTGTAACAAACAAACAAAGTCAGTTTCACATCTATATATATAAAACAAAGTCGGGTTTGTTCAAGCACTTATAACTCGAGAACTGCTGGACCGATTTTGATGATCTTTGATTTGTTGGATTTGTCTCCGCCCAGAATAGCAGAATAACTATTCAAAAATAGGAAAAATTCACGAAAAAAAAAATATGAAGAAAAATCGTTTTCTCATACATTCTGTATAGAATGGGTCTTTTGATAATGTCTCGGTAGATAAGTAGGTAGGTGTAGGTAAGGTAGGTAGGTATGTAGAGTAGGTAGGTAGGGTAGGGTAGGGTAGGGTAGGTCGGGTAGGGTAGGGTAGGTATGGTAGGGTAGGGTAGGTATGGTAGGGTAGGGTAGGTAGGGTAGGTAGGTAGGGTAAAGGTAGGTAGGGTAGGTAGGTAGGGTAAAGGTAGGTAGGGTAGAGGTAGGTAGGGTAGGTAGGTAGGGTAGGTATATAGGTAGGTAGGTAGGGTAGGTAGGTAGGGTAGGTATATAAATAGGTAGGTAGGGTAGGTATATAGGTAGGTAGGGTAGGTGCGCCGTAGATAACTACTTGCTACCCGTGCGAAGCCGGGGCGAGCAGCTAGTTTATAATAATTATAGTTAGGAAGGATTGATTAGTAGCAGTTAGTGAAGCTAGTAAGACCTGAATTCTTCAATAAACCTAGTTTTAATAACTAATAACAATAACAAATAATTTAAAAGTTAATTGACGTCATGAAGACTCTTGTAATTATTGGTTTTAATTCAAATAAATTTTGCTATTGCTAGGCATACCTTTTCCTTATTTGTTAATTCCCATTTAATTATGTAGTAAATATTTCCTATCATTAATTGGTATCATTAGGTAACTCCCTATGTCAAAATAAAGATTATTTTATTTATATAAGTAACAATTAGCTACTGACCTGGTAGTACTTCAAATGCGGATACTTCATAATAACCCGCAGAATGAGTACTGTCAGCTGGTCCTGTAACGCCACACGCTGTTCATACGGAATGCCTGGAGGGAACCGCTTCAGTGACCGGTTGACGTCTAACACCACCTGGTGGTAAAAATGATGAAACGGTAATTATATCAGCTGTTGCAGCATGTCTGCATGAATGTGTATTCAGATTTGAGTCTTGGTAGTCAAAGTACTTAGCGCAGATACATACTGTTATTGGTGTGTGTCAAACAGTAACTTGAACATACAGACGTAAAATCAGTTATCAAACTATACATATAATCAGAATCTCTGAATACAAATTCACTAGACAGAAAGGTTTCTGAGGAACTACGTATACATGATTATGTTATTTGTTTACCCATACTTTTAGAAACCGTAATTAAAAAAAACGAGCGAGATTAAAAGTAGTTGCATAATATAATTATGATGTGTAACATCTGACATTTTGGCTGACAGTACCAACCTCTCGAAAAATGGGTTAGTACCATCTTATCACTTACACTTTACCTGATTATATTCAATGTGTGTGGACAGTTCATCTAAAGACGGGGGCTCTGTCAACTCTTCCTGTGTCACACCAACTAACAACGGCCAGATCTTTCTTCTGTAGTCATCTGTAACAAAATGATGATTTTAAAGAAAGTAAACCTTCGACACTTCATCTATTGTATATGTATCACAAGTACATAAAGATAACTAATCTGATAGTTAAAGCTACCGTATGCAAAATATGCGCTTTAAAGTGGATGTGCCAATATGCACCCGTATTACCTATTAGTTAAAGCTATAATTATTGTATCAGCATAATGCAATGCCTTTACATCAATTAAATCATATCACAAGCTCATGAACACATGTGAGAACAATAACTCAGGATTGTGGTCAAACCTTATATCAAAACTTGTGACCACTAGAGATATTAAAAATAACAGTTGGGCCATGTTCTAACCATAAATACAAATAATAAATTGACACTGATATTTGTTCATCAGAAATAGCTAGAGTGCATTTCATCAAAGAGTTCCTATGCCCTAATGTTGGCTCTACTGACAGTTGTACGGCCAATACGAATACGCTATGGCGCTACCTAATAGGTCCGTTTTTTAAATTGAACAAAGGAGCCAACTTAACTGCAAAGGAACTATTTGATGAAAGACACTCTAAACTGATACTCTACTCCTAACTACAATTCTGTGAAAGCTTTAGAAATAATGTTTACAAAATGTGACAGTCACCAGTTTCACTGCAATTATCTCTTGTCATAAATATAGTAAGTATTGCATGACGACAGAGGGAGACATTGTTCACAACTTTACGACGTAAACAAATGGTACATTCACACTTACCACTGATCAATCCTGCTTTGCCTTTTGCAAAATTCTGCCATTGTTCCAAGTTGACACAGTCCAGGTTCTCTAAACATTTCTCAATATCTTTCTTCTTTTCCTTCACTTCAGGGTCTTCATAATCAGGCTCTAAACAAAATTGTCAATGACATTACCAGCATCCACCTGGGACTTTCACTCACATTTTCCACAATAACAGTCAAGAAACTTACACGAAAATAGAACTGATATCACAGAGTAATATATCAAAAATATAAAGAGATAGGAAGTAATCAAATTGTGTTAAGAATTGTTTACAATACCTTCATCAAATTTTAGCTCAGAAGGCGTAGAGATGTCATCAATATTTTTAGCGTTATTCAAGTCGAAAGATTGTTTTTTCGGCGTCGGTGAACAGTCGCCGTTAGTATTACACTTATCACCGATATCGGCGTCGGTATTATTAGATTCCATGGTAGAAAGTTAAAAATTAATCGAGCGAAAACATTACACCATCCTTCCCCGTTGGGCGATGTGATGACATTTGAGAAAAATGTCATGTTCAAAAACTCGTTCCGCAAATCGGAATAATTGTATCTTTGGGTTTTAACTGATTTATTATAATGTTTAGAATTAAGATTATGCAAATTACTTAATTTTTTTATCATAATTATTGCAGAATCCTATTCGTCGATAAGAAAATGTTTGATTTCATCAAAATCTAGTATATGAACGCGTCAATAAAGTGTAGGCAATGTCAAAATGTGTTACGCCTCTTCTTACGCAGAAATTTACAAAACCGAATTTTACGAAAACTATTTCTGTTTTGGCTAATGCGATCAATACTTGTGAATAATTATGACTCATACCAGTAACTCCGGCTCTTAATACTGATTTAGTGCAACGCAATGAAATATTGTAGAAGAGATTTCCCAAATATATGGCAAAAGTCTAATGAATGCACGAATTCTTTTTAAAAGTCAAAAAAATTGTAAGTTATTGTCAAAGTAGACCATCCTGATTGAAACATTAACCATATAAAAAATTTGTAAAATAACAAATGGCTAAAAATATTTTTTAACAATGGATTTCAACGTTCATTCTCCAAATGAGAATATTAGAAAAATTGAAGACATCATTGATATACAAAAAGCAAATGGAAATTTTAATATCCGCCAAGTAGCCTTCAAACTCCCTTCAGAGTCGGAAAGCACGGTTTCGGCTAATGTTGCTAAGAGCTTAGAATCTGGCTTATCTAAAGCTAAATCCGACAGTGGCAGTAAGAAGAAGTTGAAGAAATTGCGATCAAAACGCCATAAGAGTCCTTTACTGGACGTGATATCATGGCCGAGCGATTCGGATATAACCGTGCTCAGAATGAAATTATGTTTAAGTAATGATTTAAAAGAAACAGTGGGTAATCTAATTCCTGGGGATGGACTTCATCAACCCGATAGCTCATCCATGACCAATTTAGCGACATTGATCCGGCAATCGCAACCGCCATCTAAACACAGCTTAAATATTGAAGAGTTTCTATTGCCTCTGACGTCTTGGGAGCGGGAGCAAGATCAGGAACCAGACCAGGAGCCTGAAAAGGAAGAACCAATTCATGAAGAGGAACAACCAAATGTATATGTAACAAAATACAAACACGTATTTAATGGTTACGAAGCAAGGTGCAGTCACGATTACAATGAGAACTTAAGTTCCAAAGACAGCCAGTCAGGTTACTCGAAGCTCACGAGGAAATCCAAAATGGCCAGGTTTCTACGCCTGTACTTCTGTCCCTGTTGCACCTGTTTGTACCGACTTGAGAAAATGCGCGACGAACCTTCGGTGTATTTTTCGAAACGCTCAGAAATGTATTAGATGCTTGTACAAAACAAACTGTAGGTAATGTTATTTTTGCATTGGAAAATTAAGGCATTTTTCGGCAAAGTCACCACAATGTGTTTTACTTTATTCAATTTGTACATAAAATTGGGCGTTTCCGGATCATCGTGATTGACCACCATGGTAATATCTACGTCATAGGTAGAGAGATATATAGGTAACTACTAGATTGATTTTATTTTAGAAAACTAGATTACTTTATTGATCGGATCACGTGATCTAAAGGGATTACACGAATTTGACAAAAAAATAGCTAAAGTTATTTCGTGTGTGTTTATTAATGTGTGTAGAGCAAAAGATTATCAGAAACGACATATTGCTAATAGAAATATTTCAGGCGTAGTGAAGTTACTTGCTAGAGAACACAGGGCAGTCGCTCGTGTCAAAATTATCTCGCATTGCATTTACTGTCTTTTTAGGAGGTATATACGAATCTTTAGGCATTTAGGATGTAGATAATGTGAAGTTCTGGTTTTGGCTTCTGGATAACAACTTAAAAGAGCAAATTGTAGTTGTGGTCAGTACCTACAACCCATGGCCTTTTTTGGACTTTTCGAAACCTACATATAGGTAAGTAGATAATGTATTGTACTTATATATTATACTTCTTTATTTTTAACTAAATAAATACCTATCGATTCTGACGAGGAATCACGTAAAAAAACATCGTAAGGGGCAGTCAATAGACATTTAGGTACTTACATACAAGTTACCTAGATGATTATGCCGTCGGCACATGAGGTACCAAGCCACATGTGCCAAACTTCCTTGCCTTCAACGTAGTCCATAGATAAGGTAAGAACGAGCTAGACAGTCCAGACGGAAGGAAACAAACTAAAAATCGATCGAAAGGCAACCACCTAACCACCAGATATCTAACAACTAAGTCGTGCAGTGAACTCACGGAAAATACATTGCATGCGAACGATTAGATTTCATTTTTATTTTCGCGGTAATTTTTTATGATTTAATTCGTTAACTTCCTTATTTGAAGAAAACTAAGTATTTTATCTGATTGATTTCGTGTTTTCTATCGGACTTCATGAAGTCTCTCGTCTGCACCCTCTCTGCATCTACATAATAGGTAGGTACCTAATCACCAAAGATGGTACCTAAGCTCCTCAGTTACAGGTAACTATTTTTGCCCGATTTTAAAATTACTGCTACCTACATGTACTTGCGTATCTCAATGACCTAAACAGGAAGTTTACCATAAGTACTTAAAAAAACCCTTAAACTTGAGGTCACATCAGACCTTGGCAGGATCTTCGGTGCAAGGACCCACGAGAGTCCCGAACTTTTACTGTGCTGCAGGATTAGCTACAAATAATCTACTATACAAATACTATTATACTCAATACTCAATATCTTTATTGCTTTACCATAATGTGTACTTAGGTGGTAACTATATAATTTAGATCATTATGGACCCATTATACATTGTAACAGCGAATCAATTTTCACGTCTCCCCCTTAGGCCATTTTTTTTTATACTATATAAGGATAGCTCATGAAGTCATTATGACCTAAAGAGGTGCTATAGAAAATATGAATTAAAAATCTCGACTAGTTATGCAACAACGCGAAACGCGGGTGTTCTGGTAACATAGGTACATAGGTAAGTACCCGAGGTACTTCTTGCGTCTTTGTCCACTTGTGCATTACCCGTAGAAAAATCTAAACAAACTATGTATCTATACCTATTCTGTTTTATAGTTGGAATTTAAGTACAAGCAAGTCCCGCATAAACGGTATAAACCGTTTCGCTGTACCTAAGCCACAAACAAAAAACAAACAAAGCCCTCATTATCACATCAGAATGAATGCATAATGACTGGCGGCATGATTGCCACCCGTCTCGGGCCTGCCCACAGTACCCACGCACAAATAGAACAATGAATGAACTTTTTAATCATTTCTTTGGGCAAGGTCCTTCTCCATTCACTTAAAATGATCATGATCAGTTACTCACACTCAAAATAGATTGATGCTGTGATGATTACGAAAGTTTAACGTAGTGTAGGCCTTTGCCCATCGATGGGACAGTGGGACAATACAGTTTGATTTATTAACGTAATTGAAGAACGCTTTGCTGATTATCTGCGTTCAACTTTAGTATCTCAAGGTTAAAATAAAACTAGAAATCAGGTCTGAAATTCACCGGCTGTAAATAGTTACAATACACCCATCAAATCACGAAATATTGATAAGATTTCTGCTTATTCAACAAGAGATATGATACGGGTGGTATACATTATGTATGTTTACCATGTAGGAATAAGTATTAGATACTATATTTTGTACACACAGACCTACCTACCTACTCAAACACGATTAACACGAAAATAATTTGTGCCTCCTGATTGTATACTTAGGCAGGTATATCTGGCCAAGTGTGTTTAAACATGACAGACACCTCTGCCTACTTGGCACAAAGCCACCTACGTAATATTGTCATTTAAGCACTATTAAAGCATGGGTTATGAATTTATGGTTGTATAATGTAACGTAACACAATTAATTTAGAGTTGGTCGCTGAGAAACGAGCTTGGCATGATGTGGAAAACCGTGAAGTCATAAACACACATTAGAATAGGTACTTAACTTGATTTAGGTAAGTTCATAAGATTTTATCGGTTCCTATTACTTTGATGTCACTTTTCTGTTAGATAATAGGTCAGAGCAAAGCTTAATAAAGCTGTACCTAACTGATGAACGACACCATGACACCATTACTATTAAGAATTTGGAACTAATCCTAACTTATCCATACTAATAATTATAAAGTCGAAATTAACTCTGTCTGTCTGTCTGTACGTTACCCTTTCTCACCTAAACCACTGAACGGATTTCGACAATATTTGGCAATAGATTCGACCCTGAGGAAGGACATACTACATAGACTACTTTTTATCGACATACTGCGGGGCGAAGCCGCAGGCGGAAGCTATAGTAATAATATTATAAATGCGAAAGTGAGTTTGTTTGTTTGTTACGCTTTCACGCTAAAACGGCTGAACGGATTTGGATGAAATTTGGCACAGGGGTAGACCATGACCCGGAATAGGACATAGAACTTTTTATCTCGATATTCCCACGGGATCGAGACTTACGCGGGTGAAACCGCGGGGCGCAGCTAGTAGAGAATAATTCAAATAAGTAGGAATAGAATTCATTATACAGGGTCATATTAAATTAGCTAGCAAAACTCGCAGACGTGTTGGGGTATCGCTATCACACGACGAAATAAAAATATTTGATGTTTTTTTTTGAGGTCGAAAACCGCTGGTAGTGCTGTTACTTGAAGTATGCAAGTATGAGTTGACGAATCTGCATTTTTTGTTTTATCGTGTTTAGATAGTAATATCACATCACGTCTGTGAAGTGTACATTAAAAAAAAAACAGATTTTTTAAACTGATATTTCAACTACACTGCGATTTATAACCCCAAACCCCAAAAATAGTTACATCAAACTAATTTCTTTTGCTTTAGTTTAGATATCGATTCCCATCACGTCTCCGGAGTTTTGCTAGCTAATTTAAATTGACTCTTCTAGGTAAACCGACTCCAATCGGTGCTGTGAATGCTGTGGTAGCAAATTTTCACTTTTGCCAAAAAGAAATTGACTTGCATTTTCGGTAACTTTTCTATGCTGATCGATCAGAATTAGAAAGTTTCATAGAATATTTGTTTAGTAAAATTGGATTGAGAAGAGAGAGCCGGTAGAACAGTTTCCGACTATTTCTTCATTCAGAGTAGCTACAGTAGGTATCTGTCTATTGCAAGTAACTACTAAACGATTGCAACTCTTACTTGATTTTTTTCACTTCTGTGAAACGCATTGTCATAATGTTACTGAGCGAGCTAGCTATAGATACAACTTCATTTGAATATTACTTAAAAATTACCAACGAATTCGACCAAACTTTTATACCTAGTATAAATCTAATCCAGCGAATTTAATTTTTGCCTGATTCCATACAAAAACTGTGTGTCAATTTTATTCCACGGATAAAAGTTATCACTATCAGCCCATAAAGTTTAAAATTTTAAAATCACATCAAAATTATGAAAGCTTTCAACATCATGAAGATAATAAGAGCCTAGAATTTGACCATGTGTAATCCCCGAATTGTTTGGCAAAGGTGTACCAATAGTAGCTACACCCACATTATTAGGGGGCAAGTCTATTGCCATCAACCGGACACATATCCAGACTCCAGGGTATATCTGTGCCGGGGTGTTACTGAGACATTAAAAAAGTACGGGCTTAATATTAAGAATGATTGATACTTTCCAACTGTAGGTTACATGCTACATCTAGAGGCTACATTGTTTCTTCTATGCTAGATCTGGATTATCTAACACAGGTTATAAACTTACAGTTTAATTCGTGAAGTCATCACTGTGAATTACTAAACGACAATGTTGACTCTGATTCGAACCACTTGTGCTTTCATAACAGGTGTAAACGAATTCATACCTACTTATACGTATGTAGGATTGTATAACTCCGAAAGTATAGTATTTCTGGTGCTGGCTCTTTTGTCAAGTGTTGTATTCAGTTTGCTGAATGTTAAAATTCACGTGGTTCTTCATACTGCAGCATATAATTAATTAATGGAACTATCTTACTTTGATCGAGCTATTACTGGCCACACGAGCCATAAGGATGTGCATTGAGTGATCATTGTTTTATGATAGTATATATATACAGCCTGCGCGTGTATGTTAAATAATGCATGCCTAATAAAGTAAATATTTGAAGTTAGACGGATTAAATTGGCATAGCAATCACTTCCCGAAAGATTATACCGCAACGGTCCAAGTATAGGTCCCTGACGAACTCCTCATTGAATAACATGGTATATCAATGAAATGGTTGTTATTATTAAATCTTCTTGGTTTACAATTTATTTCGGTCTAGTTCTGACTCTCTGTGTCTCTTCTTGTGTATCACTTAAAAAGGGAAATAGGGAATATGAGTATATTATTTGGTAAAAAACAAGGTTTTCAACACTGAAGTAGTTTATTTTGCCGTGATTCACATATCGGCAAAACTATAAAGGTACCGCTCCGCAGCAGCCCACGCACGTGTATAGCTTCACTTTGTTCACTTTGTTTGAAAATGTAGGCAGGATCGTCCACTGCGACCCTTGGTCACGCTCCATACGGATGCGTGGCTCTGGCAAACAAATGAACCTCGTACCTAACATGACAGACCTCCCCGTGAACATCCTGGGTTGCAGTCGACCGTTGACTTCAAGGCTTTGCTTTTTTCATATTTATTTTCGGACCTGCGGATTTTATGGTTTTAGTGCATCCAGGCTGATCGTTCGGGTCGACCATAAAATGATTCGAATAATCAAAGTTATACCTGAAACCGGTTGCCGGCGACATCTGAACTCAAAGGAACCCGAGTAATTTATATTTATGACAAGCACGGCGAAAACTCACTTTTGGAGCCATTATGTGATAATAAGACTGACGTAATGTACAAGCCAGTAAAATTATGCCACGAATTACGTTAAGATTCCTTTCTTTATAGACAGCGAGGGTTAAAAACTTCATGTAATAAACACGTGTGGGCTACGAGTTTGTTGAATAATAACCTGCCGTATAAGTGGGCAATTTGAGAACTATGGGGCCATTGGAACTGTGTTGTACATGCTAGGAAGCATCAAGGAAGGTCTTCTAGCACTCGGTCCGTTGTCCTGATGTCCGTATCCGTTTACCGCTCTGGGTTTGGACTAGCTGGAACCATATTGTATGGATCCTGGATTCCTGGGATTCTGGGAAGCATCTAGGAATTCATTTCGTCTTCTGATATTTACCTAAACCGCAGGTATTCGTTTACTGTTATTTTCATGAATTTTGGATCCAGAGGTCATGTCGCATAACATATTCTCCAGTCATTTTGCTCCCTATAATTAACCCATTCAGCTGTGTACAAGCTACATATGTGGCGGGTATACATACACATACTATAGATAATTTAATATATATAATTTTGTACTTACTTAGTCCGCTCCAACATTCTTGAGATTCTGAAATTATTCAGTAACTTTATGCTTATGAGATGCACTTAGCTACTTACCAATTTTATATAATCGATGCATTAATTCACCCAACAGTTACTACTTCTTAGCCTTAAATTGGCTACTATTGGTACCTAGCTGGTCATGGGCCCCTCGGAAGATTAGTAGGTAGTGACTCACAATGATCTTCCGTTATCGTAGTAAAACGGATGCTATATCCAACACAAGCTAAGTACCTTGAATTGGTCGATCTATCTGGAAAATTGCAGAAGGACAAACAGTAGCTCACGTTGTTACCACTGGATCCTGAAATTCAATGGAATTTGAATTAATTTATTATCATAACTTATGAATGAATCACGACAGCTGAACGCACAGAAACGTAGCGAAATAAATCAATTGATTAGCGTCGTCGCACCGTCACGTCATAAACATTATCGCTTCCGAAACAAATCGCAATAATAACCGAACTATTTCTGGGCGAAATAAATTCGTATTTTACAGAATTCGTTAGTTTCGCGTACAATTGCCAAACAGTTTCATTTCTTCGGCCCCCCGTGCAGCCAGCTCGCTGCAAGTTATAAAGCGCGGAGAAAGCACAGCGGCCGAACAGTCTCGCGAGTCCCGTCCCACCATTGTTGCGTTTCGTCCGTTTCGCGCCCTTTTTGACGTGCAGTCATTTTAGTGTTGCAAATTATTGCGGATATAATTTTGATTTGTGTTTCACAATGGATATGAGGTAAATATTTTTTAAATTATTTCTTACACTTAATTATCGAGTGAGAATAAGCTTTATGACAACTTGACTTAATGCAAAGTTTAAATAAGTGGTAAAAATTATTTATCAAGAAGCTATCTAAGCTTTAAACGGGCATCAATCATTATGTCTAGAAAAAAACTACAAAAACACATCGAATAGATATGTCATGTCACTTAATTTCTATGTAATCACGAGAAATCGTTCGCTTTCTAGTCTCATTGGCAAGTGCAGAGCTATGTTTGTACCTACTCGTATGGGTCGCGTAATTTTCTATAAACCATTATGCTTACAACCTCGTGATACAACCACAGACTAAGTAGTACTTTCGTGATACAACATAGTGACTGTGACTTGTAATTATTGCGTACGCGCAGAGATACTAACGAGTTTGTGTGATTGCGCTAAAAATGGCAACAAACATTGAATGGACAGCAATGTTGTCAGTTACAATTTAAAAATATTAATTCCGTTACGTTACGAATTACAAGTTGTGTTCCTAATTTGAACAAATGAACATATTGAAATGGCAGCGTAACGTCGTAGATGGTTATTGAAATGTTGCGTGTTTAAGTTAGCCTATGAAAAAGACTTTGAAGACTACCTATCTACACATTAGTTGAGTTTACAGCACGTTAAGGTAGGTACAGGTATGTAAAGTCCTATCCTAAGCCCCAACTAACTATACCTAAGCCTAGGTATTGAATTCCAGTGGTCCTGCACAAGCTTGTATGTTGCGCTTGCGCCACAACACCGGCAGCGCTTAGGTTTTTCTAATGCACTTTCTAATTATTTCGATGTTAGGCATCGATTTTATCGCATAATTAACGTTTAAAATCAACTGAATTAACATGCTAGACGACACATCGTTTAATACCGGATGATCTACACGTAACCGCTGTTTAATTGATCTACCTACATACATTATCGGATAACTACATACCTATAGCTTTTGCCCGCAAATTCGCTCGCGTTGATGTCGGAAAATATCCTAATATAATAATGCAAATCCTTTCATGACGTTTTCACGCCAATTTGGAACATACCTACATGGATGTAGATGTAATGGATGTGTATGTCAGTTTGCCTGTTTGTCTGGAGCAGGGTTGGCATAAATCAAACAAGTTGTTTTAAAACACGTATTTTAAACATTTTTAAATAAAACAATGTTTTTTATTAAGTGTTTAAAATCATAGTATAAAACAAGTTTTAAACAATGTTTTAAACAGTAAGAAAAAAACATGGTTTTAAATCAAATTTGAAGAGCGAATATTGGAAATAAATGAAAAGTTATAAATGTTTAGGACTTGAAATGGCTCAAAAAGAAATAAAAAAAGTTAGATAGTAGATTAGATTATTAGATTTGGCATATTTTTTATGAAGTAAGTAATTCCCGGCAACTATTTTGGGGATTCCCCTTATTTGAACACAGTCCGTTTTACTTATGTAGGTATATCTATCCTTGGTCGCCGGTAAAGACCCGCAATTGTTTTGGGGACTTCTTCTTTGTTCTACCTACTTCTATATAAGGTAATTTGCAATTCGCAACGTACAAGGTGTAAGTATGTAATTGGTTCAGTATCTGTTACCTAATTAGATTGATTAGACAAAAAAGTAAGTATGTTCACAGATCAGATAGTATAATAGTTAGTAATAACTATTAACTAGTAAGTATGTTATTCTGATCGTTTTTTTTTTAAATAGTCTAGAAATTAATTATATTAGTTTTGATCGATTTGTGTTGATAATAAATTTGATAAATCGCTCAAAGTAAAAAAAACAAAAAAACTCTTGTTTAAAACATTTTGAACTGTTTGTTTTATAAAATTTGAAAAAAACTGTTTTTTTTCCAACCCTGGTCTGGAGACAAACAGGCAAACGGACAAAAAATCTAAAAACTATATTTTCGGCATCGGACTCGCTCCTACACCACTTAGCAATTAAAAAATGACACTTAGCAAATAAATAAACAAACAAACTCAGTTTCGCATCCGTATGATCAGTTAAGATTAGCTTATGAAAAGAAATATACTGTGATAGGTATGTAGGTACCTAAAATATTTAGGTAGGTCTAACCATAGATGTAGTACCTACCTACCTCCAACCAAAGAAACCTTTAAGTATTTTTAATCCATGTAGCTTATTTCCAATTAAAAGCAAACCAAAAGTTCTTAATTTAATTTTTAAATCGAATTCGATACGCACAATAAATTGCCGAAATAACATTTACACGAACATATCGAATGCACTGTATAAATCAATGACCCCTTGTCCAGTCGCTATAAAAAAAAGCCTTAGGTCTTGTGCATTGTCCTCAAAGCATAAAACGAAGGCCCTTTCGGTTAAAAGAAAAAAAAATAAGTTGCCCGAAATGCAAATTGGTAGGTAGGTATCCGTGAAAAAGGATCGGAGAATGAATGGTAAAGAATGTGATATAAGTACTTATGTTTCAAAAAACGTCTCACGCTTTTTCGGATGTTTTGGGATTGCATTTGAAATATTTGAAATGCATTTTGGTCCAAGAAACGCGATATTTATCTCGAGTTATTTATATTATGCAACAGCGGTCACGAGCCCTTGTGGATTTGTTTGCGGTCTTGTGGTCGTCCACGTTACTTCCATGGGATTTTTCAAGGATTCTTTGAACAATCATAACTTCGGATAACACTTAAGTTTGCCTTGCCTTGGGTTTTTTAAGTAGCTACCTACCTGTGCAAATCTAAGCAATTATCTGGTAGAGTTTTTTAATAGGTTTAGAAATAACTAATAAATTATAATAATAACAATAGTGTTGTAGTAAATGACGTTACCCTACCATAGTGTTAACCGTTACTACCTAATCTTTCAATTATCTATTCAATAAACTTTGTAGGTCAACCAATGATAGCAAGATCAAGTTCTCCGAAAGTTCTATTGTAGTATTTAAATACTTTAAAGATTTTACAACACTATACTTATTGCATCAATGATTAAATTTTTTGTTTTCGCAATGTATAGCATAACAAATTAGCGGAAAAATGTTGCGAAATGTCAATAGACTCTGTGACATTTCTAGTGTTGTTCCACTACACCAAGGACTCCAAGGAGTTTTATACGAAAAAAGTTGAATGTCGAAGCTTTCATTTTTAATCGATTTTTCGGCAAAACCTTGATTGTGTTTTAAACTTTGTTAATTAGATTGGCCTGAGAAGCAAGGATATTTAAAACTATTTGATTAATTGTTTTAATAATGTAAAAACAGAATTTAGAGACCTATTTAATATAATAAAACAATTTATGTAAGTAAGTACTTAATCTTGATTGACTTCGATGTGAATTGGACTACAGCATGTTTAATTTGACGCCTTTAGTTAGTCGTGGGCGACTAATTGCGTTTTCCAATACGTTAAACAGCCAATTGCCGTAAATAATCATATAATACTACAAGCTTTAGTTAATAGCTGTTAATTAGCTACATAGAGAAACTAGAAAAACTTTAAAAAAAACCACTAAAGAAGTGAAAAATTAGTTTGAGTTATAAAATATCAGCTATACGAGTAAATCAACCAACAACTTGTCTTGTCGCATATCAAAAGTTTACAGCTGCAGCTGTAAGTAGTTTAGTTATAATAATAGTTAGTCATCTTCTTCCTTCAATGATGTCACAATAAAAAGCCATGAACACTTTACCAGCAAACTTAAAGTTGCCCAAACATGACTAGAACAAAAACAGCGCAAAAAGGTTCCGACCGCAACTATTTACAAGTCAATAGCCTGTCTATGTAATGTTTTCAATGAAGAAAGCGTTTGCGTAACATCTCATAAGAGCTAACAAGTTCAGCTATGCATCTATTTCGTATTCAGAACGCCTACGCTCTTTGAAGGAGTCTACACACTGCACCTACAATTTGCTACAATTTAGAAGTGCGGGAACCAAAGGAATTTTGAGAGCCTGAAGAGTGACATATGATTTCAGTACAAAAATAATGGAGTATACTTTGCGGTAAATCTACTTAGTTATTCTCTTAGTATATGCAATTCGTTACAGTTGTCAGAAGTGCTATGTGTGTTAAACTAACGGGCGTGAATGAAACATTGGGTTGGCAGCCGGCTAAATTCCTATGGTCCTGGAATTTAGGTTAGACTGGTACAACTTTGATGGTAGTTCTTTACTGGTAGGTCCATTTGAGTCTAAGTATTTAACGGCCAAGTCGTTTTTAATTTTTAGTCAATGTGGTGGATATAGATTTCCCATAGCTATTATGATTTTTAACATGACTGAGCGAGTCAGACAAGAATGACTAAGATTTTGGGCAAGGATTTGGTTAATAGTGTCAGCTCTTTCCATTAGTACAACATCTCGAACGAATTTCTTAAATTCATGACCAACAGTTTCGTCAGGTATTTTTAAAACATTCTCCTTGGCTGAAAGGAAATAGGAATGTCTACAGCTAACGTATTCATATCATGAGCACGGCCCTTAACACCTCCAGTATGTGGGCCACGTTCAACCATTGTCTGCATGTTGTTTGCATACATGTTGTTATAATCTCATCTTAATGGGTTGTTGGAATAAAACAATTTGTAACCACTTTGCTGTAACTACTGCATGCAAATTAGTTGACGTTAGTTTAGTAAGACTTAGGGACTTAATTGCAATGCTTTCTTCTCACAAACTCTTCCAATAAGTACCTACATCGAGATTGTGGGTCAAGTTTATCTAATATACTCATTCAAAGAGGCAAATCTGATGAATCAGATTTGCTAAGAAGCGTAAAACAGTTGTCCAGATCAGTTAGACATGCCTCCTTCATGGTTACTTGATTGGCCAATTCCACGGTCTTTTGTATCCAAACGTACAATCTACTCTGCCTACCTAACAAAGAGTTGTCGTGAGGATATTGTGCGTGGTTCCTCTAAAGATAAACGATTAAAGTGATGTTACTCAACCACTTAAATCGAGATGGTGCTCTTATCGATATGCCGTGATGAAATCGATCCGATGCGGACCATTTGTGGCTAATTGAATAGCATTTGCAAAGGCAAATAAGTTTTAGGATAACAAGCTGAAAATATCTAGGATCGAATGTCTAATTTTAAGCGCGATGATTGCAGTACAACAATTAAGATCACGACCATCCAAGTCAAATCTACAGTACTGCTTTAAGATTTCTGTTTCTGGTTTACCGACTTACTCTGTTTCCTATTGATCCTTTCTGACACCATTCGATTTGGCGACATACACAGCGTATAAGCTTTTTTGCTGGTCTTCTTCAGCCATACAACGTGGCAATGCTGCCAGTCTCTTGCTTACCAGTTACATTACCAGTTGGCAGCGATGCGGGGATTTTTAGACGCCATATTTTTGTTTGTTAATAGTTTAAATTAGGTTAAGGATATCACATTTTTATTTTAATAATATAAATCTAGATCAAAAAGTAATAAACATCAGTTTATTTCATGATTTCATTCAAGTAAAAACAGTTCCAACCTTAGTATGTTGATACAAATCTATTGTAAAACCACAAATCCATTCACCCGTAAATCTACAATAATCATCTTTCCTTTACGGAACTATTTATCCAAAGCCGAGCTTACAAAGCGAGTTAATTTTTATCTCCGCCATCTAGACTGGTCGGGCTACTCTCAGTGTTGTAAATCCCAACGGTTTTCATTTTCACACAGACTGCACGTTGCATAACGTTGTATTACTGCGTCGTCGGTAACTGTGACGCGGCCACGGTATAAACGGCCTATGTTTGAACATTGTACTATGTTGGTTGTACGCGGAAAACACATAGTTATTACTGATATATATAATTTATACGTAATGTTAAGCCTTGTTGGCAGTTACGGTGGGTGATTAGAAAGAAAGTTTGTGTCATAGAATTATCAGCTTATAATGTTCCCACTGCTGGGACACAGGACTTCTATCGGTGTGAGGGAGTGGGCCGAAATCCACCACGTGAGCTTAGTGCGGGTTGGAAGATGTCGCATGTCTTCGAATTTTTGGTTCTAGGACATGCCGATTTTCTCACGATGTTTTCCTTCATCGTTTTGAGAGCAGTGGTGATGAAATTATTTACACAAAGTAAACCGCCTGTCTGGGTTCGAACCTACGACATGCAATTCGTAATTCGCGGCTGTTACCAAGAGGCCACCACGGCTCCACTGGGCCACCACGGCACTGATTAAGAAGAAAGTTGTTTTTAAGTGTGCATATTAAGTTTTTATAAGTGAAATTGGTAAAATGTTCGTAATAATCGGTGTTAGCAGTAGCTCTATGAAAATACTCTAAAGGGCCCATTATGGCGCCTTGGGGCATACTTACAATACGAGAACGTATAACTTACATTTATTCAAGAGTTAGATTATAACGTAAGTTATAGTAAAACAAACTATTTAATTTGATGAACCATCGTTAGTTCTAAGTGTATGTACATTTACAACAAACTAGGCACTTCGCTTCTGTTTCAAACGCTTAGTCCAAGTTTTCTACACTAGTTTACACTTTGAAATACGCATCACTTTCGTTTTCATAATAATTAGCGTACAAACCGATAGTGTCGTAATAATTTGTAATTATATTGACTTCCTAGCGTGCAGAGTGCGCTTGCGTGGAACCTGTAATCGTTTAAAACGTAATAATAAATCCGATGTCCGTACTATAACTAACTAGCTTCCGCCCGCGTGGGATGTCGATAAAAAGTACCCTATGTCCTTCCCCGAGATGCCATCTATCTCCTTGCCAAATTTTATCGAAATCCGTTCATTGGTTTAGGCGTGAACAGGTAACATACAGACAGACAGAGTTACTTTCGAATAATTATAATATTAGTCTGGATTATTGTTACCGTAATAATTAACAAAATGTCACTGTCTAAGTTTTGTTGGCATTCCCAAGCAGGCGGTGACTCAGGGATTTAGAATTCTCAAGGATAGACATATAGGATCTATAACCAACCTTTTCCGGAGTATTCACGATTTCCACTAATTGGTTGATTGGATATGCACTTAGGTAGGCACGTCAAACCTTCTAATAAGAGCTCCATCCCGAATTCTACTTAAAATTAACCTTCAATTAAAAGATAATGGGTAGGAAATCTTTATGCATCGAGAAGGAAATAGGATGAGAAACTTCTAACTAAATAGGCGGGAAATCGTTCGGAAGTTAGTTCCGAAAATAATAAAAACCTCAAGAATTGAGGAAACGGATGATGGAGCGGCGACACGCGATCCAATGTAATTATAATGAGAAAACATTGAAATTAACACCCTTGAAGTTTCTCGTGAATCTAAGTGGTGTTTAGTGGATATTTAGCATACTTCCTGCCCTTCAGGCTTCTTAAATACCTAAAGACGCCTGCTTCTTCAAAAATCTGTGTTCCATATCAACATGTACCAACTTCTTCTTTCATCAAGACGTTTAATATGTTGGAAATGGAAAGGATACAGTAGATAAGGAAACTTAAATTGTAAGTAGAAGCTGATGCTGCTCAACCTAATAAAGACCAACTACATTTTCTTGCATGGAACACCCAAAGTCATGGTGTAATCTATTCATACTTTAACTCCAGCAGCAAAAAAATCAAAAGATACGATAAATCATTGATATTTTGATGAATAGTTGCAGCACACACACTAATTCTTACAAAAGTAATTCGTGTGTGATCAAATTAGCAAACAGCTCGATCACTTCACGGCCGGTGACACAATGAGGCGGGCGCACATGCTGCTCAAAACTAGGGTTGCATTTGTCAATGAAATTGTAATTTGTAGGGTTACATTTGTTACTTTGTATAAAACAGATTGGCTATCAAGGACTAGTCTTCTCATCTATTCATTGAAGAACATGGTAAAGCTTGTCCTATAGTGATTATTTTCATCTTTTGATAACTAAAGACCAAGTGCAGTGTTTTCCACTAAAGCTGGTTAAGGACTCACAAGCAGAAATAGTCTTGGTGAGCCTATGGCGAAAGCTACTGGATATAAATCTAAATTCATATTGTTCTCCTCTTCATCGTAGGCTTTGTCTTCTTCTTCTCATTGTGTTCCTCGTCTCATACCTATCTTAAAGTTTAGATGTGGTGATATTTAGAATTTGTGTGTGTAAACCCTGGCACTGGACATCTATGTTGACGTGACGACACTGACACACATGGCACGTGTCACCGAACAGGTTCAACTAGATCTTCATCTGTGTCATCTGTCGTAACACTCGTAATGCTAATGATACGATTGTGGGCATTCGAGTAATGCCGATTAATTGATAGTGATGCAAGTGTGTGTTGCGTCATGTGAAGTTACAAACAGTTATTGTCACTGTCCAAAGGCGAAGCTAGGACCTTGATGTAATGGGTTATTTCTCGACTTCAAGAAATGTGGCCAGCTGTTATTCAAATTCACACGGTCAATATCAGCAATAGAACCTAAGCTTGTCCCATGGTATAGTCAAATATGGTTTAATAACTGCTTTTCGTTCCAGAAGCTGTGCTTGAAATATTCAGGAAATGAATTGCATTTAGAGGAATTGCTTAATGTTTACGCCCCCCTGTTGTTGCTCATCGTACTGGAAAAATAATTATTGGAAACCATTAACACTTATAATGGAAAAAATATAAGGTACTTTGATGCAACAGTTTGAAAGCAAGAAACAATCTTTGTAATCATCGACATTTTCTAGTCTTAGTACATTTGCATCACCAGATTTATACCTTGCAGTATCTTTTGCAAACACATTTAATGCTTGGTTCTTAAAAGGCACGCATACGCATGTTACAGATGGATATTGAGTAATTCTATAAATCGTATCCACGCTATCGGGGGCAGGCGGTGAAATGCTAATATGATGGCAGCGAGTTTTCCTGCCCCAACCCAACGTTACGTAACTTGGGGCCACTGCAGATCACTGCAGAGAAAAGGCAGCATTCCTGGGTTTATATCAACTATAGAACCAAATATTTAAAGACGACTTAAGAAAAGTTTTCAAGATTTTGACGTTTTGGAAAAATGTGGAAAACCTAGTAGGGAAAATAAGACCCTCAAATGCTATGCTCAAATCTAAGAATCCCTGAATTAAGCATTCATGAAGAATCAAGCAAAAGCACTTCCACCACCAATATCTACGGTTTTTTTAACTTAAATTTTCTGGTGCCAGTTTTAGTTTCATTTACGGAGGTCCTCCTTCAAAATTCTGCATCGCGTTTACTACGACTAGCATATACAACATCCCGCCGGACATCAATCATCGTCGGGCAGTTGCTCACCAGAACAGAAACAACACGTGTCTGGTCGAACTCCCTTTTCTATGGAGGATGTGAACATAACACCCTGTTCCTCATACATATAGGAACACTAGAGCCATCTATAAATTCTTTAAATAGGTATCTAGGTATGCTTAGAGACAATATTTAAAAAATGTGACTTTACTTGTTAACTTACTTTATACTGACTGAAAGTCAGTTTAGTAGATCTCGCAAAATGCACACAAAATTATTAGCCACTTAAATAAGTCAGCAACACGTGCAATACGCTGTAACTAAGCTAATTACAATACCTACATCAACAACATAAATGTTAACTTAATTTATGGTTGGCAGAGTACCTACAGTTTCCCAATGAATGAATTTTGTTTATTTATTTATTTTATTATTTATGTGCACACAGTAAAATACAATTAAATTGTTGTCGATTTTCAAGAAGTTTAGCATTCGACTGGTGTGTTGATCATCCTATCTTTCTTCTTTCCTCCTTCATTATATGTGGAGCTTCCAAACATTAACTTCTTGAATTTGACAACCACAGTCCATACGCTACCAACTCACGTGTCTGCATTACAAATATTGTAATATCACGTAATACAGTATTACTAGTTCCACAACAACCGGTAACAGTTAAGTATCACCATTACATAATTACCGAAAACAGGGGCAACCTTAATGCCCTACACGTGCAACGACCACAGTTCACACTCATGGGTGCGCCCGCGCATACAACGCGTGGTAAATGGATCATACGTGTCTTGCGAACTGTACCTAAAGCCGCGTACTCACTAGCGACCTATACCATATACACATGTGACTGAATGTAGAAAAAGCGTTACTTACGTACTCTGGCAAGGCGACCTAAATTATCACGGTCGCTACAAGTGCAAGATAAAGACGGAAACAAATGTCTAAACGCGCTAACTAACGCTTGTACTCAGCCTGAGAGTACCAGACGTGTCTGTGGAGTTTCGGCAATTAATTAAAAAAAAAACCCTGTAATAGTACTGTACTCGTTATAGTTGGGACTCGCTAGTGAGTACCCAGCTTATGCTGCGCATGAGTCTGCGAGTATGTCGTGTTTGCATGCAACTGTCGTAGTTCCATGTCGAGATAAATGTGATTAATTGACCTAGCGGTGATTAGATTTAAATCTGCGTTTAAATTGCTTAATTTAAGCTGAATGTGTGATGCGGTTGAACTTAATTGGTTCACGCCTTTTTAGATTGGCTGATTCTTTAATTAGATTTACATATACATAAGAGACGTACAGCTATGCAACTAATTTTCGGAGAATCAGCTGCGTTTGGTAGTCGGTTAGTGAAGTAAGTCGCTACACTTTAAAATGAGTGTCACATTAAACCTGTTAACAAGATATTAAACTAGAGACATTATACAAGTCTAGATACCTACATATTATTATTCAACACAAACGGATGAACATTAGGATTCGCCTTTACATAACAGAACGTTCCACTTCCGAAATTATCTAATTTCGCATTATACAGCGAATGACTAAATCTGTTAAAACAACCGGAACACATAGAGTAGAGGTACAATTAAATTTACACACAATAACATTATACTTAAATGAGCATACACATTTCATTGTAAGACTAGCGACCCGCTCCTGCTTCGTACGGTTTAAGTAATGACTTGACAAAACATCGAGATTTCTTTGTATGTTTAACTTTAAAACTAACGTATTATACACTTAAACCTTCCGGAATAAACTCTCTAAACAATGGTGAAAACCTCATGAAAATCTGTTGCGTGGTTTAGAAGAACAACTTGAACATACACACAAACACGAAAAGTGACTTAAAAGTATAGATAATGGTGTTAAGGCGAGGTCACACCGCTGATTATGACGAATAGCGAAATCAATTTGTGGATTAATTTAATTATTCGCGATCGTAATTTTTGTTACATAATTTAGATAGAGTTATTACTGGAATTGTATTATACAATATTATTTTGAATTGGATGAATCTAAGTTGATAGATAGATATCGATAGTTTTAATTAAGTATTTCTGTATTTATTGGTTAAAGTCGATATCATGTTATAATATGACATAATACTTTAACACGAAAAAAAGCAAGTTTGGTTTGTAGATGCAGCGCCACAGTTTATAATAATATCATTTTTTGATAGGAATTAGGATTTATTGACTCATGAATATTCATCCTAGAAGTGTTGCCAAACCACTTTCGTTCTCTCATGTAAAACGGACTAAGTAGGTAAGTATTACAACTTGTTTAAAATAATTACTCGCTTCTGTCGTCTTCTTATTTTACTATAAAATATATCCTTTATGACACTTTGCAATATCTACCTATTTATCTACTGTACCTAGTCAGGACACTTGGCAATACCTGCCTACTTATCTAAGTACTCTACCTAGCTTTCCATTAGTGAAATATTTTTTGGAATCGGAACGGTGGTTCCGAAGATCTCCCCCTACTTAAAAACTCACAAATTTTACCTCTATAAAATATTTTAATTAATATTTAGGTTGGTAAACATTATTTGCAATTATTTGAAAAGTAGGTAAAACAAGAAAATTATCAGTCCACGGTATAGGGTCACATAAATCACTGTTTTATAAGTTAGTAGACCACGATGTCTAGCAGTCTACAGACAGTCTACAATTGTGCAATAAAAAAAACTGTTCCAATATGATTTATCAGGCCTCCCTTCGACTTGTCCTACTCTCATTTCGATCAGGCACCGTCTCTTCAGTATCTATAAAAAATGTAGGTACTCTTTGTTCAGTATTATTTCCTTGTATAGCTGTCACATTTCTTCTAGCTGACAGTAAATAACTGTTAACCAAGGAGGTTATTACACAATCAAAAGTGAAATCAGTACAGAATGTCATATCAACACGCGATGCGAACGCGCTTCTGTTTAATCAACGTAATCATTGGGAGTGACTGAGCTTATTTTGTGGTGAGGGGCAAATTGAAAAAGATGCTAGGCATAGACTAGCTAGTGGCATTTGTGTCATGAGTTCAAGACTGGTGAGGTAGCACCAGTCTTGAACTGAGGAATAAGGAGTTGGGCACGCCAGAATTGCGGCGATAAGTCCCCTCTTTGAGGAGTGGCTAGAGAGGCGCCACGGCGTCCTCGCCTTCCGCCTGACGCAGGTCCTCACCGGACACGGTTGCTTCGGGAGGTTCCTGTTTCGGATAAGGCGGGAGGAAACGCCCGGGTGTCACCACTGTGTGGATCGTCCGGAGGACACGGTGGAGCATACGGTGGAGGTCTGCCCTGCTTGGGCGGAGCCCCGCCGTGTCCTCTTGGAGGCGATTGGCGGCGGTGACCTCTCGCGTCCGGCTCTGGTCCAGGCCATGGTATGGAGCGAGAGGGCATGGGAAGCAGACACCTCCTTCTGCGAAGCAGTAATGCTCGCGAAGGAGGAGGCGGAACGCGTGAGGGAGAGGCAAAGTTTGCGCCCTCACGCCCCTAACCGCCGCCGTTGGAGACGCCGGCGTCGGGAATCCCAGGCGGATTCCCGGCCACCATAGGCGCGGGCTTGCGGACGGCGAGCAATGGGTAGATCGCCGTCCGATTAGGACCAGGCCCGGGTCGATGGCGCGTCGTGTTCCACGCGCGGGCACAATTGGCGGGGTCCGCTAGGACCGATGCCTGCCAGGGTTGCGGGTTAGTCCGAAAGGGATACCGAGACTTTGGCAACAGGCAACTGAAGGAACACGGGTGGGTTTTAGTCAGTAAAAGTCTGACACGCCCTTCCGCTCCGCCCAGAGCGGGAGAAGTCATTGGATGATTACACAACCACAAAAAAAAAAAAAAGGAATAAGGAGTTATATATATGTGTGAGATGGGTGCTTAGCGATTCAAAATTAGATGCTAAAACTGATCATAGGCAAATTGCTTAAGATGTCTTATCGACCAACGCATTGATTACACATCGCATTCGCATCACGTTGACGAGTCTAACAAGTTTAGTCCATTGCACAAGTGTGTACGCGGCTCAAAACAAGAAAATGATCTCGCCACTTCTTTGTGTTGTAACTTTGTAACACTTATTTCCGCAAGATATTAAAAGCTGCCAATTTGTGTTATGAAACCAGACAAACGGCATAATTTTTAATTTCGTATTCGGCATAATTCGTCGAGTAATTTTACGCAGTTTTTGTTATGTTAAGACTATTTTTAAACTCCCGACTTGTCGGTCATTGACCTTATGACCTCTCTATGTAAAACAAAAGTAAGTTTATGTATGTAGGTATAAAGGTTTTGCATCTCTCAAAGATACGGTCTTATAATACCGGAAATGAGAAAATCGTGATTTACGACTGAGACGTCTAAGTTTAAGATGAATCTCACCAGCAGAAGATTTACACGTTGGTAAACAGATATTATCTAACTTAGCTTGGCCTGCGTAAATAATAATTTGCGTAAAGATACCAAAAATAGTCAGAAGTTTCTTAAATCCATAATTATCCGCTACAATTATTGACAAAACAATCCAAAGGCTCAATCGTGATCAATCCACTTGAAAGTGCTCCAAATACCGTAATTGCTTATTTGCATAACGTTCAAAATATTTGCAAAACTTACAGAATCCGATCAATTGAATGGGTTATCGTCACGAACCGTAATTAAAAGTGACGAAACGGATCTGTGTAGCGTTGCGTTATACTTGACAATGAAACTGACGCCGCACGATATGCGCCCGCACAGCCAACCACAGGGTTGGCAACAGCGAGTTCGTGGAACAAAATGTTAGTCAAAATTTGAAGTCCATTATACATGGACAAATCTAGTTTTCAACGAATGGAGAAGAAGAGCAGCGTGTTCATAAAAGCAATGGTGCTTAACATAAAAACCATCTCGGGACAAGATATACGAAGGCAATACGGAAGCAACAGTACCTAAGTAACAAGATGGAGTAGGTATGACACAGCATTAAAGACACAATGAAAATAAACGAGTCTTTTCATCGAATCGCAGGTCAAATTGGATATAGAAAAACTCATTTATTTGCGTTATCCAGCAAATGCCCACATAATAAAAAAGGGTACTTCAATCTTGACTCAGCATAGTTCTCAGACAAGTTCAACGTATCGTGTCATTGATTTTAGATCTAACATTACGTATGCAAGAATTGGCAACCCTAAGCATATTTAAAAACAATGCAAGTCGAGCGTGCGTTGGCGCATTAGAAAAGCTTAGCAACGCTTTACCTGACCTTCGATGGACGGATACGAGAGATAGTGTAGATTGTTACTACACGAGTTCATTTGTAGACAGGGCTAACAATAGGTGACCTGAAAGGAGCGACAGTGACAACATAACTGGACCATGGGTGGATTTGGATGTTTGTAAAACGTAGGAAGGAAGATCGAATCACATGTTATAAGCCTAGTAATAAATATTTAAAAAACTAAGAATTCAACATACGATTTGAGGAAAATAGTAACGATGAAGACCGAGACGAAACATGAACAACACATGGACGAACTAAATAGGAGAAAGCTAATAGGAGACACATAAACAGCTTGCAAGGGAAAGAGTCTTAGGATGACAATTGCTACACCGACAAGTGGCCAGCACTAGGATGGCCCTATTGTAAGATGCAACAACATTTGGATAAATTAACGCTACTATAAGTGAGACAAGAAGCAGAATCTTGCTGAGAACATTTTTTGTGCCGCTTTACTGACACAACCACACATTTAACAGTGCGATAATCCGAATTCCGCTTATGAAGTCAGTCACCCAACCCATTTCAGTACATTCGAAGTCGCGAGCACACGTGCATTAGCCAAATCTCGTCACGGACCAGATCGCAGGTATTACCATTGTTCAGCCAACATCTACCTATTGCGACTCTGAACGAGAACCAGCTGCCAATGTGCAAGCTTCCATTTCACGACTCGATGATTTTAATGGAGAAAGCAGTTATCGTTCGCATTTTGTGCGACTGTGTTACACCCGTTTGATATAATATAAGAATTATAAGACGGTTTTCTGGTGTACTTGGTTCGGTAACCGTTTTTAGGTATTTCACGGTCTATAAGGCTGATAGATTCGATGACAGGTTGTGTGATTTAATACCTTGTCTTGAATTGATGATTACGTCTTGAATTCGCATTATAACAGTTACTTATTACTAGTAGTATATCGTTTATCTTTATGAGGATCTAGACATGACTAAACATTCAGAATGCCTCCATGTCCATACATGACATTTAAATATTACCAAACTTGGACACACAGTCCCTTGACATACCGACATTCAATTAATAGCTAATAAAATATATTGATGATTTCCTAATCATATTGCAGTCACAGCATGAACACGCTAGGCAATTTTTCAACAAAGTCGCGTATTTTCTTGAACAACAGACATTTGGCAAGATTATAAAATTTCATCAATCGCTAGCTCCTACGCAATTTAGACACTAATTGGTAAAAAAACATTGCAATTCACTTACTAATAGCAAAATTAAAAGCTAGACTGTGGAAACATTACGTACTTTCAGTTTATATTTCACTAAATATTTTGAAAGACTAGTGAAATGCTGACTGACTGAAAGACTACGAAAGCCTACTTTTAAACATGAATAGTCAACTGCACCATCACCCAGTTTATTTATCAGGGACTTACGAGTTTATGAAGATGTAATTTGGTACTCAGCCGTAGTCAACAGCTGCTGAACATCCCAAGTTCTAAATAATAAAAAATGGCGATTACCATAGCCGTCGACGCCAGGTTCATCTCGAAACGATAACGAAGTTGGACCCATCACTGAATAATAGGCAGGAATCACGAAAAATAACCAGCAAACTACTATTAAACCCGGAAATGATCCGATCTGCAACAACCACAGCCTGGCTGCAAAACAAACCATATTAATTAAGAAAAATAAAACAAAACATTTGCTACACGTTTCTGTCATAAACAAAAGGTCAAGTTCTTGCTTTTAAATACGAAAGTTCATTCCAGCTGTTAGTTTTAGCTTCCTTATTGCCGACATTTATTGGAATACAAAAATTTTAATTTAGCATTTTCTGTGAAATATTATAGTTGGTGCTAATTAACAGCTAAACTTAATAGCTATTGTTTGTTGTTAAGTAATTTGGAAGTGTGTTAGTAAGTTTATGTTTATAGACGTTGATGCTCACAACCGAAATTACGAAAACATGATTGATTTGTAAAACCACAAAACTAGAACAGCTCTAGAAATATTCTGTACATTTCATAATGCAAACTGACATATTGAAATATATACGTTTTCCGATATGGATCATTGATTTATTCATGAGTCCTAAATTCCTTATTTAGAAGCCTTTACACATGATTAGGTACGAGAAACTACCGGCAGAGTGTGAATAGGTATCTTAGAACGTTGAGCCCACTGCCCAGCAGCATTTACTTCACTGACTGAAATCGATTAACGATTTCCGTTATCGATAAGTGTCTTGTTAATTGATAATGCTAAAATGTCAAGAATGTGATGTAAACTGTAGACGACCTTAATATAAGGGATCAAAAATGTGGTCCATTAGAGTGCGAGTCAAAGGACAGTGGAACGCACATGAGGACGACCTTAATATAAGGGATCAAAAATGTGGTCCATTAGAGTGCGAGTCAAAGGACAGTGGAACGCACATGAGGACGACCTTAATATAAGTGATCAAAAATGTGGTCCATTAGAGTGCGAGTCAAAGGACAGTGGAAAGCACATGAGGAGACTTTAGTACTGTTTACAAAATTCATAGCGAGGAAGTAGGAATGACTTTTAAATCTGTCGCTGGATGGCAGTCCATTTCAAAGTTGGTGTATTTTACCTTTATGAGATCCTCTTGACAGAGAACAGAGAGTAGCGTGAATTCGTCAATATTATACTTATATCGATTCGTACCTCGTAAAGAAAACGCGTAATTTTTATGATTCATTATATGACAAAATATACAACTCATTATTATGTAACTTTATGTCTTGTATATCCTACCAGTCTTGACACCATAAAGAATAAATTTTAGCACTGAACAGCTTTCATCACATTAATTAGGTACATGAGTAAATGTCGAAGGACCACACCCAAAAGTTACGCCGATGTAATGCAATATAACTTTATATGTAGGTACGACATATCTGATGACCTACTAAGGGTTCGGATTAATAATCTTCCTTGTATGGGCCACAACGATTCTTTTTCCGGTTATAGCCTATAGAATCTTTCATTTTGGAAGCTTATGCAATGGAGAATATGATCGGATAATTAACCTGGAGACATTTCGTTTTGATTGTGGCGGCCGTTCTTTCATGGATAAAGTATTTTTGAATCGAGAATGTTGTATATGCGTGTGAGAAACGTATGTAGCTGGTTGCCCAGATAGGTCAAAGAACTTGACGCACATAATAAGCCTTGGTGCTTTCGAAAGTTACAACTTCCGATTTTTTCTTCTAATCGCAGGAAATGTCACACATGCTACAAATATAACCCCATGTATCCGAAGCCAAGTTCACACATAAATTACCTAAATACAAAGCTGAGTAAGATCTTAGGTGGAATTTCTTAGAAATGCGAACCCTTTAAGTCCACATTCTGATTCTGACAGCACCGTAATTGCGTTCGTATTGGACTATTATCTTGTCAGCTGACTCACTAAGATCATCCGTAAAATGGAGCGAATACGCAACTGTGGCCCGATCTCACACCTGCTTTATCATTTAACGTTTGCGAACCAGTTCCGCTGTCATCGAATTAAATCGGCGCACATTACACAACTGCCCTGCGCCTGCGCACTGCAGCATCCATTTTGGAGAAATTGCAAACATTATGTAAACCCGATCTTACCGTACATGCTTTACACTTGGTATTTACAGAGATTTAATAAATGTTGAATGAAAGTGAAACTTAATTCAATTCTGACTTCCGACAGGCTGTATGTGCGCTGTAACTAATTGTGAGATGGATACGGGAAGTAACGATCTACAAACTGTAATTGAATCACAAGCACTTGATTAAACTTGCAAATAAAACAAACTAGCATAAATTGTTGAAGGCAAATAGACCAATGGACCTTACATTTACTGCGAGATGTGTTGGTACTTACCATTTCCTGTTAACTCTCTATTAGATTTTAGTTATTCTCTTCGAATAATTTAACTGACCTATCATATATGAAGGGGAATCAGCTGGATGCGGGAAGCAGAAGATCAATCGTTGTGGCTATAGTACTTGTGCGTGCCTTGTCCAACAGTGGACGTCTTCCGATAATGATGAACTAATTTTAGAAGTCCAAATTATTTACGAAGCTGTTCTTTGTTCTAGGTGGAGATATTTGTTGACGTTACTTCTGCTCGGCGTGGCGTTTGCAGCTGAAGAAGATGACATACCTGATGCAGGAGTTGATGACAGTGATGAACTAGCCCTGGATCAAGAGGTGAGAATCGGTATTAAAGAGGAAGAAAGTAATAATAAAACCGAAAGATTTTGAGCAAATAATATCATCCTTATCCTTACATATGAGGCAGACAGACGCAGCGGAGGACTTTGTTTTATAAAACAAAGTCCTCCGCTGCGTCTGTCTGCCTGTTCCCGATAAACTCAAAAACTACTGCACTGATTTTCATGTTGTTTTCACCAATGGATAGAATGGTTCTCGAGGAAGGTTATATAATAACCGATATCCATGCGGGCGAAGCCGCGGGCTTCAGTGCTATAATAAAGGAAGACACAGTTATTGAATTTTTTTTTCGCTCTCTTCAACCGCGCATTCGTTGCTGTTTCCAAATGAAGGGTGTATTTATTAGCATCTCCTTCTTTTCATCCAATGCCACTTCTGTGACTTGATTCACAAGCATACTGGTCATCAGCATGTCTACCTTCCCACTATGTTCCGGATATAGAGAGAATGTCTCTCGCATAACATCAGTCAAATTGTGAGATATCGATCACGACATAGCTAGCCTACAGATCGTATAATTAACAGCTGATTGAACCTATCTGTTGATCAATAGGTTCACAGCTCCCTTGCGGATTTCTGAGTCACGATTTAGCCTTGTTACTGTCGCTTTCTTTATCTAGATTGAAATCAGACCGAAATAAATTTAATGACCTAAAAGTGATTTCCATAACGTCTATATGCACTAAGAAGAGATTGCATGTCCAGTAACATTTTTAACGTTTTTCCAAATGATTTACTTTCATATGGCTGAGACATCAAAATGATGGGTGGCGGTAATGACCAAACATTATGTGGTTGCAATATTGCATATATTCGAAGCGGTTCATTGTACTATTCAATTTAAGCACCAGACCTTTTTTTTAAGTGTTCATGGTCTAAAGTAGAGCTGCACGTTTTACTTTCAATAGTATCGCCAGATCTAAGCACTGTAAGAAATTCTTTTGGCTCCGAATAGATTAATTTAAAGATTAAGTTATAATAGTTTAGTCAGTGGAAGTATTAAATTGCAATAGGATACTAAGAAAAAGAATCTGATTTAAGATTGATCATAATAGAGAACCCAGAGAAAAAGGAAGTAAGATGTATTGCGTAATAAGTTGGGGATTTTAAAACTTTTAAAATATTAATAATCGACAACTATTTTTTATCTTGCCAGGTAATACTTATCAGTTACGCACTAGTTGCACATTCAATTAAAGTAAAACTTCATAAAAAACCATAAATGCAATAAAAACAAACCAGCTACAGATAAAAACTCAACAGAATTAGTTTTCCCGGCAAATTGATAAGAGTCGTGACCGAAATCGAATGTTACAATATAGCCGTGTTACACGATGCAATTTTTCTAACGCCACTCCGTGTCAATGTCCGTCTAGCAAGGCCGTTGAGAGTGAAAGTCGAAAGCTACCCACTCTTTACGATTTTTTCTTATTTTCTTCTTTTTTGTACGTTTTCCGAACGCCATTAGATCGCGCCGCCATGATGCCGTTTTCGGCGGGAAAGTTTTATAAACTTTTATTAAAAGGATAGCTCATAAAAGAGGATAAGCGCGCACCATGTAGGTTTCTCAATTCATTCCTCAACATTATCTCATTGTTCCGGCAACAAATATTTGCCTAGTGATCTATTTTTATGATACACAGATAGTTCCACATTTGCCGTTCGTTTTGCGTAATCGCGTGAGAAAAATGCAAACATCCCATTGTAATGTATTCGTTTGAATTCATTTAGAAACACGCGTCAGATTGCATGCGCGGAATCTGAGGAAATAGGTCCTACATTCCACGCTTGCTCGTCCAAATGTGACAGTTACAATTTCGTTCTTTATTACACAGTTAAATATATTTTAATTGCTATTAATGTGGATTGAAAAACAATTTCGTGAAACTCAGCAATAAAAGGCGATAAAGAAATTAAATCATAATTGCTACCTACGTGAAGACCACGAATTTAATCTTTACTTTCTATACTTGCCCTGCTAGCCCCCTGTCAATAATTATTAGCTTACGTCCCCCGGGGCAATGAACGGCAATTACAGAACAAATGGAGCTACTACGAACAAAATTAATAACACAAACTCATTAACGAGTAAAAGTCCTCTCTCCCGGATCTAGTAATATGTAACAGTGATATAATACCCGATAACAACACATTACCGTCGTCCCGCACGATTGCACGCCTGTACTGTAACTCGCATTTTTTTTTCCACCAATAATATTACCGCCGCAATGAAATTTTGCACGCGTCGTCAACAATTGAAACAGTTTATATTACCAATTATCCACCGGTAATTGCGTAAATTATGTAATTTTACTGTTACTGCTATACTTACTTCCACTTTTTTAGTTTGAACAAAAAACTGATTATGCGCAAGCTTAATTGGCCGGAAAAATTTGCTACAAATGCGGGTACACGTGTGAATGCATCGTCACTTACCTTCTATTGTTTTATTCTATAATAAAACAGGAAAGTGTCCACAGTCAACGTTTTATAGAGTCATTCACATTTGAATATAATTATGTATGTGGTTCCTACATTGGGCAAAAAGGGCTAAGAAAAGAGCCCTTAAGCATTCCCACTTTATTATAACATGTTGAAGATTTATAATGTTATTAAATGTTGCGTGTCTCTTTTATTATTGTATTTTGACTGATGATATTATTCACGTTCAAGAGTAGTTAACTTCTTTGAAGCGTGCGCATTGTACAGACGCATGCGTTTCATGATCCATGCTATCGAAAACTTTACAAAGATCCAATACAATTATTGTTCTAGATTTTAGCTATATTCATATTAAAACTTTATCTTTCAATTTCCAGGAGTCCCGCAACCTTCGGCCGCGAGCATACACACCTACAGCCTACAACACGTTGCCCAGCGGGTTCCGGCCGACGCCCTCATTGGCCGAGCTAGCAGGCTACCAGAGACAACAGGAGCAGCAGCAGCAACAAGAGGAGCAGCAATATGTGCTGCAACCCAGACCGCAGCAGCAACAGTACATTGACGAGCCCAGGCAGCAGCAGCAGAGAGCTCCTCACAGAAAGGTGAGCGATGAAACACACTACTTACATTATCTACTTGAAAAAAATGTTTTTTCGATAGTTTATACTGAAAATAGCAATAATTTGATTGATGTAAACTGAACATGAATGTAGAATATATCAACGTTACCATCTCTATGAAAAAATTTAAGCGCAACTGTTGATGAATGTTATTAAAATTCTAACCAGAAAAAATTCTATAGCAGGACCAACGCCCTGCAAGGCTGCAGCAGAGACCAGTCCAAGAAGTTGAAGAGGAACTAGAAGAAGAAGAGAAGGAGGAACCTGACCGTCTGTCTATGTTACTGCAGCAGTCCAAGTTCAATTGTGTGAGCAAACAGACTGGTTACTATGCTGATGAGGAGCTTAACTGCGAGGTGTTCCACTACTGCCAGGACAATGTGAAGCACTCCTGGGTCTGCCCCGATGGATTCTCTTTCCACCAGGTATGTGTATTGAGACTATTGTGTGTTTTTTTAATGAAGACAGAAGTTTGCCTCCTAAAATCTTTACGGCATCTCCTGATGCGACGGGCTACTCAATATAAGGATCCATTGTTCAGGATTTTGATTTGGATTTTTCTTTCCAGGTGCACTTAATCTGCATGCCACCAACACATGATAACATCTGCCAGAAGTCATCGAAGTACCACTTCGTGAACGAGTACCTGTACAGGCCAGTGAACGAGGAGGAGGTCCAGAGGAAACCCAACGTATCCCTCAAGTACTCCGACAGATACTATCCCGCGGAGGTATACAGGGACGACAGATTCGACCAAGAAGAGGAAGAAGAGGTAAGCACTTATAATATTTAGGTTACAGGGAAGAGAAAAATATGAAAACAATGCTATTGGAAGGTAATTTATAGTACAGTAAAGGGGATGATGGGTACAATGAGAAACTTATGTATTTATCTCGGCAGTAGATGGATTCATTAGTGTGTGAAAAAGTCAGTGATGCAATTTAAAACGCAAATCAAATAAATCAAATAGGATATACAGAGAAAAGATATCAAATTATTAGCAATAGGCTCGACCCCTATTACAAAATGTGGGTCTACCATAGATAAACCTCTGCCAAAGCCTTCGAGAATTACCGGCGTGATGTTATGCTATGTTTTGGATATCATATTATTTTAATAACTAGCGTCTATCCGCGACTTCGTCCGCGTGAAATGTCATGTTTTAACATAAAATACATCCTTTGAATATCTCTCTCTATAAATAATCGGCAATACTGTAGCTTCCCATTAGGGAAAGAATTTTGGGAATCGGGTCATTAGTTCCGAAGATTAAATTTTACATCTTTATAAAAGATATATTAGTACCTATACATACTAATATATCTTTTATAAAGATTCTAAAATTGAGCTCCGTCTTACCTTCGCTGCAGCTTCTATTAGCTTTTGTAATATTTACCGGCACTGCCTAGTGTCATCGTTGCACCAAATTCAAATAATAGTATGTTCCTAAATGAGATGTAACTTTGCAGGAGGAGCATCAACACCAGGCGCGCCGCGCGCCGACGCCCGCGCAGCTGCAGACGCACCCGGCGCAGCGCGCGCCCGCGCAGCAGCAGGTGTTCCGCTCCGCCGAGGAGGTGAACATCCCGCTGGTGCAGAGGCGTCCGCAGCGTCCCTACGACTTCGACTTCTAAACCGCCTCTCTGTTTAGTCGCCATTCTCTGGCTATAAACTCCTGCTCTGATCTGCCAAGTCCCTGTAAACTATTGGATCAGCCATTTTTATTCAGTGGTTCTTATCTTTAAATCGAATATAGAAAATATCGGTGCGGGATCTTTGTCATCCAAAAAATTTTAAGATTTTTTGTTTGATGACTTCTTTTCCTGAAAAATGATTCTCATTTTAAAAGTGTACAGATGCAAGTATTTAATGGCCATTAGTTTTACTCTTGTTCAGAGCCGCTGAAATATAAGTACATATGAACAAACCGGTGAGAACACTCGTGAGGTGCTATTATTTACTTACTTGACTTTCTTCAATCAACTTTGGATTGATTTGTACCATCACATTTTGTCATATTTAAGGTTATGTTTTAATTAAAACTTATTTATGTTTCTGTACAATAAGTCACAAATTAGTTATAAGCTAGTCTTTGCGTAAACTAGTTAATTAAGTAATAAATAAAATTAAAATTATGTATCTTTTGTTTCATTACTATTTCTTTAATCTATGATAATCTTTGGATATTAACGGTGGTGGTTTCTTTTCTAATACAAATAAATAACTTTTCTTTTTTATTTCTTGTGGTTCTTTACCATGAGCATCTTCGCGTTTCAGTCATGATTCGGATCTATAACAATAAGAAAACGGGTTAAATACTTATTCCATGTTATTGGAACGCATGCGTGCGTATGTGCGTAGGAGCATTGAGGAGATGTTTCAAACGAAATTCCCGTCATTTCCGTTCAACATTAAACAATATACTTATGTTTAATGTAATCACAATTCTTAGTAAGTAAGTAAGTACCTACATAAAACATACATACCTTTGCGATCAGCCATGCAGCTACAACTTGCTGCACATATTGTTTCTTTTCTTGTCCAGCATCTGTCTTTCTAGCGTCCTTCCAAACTGTGAGTCTAATAGAGCGTCACGGTCAGCAGGGCGGGTTTTTTTTATGGATATTCACACGGTGGCCTTTCATGTGGACACGATGGCTTCTTCCGTGAAGGCGGTTGCGTTTCCGGTAGACACGATGGCTTCTTCCGTGAAGGCGTTGGCGTTTCCGGTGGACTCGATGGCTTGTTCGGTAGACACGGTGGCGTTTCCGGTGGACCCGATGGCTTGTTCGGTGGACACGGTGGCGTTTCCGGTGGACTCGTTGGCATCTCCGGTGGACTAGGTGGCTCCGCCATGAGACACGGCTTACAAGATTCCCTCGAATGTTTACAATTGTCGGGGTCAGTGCAAAATCTGTGATCATTAGGTTCTATAGTTAGACTGATACCTCGCCTCACAGGAACCTTTTCTGAACAACACGGCTCCGAGGTCTCCGAGGTCTCCGAGGTCTCTGATTCTTCCGGCTCACAGACTGATCTTGAAGAGTATATTTCACTACGAAATTCAATATATTCACACCCGAACACATTTCCTACAGGAGGTTTTCCTAAATCAGTTAAACCGGATATACTGGCCTTTAGCTCTTCAATCGAATTAGGAGTATGACTTCTAAGAATTGGGTCAATATAAATGGGTGGGGTTTCCGATATCACGGGCGACTGCGATGAGCAAGCTCCGGTACAGCAGACAGGACAAGGGTCAAAATCTTCGTAAGAAGGCTGTACGTCTTGAGAGTGTCTGCAGCCGTGTGTCTTAGCACATTTATGCTTATGTTCGTGGGTTCGCTCTTCTTCATATGCTGTCTCATTTTCGTGGTCGCAAAGCTCAGCACACAATAATGTGACAGGTTTGGTAGTGATTTTTAAAGCGCATTTTTGACATAATTTTGAGCATTTTGCTCTCTCCATGCTGCAACAACCCGGTTCAGAAGAAGACAACTTTATATTTCCCGACTTTTCAGAAACGGCCATCAAAATGCATGAATGTGAGCACACCGGCGTGCTTTGTTGCTCAAATATTTTTTCTTCACTGCTCATTTTAATATCTAAATTAGGTATTTGATGAGTGATAGAGCGTTCCTCCTACAGGAATATAAGCTCAATAATAGTATCTGTAGTTGCAATAATCTTTTTCATGAGCATCTTTTTCGGGAGCGTTAAAATCTAAAACAAAAAAAAAAATGTTCAATACTAATTTCATTTTCAGAGTTTCGTACCAAAATGGGAAGAAGGAACCGTCTGTCACAACTGGCTTCATTTTTAGGGTTCCGGACCCAAAGGATAAAACGGGACCCTATTACTAAGACTCCGCTGTCTGTCTGTCTATACGTCTGTCACCAGGCTGTATCTCATGAACCGTGATAGTTAGACAGTTGAAATTTTCACAGATGACGTATTTCTGTTGCCGCTATAATAACAAATACGAGTACTAAAAAACAGAATAAAATAAATATTTAAGGGGGCTCCCATACAACAAACGTGATTTTTTTGCCGTTTTTATAGATAATGGTACGGAACCCTTCGTGCACGAGTCCGACTCGCACTTGGCCGGTTTTTCATTGCAGCGCGAGGCCGACATCATCTGTATCATGTCACCCCAGAATCTGCCCACTGCAGGCTAATAGGCCTCCTTTCCTTTCTATCACACATTGCCTGCCCATTCCCGGTTCAGTACGTCACTTTTCCAGGTGATACGCGACATTGAAATGGCTGAAATGAGGGTTTAGTAAAATGCGGTTGCTGGGTCATGACGGGGGTAAAATATGAAAGGGCTTAGTTTGCACATCTTTAAGTACATATTAAATAGATAGAAAGATAGATAGAATACTCTTTATTATGTACACCATAAAAATTACATAATAAAAATTAAAGTCGCTTTTCGTGTTTGTCTGTATGTTCGCGTTGTTCTTCTAAACCACGCAACAGATTTTGATTAGGTTTTCACCATCGTTTAGAGAATTTATTCCGGAAGGTTTGTATAATACGTTAATACTTTTTGTCAAGTATGGATGTTCATACAAACATTGCCGGCTGGGCGCTCGCATGTATTCGCATTTCGATTTATCTCGAAGAAGGTTCAGAATGTCAAAATAATGTTCGAATTTCCAAGCATGTTTGAGAAAAATATGTACCTACATAGCTGCACAAACTTTTACAGGTCACAGTATTTATACTTAGAACAAACTTCACCAGCCAGTGACGCATTTTAAGTTTTTCAACCATGGGAATACGAATCTGTATTTGCTTTTTGTATGTAAACTTCGTAATTGCGAGCCCAATATGATATAAGTTGGTACCGAGTCTTGGTAGAGTCAGGTTTCAGGAGATAATAATATGTTCCGATCACAGACGGGAAAAGACGTTCATAATATACAAGCGCCACAGAACATACGTTTACTTAGACACTGAACAGCAAGCATCCTCCGCGACTCTCGCGAAGTTTTAAGCAGGGATGTTGCTGATGCGGATGCGGATGTTACAAATTTTACTTTGCGCCGTTACGGTGCGGTGGTGGCATTGTTATTTCCTTTTTAAATAATCTATCAGCTGCAGAAATTTCGCTTAACACACAATGCTCACTGTATATTCCCTCACGAAAACACTCGAAAAATGAAATGTTCAATAAGCGCAACTAAACACGTTATGACTAATTTATGAAACGAACGAAATTACGCTCCTATTGGTCATTAAGCACCTGCGTACGGCAAGCGCCAGTCGCCGGCCCCGCCTATTTTCTTTCTTGTTGCTACCTGTGCATCCGCATCCGCATGAACATCCACATTAATTATTGCGGATGCGGATGCAGATGTCCAAATCGATGCGGGAGCTCCGCGGTCGCGGATGCGGATGGGTATAGCAACATCACTGGTTATAAGTTTGTTTTGTACTTATTTTCAATTTTTGTTTACAATCTTCGGAATAAAGTTCAACAAGTGTTGTTTTAGTGGTGCACGAGTCCGACTCGCATTTGTTTTTTTTGTTTCATCCAAAATGCAGTTAAGCAAAGATGAAAGGTAAAACATATGACCCCTGGTACCTGCAGTGCTAAAATGATCATTTGGCACTCTAATGACATTGGACGTTGATGGGAAAACATTTGTGAAATTATGATAAAAAAAGTTCAGATTTGGCCACGTACCAACCTTTTGATGAAAACGCTTTCCCGAACCGATGATTTACGTATCCAGAACGAAGGCGCAGGCGCAGTGGAAAACAAACTTTGGACACAGTTTAAATCCCCCGCTTTAGTTTAAAGACATAGTCAGCCTATACCTAATGTGCCCACTGCTGGGACCCAGACCTCCTCTCTGAGATAGGGAGTGGGCCGTTATCCACCACGAGGGCCCAGTGCGGATAAGTAGATGCACATGTATTTGAATTTTTAGTTCTAGGACATGCCGGTTTCCTAGCGATATTTTCCGTCACCGTTTTGAGAGCAGTGGTGATGAAATAATTTACAACTAGTAAATCTCCTGTCAGGTTTAGAACCTACGACCTACAACTCGTAAGTCGCGGCCGTTACCACTGGGCCACCACTGCTCACTGGGCCACCACTGCTCACCAGACCACCACTGCTCGCCGGGCCACCACTACTCGCTGGGGGCGGGACACACAGAAAACACGTAAGACGAGGTCGCGTCGCAGACGTCTGTGCCTTGTCTCGTCGTCTGGTCGCGGTTAAAGTAAATTAAAGGGACATGGTGTGGACGGGACGCGAAGACAAGTGAGAGACGACACTGCATTTCTCACATTTACCTATGCAGTTAAGCGTCTGCTTTTGAGACGAAAACATGTTTTCTTCAGAAGACGAGGATGTTTTGGCTTTGGTTCAACTCGCTCGGATGCCACGTGTTCATTGTAAACCCCCGCGCATCCCTTTCTACCGCGTCTTGTCCGCGCCCCGTCTGCGACACGTCCTCGTCTTACGTCTTTTCTGTTTGTCCCGCACCCTGGGTCACCACTGCTCACCGTTTACAGGGATATAATAATACTACCTACATAAAACAATACTTTACCTTTGCGATCAGGGTGATTACTATCAACACAATTCACGGAGTGGCAGCCGGATTTACATATTTTTTCTTTGCTGTGCACCTGTTCTCTTGGCTTACTGCCAAAATCTTTGTCTAACAGGGCTTCATCAGACTTCGCGCAGCCTCCTGAGCTAGGACAAGATGCTTCTTCCTTGCAAGTCGGTTCTTCTAGATCATTGCAAGGAGTCATTGTCTCTTCACAATTATCGAGAGATTCCTTTGAATGTTTACACTCCTTGGGGCGAGACCCAAATTTGTGTTTTTTTTGTTCCATAGTTAGACTAGAAGGAGGCATATTAGTTGAACTAATCGAATCTTTCGATACCTTCAAATCTTGCGCACAAGGTTTTGAGTATTTTATGTTGCTACAAAAATCCATAATTTCACACCCGAGCATATTCCCAGAAGATTTGTTTAAACAAGTTACACCGGTTATACTGGCCTTCAGCTCTTCAACCGACTGAGGAGTTTTTATTTGACGTAATCTATTAGTTATAGGGTTCACAGACGATTGCGGTGACCAACAAGATTTGTCAGACATAATATAAGAAGGCTGTACGCCTTGTGAGTTGTGCATACAGCAGGGTGTATAGCAAGATTTATGTTCGTGGGTCCCCACTTCTTCAGATCTTTGGACTGGCGATGTAGTTCCTTCACCTTCGTACAACTTAGGGCAAGTAGCAGGTTTAGCGCAAGGGGCAGGCTTAAGGCAGGAAGGGCAAATGACAGGTTTAGGGCAACAGACTGACTGATATGACTGAGTTTCTGGGGATTTTGGTTGCGACCTGACGATGCAACAACATTTTGACTTACTAGAAGTAGGGGATTCTGAAATTATCAAACTACTGGAAGTATCCGAGCAGTTGGATAGCTCACGCTGTGGTTGAGCAGTGTTTTGTTCAGTTCTAGTATTCAAATAACTCCACGCTTGATTGAGCAAACTTCGCAAATAAGAAATCAATGTTTCTTTTGAATTAGCACAACAAATGGGCCGTTTCGAGCAAAGTCTACATGTAAGCTTGTGGTCAGAAGTAATTTTTTGAAGATATATTTTAGTCATTTCTACCAGGGACTCTTTGCAAATACTAGTTAAAGAGTCTTGAGAGAAACTGTGGTATATACTAGTTTTAGAGTTTGGACGGTTGGTTGGTGTAGCGCATGGAGAGGGTGGTTGCAAGTTTGTATTAGACAGTTTAGCTTTTAGACAGGATGGTTGAAGGCTTGGACAGGATGGCATACCATTAGGACATTTAGCGTTTGGACAGGGTGGTTTAGCGTGTGGACAGGGTGGTTGAGGGCTTGGACAGGATGACTCAGCGCTAGGACATTTAGCGTTTGGACTGGGTGGTTTAGTGTGTGGACAGGGAGGTTGAGGGCTTGGACAGGATGACTCAGCGCTAGGACATTTAGCATTTGAACAGGTTGATTTAACGTGTGGACAGGGAGATTGAGGGCTTGGACAGGATGACTCAGCGCTAGGACATTTAGCATTTGAACAGGTTGATTTAACGTGTGGACAGGGAGATTGAGGGCTTGGACAGGATGACTCAGCGCTAGGACATTTAGCATTTGAACAGGGTGATTTAGCGTGTGGACAGGGTGGTTGAGGGCTTGGGCAAGATGGTTTAGTGTTAGGACATTTAGGGTTAGGACATTTAGCGTTAATACAGGATGGTTTAGCGTAACGACAGGTTGGTTTAGAGTCTGCAGAGGTTGGTTTAGCGTGAGGACGGGTTGGTTTAAAGTCTGCAGAGGTTGGTTTAGCGTGAGGACGGGTTACTTTAACGTCAGAAGAAGTTGGTGCAGCATTAGGTATAGGATAGGTTCGTTTAGCGTCTGAAGAGGTTGGTCTAGCGGTAGGCTTAGGATAGTTTCGTTGATCGTCTGAAGAGGTTGGTTTAGCGGTAGGCTTAGGATAGTTTCGTTGATCGTCTGAAGAAGTTGGTTTAGCGGTAGGCTTAGGATAGTTTCGTTGATCGTCTGAAGAGGTTGGTTTAGCGGTAGGCTTAGGATAGTTTCGTTTAGCGTCTGAAGAGGTTGGTTTACCGTTAGGGTTAGGATAGGTTCTTTTAGCTTTTGGACTGGGTGGTTTAACGTTTGGACATGAAGGTGTAGGTCTTGGACAGGGAGAAAAAGCTCTTGGACAAGAAGAACAAGCTCTTGGACAGGATGGTCTAGCGTTACGACAGGGAGAACAAAGTCCTGGACAGGATGATCTACCTCTATGACAGGATGTCATACAACTTAGACAGGAACTTTGACAGCTTAGTCTTGATAATGATGGAGATGGTGATGGTGATGGTTTAGGGCTTAGAAAGGATACTGTAGAGCTTTTACTGGATGATTCAACGCATGGACTAGGTGGGGGTTTTGGATTACAACGTGGGCATTCACTCATATGTGTAGTAATGACAGATTGTAGGTATATCCATGCTTTCTGTAGCAGAGATTGATGGCATGAACTATTATTGGTGCCTGTCTGTTGTTGTTGTTGAGTTACTTCAGCAAGTTCAACTACATGTTCCGTATTACTAACAGTTCCTACGTGACACGAATGTTTGCCACACACCGACCAGCCTCTTTGCTTGCCATTCTCACAAATGCTGTTTTGGTCAGTAGATACGTCGTCAAAATTATAATTGTTGAGGATACATTCGTTTGAAAATCTCTTCGAACATTTGTTTTCTGAACCTGCTTGATTCATTTGTTGATATCCTATGAAATATTTAAACAAAATTAGACTTTATCAGTTTATTTTATGGGTGTTGAACTTTTTCAACTATATGTAGGGACTCAGTTTAATTATGCGGGGAAAAAAAAACTTTTATTAGATCGCAAACCCCCACTGTGATCATTGTATTTAATAAATAATGAATATTTATATCTAGTAAGGGAAATGCTAATACAGGTTAATAACGCTCAGTATATTAACTACGCTAAATGAACCATCGTTAACCACCATCTACTTTTATTCATATTCTTGTTTTATGCTTCATTTATTATGCTAATAAAGCTGTAGGTACAAGGATCTTGTGGCGCGTGGCCAAATTCGGAACTAACGTCGCCATCTTGTTTTTTCCATATATTATACAAAAAAAAAATACACACATGTTTACCAACAGCGCCCCCCTATCAACGTCATTTGAGCGCCATAAGATTCTTGCAGGCAGCAGCTCAGTTGTATCAGTGTATCGGTGTGTTGATGTGCATCACATATTTTAACAGAAGGGTTTTCTTTTGATGCTGCGACGAGTTGGCTTTGGCGTACCTTAGAAATCGTCGCAGCACACACATAGGTACCTACGCCGGCAGAACCGCTATCTAATTGCGTACCTAACTTATTTTCGTAACCGATGACTAATTTGTTTCATTATGACAGTTTAACAACATGAATTGCGTTATTTACGTTGCTGTGCAGATTTTTTTTCGAACTTATGAAGTAATGGATTTTAAGTAATGGAGGTTCGTGTATTCTTGTATTCCCGTTCGTCCCCTCGACTTCGTCCCCCGAGGGGGACGAACGGGAATTTACAAAAATAATATTTAATTTGTTCCCGATCGTCCCAATCCTAATTCAAGAGAGGACGAATGGGAATAGTGTAGGTCGGTCTCGCGCCCTTCATCCAGTTAGGTAAATAAGACAAACTTCTCCAATTAAGTATCTTTCTTTTCTTGGTCTGTTATCGCGTGACATGTAACATTGCTGATTTTGGACTTTGTTTTCTAGAACCTGCGTAATTATTTTAAACTAGCTGTGCCCGCGACTTCGTTCGCATGGATGTCGGAAAACAATAATATGTCGCTTAGAAAAGTTGTACCTTCATTTAAAAAGGGGGAATCTTTCGACCAGGCCTGGTGATTTTTCCTAGTAAGAAACTGCCAAAAAACTTGTGTTTTTATTTAAGAAAATGCTTCTCTTTATAAAATATTAGCGGTGGAACCACCTGGAGCGTACACAAAAAAGTTGCTAGGGTTGCTCACACGCGAAAGAGCTACATAAAGTTGGCCGTGGGAAAAGCAACCAATACTAAGATCCACCCCCGCAACGGATAATGTCTGGCCCTGAGCTTTGTTAATGGTCATGGCGTAACACAGGCTGACGGGGAATTGCACACGCTTAAAACTAAACGGGAAATTATTGGGAATGAGAGGAATTCTTGGAATAAAAACAACATCACCGGCGCCGCAACCTGTTAAGATTTCGGCTTCGATGACGTTTTGTTGGTGATTGGTGACTATGAGCCGAGTGCCGTTGCAAAGTTTGGGAGGACTTAAATTTCTGAGAAGAATTATTGGCACTCCGACTTTTAAACAAATTTTGTGTGCTGAAAGACCGGGTGTGTTAAGGGATTCTAAGAACTCTACTGGATAGTGTGTGGCATCTTCTTCTTCGGGAACCGTATTTATCGATGTATATTGTTGACTTTCCCCAGAAACATGTGCCAATATTTGTGTATTTATTGCTGTCCGATAGTCGAACAAATCGAATCAACCATAAGGCCTCTGCCTCGAACCTTGCGGGCAGCGGGGCGGCGGCGGCGGCGGCGGCGGCGGCGGCGCGGGCGCCGCAGGATCTTATGCGTAAAATCAAATGGACCGGTTCTCGAAAACAGCGGCGCGGCAGCGGCGAGGCGGCGGGCAGCGAGCGGTGCACTCCATTCAAGCGGTGACCGCCCGCGCGTCTGCATTGCAGTGTTGTTGCCCACAATAAATTGAGCGTTAGGAATAAATTTGAATCAAAAAGATGTTGCCGCCATTGTTCAGCCATTTCTTTCGCGAATAAAAACAAATATCTCGACGACAAAATCGTGAACACAACACTACGCGGCTATAGTGACGCGCGATCTACCCGCTAGTTTCGAGAACGGGTCTTTGATGCCCGCCCCGCTCCCGCGCCGCCGCCGCCGCCGCCCCGCTGCCCCCAAGATTCGAGGCCGAGGCCTTACACATTTATTTATTTATTTATTTAAACATGCCAACAACGATCGAATCGAATGAGCGATGGTCACGAATCATACGAACAAATTACGAAGTATAATACAGTTCGATTCAAACTTAATGGCGGCTCGGAACATGAGGCGAGTCGCTGCGCAGTAACAATTTCATGTGACGGCGGGGGTGAGGGGTGGGGTACTGCGCAGCTAAAAGTTAACTTCCGAGCCGCCATTAAGTTTGAATCGATCTGTAACGACTCGTTTCTTGACTTCTTAATTTGAACCTAATGAACGAAACCAACCAAAATACCAAATCAAAACCAATCAGATCAATTAGGAGTGAGGCGTATTTATCATCACAGATAGAAATCACAGATATTATAAAATAGCAGATAGCAATTGCTCCTAACGATAAAAAATATCTGTTACTTAAAATCACAGATCCTCAAGACTGTTACTGTTAAAACTTCGGATACGATTTTCGACTTGAACGAAAAGAAATAAAGAAGATATTCAATTGAGTCAATACGTATTTATCGTCTGTACAAAAATCACAGGCTGTGATTTTATAACAGATAGATACGATTTTCGACTTTAAATCAAAAGAAATAAAGATGATATTCGATTGAGATACGTATTTGTCAAAAATCACAGGCTGTGATTTAATAACAGATATTTGGATCTGTTATTTTTTGTCACAGTCACAGTGATCACAGATATCGTGTTTCACCTGTTACAACCCATCTCTAAGATCAATACTTTCAACGAATGACAACCCAACCCAACCAACAATTTATTATTTATTTATTATTATTATTATTTTATATATGATTACATATCTCGGGACCATGGGGTCCCGGTCTTTTGGAAGGCGTACGAGGGGCCGAAGCCAACTCGCAGAGGCCCCTTAAACAGTTTCTCAAGGAATGAGGCACCAACCGACGATTATCCCTGTACGCACTATGCAAGTGCATCCAAGGACAACCCCCGGTTGGTGTAGGACTATTGCAGAACATGGAAACAAAACATATTGGGTTATGGGTTTGGGTGGTTTAGTGGATTTGTTACCTATAACTATTGAAGGACTATGTCCCCTGCCTGATCAATGTTATGGTATACACGGATTAAACGGCAGGGGGTGACTTGCACACTCAATAATGGGCCCCCGAACACGGTCGCTAGCACAAAGTGACGAAGCGACAAGGGGGCAACACTTCCTGAGGTGCTTGAGGAGTGGAGAGGTATTCCAAGGATTTCAGAACAATCCCAGAGCCCGGAAGATGGTCAAGATCCCTACGAGCACTTACTGGAATACTTCCTTCCTCCGAGCACATTTGCTCTTGCGAGTCTCCACTCAAGCCGGCCAATCAAGGCAAGAATGAGGTGGGAGCTCTGTTCCTCGTCATTGTTCACTCCAGCCGGCCAATAAAGGCAAGCCAGAGGTGAGGAACAAGACTTCTCCCGGGAGGTAGGGTCCGTGGGGTCGCTACTGCCCAACAGCTCGCCACAAGCTGCCCTGCGGGTTTTTGTATCTCTCTTGGTCTGGCTCCTCATCGTAGACCCGTTCCGGCAAAGTAAACTCTACCGGCACAGACCTAGAGTTCGGAGCGCGCAAGCCCCACCACGACGTCAACGTAGAGATACGGCGGTGGGGTTATTATTATTATTATTATATTATCTACACTAAAGAAGTCAAAAACAAAGATACCTACACTAAAAATTATTTGGAATATCTGGGCGAAAGTCATTCTTCGACGGAGAGTCTTAACACCGCGATTCAGAAAAATGACATCAAACGAACAACGCCATCTATCGAGCACGAAATGATACTGTCAAAATATATGGGAAAACGTTCGAACACTCTGTAAGCTAAATAAACTATGTATAAAAGTGAAAAATTAAAGAATAAATACCTATATTTTTTAAGAAATTAACATTTGTCACTATTCTTTCATGATTATCAAGATTTGAAAGATAGGTAGCGCCACCTATCGCACTAATACTAAACTAATAAATAAACAACGCATCTGGAAAATTTTAATTAATCTAACTTTAGAGTTATATTCTATACACAAATACACAATGTATCGCGTTAAGATTCCGCGCAAAGAAAATGACGGTCATATAACAACACACGATCTCACAAACCTAGTAATTAAGAAGTAAGTATCATTTCGCGTCAATAGATGTCGTTACGTGGATGTACATTACGTAATGAAAATTCCTTCTTGAACACTTTAAATTCATATATCTTTTGATATTTTGAAGCGATTGCGATGAAACAAAAACTAATTGAAACATCGAGTTACACACAATATTTGAGTATAAAAGTTAACCATATTGATTTCGTACTTTTTACGTGATAGTGGAACAATCAAACAAAACAACATACAAACAGACAGACAGACAAACAGACAAACAGACAAAAATTCCAAAAATGGTAGAAATGGAATCTGTTGGTTATTCTCGGACAACCAACCAATTTTTTTTTTTTTTTTCTTTGTACAGAAACGCCTCGTCTACAGATTTATTATATGTATAGAATAGAATAGATATAGAATAGATATAGATATAGATTAAAATAAATATACAATCCTACAATCGAATAGAATCGTACCCATTAAACCTACTTACCAAAAACACTTATCCAAAACTTACTAAAGTTTGTAGTCCGCTTAACGTGCGCTAGGGTGGCCCGTGAAATTCAAATTTTCTTACGTTTTTTGCAATTTGCAGGTTAGTATCAGGTTGTATGTTGATCTAAATATTATTAGCGCTCGTAACAAATATGGATTTACAGAATTATAAACATTAGAATCAGCAATACAACTCTCTAAGTTCATGAAAGTGCCAAATGTCATGATTTCATGAAATAGTCATTTAGTGCACTTACATGAGCTTAGAGAGTTGTATTACTGATTTTAATATTTATAATTCTGTAAATCCATATTTGTTACGAGCGCTAATAATATTTACAACCCGTGCGCATTAACATGGCACCTGGCTCGGATTTCAATACTCCTCCTGCAACCCGCGCCGCGCCCCGCGCCGTCGCCGTGCGGGGAGTGGGGGGAGTTACAAACGTCATTGAGCCGGGTGCCATGTTAATGCGCACGGGTTGTAGATCAACATACAACCTGATACTGACTTGCAAATTGCAAAAAACGTAAGAAAATTTGAATTTCGCGGGCCACCCTAGCGCATCCCCCTTAACGGACTAAATAGGTACCTACATAATTAAAGATCGAACATGCTTTCATCATAATACATGTAATAGGTAGGTACTTACCACAAGCAGGTGGCCCGTCAAAATTCTTGATAGCTTTCTGAAATCCTCTCTAGTCTTGTAAGTCCTTTCCAAATCAAAAATGTTCTGGAATTAAAAAACATCAAGTAGAAGCGAATGTAAGTAAACGTTAGCACTATTATATTGAGTAAATAGGTACCGAAATATAACAAAGAAAGGAATTAGATTGTAATGACTGCAAATGGAGATGCCCAACTGTATATAGTTGACAAAGCAATGTACATACACATAGGAAAAGAAAACTCCTCCAAATATTAGTAATGATGCTTGTAATACCAAATCCCTACATGTTACAATAGGGCGACTAGCATCTATTTTCCCCTTGTGTATGTATTTCCGAGCATCTTGAAGCTTTTTGTGCAGTGGTTTCATGAATTGGCTCTGTTAGCGTGAAGTTACTGGAACATCTTACTGGTTTAAATTAGTATTTAAATAAGTCCTGGTACCCCATCGTTCTATTTCTGCTATTGATGTCAGAGAGACAAGTATTGATTTGCTGTCAATCAACTTGATGTGCGGAATTTTTGGCAAATTAGAAGAAGTTTTTAAAGAGATGATCATCTTTTGACTTTACTACCCTACACCCAGTAGGGTAGTAAAGTCCTATCCATTCCATCCAAGATGTGGGTGACCTCAGACCTACATTGGTCCAGTGGCGAACTCCAAATCGAGCTCGAATTTTTTAACACGCTGCCTCGAAACGATAGTTTTCTGTTAACTATTCATACAGAAATAGGAGGTACTTTCTCGACGTATACAGAAAAGTTACAACATGAGACGAATATAGTAAGATAGAGCGAGCGAAGCGAGCTCGAAAATTTTTGCGACCCCAAGTTTCTTTTGAACATTTCTAAAGAAATATGAGTTAAGTTAGTACCTACCTACTTACTTTGTCGAAGTGACGACTAATAGAGAAGTATGGAAGAAAATTGCGCTAACCTCAAACACAATCTACGCAAAAAAAGGCTGTGTTTAGGATGTAAGAGCAAGCGAAGCGCGTTCGTTTGCACCCTTCGTTTTTTAGCATTTGCGTTTTTTTTTGGGTGGCCTAGGGCCGACGGCCCCTTCCGGCCCTCCTCTTAGCTCGCTAGTGCATTGGTCAAGCCAGATTTCTGGGACATCATCATTAACCATGCCCGCCCGAGCGTAGTTACATTAGAGTTATTATACAATTTTGGAGCAACCATGGGTGCCGGGCCGCTGAGTGCTTAGATTCTGCTGAGATGGACGCACAAGAAATAAATGCGACTCGCTCGACTCAGCTCTCTTCGATTCGACGCGTTTCGTTTGTAACCAGTATTATACAGTGTTCTGTGATTCAAGTAGTTTTTATCTGTAGTCGACGCCGGCTTTAGTGACATTGACACATTGACACTGTTGACGGAAGATTGTTTTGGTTTTGAGGTTAGAAAGCAAGTAAACAATTAAATATTTTATAAATAATGGCTGGTGAAACTATTAGTGTGGAACAAAATATATAAACGACACCTTTCTTCTTTGGACTGAACTTTTTTTCCGGTGAACTATAAGGGATAAGCCATTTTGTCTGATTATTTTCGCGAAGAGATAACTTATCAGCATTGAATCATATAACTGCGATGAATGCGACAGAGTACAAGAAATACCATGAGTCCTTCATGCAGAACAACCATGGCTCTACAGCACTTCACACTTGCGCCTGTATATTGTTCACTGTGCAATGTACTATGTACATCGCCATCAAGCCTAGATTTCCACTGTGCTGCCAGTATGCTTATGAATACCTTGTGATTGTGTTGCCCATGGTCATCGCTCACACTATTCTAACGGAATATATATTTGTACTTAACTTTATAATCTTCATTCTTTTGCAAATCAATCTTTTGTTTTACTATCCAAAAACAGTCAAAAAGTTTGTGCAGAAAAATGTATTTCATAACAAAAGAATAGCTTTAATATCTTGTCTAAGAGGATTGACATATCTTATCACAGCATTATGTATTTTAGCTGTCGACTTTCAAGACTTCCCTAGATCTTTAGCCAAAACGGAAAAATATGGCTATAGTTTAATGGATACTGGTGTTGGATTATTTGCCATAGTGAGCGGTCTAGTCCATAAAGACCTCCGTCAACAAAGACTTCAGGATATCATAAAAGGGAATTTAAAAATTATATCTATACTTGTTGTTCTTGGAGTAGGAAGATTTGTATCTGTAAAACAATTAGACTATCAGGAACATGTTACAGAGTATGGCGTACATTGGAACTTTTTCTTCACAATAGCTGTGTGTAAAGTCCTTTCAACCATTGTTTTATATTTTTCAGATTGTGCTTCATTACTATGTGTTCTTTCTTTAGTTTTTCATGAATTCGTCTTATACATTGGTCTACAAGACTGGGTATTTGGTGATAGTCCTAGACATTCCCTAATATCAGCTAATCGTGAAGGAATATCTTCCTGCTTAGGATATGTGTCTATGTACTTATTTGGTGTTTTTATAAAAAATATATTAATCAATAGAACTGTCACAAAATATGAAACTCAAATAAAATTAATTTTTGGAACAGTATTAATGTGGACTTTAACATATTTTGTAGATATAATCCGACCAACATCTAGGACATTAGCAAATGCTGGATATTGTATTTATATAGACACACTTTTACTAACTATGACAACTGTATTATACTTTGTGACAGTATTAGTTGAAGACAAAGAATATTGTTTCCATGTCCCTATTATTCTATCCCATATAAATACTAATGGATTGTCATATTTCCTCATATCTAACTTGGTAACGGGTGCCATCAATTTATCAATTAGAACTTTACTAGTGCCTACTATTGCTACTTTTATTGTTTTAAATATCTATATGGTGGTCACATTAGCTGTTATAGTTTATCTAAAAGTATTAGGTTTAAAAATATAAGTTTCATCTTACTATAATATAGTACACAATGACTGCTAGAATTAATTTAAAAAACAAATTAAAAAAAAAAAACATAACTATAACAGAAACTCCTTTAATAAAACATTATAATATTTATTGCAATTCATAATGCATTAATAATACATTCTTATAACAACATTTAACAAGGTGTAGAAAAATCAATAAAGGAAGGATATTACAGAATAATCGGAAAATTTCATAAGTACTTCATAAGTTATTTTATAAATAAATAAACTATTGCATTCTTATCCCTTTTTCATAAATAATAATCTAGTACATAATGATACGAGTGTGCTATGTTGATCATTACACTCGAGGCGGTATTATTTGTTGAAGGAGCCGAGCGTGTAATGATCAATGCACACGCGTTTCATACGATATTTATCAAAAATCTTGCGAGACAAAAATAAATAAAGTTTTATAAATTAATTACCTGTGTAAAAAAATATTGAGACCGAAAAAATATGAGCCGCGGCTTCCTTTTATCGGTTTGTCGCAGGTTGATGGAGAGGCAAAGGCACGAAGCCGTCGAACAGTCTAATAGGTATTAAAAGCATAAACTAAATTGTTGTATTAGTAAGTAGGAGTGCATAATGTCATCATTAATATTAGTAAAAGATAATTATAATACCTACCTATATTACTAAGGTATACATATTATACTATAATAGAGTCTTTAATATGTTTTATTGTTATTTTGACATAAAGAGATCAAATATAATAATAGTTAAGCTGTAAATAAAAATTACATAATAATCCTAATGTTTAAACACAGACTTAAACAGTTAGTTAGTTATACATACAATAATTTTTAACATAATATTCATGATAAATGCTGGGACTTATTTTATTTCATTTTAAGTTAGTTTAAGAATTTGTAAATGCCTTAATTAAATCGAAACTATTGTAAAACATAATCTACTCACATTCCATGATATTTTCTTGTTTATATTTTTCTACATAAAATTCTGTTATATAAAATATATTTAATGTTGCGACTACAGTCTTTGACTTTGAATGCCCCACCACAACCTGATAATTTTGTTGGTAAATACTTATTCAGAACTCAGTCAGATAAACTAAATAAAATATTTCAGAAAATAACAATTATTTTTAAGTAAATGGGTACTCTTAAGTACTGATCCCAAATAAATTGGGATAAGGGCAGGAGATCAGGCATGTTGAGGTACTCTTAAGTACTTACATTATTTTTCTTATACATACACAAAGGAAATAGTTTGCCTAAAATTTTATATAAGTATATTTATAAATTAAGTGGTGAATAGGAGGAATTGAAACCCTAAAACGTTATTTAATTCTAGATTAACAAAAATTTAAACAGCATTTTTGTGATTGTTTCGGCAGTTAGAGGTAGCCAGTTCCTCGGTGGTTGAGGATTCCGGGTGAAGGTCGCTTCCACCTTCGGCCTGATCATCAGTTACCATCAGGTGAGATAAAGGTTAATAGCTCCAAGTAGTTGTAAAAAAAAACATAGGTACTTCTAAAAATAAAACTGTACTGACATCACGATGTTACAAAAATCTATTTAAATACCCGCAATGAGTCAAATGCATGTATGTATTGAAATTGAGCACATATGAGCATATTAATTATGTATACTACTAGTGTACATTGTCATGTCAATATTCCTGTTAATTATTGTTAAATTATTGCTTTTATAATGCCCACTGCACATGTGTGATTTTAAGTAGGTACTTTAAATATTGTACTTTTAAAATCTCGTGAAATATTTAAATATTGGTTAAAATATTGAAGATAGTTAATTCCTAGACCGCCGAGTTAAGCCATCGACGATCAAGCGACAACATAACATAACAATCGCGCTTGTATTCCCTTATATTAAGTACTTACACCCAACGCTACGATATCCCATAACGTGAAATAGGCTGGGCCTAAACCTATCTCCGGGCTACTAGTGAAAATTTTCTCAATGGTTGGATATGAACATCAAATAAAAGCATACAGTATGCAGTCAGCCTTACTTACATAACAACTAAATTAGTATCTAATTAATTCCTATTTGTACACTGTTAGTAAATTAAAGCTTTTAAAATTAGGGCTTTTGTTAATAGAATATGTTATCTAACGAAAGGCGTTCCCGTTAACCTGCAATAGTATAGCGTGCTAAAAAAAATATTACAATAAAATAAAAATAATTTTTTTATATTTTTTATAGTAAAATATTCACAAAAAATATTAAATTGATACGGAAAAGAAACACTCTGTACACGCAAACTTGTCTTTCTACGTTGAAATACAAGTGTACGTATACAGAGTGTTCCTTTTAAGAGGGCTATTACAATTTTTCTTGAATTTGAGCGTTTGACGCTAGTTTTGATGTGTGATTATGATTAAGTTATAGCCTCAAACTTAAAAAAAAAATATGTCCGAGGAAGTCTCATTATATAATCTTGACAGTGTTTTAAATAAATATTTCAATTTGTTTACACAAATCAGTAAAAAACTTGTCTTTGTAAAGGATGTTTCATAAAATTTAACTTTTGGGCGTCTTTTGATGCTTTGTTACATCAAAGATACAGTAATTTAATCATTTATAAAAATATCCATGGTACAACTGTATCTTGAACTTTGGAATGTATAAGTCAATTTTTTTATGTTTCATTTAGTAATACACCAAAAATAATTCCGTAACACAGATAGTTATTGACAATTTTTCGTCCGAAATTCTATTTTTTATCTATGAATTTACTTTCCAAATTTTAACAAAAAGTATTTAATAACATAGGCTACTATCTAATCTTGCTTGAAAAAAAAAAATAACTTTTTTTAAAGTAAAATAATATTTTTAAACAATTGTTGTATGCAATGCTAAAAATAACAGTAACACGAACTATAAATAACTGTAACTTAATTTATTTCAAAAGTAAAGTGGAAAGGATCAAGTTGATCACGCCCGGTTTGCATGTGTGCGTAGCGTACTTCAATAGACTCACAGAATCAGAATCAGAATCAGAATTTTTTATTTGTGATAATTTAATTTATTTCTATCTATTGCTGTACCAACCTATGTAAGGTTGGTACAGCAATAGATAGAAATAAATTATAAAACATGTGCGCTATGATCAGCCAATTGAAGGCATACAAAAATATAAGAACAATAACAGTTAAAGTAATTATAAGGCAGACATTAAAAAAACAAAATAAAAATTAACTAACTAAATAATACGATCAAAGTCATGTAAAAGTCAATTCATATAACGATATTAGTCAATACAATAATACAATACAAAAAATTAAATTTATAAGGCAGACATTAAAAAAACAAAGTAAAAATCAATTAACTAAATAATAATTTAACTTAATAATACAATACAGTCAAGATTTTAAGATGTCGAATATTAAAATAAAAGTTAGTTTAAAATTCAATTCATTATAACAGTAATAATCAATACAATAAATACAATTAATGAGTGAACATGTCAAAATTTATCTGCCAAAAAGTCAGAGATGCTATAATAGCATTTCTGACACAACATATTATTTAGCTTTTTTTTAAATAAAATAACATTTAACTGTTTTAAATCTTTGGGCAATTTATTGAAAATCACCGGTGCCATGTAAAAAACACTTTTTTGCATTAAGGCAGTATTTGTTTTATGTACATAAATACGAGTTCCATCTCTTTGAGTGCGGTTAGAAATTTCAGATGCCAATCTAAACAAAGAAGGATTTTGCTTAACGAAAACAGCGATTTCAAAAATATAGAGTGAAGGTAGTGGTAGGATATTGTACCTTCTAAAAAAAGGCACACAGCTCTCAATAGATTGTAAGCCAAACATAGCCCTAATGCACCGTTTCTGTGCTTTAAAAGCTTGATCCTTGTTGGTAGAGTTTCCCCAAAAAATTATACCATAACGAAGAACCGATGCTACCAGCCCATGATATGCAGTTATAAGAGTGCTTGGGTTTAATTTGTAGGCAAGTTCATGCAAGGCATAGGCCGATCTGCTAACACGCTTGCATAATTGTTCAATGTGTGGTTTCCATGTCAATTTTTGGTCAATATTTAATCCTAGAAATTTAGTTATGTCAGTTTCTTCAATAAGTTGGTTATTAAAATGGATGTCAAAGTTATTTAAAGTTGGCACACGCTGCCTGAAGTTAATTAATTTCGTTTTTTTTGATTTTTTTTGAGTGAGTGATTTGCACACGAGCGCATCTTTGCCGCGCCCCGTCAAATTTACCTAAATCTGCACTTCGATTTTGTAATAGCGCTCTTAAGTATCAATGTAATAGTTTTGAGAATATTTCACTACTTATATTATTATTTTGGTATTTTTTTTTTAGCATGTATGGACGCTATACTATTGCAGGTTAACGGGAAAGCCCTTTGTTAGTTAACATACGGTATAAAGTTTTACATTTAACGATAAACAAGCACTCAGATACTTTGATTGCAACATTTAAGATAATAATATTGTTCAATTCAATTCCTTATTATTAATTAATTTAAATCCTAACTAATATTATAAATGCGAAAGTGAGTGTTTTTGTTTGTTTTTTTACGCTTTCACGTTAAAACGGCTGAACAGTTTTGGATGAAATTTGGCACAGGGGTAGACCTTGACCTGGAGAAGGACATAGGCTACTTTTCATCCTAGATCGCAGACGAAGTCGCGGGCAACAGCTATATATAATAATAATTATTATAATACGTTAATAACATAAATATTATACTAACATCGACAGGTTTATTATTCAAGCACAGCCAATATATTGCAATTTTTTTTTTTAAACCATCTTTGGTTTTTTTAAATGGGGCAATCAGCTAAACAGTTCAATTCAATTTTTAAATCTATCAATCAATTCACTAGTTTAGTACTAAATTCCAAACTACCCTTGAACTAATTAAAAAATCGCAATTCAAGTTTTGTTCAATTCCCTCGATTTATAAATATGATTTAATTGTCATCAACTGACTCTAAACATCTTTTTTATAAGTACTAATGAATACAACCAAACTGAAGCGTCAAATTCGCTTTTGACCCCCCCCTTAGGGCGAGTGCTAAATCCTTTCTAGGAGTGGGGACATGTCTGCACTCTTTGCCGAAGGTTTGGACTTCCTGTAGAATAGTCTGGCAACACAGAATACTAGACAGTAAACCAGTAAAATGATCAGTATGCCCAGATACAGGCATAAATATGGAAACCTTGTCGGCGACCAGAATACTGTGTATCTCATGGTTTTGTGGTTGTTTTCTGGAAAAAGAAAAGATTTTTTGATAATATTACTGTATTAATAGTAGGTAATAGTAATTTATTTTCAAACATTACACGTTACATCAATGAGTTCTCGACCCCTGAACTAGGACACGTCGCGACAGATATTCGTTTATAATTAATTATGTGAATGTGGCATTAGGTCCGTTGTAGATACATGGCACGGTTTCTTTACGGTACGGCGCCTTAGCCGCACCGCAGAATAATCGTGTGAGCTTGTATAATTATGACACGGCAAACCACCAGTTGTATGGGATACGGTTACGGCGCCGTACCGTAGTGCCGCCGTGTCTGTCAACAAACTTCCATAGTGATCAATACAACACAGAACTGTGCCTACACACGGCGAATCAACCGTAGTTATTCACGGCGAAAAAAACTTGTTTGTAAAATGGGTCTTATTCTTACTGGCATTATTAACATATTAACAAAGCACCTTGGATGGAATTAAAATCAATTAACTCATTTAAATTGGTCATCCCATTGTTTTTACTGGAAGGCAAGCTGCATCTCCATGATGACATTAGTTTTAGTATGAATGAAATCAAAGTTATAACATAAGAATAACGACAGTATTCCTCCAAAGGTTAGGCAGTATAGTAGATCCACATTTCGCCAGTTATGTTTAAGTACCAAGTAATAGGGCGCGAGCCTATTGCCCGAGCACAAATCCAGACTCCGGGCTGCTACTGAGAAATTCCTGATGGAAAAACCCAATAAGACCCGGGAATCGAACCCAGGACCTCATGTTCAGCCGAAGCGCTTGTAACCGCTAGTCCAACGAGGCAGACAATTAGAAGTTATAGATGTATAAAATGCTTAATGTTTGCATCAGCGCGAATAGACAATTTTCGTGCCATTATGCGCAAGCGGTGTGCATCGATGTTGCGGCGATTCACGGGCCAGGGGCCAGCATTTTAGCTACACTGCACTGGCGGACAAGGTCGATGGACCATTTATCAGGCTCTGGGCTGGCAGACATGTGCGTGCACATGTTCATTTAGCCAATGAATTTATAAGTATTGAATTTTTAAGTTATTGAGTTTACTAACATAGGCTAAGTTTATACTAACACTACAGGGTGTTAGGGTAAACACCGTTATCCTTGCAACCAGTGGTTTGGTTTCATTTATAGAACGTAAAATCAATGGAAAATTACAACTTTTTTTTAAATTTTTTAGACCTAAATTTTACCGCAAGAGACGTAAGTTCGTTGCCCTATGCGCTAGGGCAACGAACTTGCGTCTCAACACGGGCGCGGGTTACGGGATGTGACCTGACCGGCAGCGAGCGCGACCCCAACCTTAGTCAGTCAGCTGTTTCGCTAGCAAGCACGGTGTAAGATAGAAATTTTTTTAAAATCTTTTAATGAAAATAACGTTTTTTTTTTGTTGTGTTCGGGCATTTATTTTTATATTTAAATCAACTACCCATGGTTTGAATGACAAGAGTGTTTACCCTTACATCCTGTATATGGATCCCTTGGTCTAAAATAAAATATCTGAATTTAGTGGCCTCTACTTAATGGAAAAGTAGACCCTATTTATTGAAGAAAAACAAAACTTTTTCTTACCTAAAACTGCAGCTCCATACCCAATATAGCTTGTCCCCATTCTATATGAGCAGGTTGGCACATAGATCTCATAAAGTGATTCATTGTCAAATGTTATGCTGAGAGTCGACTTGGGTGCATTAAACCATGTTGTCACCTTGTGCGTTAGGTCCTTGTGCTGTTTCACGTACTTAGACTCGTGGTCGTGGGCGCAGAAGAATATTTGAGGATTTATTGCATTCATAATCTGGAGAAATAAATTTCTTTTTGTTACTAAAACTATACTAATCAGGGCTTGAAAACGGTACCAAAAGTACAGGTTATGTATTGGTACATAACAGTTCTTGCTATTTCAGTTTCAGTACCTGGGAACTGGTTCCAGACGAGTACCAGTACTCCACATATCAAGTACCAGTACCAAATTCAAGCAACTGGTGCCTATCACATATTATTTGCTAACTATAGGAACTTTTTATTGCAAACTATATCAGTTTTCTCCAATTCACAAAATGTCCAATCTTTGACGATGTGGTTAATTTGTTCAATAAGTTGGGAGCAAATTGGCTGTTACAGATGGACAGACAGCAGTGATCCTATATGGGTTCCGTTTTTTAATTTGGACGTAAAAAACCCTAAACCCTAGCTAGCATAATAAAGTTATCTTACCATTTTACTAAACATTACTCTCATTGTAACAGGATAATGAGAGACCGCAATTTTAAAGTTGTTTTCAGTGCCTGGTGGCTCGTCAGTCTTCTGGGGGAATGTATGTGTGATAGCGTTCACTTTGTATATGGATACGTTGGAGTAAGTTATGACGGACGGTTGCGTGAACACTTTCTCAAACTCTTCTATCTTATTGCGACGGATTGGTTCATTCTCACCGCCAATGTCGTTGTCTCCTGGTATCCAGACTTGCTGAAATATATTGGTAAATAAATAATGATGAGAAATAATTTGCATACTTTGGAATTTGAACCTGCTATAACACTTTTTTTTTTCAGTTCAAGCGCTTCTCACCATCAAACTTTAACGTTTGGCGAGTGAAAATGTAAAAAAAGCAACAAATAATGTACCTGTTTGAGAATAAATAAAATAAAAAAAAGTTAATTGGACTGAAAAATCTGTATAATATTATTATGATCTAAAAAAATATTACACAAGTATAAAAGTCGTCCTCAGCTAGTGAAGCATCATATTTATATAATTAAATGGTATAAACATTATTCAATCATACATGGCTTTTCCTTTACAAAATAAATTCTGAAAGGTAAATTTGAAAAACAACTACTTACCAAAGCAGAATAATCCCAATTAAATATATTATCCAGTCTCGTGACATAGCGGTGGAACTGCGGTAATGTGGATATGGAGCCCTCGTCCATGAGGTCCCCCAAGTACACCAGGAAATCAGGCTTGAAGTAGTTTGCTACTACATTGAATGTTGACTTTAAGTAACTGGAAAATTAAATTAATGTCTGGTTGAATTTTTCATGGTTCAGAACATTTTTGTTTCATTGCTTTTCTTAGAGCTAGTTTCCTATAATTGATAAAAAATTAAATTAATGTCTGGTTACATTTTTGATGGTTCAGAACATTTCTGTTTCATGGCTTTGCTAGTTTTCTTTATCAAATAAAAAACTGTTCTTAGCAAAATCTTCCAATAATTCATAAGTACGGATAAATATTAGCTAAGTTTGTCATTAATCGTAACTATGCTTAATATAAATGCGAAACTGACTTTGTTTGTTTGTTATGCTCTCAAGCTAAAATGGCTAGAGGGATTTGGATGAAATTTGGCACATGGGTAGACCATGATCCGGAGAAAGACATAGGCTACTTTTCATCCTGGATCGCAGGCGAAGTCGCGGGCAATAGCTAGTGTAAAATAAAGTATAAGTATTTCGGCATTACTTCTCATCAGTTAAGTATATAGGTACCTACTTTTACATTTTTGGATTGGATTAGATAAGCAGTTATCATTAACTGCTTATCTAATCTAATCCAAAAACTATTTTCAATATTTTATCTTACATTCTTAGATAAATGGTAGAAAGAAAAATAATAAAATAATGTTGTATGGGTTGTCTAAGAATATCTTCTACCTATTTTTTGTACATACCGGTCACTATCCCAATTAATGATGTAGCTCAAAGGAGGCGGGACGGCTTCTTCCCCTTGTATTTGAGGGTCAGCTATAAACAGTATTTTGGTACAAGTGGAATCATGTTCACTGCTACAATCCAATTCTGTCCAATGTTGCTGTTGAACGAGGTAGGTGAACCATTCGCAGTAGATCACAGCCCCGCAAAATGCCGCTAAGACGTATTTTACAGTCGTGCTATAATAAAAAAGCCATAAAATAAACCATGTGAACTTCAAGAGATGCGAGTTTTTTACTCAATAAGTTGTAACTTTCTTACCTTCGCCTTAAGTACATTATTCCCACAAGTTTGTCGTTTGTTCGTTTTGTAATTAAATTAATTTATTCTACTTCCTTCCATCTCAAAAATTTAAAATAAGAAAAGAAATTATTGAACTCAAAAGTCAAAACAACATTGTACACACTTCATTTTACGTAGAATAAAATTCTAACGATTAGACAAAAGTGATCTAACATAAAGCATGCATGTAAAATAAAAAGAAAATATAGTTTATGATAAATTCTAAGCTAATAAATTAATTACAGGTACCAATTATACTTCTAGTAGCAAATGGTCCTGTAATTTAACTTGAGTTTTCATAATTACAGAGATGCAAAAGCTAGTTGAAACGGAACGTTGAAGATAAATGATTGTTGACATTAGTTGAGGTGCATTCATAATTAAAGAGAAATGATAAAAAGCCTTATAATTGTTTTAGGATAAAATCATATTTGAACTAACTAAATTGCGCATGCACATCTTTTTTTTTATAAAGCTGCTAAATATGCAATTCACATTCACTTTATTTCGGATTAAACCCATATTCGCCTTATAATCTGACGGCATTATTATAAAAAATAAAAATGAACGCTTCTCTATTGCGGCGATTTGACAGGTCAGCTTCGAGCCACTTTTTAGCTTTCTGAGTAGCGTATTTTCATTTTATTTTGTGTTATCCTTTCATTTACGCGTAATAAATAACATATATGTAGTTGTAACAGTAGAGTGATTAGTTTATTAGACTATTTGTAAGTGCACTTACAGTGTTACATAAACAGTAGAGGGCTAATCGTTTCGGCAATCCCGATGCATATAACTACATAGTACGTCAGTGAACGAATGGTGGCATTAAGATAATGGATGTGGATGCTCCTAACATATTAAAAAGGTGTAGCAGTGCACCCTTAATCAATGAGGCTGCTTCTACGACGGCCACATCGCCCACGACGAACGTAGCGCCCAGGTAAAGTAATATGTATGGAACACGCCTCCTACGGGTGTGATATGGTTGTTGCTACGCTGCTTACCTATTTTTGACAGCTGCTGAGGTCGCCAGTGGGTGCTGTGCCCGTATTTAGCGATGTTTGTGTATTATTCACAGTGTATACTATAATATTATCGTCGTTGGTTGGTTGTATATTGTTATGGTAAAGGTGCAGTAGCTTGGCGTCATTTTTCAGTGTTGAGTTGCAGTGTGTTGACAATGTGTAAGTATTGCAGTTAGTGCTGAGCTATCAACTTGATATTGTCCTATATTTTTGTGTTTCATGTTTTTATTGCTTAGTGTAAAAAAAAAATTGCCTCATCTATTTCTTTTATCATGCTCAATTAATTATTTTTCATTTGGTGATAAAAGTGCTAAGTACTGATTTAATGTTTCATGAATTGCTAAGTTGTTGATTGGGAGTTATTAACCACAACACTAGAATAGGTAATGTGCATAAAATAACCTCATTATTACCAGACACTCACTCAACAGATTAATTGTAAAAACTCAACAATGATTCACAATTTATGAATTGCTCATTCTAGCTTCCATACAAGATGTTATTAAAATGCATTTTAACTCATCAACACTTACATTGATCACCATACAACTGAACTATAATATGTTTTTTTTATTGAATCCAATAATGTAAACAAATTGCTTAATGTAAATGGTATTTTGAAAGGCATTATTTCAACAAGATAAGTTTGTATAAAAACAGACTGATGAATTTAAAGATTTTGTTATTTGATTTGACATTTGTTTACATTGTTAGAATATTTATAAAAAATTGTGTGCATAGTTTTTGAGCTCTTTAACCTGTAATCTCCAAAACTACTCTACCAATCATGATAAAATTATACCAAAACATTTATCTTGCACCTTAACTTTCATCATTACCTATTTTAATAATATAGAATCATGATTTATTCTATGAACATCTATCTGACTATGCTATCAGAAAAAATTTCTTGTGATAAGTGTCAGACTCTGATAAATTGTTAGTATGATGTTTTAAGATTGCTTATGATTGTTTATTAAACTTGGTATTTTCCATGAAAAACAACACTTACTATTTTTGTGGAGTTACAGAAATATGTGTATATGTTCTGCTATTTCATCTGGTTAGTAAAATTATGATGTTAGACAGGACAGTGAGATTAGTGTATCACAGTTCTATTAGTGCACACCTTTAAACTTGTTCACATACAATGATTTCTTTTTTCAAATCTGCCATCTCAGGCTTTTTCAAAATGTCTTTAGATATTTCCTGACTAACCATAATAGGGAATATGCATGTATTTTTTTAATATTTTTATTCGATAGTTTACATCGTCAAATAATAGTTAAAAAAAATTCGACGGCACAAAAGCAATTTAAAGTAGTTAAAAAAATGTTTAAAAATGTCCAACCGATCCGGGCTATTTAAACGCCCTCCATTTGGCGCGCTTGGTGTGGTGACGTCACAGTCCGTAAAAACAGACAAGCAACTGTCAAGTCAACGTCAAACACTACTTTTTCTATGAGCGTTTGACATTGACTTGACACTTGTTGATTGACTTGACATTGACATTTTGATTGTTATATCGGATTGTTACGTCACATCCGCTCTTAGCCTTTTCAAGTATTTGAATTACCCACAGTTTTTTTGGACTTTAAAAAAATTAATTTCTCGCTCAAAAATAATTTTTATTCAAAAATATTGATGAAGGCATAATTCTGAAGTAACATAGTTTATAAAAAGAAATATTTGACCCATATTTGAATCACATGCATATTCCCTATTGCTTAGTGACAAAAAACCTAGTTTTAGACTTGTAAGGTAGATTCGTCGTGTGTAGGCACATTTCTGTGTTTTATGTAAGTTTGTTACAGACACGGTGGCACTGCGGTACGGCGCCGTAACCGTATCCCATACAACCGGTGGTTTGCCGTGTCATATACAAGATCACACGATTATTCTGTGGTGCGGGTAAGCGCTCCGGCGCGCCGTACCGTAAAGAAACCGTGTCATGTACTACGTGCCTTCATAGAATAAAGTTATGACCGTTGATGCCTTTCAATACATTATTTCGAAACTTGGTTAGATTGAAAGTTATAATTATAGTTCTTGATAGACAACCCCCTATGACCTCAGTTTGTTTTGTTTCCTGTATAATAAAAATTCTTGAGATTTATAATGATAAACTCTCTGTACCAAATACATTGTATTTTCCTTGCATGCAGTTTGTACATTCATAAGTTGTTTATGCTTCACATAGTACCATGCCAGACTAATTTATTGTATTTAATAGGCTATAAATGTCTGTTAAAGGCTGGCCTATCACCTGTGGGGACAATTATTAACCTATAGATTATAAAAATTGCTGTTGAGAAAACTCATATTGCACATTCATTATACTAAAGTTGGTTTTAGATTTGTGGACTATTAGTTCTCGCCTTTTTACCCTCAGGAACAAGTATTGACTATGTGCTGATAATCCTTAGAATTGTCATTTGAAAAAGGCAATTCCTCTGTGTGTTCATCTTCACACTATGCGACGATATTATCTGAATTTAACAGTATCTAAGAGTCCAGCCCAGATTTTGTAGTACGAGCCAACTGGAACGCCAAACTGTGGTCTTTCTTGCGTATCATTAAATTGGCAACATTTGATGTCGCGGTCGCGTTAGTATCTAGATTGTGTCCGTATTTCATGGTAAAGTAGCTGGTCTCTACGTTGAGAGACCTCTTGCCGAGTTGGGATATCCGTGCATATAATTTGTGAGTGCAATGGCACCACGACCCGTCAGTATATTCTAAAGTGGATCGTGTATATCCGGCGACCTTTCATTGCACAATACAATGGATACATTATCGTCTTTTAAAGCTCTTTCGCACCGAATGCAGCACGATTGCTTTTGACACGTGTATGGCGAGTAAAACGTGCCCCATTGCAAAAATAGGCGAAGATTTTGTACGCACCATACTGCGTAGACACCCATTGATTGATGTGCTGCCCATGTGCAGAGAACCCATGCAATTGCATGGGTTCTCTACATCTACGCGTTCTTCTCGCAATAATTAAACTAAAGGGAGTCTTATTGAAGTGCGACATAAATATCGGGAGAACGACGAATAAATAAAAGGGACGGTGGCGAGCTCGGAAGTTTAGGGTAGTTCGAAGAAATTCGCGGGAGCTAGCTTCAGCGCCGTAATAGTTTGGCAATGGGTAGTCAGACGCTCGGCATTCCATGACTCCACAAAATATAGCCTCAGGTGCAGGAACAGGATATTCGGTTTAGACTATTGCCAAGGTGGTGAAGGTCTAATAGCAGTTGTTGTCTTTTAAATACGGATACCTACTCTGTTGAGCCGATAATTATTACCGTGATTTCATGCAAGTATACTTCTGTCATTTGAAGATCGTGATAGATGATAGCACATTCAACAATAATAGTTGAAATGAAATAGTATTATAAACACTGAGTAATTGTTATTGAATCACGCAACACTGTCCATGTTATTATTGTCTCACGACGAGCGCAATATAATGTATAATGTTATGGTACCGGAATATACGTGTTTTATAAGCAAGTGTGTTTGTGTCTCGCTGTTTATTCAGTATTCAGGTCTAGTTTGGTCTGTGTTGTTCGTTGGGAAATTCCCATAAGCAGCTTGAGGTCTGGGCTCGGTGACTGACGAAAGGCCCGCCCTCCGTCGTGACACGTAAACATAACGGTTTCGCCGAAATCAGGATGTCTCTAAACACCTCTGCTTGCCCCTTCGGGGAATACAGGCGCGATGATTTATGTTTTAATACATTGTTCGCTTATCACCATAGGCATTGCAGTAATTTCCCAGTGTTTCTCATATGGGATTCCGCTGTTAAAGTTAATGGTTGGAGATTCCACGCATATTAGTCTAAGTACCCGGTCGACCGAGCTCTGCTTGGGTGTAAATAGATAAACATATCGTCCATGTATACGGTATACCAACGGTGTATCACATAATCACATACCCGAGGCTGTGAAAATAGAGGAAACTAATTTTCCCAGATATGAAACCTAGCCAGATCGATTTTTCTCCACCTTATATTGCAACTTTCATCGAAATCGTTAGAGCCGTTTTCGAGAACGTGATTACAAATATAATAATAGTATCCTTATCCTTACATATTATAAAACAAACTCCTCCGCCGCGTCTGTCTGTCGTCCTGTTCGCGATAAACTCAAAAACTACTACACCGATTTTCATGCTGTTTTCACCAATGGATAGAGTGGTTCTCGAAAAAGGTTTTGACAGTTTACAGTGAGACACCATTCAAAATAAATTTAATCTCGTCAAAAATAGAGCTTCTGTTAGATAGACTTATGATCCTTTTGTCCAGACTGATACTTGCGTGATCCATTATTGGCTTCGCCTCGATACTGAATCGATCGCTACCATAAAAGACAGACGCGTCCACTGCTATTTAGGTCATCGGTATACTTTGTAGAACATTGCGAGTTCCTCCATAAAAAGAAAATCTTGGACGCTTTATACTGCCCTAACGGGTAATAAAAAATTCGTAATCGAATATCATAAAGTTTTTATCCAGAATCCGGGTAGGACATAAAACTTTTAGTCGTGGAATCTTCCGCAAAGTTGCGTCTACAAACTACTCTTCGTCTACTTTCGACTACCTTCGGCATCTGCGAACTCGAAATCTTTTGTCTTTCGAAGCAGTAGATACTGTAATCCTATCGGCTTGTGAACGTCGCCGTCGGCTTGATTACCAAACAGTAGTAGCAAGTAGCTTTGACTGTAGGGTAATAGTCTTCTGCGGTTTCGACGTAGAGTAACGTGGTTATGATACCGTTATGTATGTACTTAAAAATCATCATTAGCTAGCTAGTCTTAGTCGTAGTGACAGGGCTCATTTTCTTTCGTGGAATCCTGATTTTCATCAATTTTAGGGGCGTAGATAGACAAGAAATTAAGACAGTAAGTAGCTCATGCCGTGTTAAGTAAGACTAGCCAAGCAAGTTTTTAAACGCGTCTGGTCAGATTTCGCCGGATTAACGCTTAGTACCATCACTAATGCAGTCTCTTTTATTGGCCCCCCGTGAAGATGAAGGGACATCGTAACTCTAAATAACATGGATGTTATTTGCTTGTCGTGTCAAAACAATGTTACGAAACATCAGTTCGTTTCCTCTGGGAGGACGAATGCAGCGCCGTAACGTAACGGTAAGCCCATAGCGCACACTATAATTTAGAGGAAACATAATGTGGACTTGTCAGTGGAACGATCATAAGCTCATGAGAAAAGAGGGGAGCCTAACTAACCTCCATAGATATTCTACCGAATTGTTCTATATGTACCAGTCCTTTTAAGTACCTATGTCGATCTCATTGCGAAATATTCCCTGGCTCTCAAAGCATCGTTTCGGGAAGTCTCGGCTTTATAATCTAATTGAGTGTGCCGCCACCGATGCGTTGCTACTCGCTCTCAATTGATGCCAATTCGCTTGCATAGTGGTAGCGTGCAAGATTGCACAAAATTACCATGAAGTAAACACGCCCCGGGAATGTTAAAGATGTTCGTTTTGTAAAACCTCGCACATTTATGGGTAGATATTGAGGAAATTGTTTTGTAGTTGCTACGGGATGCATTGCTTTAAATCAAAGGGGAAAAGAGACGAGATAGGTACCTAAATTTAGAGCTCGCAATTTATTGAAATCGATGGCCAGCCTAGGTGCCAGCGGCAGTGGTGGGTAAAGCACCATAGTGTCAAAGCACAACTCAGAAGTGATAGACAAAGTGACATTCTATCAGCGATAACCGTGATGGGAAAGGCAAAAATGTATAGGACTGACTGTGAGGCTATCGAAAAGCTTATGTCAATCCTGTTGAAAGTCGTTGTAGAAATACGAAACGCTTTCGAAGCGATTGTCACTTTAGTCTAGGCTCTCAGTTTCCTTAAACGGTAAGTTCAGTGCACACGATATTCAGGAAAGAAAGCAGCTCTATTTATAAATACATATAAACTGCTTCCTTGAGTGTCAGTTTCAGTGTATGCTATAGCATACCTACTCAAAACACTGACTGCACAGCCTCAACTGGTGCCGAATTCCCAGCACCCAGTCAATTCGTAAACTCGTCACACAATTTCTATACAGTTGAAGATCGTTCCCTACCTATCATAGCAACCTCTCGCTAAAGCCAGCCTCTTGATAATATTCAGCCAAGAAAGCTAACCTTATTTACAATATTGTTTCAGGAACACGTCGATCTTCAGTATGTTTTCCAACAACAACCTAACGCGCACGCGCAGGCATAGTGGCACCTTTGGACCTGTCACCTCCCCGGTCAACGTAGCCGTGAGTATCTCATTATTATTAATAAGTTAACATTATTTATTGAGGAAGATTGACGCTGGGTCAAAGGTTGTAATGCTGCATCGTAACTAACAATAATAGTTTGTAACGAAAAAAAATATTTGTTGTTTTTTAGGGTTCCGTACCTCGAAAGGAAAAAACGGAACCGTTATATGATCACTCGTGTGTCTGTTTGTCTGTCCATCTGTCACAGCCAATTTGCTCCAAATCCAATGTATATCTGTGACCCAAACACGGATGTGCAATGAATATAAATGAATTTTGAATAAACGGGTCACTTGGGGCGCAAATTAGAAAATTTTAAAAAAGTTTTGCAAACTGTACCGTGTGACATATCAAATGAAAGGGCTTATTACGAGGATCTCAAATATTTTTTTTTAATAATTTTAATATAAATGCTTTTATATATAAAATTAAGAAAATAAAACGAAATACGAAACTACTGAGCGTTAGGCTCAGTAGTAATATTTTATATATAATTTATATATAAAAGCATTTATATTTGACCCTTATCTACGAAACTACTGAGCCTAACGCTCAGTAGTTTCGTAGATAAGGGTCAATTTTCATATATTCTATTTTCTTAATTTTATATATAAAAGCATTTATATTAAAATTATTAAAATTTTGAAAAAAAATATCAGAAAATGGTTCTATACATATGTATAGATTACAGGAAAACCTATAAGAAGTCTATGGTCTTTGTTCTTGGGATGAAATCATTCCCAACTGCGAAACCCTTCATGCGTGGTGGACACGCACTTGGTCGGTTTTTTTTCTTGAGTTAGGTACAAAATTCTAATCAATGCAAAAATCGTTGTATTTGTTGATATTAGATGTTGAATTTTTAGTTATTCATGTGTGTATTTTTATTCCTTGGTTGTGGTTTTTGGCATAAAATATGACCACCCGTCCAGCCGCTGTAAGACATGATTGAGGAAGTATGAGAACCTTAAGATTTTCTTGTGTTCTTAAAACATTAAACTTGACACAATTTTCTAAGAATTCTCTTCTATAACAGGTGCTTATTTGTTGCTACAGAGCTCTTGGGCGCGAATGGCGCCGCGCGTCAACCAACTGCGAGCCGAAGAGTGCGCTGACGTGAGCAACACGCGCGAAGTGGCGCACGAGAGGGAGATACACACGGCCATGCAGATGGGCCAGTCTTGCGAGGACCTGACGCTAGTCGCCGGCCTCGCCAACTCACCCACTAGGACACCTAGGTACTGACCACTGTGTACATATTCAATTATTAATACATACAGATTTTACGATCGCTTCGGAGACCATCGTCTTTCTTCGGAATACGGACGCGCGATGATGAGATCCTTACTAATATTATAAATGCGAAAGTAACTCTGTCTTTCTGTCTGTCCGTCGCGCTTTCACGCCAAAACGACTGAACCGATTTATATGAAATTTGGTACACAAATAGTCTAGAGCCTGAGAAATAGGCTACTTTTTATCGACGTACCACGCGGGCGAAGCCGCGGGCGGAAGCTAGTCTAATATAAAGCTGTTACAACCATGGAAGTACTTTTCTATTTTGTGTTGATCCCGGCTGTCATTCGTTTATTTTTTTTGACAGTTGTTACGGGTCGTCAGAAGCCTGAAAGTCTGACAACCAGTCTGACCAAGGGGTTCGTCGTCGTATCGTATTACCCAGTTACTGGGTTGTGGACTGTGGAGGTCAGATAGGCAATCGCTCCATGTAAAGTACTGATATTCTGCTGCATCCGGTTAGACTGGAAGCCGACCACAATATAGTTGGGAAAAGGCTAGGCAGATTGATTGTTGACTTAGGTATCCACAGAAAGGACAATTTTGATGTCATTGTCAGAGTCCCGATGTTTTCGCCTAATTGAATTAAAGTGTTGACCGTAATGTCGTACTTAGAGCCTTGTCATATCGTCACTTTATTTTTAGTATTGAGGTATGTACGTGAAATATGTTATTTCTGACTTGAACCGGCCACAAAATGTACTTCCAATAATCGAATTTGTAGCATTGATAGTAATGTGAATAGAAATGTAAGCCACCTTTGACAGCTATAATAATGAGTTGATAGGAAGTGGTGAAGGGCTGATTCTTGATGAAAATAACTTTTAATATTTTTTGCTTTGTTCATTGATATTGACCAAGGATTTGACGTCACTTCACCTTTGATGGAAGCAGTTAAAAACAACAAAAATCATCCGTTCCAGGTTTTCACCAGTAGTGTCCCCTTCGCCGACGCGGAAGTACACGACGCGGCGGAGTTTATCGCCCATCGCGATCCGCGCGTCGAGCTTCAGTCCCGTCAGCCGCCCCAACATGCTGCCCGGCAAGCGGCGCTGCGACGAGGCCGACTCGCCGCTCTCCAAACGTATGTGCACCTCCGACAGACTCACGCCCTCCACTCCAGGGACCCCAGACTCAGACTCACTCGAGTGCACCTTCAGACCAGTCTCGCCCCGCGCACAACCCATGAACGAGTGCTCACACGAGTCCACAGATGTCCAAGAAAACCACAAATCTTCAAATACTAGCTAATAGTGTGTAACGTTTATTCTGACAGTTGAAACTTTTGCGTAAATCGTTTCGTTGATATATCTCTTGCCAACTTCGCCGGATTTACCAGTCCAAACTTTTATTATTTGGACTTTTTTTTGTATAGCGTTTAGAATAATAGCTTTTATAAAAATACCATTAAGATCTAATATTCGTTGTGGATAGTTTTACGCAAAAGGTTTCAACTCATTCTTAAACTATGGGTTTTAATAGCTTTCTAATATTGAAGCGTCTATTAGTAATGTGCGTGGAAGTATCGGGAGTTATTATAAACCTAGTATTACTCTTCATAGGGTTCAAATTCGTGTATTTGTTCCGATACAGTAGCCTACCACGTTGGTTCCTAACGAACTTGAAATTATTAACGTAGTTTTATAGGAATGAACTGTAACGCTTGTCTCATAAGGTGCTTGTTCCACTGCATAATTTCATGCATAGATTTTTGTGTCACAGAGAGACATTTTATACAATAAGCTACTTACTTTCATCTAAAATGTTTTCTTGAGGCTGGCTGGAGTCAAAGACAACTTTTTAGAGTTATGAATAGAAATTATATTGAAGATGTTAAAAAAATTACTTAACAAACTTTAAGAGCTGCTTTAGAGCATATAACTGAATAACTTTTACTATGGGACCAACTTTGAAATCGCGAATGAAAAAGAAACAGCTTTCCCATACAGTTTAAAACATAAGGTTTATTATGGAAAAGCAGATCCCTTTTTTCGCGATTTCAAAGTTGGTCCCATTATAAAAATTATTCAGTTCGATGGTCTAAAGCACCTCGCAGGGTCAGTTCAGACCGCGACGTGACGCTGTGCGCACTTTTTAACAACTATCGAACTTATTTTCTTCATGAAAAGGTATAACTTCAGTGCGAGGGTTGACACGTGTCAAAGTACGCTGAGATGCGCGGTACCGCGCAGCGCGTGTACCTTATTCTGTAGTAAATAAATGCGATATTGTATCTAATTATAAAAAGTGCGCGTCGCGTCTCGGTGTGAAACTGATCCTTAAAGTTTGTACAAGTTAATTTTTTTACACTTTATATAATTGTCATTTTTTTCATCCGTTTTCCTTCTCTTTCTTATATCAAAACAAGGCATGTCCCCAGCAGTGTACCAAGTACCCTATGAGATAGACTAAAAGCGAGTGCCCTATTGTTAGCCAAAGCATCCAAAACTTTATTGTAAATATAATTAGAAGCGTTCACGTGTATCGAACGCGTAATGTATATAATTTATATCGTAAGTTAGCGTAGTAACACTCGAAAGCGTGTTGGTATTATTGCAGGAGCGATATCGTCGTGTAGTTTTGTTTAGTCATTGGTATTTTAATATTGTATCTCGTTCGCGTTGCGACAATAAGTTGCGTGCTTTACATTTGGTAAGAAAATAGCTGGTTTTGTGTTTTGGTCGATTTTGTAGGTGCTTTTGGAGATCAGTCGAATATTTCTGTGATTTGAGGTATATTGTCGTGATGTGAAGCGGCTTGCATGGATTCAGAAACACGTAAAATACCATTATTTGCTCATTCACATTTTTCTGTGCAATATTTTTTTAACATCAAGGAAAGAATTAATCCCGGCATTTAATTTTACGTTTTTCATTGCTCAATCATTAATTTTAACTTTCTTTTCAACAGTTTAGATAGTGTAATGAACTAATGATTGTATAAGCACAAATTAACTTCCGTATTACCTCATAAAATGTTTCCCTAGAGCCATGCGAGCCGCATAAATTAATGATTGAATTAATCCGCCGATCGTAATTTAAGTTGTAACCAAACAGTCACCATTACTGAAGAAGAGAACGATTTGACAGACTTTCTTACTTTTGTGTCACCTCATGAATTTAAGGCATATACTAATTATAAAGGTGGATTCACACGTTACGGTTTGATAGAAGTGTCTCATCTGCGCAGGTAGAAATCGACAAACGATAAAGGATTCCTACGTCGTGTAGGTACTAAGTTACAAACTCTAATGTTATGACTACGAGATAAAGCAGCGAATTAATTTTTCCCACATCCCCCATAACTAATGTCTGCTCAAAAGTATCTAATAAAACTGTAAACAAACCCTGTTCAGGGTTCAAATAATCAAAACAAAACACTCAGGGCCTTACCACAAAAACACTTGTTCAACGCGTGTCTAATGTCAGATTTATGTAAAACTCCATACAGAAATGTCATGTTTAAAAGGTGTTTGGGCTAAACAAGTGATAAACGCGGTTTTGTGGTAATAAGGTCAATTTTTAAGTGGCATCTAAATCTTAGATACGTTTTTTTATCCATTTGTTTACATTTTCATCTCATACTTTTGGAACAGATCATAGTTAATTTATTTATGTTGGAGTTTGTAGAGACTGACAAAAAGCCTTTATTTTACATGCGACACTATCTAAACGAAAACATTTCGTTCATAATATGATCAGCTTCAGATAAAACGAGCAGTGGTGGCCCAGTGGTAACGGCCCCGACTTACAAATTGTAGGTCGTGGGTTCGAAGTGTTCAAACCCAGTCAGGCGCTTTACTTTGTGTAAATAATTTCATCACCACTGCTCTCAAAAACGGTGAGGAAACTTGCATGTCCTAGAACCAAAAAATCGAAGACATTGTGACATCTACCAACCCGCACGGGCACGCTTAGTTTACAGCACAGCCCACTCCCTCTCGACGAGAGGCCTGTTTCCCAGCAGTGGGTACACACGGCTACATATCAAGCTATACATTTCCAGTATACGCTGATCTCGCATTGTATAGGATTTCCGTACAATGAGAGGTCAGCTTATACTGGAAATGTATAGCTTGATATGTAGCCGTGTGTACATTATAGGCTGATTATGCATAATGATCAGCATCACATACTTGACAAGCTGAAGCTGCTCTTCCATTCTTTGCGTCAAAGATAGACACTTCTATTGTTTTAAATCCGGCCATGCCTTAGCGTGTCCGTACGATGTGCAATATTTTATATCAAGTAATCCTCCGATATACCGTATAACGTGTGTATCTGCCTAATCAATGCCTTATCTGATTTTTAATATCTTAGGAAATGTGATCTACATATTTTTAGCTCTAGATAACCTAACTGTTATTTACACGATTTAGATCTATGGGAATTGTAACTAAGGGGGGAGTTAGATATGTATAAACTACAACTGTATTGTTGGAGGCATTCGTAGTCCTGTTATTGAGAATAGTATAGTCATCATTGATAAGCGTCTTCTCAATATGCTTGTTTTATTGTCATCTTCGATGCGGGCGTAGCAAACAATGCCAGTAAAAGAATCCGTGCGTCTCTAGACATCGTAAGTTAACATAATTTGTAAAGCTGGCTCTCCAGAGATGAGCTAGAAATTAACGACAATAATGTTGCTTCATTTTTGAAAATGACGCAACAATTTTGTCAGTTTTTCTGATAGTTCACAACGGTTCTGTTGGAAAGCCAACCTAATGTGATCTAATAATCAACACCTCGATATTACTATCATTTTTAATAATTTCCATCTCAATTATTTGTAAATACGTTTCTATATTGATGAGCCCTCTCGGCACCAGAATAATAAAATAATGTATTGTGATAAATTTTGATGTATCAATAGTATTTTTTTTTTTAATTACATTTCGACAAAATTTTCCTGTCAGAAATTAATCAAATTTCTTGGAATACCTCACGGTTGCGGTCGTGACCCAGACATGCATTTTGTTAAATAGTTTTGTGCTATGTATATAAGTTGGACCACGTTTATGCCCACGCCATCTTGTCCCGAGCGTGATTACCTATGAATATAAGTAGGTATTGTTTCGTAAATTTTTTGTATGTATTAGTCAAGACGTCAGGTTTGACTGCTGGAAAACCATTTTGTTTTCAAGTGTGATTAAATCACAACATGAATAATTTTCTTTGTTTTATTTCAAAGCGCATGATTATCTGTTACAACAGAGGGGCAATTCCGGTAATTTTTAAGAATATTCGCATCTCGATCGCAATCTGTCAAAAATACAATCAATTTACCAACATTTTTGACAAGTTTTGTGACTTGAGTGTGAACGTTTTTTATGTACGAGAATTAGCCTTCTGGTACTACGCGTTTAACTTCGTGAATGTTTAAGGCGTTTTCTCGCTCCTATATCAATTAAAAACATATTACCAAACCAAAATCACTTTTATTTACACGTCAGTTTTACATCAATCTTGTATAATTAGACGACAAATGTTATAAGTAGAAAACAGTTTTCAAAGTGACAATTATTCTAAAACTTATTATTAAACGAACAACATTATTATAACATTCCAATATTTTGTACTCTTTAAAATGTGATAAATTACAAAACATATGACAAATGATGCGAATAATCTCACAATAATTACTATGTAAATTAATTATATTAAAACATTACAAAAATCCATTAATAATAATTATAATTAAAAGAGTATTAGCAAAGCTTGCCAAGAATACGTAATATTATGTATAAAAACGTTTTCACATCCGGCGCTCGTTGAACCTACACAGTACCGTCGTGGACATAAGTGTTACTGCAAGTACGGAATATAACCTAATATAAAATCTAGAATGATGAGACTATGATTAAAACAGTAATAATGAAATTCATTTTGAGTCATGATGATTTTTTGCATAACACTTATGATCGCGACTGTAGAGTCCAGGCTTACGATTCCTAAAGATTCAACAAATCCTAGTCTTATAATCCTAAGCATTGCATATTTACCGTAAAAGCGAAAGCACTCATGTACAGAACATACACTTTGACAACTTTCAAACTAGTTACGCGTTGAGAATACAAATCTCAGTCCCGGAAATTATCTATCAAAGTGTTACAATAGTTGTACAGTTTTGATAAATATACATTTTACATTAGCCGATTTAACACCCATAATTCACTATAGGAAGACAGCGTTATTCTAATTAAATAATAAGCAGCGAGGCGGAAGTAAAACAATATTGGAATGTGGATTTTAGGCATTGATTTTTGGTAAAAATTCTATTGAGGTTAGATAGGACATGACGGGATTTTGGTTTGAGTCTTATTCATTTTATTCAAACGCATTTTGTGGAAACTTAGTTTCTCCGTTCAACTGGTGTTATTTATTGAGGATTCATCCTCTAGTCAAATGTTCCGAGTTTCGTTTGCCATACATAGCAGTATATGGCACATATTTGACAAAATTAATTAGTCAGCTAATCCTGACGCTCCTTTCGATCATGTCACCAAACATTTCAGTCTTTAATACATTAATTTACCGAAAGTAAATAAACTTCGCATAAACAACTCATACCATAGTCTATAACGCTTAACAATTCGTGCGCTTACACAAATTTTAAGGCGAAAGCTTCAAGGTAGCCCACGGAATTCTAATTTTCTTTCGTTTTTTGCAATTTGCAGGTATCAAGTATTATGTTGATTAAAATATGATTCCCGACCATAATAAATATGGATTTACAGAATTATACTCATTAGAATCAGTAATACAACTCTCAAAGTTAATATAATCCTATTGAATTACAATTTCATGAAATCATGACATTTGAGGATTATTCTAACATATGGAATTGTATTGTTGATTTATAATTCGGTAAAGCCATATTTGTTACGATTGCGAATCATATTTTATTCAACATACAACCTGACACTGACCTGCAAACTGCAAAAAACGCAAGAAAATTGGAATGTCACGGCTACCTTAGCGCATCCCCCTTAATTGATCTAGTTTTTCCACTACCTACACACTCATCTAATGGCAGTGTTCTTATCTACTTGGGTGGTTATCCCAAGGAAAATTGTCTAGTTTAGTCAAACTACTTAAAAATAAAACGTAGCACTAATGAGCCAATGTGGCACCTTACATTTTACTGGTCTTTTTAGATGGCTGTCTTTGTAGCTCGCTCAAGGGCCCGAATTTTGGTCAGTTTTGATTCATATCTCGTGAACGAGCTACACGCAACATTGGAAGCGTTCACACATCTTGAAATTAGACAGCACTTAACAATAATTAAGTAACACAAGTTATTAATTGCGAATTCTTAGTCTACGGCAGCGCGGACCGAGTTCAGTCTGACGCAAGATCACTTTTGAATTTGTCATTTTAAATTATGTCTAATCATAAACTCTAAAATAAATTGTTAATTCTATTAATCTATAATAAAGGCACAGAATTCTGTCCATTAAATTCATAAACCTTTTAACTGAAAAAGTTAAAATTTTACTAAAACAAAATATTCAATAATCCAGATTTACTAATCGAATACATTTTTACATTCAATCACAAGTGAAAAAGTTATGCTAACATAAGAATAAGAAACCTTGTTAATGAAGCTAGAAAATTAAACAACAACAAAAGAAATAATTACATAAATACGAACACAGAGAAAGCGTGAATTTTATTTACATTGCAACTTGAGTCAGACATCGTTCGTCCACTAGCCTCCAAATAATATACACACGACTTTACAAATGTATTTATTAGAAAATTTGGACCCACCTTAGTATTGTCTGTACAGCATGTAAAGCGCCACATGGTTTACCTCAGCTGGAGAGCACCGAGTCTTCGACGAGAGGTACCTTGGCGACTTCGAAGAAGATCGTGTGGGAGTACTTGTTTCTGACTGTGCTGATGGCGGATTTTGGCTTCTTGTGTAGCGTCGCGTTCTGAGCAATCGCGATGTGGAGGATATCCTTGACTGCGTATCCTACGAAACAAAAGATTGAAAGTGAACTCCAGGCAAAATCATTTCATTTGGACATTCGCAAATTTTTCTGGATCTAGCCAAAAATAGCTAGCGAAGTACAGTATAACATAGGCCCTTCTGCCTCACCACTTAGTTTCCCTCAATATAACAATAAAATGTAGTTTAAATGTTGCTGCTTTGAAGCTGTTGGACAAGTCTAAGTATATCTTCATCATGAAACTGCTCACTATTCCAAAAAGGTCTTCCACCCCAGGCATGAGCGCAGTTCGCATGTGTTGGATCATTCGGTTCCCTACAAAATGGTTGAGCTGGATGGTGCTGATCCACGTGTCATGTTCGTGAACGGGCGCTGTCAGTTGAGACTGGTCATCTCTCATCTGCCAGGGCTTATTTTTAATCTTATATCTTGAATTGTTTTTGATTATTTTTCATTTGAAATTGTTCTCACATATAGAAGCACCAAGAATACTGTACCCAGGATTTTGTAATATCTATATCCAATTTTAAAAGAGTGTCCTTGGAGTTTCTTGCCCGTTCTTCTCCATAGAGATCTACGATTTGGAATGGGCAACTAGCTTCAACTTTTTGACTAACTGACCGATTCTTTGACAATTCAAAAGTGCCTGTAAATGGTTTAATTGAAATAAATGCTTTGAGTTTGAGTTTGAGTTTGAGTTCGCTCTCAATGTCTGAACTATTAACTTAATATTCTGTGAAATCCTCCAATACCTGTATAATACTGTAGGGTAGGCGTCCAGTGTCCGATAGACTTCATCCTGAGCGCGAGGTAGAGCGCGGCGGCGGCCATCTTGCTGTCCGAGTATTCCAGGAGGCTGTACTCCAACAGGCACTGTTCGAGGACGAACCGCGCCAGGGTCAGCGTCGGCATCGACACTCTTGCGCACTGGAGAATAATCAACGGAGGATTTTTTTAAATCAAAGTTTTCTCTTTCTCAGTACAAAGCCGCCATCAACGTTCTTGAATATGATAGATTGTAGCTAGTATAAGTTCTCACCCTGGCGTATCTCCTGAGGAAGCGGTAGGACAGCGGGATGCCGAGGTCGAAGTCCACGACGCGCAGGATGTTCATCTCCATCTTGAGCAGTTGGCTCAGTGTGTACGCGCCGTCGCAGATGTACAGGAAGTCGTCAACAAGAGGGGGGATACGCTCCTGTTACGATGAACAAATATTATGGCATCAGGTCACGGTATGATCTTTGAACATCTACCAGAAGCAGCTAATCTCTTGACAGAAACTGCAGCTAGTGTGAGATATACAATTGATTAAGCAAGGTTTATAGGTATACAATAACTGTATACTAATGCAGTAGGGGTTATGGCCACTTATGGCTATGTAACAGGCCAGCAGAGTAGTCTAGTCCCTCTATTCAGTTCTGAACATCCTAGTTGCAAAATCTATCACACCAAATAATAAGAGGAGTCCATAAATCACACAAAACCTAGTTCTCCAAAGACTAATTTTCCAAAATATGTTTATTGAATTTTCTACAGGTGCAACTCACGTCAAACTTAGAAGCAATAAACAATGCAGAAGCTCCGAGCAACTGCAGTTCTTCCTTCGAGAGATGGTCCTTCTCGGGCTGCGTCTTGGTAGACCGCGTGAGAAACAGGTCCACTAGCTTCACAGCCAGGTATAGAGTCTCGTGGTTGAGCTCGAAGCTCTCCTGAACCTCCACCATCCAGTCCACCAGCAGTGCCCGCATCCAGGAGGTGATTCCTTTCATCCGTTGCAGGTAGTCGTCGATGGGGAAAAGGCGCTAAAATGAAGAGATGGGAGTTAGGTTTCAATAAAACACTACCAATGTACAGGTCGCCGCAGGTCGACCCGCGAAAAAATCACGTCTTCGCTACACAACTTTGCTTTATCTATATTTTTTTTAATGTTTGCCTACACTGTCCCACTGCTGAGCAAAGGCCTCCCCTAAATATTTCCAAACATCGTGTTCCAGGGCCACCTCGACCCACGCGTACCGCAAGGGTTGGACCTTGCGGTACGCGTCTAGATCGTCTCGCTATCTCCTCCTGGGCCGGCCTCGGCAGCGCCGTCCATCGTCAGGCACCCACCGTGTAGAAAGTTTATCTATTAGAGCTTTATCTATTAGTGGATTTTAAAGATGCGCGATCCTACACACATACTGCTGGCTGCTGCAACTGAAGATTAATCGCTTTCTCAATTTGGCGCCTTTATCACTAGCCCATAATAATTAGTCTGACTGCCTCTTTGGTCTAGTGGTTGCAAGCGCTGCTGCTAAGCCTAAGGTTTTGGGTTCGATTCCCAGGTCGGGCAGTGTTATAGGGTTTTTCCACTTGGAATTGCTCAGTAGCAGGAGTCTGGATTTGTGCCCAGTTGATGGGAATAGGCTCGCCACCTATAGGCATGATGTTATTTGTATGTGTGTGCGTAATATAGAAATCACTGGCTTATCTACGACATGAAGTGGTATAAACATAACTTGTACCACATTTTTTTTGCAATCTGTAATAGATGTAAATAGATGTGCAGATGAACTTATGAACAAAAACATTGTCTGTGGCGTATAACTGCAAAATTCTAACACAGAATCTATTAGATACTATACTTACTTCTCTGCTCTTCAAATAGTTGAATATATCCATAGCATAGTTGGACACCTGGTAAGGGTCAGTCCAGTTCTCCTGGTCGAAGTCTGGAACATCAGTGGGCGGCTTGTGAGGGACCTCTGTCTCTTCATCCAGGGACCGGATTGTGTCATCGAGGTTCACCTTGTCTAGTTTCTCGCTAATTGTCTTGTACTCCTCCTTTGAGGTTTCTGAGGGGCTGCTAAAGAGATAGTAGTGATCAAGTAAAAGAAAGACAATTCATGGCAAGGTTGAGGAGGTCAGTGCTTTTTAGTATGAGAGTAAGCACAGCTAAGCAGGGTTCTGATTTATTTTTTACTATCTTATGCTGTCCCACTCCTTGGCAAAGGCCTCCCACCACTCTTTTTTAATATTGTTAAATAGAACAAGACTATGTTAAAGGTATGAGACTTGTTCCATGACATACTGTAACAGCTAAATTACTAAAGATTTTTATAGCATTATTCATGAAAGTTGAATACTTAAATGCCAAAAAACGTGTGTGAATGTGTTTATATTAGGAACAAAATCACCATGAATGTGATTGAAATTTGTTGGTAAGTGGGTCATTCAATTAAGGTCATAGAACATCTGGGACATAGGAAACAAAAAATAATTATAGGAGAAGTTATTTACCATATCCATTGATGCTTGTTTAAAGAATAAACAAATGTGAACCTTCATAAGAAAGGGTTTTATATAAAAATAAACTCGGAATACAGGTAAATGTAATGAGGAAAACAGACTGGTTACTAATAAAATTGAAAACAATAATATTCCTCTTCCGTATTCATATACAGTTCGATTCAAACTTCATGGCGGCTCGGAACATGACGCGAATTGCTGCGCAGTAACAATTTCATGTATCAGCGATTAAGGGGTACTGCGCAGCAAGTAGCTAACTTCCGAATATCTCTAACATTCAGGTGTAACAACTGTGAAACATTGGCCCCATAGTAAAACTGCTATAGTCATGAGAACATACTCTTATTATGTAAATAATATCACCTTGCAGCCTATAAATATCCACTAAAAACATAGGCCTCCTGAAAACAGTACCTTTAGCATGAGAACATTGAAAATCTGCTGTGCAATCAGCTGCGAGATAGGTAAAATATGGTGTTATGTGCTAATAACAAAGGAGAAACTGGTGCTTATCCAGGTTGAAACAGTATGTTTCAAACAAAAATATAAATAGCCCTCATTCCTAGAAGGGAGAGGTGTTCCTCAGCCTCTCTCTGAAATAAGATTAGTAAGAAGACACTAGGTGTTAATAAAAAATAAATAAAAACTAACGTAGTTTCTAAAGCTGTCATATACAGAGATGGTTCAGACACATCACTCCTTGCAGATTTCACAGAGTTCTGGCTCTGGTTCTGATTGAGAGTCGACTTGTCTTTCTTCTCCACAAAGTTCTTGAGGATGCCATTCTGTGCCCGTGTAGCCACCGGCTTGGGAGGGTCCTTAGCAAAGTGCTTCTGAACTGCATCTATGGCATTTGTGGCCACTCTCTGCAGTGTCTTAGCTTTGGAGGTCTTAGTGTTCAATGTAGTTGTCTGTGGTTTGATGCTCTAAAAGTGAAGGACTTGGTTAATTTTGTTTTACATAAGGGCTTTATTCATGAACAATGATTAAAGTTTAGAACCATTTAATTAAAGTCAGAAATGTATGACAGTTGCTAATAATTATTGAAATTTAAGTAACTTTTATGAATAAAGGGGTAAGAGAGGATTAGACAAGGATTTTAAGCAGCATGTTTCAAAGACTAATGTAATAGAATGATACATAATAATGTGTAATGAATACTTGGGAATTAAAATGTAGTTTTTTTAAATATATTATATAGTCTTAAGTTAATAAAAGAAAACATAGTAAGAACTCCTTCTTGTTATAAATAAAAATTATTACTACAGGAAATTAAATTATGTATAGTTCATAGATAATAATAAAGTTTTAAACTTTGTTATCTCTATGCAACATTTGGTTGACCTTGGCCCTATTTGCTGAAGTTTTATTAGGCACACAATGATTTAACTCAAAATGTCCAGGAAGCTATGTATAGTTAAATACTTTGGTCACCAACCAAGTGCATAAAATGACATTCTGTCAGCAAAAAGTTTTGGAGGGAAGGTTCATTGACCCATATAACACTTGCAAATTCCATTGTTATTATTAGAAAATTAAACCACATGGATTCTAACGATTTATCACCGTCGTAAACGCCCATGTAATTTTATTACAAGGGGTAGAAGTACCCTCGACTGATATTGTTAATAAAAATTCGAGTAAAACCTTTACAGTTGGGAGCATTTTGCTCTCCACAGTAACCTTCTTCAGCCCCATGACTTTGTCCTTGTCCTGGAGGGCGCTGGTCTTGTTGAAAGCGTTGGTGATGTCCCCAAACGCCGCTCGCTTGGCCGTAACATCTTTCAAAGGACTATCAGCTTTCCTCTTATTTGGAACTTTCAAAATATCCTTGTGTGTCTTCAGAGAAGCCAACTGCTTACTCCTTGTCGTAATACCATGCCCCAGTAATCCATTCAAGTTCTCATTGACGCCGATCGGCTTCGATGCCAACCTTGTTGGCGCCATTATGGAGGAACTGAAACAATCCCACAATAATTATCACGTGCACTGATTGACGTGGTAAAATCACACGGTTAACAATTATCTAACGGTCCCTCATAGGAAATTACAACGTAAACGTAAACAAGCGTTTCAAAATCGTCCCGTCTAACGACTGAAAATGGAGGCAAAACAAGCGAACATCGACATAGCGTCAAACGGTTATCTAACGTTATTTTTGTACTCACATTTTATTAAACGGCAGTGGCCGTTTTGATTGAATTGTGGTTACTTTAGAAGTTGCACGGCCTGATATTAATTCCAAAATGATAATTTTTTATCTAAATTTTAAGTTAAATTCAACAAGACACCGGACTCGTGAAACGTCTTCAAAAACCGTTGAACTACTTTAAAATTTTATTGGTCCAACGGTAAACCAATGGGGAGGGAGGATGCAAATTTACGTTCCGTTCTACTTTTGCGCTGTAATTGCAAAACGTTACGTGATGATTTGATGATGAAAAGTGAAGAATAGTTCCTCTGTTTACAAATAAAGTATGCCGGGGTGGTTTATAATATTTTAGGACACTAATATTTATTTAGATAATGGTATTCAGGTGCATCCGGTTTGACTGAAAGCCAACCCCAACATAGTTGGGAACAAGCTAGACAAATTGAATTAATATTTTTATAAGCAAAGTATTTATGCGATAGTTTTTTGTATTTTTTTGTATTGATAGTTTTTTGCATTACGAAAAAAACAATATAATTTGATTAAATGTTTTCCTTCTTCTTGACTGCCTTTTTGGTCTCGTGGTAGTAAGCGCGATTGCTTTAACTTGAGGGGTCTTCCTAACTCCCTGGATTCGATTTCCAGGTTGGGCAAAGAGTTATTGGTTTTGTAAGAGGATGTATTTAGTTGAGCTAGATATCTAGCAAAATATGTGTATACTCGAGGAGCTCGTGGCTAAGTAATACCAGCCGCATGGGTCGATCCATCAGGTTAAGCTACGCTTGTCGGGGTTGGTCCGTGGATGGCGTGGTTGACATAGCGAGACTCCTCTGTGCCTCGGAAAGCACGTTAGGTAGTTGGTCCCGGTCCCAGCTGTCATTCGTGGATCTTTGACAGTCATTACGTGTCGTCAGACAGAAGCCCGAAAGTCTGATAATCAGTCTTACCAAGGGGTAGGTATTGTATTACCCAGTAACTGGGTTGTGGAGGTCAGATAGGCAGTCACTCCATGTAAAATACTGGTATTCAGCTGCAGCCAGTTAGACTGGAAGCTAACCCAAACACAGTTGGGAAAAGGCTAGGCAGATTGATTGGGATAGAGGTGTGACATCACATTATATTGAATGTGGCGCCCTATATGAGAAATAACGTAATAAAAAAATTAAATAAAAATTTAATGATGCCATGATGGTTATCAATTGAAAGATGTCAAATATATTTATATTATAACCCCAAAAAAATTAAATATAAATATTGTAAACCCAACTACGACAAAAAAATCAACTAAAAAGCTATACTTACCGAATATGTATCTATCTCTCTATCTATCTCTCTATCTTCTATGTATGATGTCTTGTTTATAGCTTAATGTTGAATTTTCGTCGTAGTTGGGTATTGGTTTTGTAATTTTTATTTTTTATTTTATGAGAATTATTTTCCATGAAATGAATATAAAAAAACTTTAATTGATTCGTCAGTTCGTCACGATGAATGGAACGTAAATGTCAATAGAACAAAGTATCTCTGACGTTCCAGTTTCATTTCCTTACAGGTTTAACATTTTTGCATAAAATATTTTATTAGCTTTTTAGAATAATTATATACATTTAAAAATCTAACAGTCAAGTGCTTTAAAGTATGGTTAAATACGTGATAAATACATATTTAAACGTGATGTTAATAGTTCTTTCGATCTTAATTATTCATTTTCAACAGTTTTACTAACAGTAGACTGCGATGATAATGCTCAATAAAGTGACACTGTTCTGCAACGAAACGCGTTTGTTAAGTTGTGGTCATTGTACTCTCTGTTTTGAGTTTTAATCAAAAATAATAAAAAGTGTTATCAAAATAATTGTTTTTATAAACCTCATGAAAGTATTACAGTGCCTGTAATAAAAATGTTGGGTGGAGTCAAGCTGAAAGTATCGTTTACCCATGAAAAGACTTGTTTCGCTTATATCAGTCCAAAGTACAGCACAAACAATGAACAGGTGAGTATTTTGACCATTTAGTGATTAGATAAAGCCTTGACCTTACTACTGTGTAAATTCAAAACACATTAATTTTGATAAGTAATGCTCATTATTGAGGTTAGAATGTTGTTTACTTCTATACAAATATTTCTTATGTTTCAAGTACCTTCTATCTCTTTGTTTCCATTGTTTTTGTTCTAGCAATGAAGTGCAAGGAAAACATATTCCACTGATTATACATTCGTTCATACTTTTAACACTACTTATCAACACTGTCTTTTCCAAAACTGGCCTTGGCCCTATAAGCAGTAACATAATTATCGCGAATAGCTCAACACAATATTGTTAAAATAAAGGATTTAAAAAAAAGTTTGGCTTCTGACTAGAATTGTGCAATATTGTTGCAGTATGATGATTTTGTATAACTGGAAATATGTTGTGCGTACATGCATATGCTGCAAGCAGTATTGCCTTGCCACACATCATGTCCCTGCATTAATTTTTTGCAACTTTTGTGAAGTTATGACTCTGAATGTATGTGCACAATCCAATAAAATCTCAAATCTAAACTCATTTATTTACATAAAATGTGTTAGGTACAACGGATCATCATCTGCCTAGCCTTTTCCCAACTATGTTGGGGTCGGCTTCCAGTCTAACCGGATGCAGCTGAATACCAGTATTTTACATGGAGCGACTGCCTATCTGACCTCCACAACCCAGTAACTGGGTAATACGATACCCCTTGGTTAGACTAGTTGTCAGACTTTCGTGCTTCTGACGACTCGTAACGACTGTCAAAGATCCACAAATGACAGCCGGGACCAACGGCTTAACGTGCTTTCCGAGGCACGGAGGAGTCTCGATATATGAAAATGGTCACCCATCCACGGACCAACCCCGGCAAGCGTAGCTTAACCTGATGGATCGCCCCGGGCGGCTGTTATTACTTTGCCACGAGCTCCTCCTTCGAGCTCCTTGTGTTAGGTACAACAGATGTTACATATAAAAATTTAAAAACACATTTTAAATTCTTAACAGAGACTAGGTATTTGTCAAAATTATAATTTTGTCATTTATTGGCTGATTCCAGACTCAATGCGTCCAAGTACTATGCCGTGACAAGCAGATCCTCCTATGGGTGGTGTTCAACAGCGGTGTCCCAGAGGGCCACATAGCCTGCAACCCCATATACAGCCGGATGGTGGGGCTCGAGGAGGCAGCAGACGTGTTTGTGTCTCCGTATGCTGATATAAAGGTGCTGGAAGAGCTGTACGTTGAGACTGATAGTCCTGATGATCAGGAGATTTTGGTAGGTTATGCATTTGTTTGACTGCAAACTTTTAGGGTCTCTGCACATGAGCCACTGGCATATTTCCTGTAGTTTTCAGCCACAAACGCCGCGGCATTTGTGGCTTTCACGTGTGGCCCGTGTGCGGCGAGTCCATATAAAATTTATGAAAACTACAGGAAATATGCCGGTGGCGGCCTTTTGTGGTTGTGTGCGGAGACCCTTATAAAAATGCTAAATGTGGTGATAGTTATTAAGGCAATTTCTCATTTTAATATCACTCTCAGTTAAGTATAAAATTGTCATCACTGTATAACCCTCCTTTTTGCTTTGCCATAGTCAAAAATAACATAATAATAACATATAATTTTGTTTGTGCAGTATAAACAATTTTTCTTACGTCTTTTTTTTATTTATTTAAAATTGATACTTATTTAGTTTTGGAAAAGTGAGTGCTGTCATGACACTGTATGAAGCTGTATTCTCTTTAGATTCATTGTTTACCTTTACTCATAATATTTTTAAATATTGTATTACATCTTAATCATAAGCAGATTAGATAATGGTATTGTTTACTTCATCACAATTCTAAAGTTTTAGGTGGTGAAAAACAGTTTTATTTAACACATAATTTATTTATTCCAGGAACACAATACAGAGTTACTTCAAATGCGGATACTAGATCAACTACGTCTAGTAGTAGCCAATCAAAAGACAGTAGTTTGGATATCAGCATCGTTACCAATAGTTTTCACACCTAAACAGACAGGCATTCTAGTCAACCATAGTCAAATCATTGTCAAAATCGATGCTTTCAACAGCATACATAAATACCCTGCTCCAACTATTAATATCCCTAAAGAAACCGAGCATTTTAAAAACATTGGTACTATAAACAAAGGAATGCTAGCTCCGTACTTAAATGTACCAAAGAAATTAGTTCTAAGAGCAGTCCCTATTGACAGTGATGGGAAAAAAAACTTGATACATCCCTATACAGTATTTATCCATGAAGATTTTATTGAAGAAAAGTTTAAAGACTTGACCATAATTTTATCTACAATGACTAATATACCGTCTATCCTAAATGAAAGCGATGATGACAGTGAGAACAATAATATAGCAATCAATGATGTTTGTGTAGAAATAGTTCCCATAGACTCTGTGATCTATAGAAGTTTGTGTCGAGAAGTACACAACAGAAACATACCTACAGTACTTATACCAAAATCGTTGAATGCCATAATTAATATTGAAAATGGAATGAGAATAATTTTTACTCTAATAGGAGATAGCATAGACCAACCTGACCATATAGATATAGTGACATATTCGGACCAAAAACAATCAGACCAGGATGTCATGGAGAGCTTCAAGAACTGTGTCATAAGTAGCACACATTCTGGCAAAAAGTTCTTAATTAACAACGGACTGATAAAACAGAATACTGAAATAAGTACTGGCTTTATACAATTTAAATTAAAACCAGAGAAACTGAAATTCACCATGTTGAATTCAGAATCATTTAGAAACTGTACCATAGCTGCAAAATGTTTGAATGATACGGACATGGCATTACCAAAAGCGGTGATTTCGAAACTTGATTATGACTACAAAATTTATTGTAGAACAATGAAATCTATGGAGTCTTTGGTTGAGAAAGTTTTGTCACATGTTAACTTTGAGATACACAGAGAGGCGACTTTCAAAGGTGCTTCAGAAATTAAGAGTAATGTTTTAATTACTGGTAAGTGTAATATTCAAGAATGCAAAATTCTAAACTGTTTTGTTTATTTTACATAATCAGCCTATAATGTTCCCACTGCTGGGACACAGGCCTCCTCTCTTCGAGAAGGAGTGGGCCGTAATCCACCACGCACGCCCAGTGCGGGTCGGTAGATGTCACATGTCTTCGAATTTTTTGGTTCTAAGACATGCCGGTTTCCTCACGATGTTTGCCTTCACCGTTTTGAGAGCAGTGGTGAAGGAATGATTTACACAAAGTAAAGCGCCAGTCTGGGTTCGAACCCACGACCAACGACTCGTAATTCCGGCCGTAGGGGCCGTTACCACTGGGCCACAACTGCTCTCTTGTTTATTTTGCTTATCATAATTTGCTGTTAAACACATTTCTAATTTAGTCATTTAATTGTAACACCCTACAAGCCTTTTTTCTACTTCTCTATTTCCAATTTGTTAGACCATATCAAGACTAATAATAAATAACCCCACAAACTATATAATACAGGTCTAAGTGGCACAGGAAAATCTTCATTCTGCCAAATAATCCAGAAGGAGTTGACAGTGTGGTCCCATATTCTCCACTGTCGGTCCCTCCGAGGTCGTAAGGACATTCCTGAAGTCCTGGGCAAGGCCATCCTGATGTGTCAGGAACATAGCCCGGCTGTGCTGATATGTGATGACGTGGATTCACTGGTGCCGCCGAATATGGAAGGTGCTTCGCCTCAGGATATTGCTTATTATCAGAGGTAAGATCGAATATAGATTTTTTAACCCTGAATGAAATATGCTGTATGAGAAATAATCAGTTAGTTCTAGTTTCCGTAAGCAATTTTTTAGATAATTATAGGATTAAAGTGTTTCAAGTGCTTGCACAGATTAAAAAAGCTTTTTTTTTAAAAAAATGCAGTGATGTACGCAAATAAGTTTAATATTTTGCAAATAGTTTGCAATGTACGATTAGATTACTAATACCTGTATCACAATCCAACTCCAGATGCCTTCTGAATAACCAATCGGTCTTAAAAAAAAAACATCCAAAGTCTGTTAAATAGAATTTATCTCGTACTTACGGCCTATTCAGACACTTTGAAATAGGCCTTTACCACAGATGAATACAGATACTTTATATTATACCTACCTTACTCAATCCTTACTAATATTATAATATTTAATATTATAAATGCGAAAGTAACTCTGTTTGTCTGTCGCGCTTTCACGCCAAAACGACTGAACCGATTTCAATGAAATTTGGTACACAGATAGTCTAGAGCCTGAGCAAGGACATAGCCTACTTTTTATCGACATACCACGCGGGCGAAGCCACGGGCGGAAGCTAGTTTAATATAACTACTTACGTTTTCCTTCGCAGGTTAGCAGTAGTTATAAAGCACCTGCTACAGACTTGTGCTGGGGTGTGTGTCCTGATGACGTCACTAAGTATGAAGGATCTCCATCCAACGTTGAGACAATTTAGCGGAAAACCATTGTTCACTGCTCAGTTCGATTTGCCGGAGTTGGAAAAGGTTTGTCACAGTCAAATGTCAGTCAGCCGATTCTGCAGCGCATCAGGGATGTTCGCCGAGTCGCAAGTAGACAGTTTCTATTCTACTATGCGAAAACGGTGTGCATCCCTGGTGCGCAGGGTTCGGGCTAGCGCCAGCGGCATCCTGAGGGTTGTCGGTACCTGAACCATTGCTGTATGGTTCACATACTGAGCAATCGAAGTCTTTAATTCTGTTCTGTATAGTTGTGTATTTTAATTTCGTTTAATTGTGTGTTAATTTTGTCATCTCTGTGTCTATGTCATGACCCTTTTGTTGGTCGAAAAACGCTTTTTTTTTTACAGTATTTATAATGTCAAAATCAAGACTTGTGTTTGTGATATCCATGCATTCATCGATGAAGTTACAGGATGATTTTTTTACATGGCTAGGGTGAAAACCAAAATTATGATGGATACACAGCCACGCGGTCAAACGATTCAGCAGAGCTTGATTTGAGATAAATTTTGAATCTCTTTTTTATTGTCAGGCCTGTTCATTGGACCGCTTTAATTCGCATTTCTGTGTTACTAAGCGTGGCTAAGTAATAACAGCGGCACGGGTCGATTCATGAGGTTAAGCTACGCTTGCCGGTGTTGGTCCGTGAATGGGTGACCATCATTACATACCAAGACTCCTCCGTGCCTCGGAAAGCACGTTAAGCCGTTGGTCCCGGCTGTCATTCGTGGATCTTTGACAGTCGTTACGGGTCTTCAGAAACCCGAAAGTCTGACCACCAGTCTTACCAAGGCGGATCATATTATTGGGTTGTGGAGGTCCGATAGGCAGTCGCTCCATGTAAAATACTGGTATTCATCTGCATCCGGGTAGACTGGAAGGTGACCCCAACATAGTTGGGAAAAGGCTAGGCTGATATATCTGTGATACTAAGCAATACTATTTACTTGTGTGGAGTGTGGACTATACTTACTTATCACTGTATTTTTAGGTAGACAGAACCGAGTTATTCAACCATTTACTAAACGATAAGATTCGTCAAGAGTTCGAAATAGAAGACGATGACGTCATCAAGCTAGCGACGGACACCGCCGGGAGTAATGTCAGAGATATCATCGACTATTTGAACAAGAAAATATTTAAAGCCGTGAAGAAGAAAAGTAAGTGAATTTTTTACTCGACAACACAAGTTACGTCTTCAAATTAGTACCTTGGCAAACTCCGCACACTCGTAATTTCTACATCTTTTAATGCGTAAATAACGCAAAGCAACACTGGATCTCAAAACTGTTTTTTTATTGTACTAGCTGCGCCCCGCGGTTTCACCTGTATAAGTCTGGACCCGTGGAAATATCGGTATAAAACTATATACCCATGGTCTACCCATGTGTAAAATTTCATCTAAATGCTTCCAGCCGTTTTACCGTGAAAGCGAAACAAACAAAATCACTTTCACATTTATAATATTAGGTCTTTACCTATGAAATTGCCGTTTTGTATGAAAAAATTTAAACAAATTTTTTCATGTATTTTTTATTTGTATTAATCGAAGTAATCACCCATGCAATCCATGCATCTTTGCCAACGCAGTGGCAGTTTATTGATGCCCTTCTTAAAGAAATCAGCTGGACGGGAGGCAACAAATTCTTCAAAGGCATTTTGTACTGCCTCTCGGGTATTGAATTTTTTCCCCGCCAAGAAGTTATCCAAATTCTGGAAAAAGTAGTAGTCTGTAGGCGCAAGGTCTGGTGAGTAGGGCGGATGACGGAGAGCCTCCAACCCCAGTTCTTGCAACTTGGAGACCGTCTGCTGTGCAGTATGAGGTCGCGCGTTGTCGTGCAGGAGCAGCGGAGACGAGCGATTGACCAATGCTGGTTGGAGATGTGCCAGCTTCTCCATCATTGTGTTCAGTTCTTCACAGTACACATCTGCAGTAATGCTGACCCCGTTTGGTAAGAAGCTGTGATGAATCACACCTGCGCTAGACCACCAAACAGTGACCATCACTTTTCTAGGCGTAAGTTTTCGTTTAGAGCATTGTTTAGGTACAATCCAACCAACTTGCTGAGCGCTTGCGGTTATCAAACAGAATCCATTTTTCATCGCAGGTAACAATGCGGTTCAAAATTCCTTCATTTGTGTGTCTGTTGAGCAGTGCAAGACACGCCTCGACGCGTACTTCGCGCTGGCGATCATTAAGTTCGTGGGGCACCCATTTGTCAAGCTTTTTTACCTTGCCAATTTGACGCAAATGGACCAATATTGTTTTGACGCTAACGTCGAAAGCTGCTGCTAATTCAGGCGTAGATTGTGTATCATCAGCTTCCACAATCGCCTTTAATTCGTCATTGTCGACCAAAGTCTTCGGACGACCGCGAGGTTCATTTTTCAGGTCGAAATTTCCAGAACGGAAGCGAGCAAACCAATAACAGGTGGTGCGATAGTTTGTAGTGTTAGCTCCGTAAACGTCGTTGATGTTGCGTGCCGTTTGTGCCGCGTTGCTGCCACGACGGTACTCATATTCCATAATTACTCGAATTTTTAACGTATCCATTATGACGAAAAAGATTGAAATGCGATGAAAATGTAACACTAATCATTAAACAAATGACTTCTTTTGAAAAAAGAATTCCATGTTTTTAAAATAAAATTAATTTGAAATTAGAATTTTTAGCCAAACAAAAAATATTTTGATTTGAAATGGCCAGTACTGCAGAACGGCAATAGGGAATATGCATGTATTTTTTTAATATTTTTATTCGATAGTTTACATCGTCAAATAATAGTAAAAAAAAATTCAACGGCAAAAAAGCAATTTAAAGTAGTTAAAAAAATGTTTAAAAATATCCAACCGATCCGGGCTATTTACGCCCGCCCTCCATTTGGCGCGCTTGGTGTGGTGACGTCACAGTTCGTGAAAACAGACAAGCAACTGTCAAGTCAACGTCAAAAACTCCTTTTTCTATGAGCGTTTGACATTGACTTGACACTGAAATGAAATGAAATGAAATGAAATTGTTTATTCTGTAAATAGGATATCGCAATCACTTTTACACGTCATATTATTAAAAAAATAAAATAAGCTAGATGAGGTCGGCGTTTCCTATCTGACTACTCTGAGAAGAAAGGCCGAAACAAACTCAGAGGTCGCAGTCTCTTTTAAGGTCCAGACATAATCTTGGTCAAGCCATATGAGGACCATGTAGATTAATGTCTGAAATGGTCTTTTGAGGAAAGAACCACACAGATTTGAGTGGACCTGTCCAGTCAGTGCAAGCATTTGTCAGTAACCGAGGAGCTCAACTCAGAGCTGAAGGAGCTCAACGACTCGACGAACAATACCAAAAAAAGGACATTTGGGTAGGCCGCAGAAAGTACTCAAAACTGCCAGACCATCATTAAAACAGGGAAAGAGGAGCAAAAAATAAAAAATGATCCACATAGTCCTCACATTCACAATAATCAAAACAAAATAATACTTTACAAAGTAATAATGTCATGTTGTATAAAGAATAATCAACAATGTCAATTTGTAGGTATATAAAACTGGTATAATTTAATGATTTTAGATACTAATTAAAATTAAAATGTCAAGTTCTAGGGTTTTTTCAAGGCTTAGCAGAGCGAGCAGCTCAATCCCATGCATTTCTGTCTTCTAAATAATCCGAAATTTTATAGTACCCTTTTTTACATAGTTTGGTTTTAATACTGCTTTTAAATCGTTTAATGGGTAAGTTTCTAATATCAATGGGAAGTTTGTTGTAAAAGCGTATACATTGACCCATGAACGAGTTGCCTACTCTGTGGAGACGAGTGCGATGTACAGCAAGATTGTGTTTATTCCTAGTATTTATACTATGAATATCGGACATTTTCTTAAAATTTGATATATCCTTGTGTACATACAACAGGTTTTCAAATATATATTGTGAGGCTACAGTCAGAATATCTATTTCTTTGAATTTTTCTCTAAGGGAATCTCTTGGACCTAGGTTGTAAATGGCTCGAACAGCCCTTTTTTGTAAAACAAAGATATTATTGATGTCCGCACAGGTTCCCCAGAGAAGAATCCCATAGGACATAAGACTATGAAAATAGCTAAAATAAACAATTCTGGCTGTATCTACGTCGGTTATCTGTCTAATTTTTTTAACAGCATAGGCGGCCGAACTAAGCTTTCCTGACAATTTTTCTATGTGTGGGCCCCATTGTAATTTGCCGTCAATAGTTATTCCAAGAAAAGCCGTTGACTCAACAGGGTCCAACTCTATTCCATTGACTTGAACATTGGTAGTTAGCTGCCTGACATTTGGCGTTGAAAATTTATTCAGTTTAGTCTTTTTCTCATTCAGGAGTAGATTATTTACATTAAATCAATGCACAACTTTAGAGAGTGCATCGTTGACTTGTTCAAAGTTGACTAACTGACGTTTGATTTTAAAAATGAGCGAAGTGTCATCTGCGAATAATACGATCTTGTTATTATCCCTTATATGATAAGGTAAGTCATTTATATAAATTAGAAATAAGAATGGACCTAGAATTGAACCCTGTGGAACGCCCATAGTGACCGCAGATCCTGCAGATCTCTTGCCATTAACTTGTTGATTGACTTGACATTTTGATTGTTATTCCGGATTGTTACGTCACATTCGCTCTTAGCCTTTTCAAGTATTTGAATTACCCACAGTTTTTGGGACTTTTTAAAAATTAATTTCTCGCTCAAAAAGAAATTTTATTCAAAAATATTGATGGAGACATAATTCTGAAGTAACATAGTTTATAGAAAAAAATATTTGACCCATATTTGAATCACATGCATATTCCCTATTTCATAGGTAAAGACCTATTATTAGTTAGGATTTATTACTAGCTACGTCACGCGGTTTCACCTGCGTAATTCTCCCGTGGGAATATAGGGATAAAAAGTATCCTATGTCATATTCCAGGTCATGGTCTACCCATGTGCCAAATTTCATCTAAATCTATTCAGCCGTTTTAGCGCGAAAGCGTAACAAACAAATAAACTTCACTTTCGCATTTATAATATTAGTTAGGATTTATTATGTATTTCCCTTATGAATATGTTGAAATAAAAAAAAAAATATATAATGAGATAAATATCTTGTAGAATCGAACCCCAATGACCGAAAGCCACGCATAGTAGAAGACATAACAAGAGACGAGGAGAAAGCCAACGAGTTTGATATCTGGGGACCCGTGGGAGGCCTGGAAGAAGTCAAGCAGGAACTTACTGAGTGTATATTTTGGCCTATTATGGTAAGTGAGAGAATGTAAAATACTTTTGGTGAAATTTCTGATCCTAGAATCTGAATAGTGACTAAAGGCTCTTACATACGATGCGACGCGACGCCCGCCGCCGCATTGTTCGCCGTGAAGTTTTCTCAGAAATTGTTTTGTTAAACGTCGCTTCGCGCGACAAGTCCGCCACTATGAAAGAGCCTTAATGCGGGCTACAGACATTCAAGTAATTTGATCAAACAGGCTGGTTCATACAGTTTTATCAAATTGACATGAATTTATGGAAAGTTTGATCAAAATGAGTTGTCAAATGGCATGAAGAAATATGAATTTTCGTATTTCTATTTGATCAAACTGTTTGAACCAGCCTGTTGGATCAAATTACTTGAACATCTATGGCCCACATAAAGCTGACTTCTCATTATGAGATATACAACATTATTTTTTGTTTATGCTAAACCCAAAAAGGGGTCATTGTACTCATCATTTTGAACAACTTTTTCTATGGGACCAACCTTGAAATCGCGAAAAAAAAATCTGCTGTTCCATACATTTTGTCAAAGTCAAAGTCAAATAATTTATTTCAAATAGGCATATATATGGCACTTTTGAACGTCAAACAAAGAAATAGAATTGATTCTAGTTGCCCCTTCCAAAAGGTAGTTTTCGTATGGAGAAGAATGGGCAAGAAACTCCATCGTTACTCTTTTAAAAATGTTTTACAATATTTTGTATACATTAATTATATAATTATATGTGAAGACGATGCACCTACAATAAGATTACTGTACTACGAAAGGTAAAAAGAATTATAAATGGAGCAATAATGAATAAATTAATTACCAGATACATGGTGCTCACATATTTACAAAGATTGTAAAAGTATACGATATTACAATAGTCCTAACATTGTTACAAGTAGTACTAATAAGTCAGTGCGTGAGTTTAAGTAATGACAGAGTGTAAAAGTCTATGACATACAAATAATAAATAAAAAAAAAAACTAAATTAGCTATCAGTTTGATTTTGTCCAGACACTAAATCGTCCTATGGAGCAAGACCAGCATGTTTCCAAGCATTCTTATCTTGGATCGATTCGATCGATCGTCGATTTAAGTGAACACAAATGTATGGAATAGCAGATTTTTTTTCGCTCAGTTAGTCAGCTGTCGCTAGCGAGCACGGTGTCGGATAGAAACTTAAAAAAATCTTTTAATGAAAATATTTAAGTCAACTACCCATGTTTTGAGTGACAACGGTGTTTACCCTGACAACCTGTATTACATCTCGAGATATAAATTATCGCTCACCGTACTTTTAAATGGAACCGTTTATACTGAGGTGTAATAGAAATATATTACATTAAAAAAAAAAATAACAAGGATATTTTTTCTTTAAAATTATCTTTTGCTTCCTACATTGTTAAATCGAATTACTTTTAATCATTTGCAAAGCTTTGGGCAAGGGCTTCAAGAACTGATTATTATCAATATCCAAATACGACCAATTAATATAAAAATTGGCAGTTCCGAACTTCACGAAGAGGGCTGCGTAGTAACATTTTTTAGGAACCAAATAGTGACTGATGAGGCGGGTGTGAGTGAGAGAACATGCGCGAAAATCCGTGGTACCTATGTTCAGACCTGCCAAGTTATATCGGCCGTATTGTAATTTCTATTAACCTATTTTCCCACAGTACCCAGCGCTATTCCCGTCTCAATCCTGCGGCGTTTTACTCTACGGTCCGCCCGGTACCGGCAAGTCGCACATAGGCTCCTGTCTCGCCCGCCTGACCAATATGAACATGATCACCGTGAAGGGTCCCGAGCTGCTGTCCAAGTATATCGGACAGAGCGAGAAGGCTGTCAGGGATATATTTGACAAGTTAGTATGTTTCTCACCGAGGAGCTGGTGGTTAAGTAATAACAGCAGTACCGGGTCGATCCATCAGGTTAAGCTACGCTTGTCGGGGTTGGTCGGTGGATGGGTAACCATCTTAACATACCGAGACTCCTCCGTGCCTCGGAAAGCACGTTAAGCCGTTGGTCCCGGCTGTCATTCGTAGATCTTTGACAGTCGTTACGGGTCGTCAGAAGCCCGAAAGTCTGACAACCAGTCTTACCAAGGGGTATCGTATTACCCAGTTACTGCGTTGTGGAGGTCAGATAGGCAGTCGCTCCATGTAAAATACTGGTATTCAGCTGCATCCGGTTAGACTGGAAGCCGACCCCAACATAGTTAGGAGAAGGCTAGGCAGATGAGTATGTTTCTCACCATGTGTTTAATAATTCCATGCCTCTAATTTTTCTGGGGGCCAAAATATTGTAATATAAAATCAAAAATCAATCTGCCTAGCCTTTTCCCAACTATGTTGGGGTCGGCTTCCAGTCTAACCGGATGCAGCTGAATACCAGTATTTTACATGGAGCGACTGGATGTTCTGTCTGAAATAAATTTAAATACGGAATCCGGATATAATTAGACTCCCAGCCAGACTCATAGGACTCTTTTCTAAATCTTTGGGCCTTGTAATAATTTGTATGTTTTGTTTTTCAACAGAGCGGACATGAAGCGACCTTGCATTTTATTCTTCGACGAATTCGACAGTCTCGCGCCCAAGTAAGTTGTTATTGTAAGTGTCCACCTCGCTTCATATTTTGTACGCATTTTCATAAGTTTATAGTCACATAAGTAACTCTTATTAGGGAATGCAATCACGAAGTATTTTAACCCTGTAAGTTTTTTCATTTTACCGTTTTCATTGAATTTATTGTAGGGCTGGGTTAGCTTATATAAAACTGTTGAAAAAGCGATGACCTAGAATAATTAAATTAATTATTTGCTTTAGTTTTCAGGAATATTTTTTTTACGTTTTTATTTTTTGTATTTTTTAATGAAATTAAATATTGCATTTAACCACGCGTCTAACAACCTCATTGTTTTTCAATTAATTATAAATCTTGGACTTGTAGTTTTTCACAATAGTGTTCAAGTGATTCGCAATTATATTAAAACTATAACAATCATACATTTTAGTTACATACAGTAGTCGGCCTTAAAAATCACTTTATTCATGAGTTTATTTAATTGATAACAACAAGAAAATGAATCCGCATTTTCTTGTTAATCATAATTATATTTTTACCAGACGAGGCCACGACTCAACAGGAGTAACAGATAGAGTAGTGAACCAGCTCCTAGCGCGCCTGGACGGGGCCGAGGGCGGGGCCCGGGGGCCCGTGCTGGTGGCCACGTCGCGGCCCGACCTGGTGGACCCCGCGCTACTGAGGGCCGGCCGTCTGCAGCGACACGTGTACTGCGCTCTGCCTGACCGAGTTAGTACCATATTTGAATTCAGAATCATCTATATCTGTGCATTATTCTAACTATAATATTATAAATGCGAAGGGAATTTGTTTGTTTGTTACGCTTTCATGCTAAAACTGCTGAACGGATTTAGATGAAATTTGGCACATGGGTAGACCATGACCTTGACTTTTAATCCCGATATTCCCATGGGATCGGCTCTTATGTGGTTAAAACCGCGGGGAGCAGCTAGTTATAAATAAAAGTCGTTTTTCGTGTCTTTGTGTTTTTTTTTCTAAATTACGCAGCGGATATTACCATCATACAGATCATTCCTTCCGGAAGGTTTATGTATATAATACTTTACTATAAAACTTACACATAATAATTATTTATATTTGATATTTTGATTTGATGTTGATTTTCTCTTTACACCAATGATCCGAAAAAAAAATCTCTTTTCTTCTCCATCGCAGCAAGGCCGCTACGAAGTCCTCCGAACATTAACGAAGAGCGTGCTAGTAGATGAGGCAGTGGACCTTCAGGAGTTAGCGGAGCAGACCGAAGGGTACTCCCCCGCCGACCTCAAGTCCATACTCGTTACAGCGCAACTGACCAGGCTGGAGACACAATTGGTAAGAGACAGAAACATTAGAATCAACTTATAGCAGTAGACTGCTGGATATAGGTCTCGAAGGCAAAGTATTTATTTGAGTTAAACCATTTACGAATCAGAAATGAAGAGATCCATAGGAGAACCAAGGTAACCGACATAGCCCGAAGTATTGCCAAACTTAAGTGGCAGTGGGCAGGGCACATTGCTCGCAGAACAGATGGCCGATGCGGCCGAAAGGTTCTGGAGTGGCGACCGCGTACCGGAAGACGTAGCGTTGGAAGGCCGCCCACAAGGTGGACCGATGACCCGGTGTAGGCCGCGGGAATGCGCTGGATGCGAGAAGCACAGAATCGGTCGAAGTGGCGGTGCTTGGGGGAGGCCTGTTTCCAGCAGCGGACGTCTTTCGGCTGAAATGATGATGATAATGAAACCATTTATAGGCACTTTTGAACTGTCAAGGAGTCGTTGTCTATTAGAAAACATAGATCTCTGTGGAGAAGACAGGGGCATATTATGAAGTACTAATGCCATCACGTCGGTCGTGTACAGCTCCATCTCTCTCTCACACTTGAATAATGATGGAATTAAAACGTCGTAATAACTGGGCAAAAAACCGCGCTCAAAATTTGTAAGGACATAACTGGGTAACTTCATGTATTTCAACAGAATTTTATAGTAATAATCGGCCGTTGAGAGAATGCGTTACTGACATCTGTCAGTTGGACAACTTCTAGTAGTAATAAGGATCAAATTCCCAGAACACATATTTGTTAGTATGAAATTGACAAGTGTCAAGAACGAATTCTATCGACGGCCGAATTGTATATGAAATAATATACGTTTTTTCTAGACGGAGAATGCGGAGAAGACGATGGAATCGGTCGTGGTGTACAAGGAAGACATAGAGAGTGCCTTAGCGGAGACAAAGCCTTCACTATCTATACAACAGAGACTGTTCTATGATATCATGTAAGTTTTACTTATTGAAGTGTGTAAATTGATTAAAGTCCTGTAGGCTTGATATTTATTTATATCCAACTAGGGTTTGTCCGCGGCTGTGCCAACGTGGAGGTCGGAAACTGCTCTCAAAACGGTGAAGGAAAACACCGTGGGGAAACCGGCATGTCCTAGAACCAAAAATTCGAAGACATGTGACATCTAGCAACCCGCACCGGACCCGCGGGGTGTATTACGGCCCACTTACAGAAAGGAGGCCTGTGTCCCAGCAGTGGGAATATTATAGGCTGATTATGTATGTTATGTATTTAGGTTTTGCCCGCGTGGAGGTCGGAAAATATCCCACGGGAACTTACTATTACCGGGATAAAAAATATCCTATGTCCCAAATTTCATCCAAATCCGTTTAGCCGTTTCAAACAAACTCACTTTCGCATGTAATAAGAGTTAGGATTAATTAAATTTTTGCAACAATTTGAATCCATTCGACTCGATTGAGAACTCGAAAGATTTTGAGCTAAGTGTGATGGGAGTCTGAAGCTGGCGAAATTCTATTACTTTGGTGTTGTTAGCTCCTTGCAGCGTTTGTTATTGAGTAACAGCCCGGAGTATGGATTTGTGCCCGGTTGATGGCAAAAGGCTCGCCCCCTATTACGTAGGACTTAAAAACATAACTGACGAAATGTGGGTGTACTATATAGGCATAACTCTGCCTCACCCTGCGGGGAATACAGGCGTGATGTTATACAGGCTGTAAGGGTACACCATAGAGTAAAGTAATATATAGGGTATAGAGAGCCCCCTCGCAGAATTTATTGAAGACCGCTAATGTCAATTGATCGGATAAATAGCGCCATCTATTATCGCCATCCAAAAACTTGGGATATGTATAGCTATAGCTAGTTATAGGTGCTACTATGCAATAGTGCCTATACTTTAGCTTCCTTACTAATTTGCTTGTTTTTAATATGACAAAGTTTTACTTCATTTAAATTTTCTCTTTATTAAAAAATCTTAGTAAAACTTTATCAAATTAAAAACAAGCAAATTAGTAAGAAAGCATCAATTTCAAAAGGTACACAGTGGATACATAGTAAAACAACTTGTCTTTTTTTTTAAACTACTTATTTATTTATGCTAAAAAACGATTGCACTAGAATGGCGAGGAACTAAAAGCTCAACTCACACAATAACTTCGGAAAATTCTTTCACTTCACTACGGAGGACTCAACACGGATCGGTGGATTAATTTCACGAAGAAACGCACAAAAATATGGGACGAAAACTACAAACAAGCGCACACGCAAGGAGCAGTCGCCATATTTGTTGTGACCTGACAATTTGACAATCAATAATTCGCTGTGTTGCTATCGTAATTATTACGCGGCTTGTAATCTACACCAATATTTGCAAATAATTATAATCGTGTTAATAAAATGATTAGTAGTTGAAATTAATATTTATTTAATTTTTTTTTTGTCACAAATTATATTTGTTTCGATGGTGTCGCCATCTGCAGCGACATAAAGTAACTAATTGTTTAGGATGGCGAAAATAGATGTCGCATTTTGAAAAAAAATACCCCATATCTGCCAATGTATGGAATTGTCTTACCCCTGGGTCAACTACCCATGGTTTGCATGACAAGAGTGTTTACACACTCTTGTCATGCAAACCATGGGTAGTTGACTTAAATATAAAAATAAATGACCGAACACAACAAAAAAAAAAAAACGTTATTTTCATTAAAAGATTTTAAAAAGTTTCTATCCGACATCGTGCTCTCTGGCGAAACAGCTGACTGAGGGAGAGGTCGCGCTCGCGGTCGGTCAGGTCACATCCCGCACCCTCCGCCTGTGTTGAGACGCAAGTTCGTTGCCCTAGCGCATAGGGCAACGAACTTGGGTCTCTTGTGGCAAAATGTAGATTTAAAAAAAAGAAAAAAAAAGTTGTAATTTTCCATTGATTTTACGTTCTATACATGAAACCAAACCACTGGTTGCAAGCATTACGGTGCTCACCCTAACACCCTGTATTGGATTTATAATTTTGTAAAAATCTCTTTTCAGATACAAAAGATTCCGCGGTGAGAGTTTGACGCCAGAACAGAAAATGATATCGAGTTTCCAGCAGAAGCAAAGAGTCACGCTAGCATAGAAATTGTGCTAATAAATAAAAAAACGCCTTAATAACGTAGAATTGCTTTAGACTGGAGTAGATAAAACATCGAAAATGGATTTGACTATAAAAAATACACATGAATTAGTTATTCTCGTTTGAAAGTCGTTTTATAAACGACTACTTACTATGTTGTTATTGAGTTATGACGTCAGATCACAGCAGTGCTGTCATCTTGATTAACACAACCTGAGGCCCTAGAAAAAGTGACATTCTATCAGCGATAACGATGATGGAAAAGGCAAAAATGTATAGGACTGACATAAGCTATCGAAAAGCTTATGTCAATCCTTTTGAAAGTCGTTGTAGAAATACGAAACGCTTTCGAAGCGATTGTCACTTGTCTAGGCCCTCTGATACTGACCTGCTGATTGCAAAAAAAAAACGTAAGAAAATTTGAATGCAGCGGGCTACCTTGACGATTTTATTTGTCTTATATCCGATTGTGCTAATGAAAGCAAATTTAATATTAGATGTATTCACCGCTATTCATTAGTAATAGAACTGTAATACAGTCGCGATATCGCGCTTTGACCACTTTCAAAATAAGCTGATAGATGGATCAGACGCTTCACTCGAATGAAAGTGAATGTTAGATTCATTCCAAGTACCACGTCATCGAAAAAAAAATGTGCGGTTGGGGTACCCCCATCAGGAACGGAGTTCCTTCTCTCAACAAACAAAATTTTCGCAGCCGCCATCTTGGATTTACATTTCGACAACAGTCGGCTTTAGTACCCTCGAAAACTATGAAAACGACACCTGTGACGAAAAATTTGAAAATTTTCGCAGCCGCCATCTTGGATTTTCATTTTGACCAAATTCACCTTTTCTTTTCACTTCGGACACTCTTCGGAAAAAAGAAAGACCGCTTTCTTTTTTTCGTGATTATTTGCGAGTGAAAGAGGCCGAAAGCCGAAATCAAAAACCGTTGGATCGGTTCACTAATGAATTAAATTTTCACTTTTGGTTCATGGTTCATGTGTTCAGATGTTTCATTTCGAGTTAAAGATGCCGAATGAAAGACAAATGAACAAAAAGTGAAGCGTCTAATCAGCTTACGTGACTACTATCTAAAAATGTTTGCTAACTAAGAGCAATTGTATGAAATATATTATACAGCCATTCTGTACTGTACGTACATGCTGACTGTCCAATGGATGGAGATACTTTTTTAACCGACTTGGAAAAAGAAGAGGTTTTTGTTATTTATATTAGTCATGACTTCGTGACTGTTTTAGTTTTTTTGTATTTCTCCATTTCTTAAACGATTAGAATTATTTATTTTTTAATAAGAGTGCTATCTCAAAGCCTTCACGACACTAACGCTAGGTTTCTGGAACAAAAATCCACACAAAAATTATCGAAAACACGATTCCATAAAATTTTGTCGTTAGAAAAAAAAAACAAAATTACCTCTAAACCGAACTATAAACCGCTGGTATTAAAAAATGCTTCAATTTAGATCATGAAACTTTAAATAACTCAACAATAAAGCAGGTCTTATGTTTTTTTAAATTACCATTATTTTCACCGTAAAAAGCAATTACCTAAACTATTCGAGGATCGGAGCCGCCAGCACCCCGTCTCGCTCTCACTCATACTGCGAGTATATTGGTGCGAGCGAGATAAAATTTGGGGTAGTGTTTTCACGTCGTTGATTTTCATTCCAGAAACCGTTTTAGAAGACTATACATTTATTTCTGGTGAAGTATTTCGGAGAGAATGGTGGCTCTTATAATAAATATATTTGCGATGGACAGTCAGTATGTTTTTTTATATATTGAATTAGTGCTATAAGCTTAAGCTGTGATGTATAAGCTAGTATAAGTAGGTGCTAGGGCTATTACAATAAGCGCACATACTTAAAAGTTGATTTGTTTTGTATATTTTGTTGCGAATTTTGTATTTAATTTATTAATTGTTATGGATAAATCGGTATTTTACAGTTTTGAGGTTTTATTTTATCTTACCTGTTCTTACTTGTTAGTACTTACCTAACGAAACTCGCATGGATCTTGAATATTCTTGTAAAACTTGTTAGTACTTACCTAACGAAACTCGCATGGATCTTGAATACCTATTCTTGTCAAACTACAAGTTTTTTTATTATATTACATATACAGATATAAAATACAGTATCTATCATATTACATTATACAGAACGCCACCTGCTACGATCCTTACATACTCCTTTTGCCTCGTTTACGTTCATACATCTGGACGCTGATTGCGAGTCCTACACCATAATAATCAATGCAAAATACAGAAAATTGTATTTTACCTACATACTATACAAAGTACGCCGTTCCAAGACTCCACCCCTTGTATAATACAATCCTCTCGCCAAAATCTCAAGTCTAAATTCCCACAGTTTCCTAAACTTTAGATACAGCTAATAATGTTGCCAGTTGATGGCTAAACTTGTATCAGGCAGTGCCTCAAGCGGCTGTTAATTAGCGCCGCCGACTACCAGGAGATTGAATATTGATAATATCTAATTGATTGCTTCGCGAAATGCAGCGGTATCGGTATGCGATTAGTGTCGTCGAAATGTTGCTGGATCTATTGGATGTTTTTAATTAAAACAACGACTTATAACGAAGACTTATTCCAATTGGCGGTATGCGGCTGTTTTTTTTTGTTGTAATTTGTAGCCCTTGTACAGGTGGTTTTTTTTTCGGGCTATTCAGTGCAGGTTCCAGTTGTAGCTACATGAAAACGATCTTAAGACACTGTCCTTAACATTTTGAGATAATTTGATCTGCATTGACAGATTTTGAAAAAAAAATGTAGTCAGCAAGGAAATGGGCAGTTTTCACAAAAAAAAAAATGGATGATAATCGATCCTGTTTCTTAAAAAGATCAAAAAAGAATTAGTGTGTATCGCAAAAAAAAACCAAGGAAGGAAATGAGACCAACATTTTACTTTTTTATGACGGATGGACTTGCCTACCTTGCCTTACTGCCTCATCCACTACTGCTAAATCCACTCTGTATATCTGCCATCTAAATCTCTGTTATATTTAGGTAAACTTACGTCGGATAAAAGCATTGGTAGGCAAGGATACCGAGTACTTCTTTTCACTTGTGATGGGGCAGGATGGCGCTCTCCGCTGTTCTGCAATTGAACTACTAACTATTGATGTTTCCAATAGATGGCGCTATCACGTCCCTAACTGAATTCTTATTTTTGTAGTAAGTTGGCCCGTCTTGGTTCAAACACCAAGACGGGCCAACTTGGTAATGAGGCTAAAGCTTCTGGAATATTAGGTTTGGCATAAATGTAAAAACTTGTTTCGGAGCGAGTACCACCTAACAATATTTGGAAAGGGCTATTTATTACAAACCTGACTTTTAAAAATTCATCATAGGTACCTAACAAACGAGGTGTAGCAGAGTAAACGCAAGACATGACAGTATTTGTTCAGAATCGGCTTCTGAATCGATTTCGTTCATTATTTACCTAAGTATGTACTTATGTTAATTTTTCAGTAGGTACCTACTTACGTACCTATAGTTCGACAAAATTATTTATTTCAATTAGAATTTCAGAGGTAGGTAAGGTAGGTACTTAGCTTTCAAAATGATTTACCTAAGTAAGTAGGTATAAAACTTTCCAACTCTGTAATTAGCTGTTTACTTACACCAGCGCGGGAGATAACCGTGTTTTATTGAAAAACTTAACCGCTGGCGCAGTTTTGATTAAGATTAGTTCGTAACTTGCACAATAATTTAGATTGAGCGGTGATTTGGAACGCGACGCTCGCGGGATGGCGCGAAATTTCGCGGTACACGGATCCGTAACAATTTTACTGGAAAAGATATAAATACCTGATTATCCTTTTTGTAGGTAAAGGCAAGTTAAATATACCTACGGTGAACTATGAGAATAAGGGAAGAGAGTTACGACCATAGGTATTTATGCTCGTGACTGTAGGTAGGTACTATTCTGGTTATTATTGTCCGGTACCTATTAGTTCTCAATACCGTATTTCGGCCATGGCGGCCAATCTCAACGGAGACAAACCATCGGCGCGGGAGATATTAAAGTACACAAGTGTGTGCGCAGACAGGTGCACCTCTCTTCCCTTATTCTCATAGTCCGATGGGACCGCAATCCAACACGACCGGAGGGATATCAGGTGCAGGACCAACGGCTTTACGTGCTTTCCGAGGCACGGGGGTATCACACCGCCAACTTCCAAACTCCAGGCTGCTACTAGAAATTCTTAATGGAAAACCCCAATAACACTTTACCCAGGAACCCACGCTCAGTAGTTGCGCTTGCGATCACTAAACCACCGGGGCCCGGTACCTACTGAGCGTGGGCTAGGTATAAATAAATAAATAAAATAAAATATCTTAGACCTAACTTAGTCCATAAGTTGTTAGTGGTTAGTAACAGATTGTGATTATATGCTATGTTAGTGTTATTAGTACTTGACTTAGGGCGAATTTCACCAAACTTTTATACCGAGTATAAGTCTTACCCTGCGAATAAATTTAGAATTTTTGACAGTTTTTCCATACAAAAACTGTCAGATGCCATTTTTATTCCACGGATAAAAGATATCTGACTTTGGTAAAATCAGCCCTTAATTTGTTTAACTTAGCACAAACCTATTGCTATTTTTACCCAGTGCCTCTGGGTGGGGGGGCAGCCCGGTCTGCCAGCAATCGCTTTCAAGATACCGCTACGAGTATTACGAAAGCGTTGTAGTAAGGAAGCCGCTTTCTAGATTGATAGATCGGTCACAGAGCGACGATGAACTTTCCACACAAGTCACAAGTCGATCTTTTTCCCTGTCCTTGTCCCATGATACCTACTTGGGATCGCCACAGTTTGATGACAACAACAAGTTGTCTTCTTGCTGTCTCATCCAGTACAAACCACGCTCCACATCCTACATCCTTGTACCACCATCTTGTAAACTTTGAGCGTCGGTTAATAGCCTAACACGCGTTTGTAACGAGTTGGTTAATGAATTAAATCTGTATTAACTGCCTCTACCAAGACGGGTATATTTCACTTGCATACGCCGCGGTTTGAGATAAGTGATCTTGTGAATAAGTGTCTACTTATATCCTGGTTTTAAAGTAATTTCCGTGCTTCGTTTAAAACATACTTACTTTCCCCATTACAATATACGATAACAAGAGTAGACATAGACATTATCTGAACACTGCACTGTCAGAAAAAAAGTAACACAAAAAACGAATAAATAAATAAAATCGTGTTAGTAATACAAAAAAAAAACATATTCTAATGTTAGTAGTACAGATACGCAATTTAATTGTAAAAATATTAATGAGACCACCTTAGTGACTCATGTACTTAGGAGGCATTTCAAGCGGACAATGATTCCGCATGAGATGCCTCAGCACAGGAGCTCTCGGGTCCACAGCCATATATACACGGGATCTCCTAAAAGGCTACTTAAAGAAAAAAAGATTATACCGTTTTGACTGTCAGTACGTGAACCACTGCTGTATGGTTCACGTACAGACTAAGGTCAAGATACTATTTTAATTTAATATAATTTTGCTTTGTTTATAATTAATTAATTTGTAATTTTAATTGTATGATCCAAAGTTGATTGAAATAAATAAATAATAATATACCACTGCGACATCTCGATCCCCAAACCATTTGCTAAGCGCGGTGATTATGATAATTTTCACGACCATTCTGTCTTTCAATAGAGATCCATGCAAATTAATAATTCAACGATAAATCAATCTAACAACCGTCCTCGGAAAAATCATCATCCCTACAATCCGTATAACCGTCGCGTCATCGTCCCATCTAAATTCAAGGAGAATCGTTTCATAAATAAAGGAAAATAAAGCGTCTTTGTAGCTAAAGGTCCGCATCAAGTCAGGAGAGGTGGCAAGGTGGAATTAGGGCCCTTGTTGGGCCGAAGAAAGCAGTTTTTATTCGGTCTAAAGTAATTATTGTGTTTTTGTGAAAGAGTTTGTTAGCGGACCATTCAGAGTCGAGGACACGGACGCTTTCTTGATGGAGGGACGGATTTGGGAGGGCGGGAAATGGGATATAAATATCATAATTTGTGATTTTTTTCTTAGATTTTTTAAAAAATTTATTGTTTTGCTTGCCATATTAATTTATTGTTCACTTAGAGAACAATACATTCTGTTTGAAATATACCTAATTAAAATATTACAAAAACACAATACAATGACTAAATTCATTGTGAGATTATTGAGATCCGCTGGTCGACTGTCGACCGGTTTCAAAAAGCATTCGTAGCACGCGTAGCTAATTAGTGTAGACGGCAGCTCGTAGACTCGTAGACATTGGCTACGGCGTAGGCCAACTCCGTAGTTTGCTACGACTAATGACCTCGTGATTCTCGGAGTTATAAAAGGTACTGCAAACTACATACCTACATAGTTAGTAAATCGATGATCATATTTTTATTTACATCTACACTAATATTATAAAGAAGAAAGATTTGTATTTTTGTGTGTATGTTTGTAATGAATAAACTCAAAAACTACTGCGCCGATTTCAAAAATTCTTTCACCATTAGAAAGCTACATTCACCCTGAGTAACATAGGCTATAATTTATAAAGATTACACGCGGGCGAAGCCGCTGGCGGCAGCTAGTGTTTTATATAATTATAATGATGATCACCGTTTTGTATAACTCTAACGGAAAGTGCGATTCGAAGTCCATTGCTATACAAAATTGAACACACAATTCAAACATCTCCCTACAAAATAGGACCACCCAAGTCCGACCCCGTTCATTGCCCGGAATATTCTTGTTTTCCTCGAGTTTTCTCAGCTTTTCTTCGCGTTTTCTTTCGTTTGGTGCCTTAATTAGCTCATTCAGTGGCCCCTTCTCGCCGCGCCCCCCACCGCACCCCCTAAATTATCTTATTTATTGAAAGCACTTTTATATTACATTTGACAACCCGAATGGTGTATTTAGTGAGCATTTAAGGATCGGTGAAGCCCGAGAAAGCGAATAAGGTGATATTTTATTGGTTGGGGCGATGAACTTTATTCATCTTTTTTTTTTTGAATAATCAAATATTTATCGGTTTTCAGTTTACGTTACGTTACGTATCTTTATTTGGTGTCGTTGATGGCTGGTTTAAAATGCGTATCTGTCATTAATATTATTATATTGTAAAAATCTGTTAGTCTATAAAAGTAAGATAAAGTAGGTACAGTCACGGACTTTAATTGATGAGCCACCTGGTACTGTTCGCATTTTAGCCGTGTAATGCAAATCGGGTTTATTCGGTTCCCGACACGCAAAGTCATATGTCTTCGTATTAGAAGAAGAAAATTATATTTCATATCTTTACCGGTTGGCTAACCTGAGAGCAGAACTACAAACTTGACAGCAGTGACTACTCAAAGTCAACCAATTGCAGGTCTAGCAACAGTAACCTAGCAACGATAAACAATTGTTGCTAGGTTACTGCTGCATAGTAACGTTAGCGTACGGAGAAACTCTCTGACATTGATATTTCAACTGTCACTGTCTTCAGTTAAGTTTTCAGAATTATTGAGTTAATGAGCTATGATTCAAAGGAGGTCAGTGTCAAATAGATTGGATAAAATGCAACATTGTATTTATTTTTATCATTAAGAACTTATTAGTCAACCTCCATGGATAAGACTATTTCCGATTAAAAGTAATTTATTTGTCATCTTGATATTTCAACTGTCACTGTCTTCAGTTATATTTTCATAAATTATCGAGTTAATGAGCTATGATTCAAAGGAGGTCAGTATCAAATAGATTGGATAAACTTAACGCAACATTGTATTTATTTTTATCATTGAGAACTTATTAGTCAACCTCTATGGATATTTCCGATTAAAAGTAGTTTATTTGTTTGTCATCTTGATATTTCAACTGTCACTGTCTTCAGTTATGTTTTCATAATTATCGAGTTAATGAGCTATGATTCAAAGGAGGTCGGTATCAAATAGATTGGATAAACTTAATGCAACATTGTATTTATTTTTATCATTGAGAACTTATTAGTCAACCTCTATGGATATTTCCGATTAAAAGTAATTTATTTGTCATCTTGTTTACGAGCTTGCGATTTGAGTTCGTGTTTAATCGTGTAATCTCGTGAATGTATGAAAGTAAACAAGATGACAAATAAATTACTTTTAATCGGAAATATCCATAGAGGTTAACTAATAAAGTCAACCTCTATGGATATTTCCGATTAAAAGTAATTTATTTGTCATCTTATTTACGAGCGTGCGATTTGAGTTCGTGTTTAATCGTGTAATCTCGTGAATGTATGAAACTGCAAAATTGAAAAGTTTGAAGGTGGCTCATCAATTAAAGTCCGTGACTGTACATGAGTGAAAACCACGGGAATGCATTTTTGCCCAAATTTATTTTATTGCGGTTCTAGGAGTAGCATTTTATGCATTTCGGACAATCCTATAGTATCGAACAGTTCTGGATATAAAAGCGGGTTAATTAAATTTCCATATTATTAATAAAAAAAACATAAAAGACGCCGTATAAAAATTTTATATTACGCAGTTTTTTTTCCTCCTGAATAGAAAAATCTTTTACACTTATTAGGTTTTCAGTCTAACGGCCAGTTTCTTCATCAAAAGCACATAACAGCCAAAGTAATGACGAAAAGTCAAAGAAACGGTTGAATATGTTTCTTTTTGACATTACCTACTTTGCTTGGCTGTTACTTTTGATAAAAAAACTGGCCGTAAGGCGTCGATATTGGGATCCGTCACTTTATATCTCACAACTATCTATCTACAAAATATTCCACATTTTAGCCACAGCCGATGCCTTGTCTCGGTTGGAGCTAGACTAAGTTTTGTCCTCGTTCTCCGTAGTCATCTTAAGGCTAATATTATGAGAATATATGCCAGTGGAGCTATACACTGTTAGGTCGGTACCTCGGTAATAAGAAAGAACATCACTACATAATAATATTATAAAGCGAAGTCCTCAGCCGCGTCTGTCTGTCTGTCTGTTCGCGATAAAATCAAAAACTACTGCACCGATTTTCATGCTGTTTTCACCAATGGATAGAGTGGTTCTCGAGGTTTTAGTATATAATAACAGACATCCACGCGGGCAAAGCCGCGGGCATCACTTAGTAGATTATAATATATATGGTACAGCTTCAGACTAGAGTTACCTACTTAATAAAAATTGTTAATAGGAAGTTACCTCCTGAGCTTACCTATGTTTTGTAGTGAGAAAAATGTTGCTACGACCAATCGTTCTACGATCAATCTTTTTGTCAGTGATACTTTCCATTATTTGCTGTCATTTTTATTAGCATTCTTTTCATGAACGTTTAGAGATAAGATGGATCTCAGACTATGAAAAGCACCGATGCCTTTGAAACCTTTGTGAAAACCTCAAAAATAAACAAAACAGTGAAAATTAAATGAAGAAACTGAAACCACTATCTCCACCTGAACCAGACGTGACCGTAAAAGAAAAAGGGGCGAAGTCTTGGCGGAAGTGTCACTGATAAGCCGCCATAATGGCCGCCGCTGATAACGGCGCTCCCGCCTTTTTCTCCCGCCAAAACAGGGCGCCATTGTTGACACAGAATGGCGACACAAAGCCACTTCGCGACACAATGCGTCGCACTCACACAGTGAAGTAATAAATTTTTTGTAGTCTATTCACAGTTTTATGCCATTTTTATAGGTGGTTTAGGTGAGTTTGATTTTTGAGGTCGTATATGGTAGGTTAATGGATATTGGGTGTTGCTGGCTGGTGTTAATTCTTGGGAGATTGGGAGAAAACTAGTGATGCGAGAAAAGAAAAATAAACATGTTTTTATGCCCCTCTGAGGCTGTGCCAGTAGGTCCTTCATAATAATACTTTTGTTAGTAAATGACTTGACAATATGTCAAAGTTTCACAACTACTTAACATTATGTTAACATTACACAGTATTCATAACTTAGTTGATGCCCGAGGCTTCGCCAGCGTGGATAACGGATATTACATACTAAAACCTTCCTCGAGAACCACTCTATCCATTGGTGAAAACAGCATGAAAATCGGTGCAGTAGTTTTTGTCTTTATCGTGAACAGACGCGGCGGAGGACGTTGTTTTATAATATGTAGTGAAGTTCCTGAATTACCTATTTACCAAGAGAATGATTCTTTAATGTTACCTACATGAAACTAATAGGTACGTAGGGTGAAGGTTAGATTCCCTCTGAAATAGGTTAAATTTTTGTCTATGGGTACCTACAAATAGGTTGAAAATGTTGCATATTATTAGATGATTTTGATAAAGACTTCATATTTCTTCGTAAGGATAATATTCTCACAATTACTTAAAATAACACGAGCTTTTACCATTTTTAACATAAACCGTTTAAATATAGGTACTTACCTGTGTCGAACATTTTCTTCGAAGCAGCATAATAATCTCATAATAAAGCATCGACATTATTAAAATATTAATAAACCGTAACATACACACTCAAGTGCGTTCAATTTGTGGTTTTAATAAAATTTTAATTGACACGTATTAGGTTTTCAAGTAAATTATAAAGGAGGCAGAGTGGCCGCTTTCCTTCGCCACTCCGCGAACATTAGCGACGGGGGTGGGTGCTGGGACAAATTTTTGTTTTTCACTCGCGTTAGAGACAGCGATAATGGTAACACAGTGTGTAAGAAAGAGACAACAGCAGGTGCACACATTGCCTTTGTTAAAGAGCAAAAATAATAGAGAGAACGGTCGTTTATCTCTTTTTATGGCGGGAGCGCTATCTTCCCGCCGACGCTATTATGGAAGACAATTTTGGCGCGAAAGAAAACTGCTTATTACTTCTTATTCTTGGTGGCGTTTGGCAAATTTTTCTTTTTTTAAATCTGGTGAACGTCAAGTGGGTCTTTAGAGTTCCGCTTTCGTACTTCTGTTGTTTGTGGCTGATTTAAGAGTAATTAGGTGAGTAGGTAACTGTCATTAGTTTGAGGATAATGAGTTTTTTTTTGTTGTTACCTTCTTGAAACAAAAATGTAAAGAAAGAATAACGTTTATTTGGACACAGTTCGTGCAACACAAAATACAAATAACAAAATTAAAAAATTGAAAATAATGTTTTAACAACAATAGTGTGTGCCTCACGGCTACGCCAAAAAGGTTCATTTCAGCATGATTGCCAGACAGATGCTTTCTGACACTGGTTTTCTAATGAACCTTCAAGGACAAGTACTTTCTTCAATAAGGAGTACCTAATAACGTTTAAAAAAATGTTTATCTTGTTTCCTACTATGCGTACAATATAAACATTTTCCAAATAGTTATCTGCTACTACGAGAAAACAGCATAAGTATCTTTTCCTTAACATTGTTCTACTCTCTATGTTTGGCAAAACAACACTGAATGAAACGACTTATTTTCTCTCACAACAGATAATTATTTCCAATAGCTTTGTCTCATCTCGGTGGGATGTTGGCTCTGTTCTCAATAAACCGAATTAATTGATCGCTGACACTTTTGTGGTCTACGAACAATGGATCAGAAGATGGAGTTGTCTTGATACTTTTGTTATACTTAATACCTGCGAACTTTTCGGCTGACGGAGAAATATTAAAATTATTATGATCATCCGGCCTATTCTGTAAAAATCTTACCGTGAAGCTGTCATTAAGCTGTCATTGAGCTGTCATTGAGCTGTCATTCCACTTGATGCTAAAGATTGACACTATTGACAGCCCTCTTCATCTAAGTTTTCACGGTGAGATTCTTAAAATTCGAAAGAGACTTGGGAGGTAAAGCGATACAGATTTCAATTTGTTTCTTTTTATTACAATCACAAACTATGGCAAAGGTGAATTATTAGTTAGCATTGTCAGATACTGATGGATCCGATAGATCGCATATAAGCATCCATTGCCCACTAGTGTTTTTATTCACAAAAACCTCCAACTGTCATTAACGAGACACAATAGAATTTTAATTGTTATCGGCCATTAGAAGGTCAATCGACAGTTTAGCGGATAATTTCTTGATATGTAGAACTGAACTTTTTTGAAATGGTGGCATGTGGGTCTATCGAATCTACTATTACATGGCGTGATTACATGTTATGAATTTCGGAAAATACGCCTCATTTTCCAACCTCACAAGTATCAAAACCTCTCATACCCATCTTCCCCGGCTCTCCGCTTCCATTGTGGCTCCATTCTTCTCATTTCTTATATCAGTGAATTAGATCGTTCGCGCAAATGGATTAAAACGTTAAGTATTTATTTATCGCCCACTTTATCTGAGATCGTGCGGTTATACCAACAGACTGTTAAATTATACGCTTTGTTAATGTTATAACGAGGGGCTTACGCTTGATTTTGTGGTCGATTTTTAAGTTTGTACAGCTAAGTGATGACGGCTGGTGTAATTGTGTTTGTTGGGGGCTAGTGTTGTGAGTGGTGACGGAATATTAGTTAACGGGTAGTTGTTTTCCTGTAGGTTTGTTTCATATTCGGGAGACAGCTGATTTAAGTACTTACATCAATAGTATAGAACGAAATTGTACATATTGACTAGCTCTTAAAATATCAGTCTGAATGCAATATAAATATTGTTTTATTTACTCCTGACATCTAGTAAAAAAGAAAAAGCTTTCTGGAAACATTACTGTTTTTGTGCACTTGTTTAATTTTTAGAAAGAAAGAAAGAAAACACGCTCTTTTGCGGTAAAAATGACGCAAAGAAAGAAAAAAAGCACAAAAAGAACAAATTGGGGGAAAATATGTGTCACATCAACCGACATCCAAAAAAGTAGAAGGTTATTAAAGCTGAGATCTTTTCTAACAAAAAATTAATTTTAATCAACCTTTATTAGAGCTTAAACACGGAATTCGGCCATTATTACATTTAAATCAGTATTAATCTACTTTTCAGTTCTTAGCACATACTTATCCACCCACTTCTTTTTTCTTTGTAATTGTTTACAAATCTATCCTATTTCTACATTTTACCCATGTCTACCAGACCCATAAAACTCCAGCTCTACTGCACCACTCGGCCAGACCGAGGCAATCATTGGAAGTCCTCGTTACTTAGCGTTCATTCAGCAGCCTGTTGACACAGCCAGCCATTAGACGAGACGTTTGCCACCAATTGTCGGATGTCGGATATAATCTACTTTTTTATGCCGTTACCTTGGATTTTGTTTGACATTCATTATGTCGTTGGTGTAAATTATACGGTGGATTTTTTGATTAATTGAATGAACAGGAAACCTTCATACGCGACCTCGACTCTTTATTGATTATCTTGTACATTATAATGCGTGAAACGACTTTCAGTTACTTATCGAGAGCCCTTATGGCCTCAGAAAGCACGATAAACCGTTGATCTCGGCTGTCATTCGTTAATCAGAAGCCCAAAAGCCTGACAGCTAAATTAACTATAGATCTAGAAATGATTAAAATAGGTACGTAGTTATAGCAAATAAAAGACAATCAATCTGTCTAGCCTTTTCCCAACTATATTGGGGTCGGCTTCCAGTCTAACCGGATGCAGCTGAATACCAGTATTTTACATGAAACGATTGCCTATCTAACCTCCACGGCAGTAACTGGGCAATACGATACCCCTTGGTAAGACTGGTTGTCAAATTTTCGGGCTTCTGACGACCCGTAACGACCGTCAAAGATCCACGAGTGACAGCCGTCCTTCCGAGGCACGGAGGAGTCTCGATATGTAAAGATGGTCATCCACAGACCAACCCCGACAAGTGTAGCGACTCATGCAGCTGTTATTACTTAGCCACGAGCTCCTCAAATATATATAAAAGTACTAAGATTAAAATTAAATATATGTATAAGTTGAGATGCGACTGTTCACAGCGGCTAGGCATTTGGTTTCGGGCGAAGTGTCAGATTGAACTCAATTTAATTTGTACAAAATGGAAATACCTCCCGTCTGCTCAATCTCAGGGGAGTGTGTTTTTTATTTAATCTTTTTTTCTATATAAGAAAATTTATTTGATATAAGGGGGGCCGCGGTCGCTCCCGAAATCATATCATTCAATTGTCATATACCTATGGAACACCAAGGGTGTAGGTACATTTTTGGTTGTAAAACAGCATATTGTCAACCTGGCCTTTAGAGCCGGTTCCTTATCTCATTACGACCCAGGGTTAATGTGGATCACTGGTCGCCATCTTCTACGGGATCTGCCGCGACGAGTTCTGGTTATGTCAGGGCTCCACAACTCCACTTAATGGTTATTTTGGCCTGCAGCTCATTGAGCATACGCAGACGTGGCCAGCCCAGCCTAGCTATTTAGAAAAGTAGTAATATAAATATCCATTTATTGAAACGGTGCGAAAACAGCGAGATTCACACACGAGACAGAGAATCGATCGGAACGTAATGTAATTTATAAGAAAACCTCGGCATCTCACCGTTTTATGCGAAAAGTAATGCCACACCGTAGAACGACGCAGAAGGCCCAATCTATTTTATACGACATTGAGGTTATGATCTCATAATATTTACCGGTCAACGATTTTAGAACCTCTATATACTACCTACAGTAGTGGTTCTTGTAAAGAAGCTCGTCCAGGGAAGTAGGTATTAGGTAGGTAGTTTAGTAGTTAGGTACAACTACTTACTCTCGGAACTCTCAGACAGAAATTCTGCCACCAAGTAGTGTAAGTGTGTTTCAGTTGGAAGGTAATTTCACATAATTATGTGGGATATTTCAGCATTTTCTCTGGAATGGTAATGCCCCTGCATTGACTCTTCCACAGCGGCGGTGACGACCTATCATTACGGGAAGGTAGGTTTTGGTTTGTTTCGAGATGTGACTGCATCTACAATCGCCACATTCGAGCTACACGTCACACTGACTTCACACCAAATCCTGCATAGCGCAATCAAAGTACAACGCGCAACTTGCATATATACAACGTCTCGACATCAAGCGTCGGCGTTGCTGCCCACCAGACATAACACCCGTCCAGCCACCAGACACAACATCCGTCCAACACCCATCGAGCCGTGGTCTTGAAGGATGAGTGACCACGACAATTTTACGACTCGAGTATATTTCAGGCTGGACACGAACCTTTTGAATTTGCTTCTTCTGTGGTAATGAGGTGTGTCGGATCAGACAGAAATCGTCTTTATCACCACAATTGTGGTTCTATTTTGCGCACGATTCATTTGAATGCTATATCGAGCGACGCAATTCATAACCGAGGATACTTCATGAATTGAATTCAATATTTTTAGAGATTTTGAATTTCAGTTGTATATTTTGTTTTTAACTTTACTAAGTTGTGCGGTAGTAAAGTTTTATTTTAAAATGCTACAGAGTTAGGAAAATTAGGTCCTTTCAGAGGGAGGGTAGATCATCATAAATTATTTAAAATCTACATAGTTTAAATGTGCCATCATCGGGCTGCTATATTACAATAACTATTGAGGCCTGCGCGGCATGGCTTGCCTAGTTTTCCATCCACCTGTATCGGCTGTCATTCAGGCTTTACTTACATACCAAAACGTATTTTCTATGATTCCTTTTTGCAATAGTCCACGTTATTTTTTATAGAACCCACCCCACCAGCTAAGTCTGGTAGGTACTTGTTTTTCTTAGTTTTATTTAAGTAATTAACGATTAAGTAAACTTTAATCAAACTAAAAATATTGTTAAATAAAATATAAGTATCTTGCTTAATTGCATTTCATAAGCGCAGGCTGATATAAACTAAACTATGTCATCCAAAGACGACAGAATTACTAGCAGACAGGACACAATTTAGAGAGACCAAGCGACTGCCTCCAGCGAAATTAAATGACGCTGCATTCGCAAAGAAAATGCAATCACCGCCCCGGTATATTCCCCGATGCAAATCTCAATTTCCGAGTCAGTGTGCCCCGCTATTCCTTACGCTAATAAAACGTGCACCAAACTGAGATGCTGTTTCGCTCGCTGATGAACGCCAAATGACGTTATGACAGCGCACGCCGCCATTTAACGCCTATTTGGTTCCAATTTCAAATCTCCCGCGCTCCCCTGCGGTTCCGGACACGAACGGGGCATAGATAATAGCGTTTTGTTTTATAAGTTTAAATGTTTTTTCGGCCAGTAACGGATATTAGATTAAGAAATGTACGGAATTTATATTCGGCTTTGCAAACTAGATTTTTAATTAAAACAGTGTTCTCATCAAAGTTTGAAACATAAACCGCTTGCATAGGAGTTTTATCCAAATGAAATTTGGATGGACTGCTGTATGTGAATGGTGGACAAATAGGAATAAAAATGGTTCGCTTTGGGTAGAAAAAGAAAATGAAAGAAATCAATATGGCCGAAACAGAGAGGGGTAAGCCGCTAGCTCTTCGCCGTACCTACTGCTACACAAGATATTTTGAGAACTCAGAATGAATGTACTTTGTACGGGGCCTTTCTCCGATTTTGATTTTGTACCTAATTGAGCCAACTACCTAAGTACCTACGTACTTATTTGAATTTAGGTTTTCCGATAATATACCAATAATTATGTTACTTTTTCAAAATGATTACTTAATTATTATTATTAAAATATGGTGGTAGTAGTGGTTACGGTATTTCATTATCATAGTATTTTTATTATTTAAAGCGAAAAGAAAGGTGAATATTTAGCTGATTGCTTTTGACTTAGTCGTATCTCAAAACAAAGTTACAGGATACAGCATTACGATTGATTACGTGTTTAATCATTTAAGATGAAATAGCAGGCAATTCAATTTATCCTGATTGTCGTTAACAATTTCTGGACTTCATTTAATAATAGAGTACTTGGTCCCATGCTGGGCGCCAAAACTTTTTACAAACACTAAGTAAAATGTCTTGCCATCCAAACAAATAGAACATTGTCTATAGCGTTTTCTTTTATTCGTAGCGCAGCGATCGCGTTCCGAATCCCGATACACGAATATCCGTTCTGCCATTTTGGCGCGCGGGCGGCCGGAAACCCAAGGATATAAAGTTTCGCGCGCCTTTCTGCCCGCCATGACACTTTTCAATATTTTTACTCTTATTTACCGCTATTATTTATGTGCGCCATTCTTTGGCGAGGGAAACCGACCGTCTATATTGTCTGTTGTTGGTTTTCTATCGCTTAGTCCTTTATGTTTTGTTTGTGTTTGACCTCCGATAATATTGTTTGGGGCGAGAAAAAGTGCTGGGAATAACTTCGTTCCAGTTTTTGCGGAAAATTGAAGGTCGGAATTCGAGTGCAATTTGATCGCAGTACGAATCTTTTTAGTTTAGTCCAGTTTTCATGCCATGCATATCACTCTGTTAAACCATTATACGCGTTTTGAGGAATTTGCTGAAGTATCTCTGTGAAATATGCAGTAGTTAACCACATCATCATTACTATTTTCTAAGTTGAATAATTTACATATCTGAGGAGCTTAGCTAGTTTTGAGACTAGCCAGATCCATAGCTATACAGACTATACAGACCCATAGCTAGCTACAAACTGTGAAAAGAGTCAGAACTTCAAACTTTGCATTACACCGTACCTTGAATATCAACTACCCACAACTACATAAATCTAAACACAGACATCTGTCAACTTCTCCAAAAGATTCCCTTGCCATTCATGATACGTAATCGCATAGAGATTTAAAAAGCTAAGTTGCGTCCCCAAACTGGACGGTACGTTTTTTATTCGGACAGAATGGCTCTTTTCAGATCCATTGCGGCGTAAGGTGGTCACTTTGTTGAATTGTGGATGCTAGAAGTGGCATGAGCGTGGTGGTTGTTCGTGTACTGGTTGTCATTTTTGGTCTATTCGTGAATGGATAATTCGAGGTTTTAGGCATAGATATCCGTGGTTTTAGGTTAGCGGTAGTTTCAACAACATTTTCACATCGCAGTATCGCATTGTTTTGTTTCTATCATAGAGCGATAATCACCTAATAAGAGAGTCGTTCATCTGTTTTTCTTATGTCTAGCTAGAATATAATAATATTCTGGGTAGGAAATATTATGACTACTGCCTTTAAGGAATCCATTTTGTGAGTCATCCGTGAAGAATCAAACCTTATTACTTAGTTTTGTAAAAAAGACTCACTAAATTTTCGATCGATTCTAAAACATTCCGTATCATCCTGTAAGCTCTACATCCTCGTCCGCAAGCAATGAGATACACAAATAGGACTATGAACACGAGACTTTTATACGCTCATCCGATTAGACTGTCGTATATGCTTATGAGCTCTTTGTCGTGCGTTTTTGTGATCGCAGTTAATCGCAGCGATCGTGCGCAACCGTGCGGCAACGCTTACGAGTCCTCAAAGCGCTGCTACAATGTACGCTTTATGTTATTTTGTATCGGGATGTTTGGATGTTCGGTGTGACGTCATCGGATGAAATGTATTGAGAATTGGAAAATGTAGATCTTACTCTTTAAAAGGTATGGATGGAGTGGTACTCGTATTTATTTATTTATTGCATTCATGTCGTTTACAAGGTCTTGTTACATTTTAAAAGTATCGTACATGAACCCTGCTAGGGCACTGCAACAATTAGTATGTATTTATAATTACATGCATTCTTATATAAAGTTATTTAAAAATATAATATTACATTTCCAATTTCTAATGTCTATTGTTATCATTTCATTATTCATTAATTTATTATTGGACTAGCTTTTGCCCGCGGCTTCGCCCGCGTGGATGTCGGAAAATATGCCACGGGGACGTACTACAGGGATTAAAAGTACCCTATATTATGTTAATCCAGTTAAACAGTGTCTTCTCACACTGCTTATTATAGTATTCGAGGTGCGGTTCGCGGATTGATATAATATGATTGCTGGAGGATAACAAATCCTGAAACCTAGTAATAGTAACGGAATTTATAACGGAATGGAAAATTACCTACTTGAACGCCAAATTTGAAGGTAACTGTAGAACGGAAATTTTAATTCTATAAAAAAAAAAGTTAAAGTTAACGTAAATAGTTACCTAAATAATTCAAATTACGCTTATACTTATATAGTTAAAGTACCTCTATATACCACATTAGAGGTTCTGCCCTCAGGTGCTAACACAACCAGGCTGCTAGATGAGCTCACTCTCGAGCAGGCCACGTAAAACTGGCCGTGCGAGAAGCAGTCCCCTCTAAGATCAATTCCCGCTGTTTTGAGTGACTGACCCTGAGACTTATTAATCGTCATTGCGAAACATACCTTAAGGGGGAACTGCAGCCTTTTAAACTCGAATGGGTACTCCGACGGTATTAGTGGTATCCGCGGTATATATACCGATTCACCTCGAGCACAGCCAGTAAATATAATGGCCTCTACCACGTTTTTATGTAAGGCTTTCACACGCAGCCTGGTTCCATTGCACAACTTGGGCGGATTGAGATTTCGTATATATTTGAGCTATTAGGTCATCAACCGTGGACACAACTGAGGCAAGATCTGATGGAATTATAATCTTGCCCTCAGTTTCCGTATATTCTCCGTTTCCTATTTTAAGGAGGAGATCGGAGAATTGACCAGCGCAAACATCACCCTTTAAGTGCACTCGCATGTTTTTTTTAAGGTGGAGTTTTATTATTAAAGGCCAAAGATTTGAGGCCTTAATGCAAGCCCTAACTTCGTCAGCTCGAGTTCCCCTCGGCACTACCGGTAGAGTCTGACGGAAGTCTCCAGCTAACAACACTGTGATTCCACCCATCATATCATCGCTCCCTCTGATGTCTTTTAGAGTTCTATTTAGTGCTTCAAAACCCCCTTTTCCTCCCAAACTATAAGTTTACAATCGCGCAGCACTTGGGCCGTATTACTCTGCTTTGAAATGTTGCAGAGTGGAGTTTCGATATGGATGAGATTTAGCGGCAGTTTAAAAGCAGCGTGAGCTGTCTTGCCTCCCTCCAACAGTGTAGCTGCAATTCCTGACGATGCGACAGCTAAGGCAATGCCACGATTACGCCTTACTTTCGCCAGTACCAAATTAATAAGGAAGGTTTTTCCAGTGCCACCAGGAGCATCCAAGAAAAAGATTTTCCCAATTCCTGTCTCAATATTGTCAAGGATTTGTTGATAAACATAAACCTGTTCATCTGTCAGTAACTTCTCATTATTCGACACTGCCTCCCCCAGGGCGCAGGTATCATAATTGATCTCCCTCAAATATTCTCGATTACCTAAAGTTGCTGCAGATCTTTTTGGCTGAGGTAATTCTCCTTTAGGGGGTAGTTAAAAAAAAAAACAAAAAATATACGTTTTATTATTTACTTAGAATAAGTATTTGTGCCAAGTTTCAAATTTATTAGTTTAAGGAATAAGATTTTCCATACAAACTTTCATCCCCTATTTAACTCCTTTAGGGGTTGAATTTCGAAAATTCCTTCCTTATTCCTTGTCTACATTATAAAGAGAACCTCTGTGCAAAATTTCAGCTTTCCTGGTCCAAAGGTTTGGGCTGGGCGTTGATGAGTCAGTCAGTCAGTCAGTCAGGCCTTCTCTTTTTATTTATATAGATAGATGTCTTTATTACATTGCGTCAATTTTCAAAAAATCTACTCGTACAATGAATCAAGTAGGTAGCTGTTAACTGGAATGATGAAAACTCATACATTCAAAAACGTTGTTTATCTAGTGGGTTTTTCCTGGACAGTAACCCCCTTATTTATAAAACTGCGTAAAATTAAGAGACGTTTAAACGTCAAAATCTCTATGGTTAGTAGCAGACGTTAATCATTAATTAACTTTCTGCACCGTTTGTAAATAAGGGCGTAGTGACTGTGTAACTAGGGCTAATGCAAAGTAAGAAAAAGTTATACCGAAATCCCACGTTCCGCGATGGTCGTCTGCCGTGCGTGTCCGTCTGTAATATTGCCGATCATCGGATTCCACCATTAGATGTACCGAAGCGCAAAGAATTAACAGCATGCAGGTAACTTCAAGACCATCACTACATACCTCTGAGCTCCAGAAAATATTGACCCTACCTATAAAGTATAAAATGAGCTTATAATAGCTAACTACATTTATGAGGAGCAGGGCCCTTAATAAAATGCTTGTCTTGTAGATGGCTAAGTATAGATTAATCTTGTTAGTTTATAGAGCTAGCCCTGCTATGCTATCAACGTCTAGCGTTTTACTTTTAAACTTTTAACCCCTTTTAAAATTCGGTTTTCTAACGACACAAATATAAATAAATACGTCTAGAAAGACAGTCAAAGCTGTGAACTCGTCGAAAAAACCGGCCAAGTGAGAGTCGGACTCGCGCAGGAAGGGTTCCGTACTATTATCTATAAAAAACGGCAAAAAAATCACGTATGTTGTATGGGAGCCCCCTTAAATATTTTATTCTGTTTTTTAGTATTTGTTGTTATAGCGGCAACAGAAATACATCATCTGCGACATTTCTACTGTCACGGTTTCTGTTATCACGGTTCATGAGATACAGAGGCTGGTGACAGACGGACAGACAGCGGAGTCTTAGTAATAGGGTCCCGTTTTACCCTTTTGGGTACAAAACCCTAAAAATAGCGTCCAACTATTGGCCGCTAAATGCACGCATACTGGGGGTCAAGTCTACTAATTTACAAACGTGTCAGTGGTCTCACAATTATCAGTTTTTGACAGATTTTGTATGGCATATCTGTCAAAAACTGATCATTGTGAGACCACTGACACGTTTGTTTGGCCAAGTCTACTAATTTATAAACGTGTCAGTGGTCTCACAATGATCGGTTTTTGACAGATATGCCATACAAAATCTGTCAAAAACTGATAATTGTGAGACCACTGACACGTTTGTAAATTAGTAGACTTGGCCCCCAGTATGCGTGCATTTAGCGGCCAATAGTTGGACGCTATTTTTAGGGTTTTGTACCCAAAAGGGTAAAACGGGACCCTATTACTAAGACTCCGCTGTCTGTCTGTCTGTCCGTCTGTCACCAGCCTCTGTATCTCATGAACCGTGATAACAGAAACCGTGACAGTAGAAATGTCGCAGATGATGTATTTCTGTTGCCGCTATAACAACAAATACTAAAAAACAGAATAAAATATTTAAGGGGGCTCCCATACAACATACGTGATTTTTTTGCCGTTTTTTATAGATAATAGTACGGAACCCTTCCTGCGCGAGTCCGACTCTCACTTGGCCGGTTTTTTCGACGAGTTCACAGCTTTGACTGTCTTTCTAGACGTATTTATTTATATTTGTGTCGTTAGAAAACCGAATTTTAAAAGGGGTTAAAAGTTTAAAAGTAAAACGCTAGACGTTGATAGCATAGCAGGGCTAGCTCTGTAAACTAACAAGATTAATCTATACTTAGCCATCTACAAGACAAGCATTTTATTAAGGGCCCTGCTCCTCATAAATGTAGTTAGCTATTATAAGCTCATTTTATACTTTATAGGTAGGGTCAATATTTTCTGGAGCTCAGAGGTATGTAGTGATGGTCTTGAAGTTACCTGCATGCTGTTAATTCTTTGCAAAATCTGTCAAAAACAAAAATACAAAATCTGTAAATTAGTAGACTTGGCCCCCTGGAAAAGCACGATGACAGCACAATGACGTGGCGTGAGTGTAGCTGTCACGCACTCCAGCATAACAAGTTGGCCTTTTTGTTTTAGTTCTTTTGTAGCGCGACACTCTATCTAGACATATAAATAATCAAAGTTTAAAATATCTACAAACAGCTAATTAACCACATTCCAACAAAATAAACAGAACTAACAAAACAGTTGTAGGTAGTAACTCAATTACGCGCCCACAATTCGTAATAAAAGAGCCTTTATCGAATTACAGAGCGTTTTGCACCCTGCTATTATGCGAAGAACCGTCACAAACGAAGTATTGTTAGGGACACTAGGTGCCATTGTCTGTGTTATCGCTCCACGTCGGTTTTTGCCGTCTCTCTTCCGTTAAGCTAGGGCTTGAGGAGATGAGGCAGTAGGCAGATTACTTACTTAGACACGTTTAGGTGTGTGATGTGAATTATTTTTGTTAAGAAATTTGTTTTGTCTGCAGGCGTAGCATGGCGCTTTCTATCTCTACGAAGAATAGACATAGCTTTTTCTATACAAAGTGACAGTTCGTTTCTTCATTTTTGACATCCACCGTAGAAATGTTTCTACAATCTGTCATTTTGTCTTTCATTTCTAACGATCTTTGTCTAAGTCTTTTTATATGTAGACTATTTCGGAAGAAAGTTTTCTATCCTTACTGTCAAAATCACACTGACAACCGATAAATCCTATGATAAAAAAAAGAATTCTGAGTCGAATTATGTAAAAGAGTGAATTTCGTAAAAAGTGCAGTTGACTCTTTCTATTTTGCTGCCGTCTCGTGCTGTCTACTGTCTACAGGAAACGTCATTTTTGTCTACTCTTCCGCCGACAAAACGGTGTTCATGCTACGCCTGCTGATTTGTTTGAGATGGAAAATTTTGGTCTCAGGAGGACATTTTTTGCAACTTAGTTATCTAAAGATGCAATATAATGGCGATTACATGCTCATGCTTTTTATCAGTTTGATATGCATTTTGTGAACTCTGAGGTCTGTCTGTACATTGCCAAAAAATCTTATAAAACAGTGGATGAGATACAAAATAGGTGCCATATTTTAGCAACCAGTAACAAAGTTAGGTTACCTACGTTAATAATGAAGTCTGTTTGATGTGAAGCGCCTTTCACCCTCACAAAAGCCACAACAGTATAGGCAGAAACCTATAAAACCTATTCCATTCTCCTCACTGTTATTCAAACCCGTCATTGATTGTCGACCTAACGCCCTTACAAAAACTTATCGCGACATTTGTTCACTTTTTATTTTCACTACGATATACACCTTTACAAACTTTATGGTGCATTTAGGCGGTACATTCATAACTCTTGTTTTGAATGTTATAAGGTTGCCTTTCCCGTGGCTTTTTGTTTGGTATATAGAGGTGTAATGTTGGTTTTTATAGGCAGAGTTGCAACGGAAATAAGCTCCTTTGTATGACACTATCGTATCGCATCGTCAACCGCTTCCTTTCCGAAGATTATTGTAGACGCCAGAGCAAATAAAAGTTATCGGCCAATGTTTGAATATTAGTTTTTTTTTGGGTTTATGCTGGTTCATGTTAGGTGTTTTCTTTTGTATGTACAGCTGGGGTGTAGGATATTGTTGTCTTCAATTTTTTGGACGTAGATTATAATGTAGGTACTAGTTACATGAATTGATAAAGGAAATTGATTCTACATGCTCGGAAATGGAAGGGTTTAAATATGATGTAATTTAGGATTTGTTTTTTAATTGACATAAGCAGTTCTTTCTACATATTTTGATTTCGACAGCAAAGATATCTGAACATGATGATCTGGAAACATAAGCTCGCCTGGGATTATTACTATCGATGGATACTTCACTTTCTTTGATACCAAATGAGATGTTTATGACAACTTTTCCAAAAAATACTTTAAATAATCCTAAACACAAATATTCCCAGCGCAACATTCGGGAGTCGAACCCCGAACCCTTTGATTCGCATTCTGTGAGTACGGGCCGCTCGGGGCACAAACAAATAACCCGACAAAGTGACTACAGAAATCGCTATGATTGAAAGCGAGTGTCTATTACGTGTCAGAATAGACGATTGTTATTGACGACCGTTTTTCCATCGTTTTTCCTCGTGTTCCAGCCACTTGGCAATAGCAAAGTTTTCTTTAATATGTTTTCTAGGCCTGCTACTTTAACGATTCCCTTTAGTATAGAGAGTACTTGCTACAGTATGCAGTTAGTGATATTGGTGAAGTAGAGTTCCTGGGACGCCTGATTTATCATCCGTCGATTTCTACCTCGTTAGTACAACCTACTTTATTATTTTTCTGCTCCAATGTAGCAATTAGTTTTACATGGACCGAATGACGTCAAAATTCTGAAAATGGTGTATTAACTGGTGTTGAAAGAAGCCTTCTAGATTGCAGAGGAGACCTTAGCAGTACCTTCTAGTAAGACATCTCTTCAACCATATCTATACACCGTTAGACACGTTATATACTTTGGGAAAGGATACTCCTTTCGTATGACGGTGATTTTATTTATTAAACTTTATATACTACTAGCTGCACCCCCGCATAAGTCTCGATCCCGTGAGAATATCGGGATAAAAGGTCCATCCTATTTCCTTCTCCAGGACATTTTTTTGCCAATGTGCCAATTTCATCCAAATCCGTTCAGCCGTTTTAGTGTGACAACGTAACAAACAAACATACAAACAAACTCACTTTCGCATTTATAATATTGGTTAGGATTGAAAGTAACCATATAATAGCGCAGTTAATTATCTTAGGCATTTTCTAGAAGTCTAAAATAAGATGTAGCAGATACAAAACATGGTTTTTGGCTCAGATTTGATTTCTGCCTCGATTCCTACCCATCGATATCCATCCAATATCCTCATAATAGCCACCGCTTCCCATCCCAACACGTTACCCAACATCCAGCTAAAATGCAGGTCACGCACGCGGCCGTCCGACACAAAGGCGTCAAATTTGCACGTCGGCGGCCGTTTACGCGACATCTCGCATTCATCGCATTGGCGCTGTGTATACGAAAAATTGCCATTATGCGCCCCCGACGCCATGACACCCGCTGATGGAACTTTTTTCTCGTTTGTTCTTTTTTGAATGTTTTTTGTTTGTTTTTGATGTGTTGTTTATGGTGGCGGTAGAACATTGCACTGGAGTAAATTACATGGGTATAATGGTGGTTCTAGTCATTTGCGTCGAATCAAGCGGTTGCTGCCGTCAATGAAAAAGGAATTGTAGAGCGTTTATTAACTAAGTTAGGGATTGAGGGAAAGTTGCCCTCAATTGTATTACAGATGGGCTAATGATGACGGTTGAAGGATGGTGGAAGGACTAGCAGACAGAAAGATGCTATACCTTGCGTTCTTTTTCATCCTCCTATTTTCCCATGAGGTATACCATTATAGCCCGTCATCCATAGCCGTCATCCATAGTCGTCATCTATAGCCCGGAAGAAGAATTAGAATCACATAAAAGGCTTTTGAATACTGTTGGGCGATAAAGGGCGATAAACACAGCAGAGTACGCAGAACATACCTAATTCTCTTTCATATTATAATGTTTTGAGACAAATATATCTGAGAAAAAAAATATGAAAAAACATTAAAAACACATTTTATGGCGGACAATAATATCTTTTCACACATAAGACAGGCAATCCGAATTCCGAAGTCTTTAAAAATCACATTTAAAAATTCAACCAGCCTGTCTTACAAATCAATGTCACATGAGGTTTGGGCATTGTGAGGTTTCACCTCTTTGCTCCAACAGATACTTTAGTAATCCCGCGAAAATACCAAGTAGGTACCTACAGTTAAAATGCAACCCAATCTTTTATCCCATTCCCTCACAGTCCACAGTCGTAATTCGTTTGAAATCGCATCTATCACTTACCGATCATAGAATTGCATGAATCGAACATGAATGGCCGTCGTTCAGGTTGATCTGAATGTCTGACTGTCGGTAAACGGTCTGGGTGGCTGTCGGCTGACAAATGACTGTCATTGTCAGCATTGTCGGGTTACTTACGAGTGTGTGCTGCACTTATTGGGCGGAGAATGGACCATATGCTGATGATAATAATATAGAATGGTTTACAATGTACTGAATAGTTTAGTGATCAGCATATTGTTTAAAGTAGGTAGATTTACAACAAGGTGTTATTAAAATGTTGTTTGAGCTGAAAAGGGGTTACCTGTTATACACACATCTTTTTTTTTTAGGTTGTTCGTTGCGATACGCAAAATGGCACCCTTTCAAGGTCCGACACCATGTAAGTTATACCATATCGGTTAATTGCAACTGTAGCACCTCTCATATACATAAGTCAATTACCTACTCGAAACACAAATTGCTTGCCAATCAGAAAAAACGTAGAAGAGTCAGCACATTTTAAATCAGATTACACCTATGTAGACCACAATTAGCTAGGAGCTCTACTTCAATGAATTTAAGTTTTCGTATATAAATAGGTACCTTATTGTTATTAATATTATTTTTAGTTATTTTTCTTAATCCTGACTAATAATATAAATGCGAAAGTGAGTTTGTTTGTTTGTGACGCTTTCACGCTAAAACGGCTGAACGGATTTGGATGAAATTTTGCACACTGGTAGACCATGACCTCAAATAGGATATAGGATACTTTTTATCCCGATATTCTCACGGGATCGAGACTTACGCGAGTGAAACCGCAGGGCGCAGCTAGTTACATATATTTTTTAGATTTCGCCTGTCAAAATATAAACTAAAACCAAAACCTATAAAGGCAGACCTGTCCTCCTAAGTCGTAGATTATTACTTGATATAATTTCCCTCCAGTATAATTTTCAATCTGTCCGTCTGTGGCCGCCGGCGAATTGCATTTTTCTTCTAGTTTTATTTTTAATCTCCCCGGCTTAACCGCGTTTAAACATATTTATTTTATGTCAGGATCATCGTACAACGAGGTAGGATATACCCACTACACCTCCTTAGGTTTGTAATATACCTACAACGATGCTGAAGGATGAATCTTGAGATCTTGAGTGTATGAGGGTAATTTTTTCTTTTCTTCTTATTTCTCAATTAAATCGACGTGCCAGCGAGCAGAAGGGGTTTAGTTCCTAGTGTTACTAGTTAAGATACTGACTCGCGTTCATCATTGTCATTTTTTTCGTCTTATAATAAGGTACTACAAAATATTTTTTTCCGTGCCTAAAGCTTGTTCATTTTATTCTAAGCATAATTTTCTAAAAGCACTGTTCTTTTGTTTCTGTTAGCGTGCTAAACTAGACTTCACAGGTTTACTTTTATTTACCTACCTTCATTATAATTATCAGATAGTTGTTGTCATATAAGGTACTCCATATAGTTTTTTTAAGAGACATGTAAATCTACTTTATAACGTAAAATACCTGTTGATGCGGAACCGTGTCTATAAATATCATACCAACACGCCTGTTAGGCAGAGGTGAAACTATTATAGTACACCCACATATCGCCAGTTATGATTAAGTCCTACGTAATAGGGGGCGAGCCTATTGCCATTAACCGGGTACAAATCCAGTCTCCGGGCTGCTACTGAGAAATTCCAGATGGAAAAACTCAATAACACTTTGGCCTGGGAATCGAACCCAGGACCTCATGCTCGTCGGGAATCCCAGGCGGATTCCCGGCCGCCATAGGCGCGGGCTTGCGGACGGCGAGCTACCCATAGCTCGCCGTCCGATAAGGACCAGGCCCGGGTCGATGGCGCATCGTGTTGTCAGCACAATCGGCGGGGTCCGCTAGGACCGATGCCTGTCAAGGTTACGGGAAAGTCAGAAAAGGATACCGGGACCTTGGCAACAGGCAACTGAAGGAACACGGGTGGGTTTTAGTCAGTAAAAGTCTAACACGCCCTTCCGCTCCGCCCAGAGCGAGCGAAGTCATTTGGTGACTTCCCAACCTCGAAAAAAAAAAGACCTCATGCTCGCTTACGACCACTAGGCTAACGAGACAGGCCATAAAAATGTTTTAAAAATATCACACTTACCAATTTCACCTTAAAATACTCCAAAACGCCATAACTGCATAAAATACAATAAAACAGGCGTACGTACATCCACCACAAATCTGCAACAGGGTGATCTGGTAAATCCATGGATTTATGGTGGATGTAATAGAGATCGCACCACCTCCGCAATTAGCTGCTAAAGGGTGTTTGTTTGTGGGGTGGCCATGGTGTAACGGGGAACGGGATATTTAAGTAGGGTTAGATTTTGCTTGAGATTATTTTGTTCCTTTTTTTTGTTGTAAATGATGTCTTCCTTTTTTATGTTCATGTATTGCGATATGGGTTTGTTTTTGAACTCGATCTCGCCTGATGGAAAGCGATGAATGAGGACTATAATGGAATGAAGAAGGTCTGAAGATGACTCTTGCTTTGAAGTCTGACGGGTTATAGGTGGAAGCCAACATAGACGCTCGTAGATAGTTCCACACTTTGCCCGTGCGCATAATAAATGCAGCGACCAGCAAAGTACCTAACTATGAAAATCCATATCTGTCGTGTTTAGCGCCCAAATAAATGACTATGAAAACTCATATCTGTTGTGTTATTTAAAAATCCCAAATCGCATCAAAGATTTTATTTAAATTTCGATTAGACTTGCAAATAAAGCCAAAACAAATGAACATATTGGCGCGTGAAAAATTATCATTGTTCGTCATTGATTCTGGAAATTATAATTAATTTAGTTAGTTTGAATTTCCACGCATTGTTTGAGAAAAGTACTATACAAGCCTTGGCCGCAACCAGGCATTGATGGACTCACCTTTGTGTGCCTCGGCTTCGCCTCGGCCCAAAATTTCACGATCGTCTGTCGATAGCCCAGTTGCAGGCCACGACAATAATGTACTATACTGTCTTAGAAGATAAAAATGTTTTAAATTATTTTTTTGTCTATGATTCCAAAAGTTTCTTACAGTTTAAATTATTTTCGAAGCCCTTTCTATCACCAAAGTCCACATGGTCACCCTTAACTTACTGGTAGCATCCCGGGCGCCCCCCGCCGCGCTCGCGCCTCTAATCGCCCCCGGCCGATACATAAACTGTGATTATTGTCTTTTTATTGTACATGAATAAAATATTAATTGCCGATAACTTAAATGTCCGCTCTATCTCACATCGATGACTTTTAAACGGGTTTTTTGTAATTTAATTTTTTAGGGAGGTTTTTGCGATTTGTGAGGTAGCTTTTATTTCGTTGATAAGGGTTGGTTGCAGGTGATATCCTGTGAAAATTATTATGAGTGATGTAACGATTCATTATTTAATGGGTAATAAAGAGTTAAGGGCCTTAGGTACCTACTATCCATTTCCATGTCCAGATTATTGTTTCTGAATATTCCCGAATCCAGTTGGTTAAAGAAAGATGTATCAGATATTGGGAATTTGTTCATTAAACCTTTAAAGCAAGGAACAGAAAAAAGTTAATTTATTAAAATTAGTGTTGCAACGAATAGTAGAATAGTGATTCAATATTCGTTATTCGGCCGAATATAAAAAAAATAACCCAATACGCCGAATACCGAATAGTAACCGAATATTTGCAACTCTAATTAAAACCAGTTTCTCTCTAATCTTGCAAATACCTTTTATTTAGCAATTTACAGGGATGAGATCAGTAATTGATTGACAAACAAGGTTTAGCCTTGCATCAATTAGATATTGTCCTCTCGACTCTTACAGACAAACACCACTATCCCAATTTCCTCCCTTTATTTCCCTCTAAATCCAAAAACTAAAAACCGTGAAATCCCCCGATTCCCCCATGCTGCCATGTGTCCCCTTATTGTTCACACTCGAGTGTTTATTCGCCGATAATTGAGTATGTACCGTATTTAATCGCGAGCCCCCTGAGCCCCTCTGTTTAAAGAAATACTCGCGCCGCTGACTTTTTGAGTGGCTCGTGAACACATGGCGATTGAGAGTTTAATCTTTTTGAAATTGTTTCGGGAAGTTAATAAACTGTTAAGTGTTTTGTTTATAATTTAGTTTTATAAACTGTCTGGCTGTTTGTCACTTTATCTAAAGATATTGGGATCTTATCAATTTAAATTCAATCAATTTTAATTTTTTTTCTTAGTCAATTTATCTTAAGATCTTGGGGTTATATTATTTTATCAGCCCAAATGCTCCTAAATGGTCAAGCGTTTGCTCAGCAGATTTGTTATGTATTTTTGAGGTAGGAATCGAAGTTATTCGTGTAGTTTTTAGTTTTACGCCTCTGAGGAACCTCCAGAAGGTCCCGCGTTCTGAACCTTGACATCTGACTATCTAGCAGATTTCGCCGCCATTTTGGTGATGACAGTGAAAAGGCTATGTGTAGTTTTTAGTTTTACGCCTCTGAGGAACCTCCAGAAGGTCCCTCGTTCTGGAGTCTCAGTATCATTTTATTTTCAAAAGTAATCATATTATTAGCACCTGGTCAGATCGCAGAAGTCGTTTCTTAGCTGTAAAGGATGTTGGGTATAGCTAGGAAAAACTACTTGAATTTCGTAGTTCTCTTGTATAAGGAAACCGTTTTCCAGCTTGAAATATCTAAATTGTTCAAACACCTTTTACCAGTTTCATTTCTTTTGTTGGAATTTCTCATAAAGGGTTTGTAGATACTAAAACAATTTATTCTGATGTATCGTTTATTATTTCGTATTATATAAAAATCAAACATTCGTTGAATACAACTAAAAACTTCAAGAAATAAAACTTAAATTACAACAATAACATAATATCAACAATAATTAATTAATTGTAATATATAAACATTGTTTTATAACTATTAAATTAGACCAATTACCTATATTATTTAAATTGATCGGTGGGTAAATTAAACATAACCTGGAGAAAATTATTATAAATATCTACAATAGTGTCGTCGTATCTCTAACGCCAATTTGTAAAAAAAAACTGTTAAATTTGGTTTCGGCTTCTGAATGGACCAAAGCCGAATAAACATAAACAATTCGAAAAAGCAGAATAAACATGTATACCTTACTAAGGTATACATGTTTACATGTTTAACATGTATACCTTACTAAGGTATACATGTTTATTCGGCTTTTTCGAATTGTTTTTACCGATTTATCGATTTTAGTTGGTAGTTGTTTACTTATTTATTCACCATTCACTTTGTGTAAGACGTAGGCTGTTTTCTACAAAATAACGTTAAAGTCAACCAATTAGGAAAACGATTTTTATCAGTTTGTCATATCTTGCTCTCAAATGTTAACTTCTAAGTATAATAAAAACAATTTCTAAACTTAAAATAGAAAATAAATCCAGCTTATTATAAACACAATATTGAGAAAATGTGCTGGAATTGGCTACGTTGAAATTGATGACTGACAGCCTTGTAATTTTCGACCAATTTTCCAGCATAGATCCAAGGATCATTGGTCAATAATCTTTTGTTAAATCAAATGTCACCCAATATGATTATTTGTTGTAATTTTGCTCAATGAATCACATGAAAATAAATGAGCAAATTATGATAAGACTTCCTGAAACTAGAGGAAACAGCAAATTGACAATTATTTAAAACGGATTAAGTAGAAACAAGATTTTACAAAAAATGTTTAAAAAATTACCGAAAATAGGTACGCTATAGATAGTTTTAAAACAAAACAATTACTTAATTGATTATTTACAAGTGCTATTTACAATACGTAAAGTTTAATTTATCTTAATTCACACTATTCTCTTCATATAATACTTATTGAATTCTCACTGTCGATAGTAGCTACCTAACTACATCGAGTCGACAAAATATCGAGAGAATAGTGTGAAAAATAGTCTCCTATTAATGAATCGTGTCGAAAGTCGTCTTATGTTATTATGTTTTTTGATTACATAATTACAATATTGCGCTACAATTTATTAGTGATTAAATACATTTAATGCATTAGTGTTGAGCTACATTTATAGAAAAATCCGGTGTCGATACCAAGAGAGTTTTAACCCACAGTGAGTTTATTAAAAAAAAAGTTATAGAAGGTGGAGACGACAATACCACAATAAAATAAACTTCGTATAACGGTGGGACCGTCTGCATAAAAATTCAAACAAACATAATTATCCAATAGTTTAGTCACTTTATCTGGTCAAAGATTGGCAAAAGTATTTAGTTTGTTTGAAAAAATCACGTTTTAAATTTCGACGTACGGATTTCTTCGATAGTTTCAAAATACTCATATGAATTAGGATTGTCAGTGTTTTCATATATTGTCGTCTCCACATTGTATGTCAAACAGATAAAACGATTACTGTAAACGGTAATGAACAAGAACAACAACTTATTATATCGGTGAGAATGAAAACGGGGTAAATTGTATACACGTTATACAATAGTCTTTATACAAAATTGACATTAATTCACCTAACTAACGTCTATTAATTACACAGTTGAAGAGTAAATTCTATGATATGTTATCTATTCAAAGTGCGAGGTGCTCCTCACGAGAAAACTAAAAGTAGGTACATTGCACATTAACAGTAACATTGATTGCACATTCATTGAAAATTCATGTCAGCACCATTCCATAATTTTTTAACCAAGATAATGCTTAAATTTTTCACTGTCCACTAAAATTCGAATGGAAACTGAAACCACTTTTCGCCGAAACCAACACATCGGCCGAAACTGTCCCATCCCTATACATACTGTCCATTCTAAAGCAACAAAAGTCAATAACCTTCCATTCAGTCGTCTTACACGCTGTCAGGCGAGCTGGTCTCGCGCTCCTGCACGGAGGTGGAAGGTCGCTCCCAATGCGAGGGCCAGACCCTCGCCGGGAGCGCGACCGGCCTTCAGATGACGTGCTGAGGAGGTTCCTCATCGCTTTTCATGAGGACATAGGCCACGGGACGCTTGACGTCGGCGGGGGGAGGAGAAGGCGTCCTGCGAGGTGGACAGCCGCAAGGCGATAGGGCGCTGCTGTAGAGGGCACTGCTGTATAAAGCGCCGCCGTATAGTGCCTGTGAAGAACACAATAGTTTAGGGCACAAGTTTTTATTGTGAATCACTCCAAGATCGATAAGAGTTTAAAATCATTTTGCATATTAAAGCTTTCCCCATTGGAAGGTCATTTCTGCTCAACATTGAGTCACCAAACGATAATTGACTAGCTAGGTTGATCAATAACTGATCCAGTTACACGTTTTACGTGTCAGATTAGAAATCTCCTATCTCCATTAAAGACCTCCTTCATGGTCATTGAGAATAATTTCTAAGAATCAACCTAGTGTTCAAGATACGTAGTTTTCATTTATTTTATTTTATTTTATTTCTTAAGAAAACTTACAGCTAGGTTACAGATAGTTAAAAATTAGTGAGAGAAGGCCAATTAAAAGTTTTCACTGACAATATTGTAGCACAAGAAACAGCAGACAGGCAATCGAAAGTAAGAATAAGTAAGCACTCGGAGAGAATTAAGAGAAGATTTTATAAGTTAGATAATTTAGTGATCTTCAAAGAAGGTTTTACATAGTATTTTTTTAAGTTTAGGAACACTGGTGGAGAATAAATCAAGATCGTCAACATTCTGACACATCGAGTTGTATGCCCTGCTAGCTTATAAGAGTTTTGTCGGTATATGCACCGCACAGAGGGAACATACAGAGGTTGATGATTCCTTAAGGTGAAGGATGGAACACGCAGCCCAATTTTGCTCACCAATTTCGAACAGTCGGTTGAACCATTAGCCAATTTGAACAACAATACCATGTCGGCAATTTTTCTCCGCTCAATTAGTGGAAGAATATGAAACTTCCTGCAGCGGCTGTAATAATTAGGCAAATAGGTTGGTTGGTTTGGTTAAGGTCATGCAATAATATAAACTTAATATTCATAAATCAATACCTTATTGAAGATTACCTGCAAATGCGCCAACTCGGCTGCCAGCTTGCCATCGTCAGACGGTATCTTCGCAAACGGATAGAATGGATACGGTAATGGTGGGAACAAGGCTCTGCTTAACTCCGGTTTATCCGTGAAGTGATGTGGCATTGAGTGCAATTGGGGATGTACCGGGTGCGGTACCGACGGCGTCACTAGCCTCGGTACCGGCGCCATCAAGCCGTTGATACCGAAACCGAATTTCGGCTCCTTCTTGACAAGCGGTTTCGGCTTTCGTCGTGGTCGGTATTTGTAGTCGGGGTGTTCTTTCATGTGTAGCGCCCTAAGGAAGGAAAAGAAAAAGTTAATTAATTTGCCAAATATTATGCAAAGATACAATAATATACTTAGTTCGGTTGCCCTTGGACTATTTCTATCGTACCCTGACACTTTTCGAAGGCAAGTCATAAAATGTGATCCGGTAGTACGTATCTACAGCTACAGAGTCATTAAATCTAATAATGTCAACTTTTTAGAAACCACAGAAATTTGGTATTTCGGTATTATTTTATGTGTAGTTGTAAACTCTGCTGCCACGTTTTAATTTTTTTCTTCTACTTTGTTGGCTTAATTCCTGCGTAAGATTTCTGAATAAACTTTATCGTTCGCATCACGATTGTTGGCTCTCACGTCCACCTCTCTGTATCCCCGTCGCTCTCGACCAAACATCAACACTTCGAGTATTATCAGCAAAAACAACGCGGAAGATATCCGATACCTCTGAAATCGAAAGCATAACTCAATTCGCCCCACAATACTATAAGTTTAGCGTCAAAATGCCACAATGAAACGCCGCTGGGCGATATAACATTATTATTTATGCAATAAAGCGTGCAATTGTCGCGAACGCCTGGCCGCCCTTAAAACAACAATGTCGATTCAACAATGCGCGGATTATTGCATTGTCCCAGTCACAATCGGGTATCTGTGTATACCACTGCACTATGTGCATTCGAAATATATGCAAAATTGAATTGTATTGTTATGGAATAGAGTTGAATTTGGGATGCGGGTGTGTGTGTTTACGACGTGTAGTGTTGGCAGTGAGTCGACACAGCGTCCGATTATGCGAGCTTTGTGATAGAATCGCGATTGTCAGCGAGTCGATTGTAATTATTCGAGTGGACCACGCTGGCGGATGATAGTTCGTCATTGCGCTGAGGTTTGAATGTGAATGTTTGTTGAGTCTGATTGTGTAGCGGATTTAGATTTATTTTTTTATTTAATTTGCGATAAATGCTGCCGTGTTTACAGTTATTTGACTTGAGCTGTTGAGTTACGTTCTTTGATTGCAATGACAATAGGCTCTTGCATTCTGCAGATTCTATGATGTGCTGTATATGGCAGCATGAGGTTAAAGTACCTTTGTGATACATTTGATTCATTTAAGCTGTTTTAGAACAAATAGTTTCTACGGCAGTAGTAGGTATTTTAAGAAATCGTGAGTACATTGATCTAAGCAGTGACATTTTATTAGCTTTTTGTGAGCTGACCATTGTGGTCATTGGTAAAGTAAGTGCACTATTAAAGTTATTTGAATAAAGTATTTTAATGTAGAGAAATGTCTGGTTGTTATCATTAAAAACATTAGTAAAATCAAGTAAGATATTACCGATGATGTTACCCCAGCACCCTAATTGCGTAATACACGATCAATCAGAATTGAATTGATGTCTAATCCATTGCTTCGTAAGTTCGTAAGTTACGTTGTTGAGCAGATTTTTTTTGCGAACTTATGAAGCAATGGATTTGACATTTGTTTCAAACCGATTCTTCGAGGGTACTGTTATAGTTACGAACGATACAAGTGCACGCCTGGCTCAAATTATATATGTAGACGTTTTTGATAGAGCTTGAAATATTTCCTAAAAACTTTATCCTGGCAGGGAGCACTAACTTCTCAATTGATGAAAACGCCAAGTAACAATGATCTGGTAAGTATCTCAAAGTATAATTCTCAAATCTTCAATAAATTCTATCACAAATCCATACACAAGTACCTAGCTACCTATTCACACCAAACACTTTTATCAGAATTGACAGAAACTGTCCTATCTTCGAAACCAAAAAAAAACGGAGGTCGTCGAACCTGACACTATCACTTCTTTCATTACAGTTTGTTAACCAAATAAACACGATATCGCTAAGGAAAATAACACAATATCTTTGGTCAAGAAAAAACCTATCGAAGCATTTTTATCGGACACGTTTTGGCGTATTTTTTCTATGGAGCTAATCGAATTCGGTAAATATCGATATATTTATACTATGATTCTCGATAACAAGCATCGCTTGTATATTGAATTTGGAACGTCAATAAGAAGTTATTGAGTTTTTTATTAAGAGGGCTATTACAATTTTTCTTGAATTTGAGCGTTTGACGCTAGTTTTGATGTGTGATTATGATTAAGTTATAGCCTCAAACTTAAAAAAAAAATATGTCCGAGGAAGTCTCATTATATATCTTGACAGTGTTTTAAATAAATATTTCAATTTGTTTACACAAATCAGTAAAAAACTTGTCTTTGTAAAGGATGTTTCATAAAATTTAACTTTTGGGCGTCTTTTGATGCTTTGTTACATCAAAGATACAGTAATTTAATCATTTATAAAAATGTCCATGGTACAACTGTATCTTGAACTTTGGAATGTATAACTCTTTTTTTTTATGTTTCATTTAGTAATACACCAAAAATAATTCCGTAACATAGATAGTTATTGACAATTTTTCGTCCGAAATTCTATTTTTTATCTATGAATTTACTTTCCAAATTTTAACAAAAAGTATTTAATAACATAGGCTACTATCTAATCTTGCTTGAAAAAAAAAATTAACTTTTTTTAAAGTAAAATAATATTTTTAAACAATTGTTGTATGCAATGCTAAAAATAACAGTAACACGAACTATAAATAACTGTAACTTAATTTATTTCAAAAGTAAAGTGGAAAGGATCAAGTTGATCACGCCCGGTTTGCATGTGTGCGTAGCGTACTTCAATAGACTCACACGAGCGCATCTTTGCCGCGCCCCGTCAAATTTACCTAAATCTGCACTTCGATTTTGTAATAGCGCTCTTAATGCCTTTTTGGTCTAGATAGTGTTGTGTGATTGTGGTCCAGTTTACCAGAGTTTTTTTCCAGAATTTTGAGATAATTCAACGAAGGGGCGAATCGGTGAACTTCTATATTCATGTTTGCTCTCATTTGTATATTGAAGGCTACCTGCTACGAATTTTATGTTTTAGGGTGGCGCCTCCTTTAGTCGCTCTATGTAAAATATCTATTTACTACTGCTACCGGTTAGACTGGAAGCCGACCCCAATATAGATGGGAAAGGCAAGGTAGGATGAGAAAGACGATGGGTGGTGTCTTTTTAAAAATACGTGCTTCTGTGGCATGGCTGTGGTGCATTCAAACGATTCCCTTTCAACTTTTGTAAAACTGGCGCCACTTTAAAACTTCCGTTGTAATTGTAAAGCTAACATTAACTTTCAATATTTACCTACTACAAGAAATTAATTGAAAATTGCTAAGAAACATTATATCAAAGGAGATAGTTTTTTTTGTTTGGCGATTAGTCCCACCAAAAATTGGGGCGTCTATGAATGAAACGCATGTTGATTTATTCCTTATGATCTCTAGATTACAGTTGGAGCAATAATTATAATTTATCTAACGGGAATACTGAGGAATACGACCATAACCAAAAAAAATTTAAGTAGCTATTGTTTAGTGAGTAGGTTCAATCATATCCCTGACTATTAATGTAACAAGTAACATTTAAACTTGGAACATCATGGTGTCTTCCCATCCTTATCGGTCACACAATGGTGTAAGGCGCGCCGGTGTTTGCCGCCATACTTATTTTATCGCTTGTTTGATCGGCCATAATCGGAGGATTCAATAACGGTCACTAAATAACATTCGATAGTCTGTCTGGGTTCTATTGAGCAATCTTCTATCGGTAATTTATAGAGATTTGTCTATGTATAACTTCCTGTTGTCTTTGAAATAATATTACGGACCAAAATACCATTTTGCTCTTGTATTGGCGTCAACTATATTATCAAATAATTATTATATCAATCTGCCTAGCCTTTTCCCAACTATGTTGGGGTCGGCTTCCAGTCTAACCGGATGCAGCTGAATACCAGTATTTTACATGGAGCGACTGCCTATCTGACCTCCACAACCCAGTAACTGGGTAATACGATACCCCTTGGTTAGACTGGTTGTCAGACTTTCGTGCTTCTGACGACTCGTAACGACTGTCAAATATCCACAAATGACAGCCGGGACCAACGGCTTAACGTGCTTTCCGAAACACGGAGGAGATATGTGAAAATGGTCACCCATCCACGGACCAACCCCGGCAAGCGTAGCTTAACCTGATGGATCGACCCGAGCGGCTGTTATTACTTCGCAACGAGCTCCTTCTGATAATTATTATATCATTTTATTTATTTACTTCCGCCAGCGGCTTCGCCCGCATGATATCTTTATAAATTACTAGTGATCCGCTCCTGCTGATTTCTTAGGATGTAACTTTAATAATAACGTACTAAAATACAAATAAACTTTCCGGAATAAATTATCTAAACTATAATGAAAACCTCATCAAAATTTGTTGCGTGGTTTAGAAGAACAGAAAAACACGAAAACCGACTTAAATTTGTATCTAAAGGAAAAAAAAAACTTAATATAATATGTATAGATATACGAGTAGATGGGTAATACTGGTTGTCAGACTTTCGGGCTTCTGACGATCCGTAACGACTGTCAAAGATCCACGAATGACAACGGGTCGTAGGAGTCTCGGTATGTAAAGGTGGTTACCCATCCACGGATCAACCCAAGCATAGCTCAACCTGATGAATCGACCCATGCGGCTGTTATTCCTTAGCCACGAGCTCCTCTTATGCAAACTTGTATGGCAGGTTATTGTTATTAAGTGTTAATGTGATTCGAGAGCAGATTTACTGATCAATCAATTATTTGGAATTTGGGACATTAAAGTTTTCTAGCCTTTTTACCCGACTACGGCGAAGAAAAAAGGAGGGTTATGATTTTGACCGGTATGTGTATGTATGTATGTATGTTATGTATGTATGTATGTATGTTCATCTGTTCCCTCCTATCTTCCAAACCACTTATCACAATTTGACAAATGAGGTATCGTTAGAAGCGTCGTGATTGTCCGCTGGTTATAGGCTATGTGAAGTCACATTAAATTAAAAATGGCGCCCTCTAGAGGACATAAAGTGAGGAACTTAAAAAAAAAATGGTTTAATCGTACCATGTTGGGTATCAAATGAAAGGGCTTAATGAGCACATTTCAAAAATATATATATTATAACCCCAAAAGAATTTAGTAGTTTTTTTAGTTTTTATTACTTGATTTTTATAAAGAGGATCTGACATACTCGTATATGTCCATTGTGTTAGTGAAAAAACCGTTGTGTTAAGATTTCATCAAGAAATACTGAAAGGAATAAAAATTATAAAATAAGGTTAATGTTTTATTGATGGATGTTGTCATGGCAATATGCCGTAGTAAGTAGTAACATAAAATCACGCCTGGTTTCCCCGAAGGGTTGGGCAGAGGTGTAATACCTATAGTACACCCACATTTCGCCAGGTATGTTTAAGTCCCATGTAATAAGGGCCGAACCTATTGCCATCAACCAGGCACAAATCCAGACTCCGAACTGCAACTAAGAAATTCTAGATAGAAAAACCCAATAACACTTTGCCCGACCTGGGAATCGAACCCAGAACCTTATGCTCAGTAGTAACGCTTGCGACCACTATAAGGCTGCGTTTCCACCAGAGATGTGCGATGGAAATGAGTCTTACGAGGATGTCTAGCTGTGCTGTGAAAATGTGTGGGGGTTTCCACCAAAGCTGTGCGATGAAAATGTGCCTTCGAGGATGTGTAGCGGTGCTGTGAAAATGCGCATTAATGTGTGGTGCGAGGATGGATGGACTGGCTGGTACAGTATGCGCAAATCTCGCAACACATTCCTCGCAACACATCCCTCGCACACATCCCTCGTACACATCCCTTGCACACATCCCTCAAAAATCTATCTCCGCTGAGTCGTTTCCACCAGAGCTGTGCTGACCGAGGCGAGGTAAATGAAGCGATTCTATTGGTTCTTTACAAACACTTCCCTCGCTACGCATCCTCGCACATCTCTGGTGGAAACGCAGCCTAAGACCGTCGTAGTACTTATCTTAAGTTGAGCCGAGATAGAGTTTACCACCGAAAGTAGATCAAAAATTCGGCTGCAATGGCGATGACAGCAATATCTGCAGACGTCTTTGCTCAACAAAAGCTTGGTATTAAGTCAAATTATTTATTTAAATTAGGCACTTATAATGCACTTTTCAAGTCTACATTTACAAAAAAATTGAATCGATTCTAGTCGCCCCTTCCAAAAGGTAGTTTTCGTATGGAGAAGAATGGGCAAGAAGCTCCATCGTTACTCTTTTAAAAATATTTTACAATATTTTGTGTACATCAATTATAATCATAATTATATTTGAAGACGATGCACCGAGAATAAGATTACTATACTACAATGGGTAAAAATAATAAAAAATGCAGCAATGACAAATAGTCATGTGATAGATACATGATGGTGCTGACATAGTTACAAACATTGTAATTTAATTTTGAATTTAAGTAGGTCACTATATTTTTGTATGCCAACAGGCAGAATGTACTGGGAATAATATCTTAAACGAACACCCTTATTGTAACACCTGCATTCTATACAAATAAAGAAATTATTTATTTTATTTATTGTAAAAGTAGAATATTCCATTTTTTTTTTACAAATAGTAATAATAATATGTCACTGCGTGAGTTATCCTTAAATTATAAAAAAAGTCCTCCGCCGCGTCTGGCTGTCGTCCTGTTCGCGACAAACTCAAAAACTACTGCACCATTTTCATGCTGTTTTCACCAATGGATAGAATGGTTCTCGAGGAAGGTTTTAGTATATAATAACCAACAACCACGCGGGCGAAGCCGCAGACATCAGCTAGTCGTACCTATATATATGGATACCTCGAGCGACTACTGCACTAAATCGTTCCTTGATCCATAAAACACAGTCTTTATTCAAACAAAGTGGGAAAACAGCTAAATCGCCTTAAAGTCACGAATTAGATAACCCATATTCGTCTTCCCCACGTGGAAATCAAACAAACGTTTCCACAATACCCTTTATACATCATTTATCAATAACACATATTGTTATCAGTTATCACTCAAAGTTAAAATAACTGTAGCCTTTACAAAGAATGCTTTGTGCCTACGTACGTCGTGACGTCACTTGCTATTGATTTTTACAATAAAATCATTTGATTGTCAGATATCTTCTGTCAATGGTAGGTAAAGGAGTATTTGCTGAAGATGTGTAGGTACATAATGGTATGTGTTATAGGGTAAACGTGTTTTTTCTTGATATAAAGATGCTTGACATAATGACAATGTAAAGGTAGGTAAGGGTATTCGGAACATTTTAATATTAATATATCTAGTAACACCCGGTTATAACTGATATTATAAATGCAAAAGGCGCATAGTTTATTTATTGTTAATTAGTCAAGACTCAAGAATTTTTTACATACGCTGAAAAACTATACTACTAACTATTTACATTATACAAGGTGGAGACGACAATACGACAAAAAAAAAACTCCGTATATCTATATTTACGTTCTTGGTCTACCTACAAAATCAAATATATCCAATAGTTTAGTTACGATAGCTAGTCAAAGATCGGCAAACCCCATAGTCGACCCATCACTACTATTTAGTTCGTTTGAAAAAAATACTTTTTTAATTTCGATGTTAGGTTTTATTTGATAGTTCCAAAATACTCTTATGCATTATTATTCCCAGTGTTTTCATTTATTGTTGTATTGTCGTCTCCACATTGTATACTAAATTAAATTACAGAAATTAAATAAATGCAAAAGTGAGTTCGTTTGTTTGTAACGCTTTTGGAAAAAAAAATTGGCTTTAATAGAAACGTTCGACTTTTATCACATCAATAATTTAATATCAAACTCATTGAATATTATTAAAGCCCATCGCACAATAAGCGTTTAAATAAGATATACGTAACAAATGAGTCCTGACGTGAAGCGTGCGCCGCGCCTTACGCCCCGCTAATAAATTCAACCCTTACAAATTAATTCTAACCGTTCCACTTCATATAGAAATGTTAATACGACCGAATTTACTAATTGTAGGGAATGATAGTTTTCTAATATTAATACAGGCTGTAAGGGTAAACAGTCTTGTCATTCAAACCATGGGTAGTTTACTTAAATATAAAAATAAAGGACCGAACACAGCAAAAAAAAAACGTCATTTTCATTAAAAGATTTTAAAAAGTTTCTATCCGACACCGTGCTCTCTAGCGAAACAGCTGACTGACTGAGGGAGGGGTCGCGCTCGCGGCCAGTCTGGTCACATCCCGTAACCTCCGCCCGTGTTGAGACGCAAGTTCGTTGCCCTAGCGCATAGGACAACGAACTTGCGTCTCTTGTGGTAAAATATAGATTTAAAAAAAATAAAAAAAAAGTTGTAATTTTCCATTGATTTTACGTTCTATAAATGAAACCAAACCACTGGTTGCAAGGATAACGGTGTTTACACTAACATCCTGTATAAGACTCAAAATATCTTGTGATATTATTTGTAAGCCCTTAATTAGAAGAGTGCATTTTCTTTTGTTATGCAATGTTTTTCTATGCCGAATAACTTTTTTGGTGTTTTAAATAAACCTTTTAAAAAAAGGTGTTTTTATACTTACTGATTAATCCTTACGTATTATAAAACAAAGTCTTCCGCCGCGTCTGTCTGTCGTCTTGTTCGCGCTAAACTCAAACACTATTACTGCACCGATTTTCATGCTGTTTTCACCAATGGATAGAGACCACTCTATCCATTGGGACTTTCTCGAGAACAATCGCGAGAAAGGTATATCATTTGACAGGCGAAGCCGCGGGCATCAGCTAGTGCTATATAAAATAAACAGTTTTATGAGAAAAATCTGAAAAACTGAGACGTTGTTTTTAGTTTTATCACATAATAAACTTTGTTTTAGGACGGACCTGTTTCATTTATAATAATCCAACTAATAACAGTTGTGGTTCCTTGACCTGTGCCCAAATTAAAATTTCATTAAATTACATCCATTCAAAAACAACACAAACTTCCCGCAGACAATTAAACCCGAATTCGCAACAACAGCTCTATATTCTCCGCACTCGAGTTAGACTGGAGCCATAAGCTCATTTTTATGGTCCTGCCGACCCCTGATAACGCGCCCCCTAACAATGCAAGATATTATTACAATGAATAACAGATAATTGTCGCCTCTCACCGACCTCTATGGATAGATTAAATTGATTTGTTGCTTATTTGTGATGCGTAGTTGCGCTTGAGTTTTTTAAAGGGTTGAGATTTTTGGAAGTGCGGGTGCAAGGGCTAATTATTAGAGATACCTATATTTTGCTGTGTACCGAATTTGTATAGACTATCATTAAACACGAATAATAAGGAATCCTAGCAGGATTTTTAGAATCATCTCAGCAAGTTCAAGTTCTCAGCTATCACAGGTAAATTAGCTTACAAATTTATTTATACTAGCTGCGCCCCGCGGTTTCACCCGCGTAAGTCTCGATCCCGTGGGAATATCGGAATAAAAAGTATCCTATGTGTTAATCCAGGTTATAAACTATCTGTTTGAATCAAATCCATTCAGTTTATCCATTCAAAAATTTCATCCAAATCCATTCAGTAGTTTTTACGTGAAAGAGTAACAAACATCCATCCATTCATATTTACAAACTTTCGCGTTTATAATATAAGTTAGATTCCGCAGTTTGGCAATTAAAAATGCTACCATTTGTTAAGCGAATCGATTCGTTTTTGTTTATAGCAACCGAGCATGACGCATACATATTCAGTAGTTTTTACGTGAAAGAGTAACAAACATCCATCCATTCATATTTACAAACTTTCGCGTTTATAATATTAGTTAGATTCCGCAGTTTGGCAATTAAAAATGCTACCATTTGTTAAGCGAATCGATTCGTTTTTGTTTATAGCAACCGAGCATGACGCATACATATTTCACTTTGTATTTTTCTTTAAAACATAAACTAAATAAGTCAAATCTCTATTTTAATATCTCCAGAAAGAAAGAAAAGCCCACATTATATCTAATTAAGGGATAAGAGTGTCAAACATCCGGCGGCACCGTTTTGTTTACACATTTAATTGTGTCGCTAAACGGCTGTGTGTTTTATAAGGACCATTTTTTTTAAGTTCATCTAAAAGTTAATGTTGAATAGGACCTCTTGGCTATTGAGAAGATAGCTGACTGTTCGACAGCGGCATCAATCAAAATCAAAGTCAAAGTCAAATAATTTATTTCAAATAGGCACATTAAAGGCATTTTTGAACGTCAAAAACAAAGAATTAGAATTGATTCTAGTTGCCCCTTCCAAAAGGTAGTTTTCGTATGGAGAAAAACGGGCAAGAAACTCCACCGTTACTCTTTAAAAAAATGTCTTATAATATTTTGTATACAACAATTATTAATTACATCATGAAATACCTATGTACTTCTACTTGAAGCGTCATACAGTGATCAATCAACTCACAAATTATTTTCTTCCCCCGCGCCCGCCATAATTTGCTAAAGAGAGATAAAGATAGGTTTATTATTTGCTGCCGTTTTGCATGTTTAGCTACTGATCAATCCATGCACAGACTATTTAAGATAAGATAATAAATAATAATAATAATTAATTCCATTTAAAATTGTCTAAGGGGCTTCTGCCAGTTGGCTTCGGCCCCTCTCACGCCTTCTAAAGGTCCAGGACCTAAAGGTCCCGAGAAATATAAACAAAAAAATAATTGTTTATGGTCTCAAAGAAACATACATTAGTATACACTGATTAACAAGATGCTAAGTACGCTGCAGAAGTCTATATACAGATATTGTGAGCCCTGCCTCCTAAACTAGGAGATTATCAATACATACACATACAAAAAGTCCTGACAAACTCACTGACTGACTCATCAACGCCCAGCCTCTGGACCTAGAAGGCTAAATTTTGCACGGACGTTTCCTTTATGATGTGGAGAAGGAATAAGGATTATTATAAAATTCCCAAGGGATACGGAATATAAGGCGGACGAAGTCGCTGGTAAAGTGCGTGTTCTTTTTACATTCTTACTAGCTGCGCCCCGCGGTTTCACCCGCGTGAGTCTTGATCCCGTAGGAATATCGGGATAAAAAGTATCCTATGTCCTATTTCAAGTCATGGTCTACCCATGTGCCAGATTTCATCTAAATCCGTGTAAAAAACTAACGAGTTTGTTTCGGCCTTTCTTCTCAGAGTAGTCAGATAGGAAACGCCGACCTCATCTAGCTTATTTTTAATATGACGTGTAAAACTGATTCCAATATCCTATTTACAGAGTAAACATCCTTGACATATAATCATTGTATTTGACATTATATACCTCCAATTAATTTCAACTCTTAGTGGCTTTTGTGGACAGGATTATAATTATTCAATTTGTTACAGTTGTGATAGCAATCACGTCAATTGGTTTAAATAGGTTTTTATTTTTATATGAATTCTAATTTTATTAGATTATTCTCTATTTTGTGAATGTGAGAACATTGTAGGCTTATTGGACTGTAGATTTATTGAACATCTTCTATTTTTGTTAAGTACCTGGTACTTACTTGTTGAAAGGCCTACATTGTCCCCCCATGCCTACCAACACTGTAATTTGAAAGTATTGTAAAAGCCAATTATTTTTAAAAGAGTAACCATGGAGTTTCTTGCCGGCTCTTCTCCATAGGAAACGACCAATTGGAACCGTGCACCTAGCTTCTGACGTTTCATAAGTGCCCATGTAGGTTTATGTGAAATAAAATATTTTGATTTTGATTTTGATTTCATTTAATTTAATTTCGAAGACTGAAAGTTGAATTCACCATTTTTTTTTTGAGGATGTCGAGGTAACTCTCGGGTACCTGCTAAAATGGTTCCGATTCGAATTTATTTGAATGAGTCACATCGTCTCTTAGAGATTAATTAATGCTCGTGTCGGGCTCTTAATAAGTCCTCTTGCACCAGCAGCCAATATCTATGGGTGACTTAAGTAAAGCTCCTGTTATGAATTTAATTTCTCTTCAAGAAATGAAGACAAAAAGGTAGTGTAATTAAATCATAATAATTCAAAAAAAAATTAAACCGCGGTGTCAGCCGCCTGGAGAAATGGTATAAGTGTATACCTAAACAAATACAGCTTTTTGTTCCACAGATAACGCAATACAGGTGTGTGGCTTTTGTTCAATGTTTGCCCACAGATATGAAATTAAAAAAGATAATGAACGAGGCTCGAAATTAAATAGTTTTGAGTCGCACTGTTTACTTTACAAATGAAAGATTAACTGTGTGTGGTGCGTTCCTTTAGTTTACTTAATTATCTTAGTTTTTTTGTTAGAAAAAGTCATTTGGGTTAATGATAAATATTTGATTTGTTCTTAATAATGTAGAGATAAAAGATGGGATGAGATTTTAAAAATTTCGTAATTAAATATGTAGATTAACAATCTTGCAATCATAAAACATTATCTTGCTAGTTTGGTTTGATAAAATAAAAAAAAGACTTGAGTGTGCATAAAAGGAAGATATTGGGAATTCCACAAGGATCACCAATTTAAAGTTACCGCCTAAGTATCATATTGAGGATTTCTGGAATGAAATTATCTATAGTATATTACAATTTAAAAGGCTGCACTGTAAAATCATAGGTAACAAAGCCATATTTTTATCGATGATTGCATTAATTATATCTAGCCATTAATAATAGAATGACTTGAGATTTATGATAAGCGCAAAATGATAGTCGAGTAAATACATATTTTGCTTGCTTTTATTTTTACACCCCGGTTACTGTTTAGTTCTTTATCCGGCTTTGAATAAAAGTTTCTAAAACTTACCTTTTTAGATAAATAATAAACTTGTTAATAAAGTAAATGCAAAAAATAGATTAAACGTGTCAGTGTAAAAATGTAAAATTAATTAAGAAAAATTCGAAGTTTTCAACGAGAATTTAAAATATTTATAATTTTATCTGACTCGCTTTGTAACATTTTTTCAATGTCAGCCGATCAAACTTCACCCCAAACTTTGTTCCCATTATTTGTAGCGAAATTAATAGCGTGCCATTTGAAACTCACCTCAATCTCTTAGCCTCATCGATGAACGGCCTCTTCTCCATCTCGGTGAGCAGCTTCCACTCCGCTCCCAGCCTCTTGGAGATCTCTGAGTTGTGCATCTTCGGGTTGTCTTGCGCCATCTTCCGGCGCTGGCCCCGCGACCACACCATGAAGGCGTTCATAGGCCTTTTTATGTGGTCATTGGGCTGTTTACCCAGAGACATTGTTAGATCAATTTTGACGGATTTTAATAACAACTTTTCAAAAATCAATTTTCGCCACACCGAAACTCCACGCGCATTATTTTCCAAAGCTGACTTGTTACAGTTTTGTTTCTGTTATTTATTATTTTTGTTTGTTAATTTTAAGCGTTACATTCAAAATTCAAAATATCGCAAACCGATTAATTCCCGCGCGCGTTGTGAAAAGCTCGGCGAAAGCTCAATGCGGCGCTTTTCTTGCTTGTGTCATGTTAACGGCGAACTCTGCCTTGTCCCCCCTCGGATTTCCCCCCTCTAAAGTGACTGGCCAATGATGATGGGCCGTGGGCGGCCGCTGGGCGCTGATTGGCTGAGGAATCGTTTGTCTCGCGCGCTTCAACAGGTAGCCGCCGCGTTCGTGTTTGCATGTTTATTAGCAAGATTAAATTTCTTTTTAAACCACAATCTTGGGGCAAAAAGAACGCGCCTGTTCGCAATCGAATGCTGATTCGATTCGGAGAGCGCGACCGGTGATTTGCACAAATTAATTGTTGACATTAGACCGAGTTCACACTGTGTGTTGGAAAAAAGTTAATTCTTGGGATGTTGATTTCATTGATGTTGATTTGTTGGATATTGGATTTGAAGATGTGAATGTAATTAAAGGTCTCTAAGAATTAGTGTTGTTTTTATTTAGGTACTTATTACTTAGTACTGTGCTATAAATGTTGATTGCGATTTTTATTATGTGTTTGATATACTGGATAAAATATCCGCCTTTTTAAATAAATAGCTATTTAGCGTAATTTCCATTATTTTTGGGTACTAATGTGCTTTTTTAAAATAAACTTTACTGTTATAGTACCTACTTAGTTCGCAATTTAACCATTTGAACGTTTATTTATTTATTTATTTATTTATTATTACAAAATCCACAGCTCTTTGAGATAATAACTTAGAATATATAAACTAGTCTTACAGCCAATTACGGATTTACAATTTAATAACCATACAATATGCAGCAGAAACAAACATACAAAGTGAGTAGTGAAATGCTAGCACCATCTAAGCATTGCTAAGTGTACAGTGAGAGCGAGTGTGTGGGAGTGTGCATGAGGAGTGGTGAAAGGTGTGTGGATATGTCACAGTGGAAGTGGTATTTTTTTTTTTTTTTTTTTTTTTTTTTTTTTTTTTTTTTTTTTTTTTAGGTTTATTAGGCAGTTCATCACCTACCGATGTTATTAATTGTTTCTTGAATGTACCTTATGTTTAGAACGATTATTTCTGTATTTACTCCGAATCATAAAAAAATAAAAATGAACCTGTCCCGTAGAACCAATACATATAATATTATGTCATTTATAAGCAGTTGCTGGTTTCCGGTTATGCTGTTTATGTTACTTTACTTATATCATATAAATAGATAGAGCACGGCATATTAATATTAAATTATATAAAAGGGAAAGTTAATCGTTTATGATCACTTAGGTAAAATTCCCCATACAAAGCGCTGATTTCATAGGTGGAGACCTAATAAATAATATAACAACATAGTAACATAGTTGTACGTTTATTTTATTGTTACTAACACTATTGAGTCTCATTGTTACTCTTAATAAAGAATTAATGATTAATTATATGGGGCTTTTTCTGTAGAACTACGTAAATAAATAAATATGAAAAATATATCAAGTAAGTTTGATATTTTGTAAAGACATACAAAAACTACCGGTTAAAAATTAAATCTGGAGGCACGGCAGTGTCCCAGCCTAGTCAATCTAAAACAATCACATAGAATAGAAAATGTTTATTTTGTATAAAATATGGTAATTAAAACGTCTACACTAGTCGACAGCATTAAAAAAATATCTTATTATTAAATTCTTGCTGTAACTAGTGGGATTATTTTATCAAGAAATTAAATAATAACTTAAATCCATACTTAATATTATAAATTCGAAAGTAACTCTGTCTGTCTGTCTGTCGGTCTGTGTCTGTCTGTATGTCTGTCTGTATGTTACCTTTTCACGCCTAAACCACTGAACGGACTTCGATAAAATTTGGTACGGAGATAGATGGCATCCCGGGGAAGGACATCGGCTACTTTTTATCGACATACCACGCGGGCGAAGCCGCGGGCGGAAGCTAGTAATATATAAATTACAATTATTAGGTACTGCTAAGATCATGTGATAAAAAAATACTTTATTCAAAACTTATATAACATGATCGGTACTGAGTTTTGTATAAAGAACTTATGCTCAGTTGGAATAAAGTTCTAATTCAAAAATGGCACGATCGATGGTTTAAACCAGTATCTAAAGATGAAACCTTGTTTTGTAATAAGGCCGTTAGGTTTAATTCTAGTTCGCAATTAATCGCCAATCCTTTGGATAATCACGTTATTACAAGAAAGGGTTGTGAAAAGCTCTAAACAGTATAACACATGATCCATATTTCTAGTTGCCATTCAAAACCCTCCACGCCAGCAAACACAGGACAATATACACACGAGCCATGTTCCACACCGTATGTCGCACGCAGACGGTATCCAATTTGCATGAGACAAGCCGCGGGCACAAACAATTCCTGCCTGAATGCGTCCTAATGGCCACCTCTGTTCATAATTGTGGGCATACGGACGTATCCCTCAAACTATCTGACTGTGTGGGTAAGCTAGTGTGGGTTAGTTAGTTTCCATGGTAATATATGGTGAAAAGGTGGTGTATAGAATACCATGTATGTTTTGCCTTGGCATTCCCTTGGTTTCATGGACACAAGATAATGTTTTTAGATTTGCTTTTTCGTTTTAACATTACTTTTTATGGCACAGTTCAATCTGCCTAGCCTTTTCCCAACTATATTGGGGTCGGGTTCCAGTCTAACCGACTGCTTATCTGACCTCCACAACCCAGTAACTGGGTAATACGATACCCCTTGGTAAGACTGGTTGTCTGATTTTCGGGCTTCTGATGACCCGTAACCACAGTCAAAGATCCACGAATGACAGCCGGGACCAACAGCTTAACGTGCTTTCCGAGGCACGAAGGAGTCTTGGTATGTAAAGATGGTCACCCATTCACGGACCAACCCCGGCAAGCGTAGCTTAACCTCATGAATCGACCCGTGCGTCTGTTATTACTTAGCCACGAGCTTCTCCAGTTTTAAGGCACAGTTATGATAAAAAATTGACTCTGTAAAAAAAAAGAAAAAAAGTTATTTGTCTCAAAAGTTTTAATTTTTGAAAATTCCTTGTACCTATTGTTGAGTATTTCACTCGATCTCTTTTAAATATGATATTATTGTTATAGGAATTAATTTGAAAAAAAAAAATGATACAGCCAAAGACCGTGCATGTATACTAGGCCCTTCAATGCAGAAATCACGGTCATCATCATCAAATCAAAACATCAGTCTCCTTAGTCAAGGTTTTCAGTTAAAAAAAAATCTTTTTAAGTATTGAAGTTTCTAAACACATATTTTTCAATATAGCATGTTCCTCTCTTCACACAGCTGTGAAACTGGGCCTTATATCTCAGTGAGTCAATCAGTCAGCCCCAGGATCCACACTACAGCTGTCTATTATGCGGCACATGCACGCAGAGATCTGCTTTGAGGCACTGTTGCGGTATCATAATTGCTCAATAGAGGCAAGTTTCAAGTCTATTGTTTAATTGTATTAGTTTTACTCATAATATTATTTGACTTGAATAGGTATACTGATTCGGCACCAAAAGCATCTGAAAACCCAAAAAAGGTGCTTAACTTTTTTACATTGTGCTAAAACACTTTACACAACACAGAATTTAATTAATCCAAATTGACCGAAGGGCTGGCTTTTACCTTGGTCAGAGGCTAAGCATTGCCATACAACGTGGCAATGCTGCCAGTCTCTTGGGTACCTACATTACCAGCCGACAGCGATGCGGAGGAACTTTTCAACGCCATATTTTAGTAAATTATTTATTTGTATAGTTAGTTTTAATCAGTAACTTATTTAATTTATTATCTATGTAATGTAAATAGTTCGTATAGTTTTTCAGCTTATGTAAAATATTAAATAAACGAGCTAATACTACCTATCAATTGAACTACATTTAATTATAATTTAATTACTTTTCCATGCCTTAATACATAATATCTCTCCACATTTTTCCCCCTTAATTAGTATAAAAATATCCCATGAATCTGATATAATTTTACACAGAATGTCATTATGGTGGCGCGGCGTTTGATTGGCGAGCGCACGTGAAATTGAAACAGAGCGGCCGGCATGATTCGGTTACCGACAGGTCACTGTACAGGCGGACACAGCCTCTGAGAATGAGGAAAATAGCTGGAGAGGAAAAGCATTAAAATTGGAAACTAGCATTTCTTACACACACTTTTAGGAGTATGAGGAACTGGGTGTAAAGTTCACTCATCCACCATAGAAAAGGGAGGATCCTCCTACCAGACGGGTGTTGTGTCTGGCGGGCAACGGCCCAATGATTGATATTGGGTTTTTGTATATATGTCCACTGCACGGTAAACTTTAATTGCGCGATGCAGGATTTATGCGACGTCAGGATTTTTGTGTGCCGTCAGCTCTTGATGCGTAGTTCGCATGTGGCGATGTAGATACCGCCACACACTTATTAATATCGCGTCCTTTTAAAAATAAAAAATATTTAAATAGGTGCATTATTTCACCTCAATTTCTGTATGTTGGTCCCGGCTGTCATTCGAGGATCTTTGACAGTCGTTACGGGTTGTCAGAAGCCCGAAAGTCTGAGAACCAGTCTTAACAAGGGGTATCGTATTACCCAGTTACTGGGTTGTGGAGGTCAGTTAGGCAGTCGCTCCATGTAAAATACGTATATAATAATAAGTATTCAGCTGCATCCGGTTAGAATGGAGGCCGACCCCAATAGAGTTGGGAAAAGGCTAGGCAAATTGATTGCCTAAGGCATTTTGTACCTACTTACTACTACTTATGTAGATATGTGAAACTACTCTGTATAGAAAACAGTACTTTATAGACATAATCAGACTTGAGTCTACTTGCAGGAGTCCTATCCTTTATCGTTTGTAAATAGCCGCCACACTCATGGTACAAAATCGCCTGACGTGTCGTCACACTTATGTCACTTCTCCGTAGACTGGGCTGCTATGATTCCTCTATGATTGTTCAATCATCGTCAGGGTTTAGGAACTTTAGGCCGTGATACCATGACATTGGGATGTGATGACAACTGCTGATGCCAACTGTGCCTACTTGTGCCATCTTCATTTTGTATTTTTTTTACTTCCAATTATGTGATACTAGCTTTTTCCCGCGGCTTTGCCCGCGTGGTATGTCAATAAAAAGTAGCCTATGTCCTTCCCTGGGATGCCATCTATCTTCTCACCAAATGTTATCGAAATCTGTTCAGTGGTTTAGGCGTGAAAATGTAACATACAGACAGACAGAGTTACTTTCGAATTTATAATATTAGTATGGATGTGGTCTCGAGTCATGACCCAGAGGGGACCGGTAGCAACGACAATCGTCACTAGTGTCATACTGGAAATAGTTCCAGAGTATAAAATCCTTGTTTCCCAAGTATTTTGTTCATACATGTACAGTAAACAATCCGGAGTGTCGGCCACAATATCGTGTTATGTACCGTTTTGCCGCCTCGCTGCGCCGGCCTCGGGCTACAGACGACCATCTACCTACCAGCTACCTCTGTTCTCCACAATACCGCTGTTTTATCCGGGTTTTTAAAGGGATATTTTTGTTTATGAATACGGTTTTAGCGGGTTTTTCTGATTTTTTGCGGGAATAGAAAGTATTATACTCCTGAGGCCCTAGACGAAGTGACATTCTATCAGCGATAGCGATGATGGAAAAGGCAAGAATGAATAGGACTGACTAATGCTATCGAAAAGCTTATGTCAATCCTGTTGAAAGTCGTTGCAGAATTACGAAACGCTTTGGAAGCGATTGTCACTAGAATGAGACTATCCTACTAATATTATAAATGTAAAAGTTTGTGTGTTTGTTACTCAATCGCGCAAAAACGCTTGAATGGATTTGGATGAAATTTGGCAAACAGATAGTTTATAACCTGGATTAACACATAAGATACTTTTTATCCCGATATTCCCACGGGATCGAGACTTACGCGGGTAAAACCGCGGGGCGCAGCTAGTTGAAAAATAAATTAATAACAGAGTACTTTTGAGTGAGTTCCCCTATGCACTCTGGCATTGTTTCTGTTGTAAGTACTAGGTGATAGGTCATGCGTTTTCAAACGCAAGCATATAATACACAATATACAACACCCAAGCAAAACGCAAGCACATAACATACAACACCCAGACTCGGAACAACTTTCAGTGGGTCACAGATATATACTAGCCATTTGTTTGAATTATGACGTCAATTTTTTTTTTTTTTTTTCGTATGACAAACAAGCAAAGAACACATTATCGAAATCTAAAAACCAAAATCTTTTTGCGTAAATAAGGAACAGAAAGTTGTTAAAAATACAGACATAAATCTCTCAGTCTGCCTATTTTTTTTATGTGTTGACAATATAGCCATCGAGCAAAATGGTGCGGGGCTAACTGTTCAGGGTCCACCAGCCATACCTACATGTAAATATCATCACACGTGGGAGCTATTTTAATACACCGTAATTGTCAAATTGTTAATTTGCAAGCAACATTTCACCTCATACCATAATGAGTAATCAGGGTAATTAACAAACATTTCCCAGGCCACAAATCAAGTTTATCGATCACCATCTGGGAATCTGTGTCGAGGTGTCATGACGTTCGCTATCGATATAATATCGTTTGATGCAGTGGCGCGCACATCACTACGCGGGAATTTCCAAATGCGAGACCCAAGCAACACTATTTTGGTATCGACAAACATTACTTGGATTTTCACGTGGATTTCGATAAGGTCAGAGGTACGGCTAACTGTGTAATTGCAGTTTCTAAAACTGGCTTGTGGATTTATTCACACAAAAGGATTCTTCTCCTAATGATTTATTAGGAAATACTAGTTGATTTCGTCACGTGTATATTATTACGATAAGTAATGAAAGAGGGAAAGACTGAAACTTCAGCAGTGTCGAGATTCTAACATAAACGTTAAAGGTGCTTTAACCAAAATATAATTATTTTTTTAATTACGTGATAAAGTCTTTGTTAATATGTATGGCCACGCATGAAGGCTACGCTACAAATTGACAAAAAAAAAATGTTCAGTTTACAAATCACAATGATAAACGTCTGTGAGTAAAAAAAATGTTTCACAAACCACAAATACACATAGATAATAAGGAAATCCGAGGAATTCATTACGATCAGTATTTCACCAGCAAAACCAATACTAGGTAATTACTTCACTTACAATGCTTGTCCCACAACGGTACCAAGAAAGGGCAGAGTACCACGTAAACAATAAGTGTATGTCCAGCCGAGAGCCTGTGGGCTGGTGGCTCACGTGGGCCATCATTATTGTGGCCCGGGGCTAAGACGTACGTGTCGTGGGCCGCGATTGACGCTAGATTGTGTTATTGTGGTAGTGTGGAAGGGATTAATTGCTTTGTATATGACTGTTACATTGTTTGTGGAGTAATAAGTGTGATTTTTCGTAATATAATGGGGTTATCGAAACAAATAGAGAAATAATAATACATAAAAAGGTTTTTTTAAATATAAAAACGGTAGGTCTATTTCTACAATACAAATATGTTAGACTCAAATAACACATGTTTTTTTTTTAAATAATTAACAGAGAGGCAAAGTTCTTGCAAATATTAAAAGTCATCTCATCAGTCAGTCAGTTCATCTGCTACGAGAACTCGTAGCGGTGCCGGAGCATGTCGTAGCTTCGTAGCACCGTAGAGGCTACAAAATAATTATTAATTACGTAGCGATATGGGTTTAAAAACTCGATCCCTTTCGATTTCTTGTCCACTATACTTACTGTTTATGACTTATCATTATAATACGTTTCCTTAGGTTTTCCGATGAAAAGACTCCTCACTTCAAATAACGAAACGTTTGATTCTAAAGTCTTACTGAAGTTGTTATTATAATATGTTATCATACCCTGTATAACACTTTTGTTATGTTAAAGTTGTATTGTGTGAAGTCGATCTCGTTCCAGTATTGAGCGGGTAGGAAATAAAAATATCGCATCAATAGCGACATAAAAGGGACTTCTTTTGTTGGGTACACATGAGATGAATACCGTCAGACGGTTGTAACACGATATATGCTACGTTTTTGTTTATGGTGATGAGATACAAAATTCCACCTTTTTTTTTTTTTTGTGTTTGGGAAATCATCCTATGACTTCTCCCGCTCTGGGCGGAGCGGAAGGGCGTGTCAGACTTTTACTGACTAAAACCCACCCGTGTTCCTTCACTTGCGGACTAACCCGCAACCCTGGCAGGTCAAAACTCCATCTAAGCCTCACAAATTCGTTATTTCGTCCATTTTTTGTTATGTCTGTCTCCCAACCTGCGTGTCTGAGTATTTCACACTAATTATTTTCTTTACTTTTCACTTATATAGAAATCAAGTAAGTAAGTTAATTATAACGTAGCAACACTACTGTGGTGGCATCTACATCGCCACATGCGAACTACGCATCAAAGACACGGCGTCAGATAAAATCCTGCATCGCGCAATTAGAGTTTACCGCGCGATCGGCATAAATACAAGATCCCAACCTGAATCTTTGCTCGCCAGGAGGATACTCCCTTTTCTATAGATTTACACCCTGTTCCTCATACCTCTAAATTATAAATGATAGATATAGATACATAGATGTATTATTCAATTTATTTCCAGCAAAATGACTCATTTGTTAGTAAACCTATGTTAGTAATTTAGATAATTATAACTACAACAATATACATAACGGCAGTACTAACCGATGTTTCACCGCGGCTGCACTATTCCATGGGAAATGGCGCAGTAGCGATTCACGTACGGACAGTCCAGCCTGCTCGAGATTAGGGACAAGACACTGTTGTTGCTGCCCCACACCCCACGCACCAGGGAAATTCTCTATAAACAAACCGGCCTAAATGAAGAACAGTAATCACACGAAAGAATACATCTAGAGATCTAAGCGCAAATTAGGAAAATAATTTCAGTAATATTTTTTATCATCAGACACATCCCGAGATATCCTCCCATGTATACCAGAACCCGTTCTATTATATAGGGTGGAGGAATAACATTTCACTTCTTTCTACTCGCCTGCATTATTTATATTTGTTTGTTTGTCTGTCCGTGGTTTGACTGCCGGCTTCGACTCCTCTTTATGTGAGGACTGAGATGGTTTTGCTTTATGTATATTGTATAGGTTTTGTGTGAAGAGGATTTTCTTTATGATAATGCTATAGTAAAAGGGGGTGGGGGTTTATAATCATACAAGTTGGTCACCGGACAGCCACTGACCGGCGCGCACGCGCAACCAATTAACTAATTAGTTATTAAACAAAGTTGTTTACCGGTTAATGATTGATGCTGTAAATGGCCATTGTTGGGAAAAACACATGCTTTGCTTTAATTAAAATACAAATGACAAAATACTATCTTGCACGTATATGAAATACAAAAAAACAAAATACTTTTAAGTCGTGTATTTGAAATATAAAATACAAAATACAGTATTTTAACTATTTTTAATTACAATACAAAATAAAAATTATACAGTATAAGTAAATAGTGTTGCTAACTTTAAGGATTGACATATTTAGCGGTCGCCATTTTGCTTACGACAGCTATCGAGCGCTATTTTCTGCAGAACGCACCCTTCATAAGATCGCTAAATGTTCAAATATATTTTGAAGCCATAATTTTGTTAGTATTTGAAATACTAACTACAAAGTACCTCAGCGTCAGATATTTGAAATACAAATTACATTTATAAGAAGTAATTGAATTACAAATACCAAATAATGTATTTGTATTTCCATTCCGTATTTCAATTACAAGTTATTAAAAAATCAAGTAATAAAAACTAAAACCCAACTACTTACGACTTAAAAGGTATAAACAAGACACCACAGACAGACATTTATACCTTTTAAGTCGTAAGTAGTTGGGTTTTAGTTTTTATTACTTGTTTTTTTTTAAATTCTTTTGGGGTTATAATATATATATTTTTGAAATGTGCTCATTAAGCCCTTTCATTTGATACCCAACATGGGACGATTAAACCATTTTTTTTTTTAAGTTCCTCTCTTTATGTCCTCTAGAGGGCGCCATTTTTAATTTAATGTGATAGCCTATAACCAGCGGCCAATCACGACGCTTCTAACGATACCTCATATTGTGATAAGTGGTTTGGAAGATAGGAGGGAACAGATGAACATACATCCAAACATACATACATACATACCGGTCAAAATCATAACCCTCCTTTTTTCTTCGCCGTAGTCGGGTAAAAATACTGACCAACCCTGCTTGTAATATGCTATATTAATTGTATATCACAGTTTTGGTATTTTTACCTTGCGGTATGCAAAGTACGTAATAATAACAGCGAATTTTGGCGCAGCTGTGAGGCACACTCCCCTGATACTGTCCTACACGTTTACGCTTTTTAATTTTTTTTTTTTGTTATTTGCTGTATATTATGTATATTGTGTGCCTTTTAGTCTGTGCTGAATAAATGTATTTTCTTTCAATTAACCCATTATTATATGCCTTAGTTACTTTCTCAGGCACACCATTAACTAACATCTGGACCAGATCACCCACAGTCAACCGCTCTGTATAGAGCGGTTAGATGGGAGAAAGCTGGTGTTGGTGTGTGTATACACACCAACACCAGCTTTCTCCCATCTTATCAGACATCGTCCACAAACTGACCGTATATTATCATTAGAGTCTTAAGTTCACCTCAAGTGGAATCAAGTGACGTCATTCCTTGGCGAGGAGCCAATAAATCTATATAAAGTAAATAGATGCAGGCCCGCCGATCCTCACATAAAACTGAGGCTTAAAACTTGCAATAACAATAAGTTAAGACTAAACGGAGGTTTTAGATTTGGCGATTTTAAAATGGGGTGCGGCGATTAGTCGTATCGAAGGGGCAATTGAATAGGTATGTCATCATTATTGGACCGATCCAATAATGATGACACAAACCATGCATACCTATTCAATTGCCCCTTCGATACGACTAATCGCCGCACGATTTATATCAACGATTACCTACTACCGCAAGTTCGGACTTGCGGTAGTAATCGGTGATAGACATCGTCACGTATCGAAAAGTCAAGTTTCAAGGGTCAAAAGTTTTTGCTAATTTAGTGAGAAATTTTGTTTTCATTCAACTAATTTAACTTTCTTATAACTTTAATTAATTTCATTATCTTAATTTCAATTAAACAGATTAGTCTTAATCGATTACGAAAATAAGTTACGCAATAATATGCATGTGATTCAAATATGGGTCAAATATTTTTTTTTATAAACTATATTGCTTCAGAATTATGCTTCTATCAATATTTTTGAATAAAATTTATTTTTGAGCGAGAAATTATTTTTTTTAAAGTCCCAAAAAACTGTGGGTATTTCAAATACTTGAAAAGCTAAGAGCGGATGTGACGTAACAATCAACAAGTGTCAAGTCAATGTCAAACGCTCCTACAAAAAGGAGTGTTTGACGTTGACTTGACAGTTGCTTGTTTGTATTCACGGACCACACCAAGCGCGCCAAATGGAGGGCGCTTAAATAGCCCGGATAGGTTGGATATTTAAAAAAAAATTAAGTACTTTAAATTGCTACTTTGCCGTCGATTTAAAAAAAAATATTATTTGACAATGGAAACTATCGAATAAAAATATTAAAATAATAAATGCATATTCCCTATTAGATAAATTCATAACTAAATTCTTAGATTATATTTGCCTGGTTCACAATGATCGTATCGCAATCGTGTCGTGTTATCTAAACCACCTCTCCCCACCCGCCGTACGACGGTCGGGGCGGGCGCTTTTTGTATTTTCCATTATGGCGCCAACGGTCTTATTATCATAAATATGGCGTTAAATACTCCCCTTTATGTCGCTCCGTGATTTACAAAGTCGCCTCCTGTTGGTAAGGGATTTATCTCGTGATTCTCAAGTGGTTATTTATTGTGAGTTTGTTTCTGTGGTTAGGTATTTATTTTTGGAGTTATTCTCTGCAATAATTATTAATATTATAATTTTGTTCTACTGTATAACAGGACAAATCCCTCATATCATTTATATTGGTCAGTGTCGAAAAATGTTTTTGTTAATACTTAGTAGATAATACTTATTTAAACCTACTACAAAAACATTTTTTGAACAAAAATACCTTCTGCATATAGGCATTATTTTTATGCGCACGCAATATAGGGATCATATTATAGGTAGGTACAAACCTACCAGTGCAGTGCTGGTACAGTCGGGCACACGTAGGGTATCAAAACTCAAGGTAAAAGTGTTACGACCGATTTGTAACCAGTTCACTAACTTAAGCAAAAATGGAATAGGAAAAAGTTATTTTCAAAATAATATGCAAAAAGCCAACGTCACGCGGTGTTCCCAGGCGGTCACCCATCCAAGTACTGACCGCGCCCGATGTTGCTTAACTTCGGTGATCGGACGAGAACCGGTGTATTCAACGTAGTATGGACATTGGCGATAATCAGTTCGAAATGAAGGTATACAAGTAGACGTATCGATTAAAGAACATTATCACAATGAAGTATGTATTCATCTGTTTAGTTAGATTGATATAAAATTATTTATTTTTGTTTCTTTTTATTATTTTACTCATCTCCACAGAATTAAACGCTCATAAATTATACGTATTAATGTTTCAAAGTGGTTTTTGAAACATTGTTTTTTTCTCCGATATTTTTTGATGGGCAAAGGTGTTAAAAATCTTTTGAGTCCGGCTTTCATAAACGAGTCTGGCTGAAAAGAAAGACAACGACTAGCGCCACCTGTATTAAATATTTTATAGAATTAAACTTCAATATTGTGTTCCCTGCCATCTAGTGGCAGCACAATAGCTGGCCGACTAACTAACCATCCGGTATTGCATGTAGTACCACAATTCTTTACGAGATGGCGCGATTAAAATTACTACAGTCAAATAGACAACAGAATTTTTTAGTTCGTTTTTGGTGACTATTCATAACGAATTCGATGAATTCAATGATTTTCAGACGCGAATTTTCCGAGGAGAAAAGAATTTATGTCTTATTGGAAAAAAAAACCCTATGTGAACAGAAGCAGAAGACTAGCTGCTGGAAACAAAATGAAGTAATTTGAATAGGAATAAAGAAACAAATTGCCTGTAAATTCCATTCACATGTAGACTAAGTAAGTACATGCTTAAACCGGTCTTTTGTAATCTATTGACGATAAAACGAGTTGTATCAATCAATGGCCATCAATTCACCATTATGTTGCAAGGATTAGCCGCTCCTCAAATTCATTCTGAGTCCAACAATGCACAATCACATACAAGGTACTTAGTTTCTCTATTGGCATTGAGAGTTGCAAAATCTAAGGTGTGGATGAGAACGCGTAGTGAGTAGCGACATCTAGTGAAGTTTTCTGTTACTAATTAGGGAGTAGGGTATGATGAGGGATGGATAACGAAAGTATTCGTGACTGCTGTAGGCAGGCTCTTAGCCAGGGGCACATTGATTGATATTAATACGGCATTGCAGAGATGTCGCTTGGTTGCAGAATGCAGAGCCTGGCAAATTCTGTTTGTAAAAAAAAAATGGCACCTGCTGCTGAAGAGAGAAACTTGGAATCGCTATGATTAACGTTGTTATAGAGCGCAGAGTTCGGACTTATTATAAGAACTAGCGCCGCCGTACTTCACACGGTTTTCAAGACCTGACGAAAGAACATGATTTATTAATTAAATGTAAGTTCAATATAATCCTATTGTACACGTAAACCTCCCGGAACAAATTCTCTTAGTGATGGTGAAAACCGTATAAAAATCCATTGTATAGTTTAGAAGAACAACGCAGCCACACAGACACGAAGACGACTTTAATTTATAATAAATATAGAATAGATATATACATAGATGTAAACTTGCCACCTCATTTTAGCATCTGAAAAGTAAGACTAAAACTAAACATTTACACATGAAACATGTTCTCCACCATGTCGGTCTGTCTACACAAGTGTCTGTTAACCCCTTTTTTAGGGTTCCGTAGTTAATCTTGAAACTGTTCGTATGAATGCAAAAAGTGCCTACAGTTAAGCCATTTGAAAGCCACGTGTAAGGTACCGTTTGAAAACAATACAGATTAAAATAAAAAATATATGGTTAGTGATAAAACATGTCATAAAATTAATTTCTCAATTTAGTGTTCTCGTAGTTAAAAGGAGAAATATAAATAGTTGTAACAAAAGCTTTGTAACAGAAAATAAATGGAAAATCAGTAAATATTAAAAAAAAATACGGTTTTCAATATCACATGACAAGCAAAGATCATACTCGTATTCATTCCGCCAATACATTTCACACTCCAGTCTTCTAATTTGTAAAAAATCAATTCGAACCACCATTTTTTGTGCACTGTACAGTTAATAGATAGCGGTGCGCGGGCGCGGCTTACACAAAACATACGACGAGTATCATTTGACAATTTGCGAGCAATCAATGCATTGTCACCGCTCTTTATTCAACTCCAAATAATACATGGAAAATTGTCCATTCCAATTGTGATCGGACCATTGTTGGTCTAATGACACGATTCAGGCTTAGCTCGCTTTGAAACCGACCATCAGTGCATGTTCGGACGTGTTAGAGATGAGTATTACAATATTCTTCACTCGGATTGTTATTTGAGATAGTTTCTCCGTAATATGGACGTCTACGTGAGTTATGTGATTTGAAGTGAATATTCAAAATTTCGGCCATGACAAATTATAAGAAGCAATGAGAGTAGAAAATCGGAGATAAACCAAAAGTTCGTAGACTACTACTCAATAATTACATCATTTTAACACGGCAAATGACGTAACATCAATGGCATATCAACTGGAGCAGCAATCAACGAGACACCTTGCAAAATTATCAAGACACTCCAATCCCTACCATATAAAGAGACCTATGAACGCTTTCATGGTATGGTCGAGGTTACAACGTAAGAAAATCTCAATGATGAACCCGAAACTACACAACTCTGAGATATCAAAACGCCTAGGACTTGAATGGAAGAGCTTAGACGAGTCAGAGAAGAGGCCATTCATTGACGAAGCGAAGAGATTAAGGATAAAACACATGCAGGACTATCCGGACTACAAATACCGTCCAAGGAGGAAGAATCGGCTAGATGCAGCGGCGTTTTCCAATCCAGCGCTTTACACAACTAGGGAGACTTTCGTGGAAGTGGAACCTCGTCAAGAAGCGAACTATCAAGCGCTTTCTTACCCTGACCAGTTTGTGTACAACAATATGATCAGCTATACTGTGCCTTCGATACCTCAGCCGACGTTTGTCCCAACTTCTATGAGGCCAAAGGAAGAAGCTTTACCGAGTTTGGATCTGAGGCCTCTGCCTTCGATTGAGAGCATTTCTCCGAGGCCTTTTGCAGTCGTCAACCAGCAGATGATGGTGAAAGCTTACCAGGACCTGCATTACGTACCCAGTGACGTCACTAGGATTTCTTATCATTATCCGTTTGGGGTGCAGTAGAGGCTTTTTAATTATAAAGTTTTTGAGGCCATAATTTATTATTTAAGCCATAGTTGAAGTACAACTAACAAATGTTGTGTAATAATGTGATTGAATAGTGTTTTTGCTTTAGTTAACGGTGTAGAAAATGCACTGTATAGTTAGGTCATCAATGAGTTTGTGTAATGTTTTTCTACCTACTTTCTAAAATTACCAGTGTTCCCATATTATTATCTTTCGCACATGTTAAATTAATGCATAATTTGTCCTGTTTGCTAGCCTGACTAACAAAAATTTATCAGTACCTATTTGAATCTACACATCGTTTAGCTTAGACGCTTACCATCATGGGACATTGCCTGTTATTCAGCACGTGATGTCTAATATAGTATTCAAAATGTTTGTGAAACAATATTAAATATATGTATATCCCAAAATAGCTTTATAACCGCAATAAATTACATCGTCTCCACATAATGACGATATTTATCAACATTTCATATAATAATACACTCATAAAATGAACAAACTATGCTTTTAACATTGGAATAGATATAATTTTCATGGAAAATGTCATAATTTCGAATAAAATAGAGTCTAATGGTAGATAAATGGCACAACAATTTGCTGTATTATGTTGTTTTGTTGTAAGTGTCCATGAGATGCTTGAAAAAGTCATGTTAGAACTAATAATTTAAAAATAAATTATTTTTAATGATTTTTTGTTGATTTACTCGAACTAAGATACTTTACAGCAGTCGAAATGTCTTTAGCACCCCAAATCAATTTAGACAAGGGCCAGTGGTAAACTGTGGCAGCTGCTAGTGACAGCAAGTCTGAGAAGGCTTGAGCCAAGGACGGCAGATTTTAGGAGCATGATAACTATTAGTACTTATACTCATCCTACCAGTGTAACCTTTTCATAAACATTGAGAACAATTATAGTGTATTAACATTTAACACTACATTCAATACCTACTCAACCTAAATGTACGGGATGATTACGGCTGATTATTTTTTCGCGATTATGATGTTGGACAGTGTGGTCTAAATGGGAGACCTCATAAATTGTGCCTTTTAAGTTTTGTCGTTTGAAGAAAAAAACACAACTAGAACCTTGTAGTACTTTTTATTGTTTTTCAAAGTATTCACCACGTAGTTATTTAGTAGTACACTTTTCCATTCGCTCAAACCAGTTATTATAACGTTTATTCCACTCTAAAGTGGGGGTGTTCAAAATGGCTGACTTGAAAGCGTCGACTGCTTCTTCACCGGACTGGAACCTTTGACCACGAAGACTTTTCTTAATTTTAGGAAATGTAAAGAAATCGTTAGGGCCTAAGGTCAGGACTGTATGGAGGATGGTCAAGAATTTCTACTTTTTCCTGCTTCAAATACTCAATCGTTTGACGAGCGCTGTGTGAGCTTGCGTTGTCGTGGTGCAGGATGATGCGTCGCTTTGAGTTAGAATTTCGAAGTTCGGCGATGACTTGTGGTAAACAAACTATGGTATACCACTCTGCGTTAACCGTTCTACGATCTTCAAGTGCAATAGTCGCAACATGGCCGGTTTTTCCAACAAACGTGGCCACCATCTTCTTTGAAGTGCTTCGAGAACGAACAACTTTAGTCGGCTTTGGCTCGTCTTGAAAGACCCAGATTGTAGATTGTTGTTTGGAATCAGGATCGTAGGCATAGATCCAAGATTCGTCACCACTGATGATATCGTAGACGTGATTTGACTGTCCTCGGTTGAACCTTTGCAGAGTTTTCTTACACCATCTGATGCGGGCCGCCTTGTGATCGTCGGAATCCAACGGCAAACTAGCTTTCTCACACCAAGCGCTTAATGCAAGATCTTCTGAATGGTTGTCCCTGAGATGCCTAATAGAACCTCTATCTCTCGATACGTCACAAGACGATCTTCGAGAATATTTTGTCTCACAGCAATGATGTTATCTTCAGTGAAGGCGGATTTTGGGCGTCCTTCGCGAGATTTGTCACTAACACTAGTATGTCCACCCTGGAATTCTAAATACCAGCGTTCGACAGTCCGCAGACATGGGGCTTCATCACTGAACACAGATGTTAGCTCTTCAAAACACTGAAGCCGTGTCAGGCCTCTTCTAAAGTTGTAGAAAATTATTGCACGAACATTTTCCTTATAAAGATTCATTTTAGTACGTAACCTGACAGATTCCAATCGACGCTGTGACTAAACAATAGCATTAATCCTAATACTTTCAACTGTTTTGAGATACCAAATTTAAACACATTCGAATATAGAACAGTTCCAAATTCAAAATTGCCGGGAAATATGGAAACGACAGAACTTAAAAGGCATGCCTCGTATTTTATTACTCACTCAGAAACACACGACCCCCTTGATTCAGCTGTTTCACAATATTTTCTTCTCAAATCGCATCCATCCGTCCTTCACCCGTCATCTCCTAGGGACGGAGACGTCGTGAGATGCCGTCGGAAGCTGTGCCAGAGATAATGTGAGAGCAATGACGCGCCACTTCATAGATTGATGATCTCGTCACAAAATTATAATTGATTCATATCCGGTGAAGGCGCTCCGTATTTTTTTCGATGACGTTTTTGTGAATCATTGTTTTTAAGGCTTATTCGTGATGGTTTGTTTTTCGCAAATATTTGGAAAGAATTCGTTCAATACTTGTAATCTGTTAGGTCTTTAAAAGTAACTCTACAGTTCAGTTCAATCTTCATTCAAATTGAAGAGTTTTTATCCACTCCTTGTGTACCTAGGTGCCATTAATTGGTCCCGACCAGGATGACTGACGGTCATCTAAATGACCAACTTCCTTTCTTAACTTAGATAAAATGATTCATAACTATAGGTAGGAAACGAAGAATAACAGTATACACTATCATCATCATCACCATCTTGATACTTCTTTTCTTCGCACTATCTTGATACTTGATATCAATCGCAAACTTGCTTGTTTGTGTAAATTTATATATAATTATAAATTAAGGTAGCTTGTCGTGACTGCTGCTGCGTTGTTAACATCCGCAAGGGATTTTGATGCGGTTTTCACTACCATTTACCCCGAAAGGTTTATGCGTTTATTACATACCTACATTAACATTAAACTTATACTGAATAATTAAGGAATAATGAATAATTATAAATTAAGGTAGCTTGTCGTGACTGCTGTTGCGTTGTTAAAATCCGCAAGGGATTTTGATGCGGTTTTCACTACCATTTACCCCGAAAGGTTTATGCGTTTATTACATACATTAATGTTAAACTTATACTGAATAAATAAATGCTTTGTCAAGTCGAAAAAACCGGGCGGGGCCTGTCGCTAGTATACTAAAATAGATTTTGCCACAAAGAGTTTCTATTCACACTGCCAATTCGTTAACAGCGTCTTAAGGAAACCCACGATTGGCAGTAATTGTATGCTATGTACTCCTAAGTCCCATGGGTAAATAAATTACCCAAAACAAACAATAATAACCAATCACAAATTATGGAATTTCGATTTATTCGGTATCGTACGTTTTGAATTATTATTAGCAATTTAATCGAAGAAAGATCACAGGGTTACATAAAGGGGTGTTTAATTAATTTTATTATTGCGCACCCTTCACCCCGTGTTGGGGGGCGAAACGATTTTTCTATAATAAGCTTTCCATTAATTGAAAACTTGATTGTTGAAGAGTTATATGGAGCTGATGATATGCATACGCAGGCATACGAAAGTTTTCGATATCGGAAAACGAGTTATGGAACTCAAATGGAGTTGGACACCTGCCAAGGCGCAGTGATGACAGGTGGAGTAAGGCAGTGACCGAGCCGGCCGACTATCCACTCTGACCTGCACCACTAGACACTCTATGGAGTCATTATTTCGCCTGGAGACATGACCAAAGAGCTTCAGTATTCGAGACTGTTGTAAACAATTCCTTGTATGCAAAACTTTTTTTGTTTATTGCAACAAAGTAATATGTCAAAGAGAATTCATTTTGAAAAAGCTACGACTTGTAACATAAGCAATTCATTTATTAACTCTAGAAAAACTAATTTTACCAACTGGTTACAACAGCTCTATATCACTTCTAACCTTTGAAAAGTCTTCAGTTATAACTAAAATAGTAATTAAAGAAACCTCACCGGTGCATTGGTAAATTGACATTTTGTTTCTACAATTTAACCCCTAGTTCAATAAACAACATCATTTAACCACCTTGGAATATTCCTATGTATTTTACAAACAGCTAGGGTCTTTCACTGTTTTAGTGGAATTTTCTAGTAAATTCTATGTAAGGGTACTTATTTTCTTTTATGTAAAATGTTATCCTTATTATTTTCCTGTTTCTTTGGTTCTTTGTTTGTTACGTGGCGTGTTTTTAAAAACAAAAGTTAAAGATTCTTTACATTATTTTGTGTAACAAAATTAAAATAATTATATATGATTCACCTTTTGCCCGTGTATTTATTTCGGCTTTGTTAGGTAAGTTTTGGTCGGACCGACTAGGTTAGTTGTAATCGGCCTCATGTCGAGAGCCTTGTAGACGGATTCACCCAGATCCAAAATTAACACATGAGTGGGAAAAAACGTCACCTAGGAATATTACCAAAATGTCGCCGACCATGGACTGACAAGACAAATCTTTAGAATCTCACTGACATCCACACTCTTCAAATTGGAAAACTGCTCACGGTCATCGAAACGGCTGTGGCGTTAGTAATAGTATCTACCCCGAACAGCATTTTTATTTTACATAAGTATTCTATCACGACGGCATGGCGTCATATGCAAAAAAGCTGAAACTATCCAAACAGTGTAAAAATCTACACTGTCTTCGTCAAGTGCCTACCATTTTTGACGTCATAACCTAAGACACCGTCATCCAATCAAGATGAACCTGGATGAACCTGGAACCCACCCAGAGCACACCCAAGATCAATCAACTCAAACGACATAAAAACATTCAAAACAATAACGTTACCGTAATACGTTACGTTAGCTGCCACCGTACTACAAACAATACGCGTATTGTGACGTCACACCCCGGTACGCGTGATGCCGAAACACGTTTTGGAGAAAAACGTGTTAAACTCAAACTAAAAGTTTAACAAGTTCGCGAAAAGTTTCGGAAACTCAAAGGGGTTTTTAATGTCGTAATATAGGGGTAAGCAAGGCGTATATAGTAGTAGTTGTTTCAGTGGAAAACTTCATGTTTGAATTGTACAGGTCAGTTAAGTCTACACCTGTATACAGTATGTTCATAAAATTAACGAAAGGCTTTCCCGCAACAGTATAGCGTACATGCTGAAGAAAAAACATTCAAAAACAAAATATTTTAATTTTTTAAATTAATAAAATATTCACAAAAATATTAAATTGATACGTAAAAGAGACACTCAACGTGGAAGTACGGCCGGTTTGGGCAACGCCAATACGCTAGGTAAGGTACTATTCCGCTTATTTACAATCAAAATAGTAATTTTGATTTTAAACATGACGTTTCGAATTTATGTCATTTAATAAATTTTTTGAATTCGGATTTTATATATTTATTTTCCTATGATTTATTAAAATCTATTTATTAATAATATAAATTGACGAGTCTAAAGGAACGCCCCCTTTTATGTAACATACTGCATTATCAGCCTATGTTCCCACTGATGATGGGACAAAGGCCTCTCTGAGAGATGGAGTAGGGCGTATGTTATTTCTGGGTGGCAAATTCTGAAATCTGAAGATTTCCATAAATAAGTATCAGTGATGAATCAAAACTATGGTTATTTGAATGTTTTCAATAAGAAACAGCTAATTGGGATTTATCAATAGAATATTATCAACTACCAGTGCAAATCTAAAATATGGTGAAATAAGCATTTATTTATTCATTTATCCATTTGATCTAACAACAAGATTACAAACAACCCCTGGTTACAGGAAAAATAACATTTACTTAAGAACAAAAGCTTCTTACACGTTGTTTTTCCATTTTGTTTTGTTTCGTTTACCTCGATGACTTAATAGTTGAAGAAACAATACTTTTCTTGCGCAATACTTAAAAACTTCGCCTTACTCAACCTTTTAGCAACAATGAGGCAACAGTTACGAAACAACATCATTACTTTGTTGAGCACTTGACAGAACCGTATCAGCTTTTGATGCAAAAACACTACGTATCCTTTTGATACGTATCTCTTGTTCACAAACATTCATGTCTCGCGTCATTCAATATCATGCGACGCATTCATCCAAAACATCTCTGCAAGAGCCAAGAACAATGCTAGACAACTGTCTAACACCTATCTCACTGGGCTTAAGCACTATCCGTGTGTTGGCAAGGAAATTCAGACCTTGTGCTAAAGAAAAAGAGCTGGATTTGGTCTGGTTAAGATCACGAGATGCAATTCTGACGAATAACTGCTACGTATTATCAAAGCTTCGCTACACTTAAGTGTTATACTGAAAAGGTTTTCAGTACACTTTTTACGTAATCGAATTTAAAATCTATTCGTTCAAACATATAGTTGAAAATTGCGTGTGAAGATGAGTAAGAAACGACGTACCGAAATGGAAATGCAGCACAAAACTGTTCAAAGCACAACAAACTTAGAACGTTGCATTGATAATCAAAAAACGTATTTAAAACAATGGTATTAAAGGCGTCGTCGCCAGCATTTGCCGTTGTCACACCGAAGCGCACGTCATAATCGTCACAGACGTCTTTCACACCGCACATGAAGAATGAATGATGGATGAATCGCAGCATGAGAATCCAGCTTTTTCCATGTATGGTCGTAACAAATCGTCGTTTTCCGGCCAAGAAACCGTTCTCCATGCAAGTTTAAACCTTATTACTAGAGCAACAAGAGATGCTGAGTTGTTCGAGGGTTGCAAAGTAAGTTGGTTTGGCAGATATCTGTGTATATTCAAACGAGTCACAAATGGGCCAAAACTTGTATGCTGAATGTGGGACGGTCTCCGATGTAAAGAACTTTGCAAGAAATGATTTGACTGAGTCTAGAAATGTTTGGGAAGGATTATTGTTTGGCTTTTTGATGTTCACTGTAAAAAAAGACCACTATCCTTATCAGATTCTGTGTCACATTGTCTTAGCCAAAGTTAAACAATAACTTACCAAATAACATCATAACACATGTAGTGATGTTGAATATTTAGGTATTCAATATGAAAAGGACGTCATTTTCCGAAAGTTGCCAATGTAATGGATGGAATAATGTAATGGAATGTAAAAAGTACCAATATGTCTTTTTCAACTAGGTATTTTTAAGAGTACACTGATAATCATCATAATCAAACCTGGACGTATCGATATTAATTTATTGGTCTGAAATTAAAGCAAATTCAGTGGTCAACCTACCCTTGAATTTGCTTTAATTTCAGACCAATTTGACAGCAGTTGATGACGATCAGGGAAATTAATTGTGTACCAAATTGACTACAACCTTATAGTGTCGGTCTATTCAAAAGTTTGAGGGTTCAAAAAATGTCGAAGCGCTTCAAGAAAAGGTCGGTGCCCTTGCGCTTCGCTTGGCGCGTCTTAGCGGCGGCATCACAAATGTCATCCTTTGACAGTTGTATGCATAACATGACCAATAGACGTACTGTGTCAATTTGACATCTCTTGTATTCTATCTTTGGCCGTTTCCAGTAATTCCCATCTTTCTGTTCCATCATCGCGACATTCGGATATTCTCATATATTCAACTTTGCCAGTTACACGGTATTTTTGTCCGTTTGTCATCCTTAACAACTTCGCTGCGCGTTGATATAATATTGCAAAGGCGTAAAATGTGCCTGAAAACGATATTATTCGCAAAGGCTTTCACGGTACAATGTTTTTAAGGATTGTATGTAGGTACTATGTAGGTAGTTGAGGTTTTTTTGTGGAAGAGTGCGGGTGGAATTGTTAGGTATATGTTTTTATTTTTTCCAGGAAAGTGTGTGGGTATCAGCACTAATGATTGTTTGGGTATGTTTCGTTTATTTAATGTCCCTCTACTTTTCAGTCTGGTAGGCATAGTTGGATAAATAGTGCTTATTTATTTATTAAAGAACACCAACAGCTATTAGTTCAACTGTCATTAACGAGACACAATAGAATTTTAATTGTTATATATCTTAAAAGACTTTTCGACAGTCGGAAGGGTTCAACAATGCTTAAAGAAAAAAAAATGGAACGGATTTGCTGCTAATGTATACACAAATTAAAGGTGTACATTTAGGGAATGAAACATTGGACAGCAGCTATAAGCAGCTTATAGTAAAACTTAATTCTTTTAACAAAGCCTCAACAAGTGAAGTCCAACCGATTACAAATTAATTAATGGAATGAACACAGCATACACAATTCAAATACATAATTCAACGCAATCAATCAGCCTAGCCTTTTCCCAACTATGTTGGGGTCGGCTTCCAGTCTAACCGGATGCAGCTGAATACCAGTATTTTATATGGAGCGGCTGCCTATCTGACCTCCACAACCCAGTCTAACCAAGGGGTACCCAGGTAATACGATACCCCTTGGTTAGACTGGTTGTCAGACTTCCGTGCTTCTGACGACTCGTAACGACTGTCAAAGATCCACAAATGACAGCCGGGACTTGCTTTCTGAGGCACGGAGGAGTCTCGATATGTGAAAATGGTCACCCATCCACGGACCAACCCCGGCAAGCGTAGCTTAATCTGTCGAATCGATCCGTGCGGCTGTTATTACTTAGCCACGAGCTCCTCATACATAATAAAATACATAATTCAACTATCAACTACATAATTCAAGATAAATTATGAAACTAAATGAAAATTGTCAAGTATTTTTTTCCGACAGTACGGAATCGTGACTTCCATCTAAAAATCAATGATGTAGATATTAAGGCAGACGTGGAGGTGGCAACTGAGTTTGAAAATTTCTTCACTAATATTCCAATTTTAACAACCAAAACTTTGTCATCGTCGTCCTCGACTTCTGCTTATTCAATAATAGTCATGAAATATGTCCAGGTTTGAATTTAAGTTTTTGTTGAGCAAATTGTAAAGGTTAATAGTTCTTACTAGCGGACCATGGGCACCGACATTGGTACGACAGGATGTAGGACTAAATGTGTTCGTTAGGACAGCGCGGGGTCTAGTGCGGGTTGAATATCAAAATTAATTGATGCATTTTGACTGACATTAATTTTGGAAATTTTTGATGAGTTGAGGTTCGACTGTTTTTTCTTTTAAAATGTTACTTGCAATGCTGCATAGTAACCTTGAGGTACTATAATAATCTTCGTATTTATTGCCTAAGCTATGTAGTAAATACTTTCACGATCATTATTTTCCTAGCCTTACATACCTAACTGTATATAGTATTAGATACTAGAACTGTCATTTTTGGATCTTGGACAGATCTCATCACGGGGTATCGACCAAGGGGTATCGTGTTACCCAGTTACTGGGTTATGGAGGTCAGAAAGGCAGTCGCTCCATGTAAAATAATGGTATTCAGCTGCATCCTGTTAGACTGGAAGCCGACTCTTGGCATAGTTGGGAAAAGGCTTGGCAGATGATGATGATTTATAGGTTAAGTAAGTTCATGGTCACAAAAATGTTTACGTCTCTGTATATTATGCTCATAATATGAATAAACACTAACAAAACAATAAATATTTATGTCAACCTTATTTGTCATAAAGCTTTTATGACAAATAATCACAACTTCCCAAACTCAATTCATTAACATAAACCATTAATAGTTTGTTGCACATTGGGTCCGATATCTAAATAAGTCGCCAAATAATGCTCTTAAGCATTATGTCCCCTAATAACGAGCGGTCTAATGCTCGCACAGTGCGCAGAAACGACGCTCTTGTGTACAAAATGAATTGTGTACGGAAACGTATTAACGGTGTGTCAAATGACTCGGAACTAGGGCTGGGATAGTTCGCCGGGACTTTTTCGCAGTTATGCAGTACTAGCTTCCGCTCGCGGCTTCGCCCGCGTGGTATGTCGATAAAAAGTAGCCTATGTCCTTCCCCGGGATGCCATCTATGTCTTTGCCAAATTTTATCGAAATCCGATCAGTGGTTTAGGCGTGAAAAGGTACAGACAGACAGACAGACAGACAGAGTTACTTTCGAATTTATAATATTAGTATGGATATGGAATAGTATGGATTTTTACGTAGAATCGGAGGCAGATTTCTCTTGACTGATTTAGGGTATGGCTGTAAAGGTGACTAAGAATTAGGAATTGTTTTGCAAAATAATGAGTGAGATTCCTCTTATCTACTTTTCAAAGTCAAAGTCAAAGTCAAATAATTTATTTCAACTAGGCACATTAAAGGCACTTTTGAACGTCAAATACATAGAAATAGAACTGATTCTAGTTGCCCCTTCCAAAAGGTAGTTTTCGTATGGAGAAGAATGGGCAAGAAACTCCACTGTTACTCTGGTCTATTAAAAAAAAAAAAAAATGTTTTACAATATTTGGTATACATCAATTATATAATTACATGTGAAGACGATGCACCGAGAATACAATTACTGTACCACAATAGGTAAAAAAAATGAAGAATTAAAAATGAAGCAACAGCAAATTTTTAACAGTGCAGGGACAAGATAATGAGTACCTAGTATTTTATACTGCATATTTAGTAATACTAATATACTATACTAAAATTATAAATTCGAAAGTAACTCGTAGTGTCTGTCTGTCGGACTGTCTGTCTGTATGTTACCTTTTCACGCCTAAACAACTGAACGGATTTCGATAAAATTTGGCAAGGAGATCGATGGCATCTTGAGGAAGGACATAGGGTACTTTTCATTGACATACCACGCGGCCCAAGCCGCGGGCGGAGACTAGTCTTATATAGATTACTCTGACAACCAGTCTTAATACGGGGTATCGTATTACCCAGTTACTGGTTTGTGGAGATCAGATATGCAGTCGCTCTTTTTAAAATAGGTACTGGTATTCAGCTGCATCGGGTTAGCCTGGAAGCTGACCCCAATATACTTAAGAAAAAGCTAGGCAGATTGATTTGGTTATTTTTTTATAGCTTCGGTTAATTTATATTGTCAGTTAGTTGTTATATTTCACTGTATTGTCAGTTTGCTTACATAGAACTTTTCCAGTCCCGGAGTTACTAAAACTCGGGAATCTCCACCACTATTCCGCATCAAAAATCCCGTATTACCCCATCCCTATGAGAAACTTATGTCGAGTGCCCGGAACCTCGGAGCATGATTTTTTGTTTACATGTTTGTGCCATCCCATGGGGGATAACTATGCTGTTATTTATAGGACCTCTAAAAGGGTGGCTGTGTCTTCTTCTCATATAAATATGGTTCATGACCCGTGACGCGTGTTAAAGATATGGTAGATGTTATAAAAGTTTATTTTATTGATGTCACTTGCTAAGCAGAGAGGATCTGAGGACATACATTTTTGGATATTTGGAAATTGAATAATTATGTTAAATAATCTGAGCTTCAGGTAATAATTAATTATTACCTGAAGCTCAGATTATAACATAACATCAAGCCTGTATTCCCCGAAGGGTTAGGCAGAGATGCAGCTATACACCCACATTTCGCAAGTTATATTTAAGTCCCATGTGATAGGGAGCGAGCCTACTGCCATAAATCGGGCACAAATCCAGACTTCGGGCTTCTACTGAGAAATTCCAGAGGGAAAACCCAGTAACACTTTGCCCGACACGGGGATGGAACCCAGGACCACTAAACCGATGAGGTTTTTTTTATAATGTGAACCAGTTTTTGGCGTTCTTCCCATCGTTACCTTGCAAGGAGTATATTCTAAGTTTCCGACATCGTCGTTTGGATTTGAGGAACACTACTTGGAAAGTAGGATAGTACAAACGTCCGCTAACACGACTTATTCAGTTACTAAGTAAATAACTAATAAAATATTTGTTATTTCACATAATAATATTAATTAGTAACATCTCTATGTAACATTCTCACGAATAAATGGACTATTATTATTACACTTATGTAATTACACAAAAAAACAAGTATTTCATCAAACCATTTCACTTACATCACAATAAACAAAAAACGCCCCACAACAACATTACGGACAGACAATGCAGTTTAAACACAGTGCCCAGTGCGCCAGATGTTCAAACATAGACAAAATCAACACTAATTCTATCGAGTTACGTTCCGTATGCTTTCAATTAGCTCGTTTTACATTATTTATTTCCCACCACCCGATTGACGGAGCTTTTGGTTTGATTTGTAATCGTTTTTGAAAGTTTTTAGGGTAAATTTATCAGAATAATTTCATTAATGTGTTTTCGTGAAATAACGGTTTGTGGTTCTGAGTTCGTAGCACTTTATATCTTGCATGATAACTTGTCTGAGCGTGAAGTTTAAAAATTCTGCATAAAAAATAAATGTTATCTAGCCACATTAAGTAAGTACCTACATTAAGTCTAAAATATGGGCTAACTCTCATAAAAAGTTTTGAAATCTTGTGCAGAACCGATTTATCATCATTTATATCACAATTTTTTATTTTAAAAGAATATAAATAATTGTTTATTACAAAAGAAAAAACTTATTGTGCCTTTAGGATAAATTACGTTAGCTAATAATTGTTTAGTGAGTTAAAAGCAATTTGGCACTTATTTTTAAAAGAACAGCGTATTTCACTACCAGACAGTTTATTGCAAAAAGATACCACTTAAATTCAGGATTAACGAACAAAACAACCATTATCTCTACCCTTCGACAGTAAACACAAAATATTCACGAAGGGTACGAGGGTATAGGTAACCCATTTGACCATCCAATCGATTGGAAAATTGTATAATTTTTTCCAAATCATTACAACTTTCGTCTCACTGGGTCTCAAATACTAATAGTTATTGGAAGATTAAGTTTGTGAATAAAAATGATATCCTAATGCTGTTTTAAGTTTTGCGCAGTATAATAAATAAAAGTTAAATAAATAACTAAGTATTTTTGTGTAAATAAGCTAATGGATCGTTGAGAAAACTGTGATAATAAACCGACAAAATGTCCGTAGTTTTGTGAAATATTGTGTTTTTGTATCGTTTAGGAAAGTTTGTTTGAAATGAAAACGTTTTAGTTGTCGCTTTTAGTGTTAGTTATAGCAAGTGTTGTGTTTGAGTTTGTGCTATTTAGCTTTTTCTTCTTGTGAGTAGGTACCTAACTTTAATACACTGGCCTGTATTTAAAAGCAGTCGTTATATGCCCATTGAATATCATATCACTTTATTATAAAACAAAGTCCTCCGCCGCGTCTGTCTGTCTGTTCGCGATAAACTCAAAAACTACTGCACCGATTTTCATGCTGTTTTCACCAATGGATAGAGTGGTTCTCGAGGAAGGTTTTAGTGTATAATAACCGACATCGGGCATCAGCAAGTAATATATATTAAGTATTTACCGTCGAAGGGTAGAGACAATGGCTGATTTGTTCGTTAATAGTATTGTTCTATCATAACGTTAGTAATTGAATAATTATTCAATTTTATGTATCTTTCGCGCCTACTGTTTACAACTCTACTTTCAAATCAAACACTTCATTAACTGCCTAAAACAGCCGATCTACTTAGTAAAAAAACTACACTAAAAAGAGCTTCAAATTCCGACAAAACTCAACCAAGTAAAATTAGCTATCATTGTATGCATCCACGACCACGACAAATTAAAAACCTTTCAACTGATTCCTCTAAAGCGTCCAATAAAACCTAGGGTCCCTCAACACTTATCTAAGTGGCACAGACAATAGTGTTCAATGTATAATGTAAATTATTCCTCTGGGAGGGCCGGAGGACAACCGAGTGCCTTCAGAATATTTTAGACGAAGTGGATAAGATTCAGTACTTATACAACGGTTGGGTGAAAGTGGCGTGGATTTGAAATTACACGCTTTCTTCACTGTTTCAATAAACTTGGGTACAGCTTGTCCACTCATTCATTATGGCAATTATGTATCAAATTCAAATCCTACTAATAATATTATAAATGTGAAAGTTTGTGTGTTTGGATGTTTGTTACTCAGTTTCGCCAAAACGGCTGAATGGATTTGGATGATATTTGAGAAACATATAGTTTATAACCTGGATTAACACATAGAATACTTTTTATCCCGATAGTCCCACGGGATCGAGACTTACGCGAGTGAAACCGCGGGGAGCAGCTAGTTGTTTTATATAATATGACGGCAACTACTGCCATGTTTCTCTTTGCAAATTATGATTTAGGTATACTTCGAATATGGAAGACAATAAGCAGGCACTGAAAGCGTGTATAACTTTAAATTTTCCTTTAGCTTAGCAGATTGCTGAAATAAAATTTCACGCCATTTCAACCCCTCCCCACTGCACAGTCTAGAGTCATAGAAACAAAGTGATTGAATTGGAAGAAGCAACTCTGTCTTAACCCATTCATCGCTACGAGATTGGTAATAAACAGCATTTTAGTCCGATGAACGGTTAAATCCGTTTAGTATCGATAGCTAGGCTACAATGTGGCTGTAGTTAAATGTTAGTGCTACTTTATTGAGGCTTTATAACTATGTTATATGGGTAATAGATTGAATGGAGTTGAGTAATTGATTTTTTAAATTAAAAAGTTAATCGTGTAGATCGTAATATTCATTTGACATGGGACTTGTCCGGCTGTGTTTTATTCCACTGCGTAAATTCAAAACGGTATATAAACAGTAAAGGAAAACATCGTAAGGAAACCTATTATGTACTAGAACCGAAAATTCGAAGACAACATGTGATATCTCTACCAGCTCGTGGTTGATACCACTCCCTCTCACAGAGAAAAGGTCTGTGTCCCAGCAGTGGGAACTTATTAGACTGATTATGCGTAAATTCAGTCATAAGATTGGCAAAGGATTTTGAATCCGACAGAAGGTATTATTGTTTTAGATTCAAACACGTAACTAAATGCTTAGAATAATTTTATTATTGCTCTGAATTACATGATTGGGTTCTTGAATAGGTGCTGGCTTTTGTTTGAAAAATATTTCTTCGTTACATTCAGGAAAACTGTTTATTTATTTATTTAACCATTTATGTACACTCATAATAAATAGACAAGGAGAATAGAACAGAAAAAAACGTACAAAGGTGATGCTTATTTCTAAAAAAATCTCTTCCAGCACACCTGCGATAGGAAAGTAGATAAGAGATGTAGACACCGTGTGTTAAATTCGAGACAAAATGTAAAATACATAAAATCAAAAACAATTCACTTAATAAAACCAACTTAATAACACTAACTTGTTTAATTTAAACGATGATCACTAGTGTTAACAGACAGTGATAAAACGTTTAAGTAAAAAGAAAAACAGCTCTATTTTGGAAAAATGGCACCATTAACTGTCAACAAAACTGAAATTCACGTAGAAATAAAGCAACAAAAACTCTTGGATACTAAACATTATATTAATGTGGGGGAACGCATTAGGGAGCGGAAATGGCGGCATACACATTCAGTATTGTGCTCGGGGAAAAATGATATAATATCGTAACATCCTTTTATGACCATTACTGGGCTTGCCCGCCCTGGCACAGATGGGGGATGGGCAGATGTGGTAGTCGAGGACGATATGTTTGTGCCCATTCTGTGGTAGTCTCTGTGAGGACTAATGCCCTTTAGGGCTGATTTTTCCAAAGCCGGATATCATCTGTGGAATAAAATTGACGTTTGTCAGTTCGTGTGTGTTTTTGCTTGAAGTGGTTAATGATGAGTCTTTTAACACCCTGTATTATAAATTAGTTTAGCTTCCAGTCTAGGAATGAAAATAACCTAGTTTTTATTAGGTTCAATGAGAACTTGGAGGGTTTATGCTCAACATGCAAGGTTCATAGGCTCGACTTATTTACAAAGACGAATGAGAATGTAAAGAACATGATGGGAAAAAGTATGTTTAGTGTATTTCATGGGAATTAACATCCAGTTTTAAGACTGCCTCGTTGGTCTGGTAGTCGCAAGCGCTACAAATGAGGTCCTGACAACATGTTTTTAGGTTTTTCCATCAGGAATTTCTCTTATTTCTTAGCAGCCCAGAGTCTGGATTTGTGCCCGGTGGATGGCAATATCCTTCAGGGATAATCCTTAAACATAATTGCTCTGCCTAGCCCTTCGTGGAATACAGGCGTGATGTTATGTTGAAGCTGTAATACAGCAGTGATAATAGGGAATATGCATGTATTTTTTTAATATTTTTATTCGATAGATAGGGACTTTTTAAAAATTAATTTCTCGCTCAAAAAGAAATTTTATTCAAAAATATTGATGGAGGCATAATTCTGAAGTAACATAGTTTATAGAAAAAAATATTTGACCCATATTTGAATCACATGCATATTCCCTATTAGTATCGAAAGGTTAGTCTCAGTTAGTGTTCTTGACTTCTCAACTTACTCTTTGGCATCGCCGCCCTACACGAGACAAATCGTCCAGTTGGCCATTTGTCAAAAAACCTGCATCCGCCCAATGAAAGCCGACTTTGTGGACACCGCAACCTTACTTGAACACTTCCTTTTTCCTTATCACAACTGCATAAGATTCAGAATGACCTTAATCACCAGTAAATGATTAACAAATCTGCAATGTTTTCTAAGCAGTTCTTGTAACTCTTTATGGTAATGACTTAAGGTTGCTTTTAGCATGATTGGTGGTAATCTGGTGGTATTTAATAAGAATGGCGATTGTTCACAAAGGTTTCTCTTTGAAGTTTTCTGTTAAAAATGCGTGCGGGTGTGTCTGTTTGTCATAATGATGGCATTGTGATGATATTTATTGTGATAAATATGATTTCATCGCCGTCTTCATAATTCTGATGCTTTAGTCCTTGCAGGGGCCGTGTTGTGTTAAGTGCAGATATTTAGGTAGGTACTTATTTTTTGGCATAGAGACACTTCAAAGAATTAGTTACTAAAGCAAGAAATTACGACACAAGTAGGTACTTCAAAGAACTTTTGGTTATTGTGGATTTAAATGACTTTTTTAATTTAAATGAGTCTTTTATTAATTTACCACAGAACACAAATTATATGTTTGCTTGTTGCAAGTAAGCAACTTTGCTCTTACATTTTTAAAAGGAGTAATACCTACTCCTTTCATTGTAGATACTTTCCTAGTTAATTTAATTGAATTTTCATTTTGCTACAACACAAGCAGACTATCAACAACAAAAAAATGAAAACACATTCATTATCCATCATTGTGCTACAGATATAAAACAGTGCTGCTTACTCCTGTTCGCTCAACCGGCTTGAATATACGTCGTTCGCAAAAGTTGGCTTATCTGTGACGTCACGGTTTTACGTCAGTTAATATCGGGATTCATTTCAGCGTTCACATCTTTCTGCTTCCGATGCGTCCTTTTCGAATGACACTTTGTTTTTTATTTTTATTTAAAATAAATTGTTTTCTGTCAATGGCGGTACACTAGAGCTATGGACAAGCTTTGTGTTGAAATGAAACTTATTGGACTATTTTAATTGATGAAAAGAACATGTTTTTTGGTATTCACAATTATATTTAATGAAATACAATAGACGTAGATATATTTAGTAACGGACGTGAGAGACGTGTCTCTGCGTCCAGCGCTCGGTGTGGCAACACGTCGAGTTTTGGTTTGCAATTGATCAATCGTCATCCTGAAGTTGCCTCGTTGAGAGGTGAAAAACGTGTCGATTTCTTACAGGGTTTTTTATGACTCTTGAAGAATAGTTAAGCGGAATTGGTTACTAAATATAGCTACGTCTATTGTATTTTTTAATGGATTTCCGCAAAGTCACGCCTGAATCAATTAACTATCTTATGTTTAATGAGTTAGTTACCATTTCAGACACCATTAAAACCATTTCAGACAACAATCTACATGGTTTTCACTTGATCTGACCAAGATTATGTCTGGACTTTAAAAGAGACTGTGACCTCTGAGTTTGTTTCGGCCTTTCATCTCGGAGGAGTCAGAACGCCGACCTCATCTAGTTTTTATAATATAATTGAAGTGTAAAAGTGTTTATACAAACCTATTTACAGAAAATAAACGCATTTAATTTCACTTAAGTATTAATTTTTGTAATATCGAGTAGTAGAGCCTATTTCAGAGAACTATTAGATATACCACCAACACTTTTGACGTTCAATAGTGCCTTTTATGTGCCTTATTGAAATACATTATTTGACTTTGACTTTGAACATACATAAGTGTCCATAATTATTTCTGCCACCAAGTGTTGTTGCGTTTCATTTTTGAGGGCCAATTGATAGTTTATTGTAGGTCGTTACAGTGATCAAAATATATGACGCTACTAAATTCAATGCTTTTATAAAAACGTCAATAATCAGCACAAAATAAAAAATAAAAAGTTCATAACAATCATAACTCATAAGTACTCATAATATAACATTTATATATTCCAACGTAAACAGCTCATAAAATCCCATAGCCCAAGTCAAAATTCACACAAAGTCAGTCATCTTAAGTCACCCCTAATTAAATTCGTTAGAGGTTCTCAATATCGTTGGCGCTTGAAATGGTACTTGAAACTTGTAAGGGAACCTTTTCACCATTATAGTGACCGAAAACAATGGTTAAACTGTGGATGGAGAACAAAAAAATGGCGCGATTACATCTTTGAGTGGTTTGGTGGTGCGTGTTTCTCATGGGGCTATGTTTTGGTACTGACGCTAGAGGGAGCCACGGGGAGTAGGGTTGCTAAGCGGTTTGTGGTTTAAGAGATAGTCCTGAAGTTATAGGTGATAGGAATTTTGCTGTGGTCGGTTTAGTTCTTTGCAACAGGTTTCTTTTATTGTCCATTAAAAATTATGACTCAATTCCTAAATACGCGATTTTTTTCTGCTGTGGTGCCTGGAAGTACTGTAGTTTTTTGTTTTTTTTTTGTTTAATGCAGTATCACTTTTATATTTGGACTGAAAGACCAAAAAGTTAATCAGTTAGTTCCCGTCGTGGAAAATTAAAACTATAAAAAGCAACCTAAAAAAATTACATAGTATTGTGTCTTGCACTTATAAAGAAAAATGTACGAGTAAACTACGACCTTCCTCCATCCCTATAGGTCCAAACTCGTTTACAAAAGAGTGGCCATTATTTACAGGCTGACTTTCAAAACCGTTGCATACATTTAATGGTGTTGATTACTCAATTATCTACAGCCATCTTATAAGGCTCGTACATGCTGAAGTAATGGTCAATTCGTAGCTGGCTGCTATGAAGAAGTTAAAAACAATTGGTATTTATCATAAACCAATAGGTTAAAATTATGTAAAACATGAAAGACATGATTAAAAATCCAATTTGTGGAATTGTTCGAAATAAAATAATAATCATGCAACGATTTTCTGTCGACGTAATTATTACAACGATGCAGTTTTAACGAACGTGGACTTGAGATAATTGCCTCTACATTCCGGTGCTCGTTTGTTGGATTATTTTTAATAAAATATAATGTTGTTGCACTTGCAGCGATGATCTGTTACTTACTTTCCTGACGTCATTTTAAAATAATGACGCTTTGATGGACAAAGATTAAAGTAAATTACTGTTATTTTTGTTTATTTCCGGCGTTATGTGTAATTACAGCTCATCATACTGTCTCATTTCGTATTAGTTTAATTTTAAACAAAATTCTTTTGTATTTTATTTTCATACAAATATAATGATTCAAGAATATAATTTTGTGAATAAATTTTGTAGTGCTTTTTCTATTTCACTGGTAAGTACAAAATATCAATATCAATGTATGGAATTAACTTAAAACATTACTATTTGAGGTGAGTATTGTTTCTTTTATTCTTGCTTTCTTCATATTTTATTTTATTTATATTATGAGCTGGTACCCGGCGCGTTGATGTCGTTGTTCTACGCCTATAATCTTCGCGCAAGTGCAAGCTACAAGTTGACAAAGTTTAATTATGTAATTATGTATAATTTTAAAGGAAGGTATGTATGACAGCACATAAAATACGAACAAACAAACATTGATAGTTACTTGATTCAGGCGTGACTTTGCGGAAATCCATTATAAAATACAATAGACGCTGATATATTTAGTAACCTATTCCGCTTGACTATTCTTCAAGAGTCATAAAAACCCTGTAAGAAATCGACACGTGTTTCACCTCTCAACGAGGCATCTTCAGGATGACGATTGACCAATTGCAAACCAGAACGCGACGTGTTACCACACCGAGCGCTGGACGCAGAGTCCAGCGCTCGGTGTGGTAACACGTCGGGTTTTTATGACTCTTGAAGAATAGTCAAGCGGAATAGGTTACTAAATATATTAGCGTCTATTGTATTTTTTTTAAACAAACATTGATTTTTATATATATTAGAAGATTGAAAAGTACCTACTATGATAGTTTACTTTTCAGTAACTTTTACTTCTCCAAATATCCCTCAATGCCCGTACAAAATGGCCTCCCTACTACCTACAGACGTCTCACAGCGGCAGCTCCCACGGGTGTGGTGCTCAAATTAGCGCTCAATTTGCTGCATGATTCGATTTGCCACCCGACTGGGCAGTCAGCTGACCGGCAACGACTGCCATTTAGGCTTTCTGGCGACACTTTTGTGAGAAATGAAGACAAATCTGGGTTTGAAGCTGACTGTATCTACGAGATAAAAGTGTCCGGATAGATAAATATAATTAGGTATAGTGATATAAGGGTCCTGCGGGGCTTGCACGGCTTGTGACATGCCTCGAGTCACACTTTTACAGTTTAGACATATAAAATGTGAGACTAGAGCCATAACACTTGCCCAACCCGGGAATTGAACCCGGGACCTCATGCTCAGCAGTAACGAGGCATTACATAAGTACAGTAACGATGCGCTAACGAGGCATTACATAAAGCATCTAGATTTTTAAATATGGCTCGGATTTTAAAACTGTCCGCGCTTAACATAATTAATTTGATGAAGGAACTGAAGGGTGGCCAACAATTAAGTAATCGTCGGGATTCTTACGACCTAAATGATTATTCAACGTAATAACTCAAAACATTCCCTCAACAAAACAGTTTCATAACAGGTAACATTTATTTAAATTACATAAACAACTGGCAACACTCAATAAACTCGTTTCTTTTATTTGACTGTAAACATTCATAATACCGTTTCTTTGTAAAGGAGTAAAAATTAAACATTACTTTTTAAATCTTATCACAAGATCTCACAAAACAAATAACATTATATGACCAAAGAAACCGACTCTACAAAGGTATTTTAACTCTATATCAGCCACTTGAACTTAATTTTTTATGCCAAGGAATAATACACCTTAACTTAGAGTTCTATAGATCTGTTTTCCTTTGCTATTGAAATTGTTTTATGACCTTTTGAGTATTTTCTGTCAGTCAAAAATCAACTTAGTGGGTTGTATCATAGGGTTGATTTTTGTAAAACCTTTGTATGTATATTTTTACTTCCATACAAACCTTAGTAAAACTGTTATCTTCGGAATCTCACTACAGTTAAACAAAAGGGGTGAAAACAAAACGGGGTGAAGTATTTCTCGTACAGGGGTGAAATACAACGTACTCGAGAACTCGAGTCGAGAGCTCTCGAGAACTGGATGTAATCGATATTACGATTATATCGACTCGATTCAAGAAACAATTCAACAATTGCTGAACGAGTGTGTAATATTATTTTTTCGTGTGAGTTTTTATTTTAATTGAAATATGGGGGTAGGTACTTCGGAATTCTGCAGTTGCATGTTCGTAATATCAATATCATTTGCAAACGCGATGGGAAAATATGTAATGGGTTTTTATTATTAAACAATAACCATTCTCGTAGCTACTGTTTCGAAGGGAAAGGTTTATGAAAAACTCAAATTTCCTTAACTGCTTAAGGAAATAAAGTTTAACAAAGCTTAACCATTGGGTCAAGAAACAGTAAGAATCAACTTAGGGCGAGTGTCACCAGGCAAAGTTTGCGCCCTCATGGTCCCTAACCGCCGCCGCTCGATACACCCTGGGCGTCGGGAATCCCAGGCGGATTCCCGGCCACCATAGGCGCGGGCTTGCGGACGGCGAGCAATGGGTAGCTCGCCGTCCGATAAGGACCAAGCCCGGGTCGATGGCGAGTCGTGTTCCACGCGCGCCTCAAAGAGATGTCAGCACAATTGTCGGGGTCCGCTAGGACCAATGCCTGCCAAGGTTGCGGGAAAGTCCGAAAGGGATACCGGGACCTTGGCAACAGGCAACTGAAGAAAACGGGTGGGTTTTCGTCAGTTAAACTCTGACACGCCGTTCCGCTCCGCCCAGAGCGGGAGAAGTCATTTTATGACTTTCCAACTTAAAAAAAACGGTGAGTTTCACCAATGAAACAACGCGATAAGAACATCTAAACCACGTTCAAGAGATCTAATCAACTTCTGGAGGGAGGTGGGCTGGTTGGAATAATCACTGCCGGCCGCCATGTCCCACGCACAATTGTCCACCTGAAGAACTATTTGCGGAAACCAAACCCTTTATTATAGAACATGGAACTCGTTCAAGAGCTGCCAGTTGTGGAATATTGACACTGACAGCTCTTGTAGTTTAGATGTGCTGATCTCATTCAAAGTCATTGATCATTCTGGCACTTGGTAAAGTTATTTTTCATTTTTTTGTGTTTTTTTTGGAAGTCGGTTGTTTTTTTTTTGTAAAACGTTTTTATTAGTGTGTCGAAATCATGATTACCAAAAATAGCACAATTATACACACTACTCTGTACACGACGTCTAGAGTCGTAGAGTCGATATAGTTTTTTTTATTTTCATTTTATTATGGTCATAGTTTACGTTTTTTTTAATATTTGTAAATAAATAAATGTACACATTGTGTATAATTTTCAGATAGAATCACACTCATTTCTCTAGAAAATTCTTATCCGATTTGTTATGTGAATTAAGTGATTCAATAAATCGTTGATGTTTTGTGACTAAACATCAATAAATACTAATTATTTTATATGAATTTAACCAAACACAATCGGCGCGGCGTAGCATCGCCAGTAATACTTGAGAATATTCGTAGTGCCGCGGCTACGCTCGTAGGCTCGTAGCAGTTCTCACGTCGGTGCTCGTAGCGCGCGACGTAGCAAGTGTAATGAAATTAAGAATGAGAATCAATTTCATTGTTTTTTTTTAAGTTAGCAAGGAAAGAGGTTGTTAATGAATTGCATACTTTTACTTTTAGACGCATTCTGTATACGGTTGTGATGACGGTACGACTTTATATTACTGGAAGCATCCATGATGCATCGTATGCAAAAGTGCCATGATTTGGTTTTATAATTAAATGCTTTAGTTAGCGTCAACTATATTTTGCAAACAATAAAAAGGTATAATTTTGCCCAAACAAGGGTGCATTACTAAAGGAAAAATAAATAAACATTAAAACTGAACAATGAAACCGTTTTAAAAATGTAACAAGAAACCAAGCGTTAGGCTTACGACACCCAGGACACAAAGGCACAGTCGCGACAATGGCGGCCGAAACAAACGCGCGAGCTAATTTGAACCGGCGACGAATCTGATCACACGTCTGAACCGCAAGTAGCTATTTGTTGTTGCATACGCCCACATGGTGTGTGGGTACGTTGTTACGTGGAATGCGGTACGGGATCCCTCGATTGGTTTTGTAAGAGGACTTTGGCAGTGGATTTTGTTGGGTAGATGACATAAAAAAGTTGATATGACCAACCATATAAACATGTTGCTGTTTTATGTTGTTGTTGTTGTTGTTTTTGATGGTTGATAAACCTATTTTTCTTTATTTTATAGGAGTCCAGTTTCTCTATAAAATAATACAAATTATCGAGTAAAATGGCCCGCCACAATAACAGAATAATAGTTCAACTGTCATTAACGAGACACAATAGAATTTTAATTGTTCATCTGCCTAGCCTTTTTCCCAACTATGTTGGGGTCGGCTTCCAGTCTAACCGGATGCAGCTGAATACCAGTATTTTACATGGAGCGACTGCCTATCTGACCTCCACTACCCAGTAACTGGGTAATACGATACCCCTTGGTAAGACTGGTTGTCAGACTTTCGAGCTTCTGACGACCCGTAACGACTGTCAAAGATCCACAAATGACAACCGGGACCAACGGCTTAACGTGCTTTCCGAGGCACGGAGGAGTCTCGGTATGTAAAGATGGTCACCCATCCAAGGACCAACCCCGGCAAGCGTAGCTTAACCTGATGGATCGACCCGTGCGGCTGTTATTACTTAGCCACGAGCTCCTCATCAGAATTTTAATTGTTATATATCTTAAAAGACTTTTCGACAGTCGCAAGGATAACTTGATGCCAATTTTAGCAAAAGATAAGATTAATCTGGAGGTAGTACTTATTTATATTATTAAAATAAACAGCTGTTTACTGCTTCTTTTGAAATTCAGATGATATCAAAAAGATTTGCGAAGAACAGATATTGTAATCGAATTACTCAAGTACCTACACAAATATTCAACAACTTTTATAGTGTCAAGTCCCGCATGATACAGTACAGCTTTTACTGCAATATAATGTAGCAAAGTGTAATTAATGTAATGTAATGTAATGACTGTATTGAGCAATAATTCCCGTACAACAACGCACCCGCACACTTCTAAACATCGTTTACCAACATGTAATCATTAGCAGATTCGTGTGAAAACAGCCAATTTTGTCGAAATAGCGTCGCGCGACTATTGTGTCGCGACGTCGCGCGACTATTGTGACGCCCGCGCTGTTTGATTCGACGCCAGTATTAGTCGATACGTTTGCGTTTGACTTACGTTTGCGGAATAATTGCTGCGACGTAATTACATATTGTAATGTAATGCGTTGTAGCTTGTATGGTTAGTTAGTGGGAATCGTTCACAGGTTACCTAAGGTGCGGTGTTACAAAAGTCGCCAAGAGGTAAACAACAATGGCCGCTCGAAATTGTCTATGGTTTAGTGATGCGGCAGTATGACTTTTAAGTTTTGGTGCTACCGATACCGATGTTACGATTTTTCAGTAGAGCTTCTTCAGTATTTTTTATATTGAGTAACGTTCAAATAAAAATAAATTTTTATTCCAATACTATTGAAATATGATCATAGATTATAGCAGTATAATATTCTAAAATTTGTGGGGTCCCTATAGACCTAGGACATTATTTAATAAGGAAAAAAAGACCGCATCTTTATTGAGCGCATCTTCAAAATCCTAGCCAAAATACTCTTTTAACAAATAGTCGATATATATTATGTCAATCACTGGTATTTTAATAACAAGATAAATTTAGACGACACAAAAAAGGATGTCGTTTCACGTTTGAAAAAATTCAAAATCAATCTCAATTTTCGCATAAATTGATATAGTTAAAAGTTTAGAAATACGCACAGAATGTAAAAGTGAGTGTAATACGTGTCGTGTATCCTATTTAGTGCGTATTTAATCAGTGACACGTAGGTATCGCGTTCAATTCCCAGGCAAGTTCAATGTTATTGGTTTTGGGGAATGGCAAACAAATCCAGTATGCAAAGCTTACTAGCTGAGCTGCTAGGCGTAGCTTAATTGTCTATGAACGTCCTAGTGTTCCATTCAGTCTTGCAGCTTCTTGATGACTAAGTAGTCAAATGAAAGCCCTCTCCCTCTCTTCTACTTTTGCTGTGACAGATAGGTTCACAATGATCATATTACAAAACCTACCACTGAAGTTCACATGTGGAAGTAATAAATAGTATATTGAGCTTTGAGTATTGATCAATCTATTGTTGCTTCGGCAAACTTTTATTCGTTAGAAAGATCTGATCAAGTTTTTAAGAACACCCTAAAAACAGAAATCCATGCTGTCACCATGGCGAAGCAGTAAGCATAGTTATTTGAAGGGAAAACTTCTTTAGGCTTTTGAGCACTTTTTGGGTGAATAAAAATCATGGAACTCGTCATGGAGTCTGTGTGACTCGCATCATCGTCACCGTCACGCTTTAAAAAATGTTTTTAGCGCCATCTATCGTCTACCGTTTGAAATAGTTGAGGTTACGCATTGTTGCTTAGTTTCCACTTCAATCGGCAGTCCCCAGACTGCCCCGCATGTTTTTTTTATGGGTAATGCTGCTCATGTTACTTCTTCACCTTGATTTTCTTCTTTTTTCGTAAAAAGTGGTCTTAATTAATTACTGTACTTGTTCTGTCAGGCGTCCATTTTGTTTATTGTAGCATATTTTGTCAATATTACTCAATTCGAATTCCAATAGTTGATTAGATCCAATTCCGTCGCTCATAAAATCATCATTAATTACAGAATTTATGCTTTCATTGGCTAAACCAATTTGTCCCAGTTCTAGTAACTAGTTTTCACTAACACACGTAGGTACCTACGCCTAACCTACCTAATATTGGCAAAACTATATCACTGAGATAATTAGTTACTGGCAAAATGTTAGTGACATGACTTTAGCAAAATCCAATATATTCCGAACTAAACGGTGACCACATTCATCCGTCCACTTGTCCACGACAATGCGTTCGCGATGTTGATCCACTGGCCGGATTCAGCCCCGTGCCGGATCCCGCCGGATCCGACCGGATTTCGACGGATTTTAGACCGGTTACATTCGGATTTCGCCTCGATAGATACACGCGGTGGTCCGACGTCCATCCAGCGTGTATTTAACCACATTTCTAAGCGTGTCGTGTTAGAATTTCAAATTTGTTTGCATACGGATTAGAAATTTCAAGTTGGAACATGATAATTCCGATTTTGCATTAATGTTATGAGATGGATTTTGAAATGTATTGACGTTGGTATAGGAATACGTATGTTATTAGTTTGTTTGTATTGCTTGGGTATAATTTTATGATGCCTCGTCACAGAATTTGTTTGAAATGGTCATACACATCGACGCTTGAAGTAATAACTTTCCAAACAATTTTGGTTGAAAATCTTAATTATCTATTAGCAGTGATTTGTTGATAGTTTGTGGCGTGTAGACATAACTTTCCCACAGTTTTTCTAACGAGGTCCGTTAGACTTGATGTTTGAACGTTTGGCTTTTCACAGTTTTTCTAAAGATAACCATCTTTAGAAAAACTGTGAAAAGCCATCGATCTCCAGAATCACCCCTCTAAATTACCACATCTTGGAAAAACATCATCAACCTAGCCTAATCTCCGCCCTGTTAGTCTTACAGTTTACCCTTGTTTATATGTGTAAAAGCACATTCACATTCAAATACAGTCACATTGATACCAAAATTACAGTTTTTTAAAGTGCCCCTAATTTAAGTACCTAACCATGTCCAAATTCCAACTTGTAAGTCCTCACATTTCGACGTTGTCCACTTCAGCCCAAGTTCAAAAGAAACCTCCCTTATCTCAATCCCTAATGAGTAAGTATTATTAACTAACAGTCTTTCACAAGCAAGGCGCGACACCGGAAAGACTCAGGGCTGCCACACTCGGCCGCCGGCGTACACTAATTGTCTAAGTGCATAATGAACTTGTTAGCAACCCTAGAAGCCAACTTTGATATCAGAACAGCGTACAGACGTTGACTTTGTTTTAAAATCTTAGAGTTAAGTTTTGTTTGACGAATTCTCTTGAGCGATAACCCTAACGATGCATCGGACACGCGATTTTCAACTTTGAAACGTGAACGGTAAAGTTGATATTAGGTTGTAATGAAAATTAAATATATTAAGGGTTATACAGTCGTCGTCACCCTCAATCTTTCTGTATGTATGTGTCGCATTTTCTATTGTCTCGTTGAGTTAATTAGAAAGTTGTGTCGCGCAAAAACGGCGGAGTTCCAAAGAGATGTAACTTTGATAGTTATAAATGAGGAATATTTTTTAAGTTTTTAAATTAAGTAAATTATGTTATTGCAGACTTATTCCCAGGTATTCTTTAATGTGTATACCAGAGGTATACCTACTGTACACTTATTATTACTGTAGTGGTAAGGGCAAATATACTTTAAAGAATACATCTGGGGGCTGACTCATCATCTGCTCAGGCCTTTTCTACTATGTTGGGGTCGGCTTCCAGTCTAACCAGATGCTGCTGAATACCAGTATTGTACATGGAGCGACTGCCTATCTGACCTCCACAACCCAGTAACTGGGTAATACGCTACCCCTTGGTAAAACTGGTTGTCAAACTTTCGGGCTTCTGACGACCCGTAGGTACCGACTGTCAAAGATCCACAAATAACAGCCGGGACCAACGGCTTAGCGTGTTTTCCGAGGCACGGAGGAGTCTCGATATGTAATGATGGTCACCCATCCACGGACCAACCCTGGCAAGCGAGGCTTAACCTGATGGATCGATGGATTTAAAGCTAAGGTAGCTATTTTGTTAAACTTTTAGAAGTAACCTGCTATTAATTCAAAGCATTTAAACTAATCCTTACTTAATATTATAAATGCGTGTTGGGGCTCCAATGTCTTCAATGAAACTCCCGAATTGAGGTATTGTGGTTTAATTTTATATTTAACTGTATTTTACAATAAAATAGGTGGAGCGTACAAGTTCGCGACGATGATGAAAATTTTGATTAAAAATGTCCTGATTTGTGACGGTATGTGTAAAATAAAATCCGTAAGGCGCCTAGCCTTTTAGAATAGCAAAGGCGGAACACACACACACTGAATGATATTCAAACTATACAGACAGGCGTAAACATCCTCCCCCCGTTGAAACTCAAGATGTTTCAACTCTTAAGTAGTTCTTCTTCGGTCGGTAAGGGGCAGATGCGCACTAGAGGGCGTCGTATAGTTCCTCTTATCGTGTTTATGTCGGCCACTCGTGCAACCCCATCCAGTCCTGGGAAGAGCCGGGTAATGCGTCCGAGCCTCCAACAAAGTGGCGGGACTCCATCTTCCTTCAGCAGAACCAGGTCCCCAATTTTGACTGCGGCGGCGTTGGTCTTCCATTTGCGGCGAAGTTGCAACTCGGCGATATATTCGCATTGCCAGCGGCTCCAAAAATGTTGGTATATTTGCTGCAGCCTGGCATAACGCTGCAAGTTGGTTGAGGGGCAATCCTTCAAAGCAGTTTCAGGCAGTGCCGTAAGAGCCCGACCAATGAGAAAATGCCCAGGAGTAAGGCAATGGAAATCGTCAGGAGAGGTGGATAAAGGACAGAGAGGTCTACTATTTAAGACAGCTTCTACCTTAACGAATTGAGTTTGAAGTTCTTCAAAACATAAATGAGAATTACCCATTACTCGCCTAACATGAAATTTTGCTGAACGGATACCGGCCTCAAAAATACCGCCAAAATGAGGAGCGTAAGCTGGTGAAAAGTAAAAGTGAATGCCTTCCGAACATGCAAAATCAGATAGCTCGTTTTGGTAAATCTTAAAAAAAACATTAATTTCTTTAGCTCCTGCGACAAAGTTGCGTCCATTGTCGCAGAATACTTCCGCTGGCCTACCTCTACGTGACACAAACCTTCGAAATGTCATAATGAAAGCGTCCTTTGATAGATCGCTCACTGCTTCGAGGTGAGAAATTTTATATCGAAGGCATATGAAAAAACAAAGGTAGCACTTGACTAACGAAGCACCACGTCCCTTTCTGTTTACAATAAGGAATGGGCCAGCGAAATCAATTCCTACGGTATGAAATGGAAAATTTGGCGTGACACGTTGTGACGGCAAATGTCCCATTATTGGCGCAATAGTCTTGCCCTGCAGGCGTCTGCACCTGCAGCAGTTATGAAAAATGCGTCTAGCCAACTTTCTACCGTTAATCGGCCAAACGTATTCCCTAACAATGGCCAGCAATAATTGTGGACCAGCATGCAATCCGCGTTTATGTTCGAACTCGAAAATCAATTTGGTAAAATGATGCGAAGCATGCAAGAGAACAGGGTGTTTTTTATTATAGTTATAATCGGATGAGTCTAGTCGGCCACCAACTCGGATGACCTTTTCTTCACTTAAAAATGGAGTCAATGATAAAATGTTAGACTTAGAACTTAAAGCCATATTGTTACATAGTAAATTATATTCACAGAAGAATGATTCTTGCTGTGCAAGACGACACAAATAAAGAAATGAATTATTTAATTCATCAAGAGTTAGATTGTCGAGAATTTTATCTTGATTCGGTTTTAAATTATTAATAAATCTTAGCACGTAGGCGAAAGATCGTTTTAATTTAGTTAAGCTAGAAAAATCTTTAAAATTAATTATAGATTCATTTTGACTAACAACATGAGTGGTAGTACAATTAGGTTTAGTTTCCGGTAAGTCATTAGTATTAATTTTATTAGGTTTTAAGATAGGCCAATCCCTTTCAGGCTCTGTGAGGAATGGTGGGCTTGACCACCACAGCTGGGTACTGCCGAGCTTATCTGGACCGATTCCTCTAGATATGAGGTCTGCAGGATTGACAGATGTGGGCACATAGCGCCACGAACAGGCATCTGTAAGCTCACAGATCTCCGAAATCCTGTTAGCTACAAACGTTTTCAGATTAATAAAACTGGTGTGGAGCCAGGCTAGCACCACTGACGAATCGCACCAGTGTACTTGATGCTGAACTTTATATCGCAGTGACTTCCCAACAGCCTTGCATAACCTTTCTAGGCGAGGGATAGTCGTACCTTTAATTGGAGCTACTTTGGATTTAGAACAAAGCAAATTAACTGTGACTTCGTTCGCAGCATTAATCGAACGTAAATAAATGCAAGCTCCGTATGCATGTTGGGATGAATCACTGAATGAATTCAATTCTACAGATGCGGGTTCATTACAGAGCACACGCCTAGGAACCTCTAGAGCTAACAGAGAAGGTAAATACTGCATAAAATGGTTCCAGTCTCTTTGAACTTCATGTGGGACTGGAGAGTCCCAAGTTAAATTGTGCAGCCACAGTTGTTGTAACAACATTTTCATTTTTATTACACACGGACTAATCAGTCCTGAGGGGTCAAAGATTTTAAAAAGAGACGATAGAAAGGATCTTTTAGTCAAATTGTTATTAGAGGAAAGTGGGCATTTGACAGGGAAATGTAATTGATCGGTTGACGGGTTCCATCCCATGCCTAACGTACTAGTTGACTCGCTTACTAAAAGATTATCATCAGTTTGAATATTTGCTTCGAACAATGATGGTAAATTAGTCTTAAACTTACGAAGATTAAAGCATCCTTTCTTTAATTCTTCAGTTACAGATTGGTGTATATAACGTAGGGTATCCTCACTTTCAGAACCGGTGATGAGATCGTCCACAAAGAAATCATGTTGAATTATATCCTTAACCATAGGATCAGAAGATTCTTCACCAATTTGCCATAAACAACGAGTGCTCAAATAGCTGGAACTTGCCATTCCGTAAGTCACAGTACCCAGCTGAAGAGTTTTGATGGGCAAAGACTCATCCTCTCTCCACAAAATAAGTTGAAGATTGCGATCCTCCTCATGGACACGGATTTGACGGTACATTTTCTCGACGTCACCCGCGAGGAGAAACTTATGTTGTCGAGCTCTTATTAAGATGGAGAACAGTGAGTCCTGCATATTAGGCCCAACCATGAGGATGTCATTGACCGACTGACCCGATGAAGTGGGAGCTGAGCCGTCAAACACGACTCTAATTTTCGTGGACTCACTACTGTCTTTGAAGACAGCGTGATGACAGAGGAAGTAACATGTAGAAGGTATATGTATAGCGGATTCTGAAAGGTGACCTAAGTCGGCGTACTCACGCATGAATTCTACGTATTGCGATTTCACATGTGGTTGTTTGCGAAATCGCTTTTCTAAATTTAACAAGCGTTTTTTAGCTAGTGAATAAGATTCACCAAGACAATCAGGTGTATCCGTTAAGGGTAATCTAACTGAGAATCTACCGGTCTGTAAACGAAGGGTGTGCGATAAAAAATGTGTTTCGCATTCCTTCTCGCTGTGACTCATAAGTAGTTGAGTTTGGGGAACATTTTCTAAGTCCCAGAATTTCGTTAATTCTTGATGTATTTCGTCAACAGACGACACATAAGAAACGAATGAATGATTAGAATCTATATTATTATCAATTTCCTTTGACTTATTGTTTGTAGGTAAATTAAAATACATAGGACCTGAAACCAACCAACCGAATTGAGAACTTCTCAATACAGGTGAATTAAGACCGAGAGATAGTTGATCGCGGCCAATAATGTCCCAGAAAATATCGGCACCGATGACAACATCAACAGGTGCTGGTTGGTGGAAGTGAGGGTCCGCTAAAAAGTAATCACTTGAAATATTAAGTTTTTTAACATCGACGGGTATCCTAGGTATATTACCGGTCAACACTGGCAACACCAGGAAAGAAGAAGTGACGGTGAAGTGCTTCATCAAAGATTTCAACTGAACCACGCAAGTTTCTGTAGCCTGGGTGGTGGTTTTATTTCCTATGCCAATTATATTGACATGCAAAGTGGTAGTCGGTTCTAAAAGCAGTTTTGTTTTAAGAGATTGAGTAATAAATGAAGACTGGCTACCGCAATCCAAAAGAGCTCGAACCTTTTGTGTTTGATTGTTCGTAGGATTAGCCACCTCAATATAAGCAGTAGACAGTAAAACTTGATGGTTACTTTGATTAGAAAAGTTAACGATAGTGTCGTCAGTGATGTCGGGTGAAATGGTGACCACACTGGAAATATTTTTGGTACCGGATTGTTTATGCAAGAGTCTATTGTGCCTTGCATTGCACATGCGACATGGATGCATGCGACAATTGCGTGCAGAATGGCCAGATCTTAAGCAGTTGTGACACAGCTTCAATCTGCTTGCTTCACTGATACGGTCATCCACACTCTTAGCCAAAAAGGCAGGACAATCATAAAGGCGATGATTACCGTTACAAACGCCGCACGATATATCAGAAGTATTATTGTCGTGACTATTTGAAATGTATGACTGATGAGAATTTATTTTGTTGTTAGAATCTATAGGTTTCGATGTTGTATGAGTCTTAGATTTAGAGTACGGATGGCTGCTATTTATTGACTCAAGTACATCAGCGCGATCAATAAGAAATTTGAAGAAGTGTTGCAAATTAGGTATATTAGTATCCAACGTGCCACGGTATTCTTCCCACTTGGCTTTGGTTAGGCTATCAAGCTTGGGGCTCATTATGTGAATGAGTAAAATATCCCAGTCCCGTGAACCTAGACCGAGACTAGTTAAAGCACGTAGGTTTTTGTTGATATGATCCACAAGGAATCGTAATGATTTATCAGATTCGCTTGTGATTGGTTTTATGTATAATAATGAATTTATGTGATGAGTTATTAATTGTCGTGCATTGTCATATCTGTCACATAATAACTTCCAAGCACACGCATAATTTGCGCTGGATACTTCTAAATTAGCAATAATGCGCGCTGCATCGCCAGTCAAGTACGAAATAAGATAATGGAATTTGTGAATGGGAGCGACGCGGTCATTATTGTGGACTATGGATAAGAATGTGTCACGAAACTCAAGCCAACGAAAGCAAGACCCGTCGAATTTAGCCACTTGGATTTGAGGTAATTTAAAACCTATATCATGATGATCATGATTACATGGACCTGCAGTTATCTGACTTGAATTTAAATCTTTGTAATTACTTTCATCATGACGGTTCGAGTTATGTTTCTGTGTAATACTTTGAGCAATTGCAATATTCGATATGAATAGTTGCTCGATAGTATCACGTTCATCAATCTCATTAGACAAATTATCCGAGTTTAATACTTCTATCTGATTTTGCAAGTCATCGAAACGGCTGTAGATAGATTCAAATTTGCTTAGTTTTAAGGTTAACTCGGCTAACTCAATCTGAGTAAGCGATTCTTTAGAGGTAACATTTGATAAAAAGTTTCTAAATTTAGTGATTTGACCTTTTATGGAACTACGTTTCACTAAAAGATCCTGTAATTCTTGAGGATTGTTTGTGCTAGATTCACCTCCATAATCTTTACCCATTATGAACTCAAACCTTGCCAATAATGCAAATGTTAAATCGGATTGAATAAACAATTTGATTATATGTAGGTTTGATTATGGAAATATACAGACAAAAACTAGGTGATGATAATGTAAAAACTAAAACTTAGCTCACGCTCCTCGCCTAAGGTCACCTGAGTCCGGCCCGGCGCGGGCGCAGCTGTGGGTAGGGCTCCGCTCCGATCGCACGGTGACACGGTCGCCGCAGCGGCCGGTGGCGCGGTGTGGCGGCCCGCAGTTGCGTTATACGGAGGGATCGGCCTGGAATGTTCGGCGAGTTGGGTGAAATATATGCTTATAGTAATAATAGCTATAAGTCTGTTGGGAAACACGGATAGAAATTATGATAATATTATAATAAGAAGGTATACTACTATTTCGTCAGTAAAAACGTTTAACATTAGTTAATGTGAATTTACCTTAATGAACTGCGTATGGATTGATGTAACTATTTAAGACACTACCAGTACAATGACTACTGACACCAATGCACTCAATATGTAGAAGCTATTTTAAATAGGTATTGGATATATTTATTAAGGGTAAGGGTATAAAAGGTAAGGTGAGTAGGTAACAGGGAATTCACAAGGAATAATGGGCACTTAGCTGCATTGGCCGAGGCTGCGGTACGATGCTGAATGCTGATCGCTAACCGGCGGTGGCTGCAATGGCTGGTACACCTCCAGGGAACCCAGGTATGATTCTTGATATAGACGAAAGGTCGCTGCGGCGCAATGGGTGCACCGGCAGCGCGTGGTCGTAATGATTGAACTTGTTTTTCGCCAAAATTGCAGGTTTTGTCGAAGGTCGCCAGATGTTGGGGCTCCAATGTCTTCAATGAAACTCCCGAATTGAGGTATTGTGGTTTAATTTTATATTTAACTGTATTTTACAATAAAATAGGTGGAGCGTACAAGTTCGCGACGATGATGAAAATTTTGATTAAAAATGTCCTGATTTGTGACGGTATGTGTAAAATAAAATCCGTAAGGCGCCTAGCCTTTTAGAATAGCAAAGGCGGAACACACACACACTGAATGATATTCAAACTATACAGACAGGCGTAAACAATGCGAAAGTGAGTTTGTTAATTTGTTTGGTACGCTTTTACGCTAAAACAGCTGAACGGATTTGGATGAAATTTGGGACATGGATTGACCATGACCTGGGTCAGTTTTTATCTCCATATTCGTTCGGGATCGAGACCTATGCGGGTGAAACCGCAGGTTGCTGCAAGTTTCAAATAAACCATTTACAGGCACTTTTTAATTGCCAAGGAGTCGGTTAGACTGAAACATGATGATATTTAACAACTAGTACAAGTCACTAGTGCGAGTATAAAGTATTAGGGGTAGGTACTTACCATTTTTTTTTTTTTTTGATGGTGGGAAATCATCCAATGACTTCTTCCGCTCTGGGCAGAGTGGAAGGGCGTGTCAGACTTACTGACTAAAACCCACCCGTGTTCCTTCAGTTGCCTGTTGCAAAGGTACCTGTATCCCTTTCGCCGCCTAACTAACCCGCAACCCTGGCAGGCATCGGTCCTAGCTGACCCCGCCAATTGTGCTGACATCTCTTTGAGGCGCGCGTGGAACACGACGCGCCATCGACCCGGGCCTGGTCCTAATGAAACTTGTAAAAAGGGGTACTTACTTACGTACACAGTATAACATCACATTTAAAAAAGTACGACATTTATTTATTTATTAAAACTTTATGCACAAGTAAAAACTACTGTACAAAGGCGGACTTAATGCCTGAGGCATTTTCTACCAGTCAACCTTAGGGTGATGCAGAGACAGACATGGCAGGTGCAACATAAGATAATACATATAACTTGAAAATAATGAATAATAATTAAATAAACATACATAGATACATATATAAACATAATAAACATACATAGATACATACATATGAACAAAATAAACTTAGTTGGGAGAAATAACGACAGGTAGGGGAGAAAACGAATCCAGCAAATTATAGAGTATGACATTCTCCTTGTGTTGTGTTATTAGCTACATTATTCATGTCTTTGTCACATTTCAATGAATCAATAACAGTTCCTACAAGCCTCGACTCACAAACGAAGCCGCCGGTAAAAGTGAATCCCAAAAACAAAGCAAACTCGGGTTATTTCCCTTTAAAGTTCCCTTTTTGACCTCTGGAACAAATCTACTAATATATTTCCAAAACAAAAATTATGCAGTTATCACAATATATTGTTTGACTAAAGACGTTCTGAGAATCGAACGGTTTGCCTTCAGCACCACCGCCTTCACAAAAACACGAAACGGTTGCTCATTGTTTTGACATTTGACAAAACTCATTGTGCCGCCATGACAAAACTCATTTCTATGACAAAACCTTATACGGGGCGAAATAAAATCGTTTGATCCGAAAACGTAATTTGGTTTTTACAAACCGTTACTTCGGAAACAAAGATATTTATTGCGGTTATGAAGACATCTTGTTTTGTCGTTTGTTTTTCTGTTTGTCGGTGTTTATTGGTTTTAAAAGTTATTGTTTTTGTATTGTTCGCCCGTCATTTGTCCGATAATGTGGGTTGCTTGAAAGTTATTGTTCTTCGAAGACATTTAGTTGTTTCTTATTTAAAGTTTTATGACGTCAGTGATAATCGTTGTTACACGCGCGATTTTGATGGAAGTCAGAGAGACGATAAGATCTTTATTTATGAGAGACTTGTGCCCAAATTATGGATCTGACTGACCGTTATTGCTCGGATTTTCGCTTTTCTAAGCATCTTAAGTAATTCTTTCATATTTTATAAGCATTTACAGGTATCGGTAATCAGTGGCGTGGGTTTTCCCAAAATAAATATGATTAATTACAAATTTAGAAGCATACATAGCATAATCAGCCTATAACGTTCCCACTGCTGAGACACAGGCCTCCTCTTGGTCAGAGGGAGTGGGCATACACCACGCGGGGCCAGTGCGGGTTGGTAGATGTCTCATGTCTTCGAATTTTTGGCTCTAGGACATGCCGGTTTCCTCACGATTAAACAAACGAAGGTAAACACCTTCACCGTTTTGAGAGCAGTGGTGATAAAATAATTTACACAAAGTAAAGCGTCTGTAACTGAACCTACGACCTACAAGTCGTAAGTCACGGACACTACCACTGCTCTCATAAGCATACATAACTATGTGTTATTTTGTTACACTAGCTTGTCTTGTTTTTCTATCCAACATAACGAGACAGAGAAACTGTAACAGAAAGATATTCTGCTACACCTTCAAATGGTAATTTTATCAACCATCAATATTTTAACTATCACAGCACAGCATGCAGCGGCCAAAACTTCAAACTTCCTTCAAAAAAATCATCCATCAGATCAACATCACCGAACACAGCCCGACGACACAACATTACACCTACATAACTCACAGTTACTAATCTAAACAAAAAAACACCCTACGACCGTTCATTAGTTTATTAAAAAACCTATCTATAAATGAATTTTCGTGCACACAATGCGAGCACTATGAAGATTGCCTGCGCGTAGGCACCACAATGGACCATTATCGTTGGGAGGTCATTAACTGAGTGCATTCTTGGTGAAAGATAATAGATTCTGCAAAAGTAACGTATAGGATATAGGATACAGGAAGGGTCGGTGGCACTGGGTTAACGGGAGTTTAGGACGGTAGGTGAAAATGTGTAGCTTTGTGGCAGTACCAAGTTCTTTTAAACGAGCGATGTTGGTACGACTCTTAAGATCTTTTGTTGGGAGATTACAAAAGCTAAACTTAATCTAATCAGGCTTTTTTATGGCTGATTCATGTGGCTTGTTGATCGTTAAACTAAAGCTTTGTCTCATTGTCTTCCCGAGTTTTCTGCCTGTGGGCGCTGTCTTTATAGTTTTTATTATTTTTCCAGGATCGGTAAAGCCGACGATCCTTTTTTGGACACAGGAACTGTTAGAAAGAAAGTTGTCATAATGAGGATTGTTAGCTATCCAGTGAGTTTAGTTAGCTAAAAATGACTTTGAAGGTATTGACGCTAAAACAGGACAATTAAAGGTAGGAGACAGGCAGGCTAAACATTAAAGTTTTTCATTAAATTGAAAGAAAATCAGAGCGGCACGTCCCGTAATTTTTAAGAATGTTCCCATTCTAATCTCATTCGCAATGATTTCAAAAATACAATCAATTTACCATAATTTTTGTCAAGTTCCACAGATTGCGGCTTTAATGTGAACGTTTTTTAAGTACGATAATTGGAGATTTTGATTAAACCCCCAAATAACTGTTAACCGATGATTAAGCTTAACTAACCAAACCAGTATAAACCTGTCCTTTAAAAAAACCAACCATAATGGTATGTCGGGTGAAGTGTCATGGGAAATTTGCGTAAATTAAAATAGGAAGATGGAGCGAATAGGCTTTAAGCCTATATTGTGCTCACCCCGCTTTTGTCACTATTCGAAGCTCAACGGCATTCGAAGACTAACTAGCTAATATTTTCCTCTCGTTCTTTTTTCAGGGGTTGGAGAGAGATGGAGATACCCAGGTCATGTCTGCAGGCTGCTGTATTGTGGCGGTGTTGGGAAATAAGTAATTAGGTGCGATGTCTCTTTGTGATATTTTTTTATATCTCGTTATGTATTTTCCTTGTTACGGTTTTAATTAATGGTGTCTATGTACTGCATATGTTGGTTAGGGGATGTTTTGTTTTAGCTGTGATGTGTCTCTGACATTTTTTTCTTGGAAAATATTTCATGTTTTTTTCGAGACGTAATATTATTAAAACTTAACCAAAACTTTCTTTGAAGAATCCTAACTAATATTATAAATGCGAACGTGAGTTTGTTTGCTATGCTTTCTCGCTAAAACGGCTGATCGGATTTGAATTAAATTTGGCACATGGGTTAACCATAACCTGGAATAGGACATAGGATACTTTTTATCCCGATATTCCTGCGAGATCAAGACTACGCAGCTAGTATTATCATATTTTTCAATGATTATTTTAAATCTGTCGATATTATTCTTAAATAAATTCAGACAGTAAGAAATTTCTTGCGTGTGAGGTAATGCTAAGCTTTGCCGGTGTTTTTAGCTTAGAGTATTTATTACAGTACCTTTTTTTAGGTACCATTCCACATTCCAAAGTCTTATCAAGTCATTTGACACCCTAATTATCCGATTTAATCCTCTTAACTAGCAGTAGGGTAGTAACAATGTACCACCATTTTGAAAATTACCTGAACTGCTTGAAGGCAACTGCAAAACTAAGCTTTATTTGACAATATTACCTACTTTAAATTATTATTTGTCATTGTTCGTTTATCTAAATATTTATATGACGGCAATAGTCAAATAATTTTAGTAAAATACTTCAGCTGTTTTATTTTGTTGTTCTATTGTTTTCACTCTTTTGTTTTATATTATTTTATTTTTGACACAAAGAGGTGATAAAGTAAGACTCACTTTTATTACGAGTAAGGTACTGTTTGTTATATTATCATGCCTCGTGTTTATTTGTTGCCAAAATAAATATAAAATTAACTACTTTTTAAACTGCTTGGTGAATATAAATTTTATTATATTGCCAGGATTTGCCTTGTTTTGGCATTCATACTTCACTAGGTTACTTTTTACAAAGCGTGTGCTGGAAGCTCTTCAGAAAAATATGTAACTTTTTCTTCTTTATTGCATTTATTTCTGTAGTATGTATCAATGTTATGATCTTCCTAAATAAATTATTTCTCTATAACTAATCGCAACCTGACAAAACTATATTCCATCCTGAAATGGATACAGCTGTAAACCGAAACAATTTCGGTCAAATAAAAGGTTCATTTGAACGAAGTATCATCGATCTGAAAATAACAAACAAGATAATACGAAATTAAAGCTAAATAAAACCGTTTAAAAAGAAAACAATACCATAAAAGTAAGCTAGCCTAAACTTAAAGCTAATTTAGTTCGCAGTTAACGCGTCGCATCAATAGATGGCGCTAGTAGTATCATAATATCACCGACCGACGTTTCATTTTGAAGTGATTATATTGCCTTGTGAGTTCAGTTTGCGAGTTCTTTTACCATTTCGGAGTGGCTATTTGTATGACTTTATGAGCAATGAAGGCAATATGAAGCCGTTTTTAAATGACACGTTTAGGTAGTACCTAAAGATAGTTTATTTTATCCAATCTTTCTCACTATTGGGCATGTCTCCCCATACTTTGCCATCCATCTTTGGCTGCTTTTTCTGGCCAATCACTCAAGAAAGATGAGTCTAGGTCGTCGCGCCAGCTAAACACAGTACTGTGGTTTTTTGTAAATTGCCTACTGTAATTAAAATAATAATTGAGATCTAGATGAGAGTGAGGAAAGAGAGAGTGCACCTGTGTCTACGCACACACTTGTGCACTATAATATCTGTCGAGTCGAAGGCTGGTCTCCGCTGAGATTGGTCGCCATGGCCGAAATTCGGTCTGAAGGACTATTATTAATTAAAATGTGTAATAATTAATATCTACACAATTTAAAAGTCTAATATAAATAAATAAGAAAACTGTAGGTATGCCAAATTCTGACGAAAAAGCGCGAAATTAATTTCTTATAATCATTTTGCCACGAAAAGACAATCTGATAATGTGGCGTTTATTGTACGTATTTAATGTCGATAAATAGATAATGATTCTGCACAATTATTTTCTTTGGAATTAAGTACCAATCCATGTTCAAACTTGGACTTGTTCAGAATTGATGACTACATTCTACAGGGTTTTTATACTAACTTTACTACTTGTGAGAATTCATATTCTTATTATACATCAATCCTCTATACAAATATTTTATTTGACGTTAATAACTATATTATTGTTTATTTTCATGTCAAATGTCTTCGCAGCAATTAAATTTAGCCAAGTAACTGTTTTTGACTATAAAAGGAAATTATTAATTTCCATTAGCCAATTCATTTTATGACTTAAGCTGAATTACGAAAACTTTGATTGCTAATAAAGCTTCAACAAAACGCGAACAAACTAAAGTTTCGACTATAAAATATAGAAATTACTCACATTCAGTCTTGTTATTATTTTATTATCAAAGACTTCTTGGAAGTACTTTAAGATCTTGCTAAGACAAAAGACCATCCTGTTTTTAGACAACCCGCAACCAAAAACCAATTCTACCTCCTCATCAATAAAGTTAAAATCTCTTAAGCAAAGAAAAGACTTAAGTCTTAAAAGTGTATACAGGGTGATAATGAAAAAGTCATTTTATGATTGTAGAATGTGTTTACGAGCATAATCCTAGTTATTGGACAGTATGGTGTCGCCACAAACCATTCCTATGAAACAATGGCACAAAGCATGTCCGATTCGATCCATGAAACGACCATTTTATGACCAACTTATAAAGAATCGTTTAAAAGTTTAATCTGTGAAAGGTTTTCTAGTGTTCCTGTTTAATGTGATATAATATATTGTGTGGTTTAAAGTGCTGTGGTACTGTGAGCATTCAGCTATTGATTGAGTTTAGATTAGGTTTATCTGCTTAGCTGTTAGGATGTTATTTATATGATTTACAGTTTGGAATAGATCTGTGCGCGTCGTTTCCTGATATCATTTGGTGGCGTTCAATTTTCACATAAAAGAGGTAGAATACTGCGTATCTTAACGTTATTACGTTTAATAAATAAGGTTACACAGGTATAAAACGATATCTTATTATCTCCCTTGGTATAATCTACACTGTATCTAACTAGAAATCATTGTACTTTTTAATCTAAAAAAAATCAAGTAATAAAAACTAAAACCCAACTACGACTTAAAAGGTATAAACAAGACACCACAGACAGACAAATTAAAAATCCGGAGTCACACGTGTTAGGGCATAAATCGAACAGATTACGTGTGACTCCGGATTTTTAATTTGTCTGTCTGTGGTGTCTTGTTTATACCTTTTAAGTCGTAGTTGGGTTTTAGTTTTTATTACTTGATTTTTTTTTTAATTCTTTTGGGGTTATAATATATATATTTTTGAAATGTGCTCATTAAGCCCTTTCATTTGATACCCAACATGGTACGATTAAACCATATTTTTTTTTAAGTTCCTCACTTTATGTCCTCTAGAGGGCGCCATTTTTAATTTAATGTGACTTCACATAGCCTATAACCAGCGGACAATCACGACGCTTCTAACGATACCTCATTTGTCAAATTGTGATAAGTGGTTTGGAAGATAGGAGGGAACAGATGAACATACATACATACATACATACATACATACATACATACCGGTCAAAATCATAACCCTCCTTTTTTCTTCGCCGTAGTCGGGTAATAAGAAACTTGGCTAAAAATTTTGTTAAGTGTGAAACAAAACAAACCGGTTTTTAAACCTAATGGTTTTTGCACCAAAACCATTAGGTTTAAAAAACGGTTTGTTACATACATAGGGCTCATCGGCGCAGCGCCGGCATGAAGAAAGTCTACTTTTTCGAATTATTCCTCGTCTTAGTTATTATGAAAATAAAGATAAAGGGCGTTAAAAAAATACCCGAGTTGATGCGGAAAATAACTAAGTTTATACACAAGACCTAACAGATAAAGCTATTCACCCTCACCCGTGTCTGTAGCAAGACATCACGCATGTAATTCCCGAAGGGTTAAGCAGAGGTGCACGTATAGTATACATAAATAATTAGTTCCATCAATTCCTTAAGGAAATAAATACATAGTTCATCCTTCACTCAATGACAAACAAACACATATATCTACATCATAGACATAACATCACATACCTACATTACCAACACGTGGACAAGGTCAAATCTGTACTTGAGATTAAGTCAAGCTTCTAATCCGCAAATTGTTCAGCTTAGGTACATAAAGTCGTGAAATCCATTGTTTAGCAGTGTCATCACTATATTATCTCTTCTATCATATGAATAAACAAGCTTACAAAACAACTATAGGAGACTTAAGGAGTCTCCTTGAGATCTATGAATAAAACTTGTAGGTATTTGATATTAAGATAGGATTATTATTCATAATATAAAAACTCTCACATACAGACACACTACGCACTGGTATTCACACTCGAATCATACAACAATACATCAAGACGGGGGCTGACAGCTATCCGAGCTGACTCTCGACTCTCGTATCTTTTCTATTCTAAATATGAAATAGTGTTTATCTCTAAAATATGATATGAACTTCGGATACTTTCGCGGATGACACTCACCCAACTGAGAAAGCCATCAGGCTTAAACCTCTATAGTACTTATTTATTAACGGACACAATTATTCTAATTAATAAAGTTACTTATGGAAATATTTGTTTGGTAGTTACCAAATAAATCTATCATTCTACATTGTAGGTCCAGTGGCCCTAGACAAAGTGACATACTATCAGCGATAGGGATGATGAAAAAGGCAAAAATATATTGAACTGACATAAGCTATCGAAAAGCTTATGTCAAAGTCTTTGTAGAAATACGAAACGCTTTCGAAGCGATTGTCACTAGTCTAGGCCCTCAGACCTACTTATTTCTCGACTTGGGAATCAAATACAAAATCGCTTTCAAACTTGCTTCCAAACCGTCAGGATGACATAAAAATACGTTAGCAATAAAATCAGCAATGTTAGCGACACTATCATAGTTATATATCCCATTCTATTAGTTTCAAGTATTTTTTTCTTTCACCTATCTGTATCACTCGTTACCTCAGCTTTTTATTCCATACTTTCTATGATGTGTCTCTGATCTGGCTTTATTAACTACTTCTAAAGAATCTACCCTTTCCGTCAGGCGGCTCTGTAAACTTGAACAGTTATAGTATAATCAAATCAGCTGATTTGTACATTTTATGTTTTAATTCCCAACCACGATCAGCGTAAAAGCTCTTTTATGATCATTATGATCACAAGTACAATAAAATAAGCTTCAGAGCAGTATAAGTTCTAATACATAGGGTACCAATTGAGGCTTACGTCTTACGATGTTATGATACGAGGATTACAAACATAATAAACATTAAGAATGAACCGCTGTATTCGAATGTTCTCTTTAAACGTTTATCAATGAATAAAAACTGTTTAATCGCTTATACCTTAAAAGCTCAAACATTTTATTACTACGAATATGCCGAGTTTTCGCACAAAAAAGGTGACATTCAAACGTTCACTCGTGGTCTATTTATATCAACCATTTATTTGGTACACAACCAAATTCCACAATACAAGTGTGTAAAGTATTCTATTACTACAGTTACATCATGCATTGAGCCGCATTCAGTCGCTGACATGGCTCCGAACAGCTGCACGCCTGTTCCGCGCCACGGCACGCCGCTCTATTGTTGCGGCAGAGAGAGACCCGCACACTCTCATTGTGTGCGAGAGCGAGTCAAACATAGCGCACGAGGAGGGGCGCAGGCTGTACTCGCCGGCCCCTCATTGGCTCGTGACTCACCGCCCAAAAACCCCACCTCCCGCACTTCGATACCCACAAGGCCCCGATACCGAGTCGTCAGTCTATCGTCCGTCTCCGACGTGACACAATCACCTCCTCGTCTGTGCTCATTCACCGCTTTGTGCCATACATCATATAGAGCTAATGCTCTAACAGTACTTACGACTTAGTAATTAAAGTTCAATCGCTATGTCGACTTTGAGTCATCACCCGTACGCGTTCTCCATGCACCCGGGCATGTTACCGGAGTATCCCAGCGCGCCGCAGCCGCTGCCGGCGACCTCACCGCAGTCCGAAGGACACATCAAGAGACCCATGAATGCGTTCATGGTGTGGTCCAGGCTGCAGAGACGCCAGATCGCTAAGGACAACCCGAAAATGCATAACTCGGAAATCTCAAAGAGGCTCGGTGCAGAGTGGAAGCTGTTGTCTGAGATGCAGAAACGGCCATTCATCGATGAAGCTAAGAGGTTGAGGGCTCTGCACATGAAGGAGCACCCGGACTACAAGTACAGGCCCCGCAGGAAGCCCAAGCCCCCCACGCAGGGAGGAGCTCCCGGCGCCGGTGCGTTCGCGAGCTTCCCGCTGCCATACTTCGCCGGCCCGGCTCACGGGGTGGGTCACCTGGACGCGCTATCATACTCCGCAGTGCCGCCATACTTCCCTCACCAGCTGGATCACCTGCAGTTCTCCAAGCTGATGGCGCCGACGGAGAAGTTGCCGACGGTGTCGTCGTCAGCGGCGGCCGTGGTGTCGTCGTTCTACTCGTCGCTGTACACATCGCCGTCGGCTCCTCCGAAGCACTTCCCCTCGTCACTGTTCCCGCAGTACGGTGCCGCGCCCTCGTCGCCCGTGTCCCCCGTCACCCCCACACAACACAGCCCGCATGATGACCAGCTCAGGCGGCCCGTCTCCGTCATATATTGAAGACCAACCTGCCTTCCTTGAAGGATGCCCATCTTTCATGGTTTGGCAACCCCGCACGAGACGGATCCAGCAGTTTAAGTGCAACAGACTGTGAACAAGAATGTAATGAACATTATTTATTTTCTAGAGTAACAATTGATGATGTAAAGTGAGTCTCATATCAGTGGCTTGTAAATATGTTAAGGTAGACCCGAGAGGGGACGAATTGAGTTTAACTGTGATTTCTTTTGTTTTTGATGCGTCTAAATATTTAAGGTAAAGTAGCGCCGGTTCGTTAGTTATGTGAAGTGAGATTGGTACCAAAAAGAGATTATTTTCTATAGGTGTCTCATGTAGCCGAATAGTTAAGTCTTGTCAACCCTGTATTTTGTTTTAGTGCTAACATAACGTCAGTTTGTTGAGTTATTTGTTTCTTACCCGTGTCTTCAGGGTTGTCCTGCTTTACTTTTCCATGTATAATTTTATTTATTGGTTCCAACTGTAGATGTAAATTTAAGAACTAGTTGTCTTAATCTTAAGTCATTAGTACATCTCAAAATGTATATAATAGTGTATTAATTGAATTATCGATGTCAGTACCAACGATGTATTATAGTATTTGAGAAAATAACTTTGTTAAATGCCATACAAAATAAACACTAAATTGTTTTTATTTTACTTTATCGTTTTAATTGACAACCTTTTAAATTTGTTTGACGTGTTGAGAGCTTCGAAGTGAAATAATTGAATTAACATTCACTTAGGTGATTAGTTTGAGGAGTCATTGACTTCAATGATGAATTGACTGCAGTGGATCAATGGATAGGCACATTCCAAATTCCGGCTTAGAACTTTCAAATGATTATCTTCATCGTTAATTTCTCTCCTTTGTAATTTATTTACATTTTATTATTTATATCAAATTCCACACACGTTTGGATTTATTTTAATAACAGTTGATAATGTCATCAGTTATTTTGACAGTTTTAGTGTTAGTTATGGCTGCTCCGACTTCCGGGCACAGAGCGACTCTTTGAACTTTAATGTCGTTATATAATTAAATGACATTCAGTTCCTATTAACGTTAATTGGTATCAACATGATTTAATTTTGATTATGTTTTGAATAAAGAGTTCGTTGTTAGTCGTTTTACATTCAATTAAGCTTGTAGTTTGGGCAATGTTTGAAGTATTACAAATAAAATTAATAATTTATTCAATGAACACAATAAATTGAGTTTGGGAAAGCTTTATTATGAATTCAGTAGTTTGTATTTAATAAATGAAACAGTTATTAATTATTATACACACGTATACAGAGGTACAAAGCAAAGTATTACACAATCAAAGGTTTTAATCATGCAGGTGGTCATAGTAGGAACATATAATTACTAATTAACATTTATTATCAATACTTCAATGAAACATTAATACGATACTAATGTCAATTATGACTTAAAAATATCAATTAATAATGTATAAAGTTAAATTAAAAACTACAAACAAAATATGAGTTTTGACTCCGACGGAAACTTTTGACGTAAGCTTTTGTTTTGAACAACAGTTTAATTTGTTATTCATATTTTAAAATGTTAATGAATTGCAATAAACTAAGCTTTGAAACCATGTGAGTTTTATGTTTGAACTGTCTCTAGACCTTACATTCAAAATTTGGTAATGTTTTTCATCATTAATATACAGCGTGTTTCAGAGTTTCAACACAGGTGTCACCAATTTTACTTAAACCTGTACTTTTTTCAATTTAACTATTATTACCAGTTTTATGAACTCTGTTGACGTTATTAAATAATACACATTAATTTATATTTTCAATAATTAATTCATGAAAGATAAAAGATAAAGATAACTTATTTGTCAAACATGCGTTTACACAAATTGACTAATCAGACATACCAGGTATTGAATTAATAGATGTTGTGTGCGTCCATGTTGTCATGAACTTAGTAATCATATTTTATTCATTTACTTACTTCAATAATGTTTTATTTACTATTTTTTTTTAAGTTTCTATTTTATTTCAATTATTGTAAAAAAGATGTGTTAATTGTATATAATCTAAGCCTTCTTATGCTGATTTATGTAACTGCAGAAATCTCAACTCCTGTCATCTGTATGAACATGTCCTGGTTCAGGGGTCGAGACCTCATTAATGTACCGTGTATTGAAGTTTGGAAATAAAATTACTATTACTATTAAGTCTCTGTTCTCTTAGTAGTCTTTGGTACGGAAAGTTGCCACTTTTATTATCAGCTTTGCAAAACATTACACTCGGAACAATTTTTTTTTTAATAATGTGGATTAGCATTCTCAGTTACCAGACATCGTGAAAATCGTTTTTATAAAATTCACACCACAACTGTAAATAAGGCTGTTTATTTATAGTTGTGGTGTGAATTTTACATAGACCACCAGGTCTATGTAAAATTTCTAACTCAAAGCATTTATTTCAAGTAACCCATTTTGGACACAGGCACTTTTGAACTGTCCTGGAGTCGGTCAGTCAGAAATATGAAACTAGTTGCCCATTCCAAAGCGTAGTAGGTACTTACATATGGAGAACAACGGGCAAGAAAATCCACGGACACGCTTTTAAATAAAAAAATTGATACAAAAATTTAGTTACATCATCTACTTTTATGTCTTTTATTCATATGGTGTACATGATAAAGAGTAGTCTATTCTATTCTATGGTGTAAAACAGTAAGTACCTACAGCATTACATAACCCTTTGAGAATGTCACTTAACGGTAAGTTCAATAATATAGGTAAAATATAATATAGGTAGGTTCATATTTTACATTATACATTATTATGTTCCTTGTACAAACACGCCAGTGTCAATGCACTGTATAATTAATCATGATTAGGTATATTTATTTTAGCCAGTCAATATTATTTTAAAGAAGGTTTTGAACATGTACGAACCGGCTTTGAGTTTTTTGACAATATCGAAATTATTTTTCGGTAAAGATCAGACAGTAAGATTAATAACTACACAAAGGCGAATACTTATATCATATTTTATGTTGTCGCGATTTTTTTTGAGAATGCATTTTATATATCGTCGATATGAAGAAAAAAAAGGTTACTTCTTAGGAATTTACAGCGAAAAATTAGTCAGATTGGTAAAAAAATATTGCATAGTTTTATTTTGTACCTAGACGATCATAGATATTTTATTATGACCTCTATAGATGTAAATTCGTAGAATTTACCAGAATAAAGTTTCAATAAATGTCGTGTAGTGTAGTGCCACCGAACATTTAATATTTGCTCCACGCCACCCGATAGATGGCGTTGTGCGCTGACTCCGACAAAATATACTTCGAAAGACATGGTCCCTTTCCTAAGTAACTTAAAAACAAATATTAATTGAAGATGTATAATAACGATGTACAAAATTGGAAGTAACTATATACAATACAAACTTATCCAACTAAATATAAAATAGATCTAACAAACAAAAGAAGTTTACCCTACTTTCAGTTTCAAGAATCAATTTAAACAATAATACTCTAAGAAATTGTTTATCAAATAAATTTATAGATATAGAGACTGTCCTAGATATAGACAAAACATTCTAGATTAGTTTCTGCACAACTTGGGGGATCCATTCGGCCCCCAGCCCCCTTGATTGTGAGCATAAAACAGGGTTTTCAATTTAATAATTAGGAACCCTTTTATGTGCGAGGGCGTTTTTCAAATCAATTGTTTTATTTTATACCGTTCTTAGCTTTTACTATGGAGCTGCTAAGTTAGCGGGGGACTGGAACTTTGTAGTAGTAGGTTCCATGCAAACTGTCGTAAAGGACAAAAATGTGTAGACCTTGTTTGCAATGAACTTCATAAGGTTCGGTCTAAATAATGATAATTATTTCATAATTCTGTTTTCACATAACAAAATTACCTACCTACGTCTCAGGAAATCAAAATTTTAGGTTTTCGCTGATACCATCATTATTTTTAAAATGTAGTTCGCGACAATGGAATCAAAGATGTAGTAATCATAATATTTATTCTGCTTCTAGTAGATTCGGAGAGCACAAGAAAGAAATGCTTTTAAAAAAAAAGGCTTAGTTGTTACAAGATATTTTTCTTCATACATAACCAGAAAACGAAAAAGTTGTGGGAGAAATGAAAACGGTTGGAATAAGGCTAAAGGAAAGATCCAAATGAAAAAGTGGTCGCGCTTATTTTTTAAAGAAAGAAGATAAAATATCTATGGTATCAGATACCACAGATTGATATTCTTTCCGCCTTTTCTCTAGCCCCAATTGAAAGGAATCCAACGACTTTTGAATTAATCATTAGTTCGGTAGGTCATTGTTTAGATCTACGGTCCTTAAAGGGTTTCGGCGATTTCACTGTCAAATTCGTCAAGTGGATTTGTCTGCCGAAAAGTAAATTAATTTGTCAATTAATGAAAATTTTGTGTTAATTTGATATTTAAGGAGTTCAAAGAAGGTTGAATTTGTAAAAAGGAAGCTTATTAATATTTATTGTTTCATTAATTAGGAAATATACCTATGGGTTTTCATTATTATTCCTAATAAGATTTTATTTGTGATATTATTGCTATTATGGTTTGATTTGTGACCAGCTGCTGCTCGCGGTTTCACCCGTGTGGACTCAAATTCTTTTTCTAAAATAAAAGATATAGCCTCAGTTACTCCTTATAGCAGCAGTTATCTGCCAGTGAAAGTCCCGTCAAAATCGGTCCAGTCGTTTCGGAATTAACGGGAACAAACACAAAAAATATAGGTTATTATACCCCATTTGAAATAAGATTAGACATTGAAACAAACCTTTATACAGTCCGTTCAACCGATTTTGACTTCTATACCGTAGGCATAAGGATGGCATTAAAAGCAAAAAACGTTACACAATACCAACTGTCTACTGCAGCTGCCATTTGTCATGCCACCAACGCAATAGAAGTCAAAATCGGTTGAACGGACTGTAAAAAAGGTTTATTTAAACGTCTAATCTTATTTCAAATGGAGTATAGGTAAAAAGCTGTTATTTTGACATTACAAAGAAAGAAAGAAATAATAACGGTTATTTGGAAAAGTACAAACAGACACTTTAATTTAATTTATTTTTATACTTATAAATTTTCTGCTTTAGTGAAAAAAAAAACAGTTGATGGTTAAATGAAAAATTTCTAGAACAATATTCAAAATCATGGTACTCAAACTGTGTAATGTAATTGGCCACCGACACAAAATACCCAATAATATTCAAATTTTCAAAAATGGAATCACGAATTAAGCCCGGGTATTGCCAGCATTCGAGCATTTTCTCCCGTTCGAGTGTGCCCCATTTTCCTCGTTCCCAGCGTGGGTATTGTAGTGAAAATATATTTTGTATGGAGACGGCATCACAATGAGAAGTCCGTGTTATTTATTTAGATGTATTTCATTGTGCGGACCGGAGTTCGATTCCGGCGTACTGCCAGACGGGAGGCAATCGAGTCAGGACCACTGTGCTCGTACAGGTAACGGATTGGCAAATAATTGAAATCTAGCCCCTGCTTTTGTTAGAAAAATCTAACGAAAAATGTATTTGTGCGTTCTTGACTTAGAGTAACAGTGTACGAAGATTGAGCACCATGTATATTGTAATGCGTCTTATTTAACACAAGTGTTATTGTAATGCATAATATCTGGATTGATCTAAAATAAGACTCAAACCAATTAGGCAATTATGATTCCAATGGTGAAATGGGGAATCGTACTCCAGGTTTTTGTCATACAAAATAATTACTTGCAACGATCTCAAAAGAACATTATTTTTCATTTTCACATGTATATATATACCAATAATCTTTCGAGGTTAAGTTTTACTATGACATAGCGATACATTAGCAGGCCAAAAAGTACAATCCCAAAACAAAGACCTGCCATATTCAATCAAAATCATCAATTACGAAACGTTACAAAAATTCAATAAAAATCCAACAGAATCATTTCAAAATGATTCGCAAACATTTCACTTGTCAATGCCACAAACAAAACGTCGTCAAGACAAAAGCTTTGATGGCCAGTGTTGCCAGTTATAAAATAAACTGCAATAATGGCGCTCGATCGTGATTCGAAATTTCTCGCGTCGATACCTATTGAAAGTGATAAATGATATTTATATGGACAATGGCGTTGTCAAGATTAATTAAAGTTAGTGTTGCTTAAATAGTTAGTTAAGCAAAGACCGGGTAGCTTTTTGTGTTCTATGAAAAGAGGTTGCATGGTATAGAGGTCTTTGTTAATGTGTTGCCTTGTAGGTTTGTTTAAAATTGTTCATCTTGTGGCTAATCTTGTTGTGAAATCAAAGGTTTTTGTATAGATTTTACATATTGAATGTAATACGTATGTATATTGGTTGAGTAATTCTTTAGTCTTTAATTTTATAGATACGTGAGGTAGTGCTTTGACACGAAAAAGCAAATGGTAAAGAAGGACTTTAAACATTGAAGAAATGTTGACTTCAGGGTTATTTATTTCGTCACATTGCTGTTAACGAAGTGTCATTGTGTCTTTAAAACATTACGGGGTTTATAAATAAACGTTGCTTAAAGTTAAGTGACTTTCAAACGTCAAAAATGTATGGTTAAACAGTGGCTAATCGTTACTTAACTTTAAGCAACGTTTTTAAACAAACCCCTTAGTTTTCATTTAAGTTTGCTTAACTTTTGAGACCGTATGTTAATTTGGTGCTTATGTAATCTCGCCTTTTTGAAAACAACATCAATGAAAATACAATAACAACAATAAAGAAAAAAACATAAATGTATACATCATGTCAGCTTAGGTGACAGAAAAAGCGACTGAGAAAAATAAATCTTTTATTTTGTGAGAGGAATTGAGAAAACGAAAAAGACATCATTTTCTAAAAGAAGCATGTTTACATCTTTATTCAACCATTCTGCAACAATCACAACTATCCATAAACAAACCAAATCAGAACATAAAAACGAGAAAAACAAACCACAAAATCCTTAAAACTAATACCACAAATAAAAATACATAAAAAATGAGGACGTATTAACATTATTTTCCGAGAAAGCGAACACACGAGCGCCAGGATTACTCCCCCTTCCAAAGAGAGAAATAAAAATAAAATACAGTACACATACAAATAAGGCATACGTTATATTGTGCGACAACCCTTATCTCGAGACTTGTGCTTTGAATTTAATACCATCGATTTTCTTCTAAGGAGGTACGTGTTTGATTTTGTCACAAGAATGCGTAATGAAATTGAGGTGCTTGGAGGATTATTATTATCGAATTTGGTGATATACTCGTATATAATGTTTGTGGGTTGTAAGGAAAAGATTTTCTTGGTGGTGTTACGAGCTGAGGTGATGAAATTAAACGACAGCATCTACCAGGCCGGCAAAGTTCAGTGTCGATAGATCGGCTGAAGTCTGCGTATATACCTAATCACGTCGGGGTTCCCAATAAAGAGGCATCAGGAACAGGGAGTAAAGTTCACTAATCCTCTATGGTGGTAACGTTTTCTTCGTTTTATATTGGTTTGTTATTACTAGTTAGTTTGATTTTTTTAGCGTTAATTTCTTTTAGATTCTAATTTCTATACAGTATATTTTGATGTATATTTATCTTTTTAGTAGCTTTTTATCAAGCTTTTCCTGTAGTCATGTATGATATAAAGAAAAGACAGATAGTTTTTATAATTACCACTACACCTGTGTAATTATGTATATCAATGTCTACAATCAAGTGCCCATGGAAAACAATCGAGAGTGAAATGATATTCAATATCAAGGCAATGAAAGTTCAATTAAAATGTATTATTCAATCAACATTAATTTGGACAAACCACAACAACAAATGCATTGAGCACAACATAAAGCTTTTGTCACCACCGACGATTAAACTGCCGCGAATCGCATTAGTCCCGCAAATGTGTTGCAATGAAAAATCGCAGTCGTATGCACTACAATTATAATAATAAAAAGTGTACCAAACGCTTCCCTTACTCAATTTTGTCAAACAAAAATAATCCTAAAAGCGTTGTTGTAAAACTCACCAGCCTTTTCGTATCACCAAAAATGAATATATCATCCAAATAAATTTGAACTTTGTCTTTAGTTGTGTTGGGTTCAAATTCATGTACGTTTCCTTTTTTCGGCTGCTGACCTTTGTATATGAATAAATTAATTTGTAGTGAGGACCATTGTGCTATAGTTTCTATTATTGGACGATGTTAATTGTTAAAGTTCTCGGCTGACAGTTACGCGTTGGGTTAATGGGTATACGGTGTTTCAATAGTTATTTATCCCATTGTAACAATGTTTTAGGATGAATAGTATTCACCGAATTTGGGTCTAGAATGTTACGGAGTTCATTCAGCAGTGAGTGAGTGATTGACCCGGACTCATTTTGATACTCAAAAGCTCTTACGTGCATTTTAACAGTAGTTATTATAACGCTTATTATAATGGCCGTTTTGTAATCTATATTGTGTAGATCTACAATTAGATTTGTGAATGTATTTGAATTGAGGTTTTAATTGTTTTCATTTGGATTTGCTTAATAGCTTTTAGTGGACTCAGGATTGAATATGAGCTTTATTTAATCAAGACAACATTCAATTTATTTTCATCACAATTACATATTAAATCTTGTTTTCAACATAGTGGGTGTCTTTCTTAGATTTTCTTGGTTGAGACTTGAGATTCATATAGTTAGTTGACATTTAAAATGAAGATTGATTTGAAGCATATCCAACGTTTTACTAGATTTCTCCAATTACCCTGAAAACATGTACCGTGTTATGTGCAATTTACTAATCAAATAATTATTCTTTTAATAACCAATAAGACGCAAGACCTAAGATAAAACCATCAGAAAATCAATTGATACTAATTTGGAAGACTATTTTATTATCCAGTAGCAATCATAAAATATCGTTTATAATTCTTTCAGTTTGTCACATAACACATTTTCTCTATACAGAAGAATGGCGAATTTAAATCAACAATAGGCAATAGATGCATTAGGAATAGCAAAACGAGCAAAATGTACTATTGTGTGTTCAAATAAATATTCATAATTATGTCTAATGATAGCACCAACAATGTGTTCCATTCATACATCAGGACCAGGATGTGTGACGTCACACGTGTCCACATCGCCGTAAACGTCACCACCGTGTCTTGTATGATTTATCTTTTCAACAATCATTTTTACAACGTTTCCCTCCTTCCCCCCTTCGCTGTGATTAATGATGGATGAATTCCTGAATAATTACCAAGACTTTTAATATTCAAGTGATTTCGTAACATCTCTAGCGAGGCAATTTCTACTCTGTGTCATTGATGTAGATTTGATTTTGGATTGAGATATTCAGATGACCCTTCAGAAGATGCTTGGTTTTGAATGGATGTTTGTGACTGCTGTTGTTGATAATGATTTTGTTTAGTAAAATTAGGGTGGTAGAGTTGGTTCTTTGTTGGCAAAGTTGAGAGTAACCAACAAAAAACGAGAATACCATTCAATGCAAATCTCACTCGAGTTTTAAGGGTAGTGTGCGTAATTTGTTATAATTGTCCCCCCATACTCATGTTTGTTCGCATGTGGCATTTTTATTGCGAATTAGTCGCAATCATTAATTTTTTTTTTCTTTTTATAAAAGTTAATATATCGAGTGCTCTTATTGTGGTAAATATAATTAGAATGATTTTTATGATCGTTCTTTGTGCGGTTCTTGAATGCGAGCTATCGTTTACAATGAATATTATTGTCAATTGTTTAGTTAATTTTTGTATGAAATATGAGGTATTTTGCTGTAGTGTGTATTGTATCCGTTGTAAGTACTGAAGTATTTGATTGTGACTCAGAATTATTAATTTCTTTTCAAAGTTTATGAGTAATATATTCTTGAGGATGTTGAATGATTGCTTTTATTGAAGCAGTGTTGATTACAAACTTTTAGCTTGGTATTTCTTTCTTCTTCATGTTTATTGAATGAATCTTTGTTTGGAAAAGGTTGGCATTGCCCTATGTTGTTAACTGCATTGTTTTTACCTGTTGTTCCATTTTTCTTGTCATCGACTATAGTCATGTTAAAGATGAAGATGGAACGACTGATTCGCCCGAACACATCTTTCCTTCTGCCAAATACCACAATAAATAGTACCCAGTTCTTTTATCTAATTGCGAACATCCCTATCCTCTTGAGAACCGGATAGCACCGCTTCTTTACGCTCGGTTGCACCTCAATACGGACCTCTAATATACGTTGTATATCTTTTTAATAATATAATAATAAATACATGAATGATACCCGCTCAGGAACAAAGGGTAACAATAACTATACCTATGTGTGGCCGCTTGAAAATTCAATGGATTTTTGAGTGGTCTCGTTTGGTTCGCATTGTGTTCTGTAAGCGATATTGTGAATTAAATTATGTTTTTTTTTATGTGAATTTTGAGCAGAGTGTGTTAGTAATACATATCAGCTTTGGAGAGCATTAAAAGGATTTTGTAATTGTTATATATCTGTAATTAGGGCTGCTTTAAGAAATTTTTACTTGTTATAAAAAAAGGCCCTTTGGGTTAGCGTTGAGAAATTTTGGTGAATTGGTGACTTTTTAGACAGCTTAACAACGACTGGTTCCAAACAGTGTTTAAGATGAAGTATGAAAATAAAGAAGATGATGAGTGTAGCAGTATTTAGTAAGTACACAAAGAAACAATTACCTACAAACTTATAATACACATAACATAACATCATGCCTGTATTCCCCGAAGGGTTGTAGTGGGTTTGTTGCAGACGTGTACCTATATATAGTACACCCACATTTCGCCAGTAATGTTTGAGTCCCATGTGATAGAGGGCGAGCCTATTGCCATCAACCGGGCACTAATCTAGACTCCAGGCTGCTACTGAGAGAATTACAAACTAGTCCTTCAACATTATCAACGTCTCAAATCTCTTCATTCACCATACGTACTGGTCTCCTTTTTAAATCCTTGTACAATAACACATAAAGGCGTACATACACGAGCACATAGGCTCGTTATTCAGTGGCACTCAAGCGGGACACTTGGTGACAAGTCGATCGTGAACAATTTGCGGTGTGCCCCCCTCCATGGGTCGTTAGCGTGATGGTACGAGGTAATGAAGCCACTTCGGTTAGGCATGAAATGGTCTAGAACAAGGTTCATGACTTGAGGTTGACTGGATTAGATGTAGCTGATTGAATAATTAATGAATCAGATGTTATGATGAGTTGAATGAGCAACTTTAGGTATTAAGCAACATTGATGGGGTGGGGACTCGTCTAGGACGTTTCTGACGGATAACGATAGCACGGCGCGCACTCATTGGTTAAATCAAATAGCGCACGCTTCGGCTTCCTGTTACACACTTCCGTCGCTTTTGACGAAAGCACTCCCCCAGATTGCAGGAAAGCGAGAGGATAGGATTTTCACTTATCAACGTTAATATGGTTGTGTCAATATGATAATTTTGTGCCAATAAGATTGTGCTATTGGGTTAGGTTAGGGTTTTGAAATAATTTTTCAAAACCCTAAAAATTAGCATTCAATACCTTTAGAAAACTAAAACACCTGCGACTTGTTAATAAAAATATCGACACGTGTAAACCACCACCACTTTCCCGTACAGACACAAAAAAATATGCTATTTATCAATAAAACGAAAACCTCGCGACGTTACAAACCAGTACTGAAAACACGAGTTCTATCTATAGAACCAACCCTTACAAAGGAGATAAAACACGCCATTTAATCACGAGCTATCGACCAGCATCAATTATATGGTAGCAAATACAATTAAGCAAATAAACAGACATTCGCATATTGACGGTGACATCCGAGGGGCCCACGATTCTTATGCAAATGAGCCCAACAAGGGGGCCCCACTTGTGAGAATAGCAATAAAAATTATTGCACGCCGAATTAATCTCACAGCGTTGTTTTGAAATTATTACGTCTGTTAATGATCATTTTTATGGTTATTTGTACAGTTTGGATAAGGGGAAGTGTTAATGCAATTGATATTATATCAATGTTTTGGTTTCATTTAATAACTTTATGGTTATACCACCTTTTTCGGATGTTGAGGGCTGTTTTTATAGACTTACTAAATCGCTGTTTATCATTGAACGATTTTCCTCTATCTAAAATATTTTGAACTTGAGAAGCTTCTTGCATAGAAACTTTTCAAGTTCAAGCATGGAAAATATTAATTTCAGTTTGTACATAGGTACAATCATAGCCTGCTATAATACTACTACATATTATTTTGCCATTCATATACTACCCGTGGTATATTTATATAATTCTCTTCTCACATGCTTCCCACTTCTATGAAACCACGGAAGCATAGCTACACTAGCTAATTATATTCCAAATCAAAGCGTTTAGCCCATTAAAAGGTTTCTTCAACACTTGGCGTCTGCGAAATGCATAAATTCATGATCACGTTTCTATGGAAATACATGTGTGCACTGTTGATTAGGGTTCCTAAGTGAGACTTAATGGGAAATGTGTAATTGAATGCTTAGAACTAAGTAAGGTTGATTCTGTCGGTAGCTGTTCGTTGATTGATATACCTTTCTATTGAAGAGTCAAAGGGTGAAGATAATGAGAGATGAGGTGGAATGACGTCAATGGACAATAATTATAAAACTTTTGCCATTTTCTCATGAAACTGCAGGTTGAAACTACAGGTTGAAACTACAGGTTGAAACTACAGGTTGAAACTACAGAGCGACACGTGTAACGATCCTCACATACTCTTCTTCGTCAACGTTCTATTCGGTCATACACGTGTTTCGATTGCCAGTACTACGCACCTGACCTTTACAAAGGATATCAATGAGGTCAGTGTGTATGTCCTTCGGGTGCCCCTAATGGCGATTTAACTAACATCCATCTTCTTTGTCTTGTCGACCAAACTGTCTAGCTAAGAAAACCCTGAATAATCATCACGGATATAATTATATTTATCTTATATCTTTATCAAAATCAATATTCATAAATTGTGGCCAAAACAATATACTTCAAACTGTTTCTCCAAAATTCTCAATAAAAACAGCTTTACTCTTGTCTGTACAAGCAATATACACACTCATGGTCCATCAGTAGGAAACTTGGCTCATCCAAACAATTCTGGGCTATCACAATACTGATCTTAATCGAGGCTCACACCCCAACAATCTCCAACTATGCATTAAACGGTTCTGCACCCTGGAGACTGGACCGGCGTGACTGGCCCGTTTATCCCTAAAATCCGAGCACTATGCAAAAAGGGTCTTTCTGAAGATTGATTGTTTAACAGTTATATCAAGAGCTATAGTTGGGTTTCTTAAAAGCCTGGTCAGTGAGTTCGATTTACATTTTAAGTGGGTGTTAGTTGGGAATTTTTCTGGAGTCATTGTTGTTTTGCATGTGTGGAAAGTGTGTTTGAATATCGAGAATCTTATTTCAGAACGTAGTAAGCTGAAAATCGCTAAGCTATATATTATGCTCAAATAATTATATTTTATCGAAATCCAACAGCTTAGTAATACTGATGTCCAAGCTCAAGGGTAACAATTTCACCCCTCCACAGACCTCTAAAGATTCTAGAATTATTTGCGAAATTTAGAAGTCCACCTTCGAAGTGTCACACTTTTGTTTTCTACGCCAAAATGAATGGTATTTTGTAGCACAAAGTATGTTTGAAAAATTGAAACGTCAACTGAAAGAAACTACAATGCAACTTGGCCTCTAACAAAGTGGAAATCTAGTAAAGATTACAAAACTCCACTCAAAGGTACCATTGTCGTCAAAAAATATTGTGTTCTTTGTGCTAACTACAAATGAGGTATACACGAACTGAAAAATCCACAAATATTATTCAGAAAAGCTAAACGCGGATGTCATAAAGCACTTGACAATGAGGCTCGTGTCGGCCGAGTTAGCGCACTAATTACTAACGAAGTACGGCTCGACAAAGTTAATATTACCGACAGTCATTTACGAAAAGTCATTATTGCAATCACATAAGGTCTAAATTATAAAACCGAGGCACAAAAATATTTGTAATTGGGACAATATTTGACGAGCGTGTTCGACAATTTGTGTCAAAAAATACGCTTGTTATTAATGTCGTTATTAGTAAAGTTACGTAAACTTGGGCCTGACGAATCGCCCAGCCATTGTCGCGAACCGTAAGTGTAGATAATCGGCTTTCGGAAAATATTAGCGTTGGCAACTGATATCTCCATTGTTGTTACGATTTTGAAGCAATTAAGCAAATGAGTCTGACGTTCATTGTGCGAAAACTCGATTATTCACAAGATTCGTAAGTGGAGATAATTTCTAAATATTTTTGGCACCTAATTCGCTTCGAATACTTTGACAACTTTGTTATTGTTCGGCTTGAATATTCATCAGACTGCTTATTATGAGTTAAAACGTTTTGAGATTATCTGTTTGATAAATTGAATGAGAGGATAAATGTAATAAATCAAGCATTGAGATTATATTATGAGTAGGTATATTAGTTAGTTAAACCGGACTATATACTATTGATGATAACAGGCTTAGAGCATAAGCAGTTATAGAAACTTTAAATACAAATCCATTATTTCACATAATTATATAGTTCACGTATAAGCAAATTCCCATGTAAATGAACACTCACAAATACGAACTACCACAAAGTTTCAAAGGATCATCTCGCTCTTGAAAAGGATAATTGAAATCGCCAACATCCTCCAAGTTTGTATGGTCATTGTTGAATGTCCACACGACACGCAATAGCACCTATTATTAGCCAATAATTATATATTGTCGTCAATAGCATATAGTGCCATGTTGATGTTAAATAGTCCGCCATGTGCTAATATGATAGATTTTTTAGCGCTCATTGTTAATCACCTCGAAAAGTAAATGTGACAATTTTTATTTTACTTTTAGAGGTCGCGGGTGGAGTTTTAAGATGTAGCGGATGGTGGATAGAATTTTGAAAAAAGAAGATTTGTCAAAACTTTGATCAAATAATGATTTATGCGTTTACTCAATGAAATAGCAGCAGTCACTAAAGTAATGTAACAGAAAAGAGTTCAGAATATGCAGGTTCAAGATCGTTTTGTTAGTGAAAACAATGAATTTTTATATTTATTGTAGTATATAAATATATGATTTTTTATATTGAAAGTAAAGCGGTTCACCATCCAAAATAGGGTGCTTAAAATGAGCTCATAAATATAATTGAATAACTTTATAATCTAGCTTAGAATTTGATGGAAAACAACACAAAGCTCTCAGTCGACTCCTGGCTTTCTAAGAGATCACGTCACACGCACAATTCAGCTATTCAAAAGTCCTCCGCTTCATCTTCTAATATTGCACCACCTGCTCAGTCGTGTCCACCGAAGCCTTTGCTTTTATCCGTCGATTTGCATCGCCCGTGTTATAATGGGGCTGTTTGCCACAAAAGCATACAAGCGACAATGTCATTTAGCGACACACCACTAACGCGACTGTCATTTTGTCAAAGTTATGTAAGATCGAGATTGTGAACTTGTAAAGGATATAATGTTGTGAATCAAATGAAGCGCTGTGCTAATTTGTGAATTAGATTGTGATTTTATTCAATTACATGAATGCGGTTTTTTTGTCAGTTCTGCTTGCGTATGCAAAACTCTTAGTCCTTCAAACAAAGAAACGAACTTAATGTAAATATTATACTAACAAAAGATTATGTTGCGAAGAAACGGAGGAAGATATGAAAGAGTGACTTACCACTAAGAAAAAGGAAAAAGTGAGACCAAGGAAATGTTAGCAAAGCTTTAAGATTATTCAATTAAGATCATCTAGAGAGTAGACCTAGTAACTTACAATCACAATGCAGCACAGACTACCCATTCTAACATTCTCTTAAATACATCACTACAAAGCTACTATCTTCATAAGTATTCCGATCCATTTCAATCGATCAGTGATTGACGTGGACACAAAGGGACACTCCTTGCTCCAGCACTCTTATCGCTATCAAGATTACTGGTTGCAACGAATGCTTTAACGACCATATATTATTGTGCGATGGAGGTCTAGAGAGCTTGGTATTTGGGAGAAAGTTGGAGCTTTCCCGTTGTAGCTATGTTGGTTTTTAGGTGTGAGCGTTTATGTCGAAGTAGGCAGGGTTGTATTGAGGATAGCAAATGATTGAGTCCGAGGATTATATAGTATGTACAAGTATATAACAAATCACTAAAAAATAAAAAAGGGGAAGATACGGTGGGCATCAAAAAATTCGTCCGCATCGCTGTCGATGGAAAAAGTGCCCAAAAAGCTGGTAGCATTGCCACGTTGGATGGCACGAAACCTATTTAATTTAACCGATACTTCGATTTTCTCAGGGATTTAATTATACCTTTTCTCGATTATACCTACTATTTTTGTCTTTTTCTTTAACTCTGTAAATATCATCCAATAAATACCATACACAAATCAAATCGGCAACCGTCAAACCACAATATAGGTCATATCCCCACGAGAAAGAGACAGTCAGTCAGACAGACAGACTCACTTCCTAAATCCCTCCCTGTAAATATGACAAGTGATGGTCATCATCTTAAGACGAGTATCGCTTTAATGGCGCAGTCCATCAGATAAGGACATATTTTTTTGTTTCCTGCCCTTTACAGAACAATGGCCGCCGATAATTCTGTTATTACGAGCACTGTAAGACAAATGAGAATGACGGCTTGGTCGCCATTTATCTGAGAGAGTTTGATTATCAGCTGTTGGATTTGTTGAGTAATTTTTATGAATACGTAACTGCTACCACTTACTTTTTGGGTTGGCCACTTACTTTTTCAAGAATTTTTTTTCTTGTGTTAGTATTTTTACGATATAATTGGTCAGCATGATTGGTAGCGGAAATAGCCTAGGTACTTACGAAGGCTCTTTTTGTCCTAATTGTCACACAGAGCCAACGGATTCATAAAGAGCACAGTTTAATTTTGAAGGTACTCGATACGTATATAGCTGATAACATTGTCAAATGAAATTGTTTATTCTGTAAATAGCATATAGGAATCACTTTTACACGTCATATTAAAAAAAAAAACCTAATTTCTTAACTGACTACTCTGAGATGAAAGGCCGAAACAAACTCAGAGGTCGCAGTCTCTTTTAAGGTCCAGACATAATCTTGGTCAAGCTATATGAGGACCATGTAGATTAATGTCTGAAATGGTCTTTTGAGGAAAGAACCACACAGATTTGAGTAGACCTGTCCAGTCAGTGCAAGCATTTGTCAGTAACCGAGGAGCTCAACGACTCGACGAGCAATACCATTTAAAAAAGGACATTTGGGTAGGCCGCATAAAGTACTCAAACTGCCAGACCTTCATTAAAACTGAGAAAGAGGTTTCTCAGTTTTAATGAAGGTCTGGCAGTTTGAGTACTTTATGCGGCCTACCCAAATGTCCTTTTTTAAATGGTATTGCTCGTCGAGTCGTTGAGCTCCTCGGTTACTGTAAAAAATAAAAATGATCCTATGTGAACCACATCCATAATAATTGAGGTGGTGTGATCAACGTTGATCTGAAGATAACCATCACTTCTTCAAGACACACATAACATTGTAATACTATTGTTTGTAACCCAAACTTCAATCTAATAGAACACCATTTTACTACTTTGCAATCCACACAAAACTAATATTGGCACTAATTAATCTAACCCTCCACACGCGACGAGGGTCTCGAAGACCACAATTTAATAAAAAATATATTTCGCGACGTTCTTAACACAGTCGAAATAGGGGTGACATTAGATTGCATGTAGCCCAGTGTTGGGCATAATGGACCATACAGTTAATATGAAGTACAAACAAACAGTTAAATATTTTTATGCGATATCGCTCGTAAAAGTTGATTGAAGGGATATTTAATGGCTCTTCCCACAATGATAGGTCTTATTGGGACCTAAATGTGTGTCCTTTATGGGCGTTACAGCTATAAAGGTGGTTTTTGGTTCTAGTAATAATGTTTATGGTGATTGTTTAGCGGTTATTAATCAACAAGTGGATCAATATGGGATAAGTAATTTGATGGCGATTAATTTTTAAGAATGTTCGTGAATACGAATCTGTTAGGCATTTAGCAGGATTTTCTGCAATTCAGGAAAATGTTAATAGGCAATTATCCATTTTAATACGGTATTTAAAAGATAATATCAGTAGGGTTTTTATTTTCTGTATTTAACAAGTTTTATTTATTTATGATGGCACTCCAACGACTAGTTCTCTAGACAGAAACATTTACACAAAGCTTAATCTTATTGTATAAAGGTACTGCTGGGGAGTTTGTTGCGCCATTTCTTCTCCCCAGCTAAAGCACTAGGAAGTGGTGAAGGGTGGGCGTTTTGGGGGACTGTCTTATGTATTTTTTGACGTTCGAAAAGTGCTGATTCTCAGCCTAGTTTGAATAAATGACTTTTGATTTTACTACAGTGAACTTGTCACTTAAAAGTGTGCACAGCACCTACAAAGTTTCTTTTGTTTTCCTTTAGCACTAAACTAAACAGTCATCAAAAACATGCACGTTTTCCTTAACAAAACGACCTGTCAATTCAAATCTATTTAAAATCAAATTCACATAAACGTCAGTCGTGTCATAACTTAAGAAAACACGTCACGAATATTTAGAATCAACATGATTTACTTACCCTACAAATCGATAGCTTTGTTGTCCAGAATAATGCATGGGAATTTCAATCGGACATCCCTGAAACAGTTGCGACAATGCACGGTGCCCCTTCAACTGGTTTTAAATAATACGTATTTTAAATACATGTGTCCGTACGTCTGTGTTCACATTATTGATATTATATGATAGTTTATTTTAGTCTCTTTGTTCGTCGAAAACAGAAGTTGGACGGGTCAGCGTTTGAGGGTTGGTACTGTGAATATGAGTTTAGGGTTTTCTTGGGATATGTTTGGAAGTATGTTTATTAGAAGTAATTTGGTAATTGTGGAATGCAATAAACGTATTGAGTATTGAGTAATCATGTATAATTTCATTGTTAATGAAACGTGCTATTTACCAAAGAAAGAAAGAAAGAAAGAAAAAACTCACACGTGTTCACAAAACTGATCACAGGGACAATTAATATGAACGTTCGCATTCTAATCTCATTCGCTGTCTGTCAAAAATTTTATCAATTTACCAACGTTTCTGACAAGTTTGTCAGAGTGCGACTTGAATATGAACGTTTTTTAAGTAGCTACGAGAATGGCCTTCACTAATCTTGAACTCTTGGTCACCCTACGCCTAAGGGTTACTTCTTTCAGAATTCTAATGCATTGTGACGGACGTCGTGACGACAAAACAAAGTAAGGGATTTTGGTCTACATAGTTAGTTTGGGTCATCGCGCCCCGATGCGATTTTGGACAACTTTTGACGGGTACACGTCACTTATTATTATTTAAAGTTGATTGACAACCCTAGTGACGAGTTTGTTTAGTGAGGATAATAAGACGGACTTTGTACGTATCTTATAATCCTTATGAGCGATTTCGGTTACGGTTGATCTCAACGAAAACTACCCAATTAAGTGCGCAGGACTATTGTAGTGTCTTAGTGTGAGCGCAAATAAAGGTGCAATCTCTTTTCTCTCGCTCTCATAGGCAATCCGTCGCGACCAGTAGTGCTATTCTTTAAAAATCTCAACGTGAAAACTTAGGTGAAGTGAGCTTGGAGTGAACTGTCACTGCGTTAGTAGTTAGTATCGATGACAATGACAGCTCACTCCACGCTCACTTCACCAAGTTTTCTCGGTGAGATTTTTACAGAATAGCAATGCTGATACAAAATAGCAATGCTGATACAGATTTGACGTTCAAAAGTGCCTTTAATGTGCCTAGTTGAAATAAATTATTTGACTTTTGACTTTGACTTTGACACACATTTCTTAGGGGTTAAATACTAGCTGTTGCCCGCGACTTCGTCTACAATCCAGGATAAAAAGTAGCCTATGTCCATCTCCAGGTCATACTCTACCCATGTACCAAATTTCATCCAAATCCGTTCAGCCGTTTTAGCGTGAAACCGTAACAAACTCACATTCGCATTTATAATATTACTAGCTTCCGCCCGCGGCATCGCCCGCGTGTTATATCTATAAACAGTACCCTACGTCCTTCCTCAGACTGCCATCTATCTCCTTGCCAAACTTTGTCGAAATCCGTTCAGTAGTTTAGGCGTGAAAAGGTAACATACAGATAGACAGACATTACTATCGAATTTATATTATTAGTATAGATTAGTTAGGATAACGATGCAGTAAGTGTCAAGCTCTGATTTTGACAGATAAAGCTCGCACTGACATTTATTTGTTAATAAATAATACAAACATCCTAACGTCTATGATGTCACGGATTGTATGGAGAATCAATTAGCACCGACGCTATACATGAATCTTTGTAATGGCTGGCATTTCTTGAAAGAGATTTTACGAGTAACGGTCCTCACTGACATTAAACTGAGAATCACCACTTGAGTGCAGAGGAGTGGTGGCCCAGTGGTGACGGCCGCGACTTACGAGTTGTAGGTCGTGTAGGTTCGAACCCAGGCAGACGCTTTACTTTGTGTAAATTATTTCATCACCACTGCTCTCAAAACGGTGCAGGAAAACATCGTGAGGAAACTGGCATGTCCTAGAACCCAAAAATTCGAAAACTTGTGATATCTACCAACCCGCACTGGGCCCGCGTGGTAGATTAGGGTCCACTCCCTCTCACTGAGAGGAGGGCTGTGTTCTAGTGGTAACATTTTAGGCTGATTATGCTATTATGTACCACTTCAGAAGATCATACGCTATAAAAGATAGCCCCAAAAGCCAGCCCAGCACGATTTCCTCACTTCCTGGTCCAGTGTTGATGCTGGGAAGAATTGAAGCGGTGGTTATTCTTTCTATAGTAACCGCAAATTCTTGTAGGTCATCGAACCTATGTTGGAATATTTATAAAATCTGCTGTTTTATACAAAAGTGTAATTCTAACCCAATGAGAGGAGCTCGTGGCTAAGTAATAACAGTCGCACGGGTTGATCCATCAGGTTAAGCTACGCTTGGCGGGGTTGGTCTGTGGATGGGTGACCATTTTTACATATCGAGACTCCTCCGTGCCTCGGAAAGCACGTTAAGCCGTTGGTCCCGGCTGTCATTCGTGGATCTTTGACAGTCATTATGGGTCGTCAGAAGCCCGAAAGTCTGACAACCAGTCTTGCCAAGGGGTATCGTATTACCCAGTAATTGGGTTGTGGAGGTCAGATAGGCAGTCGCGCCATGTAAAATACTGGTATTCAGCTGCATCCGGTTTGACTGGAAGCCGACCCCAACATAGTTGGAAAAAGGCTAGGCAGATGATGATGAATTCTAACCCAATGAAAATTTACAGTTGGTCTCATAGTAAATTATGTTCATACTCAATAGTACTTTCACTCCCTTCAAAGATTGCCAATAAATTCAAATTCAGCCGTATACCCAACAAACCTCGATACTCAAACGTTACGTAACAACGAGTTTCATTTAATTAATCGTAGTATTTAACGTCACGTTTCGTTAACGTGCGTCCTTTTGTTGCGTTTCAATAAACGCATTGTGCTGCGATGTGCGTTAAATCTTGCGCTGTTAGACGTGGCGTGTACAGTTCGATTTAGTGGCTGCCATCTATCACGATGGAATGTGGCGTAAATTATTTATGTTGATTTTGTTAAAGGCAGTGATCTAGGTTATAGTGTTGGATAAATTAATGTTAAAGTGAAATTGCGCAAGTTGGAAATTGCTTAGGCATTGATTGACAAAATTACACCTAGACTTGTTAGATTATGGTGTCATCTGAATTTCATAAACAACAAACTATTTATACTAGGTACCTACCTACTAAATTAAATTACTAACTATAGTTACAATTAAATACAAAAACAAAAGGACATTTAGGTGTCGAAGTACTCGTCCGCATCATCCGGAAACGTGCAATGTGAATTGTAATTCTAATTCTTTGGCTAAAGAACGAGCCAGTCCTCTGGCCACATGAGGTGTAGACCAGTCGGTGAGAAATTTCTTTAAAAAGGAGAAGCGCACTCGGGCATTTCGACCCCAAACGACTCAAAACTGTAGTTACCCAACAAAAAATCAAATGAACATAAAACGGACCTCTGAAATAACAGCCGTAGGTAGTGATTGAAGAACAAGAAAGATGTTATTTTAAAACACTCTAGCTTTTGATTTTAAAAGGTTGCTTAATTTAATCACAGCAGTTTGAAATTACACCTATAATACAATTGTTTGACTTACTAGTATCACGTCATCAATCCAAATATAGCAAGTGCCAATATTTAAATCAAATGGTTGCTTTACATTGCATATCAAGTACGGCCTCACTAAGCCTAGTTCAAAGCAACCCCAGCGATGGATTACAATCAAGCAAATGCAATCAGATCACAATACAAGTATTTCTCAACATGTAACATACAAAGCCGCGTTTGTTTAGCACTATTGACATTTTGATGACATCTGTCAGTCGGCCATTTTAGAAAATAGCCGTGGGAATGTGTGGGTGATCTGGTATTGTAATCTTTTGTTGCTATGTAATTTGATTGTTTGTGTTACTGGACAGATATTGTTGAAGGTGGGAGATTAATTTGTATTTTTGTCATGATAGAAAGGCCTTTGCGCTGGTGAATGCCATGAATGTAAACTTGAAAAACTCAATTTAAGAATTACAACGAATCTATTTACAGGAATTTTGACGTGCGATAAAGGATTTTAGCGTGTGGCTACTGACCGCATGTAAAGAGAACTTTAACTTAGATTCTAGGCTGGATTGTGGGCTAGGCTAGCGTTATATTTCAAACAGAAAAGTCTTGCCTAATTTCTGGTCCAAAGCTTGATCCACCGAAAGGTTGATGCTGGCTTTCGTTGTTATACTAACAAAATTTTTCGTGGAACAAGAAAGCGCCTCGCAAAAAAATGATCACATAAAAAAAAAAAAAAAATTCTTCAAACACAAACTTAAATTGTACTCTCAATTTGAACTAAGTACATTCTTCCAAGAATATAAAAGCTCAGCTACCAATATTACCCACCATTAACGCTGGCTTTTAAGGCATTATAAGACAAACGGACTGGCGTGCTAGTCTTCTTCTTACTGTGACAAAAATAATGGTAGTGTTACTGCAGGCGTAGCATGGCGTTTTCTATCTCTACGAAGAACAGACATAGCTTTTCCTATACAAAGTGACAGTTCGTTTCTTCATTTTTGACATCCACCGTAGAAATCCTTCTACAATCTGTCATTTTGTCTTTCATTTTTAACGATCTTTGTCTAGGTGTTTTTGTAGGTAGACTATTTCGGAAGAAAGTTTTCTATCCTTACTGTCAAAATCACACTGACAACCGATAAATCCTATGACAAAACAAAGAATTCTGAGTCGAATTATGTAAAAGAGTGAATTTCGTAAAAAGTGCAGTTGACTTTTTCTACTTTGGTACTTGGTGCCGTCTCGTAATATCTACTGTCTACAGGAAACGTCATTTTTGTCTTCCCTTCCGTCGACAAAACGGTGCTCATGCTACGCCTGCTGGACAGATATAGGACGATTAAAAATGTGATGACAGTATGTATCATAATGGGCACATGCAGGCAGCACAGAAATAAAAAGGATTTTGGCGTGAGATAGTTGTGTTCAGCGGGAACTTGAAAAGGTCTCTGTCTGTCCAGAAACAAAATGATAAGGAAAAGCTCTGGCAAGACCTGTTCATAGTAAAAGACACTAAAGTCTGTTTTTTAATCGCGTAGGCTAATTTGACAGGTGCAAATGTCGAACTCCAAATTGAAAAACAAACAACAATCACTTGAAATGCCAAAATAGTCTACGAGATTAAAAATCCTACTCATACTACTTATTATGCGGAGATTCGACGATCTACGATTTTGCGGACGGACACGCACGGCAGACGACCACAGACCGCCACGCACCGCGCACCGAGGAACTACAATACCCCACACGTACTACACCTTCCCACGGTGCGGGCTCGGGTACGGGCTCGTCTATGTCCGTCCGCAATATGGCGCACCGTCGGATCACGGCATTACAGTTTGGTTTCAAAACACTACAAAAGTGTCCCCCATTTTCAAATAACCACATCCTATCCCATATTTTAAACTCAAAAAACACTCTCAATTTCAATCAAGTTCCAAGAATACAAAAGCTCAGCTACCAATATTACCCACCGATCCAATTGTATGTTTGTCCGTCACATTAACGCTGGTTGTTAAGGCATTATAAGACAAACAGAGTGGCCCGCTAGTCTTGTTCTTACTGTGATAATTGAACGGATAAAGAAACGAATTAGATCTGGTGGAGTTAACGCTTCTTAGTTGAGTGTTAGAATGTTGGCTGTTGGTTTTGGAGCCATTTTGGAGTAGTTTTGTGAATTTTTGTAGACTGTATTGTTATTGTAGTCGTTTTAAAATAGTTCATTCTAGGTTGTGTAAACCTTGAAGAGTGCACAGCGGTGTATAAGCTGTTGTTGGTTTAAATCGGCACCCTAATTGCGTGATACACGATCAATTACAATCTGAATCGTTTTGAAACGGATTGCAAATCCATTGCTTCATTAGTTCGAAAAAAAATCTTCATAAATAACGCAATGAATGTTGTTGAACTGCCAAAATGAAACAAATCAGTCTAAACTGGACTGGACCTATAAAATAGATTAGCAATATATTCAAACATCGTCTCTGGTGATGTAACGTCTCCTATATGCCATCAAAAATTTAGAATAGAGAAAACAATCGCATAAAGCACTTGAAGCAACATTTGCTTTTTCTAAGCAGTTTCCATGACTGGCTTTTTTCCTATTTTCACGGATACCCGTTGCTTATAATGTTATGATTAAATAACTCTATACTAGTGCGTACTGTGAAGAATCTATTCGCCCTATAAGGCAAAAATAGCGTGAAAATTAGGACCAAAGAACTAGAACAAATAAGTCCTAAAATACAGGAAACTAGGGAACACGGGGCTATGGTTAAAAGTGTTAATTTGGTCAAATAATGATGATAACCCTACTTAGAGGCTGTGTGACGCTTCCGAGAAGGACACACGTTTACAAAATAAACGACTTCTGTAGTACGACTTCTGTAGTACGCGCCACCGAAGTATGGGGCAGAGGGATAGAGTCGACTTTCATAAAAATATTTGAAAGTGGTTTTGCGTTCCTTTGGTTGATAAACAATTAGATGAATTTGAATTTGGAGCATTTTTTAACCGATTTTACTACATATTATACCAGCTTGTAATGAGGAGAGAGGAGGGGTTGATCCATGGGTGGCCATCTTCACATATGTACTTGTAATATTATCTTTCATACTGAGACATCTCCTTGGCTCGGAAAGCAAGCTAAGCCGTTGGTCCCGGCTGTCATTCGGGGATCTTTAACTATATACAGGGTGTTAGGGTAAACACCGTTATCCTTGAAACCAGTGGTTTGGTGTCATTTGTTGAACGTAAAATCAATGAAAGATTACGACTTTTTTTTCCACTAGTGTATATCACCCTTTCACCTATGCGCTAGGGCAACGAACTTGCGTCTCAACACGGGTGGGGGGCGTGGGATGTGACCTAACCGGCCGTGAGCGCAACCCCTCTCTCAGACAGTCAGTTGTTTCGCTAGCGAGCACGGTGTCGCATAGAAACTTTTTAAAATCATTTAATGATAATAACGTTTTTTTTTGTTGTTACTCGGTCATTTATATTCAAGGTTTGAATGACAAGCCTGTTTACTCTTACACCCTGTATAAGTCCCACGTTCTCGTACACCATCAGGGGTCTTTAATATTAAGTAATAAATATAAAGATTTAAGTTTACATATAGCACAGCTTCTCACTAAATTCATAACAGAATAAAGTCCTCTCCACACACGTCTGTATCTCGTCAATGCTCCTGGCATAGTCCATTACCTAAACAAACCGGGGATTGTGTGTAGTGGCCACTTTACACCCACGTGGGCCTGTTTGTCTGTCTGTCTGCCCTCAGGGCGGAAACTGACGTGAAATGAGTATCACTGAAGATTGTCTTCATTATCCTTTTAGAAGAAAGTAAGAACTTGTTTTTGTCATTTACGAGATTTACAATTTATTTATTTGGTCTTATTTTTTTTTTTGTCTGCCTTCTGTGTTATAATGTATTTTTATTAAAGTGTTGACTGTCAACTGTTTTCTCATATCTAAGCATATGTTTTTAATTGTAATTTAGCGAGGTACGTTCTTGCTCCAACAGAAGCTAGATTTAGCATCATGAAATTATCCTTCAGTGAATTAATTTAGATGCCTGTTATTCTTTATTATTGCATCTTCATCTCTCACTTGTCTTAAATAGTTCCTCATAAATCAGTAGATACAGGCCAATAAGTTCACATTTCATCATCATCTGCCAAGCCTTTTCCCAACTATGTTGGAGTCGGCTTCCAGTCTAACCGGATACAGCTGAATACCAGTAATTTACATGGAGCAACCCTGCCTATCTGACCTCCGACGACCCGTAACGACTGTCAAAGATCCACAAATGATAGCCGGGACCAACGGCTTAACGTGCTTTCCGAGGCACGGGGGAGTCTCGGTATGTAAAGATGGTCACCCATCCACGGACCAACCCCGTCAAGCGTAGCCTAACCTGATGAATCGACCCGTGCGGCTGTTATTACGTAGCCACGAGCTCCTCCAATAAGTTCACATTTGTCAACATTAAAGTATCATATTTTAGCTGCACATTAAACCTCGTGTCAAGCTTTCCATCTCATATCAACAACAACAAATAAAATCTCAACTTTCACAAAACCACAAAGCGTTGTTGTCCATAGAAAGCTATTTCCAACAATCTATATTATTCGACGTGAGCACAACTATTATGAGTTCCCTTTTATGGAAAGCGATATTTACCGGCGCGGTGGCGCTTCGTGTACATACAAGTTATTTAATCAGTATTTTTGACAGGAAATGCGTTGTTGACACGGGTTCTGTAACTGTGAGGTGGCTGAGGTGGACCAGTGGCGGCGTTTAGGTCTCCTTCAAATATTATGACATTAGTTCTTTGTCATTTTGGGCGTAATGTGTGGGGAGGTCGGATAGCGGGAGCGAAGCGATGCAATGCGATGTGAACTGGAAGACTGAAATATAGCGGCAAAGAAGGGCTGTTTAGCAAGGGAAAAAAACTTGACATGATAGACAGATTTTCAGAACGTTAATGTTAAGATCATAAAGTATCTGGTTTCCTTGTGAAACTGACAGAGACTATAGAAAAAGGAACAGTAGGTATAGGTATTCTATTATATTTTGCAACGAGAATGGTAACGAACTCCTGAAAATCTAACAAGCACAGGATTCAAATACGGAGGTCGTTAAAAATGAAAGGGATTGTCAAACATTCTCTCCAACATCTTTCTCATCGCTCTCACTACACCCAACCTTTACCCCACTCATTGTTGATTCATAATGAACTCTATAATACCACAATACAAGTACGGGGAGTACACTACAACTGGTCCCGAAAAAGGAAATCACGATATTTTCCAAGATGGCCCCCAATGCATTTGACACGTCGCGCCCTGTTCAATACAGTGTTTGTTAAACATGTCGCTACGTACACTTATTTAGATGTGTATTAGTTATTTGGAATAATATTTAGAATTTGATTTTGAGCAGTTTTGGGAAATAGATGTTGTGGTAGGTAAAACTGTATTTACAGCAAACAAAATAAGTATTGAGAAAATGAGACTGCCTTGTTGATCCAGTGGTCGCAAGCGCTACTGCTGAGCATGAGGTCTTAGGTTCGATTCCCGGTTTGGGAAAAATGTTATTAGGTTTAACCACATGGAACTTCTCAGTAGCAGCCCGGTGTCTGGATTTGTGCCCAGTTGATGGTAGTAGGCTCGCCTCCTATTACATAGGGATTTAAACATAACTGGCGAAATGCGGGTGTACTATAGGTACACCTGCCTGACCTTTCAAGGAATACAGGCATGGTGTTATGTAAAATAAGTATTGATGAGGAAAATTTTGACATCTAATAGAAATATAAAATCAATTAGCAAGAAAGACACTGCACTACAGTACTATGCTCGTATTTTTTTAGACTTATTTTTCTTCCTCTTGAGATTTAGGTGCAAACGTATTTTTACTGCGTTCAAATGAATTTCTCTTGTCTTTTCACTTTGTCATAATTAAAGTTAAAATAATAGCATGACGAATGCATCTGTATCAACACTATAATCAGCAACACAAAATTATTAAAGATTTAAATAATTTACCTCAGTTTTGCACATAACCCAACCGATGGACACTCAACTTTGGTTCTACAAACACATTGATAGTATTCCCGACTAGTTTTGAAGTAGAAGTCACTTCACACGACAATAATATAAAATTGTAACCTCCAGGTAAAAAGCGCTTAAACCCGGACAGCGTTTCAGCACTAAAAACTTAATTCTCTCCGAAACCCTAAAGAGTTTATAGCCTCTAAAGAGTTGTTAGGAAACTGACTCTGTGCCCATAAAGCACTGTGTTTATGTGAACCAAACAATGGTAGATAAATAATGAAACTTATCGAACGCGTTGGTTAACAAACATGGGTGTTTGTTGCGGTTTCAAATGTTGGTGCCAATGTTGGTGGTGGGATGAAGAAATTGATGGTGCAAATGTAAGTGTCAATGTCTTGTTTTACATCTTAGACAGTATATAGGTACTGTAAGAGTTCAAGGAACTACGCATTTCTAAAGTGATCATAATTATTAGTGTATTTTGGATAGTTAAATTATTCAATTTGTTTCTTTTAACTCTTTAATGTGGCATTTAATGAATCATAATATGGTGCAGGCGAATCCTTTTAGACAACACTTGGTTTTTACTACAGTGAGAAAAACTGGCACAACCTGGACAAATTCATACGCCAAAATCCATACCCAATCGCCGTAAAAGCTTTCATCACCAACATAGTCGTTCCATGAGCAACCGAAGCGCACAATAATTTCAGCTCCGCGAATCAAAACCCATTACCGAACAAATTAATGACACCGATCGCTTCGTTCTATTAACGGCAACCGAGGATAAATAGCTTATCCCCGTTTAAAGCTATTTAAAGCCATTTACGGCCATTTATCGGTATTTACGGCCACCTGACGTGACTGGCCAGCTTTGGCCGTGTTTATAAGCCCGTTGTCCGCGGACAAGCAACAATGCGCGTATAGATTTATGCCGGCATTGAGTGTTTTTCTTGGTATGGTCTGATGGGTTGCACCGTTGTTGATGTTTGGATATTTGAGCGACGGTTAGCGTTTAATTTTTGTGTTTATCGATGTGGTGGATGACATTGATAGTGCAGGAGGCGGTTGTTATCGTTGTCGTTGAACGTGACGTGGATTTGGCTGATAGATTTCAGTACATAGACTCTTTTATTTGGCTGTTGAAGTTGTTGAATTAGTCAATGACTTTAGATTTATTTGAGCGACATCAAAGCAATGCGTAGTCTCCAAAGTAGCTCTAAAGTTCTTTTGCGTATCTGTAAATTATTTCGTTGGTACATACCGATATTTATCTGAAGTGTACGCTCACAGTTGCAGCTAACTACAGTTAACCAAACCCTAGATTAACATACAAATGTCGATGTGACCTTTCGTCACAGGATTTTTGTTTAACGCCCGTCTCCTTTTGTGGAGGAATAAAGACGAGTGTGGGGCGGGGGATGTCATGCTCGGATTAGCACTGATTTAGTGCCCATTCGCACAGGACGCACCTTTGACGGCCAGCTTTAGAGCCTTGACGGTCTAAACCTTTGGACCTTTCGGTGTTTATAGTTCAGCTCAGATTGAATACGGTTTTGGAAATTGGCAAAAGACTTATGTTTGGTTGTAAAGGATTTTGGGCAATTGATTGGTCGTTTGAATCTTGTGAATTTGGATTCAACTTTTGCTCAAGAATGGCAGTGCAATGCAAGCATTTTACAGCGGTATTTAAAGTTCATGTCCTCATTTCATTATTGGTATATTTAAGAATATTGGCAGGTGGAAATGGTGGCAATGGCACCGTAAGATCATAATAGATGTGATATTACTTACTACTTACTTACTGTGGTACTTATCCCTAAATCTTTAATTACTAGTGCAGTAAGTCATATAATTATACATGTCACATTTACCTTCCTTGTGACATAACGGTTGCAAAACGGTGCAACATTTTTATAGAAAAAAAAAAGCATCTATCAGGTATTCGTCATAAGTTAGGATCAGCATTATCCTAATAAGACATTATGTTAACGACATCTTGAGACAAAAAATCATTCATTACCTCAAACACATTTGTTGAGATTTCGAAACCTAATTACACCCACAAACCCACACCACATTGGATTATACGAATGGACAACGAGATAACCCCTCGTAAGCATATTGAAATATTGTGTCGTAAAAGTCGCATCCCCAACGGCTCGTTCGGGTTAACCGACCGACGCGAGATTGACGTTTTTGACGAATGACTTCATTTGTCTGACTTCGATAAAATTGTACCAACTGAATTTTGCAGCATTACCTTTCCTACAACTCCTTAAGATCTAGATAGTAAGGTTGATTATTGTATTGACTTTTGTTTCTGGGTTTGGAAGGTTTTGCAAAAGGATGTTTTCAAGAGCATCTTTTTCGACCGCAACGTTATGAGATCTCCCTTAGAGCTTGAAAACAAAGATGCTTTCTGATGGCTGCTCGTGATTTAGTGATTTGCGTTTCGCTGTATATTTTCTGGTGGATTGCAAAACAAAGGTTTAAGGTGTAATAATTTAGGCAATGGCTCTGTTGTGTTATCTGTTTTTATTGATATTGCCTTTTTTTGATGTTGATGAATTTGCTCGGAGATATTTTTGCAATGAATGTTGCTTGAGGATTGGTTATTGAAAGTTTGAAAGGAAAAGTTGCTGTGAGCTGAGTCAAAACTGGAATATCGTCTATACTTAGTTGTTGACATGGATCCTATGTTACTTACCTACAAATTGATTTTCCGTGACACTTTTATCAAATACCATTTTGCTGATTTCTAAAACCTTTTGTATAATTATATATCTATGTCCAATTGCATAATTGTGTCATATGTAGTTCATGCATTTGTATCTGTAGGTTCATCTTCACTGAACAGCTCAGCATAATCTACGAACAACTTAGCTATTTTCTTGGCTACTTAAGTGAACATTTCAATTATCATAATTGAACCATACGAAGCGATGCCAAAAGACGTTTAAGCAGCATTTCCTTTATTGCCTTTTACGGACAAACCCATTTTGGGGTTGTTACCACATTTAAGTGATTAATTATGCATTTATTAAAAGTTTTCTCGTAAAACCGACAACAACCTTCTACCAACCCATTTCCCACCTTACCACTATCTAAAATAAGGTTGATATTCTTCTGTGTCTTTGAATGAATGTTATGATGTTTCAAAATTTTGTTGTTCAAGTAATAAAGGGCAAAGTTAGTATTTTTGTCTTAGATTTATACTGACATGGCACGGGATTGCATTTTTGTTCGTCCATTGTTATGGAACAAGTGTACTTTAGGGTTTTAGGTCTTCAATTAGGTAACTTATTGTTTTCAATAAGTATTAGGACGTTAGGTGGATTAAGATGCAAGATATATATTCATCACTCATATAATTTACTGGATAGAAATATTTAACTACCTCTCACAAATCTAAACACAATCTCACTATCTCAATCTATCTATCTCTCTATGAATCTTCACTTGATCAGCCAATAATATTCCCACTGCTGGGACAGGCCTCCTCTCTGTGAGAGGGATTGGGCCATAATCCACTACGCGGGCCCAGAGTGGGGTTGGTAGATGTCAAATAACTTCGAATTTTTGGTTTTAGGTCATGCCGGTTTACTCACGATGTTTTCCTTCAACGTTGTGAATCTTCACAAATCGGAAATATATTGTAACATGTAAATTAATGGAAATATACTGTAAATTAATGGATCCTTTGCTTCCAAGTTTATGTGTCATTTGACAGGTTCCGTTAGTTTTATGTCGGTTAGTTTTACATTGATCGTTATTGTTTTCTTCATAGAAGGTCTTCTTCTCATTGGTAAAATCATTCAACTACTTATACCTACTATTACTACCACATTTCTCACCATCACAAACACCCTATAAAGTCTACAAATCCTCGTATTCATCTAACACTTTACCAAAGGAATTCTCCATCTAAATCATTATTATAAATCTATTTAGCTACAATAATTTCTTTACCAGCCATCTCTTTGGATGGCTGCGTGCCTGGTATCACTATTGCATGCTAATTCCTGCCGGGGGCCATCACGGGAAGTTATCGTAAATTCTCGCAGTTCCTTATCGAGGACGGTAGCCCGCTGGGAGCTTCGGGTCAGGCAGAAATGTTGTAGAAAAGTAGCAAAAAATTTTGCTCTGTTCGAAAAAATTTCGAGTTCTGGATGGGGTCATGAACCTGGTCGGTTAAGGTTGAGACGGTTTGATGGACTGACGTGAGTGTCTATTCTGAATTTCAAGTACCTCCTGTGACATTATTAGTATCAACTTGTCTATGTTCAGCGATAGCCGCCTCCATCTTCTGAGTTGTATTCAGAGGTCCGTTGTCTACGTTTATTGGTCGCTTGATTATGTTGCTTTAAATAAATCCATGTAGGGAGGTACTTGCAATATTTCGTTTTTAACCAGTTGTAGTTTTTGTGTTTTCTTTAGCTAATCCATTTAATCTTATTTTGATTTCATATTCGTTTTTAGCAAACCCTCTGAAAACACCTGCCATATTAACCCTTTGAGGCTTTGAACATTAACTGATGCAGCAATTGTTTTGTTCAAAGTCCCTTTCCATGTGCAAATCACCATGAAATTCACAATCAAATCAAACCAGTTTGATTTACATTATAAATGATTTGATGAGACGATAAAAAATGTATTAATACAAATTTCATTCACCCTAAAACACTATATAACAAAGAAAACAAACAGATATTTTGCTAAAATGCGGCTTATTTCAACTCTCACATTAGGGTAGTTGTCCAACCTAACTTGGACTCCCTTGACCCTTTAAATGTTGAATTTCTGAGGTCTTGTTAAGTTGGACTATCACCAGTGTAGGTTGACCTGCCCTGCCCCTTAAGTTGCCCTGTAATTGGGGACTGGAAAAGAGTAAAGATTTTAGTATAGAGGTCTTCATATCTTGGTTATTTGATACCCCTAATTTACGATTGCTTACTAATAACATAATACACACAATCGTTTTGTAGGTGCCTGCGCATTTTTATGTATTTGATTTGTAGGTACGGAGTATTTTGATTTTAAATCAGGATTTGACACTGCTTTAGTGTGTTTGCCAGGTATTGGCCAAACTTTAAAACATCATTTAACTTTACAAAATAATTATTCTCCTTTTTTACAAGCTTTGGTTATGTACTTATAAAAACGTGTACGTGTGCACGTAGTGTATCTACCCACGTTGTCCTGTGCAGTGTCTCCTGTAAAACCATATCGACAATTTTAATTATCTAATTAATCTCATTTATGAGATGTGTTATATTTTTTGCTATCTATCTGTCTTTATCTTCATCGTCCTCAAGAGTTGCTTTCTTTCAAATACTTACCTACAATACCTATATTAATTTCTTCCTTTTTAGTCACTTGACTTTCTCCTTTTTCTTCATTTATTTGTCTCTCTTTATTTGTTTATCTGCCTCAATGTTTCCGAACTCATTCTCTCCACTCTACTTGTACTAATACGTTCCCAACGATTGCGTCTGTCGGCTCGCGTCATGTCTCGCGGTATTAATTTTACATTCATGACGTCACCGACACGAGATACTGTAATCCTCTTCCCATGGTACGTACAGACAGCAGAACAGTCTAATGGAAATGTTAAAATAGTGATTTTTACAGCTCTTTTTATTGAAATAGGATTAAAGAAAGTTTAAAAGATTTGATAATTTTTGTCATACTTTAATTTATTTTTATATCATACGTTGAAGATGAAAAAATAATAAAATACAAAAACAAGACTTAGATATAGCAAATAGCGACTATAGAAGAAAAATTTTGTCTACTATTAAAAAAAATGCCCATTTTATTCCTTACTTATCTCAGTATCAGTTTCTACACACAACAACTTCCACATTCCACATAATTAATATTCTGCTAACGCTCCATCCAGTTGCAATCACCCTTATCTGTGGACCTTTACATAAACAACACTATTCGTTCATTGTTGCAAAACGGATACTTTAAGCGCATCCCTATTGTGCGCTGCGTGAGTGACAGCTAAACACAGCGCTATTGTGCGCTTGATCCAGCGATCACGTTTGCACACAAATTAAACGGTGAATTATTAAAGAAATGTAGAATTGTGGAACACCTTGCTCTGGAGGAGGACAAGATGGTGCATACCAGCTGCTTGTAGGAAATGATGAATGTAATGTGGAGTTGGACATTCGCTACTTTTTAAATGTTGAACAATTTATCAACATCCATTCCATGAACTTACTGACTGGATATATTATTCGAAAAATAAAACTGAAAAAGGAATGAATGTTAATAAATTCATTTTTATGATACCTACTTTTAAATGAAATTCCCGAAAGCTTCTCAGTATATTGTACACCAGATTTGCCGATGAAGTGTTAAGAGTTAATGAATAACCAAACAGATCAGCAAACAGAATAATCTCACATGGCTCGAGAGTCAGAGATAAAGAATGAAGCTGCTCAAATAAAGAAGATTCTGAGAACAACCACACAGGAACACCAAAACACTCTACACCAAGCATCAAAACAATATCAACCAACAATTAACTCCAACAAAATCAAAATCGATAATACAAACAAGACAACACACAGGCAGACATGAATACCAAACACTCCATAGAAGTACAAGCTAGAACATGTAGTTTTACTAACAATGCCACCTATATTCATAACAAACAATGAGATGAGAATTGAGACGTCCGTGGACAAAGTCACTCATTAATTTTCAAAGTCTGTAACGAGGATGGCGACGCTAACTCGGGTAGCTGGTAGAACAAAGCGTCAAGATTCCGGAGGTCACAGTGGAGGAGATGCAGTAGATCAAGTTGTTAATACTTGTAATTGGGACAAAGAAATAGTTGTTTTCTTATGGTTTTTGAGTGTTCACTGTAATGTTGATTTAATAAGTAACATGTTAATATCTCCTAGTTTTATCAATGAAGGCTACTTAAAAACAATATACCTAACTATAACGATAACATTTTTATATCATTTCTTTTTACATTTAATATTATAAACAATATAAAACTATAAATAATATCTTGTCGCTGTAGTGCTGTGTAGTCCCAGAAATGAAAAGCTATAGCATTGTGTAGTCCCAGAAATGAAAAGCTATAGCATCCCGTAGCATTGCACGACCAGCGTACTCTGGTCTCTAATTTCAAATTGCTGTACCTCTAAATACTGCAAATAGAAAGCAGATATCAATAAGTCGGTAAAACACCAACTTTGTAAAATTATCGACATCAACAATCATAATAAATATTATATCTGGCATAAAAATAATTACACTTTCATTCTAAGCTCTAATTCAATTTCTAAAACCGTCCGAGACACTAGTACATAATCTGTGATCCATATCATTTTATTAATGATATGGATAAAATGCGAAATTTACCCTTGTGACAATACTGACAGACAATTGACTATTCAGAAATTTAACTCAATAGCCCCAGATATAAAAGTTTTGGAAAAAAGTTCACTGCACCTCCTAGGTTCCCCAATTTTAGAAGACAGTTTCTCACCTTTCATTGATGAAAAAATTAAACATTTCAATGACATTTCGGATAGAATTTCTAAAATTAACCTACATTCGGCATTCACCCTCATCAGATACTGCTGTTTCGGTCCAAATTTTATGTATTTTCTCCGCTCTTCACCTTTATGGAAAAAGCCACACCTTTTAGACAAAATTGATCAAATCATTCGGAGCACTCTAACATCAATCATCATCAATCATCTCGGGCTTGTCCGGGTACGGACAAGCCCGAGAACCCGTTCTCCCAGAGACAGTGGGATGAGCCGCTCTGCAGGTTGGTACGGAATAACCTCATTAATACGTCCACCAATACTGCTGAGCGTGCCCGCCTACTGGCTGTGGGGGAATGGGAGTCGGGCCTCTGGCTTCAGGCGCTACCGTCACCCAACATAGGCACTATGCTGGGTGATACCACTTTCCGGCTCGCTATAAGTCTGCGTTTGGGCGCTCCTTGTGGGGCCCCACATCGCTGTCAGTGCGGTGAAGCAGTCGACCGCCTCGGACACCATGGCCTTTCCTGCAGCAAGAGCGCCGGCCGGTTGGCACGGCACGCAAGCATTAATGACATCATCCGTCGGGCTCTTGTCACCGCCGGGGTGCCAGCTGTTTTAGAACCCAATGGCTTGGTACGCGACGATGGGAAGAGACCAGACGGAATGACCATAATGCCTTGGAAGTTGGGTAGGCCTTTGGTGTGGGATGCAACCTGTGTCGACACCCTCGCGCCATCCCATCTTCCTAGCACGGCGGGCTGTGCTGGGGCGGCTGCTGCAGGTGCAGAAAACCTCAAACGGCGCAAATATAACTGTAGCTATATTTTTGAGCCGTTTGGGGTTGAAACACTAGGGCCGTGGGGTCCGAGTGCTCATCGAGTATTTCGGGACATCGCCAAGCGGTTGGTCGACTCTTCACGTGACCAGAGGGCTGGTCAATTTCTAGGTCAAAGAATCAGCATTGCCATCCAACGTGGCAATGCTGCCAGCCTTTTGGGCACTTTTCCCACTGACAGCGATGCGGAAGAATTTTTTGACGCCCTATGAGCCCTACTTTCTATAATACTTTTTATTTCGTTTTGTATATAATTTTAGTGTTAGATTGTATATAAAAATAATAAGTATTTAAAAAGAGTCATATTACGTTGAAGGTAATAATAAAGAAGTCCCCAAAACAATTGCGGGTCTTTACCGGCGACCAAGTATAGATAAAATGGACTGTGTTCAAATAAGGGGAATCCCAAAATAGTTTTATTAATGTAATTGAAGTCCAATTTGAGATGCCAAACGATTCTGTATCAATATAAGATTATTTTTTAATTATATTTCTGTCTCGAAGTTAATTCATCTATGGTATATTACAACGGTAGCAATCTAGTTGTGTTTAAATGTTCTTGATACCATCAATTTTGGATTAATATTGGCATTTATTATTTATATTTTGTTACCTTCCTCATATTACATAGGTCTATATTACAGCTAGAATTAAAGTTACCTCGTTTGTAATTAATGTAAATCATAATTTTACTTTTTTTTAACTTGATTTTTTTAATTTTATTTTTTTATAGGCTATATAGTTTTGTTTAATAGTTTCTTTTACTTTATTTGTTCTTCAATATGATCTTCTTTCTTCTTCGTGAGGTTAGTGACTAACCTGATGAGTTTTTATGTCGCCCATGGGCATCTGCACAATATGTTATAGAATATTCTATACATCCATCCATTTATGGTCTTTTGCCATCAATTTGTTTCAAACTTCATCTCAAATTCTCTGTCTAGGTGGGTGTTACTGAGATCATCTGATGATGATCCGTTGTCTCTATCAATCTATCCCCTGGTTCCATAACTATTTCCATAGCTCTGAAACAAATAAAAATTAATTACAAATCAGTTCTAACCTACTGTTTCTTCGCAACAGTGTGAAGTGATTGTAATGACAAAAGATAGCCGAGCTGAGCCGCGTTACACGCTCGCATAGCCTTTGTCATTCAGATGTTATCGCCACAGATGCTAATGCCGCACGTACAACGCCGTGAAAGCCTTTTCTTGGTTCAATCAACCACTGCTGACCACTATTGTTGCTTGAGGTCCGATGAAAATGAATTTGAGTGAGTCATATGGAGAGAACACGATTTTGCGCTTTTGTGAATTGCTAATTAGTTATTTGCTAGTTTATATGTATTGTTGCTAGGGATACCTTAAGGAGAAAATATTGTAAAAGCCAATTATTTTTAAAAGAATAACCGTGGAGTTTCTTGCCGGCTCTTCTCCATGTGAAACGACTAATTGGAACCGTGCACCTAGGCTTCTGACGTTTCATATGTGCCCATGTAGCTTTATGTGAAATAAAATATTTTATGATTTTGAGTAGTTTTACGGATATATTACTGAAAATGAAAGTATTTAGAGACCCTTGGGAATTCTATAATCCAGAAAGTTGTATGTAATGGTCTGAAATGAGTAGGGGTGGATATTTACGCACCTGCTGAGAGCTGCTACTCTCTAGGTCCGTCAATTAAGATACGGGCCCATCCAAAATTAGTTGATCCGTCAAAACAAGTGTAATATTTTTTTTTGGACTGTTAGAGACACCGGTAGTTGGGGCAACTGTCAAATCGTGTTGACATTTATTCTTAGTTCCGTCCCAGAGTCTTATGTCCATACGTCTACCGTCTATGTCCGATTCTACGGACGTCGTGCTACTAGAGTAGGCCCTCTGATCTGGTGATAGTATGTATAATAACTATTATGTAACTGTGCATGTGTCAAAGTTATAGTGTGTTCAATCTGACATTGAAAATAATGCAGTCCTCAACTTATAGTCATACCGTTACACGTTCACAGCTAAACATTAGCCGCTTCAAGAGCAGCAAGAAAATTGTGCAATCTATAGCGTCTATGATCCCGTTTGTTAAGTTAAGTAATCTGTCCTACCATTCTAGCTACTACCTCATCATTACCTTTATTTCCCAAAAGAACAAATTCTTAGAAATATTATCTCTTAATATGTTCCCATTATTTTTGAAAAGTTACTTCAAATTACTGACCGAAGTGGAACGAAGGGACGTAAAAAAGTCGTTTAAACACAAAAGGATGGACACAATATGTGTCAAACTTCTGTTTCGGTAGTAAGTAGTCATAGAGTAGCAAGGTACTCTACATTGCGTGCACGTGAAAGAGGCACATTTGTCATAGGCTTTGTTTTTAGAGGTACCTACATGACAGGTGCGTGCTACGTTTTTAAGCAAACAATTTGTTATTTGGAGTTATAGTTGGATTTTTGGTGAAATTGGACGGATGGAGGATTTTAGGCATTCTTGCAATGAGAGGATTTCTGTTGAACTAAAAATAAAATTTATTTTCGTCCTCAAGAACAACGGTTATCAGACGACATACTACAAAAATTAGAAAATTACTTCGAAGTAATTTGTCGCCGACTGGTCGACAAGTTACGTGTCCGGAGGGCTGGCTCGTTCTTCGGCCACTGAATTAGCATTGCCATTCAACGTGGAAGTACTGCCAGTCTTCTGGGCACGTTTCCAGATGACAGCGATGCGGACGAATACTTCGACGCCTAAGTGTCATTTTGTTTTTGTATTTATTTGTATAGTAAATTAATAGTAAATTATCTATGAAAGAGATCTCTTTTTCATAGATAATTTACTATTAATTAATATCAATTGCTGTTTTTATGATAACTAAACCTCTATAGACGATCTTGAAAAGAAGCTGCTAGAAAAACCCAAGACTATAGAAGATAATAATTACAACAACATACAACCTTGACCCTCAAAAGTCCCTCTACTCACTAAGCCTTAAAATCGATATCCTTCTCTCGATACGATAATCGATTACCAACAAACATAAGGGGCGTATCACACAAAAATCGCTGGAGGACCATTGAAATCAGTTCCAATTGAATCTTCACCCCTTAAAACGGATTAATGCAACTCCCTCATGGAACTTATTGTGTGTTCGACTCATCAATGGAAATGTTTAGATGGTTGAGTTACATTGCTAGTCATGTCCGTCTATAAAATTTTGATCAAATTACACTATTAGTGTTTTTTAATTGTCTGAGTCTTGGTTTTCGTCATTACTGACATCGGTAAAGGAAAAATATCGAGGTATTCCACTCTTAGCACTGATTTCAACAGCACTTGTCCGAACCGCACCTGAGCACTTCCACTAACAGCACTGAAACAAACTTTTGATAAGTGCGGTTCGGTGGAACAGTTTATTTATATCGTGAGGAAACCTGCTAGCCTAGACAAGTGACAATCGCTTCAAAAGCGTTTCGTATTTCTACAACGACTTTCAACAGGATTGACATAATCTTTTCGATATCTTATGTCAGTGCTATCATTTATTTTGTCTTTTCCATCGTCGTTATCGCTGATAGAATGTCACTTTGTCTAGGGCGTCTGGACGTCCGAAATCGCCAACCCGTCCTGAGCAAGCGTGGTGACCAATGCTCGTGCCTTCTCTGTATGAGAGGAGGCCTTTGCCCAGCAGTGGGACAATAATAAGCTGGTATTACTGTTATTATTACATATTAGAAATAATTGCATAATATTTTTTCTTGTAAGACCAATAAGTACCTAGATAGTCTATAGGCGATGTTTTTACATAAGATTCGAGGCTTTTAGCTTCTACAAACGGGTGATAAAGGAATGTTAATTTTTTGTGCGTATAACTTAACGAAAAGTAGATTGATATCAATGCATTAATGATAAAAATAGTCCTTTAATATTTTTTTCTTTTTTGTTATTTTTCATCCGAGACAGAGTTTCTGTAAGCCAATATTTTAGTTACATAGCTAGCCGTCAATGTACTCAAAACATTCCAAAATCACGTTCTAATATATTTAAAGACTACCCTCAACAAAGGGGGACATCCATTATTGATGGTAACTTAAACTATGGTCCTAACAATATGCTTCTAGCTTCGTTTAGCCCACAAGTGGGACCAGCGAGGGGTAAGCAGTGAGCGTGGTGATAACTGGCTTGTAAACGATTTGTACGCAGCTTTTTAATTAATTGGTGGGATCTGTTTTGGGTTGTCAGATTTTAATGTTTTTTCAGAATACGAATTTTTAATTCATTTTGATTGTTTGCTCTTTTGTAACTTTCATCCATACTAATAATAACATTATAAATTCGAAAGTAACTCTGTCTGTCTGTCTATATGTTACCTTTTCACGTCTAAACCACTGAACAGATTTCAACAAAATTTGGCAAGGAGATAGATGGCATCCTGGGGAAGGACATAGGGTACTTTTTGTCGACAAACGCAGGCGAAGCCGCGGGCGGAAGCTAGATGTAGATAATTGGTAAGATATTATTTTTGAATATTATTTATAGGTTAGTTTAAAGATAAGGATTTTTAATAAAATAAACAGTAATACAAAAATGATTTGGTATTTTTGTTTGTGTCTACTATACTTACTTACCTTTATTATTTTTATAAATGTTCAAATCTTACCCGACTCAATTGCTTACTCAAATACTTTAAATAAAAATCTTTTGCCAACATCCTTTCCCTGAGAATTATCAGAAATAATTATGTGAGAAAATAAATAATACACCGATTAGTATTACACTCCCAGCAAACAAAATCACTCGGCGAATAATAATACGAGCACCAAACACCACTTCACACTCCTATTTGTAAAACTGCAACGAAAAACCACCCCCGATAATACGCGATAATCCATCGCACTGTGTTTAATTTTATTTGCGATTTAATTGTCCGCCAGTGTACAGTGCGTGCCAAATAAACTGGCTCGTTGAGTCGAGAGCGGGTGGTGAATGTTCAAGTGTTTGTTGTTCCTAATGAGATTAGATTTTAGGTATTTTTTCCTGCAACTATGTGTAATTTGGTGTAGTGTAGTGCAAATAAATTGTTGAATTGTGACGTTGTGTAAATGAAAATGGATATTGTTATTATTCGGTGAGAAATAACGTTTGTTTATTGTTCTGTCTATTACATTTAGGAGTACCTAGTGTCGGTTAATGATAATGCGAAGTGCCTCTGTATCTATTTCTATGAATTTGTGATATCAGATGAGTGGGTGACAAAAAAATGTTTTTAAATGTTTTATTTTAGTAAAACGGCACGAAATTGACATACAAGAATTTTGAGTAATTAGCATCATAAGGTAGTTCCCAGTCGAGAACACCGCTACTACTGAAATTGACTATGACCGTTGAATACAGTTTTTTTTTATAGTTACCAAACATAATATGTACAACAAAATATATTCATCCATTCTATTCTCTAGGACAGGCATCTGAGAATAAGTAACCGACCAAAAAAGAAGTGAACCTAATTAGAAATATTTAATAGACCACAATCTATTTTAATTTACCGAACAATCGCGAATAAAAGTGAAAAATACGCGTCATCATTCAGCCTAGATTACGTGCAAATAGCGCGACATCAACGGTTCACAAAAAGAAAGAAAAAATAGAAAAAAAAACCACCAAAAAATAACTCATGACAACAATACTTCGTTAGTTTACCCTTTATACGCAAATGAATAGTTGAACACAATGAGATAGAACGCATCCTTCCACTTACTGTCTCACGTTCGTGTTTACATATATAAATCTTAGAAAAGTACAATTGTAACAAAATGCATGTGTCACCTTCGTAATAATATGTTAATTTATATGTAATGTAATAAGTTCTTGTGTGAAAGGGCCCGGGCGAGCGTAAGGGCCGGGTACAGTAAGGGCCCGGTACAGTAAGGGCCTGGTAGAAACGTAAGGGCAATTCAATTGCGTTAATCCATTTTATTGCGTGTCACGAGCAGTTGGTTTTTTAAGTTATATGTACAGGCGTAAAGTTTGGTGTGGTTGGAAAGGTACATAAAATCGGACACAGCGGTGAAAGGGTTGGAGAGAGCTTTCATTGTTTGCGCAGTAAAATTAAAGAACAACAATTTGTTTCAGACACTTAGCTCAAAGTCCAAAAACTTGTAATTTCCTTTGAATTACAAAAACTGAATATTATGAAAAGTCATCTGTATACAGCAGCTGATATTTTATTTTTCCTACATGACAGCTGAATTAAAATTCACAAAATTAAGAATTTCCCATAACACTCTCGTCCACGACTGTCCAAACTAGACATCTCTTCCTATCCACGGTCCACGGCCAGAATTCCGGTCACCCTAAATCACTCTCAATTGTCCCCAAAAAAAACCCCATGCAAACGCCATAAAGGCCTAGTCGAGATTAGTTCACTATGAATCAAGTAATTAGGGGATTTATATGCAAAGTCTTTTCTGTGGTGCACATTATTAGTTCATAAAGGGCTATGGTAACACGGCTTAATGTAATTTTGAGTACGCCATATTGTGGGACGAGGTGGTCACTCCCGTTGTCCTAGATTTATGATCCGTACTGATTTAATAACTGTATGATAACGGATAATATTTATGGCCCGAAGTGTACTATTCCCAGGATAGTCCGTTGGGTCAGCATCTCATTAAGAAATGAATTTTTAAAGATTTTTTGGAGTTTGGTATTTTTTACATTACTTTTAGCCCTAGCCCCCACGGTCGCGCGATTTTGTTCGCGCGGTTTATATTCACTGTACGGAGTATGTTTCAGCGCAAATTTTAAATCGCCAGTGCATGTAGATACATAAGATACCATGTGTTACAGAATTTCGATAAAAATTTCGCGCGATTTTTTATCGCAGTGTACTGTTTTTTACCTTTTAACGAAAGGAAAATCGCAATTACATTGCTGTTTCTTTCATACATACACATACATAACCCAAGTACTAGCCCAGAAGTGTAATCCGTTGTATAATTTTTGGTGAAATAAATAAATAACGATTAAAATCGCAAAAAGTTTCATATGGACTCTTTGACCTTATTTGGACACTACCCTTCAACCACTAAACAAATGAGCAAATTAAAATTAGTCCCATTCATAATTTAAGACTCCCATTCATTTCGATTTATTGTTCTCCGATTAAGACAGCTCAAGTAATGCATCATAATCGTCACATTCATACGTCCGGCATTATTAAACATTATCCTTGTCAAATTTTTTCGTAACATGTCTAGCAAAATTCATTTCCATCACCTTTATTTTACCATCTTTGTTCCAAAGCGCGACACTGTCTTTTTTGACAAAAGAAGGTCGGTTCCTTTTAGTCAACAAAACAACCTATGAACTCAGCTATTGTCTGGTTTCCAAACATTTCTATACACACGTCCACGTCAATCAAAAGTTCCCGTGTCAATTTTTTGCTAATGCGACTTTGATATGAGATGCAAACTCCTTGGGGCTGTGAGAAGTTCGCGAAGATTGGGGGAAGAATTAAGGAGTATTCATGAATGTAGGGTAGATGCACAATGAGGATTGTTTGTTAGTTTTGTTGAATCAGATACACAGAGCCTCCTCAATGGTATAACCCTGTATAACGTGCATAAAAAAATCTGATTTAGGTGGAGAATGCCTGATTGAATGAAATGGACTGATTCTCAAATATGCCATGTAAGATATAGCAGCCAGAGAGATAACGGTAGCAGGAAAAGAAAAGAAAAACAAAAAGCAACCTCTTCTGTACCAAGTTCATGAGTCAGACTAAACTTACAAGTACGGCTTCCGATATGAGAGAAACTTCGAGTGCCTTTAAAATTTTAATCCTACGCTTGCTACGGAAAACCGAGAAATTACTTGTAAGTCACGTGCCTTGAGATTAATAGGCATCCTTGGCCGAATATAGGCTTACCTCCTAACAAGTTTTCTTCCACCAACCAAAACATAGCAACATTCGTAGTACGAATTTTGTGAAGAACCAATCCGAAAGAATCGATGGTTGTTTAAAAAACTTCTGGAACTAAAAGGGTATCGATCGAAGTCCACGTTTTGCGAACTGGCAACAGTTTCCAGCGAGACCAATGTTTATACAGTAATTACGAGAAAAAAGTTTTAAACAAAAATTTGTTCAAACTCGGTTCGAAGTTCGAGAACTTTGTCGTCAAGGCTGTTGTTGGTCAAAATATCGGACTTAGGTTTCAGAATACTTCGTCCAAGTCCGGACAAAGGGTCGTGCTTAAAATTAAAGGTATTGTCCAGAAGGACATTGTGTGTCTCATCGCGGATATGTGACTGTCTGATAACATCTGGAGCATTCAAATTAAATATTTGTTGTGGGAAATAAATGGATTTGCAGAAATTGTGTGCGATCAGGGTGTATGATATCAGCATTGTGAATCAATTAAATTGATTCAAGTTTATCGATTGACATTGACATGAGGTTACTTGGGGCATTGAACTTCTTGAATACTTGACCTTTATTGACAGTTGGGATTATGGAAGCCGTTATATTTCTGTTAATTGATCAAACATTTACACAAGTATTCATATGACATTTTTGAGATTCTGCTGGCGTAGCATGGCGCTTTCTATCTCTACGAAGAATAGACATAGCTTTTTCTATACAAAGTGACAGTTCGTTTCCTCATTTTTGCCATCCACCGTAGAATCCTTTCTACAATCTGTCATTTTGTCTTTCATTTCTAACGATCTTTGTCTAGGTCTTTATAGATGTAGACTATTTCAGAAGAAAGTTTTCTATCCTTACTGTCAAAATCACACTGACAACCGATAAATCCTATGATAAAACAAAGAATTCTGAGTCGAATTATGTAAAAGAGTGAATTTCGTAAAAAGTGCAGTTGTCTCTTTCTATTTTGCTGCCGTCTCGTACTGTCTACAGGAAACGTCATTTTTGTCTTCTCTTCTGTCGACAAAACGGTGCTCATGCTACGCCTGCTGGTGTACACTTAAATCTGCGCATACAGAGAATCATTTAAGTGAAGCTAACTTTGCAATAGCCTTTTCGTTAACACAAGTAAAATTAAATTTTAAATTTTAAAAAAACCCCGACAAAAACATCAAAGCATCTAATACACGATTTTTTTTTGTAGCTAAGTACTCTCTCGATCAAGTTATCTTTCAACCAAAATCAAAAAAATCATAATCGGTTCAGCCGTTTGGCAGCTACGATGGCGCATACAGACAGAGGTACACACGTGAAACTTATAACACCCCTCTTTTTCCGTCAGGGGTTAAAAAGAAAAAACTAAAGCGCTGCACGCTATGCACAGCTTCCTACAAAACGTTCAATGTTTAGGCTGCTAAGCCGCAGTTAAAACCCAATCCTTTCTAAGCTTGCTACCCAAATTCTCCGTAACATACCTATGTATCCAGCTCCATAATCTACACACCATAATACGCACTAACTAACCATAGATCGTCCTAGTATCTACTCTCGCCATAGAATCTACCTACTTGAGCACGTTAGACGAATCGAGACACATCAAACACTCAGTTTTCAGATCTCCTTTACCCCACAATACTCTAGGACTGTTTGGTCAACGTGTCCAGTGTAACGTGACCCGCGTATTTCTATGACAAGTCCCCTCCATCAGTTGGTCGGTGGATGGCACAGAAGGGGGTGACAGGTCGTTTGACAGTGGTGTTGTTCGTGTATTTGTCTTTAGGCTTAGACCGGCGTGCACGCTGTATCTGAGACAGGAAATTAGGTTTCGATGTTTGAATGTGGACGGTATCTGGATGGTGTTATGCTGTGTATGCACCATGAATTCTGTGGGGTATTTGGAGCAGGTTTACGTTAAAGGTGGCAGAGTTACATCAAGCCTGGTAAATGAATGTTTGTTTGTTTATTCCACCAAATACTAAGAGCTAATATTTGCACTCAGCATTATTTATATTCATTTTGCCGTAAGCCTGTCGTCGTCTAGATATCTACGGAATCCTCTTGTAGTATTTGGCTAGTCACAATGTATCTTGGAAAATAAAGGCAAAAAATTATGCATAAGTACAGAATTTGACAATTTTTTGTAAAATGAGTCACAGTTTAAGGCGTGGAACATACACAAGAAGCGAAGGGCGCGGGTGAGATGACGGTGCGGTGCGGGCGTTGCGCCGCTACTTTCATATTTCATACAAAATATATAGGAGCGACTAGACACGCGGCATACATAGGCGGCGGCGGGCGGCGGGGCGCAAGCGAGGCGCTGGCGGAGTGCGTATTTTTGCAGGTCAACCAAACAGACTGAATCTTCTGGGTTAAAACAAACTTCAAACTCCTTCAATTTATAATTAAAACAATTATAATTCCCAAATTAAACTGACTGGTTCCATTCAACATGAACTCCTCACATCATTGGACATTCGTCGTCTTTCAGCACAACAATGTTTTCGGAGATAGTCGCGTCGGATTACAGACGGACTACATACGTTGTTTCAGTTTATACACCGTGTTTGTGGAACTTACATTGAGTTGATTTATCGATACTGTTGAACGTGTAAATTACACGATGATTTTGAAGAAAAATCTTTATGAAAGAGAAAGACATTCTCTTCTCCCGTAACGTCACGAATCTATATAGGTCGTGTGGTTAGCGAATAACCTGTTGTCAGAGCTTTTTATGCCTTGGCTTCACATGCCGTCGAGAAATATCTCTCAGGCATGCCGGTTTCCTCACGATGTTTTCCTTCACTATTTTTGAAGCAAGTGATAATTATACAATACGCACATGAATCTGAAAAGTCAGAGGTGCGTGACTTGGGTTCTAACTTGAGACCTATGACTTGGCGGTCTGACGGTCACATCACTAGGCTATCACTAATAACTAAATTAGGCAATTCTTGACAATAATAATACAATTATCTGTAATTTTCAGGGTTCCGTACCCAAAGGGTAAAACGGGGCCCTATTACTAAGACTCCGCTGTCCGTCCGTCTGTCTGTCTGTCTGTCTGTCAGTCGATCACCAGGCTGTATCTCATGAACCGTGATAGTTAGACAGTTGAAATTTTCACAGATGATGTATTTCTGTTGCCGCTGTAACACCAAATACTAAAACACAGAATAAAATAAATATTTAAGGGGACTCCCATACAACAAACGTGATTTTTTTGCCGTTTTTATAGATAACGGTACGGAACCTTTCGTGCGCGAGTCCGACTCGCACTTGTTCTAATCCTACCTCTCTACCTCAATCAAATCTGTGCAGCCTATTATAAACGGTACAATTAGTTCGCACATTTTAGCACATTAGCAACTTAAATCTGAATCATATTTTCAATTAACGCCTCCAACAAAAAATCACAACCAAATCTATCAAGGCGATAAAATGGCGCTTCGCCTACCATTTTTAATAACGTTATAATTCCCGTGAAATTATGTATCGCCTGCTAATTATTGTTCGAATAACACGTCAGAACAATGACGGGTGGTTAGTGCTGCGTCATTCGGCGGTAGGCGCCTTTGCTAACCTAAGTATTTTTATTTTTGTAATGTGTTAATTATTTGTGGTATTACATGATAGACGTGGTTTTGTTTTTAGAACATAAGATAAACAGTAATTTTAAGATCTAAGAATCGAATCGAATTTTGTGTCTCATTTTAGTTTTTAATTTGAGGTGAGTGCTGTTAGTGCTGTGACCGTTATAGTAGGGGAGGCAATGATGCTAAATGGGGATTTACTTGAGCGTCGTGGGGACCTATTGGATTGTGAAGATTAGATGCTAAAAAGAAAAAAAGGTTATGTGAAGATTAGTAAAAAAAAATCGATCGTTAGAAAAACTCGAGCGCGTCAGATTAAGGTAAGGTAAGTTGGTTACATCCAGAAAAGTGTGCATTTCAATAATCTGACAATTTAAGCGTGAAATAAGGAAATGGGAGAGTTTTTACTAATCTGATCGGCTGCCCTAGGCGTTTGCCCCTATGTACAGGGCTCAGGTATGGTGGGAATACTTCACAAGGTACAAGGTTGCCCCCCGTATGTTATTCTGCCGCGCTCGAGTAACTCCCGAAATCCCCGCTTGGGCTCGTACCATTAGCTTGGTATTTTTTTACAAGGTATATTTTTAACTCTCAAGAGTGGACGTAATCAATAAATAAATTTAACGAGATACTTTATGCTTTTTAGTAAAATCATATACCATTTTTTTAAACTTTTTTTTTAAAGAAATTTTTAAGTATTATTGCAATATTCACGCCAATTACTAGAACGCCACCTGTTTGAAGATCCGAAATATTCCGATGCCTTTAATAAAGCATTAGTGAAAATATACCAAGTCACGATACACGCAAATTACTCGATTCTCTAAGTTAATTTAACGGTAGAACATGGGGAGGGCATGGGGAACAAATTAGTTTTGTTGCGCGTTAATATACCCTGTAAACAAAGGTATCAATTATAGCTAGGAAACAGACAAGGGCAGGTAAGGTAAAAATATGTTCTGTCACGGCTCGTAAGATTAGCAAATCTTTGGTTATTTCAATGATAAAACAAAATCCTATAAAAAATATTCTGGTACAAAATCAATTAAACCGGAAAAATATTGTTCATAAACCACAATTTTTATTACATTTTTAATGAAATAGTTTTTTGATTAGACGTTTTTATTTCATTTTATAAATTCATTTGCATACATTTCAACATGAACCTTCAAATTAAGTAGATACAAACTACTTAAAAACCTATAACAGGTATTTACGTATGCTGAGTCGAATGTATTAGAACATCACCCCGATTTCATTTATCACACTAATAACACCTCTAATTTCGAATTTGGCACTAGTGTTGTCCATATCGGCGTAAAACGACACTCGTCGGCAATCAACGGCTCCGCAGGGAGTCCCACGTGGACGCATCGACTACCGGGGATGTAAGCATCCACGCGAGACAATCCGCCGATTGTCAAGAATCAAACTAATCTTTACAATAATCGACTCTATAATCGAGACAATAGAGTCGACACTGAACTGAACCCGATAATAATCGCTACGAAGATGAATGCACATCGCACAGAGTTTTCCGCTAATTATCATGGTAATACCCGCTTCAAGTCCCCCCGCTGAGCTGAATTTTAATTTAATGAAGATTACTTATACTCGTGTAAAATATTTGTATAAATTAGAATAACTTACCAATACATTTTAATACAAAATAAAGCCATTCAAATTTTTATGCGTATCTTAATAGCTTTTTACCGAAATAGGTGTTCGCGTCTTTTATGGGCAAGAATAAAAGGAGTTCCCAAGCATTTCTGCAAGTAACGCACCTAATAAACTAACTGATTACTATTTTGCTCATGATAAAGGGAGTACAATGTAAAATAATCTTTTAGAATAGAGGGGAGTGAAGAATGCTATTCATGGTACAATAAAAGCGTGTATCAGTCTCAAGCCTGCCGTTACAACAGAAGCAATCCAGATAATTCTCATTACACACATTTCACCATTCGATGTTTCTAATATACCATTATGTCGAGCGGCGGGAGGTCTCGATTGTGGCAATCGGCGTCTTTGTTGCACATCACTACCGAGTGAACGGATCCCGCCAAAATTTAAATGTCATCGTTCCAATTCGAAATTCAATTACGTGTAATTAATGCGGTGTGTTCCAGTGGCGGAACTGGATCTGTTACCGATTTGAAAACAATGGTTCGAACGTCGTCGGCGACTCAAAGCCGTGGAACGCAACTCATGCCGAGGTTTTTTTTCTTCTACGATGATAGCTTTTATTATTATGATAAATGTGTAGGTGACTTTTTTGTGGCGCCTTTTTTTGCTAATAATAAATCTCAATTTATTAAACTCTTCCATTATGTATTTCTATTCATGATGTCGACAATTTTGAGGAAGTTCTGGAAAATTAGGTATTATTTATTTATTTTTATTTTATTTATTTGGTCCACCAACAATTGTATACACTAGTAAAATCAAATGAAACAGAGGCAACAAATCATAATAAAGTGTAACAATCACTTACAGGTAAAATCAGCATGCTCACAAAACGTTGTTGTAACTTTAAACTAAAAGACTACTTATAATTATAAAGCTACACTGAACAGAACTTAAATTAAATTCAAACAAAATCAAAACAACTTAAGTAAACAAAACTAGGATAAGTACTTATACAAAAAAAAATTATGGTATGTTTTAAAACATAGACAAACAACGATACGAAACCAAAAATTATTTATTACATTTTTATTAATAAACCAGCCCGTATTTTTTATATTATTTCTTAAATTCCTTAAAGATTTCGTGTTATATTAATTTTCTTATTAATACACCCCGGTTTCCAAGGCAACGGTAGCCGGAAAAGTAATTATTCAACAGGCTCGGCCGGAATAGAACTATTGAACAGAAGTTTAGTGTTGTAGACAATGATTCATTGTGTGGAACAGGTATAGGAACGCGTCTCTACTTAGGAACACCATCATTTTATAACAAGTGGGATAGGTACTTAGCTAAAGTTTTCCTTCGATTATCTCGAATGGTATATAATATATTTAATGTATTTTTACCCGACTACGGCGAAGAAAAAGGAGGGTTATGATTTTGACCGGTATGTATGTATGTATGTATGTATGTTCATCTGTTCCCTCCTATCTTCCAAACCACTTATCACAATTTGACAAATGAGGTATCGTTAGAAGCGTCGTGATTGTCAACTGGTTATAGGCTGTGAAGTCACATTAAATTAAAAATGGCGCCCTCTAGAGGACATAAAGTGAGGAACTTAAAAAAAAATATGGTTTAATCGTACCATGTTGGGTATCAAATGAAAGGGCTTAATGAGCACATTTCAAAAATATATATATTATAACCCCAAAAGAATAAAAAAAAAAAATCAAGTAATAAAAACTAAAACCCAACTACGACTTAAAAGGTATAAACAAGACACCACAGACAGACAAATTAAAAATCCGGAGTCACACGTAATCTGTTCGATTTATGCCCTAACACGTGTGACTCCGGATTTTTAATTTGTCTGTCTGTGGTGTCTTGTTTATACCTTTTAAGTCGTAGTTGGGTTTTAGTTTTTATTACTTGATTTTTTTTAATGAATACATTATAAGATTATTTTTTATTTTTTTCAATTGGGTCACTTCATAAAATTTTCAAAAATAATTAATTTCTAAAAAAATAATTCGATAAGTCGATTTATTCCCCACAGTCCGGTGATTCTAATAACTTTGAAACTGTTCCAACGGTTTGTTGTTCTGTTTTGAATTGTCTGTTTGTACTTTTTTGTTACCTACTGTTATTTATTTTCTTATTGCTGAGAATCACTGGCGCACTTCCGTAGAGTCTTCACTTGTCGTCCTCTAATTTTCAAAAATGTAATTTTCTTGTTTTTTCCACATTGTGAAACTGCAACTACCCTATGTACTAAATCGTTTACAATTTACAATTTTAAATTCTTTTACGTTCGTTCCGAATGTAGGTAGATTTACAATTAATCATACTCAGTACACGAAGTTCATTTGCATTCTAGATAATTATTATAACTCTGTCCAAGTTAAAATTTAATTTTATCAATGTTAATAGTTACAACTGTATATAAGTATAATAGTTTAACAAGTGTTATAAAGTGCGTTTGTGTCTAATCATCGCGCTGTAAAGTACAACATTTAGTTAACGTAAGTAATATGATACCTCTGATTCATAACAACTATTAAGTTTTATACTTATTTATTTTATTTTTATTACATAATTTATGTATACGTAAATGTTTTATATAGGCGCCGTAGTCTGCACAAAACACCCAATCACAATGTTTAATGCTTTTAGAATAAGATCTGAATGTCATTTATCTGTTTTGTTTATGTCTAAATAAAGAAATTTTAAAATAAAAAATCAATCAATTTACAATGTCTTGTTATTCCTACTGATGAAGATTTTTAGTAATAATGTTTGTTTAATGGGCCCAGGTATCTGTCTAACCAAAATCCTAGATTCCTCAATCCCATGGTCCCTGTAAGCAAGTAGGATCACATATTCTAATAATTCCATTCCGTGGGTGTACGACGTTCAAGAGTGAACTGGTTATAACTATGTTATGAACTAAACAATTGAGGGGCGGAGCTCCTACCACATCCGTCCGACACAGCGAGGTGTTAAAACTATTGTTCCGACTCTTTTAAGGCTGTCCGACACATTAATTATAATAGTTAAGTGAAACACTGGTTCTGGTAAGGTAAGGTAAGGTGGCGGGAAACACTATCATGTTATTCATCTGCAAAGCTACAAAGCAGTGATAGCCTAGCGGTGTGGCCGTCAGACTGCCAAGTCAAAGGTCTCGAGTTCGAACCCAAGACACGCAAGCTCTGACTTTTCGGATTCATGTGCGTATTGTATAATTATTAGGTACTTGCTCCAAAAAAGGTGAAGGAAAACATCGTGAGAAAATCCGCATGTCTGAGGGATATTTCTCGGCGGCATGTGAAGCCAAGCTAGGGGCCCATGGGCGGCCTTAAAAGTCTAACACCAGAGGGCCTAGACAAGTGACAATCGCTTCGAAAGCGATTTGTATTTCTACAACGACTTTCAACAGGATTGACATAAGCTTTTCGATAGCTTACGTCAGTCCTATACATTTTTGCCTTTTCCATCATCGTTATCGCTGATAGAATGTCACTTTGTCTAGGGCCTCAGGTTATAGTCACTTTAGCCACAGGATAAAAAAAATATCCGTTTACTGGCGACCCGCCCCGGCTTCGCATGGTTTTGCGACTTGACAAAACATCGATATTTCTCCATTATTTATTAATGTATATACACGTAAAAAACTCATAAAAACGCTAAGAACTCAGTAATCCTGCTTGCTGCTACCGCCTTCTCTATTTATGTATAAATTAAAGTCGCTTTTCGTCTCTGTCTCAGTGACCGCGTTGTTCTTCTAAACTACACAACGGATTTTGATGCTGTTTTCACCATCATTTAGAGAGTTTATTCCGGGAGCTTTATGTGTATAATAAAGATAATGGAGGAGCTCGTGGCTAAGTAATACCAGCCGCACGAGTCGATCCATCAGGTTAAGCTACGCTTTCCGGGGTTGGTCTGTGGATGGAGTTCTCCGTGCCTCGGAAAGTACTTTAAGCCGTTGGTCCCGGCTGTCATTAGTGGATCTTTGACAGTCGTTACGGGTCGTCAGAAGCCCGAAAGTCTGACAACCAGTCCTGCCAAAGGGTATCGTAATACCCAGTTACTGGGTTTTGGATTGTGGAGGTCAGATAGGCAGTCGCTCCATGTAAAATACTGGTATTCAGCTGCATCTGGTAAGACTGGAAGCCGACCCTAACATAGTTGGGAAGATGATGATATCGAAGTTTTATCAAGTCGTAAAAATCGTGGGAAGCAGGGGCGGGGCACTACATGAATCCATCAGTCAAAGGTCGGCACTTCAGACAATTCCCAGCAGGTCAAACAACTGTCCAGCCAGTCAATGAACGTACGAACTATCACTCCAAAGTCAATCCAATACTACCCTCGTAAGTAATGAATGAAAACTTATCACAATTGTAATTGTTTCTAGTAATAAACAACTAATCCTACGGCTTCAGTCAATATTCGTCAGGTTGTATGACCTCATGTGTCAACGTACTAAGTGCTGAGACCTGACCTTAGTCAAAAGGAGTTGGATGTATATTCAATTATACACACGATTTTATACTTCATTGGGAAGGAATTAAGGTTATTATTGCGTGGAGGTCAGAAGTCTCAAAATAGGTCCAGATTTTGGTAGGGACGTAACAGTTTCAAGAAAAGTGACGTTTCGTAACAGTTTATGGCAAGTATTATAGGCTAGTATAATAAATAATAAGCTATTTAAATTAATAATGGTTTTATTGGCTCTCGTAATGAATAACCATTGTGGAAATTTTACAACTGTAAACGGTACTTTAATGGTTTAATAATGCCGTCATTTATTAGTAGTGCGTTACAAGCGTTTTGGATAATTTAATTTGTGATATTATGTTTGGACTTACCTATGAACCTTCATCGCTGAACGTTTTTACCTTACTGCGCGACGTAAAGGAGGGTAATGTCTTTATCAGCCTATATATTTTCAATGGTAATCAGAACAGGTCAGGGGACCAAGTCTACTAATTTACAAATGTGTCAGTGGTCTCGCAATGATAAGTTTTTGACAGATTTTGTATGACGTATCTGTCAAAAACTGATCATTGTGAGACCACTGATGCGTTTGTAAATTAGTAGACTTGGCCCCCAGGTCACCTGCCCTTTTTAACTAGCTGTATCTTAAGTGACATATACTGTTGTTAGTATTACTTTCTGCAAAAGTAAATTAAATGGATGTGGCTGATATCCTAGATACTGAAGTAGTTCAAAATTAATCAATTGATAATATAAAATCGACTTAGATATATTTAGTAACCTATTCTGCTTAACTATTCCTCAACTACGAGGCATGTCTTTTAAGTTCTGTCGTTTCCATTATTTCCCGGCAATTTTGAATTTGGAACTGTTCTATATTCGAATGTGTTTAAATTTGGAATCTCAAAACAGTTGAAAGTATTAGGATTAATGCTATTGTTTATTTACAGCGTCGATTGGAATCTCTCAGGTTACGTACGAAAATGAATCGTTCTAAGGAAAATGTTCGTGCAATAATTTTCGACAACTTTAGAAGAGGCCTGACACGGCTTGAGTGTTTTGAAGAGTAACATCTGTGTTTAGTGATGAAGCCCCATGTCTGCGGACTGTCGAACGCTGGTATTTAGAATTCCAGCGTGGACATACTAGTGTTAGTGACAAATCTCGCGAAGGACGCCCAAAATCCGCCTTCATTGAAGATAATATAATTGCTGTGAAACAACTAATTCTCGAAGATCGTCATGGGACGTTTCGAGAGATAGAGGCTCTATTAGGTATCTCAGGGACAACCATTCAGAAGATCTTGCGTGAAGCGCTTGGTGTGAGAAAGCTAATTTGCCGTTGGATACCGCATCTGCTTTCCGACGATCACAAGGCGGCCCGCGTCAGATGGTGTAAGAAAACTCTGCAAAGGTTCAACCGAGGACAGTCAAATCACGTCTACAATATCATCAGTGGTGACGAATCTTGGATCTATGCCTAATCTATGCCTACGATCCTGATTCCAAATTTCTGGTTTGAGCGAATGAAAAAGTGTATTAAGCTACGTGGTGAATACTTTGAAAAACAATAAAAAGTACTATAAGGTTCTAGTTGTGTTTTTTTCTTCAAACAACAAAACTTAAAAGGCATGCCTCGTATTCCTCTAGAGCATAAAAAACTATGTTAGAAATCGATACGTGTTTCACCTCTGAATGAGGCATCTTCAGGATGACGATTGATTTGTCGCGAACCCGAATACGCCGAGCGCCGGATGCAGAGAAAAAAGGAATAGTTAAGCGGAATAGGTTACTAAATATATCTAAGTCTATTGTATTTTATTTTATCATGGATTTCAGCAAAGTCACGCCTGAATAAATAAATTATTAAAATAATGTTGCTACGTATTGTCCTGTTACCTTTTTCTTAAACCAAAACCTCCATTAATAACTTCTGCTAGGTACTTTCCTCGTCACAACAAAACTCCGCACCTATAAAAAAAATACTTTAATTGGCCTCAAAAGCAAACAGCCAACTACAACACCCTTAAAGAAAAACCTTTACATTTTACAAGATGGCGCACATAAAGACCGGTCGACACGACACTCTTCTTTCAACGTGTGAGTACGTCACACCTGCATCAAAGTGCCTTATTACGAGTTTAAGGGTAGTGTAGCTTATCAAGCTTTGAGGGCAAAAGGCTCGGTTTTAGTAAAAAAAAACATCAAAGCCGGTTGGGAATGTTTTCAGTCGGGCTTTCGCCTTTTTTCAATGGCAATTAGTAAGCGTTTCTGCCGACGCTTCCACCCGCGCCTTGTGCAATTATAGCGTGGAGTAGTTGGGCTGGTGGAGATGTAGATCAGCAGCCGAGGTGGTATGTTTTATTATTTTCTGCAGCGATTCTAAAATGGCCACTTTGGCAGAATTATATTATGAATCATCAATGTCACAAACTGACATTTCATATTATGATCTGCGTGCTGATTCATAATTCATCTGTTTGACAGCTGTCTATGATGATTCGTAAAATGATCCACAAATTATGAATTACTATTATGTCAAATTAGAGGAATTGCTAATGACAGCTGGGGATTCAGGAAATGAATTGCTTTTAGAGGAATTGCTAATGTGACCGTGTTAGGCCGGCTGTTCTGAATGATATCGCAGCCTGACTTCTCACAATGCAGTTTTTGGATAGAGAATGTAATGCAAAACTACGTTATTATACAGCTAATACAGAAGCATGACGTCTGATGACCAGATGGGACTCATATAAGTATTCGTCGTAACACTAATGACCAGGAAGTGACACAGGAAAAAGAGGACAAACTCCCAAACTACTTTAGAAATGTATTTTTTATTTTCTTTTAATTACTTAAGCGATTAAAACACATGCTGATGGTTTTAATAGCCTATCTATAAAAACCATCATCATTCAGCTGAAAAGTGGTGGCTCACAATGGGCATATTATAAGGCTAAAATTCACCCAAAGGGCAATAGAGAGGGCTATGGTAATTTGGAGTTTCCCTACGTAATCGAATCAGAAATGAAGAGATCCGCTTGGGAACCAAGGTTACCGACATAGCCTGCAGAATTGCCATACTTAAGTGGCAATGGGCAGAGCACATTCCTTGCAGAACAGATGGCCAATGTGGGCGAAAGGTTCTGGACTGGCACCTGCGTACCGGAAGACGTAGCATTGGAAGGCCTCCCACAAGGTAGACCTTGTGGGGGCCGCAGGAATCCGCTGGATGCGAGAAGCACAGAACCGGTCAAAGTGGCGGTGCTTGGGAGGCCTATAGCAGTGGACGTCTTTCAGCTGAATCAAAACCATAAGCATGTTTTATCGCTTTATTGGAAACAAAACCGCGACGAATCGAGATTTACAGTTTTGGAAAACGACATCAAACCCTAGGTTATATACGCTTTCCAACCTAGTAAGGACCCAAAGGCAAAACTATAAACATGGTCGCAGACCAGGGGGCCTAGACAGAATCCCTTTTCTGTAAGCGAAAACGCCAACGGAAAGATCAAATTGTATGGAGTTGATAGCAGCAGTCACGTGACATCTCTAAAGGTAATGTCAACTCCATACAATCTGAAGCCCTAGACAAAGTGACATTCTATCAGCGATAACGATGATGGAAAAGGCAAAAATGTATAGGACTGACATAAGCTATCGAGAAGCTTATGTCAATCTTGTTGAAAGTTGTTGTAGAAATACGAATCGCTTTGAAAGCGATTGTCACTTGTCTGGGCCCTCTGATCTTTTCGTTGGCGTTAACGCTTACAGAAAAGGGATTTTGTCTATAGCCTCAGACAACCTCATCCAGTGCACACCAACTACGCACACCTCTCTTCATGGCTCCACAACCGCAAAGAGGGTGTCTTAAACTAAAAAATTATTGATATTAAAACCTCGTCGCTTTAATTAAGCTTTTCATTCGTTTAATTTTTTACTCAGTTAACCACGGAGTTTCAGTTAGTGCTAATTTATTTCATTAATTAGCAATGGTTAGTTTTGATCGGCCAAGCGGTTGGTTAACAGAAGATTATGTTTACGTTCGTTTTGTGGAGTTGTTGTTATTACCGAGAAAGAAAACTAAGGACCAGTTGGACCGATTTAAGCAAAAATGATCCAACCTAAATAAGGTATATTTTAAAATATCAAAGAACGAGTCTTTGACATATTAAAATACACCTTATTTGAACATAGGAGTACATAGGTCACAAAATCTCGGAAATTGTCGCGATGTGGGTTGGATCATTTTTGCTTAAATCGGTCCAGTTTTCTTTCGTTTTTTTTTGTAAGAAATCTTTCTTACATTTAGCTTTGTTTGGATTTAAAGAGGCTGCAACTGTATTATACCATTTGGGCAGCAACTGTATCACCACAAAACTAAACAATTTCTGTAGATATGATATCTGTAGAGATGAATCTTCTTTTCTTTTTGACCTACGCAATAGTTTTCCTTGTCACAAACCTCTTGGGCGAAGCCACACCCTATGGCTTATATTTGTTTCTATATTAAAAAAAGATAATTCATGTCCAAAACACATTTACGTAGATTTTGAACATTAATTATTTATTACTTACGCTACCAATTTTTGATAAAATATTAATTTAACAACCCTATTATGACCTTTGATGGTTTGAATAAACCTTCAAATCAGATAAGAAAAAAGAAAAATAGCGACAATTAAATTGTACCCGACACCATCCAAACACTTCCTATTAACTCGTAGTCTACCCAAAAAAAAAAAAAAAAAAATTAAAAAAATTTATTACTAGTGAAATGGGTACAAATAAATCTCCTTAAAACAAATTTGAAAGACACAACATTTTACCAAACTAAAAAAAAAGACACAACATTTTACCAAAGATAAAATCTCATTAAAATCCTACAATCTAACCATTAACTAATTGGTGGAGGCCCTTGTGTTATCCACGTCGGTAGAGACAGACATCTTGCCGAACCAACTTCTAATTAAACAGGACACTTCTCAATTTGTTCTGTTATCATCTACATCAAAGTTGTAGAGAAAAACCTCCAAACAAATTCCAACTTTAATACTCCCATCGCAAGTTTTAATTTTGGAAAGAACATTGATAAAGTCGTTTTGAGAGTTTCGGCGAAGTGACATTGCATCGTCGGCTTCGAACAAAAGTGACTTGAAAAGGCAAATGAGCGTCTTCACAAAGTTGAAGCGATTAGCGTTTTAGGAGAGAAAGTTTGTGGGGGAGGGTGTAAAAATGAGGGTGTTATGAGTGTGTAATCAAACACCATAAAATAAATGCCAAGAAAATGTAAGAGAGAAAGGAAAAATAAAAGTGTACAGCATTAAAAGTAAGTGGTAATCATAATAATGGAAGTAGTGTGAAACTCGTCAATTAAAACAGGACTGAATGACCGAACGAGCCGAGCTAAGTGGGCTTTACAGTAATAGCATAATATGGTGTGTAATATCTGACATCTTGGCTGACCCGTATATAATATGATGTAAACAATATTCATCATCATCATCATCATCATCATCATCCTGTATATATGTGTACATCCTGTGTATAACGCAGGATTTTCCTAGCATCGGGGTCATTATTCACAAAAATTTTGCACAAATGTAATAATAACATAATAACGCAACATGCATTGTATTTCTTATTTTTGCTAAATAAATTATTGTTATTCTTATCTGGCGGCCAACTCTGCTAGAGATGGCCGCGCGCGCTCATAGGTCAAATCAGGTAGCGCGCGCTTCCTGTTACACACATCCGTCCCTTTTCACCAAATCAGTCCCACAGATTGTAGGAAACCGACAAGAAAGATATAACACATCAATATATGAGGATAAACATAGAATATCTAATGAGATAAAATAATTACATGGAATCTGAATAATCTACTGCCATTGCTAATGATGTCTGCAGTTTTGAATTTAAGACAAGAGATAATGTAATATCATCATCTTTCGCTTAGTGATCAAAGAGTTTTATATCTCCTGGATCCCCTTTTGATTTTTGAATTAATGAATGTATACCAATAACAAGAGCAACAATTGAAAATTACGTTATATAATTCACATCCCATTGCATTCTATATAAAGAAACAGGCCCTTCTCCAACTCAAAACAATTAACAGATATTGTCGTCGACTTTTGTAATAACGCCCACTTTTTCCAAACAAACCATTGAAAAATTATTCAATATGAGTATAATTTGAACAATTTACTTTCCAAAGAGTTGTGTAATGAAAAACAAAAAGAAACATTGACATTTAGCACCACCAGTGTTGGTTGGCGACGCCTAAACCGTCCACACAGTTGACAATAGAGAAATTCTTACGATTCAACAACTCGTCAAGTTGCATAACTTACTCCAATAATTTCACAATTTTTTTTTCCTTTTTGAAATTCGTGTAACTTTTTTGTTTATTATACAATCTAAAAAGTAGATTATCGCAGGCTGCGTAATATAACTTGGAAAAATATGGTGAACCCTCTCCCTTTGTAATGAATAAGTTCTGAAAGTTTAACTTTCTTAATTAAGTAATACCGAGTTTTGTTTTGTGTTAGCTAATTGTTTTCATCTGTCATTGTTATATTTCATAAGGAAAGTAACTGGTAAAAGGTCAGATGTATTGTTTCGTGAAGAAAAAGTTTCGAGTTATCGCATTCTCCAAAATATTTAAGTTAATCGTTACGTGAGCTAACACAGCTAAAATAACATGGAGTTCAGTAGGAACAATGTCACATGAATAATCTTAGCTCTGAATTTCCCTTTTAAAATATTTGAACACATAGGTACACAGTACAAATAAACACGTCAAAATCTCTTAGTCGACGTCCAGAATTGGCAAAGCAATATTCTGCTTACGTAGTACATACAAATGAAATATCTAAACATTGAAGAAGGACAGCACAAAGAGTGATTGTACAATTATTTATTTATCCAGTCATGTATTCGAGCAGAAAGTATTAGAAGCTTTTTACAATTTAACGGTACTAACAGAGACATGAATAAGTAAAATTACACGCGTAACTATGATTACACCCTGTTCCGGGTTCCGTCCGATCAGTCACGAGCCATGAATAGGCAATTTACTTCTGTATGCTGTCTGCCTCCTGAGGTCTTCATTCTACTGAATAAACCACACCAATCAACGTTTTCAAAATGCCTTTAAAATACCAAACAATGTTGCATGACTTCATTCACAACAAACTTTACATTTGCTGCTATAAAACTCAAAATCTTCGAGAGAGTCAAGTAAATGTTAGTAGAGAGAGTTTCGAGGAACTGAATGCAAAAGTTGGTACTAATGTAAGAACGCGCCAATTCACAATGGAGATTGACAATTGAAAATTTATCGTTTATAAAAACATCAGACATCGCACATAGCTTGAATAGAAACGTCAATAGTAAAGAGCATCATTTGGAAGCGCGCGCGCAAACCTTACTCACCAACCTTTTTTTACTTCCCTCGAACTGCAAAAGAACCTTACTCTTTCAATGATAGAGTTCAAAATCTTTCATAATTTACTTTTGAAGTATGCAAATAATATAACATTCGCCTGTAACGGCTGATTTATGATGTGGTTCGGACACCCAAGGAACAAAAACTTGGTATCAATAGAACAAGAAACACAAATGAATGCCTGTTACAATACACACTGTAATTGTTTAGACAAAGGCATTAACGTTGAATCCATTATGCACAACTAATGAACTATTGTTGAATGACTTTGAACCTTAGGAGGAGATCAGAGAGCCTAGTTTAAGGGAGGATGAGGAAGGGCGTTATAACGTTGAAGAATTGGTAGAAGTAAAGTAATATCTTGAACCATCAAAGCTTTCGCCGATGGTTCTAAAGTTAATTTTTATGACATCTATACACAATAGAGGAACATAATGGCAGAAAGACATTCCATGGCCATGTCAACTATTCTTAACTGTTGTTTTAAGGTCCTTCGGCGTTTCCACTGTGTGCTATTGAAATTTTTGGTGACTACATTATTCCTTCATTGTTTTCAACAAAGATGTTTGTGGACATTTAATTATGCTTTCTTTCTTTTATATTTCGAAGTTGGAGGTCACAGTAGACTGCAATTTCGAAAGTTTCGTTTACAGGAATATATGTTTTATTGTCTGTAGATTTAAAACCATTTTCGGTCGTATTTTGTAAATGTCATGCTGTTTCGGAACCACAGTAATGAGTATTGTATATTATTACTGGCAACATTATGGAAACGTTTAACACAGAGAATAGCTAATTGCAGTTGGTTCTAGAAAATTTTACGGTTAGGGGTACGGAGTTCCTTGTGAAAAAAAATGTAGTTGCCGGTTGCCATCTATGGGATAATTTATTGAAACCCGTAACCATATTATTTCTTTTGTTTCGGAAATGTTTTTAGTGGCATAATTATTAATTTTAAGAAAATAACGTAACAACTTTTTGTTTTATTTGTGTTCCTGGAATCCATTATTTATGAGCAAGTTAGCAAAATAGTGAACAAATTAAAAACCTTTCAGAAAAGTTATGAGTATTTTTTACAGAAGCATATAAAATATATGATTCATGCTACTGCGTAGGGATGATTATCCATTATCCTGTGCATTTTCCAAAGAATTATGATAGCGTAAAAACAAAAGTAATCACGAAAGTCAAAACAGAATAAAAAATCTAGAATATAAACTGAAATCTCAACTATTTATTAGCGCACAGATAACACACAATAGCTCTGTTTTCATTTGCATATTTCCAATCTCGATTTAAATAGTTGAATTCCCAATCATAACTTTGAGAACGAACTGTGAACGCGATTTTTAAATTTCCCGCCAAGACGGAGGGAGGGAAAAAGAAAATAGAAAAAAAAAAACAATCAATTAGATGAACTGTCATCGGCAGTGGCAAGGGAAAATGATAAAAGTCCAAGTTTCGACAAAGATGTTCGTTATGGCGGCCGATAACATTGATTATTGATTTGTTTGTACTTTGTAGTTTGTTCTGTATTGTTGTTAGTGAATGTATGACTGTGTAAGTAATTTAGAGATAGGAATGTTTTTGTATGAATCAGTTACTGTGCCTACTTTATATAGTCTGCCTATAGTTTGTCGTTTGGCATGGTTACATCATGTTTTACTTATCCTGTCTTAAAGTTTTCAAACCTTCATTATGGTTTTTAAAATCATCTATAATAAATAATCATTATAATCAAGAATGTTTTAGTGCATGAACATAAGCTGACCCCTCATCCCTCAAACATCTGTGGCCAGTATAAAAAATTAAATCGTGCATCACACTCAAACTACCAAAGCGGTTAGAACTTCAAAATCAATTTACATCATCTTCCCTATTTTTTATAGCAATAATCCTTGACGTACATTCACACTAAACTATCAGCTAATTGCACAAAACATCCCCTGATACAAACAAACAGAAAAACTACAAAAGACAGATTAGGGTACATCCAGATCGCATTTAAGATAAATGAGTATTTTTGCTAAGCGCAGCTTTAGATCGAAGACGATAAAGGGCAGATGTGTACCGGCCTTATGTGACGTCACGAAAAGATATCGGCTTTTTTTGAGTGTGTTATAGATAGTTACAATATTAGTAGCGATGGGGCTTTTATGGAGAAGATTTGTTCAAATTGGTACTATTTTCTCAATTTATGTTTCTCAAGTTACAACAAGACATGACAGCAAATTACATTCTACTTTACTAAATGAAAAGATACATAATTGGTAACGATTTCTTCTATTAATGTATTAAGTACATAATACCTACATTTTGAGAATTTTTAGTGGTGAAAAATCCTCGCTCTACATAGTATATTTTCCTTAATAACTGAGAACCCACCTACATAAAATATTACGTAACGCAACATTGTGCCCGTTACAAACATGACCCAAATTCTAAACACAATAGCACAAACATTTTATTAGCACAATAAAGCACAAACGCTCTTTATAATTGAGCCAACAATGAACCAATAGGATTAAGTCTTTTCGATACACTTCACCTAATTGGTAACAATGAACCGCCATATTGAAATCGATTTGAAGTTTAAAATTCGAATTCTAATGTTTTTAACGGTCGGAAAATTGAAATAGGAAGGAACTATCTTTTTGAGATATGGACAAGCAAGATAGACGTTTTTAACAGCAATGTGCATTGATTATTTTATCCCTGTTAAAATGTGGAACCACGCAACGTTATGACCTTCAATTTCCAGTATGTTAATAGCCCCATGGTTATCCTGATAGCTTACTTAGTAGGGTATTAGAAGATAGTATGCTAAATGTAGTCTCTTGAAGATTTGATCCAGTTCCAGTCCATAATTTAAGAGCACCAGAACACCTCGTTAATTCTAGTGTCAAGCAATCTTTTACAATAAACGATGCTAACGTAGAATCTTTACAAATTCAGTCTGAATCATAATGAAAAAGCCTTAAAAAAGGTAAAGCTATCAAGAGCCATTATAAAATCATTTAAGTTTCGCTTTAGGTACCTTTAAAAGCGCTTTTCTATCGTGTATCATGAAAAGCCGTGACCAAACAAATTATTGAGTCAAAAGTTGAATACGTTTGTTCGGTATCTGCGTCTCCTTCTCTCAAATAGCTTCATCTCTCTCGTGTACACTGGCGCACACATTAAGGGTACATGTATAAGCTGCTTATTGTATTTTTATAGTTATTTTGATCGTCGCACACAGGGTTTATTGTGTGGATTATCCTATATGAATACGGAATGGAGTATTACATTTATTGTGTCCCGATGTACACAGCTGATGTTTTTCGAAACAATAGCCTGCCATGTTTGCGAATCGCCGGTACAGTCTTTTGTGAGCATTTTTATTTTTTTAATAACTTGTAAATATGTTCCATTTTTAATTGAAAACATATTTTGTATTCGATGTATTATGTGTATTGTTACAAAGGATTATTGTCAATAGAGTGTTATTGCGATTGGCATTTGTTTTGAATCCATGTAATTAACCTCACAATGGATAAATTGATCTTTTATCATTATGTTCCATTATATTCATGTCCAGCTGTTGATACTGGTTGAAAAACGAGCACAGAAATTTATGTCGATGTAAAAAATTAAAAATGAGGATGACTTAAGAAATTAGAAACAAAGAGAAAGGAGGAAAGCCGAAGATAGAGCCCGAACGAAATGAAAGAAAACGCAAATACAGAGTAAGCAGCTTAATGAACGTACTGACACCGCTTCTGGCATAGTTCGATGGGCACTTGGGCAGCCCCTTAGATTTGAAGGTGTTATGACGAGTGACGCCTGTAATCCTGTATTGCTTGAAGGGGCAGGCAGAGGTTCGTAGTACTAACAGAGCAAGTCATCATTTAGTATGATAGAGTTAGATACAAATTGCCACACCGACAAACAAAACCATTTTTAGTGGATGGACTTTTTATCGGTATTTTAATTAGAGTTGCTGGGTGGGTTATTGTTGGTTGTTATTGTTGTTGCTGGGCATGAGGTCCTTTTTTTTTTTTTTGAGGTTTGGAAATCATCCAATGACTTCTCCCGCTCTGGGCGGAGTGGAAGGGCGTGTCAGACTTTTACTGACTAAAACCCACCCGTGTTCCTTCAGTTGCCTGTTGCCAAGGTCCCAGTATCGCCAAGGTCCCGGTAGGGCATGAGGTCCTGGGTCCGATTCCAAAGTGTTATTCGGTTTTCCATCAGGAATTTCTCAGTAGCAGCCGGGAGTCTGGATTTGTGCCCGATTGATGGCAATAGGCTCGCTCCCTATTACATATATAACTGGCGAAATGTGGGTGTACTATAGGTACATCTCTGCCTAACCCTTCGGGGAATACAGGCGTGATATTATGTATGTATGTATAATTAGATTTAAATTATCTTTCTGTGACAATAAAATAAATTTTATATGAAAAGTCTTCCAAAAAGATATTTTTTGTTCAGCAATCGTTCTATTTCTGTTAAAACACTTCATCTTATTCAGAGTTCACTCTTAAACGCACTTTCGAGTTTAAACGCTCGAAAGTCACAACAAAACAATAATTTCACTTCTTCCACACCTGTCACACCTCAAACCAATAAAAATATCTAAAAGCCTAACACATCTAGTGACTTAAAAAAGCCCTTTAGCGGCCATAAATCGAATGCAATAAATGCCACTGCCAACAATACCGAATTAAATGTAAACCCGCACGTAGGAACACAAAAAGTAATGGATAACGATACAAATAGAAATATTCTCTTTACACGCATTCAACTATAGACAATTGGACCCCATAAATCATAGACTTGACAAGAAAACACGGCAGTACAAACTTATAAATTCACCCCAGAAACTAAAACCCATTCAATCTTCAACCTTGAAGAGTAAAACATAAGGGTTCTAAATCCAGGTGTGGATGTAAATTGATTCTATGTACGCAACACGCATTCGCCGCCCTAGCGTTTAAAAACGACTTCAATCGAGTTTCGCGTAAATTATGGGACAACCCTGAACAATGTGAAGAAAAAAGCACCATTCGCTAATGGATTTTGTTCTCAAAAATCAATTCGGGGGTACTTGACAAAACTGTATGCACCCAATCAGATGTCACTATTACTTAGGGTTGAGCTTTTGTGGGAGAATTGAAAAGGTTAAACCTTACGCAATTTTTGGTAAAAAGTTACTTTTCGTTAAGTAACACTTTCCTTGTTAGTTGTTTGTTTGTTTCTATGAGACCACATTGCGTCACTTATTGGTTTGTTTTCCCGTTTAAAGGATAAAAAGGCAAGGCTTCAAAAAACCGCTTAAAGTTTCTGCTTCATTATTATTTAAATCCGATACAATGGAAAGCTGTTCTACGTTGTTGTATTTACTAGAAAAACAAATCTGTTATTGCGATTTCATGTCTGCATGCATTAGAAAAGGCAATGTTCTGTTCATGACCTCAATCAAGCTAACAAACAAATAAAAAAACATTGATAGAAGAAACTCAAAACATAAGAAAAGAGTCAAAATCCAGACCAATGAAGCATCAACTACGAAAATGATAAGAAAAGGGAGGAAAAGTTATATATAGCAACTTGGCTCTTAAACAACTCATTACAATAGCAGTATTTCAATTCGGTTTGGATTAATTTATAAAATGGAATGAATAAATCCCCTCAAAAGGATTTTCATTAGTTCTTAATTTATAGCAGCCCCTCCACCGTTATTACCTTAGGGTGACAAAACTTAGATCTCTGGTAACAGGGTGAAGTGGCATTGTTTCACAACCCTAGCCAGCTAACTTTTTAATTTATTAACGAAGGGGTTGCCACTCGTAAAAATTACTTTTATTGTTTGTAACGACGTCTCGGCCTACGTGATAACAATGTATATTATAATTCACTTTGAGAACGGTGTTGTCAGATGCCAGTATTTCTTGAACTGCGACTACGAAGTTTTTGGTTTCTTCGAGGGGTTTTCTGGAGTGGTTGATTTTATTAAAGACACCGCGTGTGGCATATAGATATAATGTCAAGTATGTTTTGTTATTTAGTTTATGTCCCGCTAAAGGTTGAGACAACGGTCTATGAGGTGCAGAACCTGTTTGTTCCAATGAATCGAGTGATTTAGTGCACTGGGAATGCTTTTTAGTGACGTCTAAATGTGATAGTTAGACAATGATATGGTCATAAATTTAATTTAGGAGTATTCATAGATGTAGGTTTAAACCTGTTTAGGAATAATTGTTCGCAGCTTGTTATTAGTACAATTACATGTAATTAGGTTGAAAACTGATACTAAAAGATTTAAGTACATTTATGAAAGATTAAAATGAAGCAAGACTATTATAATATTAGATGATATATTTGAGCTAGAATGTATCGTTTTCTGCTAAAAGCAATAGAGCCTAAAGAATATTGATAGGATGGAGAACAGAAAATATTAATTTCAACCACTCCCTAGTCTCAATGAAAACAAAACAAACACTGAAAAAAAAACTAAATGAAATTCCGGTAGGTACCTCACAAACCCTTCACAAAATAACAATCTATAACTTTTCCGGCGTTGAATTGAAAACGGGAACTTTGGTAAACCGAATTTTACTCCGTATTCAAACGGGTCTAAGAGGGGAAGACATTATCGACACGGCGACACCACTCCACCAAGGCCCACTGTTGATTCTATCAAAAATCTACTTGAAATCATGTGCTCCTGGTAATGTATGGAGATATGATGGTGAAAAGTGCTGTAAGAATAGGAAAAAATGTTATGTGATTGAGACAGTGAAGTAATTTTTTGTTTTTTTTTGTGTTTTATTGTATTTGTTGTAAACTGTACATTCGTTGGACAAAGTTTCGCGTCTTATCAACTCTTCTTTCTAGATAATCTTCATTTATCTTGTACTAACTGTTACAGCAACATTATGTTAGGATTTTTTATTAGCTTTATTACCACTTTCTACTTTATTGTCAAATAGAAAAGTTCTTTCAAGTTCTATCTTTAGTCATTTTGATGATTATCTATCGTCCGTCATCCGTCTTTACTCTCTTCCTCCTTTGTCTTCACTTATGTCGGCCTATTTCCAATTATTCTTAATAATATTTTAACTTATTGTTCAATTATGGTATCCAAAGCCTTTGCTTCAACGGAACTGTGGGTCATCTGGTCCCAAAAGTAAAGGTCTATTCGGGAAAAGGTCAGGTTGATGTGAAATATATTTTTATGTAAATGTCGTGCCGATGTCGGCACAATGCCTCTGTGGATCTCTGTTTAGTGACGGCCCACAATAACCACAAGAAAACATATATTTAAATATAGGTATGTCAGTAATTTCTGTCCTGAATGAATTGTTTCTTAACCTAGAATAACAAAGTTTTAACATCTACTCTTAGTGTGGACATATTGTTCTTCGAAAAGTCATCTGTGACCAATGTGTCTTACCTTGACAAATTTTAAATCATGAAGAAAATAAGGAAACGGGAACTATGCCTTTTTAGCATTTTGATTTTTGGTAATTCAATGTATTCTTCTATCACCTCATGCTAATGCGACTATTTCGACTTCTAAGCAATTACCATGTAACGAATCAACTTCCTCAAAAATCCTATCACCGATGCCCTCGACAGTATTCTCGAGAGACGATCCATATTTCGCAACGAATCGGCCGTTCCAATTGTATGGAAAACCTTGCCGGATGTAAATAACATAGGCACAACTCCGTCCAATTTAAATTGATATTAATGGGGTAACACTGCGCTCTGAAGCAGAGGTCAAGTTATAATGGCCTATCCACGGTATTATTAAGTCCAATTTAAATTGACCTGGATATCAAGAAAACGTTAACTCAAGTGGGGGTCAAGATATCCTGGATGGAGTCCAGGGTACTTCGTGGTCGATATTTTATTCGTGCTTGTTAAATTTCATTGTGCCCGTGAGATTTTTACGTGCTATTTCTAAGGTTATGTTATTTTATTTATGTGTCGAGAATTTCTGTGGAAAGGGATATTTTAAATGCAGATTCTAGCTTATGTAACTCATAATGTACTAATATTGTGATTTTGTCCGTTTTTTTAAAGATAAAATACCATAATTTTAGTGCTTATATAAAAGTCCAAACTTTTAGGGTGCAATGAAGGTCACGTCATGTCAGTGCTGATACAAAATCCCAATCGAGGGAAAAATACAAGTCTTATAAGCTAGAATGAAGATGCCTCTGAAGTGTCTAATGTATAAAAAATTTCAATTGTAACAAAAATTGCTCTATTCAATTTGCTATAATAGTGACAACTGATCAGCCCTTGATTTCCGCTAAAAGCGGAAGCCCAACCAACCGAACAGAACGCACATAAATCACAACACAGCGATCAACAAAAGTGAAATTACTGTCCAACGTGTTGCGCATGCACACCTTGGATCTGCGCGCGCGACTATTGTTGCGCTAATTGTTGTAGATGTGTATTGTTTGGTGGTATGAAATGGTGCACCTGCTTTTTTGATTTGAGAATGCATGAATTTTGCGGAATCAAATAGACGAAAGATTTTTACCCTAGGTCTTAATTTTAAATGCATTTTTTGATGCACTTGAAAGGTGAATCATGCATTCATGCATGCCCCAAATAAGTAAAAGCATGCTAGATTTATGATGGGGCAAGCTGATCGGGAAAGCTTCTTTCCAAAGATGGACCCTGTACTTAACTAATGTTAGATGGATAGGTATTTTATGATCATAACTTATTTTAAATTCCTATATAAGTATAATCATATTTAAACGGAAATATGTAAATGTCTAAGTAAACTGAATTGCGTGTCTTGAGACCAATTGACATTGTAATAGGTGGTTCTATCTTTTAACCACTACGACTCCCTGCTAAGGTAGACAACCATGACGATGTTTTTACAATAGTTTGGTTTTCCACACAATTTGACACTGATTGTGAAACAAAACCAAACAGTTATACTTTCTTTCAAACACAAACGTCCCCCACAGCTATGTGTCGTAAAAATGCTTCAACAATAGGTTTAAGAAAATCAGTAAAAATACAATACAATACTAACAAATTGTGACCAAAATCAACCCGCTGTGACGCCCGCATCTGATGGGTAGGCCACAAAACTAAACATTGTAGGTTAGCGGAAGCCACCCTTTTGTACAACACAATACATTATTTTTGTATTACAAACGACACAAATCGCCGTATCCAGAAAATGTTCGCAAAACAATTGTTGAAGCACCCCGCGGATCTAGCCGTAATGACTAGGAAAGGTGTGGAAAAATTACCGCATTTGCTGTTGATGCTGATGCAGTTTGAAACGTACCCCCTTGCGATAAGAACGATAAAGCATTTTGACAGGTGCGTTGAAAAGTTTGTCAAAATTCAAAATTGTCAATGCAGTTTTGCAGACAGACAAAATGGAATATGAAATCTGTGCTTCGGAATATAGGGTTGAAAATTAAAAATCTACCAGTAAAATATATCAGGAATAATGTTTTGTGTATTTATTTTTATTTCTTCACTTGTAAAGGATCATTACCGACCATTGTTGGATAATTTCACGCGTTTGGGCGACACTGCGGGCGTTTGGAGCGAATTTAGCGGGAATTCCATTATAAGGGTTTGTATGAAGGTGAGTATTGTCCACTATTTTTGTTAACAGTGGCATTTGGTTACTGTGAAATTCACAAAGGTGAATGGAGTCATCATTGAAACCTGTATGAAAATAGAGCAGCTATTTTAATGTAAGAAAAGGGTCATTTAAGCTGTCAGTGAGTTGTTGTTTGTTGATCACGGTGAAATTGCTGGTCCAATTGAAATGAAGGTAAAATTATGAAGCTTTCTTCATGACGCAAGAATTTTGTCCACAATACATGATGAAACTGGATTAACTCATGAAATTATGACTAACAAATGCACGGCTAATGACAGAAGAAAACAAACATTTTAGAATTCAAGACATTGTTTTTGGAAATTGGTCATAAACAAAATCCGTTAAAAGATATTAAGAATTAAAACCACTTCTTAGAAATCATCAATACAATTCAGATTCAGTCGATAAAGCCGCTTAACATAAACCATCAAAATATCATCTAGGTACCCATATCTCATATAAAGTTGAAGCTGGTAAAACGCTAAGGCACACTCCATATTTATGACGACATGCCAAGACAGGAATTATGCGTGTGAATGCATATTTATGCGAATTTCGCGTGGGCGGCTCTGTTGGTACACAATACCTGTGAAACTTATAAGGATTAATGTTTGAATTAGTAAGTTATTGGCTGTATAACATTTTTGCGACATAAATTTTTCGTAGTGTAAATGTGTGAAATTATTTTTGTCATCGTAATTTTTCGTATTGTTGTCCAATGGTGCTATTGAGGCCTTCTAAACGTTAAGTTGGTGCTATTGATACTCCTAAAGGTAGAGTTTATTTATTTGCACTAAGGTTCAATAATATTCATTTTATTAATTTATCTAGGTATGCTTGGCGACACCTCACCTAACGTATCTTCTTTAAGCTATTGAAATGGTCGTTGTAGAGTTCGTTGTTGGATAATTAAAACAGAACCTTAACTCTAATTTACAGTCTTTCTAACCCTCTAATAATAAAACTAGTCCAATTTACTTAAGCTTGATAGTATTTATCCCAATCCCGAAAGACAGCATAAACCTTATCTTTATGACTCACAACAAGGAACCAATCGGATCGCTGTTATAAATTCTAAATTCAAACACCTCTCTGCCTCCCTGCGCGCTCGCATGTGTATGTGCGGCGACGGTGCGTCTGCGCAGTCGCGAAGGAATGCGGTCGCGGGAACGGGGAGGGATCGAGTCCCGGTTTGAGTAATGTCAACGATTTCATAAATGGTTTTTTGTTTCGATTCTGATGGTCTGATTCGGTTCGGGTTGGATGGCTTTATCTAATGCAGTTCGGAGGTTTTAAGGATTGAGTTTTGTTTTAAACAGGTGTTTTACTAGAATTCAACAAAATATGCTGTTATTAGAGGTTCTTAATAACTATTTCTGCTAAGAGTCTTGCGCAGGATTATTTATATTAGCATCCATTTTTTTAAATAAAAGACAGAATAAATGTTATATATATCATATATTTTCCTCATTCAATAGATATTTAAAGAGATTCAAATGACCTATGCAAGTAGATGCACTTACATTGATTCCCACATTCTGGTGAGAACCTACGAACTTTGAACATTTTCGAATACAACTACCTTTTTCCTATGGTAACTACCTTAAAAAAGTCAATTTTTCAACATTGGCTCTACTTTATAAACATATAACCATCGATCTTCCCAAATTAAATCATAATTTTAACGTAACCCGACTTTGGACACTTAAGAAATGATTATACTCTTTGAAAGTTTCTCATAAGTAAATTATCTGCTTTGTGAAGTCGGCTAGGTGACATACACAGCGTTTGAATATCCTATGTTACAACTTTAATCTCGGCTTGGACCACAAAATGTTTGTATAGCTTAACTAATAATGGTTAGGGTTCCGTGATGCGGTGGGACCTCGGAAACATGATGGGAAAATTGTGTTTATTTGTAACAGCAGTACAGTACCCTTTGTAGATGTAAGTACCACTTGGTCCATAAAAGATTATACCGTAAGGCTCAACACTATCATCTTTATCGGTTTCCTGTTTATGCGGTGTCTAGATGTTAGGAAAGACTATAATGAATATTGGAATATTGACATCTCTTACTGCCACTTTGATTTAACTCATGCTCCACCGATCTGAAAATGGAAAACTGCAACAGGATTGAAAGGTAATCCAATTTGTATCCTCCACATCGAGAACCCTTTGAACACACTGTTCACACTTGACCGCTTTTATTACAATAAGAACTTTACGCTTACTCCTCCACGAACAGAATAGGCTATGATCACCAGCCCACTCGTACCAAAGCCTCGAATAATAACATTATCATGAGAACCACCACTTTTTCCTTTTTACCCGACCTCAGTATCAAAAATCCAATCAAAAATCAACCTTATGATGATGACGATAAAGTTAGGAGGGGTAAAATTGAAGAGAAAAATAAACTTGGTGTATTAGAGTACATTTTTAAGCGTCTTTGTCGTTTGATCACTGCCCGAAGTGCCACAATACTTACTATAGACGCATTCAACCTTTTTGGTAACAGTTCACCTTATAAAACCTCACAGTGCAGTGAAAAGAAATAAAAGAAAAATCCCGTATCAGAAATATTAGAGTTCAAAACTTATTTACCCACAATAAGCGTGTTTATTATGGCGTGATTTAAAAAGAATAGGGATTTTATCCGGTTTTTATGCAGTTGGGAATCTGTTTTTGAGAGCCCTGTGTTAGGCTTTTAGTCATTTGAAATTCTTTCTTGAAATTATATTACTCTCATTATTTTCAATAAAATCTTCGTGATGTCTTCTTTATAAAATTTCTCACGTTGAAATCTCCATTGGCTCATAGTTCTTATCAAGTACATAAGGAAAATAAAGCCTCAATTTGTTATATCTTGAGAATCTCTTTAAATCTGTTAGAAGAACCGACCAAAAACTAAAGCCATCGCGCTTAAAATCATAATGACAAATAACCCTCATATTTAAAAAGATAATGTAGATTTACTAAAAGAAACACGATTAGACCCTTTTACATCTAACCGAGATATTCGTATAAAGGGAATCGATAAAACAGATTTCTGTACGAAACAATATGACACTAAACCGAGTCAATGTATCGATTTACAATTGTTTTGGAAATAAAATCGATTGTCATTGGATAGTATCGGTTCATCTCACGACTGTCATAATCTTAGTGTTGCGATCGACGCAAAATATTTATGAAAATAATATTATTATAAAGGTTGGGCAGGACAGTGATGCTGCGGGAACACTTTTGGTCTTGTTAAAGTGGAGTTCCACCATTGGGATTTAAAGTAATAATATTATGATCTAACAAATAGCAGTATGTTCAATTTACATAAATGAAAAGTTTACTTTGAATAGCGAGCTAATTTGTAGCATATAACTCATTAACAATCGTTAGTTCTAATTCTAGCTGTAAATATTGGTTATTAAAATTCACAATCACAGGACGTGAATTTTCAAAACCACAGGAATAAACGATTCCAATAAGTACATACTTACAGATGCACATGACTTTGTACCGACTTTGTTAAGAATGATAAAATTACTAATATAACAAAGTGCAGCATCAGAACCACACCTGACCGTGTCCGTGATAGCGTTGATAAGGCGAGCGCTTAAGATTCACTTATTGTTCGATCAGCTTTTAAGATGCGGCTGATAACACGCCTGATGTTGACAAAAGACGCGGCCGACACCCGCTTTGTCATAATTCAGGGTTCCGTGTCAAAACGTACAAGTTTTCTGATCATTTTGACTTAGATGCTGATGAAGATGGATTTTGATAGAAGTCAAAATAGGACTAAAAGCAGCATCACCAGGTAATTATAGAATTTTTGTATTTTAGAGTACGAACGAATATCCTTTTCATTCTAAGATATTCGCATGGGCGTTCTCTCTATCTGGCGTTCAATGTGAGAATTCATACCGACTATCTAATTTCTTTGAGAAATGAGATGCCTGTTAGTTTGTTAGCCGGAACACGACGATATTCCAATTTCTTTGTTGATTCATTGTTATTTTCAATTAAATAGATGTGGCGACATTTTAATTCTATCTTTGTAATATAATTCACAGAAAATATTCACAGGAAATTCACAGATCTGATGAATTAATTGAATTTCTAAGAAAAAATACACATAATTTTACGTTCTTCTTTACAATTTCTTTTTATGATTTGATCGTTGTGAATGTCCGTGAAATAATTAAAATTTTCAAAAAGTTTTGACATTTTTTGTGAAGGCCAAATAATAAGGCATTATTCCATATCGAAGCAATACTCAGCAGGTTAATTTAAATTCGAATTACGTTAAACATACTTACCTAGGTACTCCATTCAAATGATTACAATGGCAATGGTACCTAGATACTCCATTCAAATGATTGCAATGATATGAAGGTACTTCATTCAAATGATTGCAATGGTACCAAGGTACTCCATTCAAATGATTGCAATGGTACCAAGGTACTCCATTCAAATGATTGCAATGGTACCAAGGTACTCCATTCAAATGATTGCAATGGTACCAAGGTACTCCATTCAAATGATTGCAATGGTACCAAGGTACAAATGATTGCAATGGTAAGATAAAATTATCAGAATCTGACCTAGAATAGATCCTTGAAGCAAGTACTTAGTGTACATTGCACCACCAATTTGGATAATGGGTAGTGCGTTGATGAATAAAAATAAATTCATGAGTTGACTGAATATGATTTCTAAAAAGATCTTTATCTAAATGCAAAATGATTAAAGACTTTAGAACTACAAAGATAGGTACTGAACCCCTTCAAAGACCACGTCACACACAAAATCTTTGTCTTACCGCCGCCATTATCTCACAACGACCTAATAACTCACCGGTCACCGTATGATCGTCTGATTTATACGTGTTTGTCTTTGTTATTCTACCTGTTTCTGATTCGTTACGCTTTTTGTCCTCGAGAAGAACTACATTTAGGGATTGTGACATGAGTGTGGGACACTCGCAGTTTACTGCGCTGTTCTTGCTAGCGGGAAATAATCAAAGATGTATAACATCCAGTCTCATTTTATGGATGACTCGTTACTATGTAGGTATAGTCAACCGCACATCAGTGATTACACTTGCATTACGAGACTCGCCCTTACTACTAAGGCACTAGTAATATCTTATTGTTACCACTGATCTGCAGTTAATTGTACTATTCTTCTCAACTGTTTGTGCTTGAAGTAGGTTGGGTATATAGCAATGGTGCAACGTTTGGAGATCAAATTCACGACCTCTCGCTTTTCAGCTCTCGTTGTAACCGTTGTTGCTATGGCTGCTTCAGCTTAGAAACCTATTGCAACTAATATTACTAAAATTACGACACATTTGAAATAAACATATAAAATTGACAAATTTTTCACCATATTAAATGGTGGCACACTTTACTTGCTGGAACTAACAAAGACTATAAATGAGCTAAACCGAAAGCACTTTGCAAGGATTTAACATAATAAAATTTAACACCATTCACCCTACAGAGGAATATTCGTTTCTGTCAAATAATATATCATATTGACTGTTTCGGCATCTAAAAGACACAATTATGTCAGAATTGGTCCAAAAACATCTTTGTCTCCTTCCATCATTTGTCTGCGACAGCTAATAATTCATCACACACTGTATGACCGATTGTGTCAGCTGATTTATACGTGTGTGTCTGTTCTTATACCTGTGTTTTGTCTGTCATTTGTTTAGTATCGTCACGGTGCGTTCGTAAAGTGGCGTAAGCAATATGTTATTCAGGTATTTTTGTGTCCCTTCAAAACGTGGCAGCGAATATTTTTGTTCATAGAGCAGTTTTTGTTCAGACTACTCATTACTTTATCACCTCTTCTTCATCAATATTGAGTACCTAGTTATATCTTACTTCTGTCTCGGCAGTATGTGACTTTGAAAAGTTTTTTTGCATAAATCCTTACACTGGCTAACAACTGACCAAGTGCACGGTATTTTTTTTCCTCCATGGAAAAAAATATAAAAGCTTCTTGTTTTACGCGGATCGCCTGCTTATTACTATAAATCTTGTAAATGTCTAACAAACTATCTACTGTGGTCTCTACCTTAATTAAAAATAATTTGATCATAATACTACGTTATTTCTATCCCAGGAAGATGATTCGCCGACATTCCTTTCAAATTCTGTATGAACCATGGCTAATAACCAAATTATTATAATTCAAGCGGCTCAACCAAAATCCATAAATCGTTTACTAGCCTCCTTTAAAATGACAACCCTTTTCATTCGGATTTTTTATTTTAACGCCAAAATAAACCGCATTGTGCCCCTGAGTCGTAATGATTGAGATTATAATAAACTAGCTTTCTAACCCGGATTCACTCCGGCTTTTTCGGGTTGTAGGTTGGACCGCAATCCATCTTAGAAATATTTTAGGTTGAGAACTCGATACTAATAATATGAGCATCTTTTAGACGAATCAGATTAAATGTCGAAAGTCATCCTTTTTGGTCAAGATCAAGATGGATGGTATTTGAATGTATGTTTTTAAAATACAAATGTTGGTTGGAGTTTAGTTGTGTAGGTGTATTTCCTGCAAGCTATGAAAACATAAACAAACTTATTAACTGTCCCGTCAGTCCCATTTTTATATTAGTATTGGATATTCAAAGAACAGCGAATGTTATGCGTCGTAAAATTTATGAGACGTCCGTATCAATTTTTATGACAAGAGATTTTACGCGGCCTTATTACAGAATGTTGTCGTGTGCGAATTAATTAATTTGCGTTCAATGCAGGTAAGCTGTTTATGTCGATCAGAAGAAATGTTTGTTTGTTACTTACTCTTGAATTATACTAACTTGGTTGTTATTTGGTTTCACCTACATATTTAACGCAACATTTTTCCAACAGAATTGCCTTGTCTCCATCAGAAATAATCCCAGAAATCTTTTGGGAAGATAGTACGGGTAATACCAGATGCTTCTAATAAAAATCACTTCAAAAGAAACAATTTCTTAATCAAATCAACTTCATTACCAAAACGAAATCCCAACCACATCTACATTCCAAAGATATTCTACATTTTTATCGATTCGCTACACTCGTCATCGAGAGTCGTTAACAGAATAGGCCTTTTGACGCGAGCCATTGATACCGACTCTACAACAGGAGGTGTTATGCCAAGAATGTCCGTTCGACTTCTTGTAACAATTCATTTTAATTTAAAAACTTTATAGGCAACGCTCAATATGCGGTTTCTGTTAAAGTATATGTAAAATTTTAGATCAATAATGTAGGTGTATATATAAAATGTTAGATGCTTTTTATGGTTGTAATTTTTTTATGATTTCAGTTTTATTGTAAGTTTATTTATATTATAGCAGTTTAATGGCTTTGTCGTTTCTTTAAAATGGGTTTGCTAGACCTCCCCGTATCATGGCGTGGGTGTGTTATGTCGTACCGACAAAAAGGCCATATTTTTAGATTTTAAGACTCATTTTCATTATCAATGAACGGTAAACGACTACTCGGCAAACATAAGTGTTACAAACGTCACGAATGGAGAAGGGTTACTGCTTACCAGAGTCGAATTCCTAGTTATAATATGATCAGGCCAGGCACACTCCGCATTTTAGTTATGAATCTACAAGTACGCGATGGGCTCGACTTGTCGGGCCAATTCAGTGAGCGTAACGTAATTAGAAGATAATAAGAGTTACGCGACAGAAAGAGAGGCAATTTCTAGGTATGCTCGAAGCGGACCACACCGTCGACGACGACGACGATGCTCCGGAGGTGACCGAGGTAGAAATGAGAGTGGCGGTACGAAGGCTGCATGCCAAGAATACCGCCCCAGGACCCGACGGCCTGCCTGGGAAGGCGTGGGTCCTGGCCATGGAGGCTCTCGGGCCTCGACTGAGGGGCCCCTCTCCTAAGCGCATGCATGGAGAGGGGCCAGTTCCCCCTTCAGTGGAAGACGGGGAAACTGGTCCTCATTAAGAAGCCGGGGCGCCCTGCGGACTCTCCGTCCGCCTATCGGCCCATCGTGCTGCTCGACGAGGTGGGCAAGCTCTTTGAAAGAGTAATTGCAAACCGCCTCGTCGGGCGGCTGGTGCGGGTGGGGCCGGACTTGGCGGAGAGCCAGTTTGGTTTCCGCAGAGGGCGCTCTACGGTGGACGCCATCATGCGCGTACGGGCCCTCACGATGGGGGATGCTGTGGCCCGGGGTGGGGTCGTCTTGGCGGTGTCTCTAGACATCGCCAATGCCTTCAACACCCTGCCCTGGAGTTGCATAAGGGAGGCACTCCGGTACCACCGGATGCCGACCTACCTCTGTCGTGTGGTCGAGGCCTATCTGACGGACAGGGCCGTCATCTACCCCGGTCACCAGGAAGTGTGGAACCGGCGAGAGATGTCGTGCGGTGTCCCACAGGGATCGGTCCTGGGGCCGCATCTGTGGGACATCGGTTACGACTGGGTGCTGCGCGCCGACCTCCCCAGTGGCGTCAGTGTAGTTTGCTACGCTGACGACACGCTGGTCCTGGCACAGGGGAGGTCGCACCAGGCGGCGGCCGAACTAGCGACACGAGGGGTTGCGACAATCGTCGATAGAATCCGGCAGCTGGGACTCGAGGTGGCCTTGCACAAGTCCGAGGTCATGTGTTTTCATGGCCCTCGGAACGCGCCACCGTCGGGTTCCCAAATTACGGTAGGAGGGGTTCACATCGGCGTCGAGTCGACGATGAAGTACCTAGGACTCGTCCTCGACAGCCGGTGGAACTTCGTTGAGCATTTCCGACGTTTGGCTTCCAGGCTGGACCGGGCTGGAGCTGCCTTGGGGCGTCTCCTGCCCAATCTGGGGGGACCAAACGCCTCCTGCCGGAGGCTCTACGCGGGGGTCGTGCGGTCCATGGCCCTTTACGGGGCACCGGTGTGGGCGCGTTCCCTTAGGCTGCGGCCAGCCCGCCGGTTGAACGCGTCCCAAAGGGTCATGGCCATTCGGCTGGCCCGGGGATACCGCACGGTCTCCCGTGAGGCGGCGAGCCTCCTTGCCGGATTACCGCCATGGGATCTGGAGGCGAAAGTCCTCGCGCACATATGGGAGTGGCGCGAGGAGATGAAGTGCCGGGGCATAACTCCGCTGCCGCAAGAAATCGCGGCACAGCGGACAGAGCTCCGGCAGGATCTCATGGCGGCGTGGAGAGTGCGATTGTCGCAACCCAGTGCTGGGCACGCCACAATTGCGGCGATAAGTCCCCTCTTTAAGGAGTGGCTAGAGAGGCGCCACGGCGTCCTCACCTTCCGCCTGACACAGGTCCTCACCGGACACGGTTGCTTCGGGAGGTTCCTGTTTCGTATAAGGCGGGAGGAAAAGCCCGGGTGTCACCACTGTGTGGATCGCCCGGAGGACACGGTGGAGCATACGGTGGAGGTCTGCCCCGCTTGGGCGGAGCCCCGCCGTGTCCTCTTGGAGGCGATTGGCGGCGGTGACCTCTCGCGTCCGGCTCTGGTTCAGGCCATGGTACGGAGCGAGAGGGCATGGGAAGCAGTCACCTCCTTCTGCGAAGCAGTAATGCTCGCGAAGGAGGAGGCAGAACGCGTGAGGGAGAGGCAAAGTTTGCGCCCTCACGCCCCTAACCGCCGCCGCCGCTGGAGACGCCCTGGGTGTCGGGAATCCCAGGCGGATTCCCGGCCACCATAGGCGCGGGCTTGCGGACGGCGAGCAATGGGTAGCTCGCCGTCCGATCAGGAACAGGCCCGGATTGATGGCGCGTCGTGTTCCACGCGCGCCTCAAAGAGATGCCAGCACAATTGGCGGGGTCTAGGCGCTAGGACCGATGCCTGCCAGGGTTGCGAGTTAGTCCGAAAGGGATACCGGGACCTTGGCAACAGGCAACTGAAGGAACACGGGTGGGTTTTAGTCAGTAAAAGTCTGACACGCCCTTCCGCTCCACCCAGAGCGGGAGAAGTCATTGGATGATTTCCCACCCTCAAAAAAAAAAAAAAAAAAAAAGGTAAATAGCGCTATGCGACCTGAATATGCACTTTATTGTGCCAGAGCAAGAGTTGCTATTTATTTAAATGATTTTGCAGAGTGAATCTTCTGTAATTATTATGTATTCTGTGGTATGATTCAGGTATAAACTGCTATTACATTATTCCTGAAAAATAATAGAGCTATCATATTTGATACCTAATTAACATAGCTTGGTAGTTAATTATACTTATGTATTATCCCTTCGACTGACAGCTGTCAAAATAGTCTAGAAAATCAATATATACCAGATTTACTTAGTTATTAATGCTTTAATACTTTAGTATTTCTATCACTACAATACCACATTCAAAACGTTCAATTGTATTGACAAAATCGATAAACTATTATGATACAATTCAGAAACTCGGCTCCAATGGTCGGTCTGTTGGGAGGATGGGGGATGGGGGCGACAAGACTTACTAGTCTTGTGTATCAGGATAGTGGTTAGGTACCCCTAACCACTATCCTGATACCACCCTGTACAGTATCATCTCCCTGTGTTGACTTATTTTGTGTTGGTCTAATTTAGGTGGCCTAGATCTATCTATTGAAATTATTTTGAGAACTTAATTAACTTTCGAAACTACAGATTTTACTTATAATTAATAGTCATACTTTTAAGACTACTTCTAGTTATGGATTTAAAAAAATATATTGCCTTGTATTGATTGATATAAAATAATAAAAACAAACTCGTTTATGTAATCTAGTTATAAATAGTGTAATCTAGTTATATATAACAAAACCTTAGAGAAGTTAAGAATCGATTGAAATTTGTTGACAATTTTTTTTTTTTTTGTCATCAACTATATTCAGTTTACGTATAATGCATAAAATCCAAAAACTATTGATTGAGCGAAGACACTTACTCCTGTGTTACCCGGCGCAGGAGTCCGGGCTTCACTTTGATTGTACAGGGCAGCCAACTTTTTTTTTAAATTATTGTTATTAACTTTACGACATTCGGCTGTCATACGAGGATCTTTGACAGTCGGCAGAAGCCCGAAAGTCTGACAACCAGTCTTTCCAAGGGGTATCGTATTACCCAGTTACTGGGTTGTGGAGGTATGATAGGCAGTCGCTCCATGTAAAATACTGGTATTCAGCTGCATCCGGTTAGACTGGAAGCCGACTCCAACATTGTTGGGAAAGGCTAGGCAGATTGATTGATTGATTGTTATTAACTTTACGGCGCATGCACCTCGAACCACCACCTTCCAATATGAACCTGTGAATCTGAGGTTTATCCTGCTCAACTAATAGGTAAGATAGCCCCCTGATAAAAATACATACATAATTATACATAGGACACTGCTTAGATTGCATTCTTATTCGTATAACACCCACGAAATGAAAAGTTCTCTTTTTTTCTTAAATCTTCAACGCTTTTGTACCGACCTACTCAGAATTTTCTTTACAGAGCATTTAAGAACTTAGAAACCTATTGAAATTGCTTTAAGCGTAGGCGTTTTTCTATCGCCTACGCCTAGACCAAAGTCATACTAGGACAGTGCAACAAAAGCTTTAATAATAATTTTAAACATCATTCTTGCCAATGTCGGAATGTCTGTAGTTCTGTATTCTTCAGTCCTATTCTTATAAAATTCTATCAAAACTTCATGGTCCCACAAATATCAAATGTGTATTCACTTTTTTTTGAATTGTCACTGTCATAGTTCGAGTTTTGAATTGATGTGTTGAGAATCTCCTAGCAACTCTACGAAAATTCGAAACAAAACAATGTCTTCCGTCAAAAACAGGCATCTGTTTTAAAACTATTGTTTCTTGATGTTTTATTTAACAGATTACATCTTATAACAAATTGGGGATATAAACAACAAGGGGCTAGAAAGACTTGAAGGTGTTTCAACAACCATATAACCTAATTGGTCGATATAACTCGTAAACAGGCAGGCGATCATCGCTTTCAAAACCTTAATTAAAAACTGTTTACTGCTACTATAAATATGTCCGAATGGTATAAAGGTTCTGTGAAACTTGGCGTTAGAATGGCCATTTTAAAATAATTATTATAACCAGTGTTGGAGCGACTCGGAAATGGGTGAATAAGAAATTATTCTGTTAGTTGGGAAATGTAAGATATAATATATTACTAAATTATTCCTAGCTTCAAGTCCTTCAAACTATTATAGTTTTATAGTCAGCACCCTAATTGCGTAATACACAATCAATCAGAATTGAAAGCGGTTTGAAACAAATGTCTAAAAATCCATTGCTTCAAAAGGTCGAAAAAAAATGTGCTCAACACCGTAAATAACGCAATGAATTTTGTTGAACTGTCAAAATAAGTTACGCAATTAGCAGGTTAGTGAGTTAATTTACAGATTATCGTATTGATGGTTTTGGTCCTCCATTTTGAATCCAACATTTTCGCCTAAAAACCTAGGGTAGAATAGTTCAACAAATAGAATAAATAACGCAAATATGAGTAACTAGCTGCGTCCCGCGTCGCGATCTCTTGGGAATATTGGGATACCCTATGTCCTAACCTAGGTTATGGTCTACCTATGTGTTAAATCCGTTCAGCCGTTTTAGCATAACAAACAAACAAACTCACTTTCGCATTTATAATATTAGTTTTATTTATAGTATATTTAGGATAGAAATATTGAACAAAATGTTCTATTAAAATGAATTTTAAAAACTTTTAGCATATCTGTACAAACGTCAACTCTACCCATTTCCCTGATCTGCTTGGGACCGCCGGTAGCCGTCATTAGTACGGCCGCGAACTTACGACACCAATTTAATTGGTGCCTATATATCATTCAGTCAGTCCGTCCGTCCGTCTGTACCGTTTTATTGTTCGGCACAGTAGCCACTATAAACATGTGAAATGATTGTTATTCATGCATGTCGTAAATGGGTTGTTCAAGTTTTTGGTAGATGTAACTGGTGGTTAAAAGGGGATTTTACGAAAAAGGTGCGTTCGTTTTGGTTATATATTTGAATTTTGGGAAATTGTGGGCGTAGGTGTGGATACCTTTATTATTCAAATAGGTACAGAACTTACACTAAATAAAAAAACAAGAAATAGCGCTGTCAAAAGTGATGTGAGGCCGGTTTCGTAAACATGTGTGCACTTAGTGAGGTGTAGTTTGGTTGCAAATGTGTGGGTTTGAACGTAAGCACAGAGCGAGGTGTAGTTTTGCATGTTTCACTGTATTGTTCGCAGCGCTTTTTTATTTGGTCTGTGGTAAAGAGTCTCAGTTGGAAATATAGTCTTGAGTCGCTGTGGTTGCTCTAACCACAACAGTTGTCGTTGTGGTCATTGTGGTTGTTGTGTGGTTGCGCGGTTGCTGCAATGCAGTCCGTATGATGGCAGCCTCACACGGTTACCCTAGTAACGATATTATCATTCATCTTCTCACATAAAGCAATCAACTAAACCCCACCTCATTTCCACTCAATTCCTTATCTTCAAAACAAAAGTGTCACAATTACATCATTGTTACATACAATACTTAAATACTTCATTATAAAGCCGGGCACACATGCGATAATACAACGCGTGCATCGCTTGACACAATGTCTTATTAACAGATACCATCGCTTTCGATTAACATTCCAAGATGGCTTCCGGATGTGTCAGAGTGACGTAAATGTCAAAATGCCATTTTTGTGCCAGCTCAGGAGCGTGAGAGCGGGTTGGTGGTCCGACAGATCGGTGCGTGATAATAAGGCTTTATTTTTATACTGAACAGTAATTATGAAATTACGAATTATTTTTGTTGTGAAGTGTCAAAAAGCCTGATTTCCCTTTGACGATTCCTATACCTACAAAAATATTCATGTACTTACAATATTTTTCAATCTCTCTTTTATCTATCTATCTTTTATCAAAATCAAAATATTTTATTTCACTTAAACCTACATGGGCACTTATGAAACGTCAGAAGCTAGGTGCACGGTTCCAATTGGTCGTTTCCATGAGATACCTACTTTGTAAAATACTGATTTAGCCGACGGCATTAATTTTCTTGACTAATGCAGACTATGTTAAGATGACCAACGATATCACATCAGGAATTTTGATGCGATTATGTGAGAATAACTATCTATTTGCGGTTTTCGGATTATGACCACATAAAGTAGATCCTTGTCAGTTTATGTTTCCGTTCTTATAAACAGGCCCACCAAATTAAATTGCCGAAATTATGAATAATAAACTCAATAAATTAAAAGGTGACAGAACATTGGTCAGAAGTCAGAACAAGTATTCTAAAAATGTCGCCTCGAATCCATTCCGTGATTAATCAACACAAAGCCGTGCAAATTAAATTAGGTTTAGATACAAACTTGATTAAACAGCTGGAAAAATATTTATCGCTCTTAATTTAACGATAATAAGGTTTACTTTCGTTTTTGCTAAAATTAAATCATCTAAAAGCTTAGGTGTGAACTTTTTTTCAGCTCTTAAGTAAAACAGATTTATGTCACGCAAAGGTGTAGCCCCGTGTAGCTTAGTTATATTGTTGATTATGAATACAGAGAATTTTTGATTGCGTTGTCATGTTTGTTCGTTTGTCATCAAAAATAAGAAATACCTGAAGAGGAAAATAAAATTTCAATAAATACAGAAATAAATGCTAATCTGTAAGCTTAATACAAGTTTTGATGTGACATAAGGAATGTATCAAAGTCTTACTCACGTATTGCGTATTTCAGGAGCCAAATTAACGGTAAAATGTCGACGAAAAATAGTTCAAAAACATACCATATTTGAGAATAGGAATTACAGGTTTTAGAACTTTGTTTATACATATAGATATATTTTGATCTTCCAAAAACTTAACTCCTTTATCAAGTTACATCTCCCAAAAGCCTCTCCGGCCACCTGGTCCAAGCTACCGTGTTCAGTAATGACGTCACGAGACCAGTGGGTTGTATCAAGAGCAACCCGCTAATATGTCCCTGTCCTCCGCCACGAATGATGGCAAACCGTATCATTATGGAGCCATGCGTAAAAATATGGATTTTTTGTGTTATTGGTAAAGGAGGTTGTACATTAGTGGAGGTAGCGTTGTGGTGCGAATTTGTGACTTTATTCGGGGTGTAAATACACCAAGGTGTGCTTGATATTGAAGTCTTTAGTTTCGTTCCATTTTCCTATTGTAAGTTGAAGGTTATGTGCATGTGTCTGTGGTATGAGTCAGGGAGAGAAATACGGAATTCCATAGAAAAATATACTTTTACAAAATATTGTTATATGAATTGGGCAAGTACCTACAACCTTTTTGAAGTAGGTATATAGCTGCCATAAAAATGATGGCGCCATTAGTGAGAAGATAACAAAACAGAATTGGTTTTAATTACGAGGATTGTGTTAGAAGGAAACCCCTAATTATATTTTATTACGAAACACCGAAAGGAACAGACGCTGTAAATCACAGAACCTTTCTCATAAAGCAATATGTCATAAACGTCATAATAGCTCCCAAAACACAACATTGTTTCAACATTTAAATCTATTTCGAAAAACACACAACACATTTTTTTCTATCCACCATTTCGCACTGGTCTGCGGCCTCCTTTACGTCCGAACTTATTTTATTTGTCCCATAATGGCCGACCTAAGGCGAGGAGCGCACGCACAGCGGGGTGGCTCGAAACCACTACAACCGCATAAATTCTACATTTGTCACGGCATTAACACTCGAAAAAGGGTTTTTTAACGTGTCACCCCCGTATCCGGTAATCTTAAACTGATATTATGAATATTTTTGCTTTTTAAAATATGCTTTTGTTGTTCGCCGTGGAAAATGGTGATTGTAAAAGGTACGTTGAGGTAGCTGATCATTTTTGAGGCTTTTTATTTATTTTTTAATATGTTGCTTTTAGTGTATTATTATTATGTTTAATCGTCTAAAGGGAAAAGTTACATGAATTAAAAAAGACTGTTTTGTGAATTAGATTTTTGTTTTTTTTTCATTCCTTTGCAGCATAAGCTACAATTAAAAAGCTTCAGCCAAACATGAATGATAGATAGCCAAAGAAAATAACTAAAATAAATCAAACACCAAAAACATATGAAACAGCAACATTTAATAAATGCTCTCAATACAGATCGTGATTTATTGAAATCGGGTAAACACGACCATTAGCGACCATCTGTATAATAAAAATAATCGAATTTACACGCCAGCAAACTGATATAAAGCTTAGTACAAGCAATATTGTCTATCGAACAATAGTATGAATGAACGCGTTAAAAATCGCGGAAAAAACTGTCGAATCGAGTAAAGAGCGATTGTTGTGCAAACTTATTCGATACGGTTAAATGGGGCGTTGTTAAACGCGACGTCATTTACCCGCGCATGTGAACCATGCTTAATGATTTAGAAGTAATATTTTTTCATTCGTAGCATTCGAATTTGAACTTTATATTTAGGACATAAGATAGAAGATCAGTTGAGATATTTTTTGTAGAAATCTGAAATTATTATAAAAATTTGATCATACTATTGTATAAGTAAAAAAAAAACAAGTACCTATCTACTTTTTTCTTATATATCGGCGCTATTGATTGCTAAATTACTACGGATGGTTGGAGTCGGTTTCTTTGCGCAAATCCACTCATGCGCATACAAGTAGGGTATTTTGGAGGTATGAATCATAATAGTTTCAGGATATGATATGATATTTCCGTTTCATAAGTGGCGGTGCCTTTAGAACTATAATTATTTATTTCCTCTTTTGAAATATTAAATAAAACCTATTATAATATTAGAAAAAGTATTTTTGTATGAAATAATCTCTTGAATTGCCAGGATGCCATAGGACAGGATAATCCTATTCTTTCCATTATAGATATTTATAGGCTTAAAGACCGAAAACGGCTCCTTTTAAGTTCCAAGTTAAAACAGAAACCAGCCCCCGTTAATAATTATCCGAAAAATTAATCAATAGAATACAAAGTATTCAGGTACCTATCTAAATCTAAATATCTTTACAACACGCCACAAAAAGCGGCAAACACTTTTAATTACCAAGAGATAGCGAACAAAAGAAAAACGACAAGAATAATCCATCTATTAAGTTCTATAACACCCATTTTATTGAGATACGATCGAACTACTAAAGATAGGACATACATACGCAATCAAAAGGAATGCGCCGCTCACACATAGGAAAAAACATATGTATCTAATAAAAACAAAATAACATTAAGTAGACAGAGAAGAGAAAAAACCTTCATTGAGCAAGCGACGTGGACATCACTAGCTTACAATCAAACTATTGACAAACAAAATCCAACTCTATCATAAGAAGAAGTAAGTCCAACATTCTATAATGAGATTCAAAGCGGCAACTGCCTCGTACACCTGTTAAAAACCTTTAAATCCTTTACATATTTTTGTAACGCATTCTTTCGAGCGCATTCTTTGTGTTTATTTTAAAAATGATTCTAAAAGAGGGTAGGATGATAATTAACGTATGATATTTGATTAAAATGACACAGCAGTTTGGCGGTGTTACAATAGACTATTCTGAGCTTCCGTAACAGACGACAAAGAGCTTGATCATTTCTTTCTTACTGAATTTCTTGCTTTCAATGATATTATTATCATTATCTGTTTATTTGTAAGGGAATAATACGAATCGTAATGAATCTCCTCATTTAACTATTAAATTAAGACTTTCCTTTAAAGAGTATGACTTAACAATTATTTTGTTTATGTTATAAATACCCGATATTGACGAAGATGAGTTTCAAATAACAGCAGAAGCAGTAAAGACAACACGAGCTAAATCAGATGACGATGATATTGTGCAGGAGAATAATAAGATAAATGATGAATTAGACGACATTGTTCTAATTGCTAATAGACAGCAAAAAGTTAACTTATATAAAGAAAAAAGCTAAAAACTATCAATCATTGGAATAGATTTAGTTTATCGATACATGAAGCGCCAATGGAGAATACATAATCAACAACTCAAACTTAATGATAATGAACAGACACTTAAATAGTTTTACAAAAATATATGAATTAGTCCAGTATTTTGCTCAATCTATACACAAATACTAACCAAGAAAAGAGCCCATACAAAACTCAGCAAGGATTGAAACTTCAATACTCCTAAATGTATCGGAGCGTGTGGCGACGATCAGTCTGGTCCGTTCCTAAACTCGTTTGTGCTACAATACGTTTATGTAACTGGTAACACTCGTGGGCTATTGATGTCCTTTTTTGTTACCCAAGAAGCTCGGAGACAAACGTCTAGTGAGCGATTGTTAGAGATTGTAAGTGTATTGTTAGTAGGATTGTAATTAAGTTGGGAAGGTGATTGTGAAATGATAGTGATTGAAATACTTAGTTCAGTTTTGTTTAAAAAGCCTTCAATTAATATTCACCTACTACACTGGTTGAGTTTGGACGAAGCTTTTACTGCAATTTTGTATCTTCGTTAATCCATACTATAATAATAATATTATATAAATTCGTAAGTAACTCTGTCTTTCTGTCTGTCTGTACGTTACTTTTTCACGCCTAAATCACTGAACGGATTTCATCAATTTGGCAAGGAGATAAATGGCATCCTGGGGAAGGACATATCACGCGGGCGAAGCCGCGGACGGAAGCAAGTTAGATCAAATACTATCTCTATCTATTACCACAACTGGTATCAAGCCTATGTTTTTTTACAGTCAAAGATTCACCTTTAATGAAAAACTATGCCCCATAACAAATAGATGAATACTAATGCAATATTTATGTGTACTTGGCAATGATGATTTCGAAACCCAAACAGACACAAAGAGATTACTTAAACGATTCTATACAATAAAAGTTTTCACCACACAATTATTTACTCCCACTAATGAATCTATTACGTCATACATAGAATAAAACCAATCTTCCAAACATACTTACAAAAATAACAGAGTCACCATTTTAAAAAGACGAAAAACATTATTCAAATTAAAATACTGAACAGTAGGTACAACCGAAGTAATTACTGACGGTGAATACGAACAACCAATTTTTAGGTCGACAATTTATCTGACATACTAAACGTCAAATTTAAATAACGTATCTTTCATCACAATAACAGCAACCCTTTCGAATTCATCTTTTGTCACCTTTGTTACATCATCATAAGGTTCAGAATCTTCTTCGCCAGCGGTATTGGTATCTTTGTCAGCTACTTTACAAGTAAAGACTTTTTCTTCCCGAGCCCATTAAACAGTAATGAGTGGACTATGAAGTGGTACTTTGCGTACCACGTGCCACTCACAATGTACCAAAGAAACCAACTACCGTTCGTTTTAATACAATAGTTAAAAATAATTGTACAATTAACGTCTTGGATTGTAAACGAGTGGTTAATGCCTCTTGAGACAGTCCCGTGTATATAATTTGAAGTCAAAACCTTTTTTCTTTTTGAAATATTAATTTTAGTTTCAATTATAATAACTCTTTTAAAGTCAAGATGTAATTGTAAAGGCGTTTCTATTGAAGCTTTTGTGTCGCTTTTTATTATTTGTATCGCCAAGTTCATCTAAAGTTTGCCATTCACGAAAAATAAGACCGCTAGAAAAACGTTTCACAATATAATTTAAATTATTTGCTACAGGCATAATTGCACTAGTATTTCATTAGTATTTTCACTATTTTTAAAAGCTTGGAGTTTTAAATTCCATAGGTATCTCAAAATAAAAGCTTTTTTTTTGTGACAGCCACAACATTCCCAAAATGGGACTCATATGTATCCCATCTTTAGTCCCCTACTCAAACCATAGAATCAAAGTTAAAGTCCAAATTAAAATCCCATTGAAGCCCTTTTGTTATCTGACCACGATCGTAATAAGACAAGAGAAGCTAATTCTATAAAAGCAAAGGGTGTCATACAATAGATAAACGATAACGGAATACCAACATAAACTGACAGCCAAAACAATGAAGATCCTAACGGAACCGAGTCTTATGTGGACGAAATAAGAGCTAATGCAAAGTTTGATGATGTCAAAAGTCTTGTGCAGGAAAAATAATTCCGTATGTTTTGAGATATAGGATCAGTTAATTTTTCTAGTCTAATGCCTTTTCTGAATTGAATGTTATAGTTTCACACTAGGGGTGTCTGATTCTACGGATATTCTCACGGCGAATAACATTTTTTTTTGCTGCCAAACCAATAAATAATACTGTTCCGAATACGTCATCCAAATAAGCCTGTTAGCAATGGTGACAATGAATTAAAACTCTGATTTAATTTAGTTTCCCATAAACAACTTTGAAGGCTTTAAATTTGATCTTCAGAATTCAATTTAATTTAGTTGCTGCATGCAAGCTTCTGTTCGATTTAAGTGAGGATGGAACATTATACTTCATAGAACAATATTGTAATAGCTATAACGAATGAACTAAGTACATACAACGATCATCACAAAATGGTGGCATACGTAGAAGCACACAAAACCAACAGCGTCATAATTGCTCATGTTTATATAACAGAAGCCATTCACAAACCTACAGAAGCCGAAAGGAGATTTTAAACAAACACACCTTAGAATTTCTTTACATGGCCGTCTGTACAAAGAATGCTTCAAGTGGCCAGGCCGACCAGACACCACAATGGTGGCCAGCTCGTGAAAAAACTAAATATTATCACGCACAGCTTGAGTCGAGGTTGTCGCAAACAATACCGGTGAACAGCTTTACTCCCCTGATAATAAAGGGTACATTATCAACCTTTGTCGTTGAAACAAAGATGCTGTAAAATTGGCCAATCATTTTTAAGGTCACGATTCCGAACATCTGCGCAAGACGTGAAAATTGTGCGCCCCAAGCGAACTTCGTTAGCGTACAGGGACAATTCCAGTTTCGCGAATTCCGATGGACACAATAAGACTCCAACAATTCCTTTCGACAACAATAGAGTTATTGTCATAAAATAGCCAATAGGTACGAAAATGACGGGTTGCGAACGGCTTTGTGCGTACCGAACTTTCGGCTATTATGATGGATTCTTTGTTACTGGATATCCTCGGGGAGACGCGAGACAACGTCCATAATACCACCGTGAAACGTATTTATAAACGTTATGATATGAATGGATAATATGCGAGAAGCCATTGTGTTATTGTCGCACGACAATGGTGGCAAATCGAGGCCTTGAGTTTGTACAATTATGAGATTAGACACTCGACGAGCAAGGATGCTGATTTGACACCAGATGTTTTAAGAATTGACCCCTTTGTGTGCTAACAACACAATGATCATATAATGTACTAAACGAATATTCGCACTAAACATTATTTAAGAAAACGGTTTAGTTTATTGTACATACGTTGTAAGAATATAAGGCCAGTATTACTTGTATAGCAACTAGAACAAGTCAGCAAAGCACGTGTAGAAGTCGGCGGTTTATGTTTCTCGCAGTTCTCTATAACTACAAAATTATCTTTAAAGTGTGTCACATCCTCAATATTTGAAAATAAGCTGAACTTACGAGTGTCTATTTATATAACAATAATTTATTATGGTAGATCCGCAGTGGTAGCCTGCGAGATTGAAATTTTCTTACGTTTTTTGCAATTTGTAGGTCAGTTTCAGGTTGTATTTTGATCAAAATACGAAATATGGGTATAAAAGATATGTTTTTTACAGAATTAGAATCATTATCTCTCCAAGTTAGATTTGTTCCATATAAACAAATATGTAATGGAAAAGTTCTTCGCAAATCGCAAAAAACTTAAGAAAATTTGAATTTCGTGGGCTACCGGGGATCCGCCTTAAGCTGCTAAAGTGAGTCAGGACCAAAAGTCTCCATCGATCCATGAGCAATGCAATCGTATAACAGTTTGATGTTTCAAAGTTTTCTATTCGTCTTGTTAGTTAAGCAATACGTGGAATATTGAGTTTAGTTTCCACATTCACAGGTGTAAAAACATAACATATTTTTTAGCTCAGCCGGGTAATAAAACTCAACGCCCTCTAAAAACAAAGTGAAAAACATAGGTAAGTAAAATACCACGGGCACAGCGCGCCGCCATTGTCCACAGAATAGAATAAAAGATAAAAGAAAAATGTAAAAAAAAGATTGTGTCGTTTCTGTTTGAACAATGACGGTTGTCAGAGGCAGCCATATTGGATTTGACGCGCGTGAGTCTGACAAACGGGATCGTATTCTAAATAAAGATGCAGTTATTGTAAAATATATTGTTTGTTGTTAAGATTTTTTCGTTTAATTAGGCCCAGTTGCCCATTACCTACAATGTTCTTCGATTTTACAGAATGTAGTTAGTAAGTTTATGATTGTAAGGTTGGAAAAAGCTTTTGAAGAATATGATTCTAATTTTAAAGTAAACAGAACAGCAGTGCCTTCAGACACGTTATCGTTGTTGAAGATACTAACTTAACTTCATAGTTAAAGTTGTATATGCCATGTTTTTTTTTTTTAATCCTGTAACTCTAGGAAATGTCAAAGAATCAACTGGCATGTTTTTTTTTCATTTTTTACATAAAAATAATTTCACAAAGTCACGATTATTTACGTAAAACAAGGGAAAAAAAACAATTTTGTCCATAAAAAAATATAACGTCGCATTTTATTAACTTTAAAATGAATGATTGGTTCGAATGAAAATGATTTACTAGTACCTATCAATGAAACTTAGATACACACATCGAGAGTTTAATGTTACGATATCTTAAAAAAAAAAACAAATTGAAAAATAATTTATATGCCAGTTGATTCTTTGACATGGTCTCATTAATATCTTAGAGTTATGGGATGTAAAAAAAACACGTTCTATAGCTTCTAAATCTGCTTCAAAACTTAAAGTTTGACTCATAGCTGAAGCTTTACATTATTAAGATTAATTTGGAAGCCAATTTCATTCAATGTCAAACCAAGAATGATTATTTTATTTTCCAAGTCCTGAGAGTTTCTTGTGTTATTATAAAAACTAGATCTTAAAAAGTCTCTGACAGTTCTTTACAAAGAAAAATGGCATTATTAAACGTAATGATATAGGTATGTTTTCTTTTGCATCCTTCTTTTGAAGCTCTTGTTTGAGTACAATGGCTTACGATTCCGTATTTTTGTCGTCCATTGCTTCGCTGGCATGAGACAAATCTTCACAAGTTCTTACTAATGCATTATTGGATATGTAACCGACTGTTGAGTATTTAAAGTCAACGGATTTGGTCTGTTTTTACCGAATATCTATCAGAATTTTGACCAATAACAAGAGGTATTAACTTTTTTTGCAGGAAACAAAAACGACGTCTCCATTTTGAGATCTGTTTCGCTCGGACAGACAAATCAATGAACGTGATTCACGAATTTATCGATTTACCTTTAATTTCCACTTCGTTAAGAGATTTCGCGAAAACTGATGTTGGACACGATTCTTGTGTTCTTTTCATTTTGTTTTAGCGTAATTGTGGTGATAGCACGCGATAAATATAAAATACTGCTTAATTACGTGGCTTTGTTTGGAACTTACAAAGTCTGTTGATTTATCCTTCAATAGCCCAATATAAAGTGACCGCAAGCTAACTTAGGGAATGGTCTTCGTCAATTTCATACTCATTAAGATTTCTGATCTGATCAGAAATAGAGTTCATAACATTGTAGATGACGCAAACAGTACGCTTGCCAATGAGAACATAATTGGTCCAGTTTGAAATAAAGCTTAACTTGACAATAACGTTAACAAAGTAAGCAAAGATAATGGTGAAAAAGTTAACTCTTTCGTTGTTATACATGAAATGGGTGGCTTAAACGATTAGCAAGTCTATGATAATTGTATAACATATTGCAACAAATCAAAACCCTTTATTATTGCAAGTGTTAACCTCAAAATCGATTCCACTGCAAAAACAGATGAATGCCTAATTCCAATTCTCACAGCAGCTTTTCTACCAAAAATAACATACGACATTGTGTCGCCATATTGGATTCTAAGATTGCGTGCACAAGCCTTTGTATCTTTTTTCTTTCTTTTATCTTTTTAGTGACAAAGAGATTTGATACGTCGTCGGATTTCAATGAATGGGTTTTTAGTTTTTTTCATTACTTTTGACACCTGAATCCTGGCTTCCCTTTTGGAGTAAACTGCTGATCAATTTTATTTCTTTTGTTGATAGATTGAAGATTTTGTCCGGATGCAAGGCTTTGGTTTTCGAAGGAGTATCTTTCCATTTATACCGAAGATGGTTATTTACCATAGCAGTATTGAGAGGAAACAAAGAAGTTTTTTTTTTTAATGTCTCGAATGCGCATTTCATGTTGATCAACATGTTATGCACACATACTTATTGGTATTTATTGTTCAAACTAGATTCCTACATAAAATCGTTTGCATTCAAACGTATAACATCTATTTCTACAACAGATGCTATAACTTATTTTCAACGCTTTTAATTTACATCAATTTCTTCACAATAAAACTATTTCAAACTCTAAAACCTGGGAACACACAAAACAAGCCTTTCACATTTCGCATTTTTCTCTAACAACAAGTTCATTACTTCTATCAACCCGCCCATTTTTCTCATGAATTGTTATTGTTTTCTACTTAACTTGTAACTTTACTTCTAAGTTAGCATTAACAATGTTTGTTACTGCCTAGTCCTCAATCTTCTCTGCGTGAAGATACGCCTACTGAAGGAGAGGCGTTGGTAAAGTTGCAAGTTCTAACCAAGAATGGGGGACGCCCCGCTGTCTTGTGTTCAATGGGAATTGTTGTACATTATTAAAGTTTAATTTATCGTTTTAAGTGACGAATATATTAATAATATTATGGTTGTGATTATGTGTGTTATGGGATAGGTAAGATAGGTTACTTAATAGTTAGGTAAGAGGTACAGGGTTCTCTGTCTAGTCCCTTTACTGATATTAGGTGAATGAGCGAGAATTGAGACAAATTAAAGATTTCAGTCAGTTGCAGTTAATCTGAATTAATCAACGAATAACACTGCTCAGAAAACGCCCAACGACTTTCAATTATTTCGGATAAGAACTAATTGAAATACCTATGTATTTACCAAATTCAAAATTATTTTTAAAAAAAGAACCTCGAACGCGTAAGCCTTCCATTTTTTAAATTACCCACAGAAATTAAATAATTCAACTTTCGAATAGAATGAAGCTCACCTTTTTAAACTCAAGCAAATTGGAACACATGTTTCTAGATGGTTCCCTATCACAATATTTTCTCAGCCACCTTGGCGTCACACCCACCACCGCGGGAGACCATGGGAGTGGTGTGAAGACACACCCAGGTCACATACTGCAGGAATGTGACCAGAAGTGCATGGGAGCGTGGAGTAAGGCGTTTCTGCTCATGCTGGGCGGCCCGCCCATCGCTGTGCTCTGGGAGATTATATTCACACGATTAATTTTGAGAATTGGATTGAATTTAGGGTGTGGGAAGTTAGTATTAGTGAAGGTAAATGTAATTGCTACTTGTAAAGTGTGTGAGTGTGTCGGCAGTCTTAAATAGAGTTTAAAGGGTAACAAATATTTTGTAAAAAAATGTTACTTTTAGGTAGTATTTTTTTTATTTTAACGTAATAAAAATAAATACTATTTTGTTTAGAAATGGTATTACGAGGTTATGATCGTTTATTTATTTTATAATATACATTAAAATGCTTATATACAAAACACAACTAAGTATTTAGGTTGGGTACTAAAATTATATGACTAACTAACTGTGTAAATAAATAAAACAATGATGTAAATAAAAGAGGTCACCGTTGTTGCAGAATAGTTAATAGCGTTGTTTTATAAGAGTTCTATAGTGATAATGAGACTTATTCCATAAAGAAAATAGAAAAAAAGAGAAAAGAAACAGAAAAAGAGGAAGAAAAATAAAGAAAAAGAGTTATTGTGTCCTTGCTAAGAAAAGCAGAAGAATCAAAATGTCCAATTTAACCAGAAACCGTTTTAGTTAAACTATGCATAATCCGCAATACAATTATGTCATTTTAAAAGAACCATAGTTCGCCAAACAAGTCCAACTTAGCAAAACCATAAACAAAATTAATCCTTAGTAAAAAACAATTTAACAAAAAAACTGTCATAAAACGACAATCTAAATCAAATAATCCTGCTAATGCAATCACTCTGACACTCACCCATTCAAATTCCCATACAGAACTCAGTTCCATACAAAAATTATACACCCTTTGTAGGGAATTACACTATGGAATTACCATAGAGCATAATTAGCTGTATTATAACATAGTTAGTACGGTGGGCAGTTATTTTAATTCAAAAATAGACAAAATGGGACACAATACTTTATGTTTACCTAGTGTATGAATGTATAATTAATAATGATATATTGGTGTGGTCATGAGAAAATGGAGAGAGAGGAGATTACATTAGTTTAAGTGCGCGCAAGTGCTGTTGCACGCCCTTTTGTGGAAGCTAGTCGGATATGCACGTGTCGTGCGTGCTACTAGACCAATAGGTGGAGTATAGAACGGGATAAAGATTGTTCTAGAAGTCTATGGAGCGAGAATAGAACATATTATTTTAGGATCATTATTGGTACGTTTTTAAAAGGCATGTGTCTAATCGGCGCGCGCGCATTTTATGTAATATCTTTCCTAACATAACCCGTTCGGGTTCGTTCCCTAGCTTAGTTACTGCGACCAACTGTGACAAAAGTTAATAAAATAGGCTTATTAATAAAAAATTGCGTACATCATTGGAAGAACAAAAGGTTTTAGAGGCTCATTTATGTAATAAAGCCATTGTCAATCGTTTTTAAGGATGAATTGAATATTTCTTTTTTAAACTGTATTTATAATACAAGACGAGTTAGGCCTGTCTATTCTACTCGTAAAACAAAATTGGGTATTATAAGCCTGTGTTCGCCGTTTGTCCATTCAGTAATAATAGGCTTTCCTCTCATCACAATTAAGTATTTTCTGTTTAAACTTGCCATAAAAACGGATGAAGACAAAATACGACCCACAATAAACACTAAATTAAACCTTCCTCTATAAACAATTTCCACAATACATTTAAAAACAAGAAAACGTACAAACGTAATCGTTTATTCCAATACGTCACAGCTTCACGCCTTTGCCGTAAGAGTCCAAACAGCAGACAGGATCCTGAATTATGTGCCACAGAGCATGGCCCAGCATGGCCACACAATGGATGATCAATAACAATTTGAAGACGAAGACGGAAAGTGATTTGTTGGTACACTAAAATGTTAGGACGAGTGCATACTGTAGGGCTGGGTGGTTAATGGGTTGCCTGATATGGATTAATAGACCAATATCAATAATAAAGCCTCTACGAGTGATAGTAATTATAAACCTTGTTTCCCTGAAAGGTTGGGCAGAGGTGTACTTAAAGTGTACCCACATTTCATCAGTTATGTTTTAGTCCCATGTAATAGGGGCGAGCCTGCCATCAACCGGGCACAATTCCAGACTCCAGGCTGCTACTGAGAAATTCCAGATAGTAAAACCCAATAACACTTTGTGCGACCTGGGAATTGAACCCGGGATCTCATGCTCTGCAGTAGCGCTTGCAACCACTGAGCGTTCATCAGCTGCATTATTTACTGCCACTGCACTTATTTATTTGCTGACCTTTTTACTGATCTTTTTACAATAACTTGAGCTAATATTCCCAATGTTTAAGCGTATTTGTCCATGTTTGAATACCCTTGTGCCTACACATAGAACAATATATCAAATTGGGAATTAGCATGGGGCTTGACTCATTGGTTGTGGAATTCCAGGTCAGAGCTTTTCATCATTGCTGTACTGGTTTATGGTAAACCCGTGTATTTGCTGACTTTAAGTAGATATTTTTTAATTAAATCACAACTTAGTTCAATATTCTCAAACAGATACAACCAAACACGCTTTTTATTTTCTTTTTATCTCTAAGAATACATAAAGCTGGTCACACTACAAAAAACATCAATTGAATTCACTCCTAAACCTCATTCACGATACCAAAGGCAGATCTCTCACAATACTTAAGCCTATAGATATTTACTTTACAGTCAATATTATTTATGTCCTGCCATTAATTGCCGACGCATATATCAGACGCGACCAGTCAACGCACTTGACGTAGCGACTTGCGACTCTGCGACCAAACACGCCTGTGTGCACACGGGCTTAGGAATTGAAATTTAATTCTGCGTTATGAGCTATGATCCTGAAAGTAAAGATGAGTGCATATTATTTTGCGTGTGAATCTTCCATGTTGATATGGAAAAATATTGATGCTTTCATCTGCTACCCTTTCTAGAAGTTATGATGACTTGTCAAGGAATTGGAAAAACTGCTGCTTTTTAAGAGTTATTTATTTTACAATTTATGATAAAAGTGGTGCCCTAGAAGGAGTATAAGAAATAGTTTCAAAAGAGAAGCTATAGGTACCCGATGTTGGACTGACTTGGATAAACGATTTTTGGATGTCACAAAAAATTAAAGGAAATAAAAAACCCTGGAAAGGATTATACTTATTTAACATGCTTAAAATCATACATCAACCGCGGAAACATAAAAAAAATATACCCAATAGACTCCGAGCACCAACATAAACTTCCAACTATTTTTTACATGGACTTACATATTTCTTTTCCATTTTATTTCCCACGTCAATATGAACACTACCGAAGAATATCACGGGCTATCTGACCGTACCTCAGTAAATCAGGATTAGCGCGCGTCCAAGCAGTCTCATTTGTGCGTTATTTATAAAGTAAATCCGCGCTCCACGGTACGAGGTCACTGCGTGCGGAAAAATGAATAACTTGGGATTTTTACGATGGCCTCTCAGTGTGCTTTTTGTTTTTGGATTTTGAATATGTTTTATTGGATTGAAATGGTTTTATTTAGCTGCTTGAGTTATGTAAGACCTGGATAAGTAATTTTGGATACTATAAAGTTTATGAGCAGTTTTTGTAATGTGTTGATAATGTGAGTTCATAGTTTTGTAGCACCGCAACAAAATCACTGCGTGATGCAGGTTTTTAGTGTTTATGTGTGTGAGCACCTTAATATAGGCTTTTGTAATATCTTGATTTAAAAGAGTGTCTTTGAAGTTTTTTGCCCGTTCTTCACAATAGAGATCTACATTTTAGAATGGACAACTCGCTTCAGCTTTCTTACTATCTGACCAACTCCTTGACAATTCGAAAGTGCCTATAGATGATTAAATTGAAATAAATGATTTGATTTTGAGGCTAATAATTGAAAATTGGGAAATGTTTCTCAGTAAAATTTTTAACAAACATAAATGTTTTATTGACCGTATTTTTAGAACGGTGCCCAACACTAGCTCCTTGAAAGAACCTACACAATCTGTTATTCATAATAAAATAAATTTAATTTACTTAAAACTCTTTTAAAGCTAGTGTTGTGGTCGTTGTATTAAGAAAATAGCTTCATTTAACAGAGGAATTAGTGAGACAAAATAAGAAGCATATGGCGTCAATATTATAAATATAAAACAGAAACACTTCAATTGTTTATTGTGTGTGCAAATTGCTGTACAAACTATTGTCCAGTGAGCGTGTGTGGATGGTATAATGTAAGAGCGTTTAGCGAGTTGTTTTGCCCCAATATATCTGTTGGCAGAATGCACAAATGCACCTTGTCCTTGATGCTAACGAGTATGAATAGATGGTAAGACATTAACCTTAGCAGCATTTTCTTGTTTCAGACCCAAGTTCATTTTGTAAGTAGGTATACACACGACATAGAAACTAGTGTTAGTAGGTAGGTACTTACATCTACCAGAAAAACAACACAAGCTATTAATTACTACGCCACAGTGGCATGTAGGCATATCCAACTGGGCTGTCTTACTATATTCAGTAATAGTGTTTTCAAGATGGTGTAAAAAATGCTATAAAAATATCGAGTTAAGATCGGAATTAGCACAAACAGAAAAATAATTGATAAAGATTTATTAATGACGTTTCCATTATGGCCGTTTTAAGATTTTTGACTGACTAACAAAAATATTTAAAACTTAGATTTTATGAATGTTTTTTTTTTTTTTTATTCCGGGATCTACCTTGTCGCAATGATCTCATAATATTTTCCGATAGCTCATAAAAATCAAGCTTTTTAATCGCTCTCACTCACAACTCTCACCAACCACCCCAAGATGCCCTGAAGCCCTACACATGGCAACGTAAAGCGAATAATGCCTTTTTTCACGAACAATACATACAAACATACAACGAAGGGGTTTTTCTAGTAATTGTGTAAAGCGATGTTAATTTCAATATATTTTTTTACGTCACCATTAATTTTATTTGTTGAACGAGAACTTATCAATGGTTCTTGGGGATAATTACTAAGATGTCTAAAAGACAGAGCCATTATTTTTAAGAATTTGTAGTTTTTTTGTCGTAATTTTGTTCTACTATAGCACCCAACCAACATAGCTTTTATTATAAAAGTTTTATTGGAATTGACGAAATTACGGTTTATTTATGATACCGGATTGTATTATTTTATGCTTTATTTGGTGTGAAGTACTCATTTGTCGTATTTTTTATTTGAAATGTTTTTTTTCTCTGTAGGTACTAATAGACATGGTTTGTAACCATCTCTATGAATGTTATCATTTTCACTATAACAAAACCATGAAGTGAAGCTCTTAGTCCAAAAAAGTTAGCCAATGCACTTCGGAAAATCAGAATCTAAATAAATTCAAATGAATACTCTTCTACAGTAAAAATAAGTTTCATTGATACAAAAATTTCTTTCATAAATCGAACAATCGAATTCTCGAAAACATAGTGTGTCGGTCGAAATTCAAAATTTTCGTCCTTTGTGCAGCTAATGTCCGACAATTGAGCCCATCGAGCCACGTTGAGCCCATATTTTGCGCATCTCTGCCCCCGTTTGTGCCAGCGGGAGTATGGCCGATCCACATGAAAGGCCACATTGTCAGGCGACAAGTAGTTTCGGAAAAATATACCACCCCGTAACTGGCACTAATTTGTACAGGGACGGATTTTGGTAGAATAGTTACGTGGGTGATACTTTTCGTGGTATAAATTGGTCATTTCGTTTAAATTATGTGCTAACTTTTGAAAGTTGTGTTGTAGTTTTTAGCTGCGTAATTTTTGAAGTCTTTGAGTTATTATGTTTATTTTGTACTTTTTGGTGAATATAATGAGTGGAATTTAAATATAAAGAAAAGTTTATGTTTGAACTTCAAAAATTTTGGTCGTAAATTATGTTAAAAAAGCATATTCTATAATCAAATTTTAATAGAACCTGAAATATATATCACATTTGAATTAAAAAATTCCAATATAAATTCTCAGAATCCGTGACTGCGTACCAAGGTGCAACCCGTTGCAAAAACAGACAGAAATTGTCCAAAAATTCTAAACGTGATCAAGTCATTGTGCGCGCACACCCGCCACAATGGGACACAAAAGCCATCCTTAGCCACTCTTTATTCGCAACAATGCCACTTTTACTAACAATAAAAACCCATTCAGTTCCACACAGCTCTGTGTGAATTCCGAAATTCGAACAAATATCGACTTTGGAATTTCGATCATAGATATTGATTTCGGAATTTCGATCGATGACTTTTGCGACGTTTTCTAAATGTTTGATGTCCATCGCGTGTTTGCTATAGTTGTCATTGTTACCTACACCTATTGTAGCATTGTTCGTGCTCTATTGAATGGGATCAATGAGAAACATTTTAATATTACTAAATTATAAACGTCTTCCGTGATTTGTGCGAGCAGAAAGTCTGTGGAGTCGCCTACGTCGCGTTTAATCTTTTCCTCAAATGTTTTACCCATAGTATCTAGGTATAATCAACTCTTAAACATACGTTTACGACAATCTACTAACATAAGAAAGCTCACATTGATTTAATTTCCTCATCTTTATCATGTTTAAAATAGACGCCCCATTACAGCATAAGAAAATTGTTTTAGTAAAAAGTAAATGAGACAATTTTTATTACCCTTAGCTGCTGTATATTGTACTTGTATTTTACTGTTTTGCTATACGACTTGGTACTACCAAAAATAAATATATTTTTTTTAGTTAACAGCTAACAGCAACTACTCCACTCATTTCTCTATCCGCCCACGCAAACAATTTATTGCAAAACGACACTGTCCCCACGTGCATTCATACATCAACGGCTCAAACACTATCCCTGCACGACACATCCGTCCCATACAACACCATACAACCCAAACAATATCTTTGCATCACCTTTATACTCATCACTTTGTTACCATTCTAATTGTTATTATCATTTTCTATTTTGACACAATTTTCACCTTAAACTTCCCTACTTTAAGAGCCTAAGTCCTGTGCTTAATTTGTGCCATATTCATCATCCGGTCAATATTTCCATTGATTGCACAATTGGGTCTTCTTCTGCCGGAAGTTAAGTGGTTGAATTAAGGTGGTTTGCATGCACAATATAGTTATAAAGGAAGGAATATTAGTAGTTCTATGAAATTAACTTGCATCGTTGACAGATGTTTCAATGTTGCTAGGTGCTGCAAGGTGTCGAATGCATCTGTTAAGTCTAAGAAAGTAATACACTGAATTCTAACCAGTATATTTCAATGAAATATTTCTCAGTCCTAACTGAATGGTTACCAAGAGACGGTAGAAGGAGTGTTGGCAGACCAACAGCCAGATGGGTGGATGAACTTTAGAGGATCGCGAGTAAAACCAGGTTGAGACTCGTACATACCAGTGAAGCATGGCGTAAAAGGGAGGAGACCTTCACTGAAGAGTGATGGAACAAGGCTGTTAATGATACCTAATGTTAACAGTTTCCAGCTTATCGTTATTAGGACATTAAAATGAATACTTATAACTTCACTAACATTCAAGCGTAATCACAGCTATAAAAAAAAAAAAAACTTATGATTATGACTCGTTAGGACAATACATTTATATAGGTGTGCTTTACTTTGTGTAAATAATTTCATCACCACTACTCTCATAACGGTAAAGGAAAATATCGTGAGGAAACCGGCATATCCTAGAACCAAAAAATCGAAGACATGTGACATCTACCAACCCGCACTGGGCCCGCGTAGTATATATATCACAGCCCACTCCCTCTCAAAGAGAGGAGGCCTGTGTCCCAGCAGTGGGAACATTATAGGCTGATTCTGCTATGCTTATGCTAAACAAATAATTTGCTCTACACTTTTTTTCATTTAAAATATGTTTTCTACTACGACTTGTTTTATTCAAAATGTTAGTATTGTTCTGAAAATTAAACTTTTTACGTCACGTCGAGTTTTGTTGCCCCTTGCTTCGATTTGTTAGGTTTCAGTTCAAACAAACAAGGAAAAATATAAGTTTTAATATTAGAACTGAATTTACTGTGAAAGTTTAGAAATTATGATAAAGAAAAATAAACAAACTTTCAAAGATTTAGGTAAAACATTTTCACAAAGTCTATTAAGAAAAGTAAGAGGCTATATAGGAAATTATACATACATATTGCGTTTTGAACAATTTGATACGGCAAATGACAGTTCGACCTGTCTTGTGTGTCTATGCACTATTTTAACATAATGTATCATCATCAAAATCATCATCAGCCTACAGCAGCTCCACTGCTGGACATTGGCCTCTCCAATTGCACGCCATTCAGCTCGATTCTTGCCAACTCTCATCCAGCTGCTACCCTGCGGAGATCGGCATAATGTATATTCATATTATTCATACAAAACACATCGAAGGCAATAATAATATTGTGCTGGTCAGTTAGCTGCCCATCGTCCATAGTATTCTTTGACAACTACACGAACAACCAGCCGTTACTTTTCCTTTCATTTCTAGATAACCACAGAACTGCTACTTACTAAAGAAAGCCGAAAATAACAAGGAATTGCTACTTAGTGTCCTCATCCAAACCCAGAAGTTATTTAAGCCTTCCTCTGCATTGTTAGCGGCTCATTTGAAGCACTACAGAAGAGATCAGGGCTTTTAGAAATCCCTTATCTGAATTTCATTCACAAATATTTACAAATGCGGCTTAATTTGTGACAATACATGAGACCGTTCCGCGGTTCATTCATGAACTTTACATTCTGCTTCATTCATGTTTGTCCAGGATCTAAATGTTGCGTTCCTGTAATCCTGGTATTGTCCAGTCGTTTGTAGATTCATTCATTGAAATTTATATTTGGATCAGTCTATCTGTGTTTAAGATCTAATCTCTGAGATCAACTGTTTCTGGGTAGCTTGTGTTCCTGATTCCATTTTAGCATCGAAGTTCCGAGTCGAAACAGGGCAGTATGTATTTCAGAGATCATAACAGCGTTACATAGTGTGGGTACCTACACCGAGAGCTAATTCTGTTAAATTTTTCGTTATTGTAGAAAATTTCCCCTCCTTCTGATTATATAAAATTGACTTCATTATCACTTTGTTAGAGACCTTAAAGGACACAGTAAGGCTATTTAGAAGAGGTGGGATTATAATTTGTCCCGTTAACATTTAGAATTCATTTAACCAACTTATGGTACACCTTTCTTATTCTATTATAACTATACTCAACTCCGAATACATGATCAATAAAACTGGAATACTACAACTCATTCATTAATTCCAAATCTCTTTTCATGCGACACCTTTCGCAGAATATCATTATGTAGAAGCACTTACTATTCAGTTGCAATTTTACTCAAAATATCATCGGCTTCAATTCGTTTGTCTGCAGCATCAGACATAGCGGCACCAGGCTTATCCTCATTGTTATCTGAAGTTTCATTAACATCCTCTGGGATATATTTTTTATCCAAAACCTTTATATATTTGTGTACGTTGAAGTGTAAACTTCGTATTGTGTGCAAAGTCGGATTAAGGAAGTCCGTCCGTGAGTATATTTTTTTTTAGTTTCTCTTTGAGCTACCGATATATTTGAAAGATAAATAAGTATGGAATGCAAAGTACTGAGAGGAGACGAAGCTCTTCAGTGTTTTAAATTTGATTTTTATATTACAGAGATTGAACGAGAACTTTAAAGTGAGTTCTTAAGTGCGGTAATTTCGATTTACCTACCTACTTATTTATGTTCCGTCCCATCCTAATGCAAAGAAGGACCCAGGTTTCTCTCGCGAGGAAATACACTAAAAACTTTTACTCACAAATGCATCAATTTACTTTAAAAAATAAAGTCGTTATGAAATGAAATTAATTTTAAACGGTCTACAAAAAAAAAAAACACTATTGACATCCAGCTTATACGCATGCTATACACGCTACCATTTTGTGTGACGTCATTCACATCTACCCAGGCGTGATCATCTAGTCGAGTGACAAAATTAATTGGTTAAAGCCACAATAAAGTGCGTTACACACGATACAGGGACAATGTCGCTATTGAAACCCGGATTAGTCGGTTCCCGCTGCGACCAATTTTTCGCTTGTGAGCACACAGCTTTTGAACAGCAGCAATGATACTCTTGTAAGAATGTGCTTCAGGTTTGATTTTGAGATTCCGTTTACATTCTAATTTTCTTGTTAGTGTATCAATTATTTTGTTTAAAAATGTTTCTTAGCGTAGACTTCAGCTGGCTTTAGCATTTTTTTTTAAATCACATATTGTCTGTTTTGGTTGTAAATGGACAAATAACTAACAAAAATTGCGTGCAGCACAAGAAGAATAAGAGAGATTTAGTGTGAAAGGCAGAGAGAGAGCATACTTCTTTTCCATCATGTTCATTTAATGAAATGTGCCTAAACATGACGCGTCCTTGTTTTCGTCCAATTGTCGAATCTCTACCGCCGCCTAAGAAGTTTCACTTGAATAACTTGTAAGTTACAACAAATTAAACTTTGGGACAAGCGTCAGTCGTCCTTGATTTGGCAAAAGCTTTCAGTTTTAATTTCAATTTTTATAGACACATTGTGGTTATTTAAAAATACAAATACTGAAACTTTTTGAATACTGCAATTAGGTACTTGAAATCCGCTACTTTTGAGATACCACAAGGCATTTTCGTAGGACTAATCTTACTTCAAATAAACTGAAGGGTATCTGCCACTATAATAAGAGTAGATAGTTAGAATGGTGGTGTCAATGTTACTGGACTTAAACAAAGATATAGCAATGCTATCAAAATCAACGGTGACTTTTCTAATTTCAATAACTGAAATTAGCAGTCACAAAAAAAATCTCAAAGACGTTGCCGGTCGTAAGCATTTGATAATCACCTCTTTAGGTAAAAAGGTAACTGGTAATATAGATATCAAAGAAATTATTCAAAATCTGAATATTTTATGACGGCAGTAAAATGTAAATGCAATGAAAAACAGAGCTTGAAACAAAAACTATAATTTAGGAAAAAAACAAAAAATACATAAATCAAAATGAATTTAAACAATCGAAAAGTGAATTAAATTATAATTTCCTTTTGGGAAATGAAATAAAAAATAAAATTTAGTAAAAAAACAAAAAATACATAAATCAAAATTAAGTTAAACAATCGAAAAGTGTATTAAATTATTTCCTTTTAGAAACAATGCTAACTAGGCAACGATAGAGGTTGCCATATAGACATTCATCATCCCACACGACTGTGCATTTTCACCGCGAACCATACTGAAGAAGCCTTGGTCATTCCAATTTGATCCCCAAGAATTCTTAACGATCCAGATTGGCACACCTTCGTCTAAAACATTTAGAGGTGGTTATTAGTAGTTTAGGGTCCAGTTTTCTTATGAGCCGATAGAAGGTTAAGCTACGCTTGCCGAGGTCCGACCATGGATGGGTGACCATATTAGCATAATTATGGAGATCCTTCCTTGTCTCGAAAATCACGTTAAGCCATTGGTCCCGGCTGCCATTTCTAGATCTTTGACGGTTGTTACGGGTCGTCGGAACTCACAGTCAACAGTGTACTCCTAACCAGTCTTGCCATGGGGTATCGTATTAACCAATAACTGGGTTGTGGAGGTCAGATAGGTAGTCGCTCCATGAAAAATACTGGTATTCAGCTGCATGCGGTTAGTCTGGAAGCCGACCCCAACATAGTTGGGAAAAGCCTAGACAGATGATGATGAGTCTTTCTTTTTTGGGTTCATTTAAAGCATGATCTTATTGGTCATACTTATTGTAATGTTTACCGTCTTATGCTTCACCATAATAACCATTTACGATGAATGGCCTAATAACGGAGAGCCTCGAACAACACCACAGGAGGCTCTCATTGCACGGCTGGCTCAAGGACTTGATTCAGAAAGCAGTATTCCTGGACACGGAGGAGGTTCCTCTCTCTAGAGCCCTGACCACCGGCAGCTTGGACCCTGATCCTGATGCCGATGGGCCACTATGTTTTAATGTTTTTTATAAACATAACTATTTAAAAAAATGTATTGAATAAGTAATTAAAAATGAAATAAAGGAATTTACGATAAAATAATACGTACCATCTACTCCATAACCCACCAGTAGGACCGCATGATTGACTGAACCCACATTACATTGATCATCATGTATTGTACCGCCAAAAAAACGTGGTAAGCCATCACTCTGGATTGCTAGAAAAAGTATGCTTTTTAGGATTCCGTAGCCAAATGAATGGGATGTTTCAAACTCAGAAATAACTTTGTTTTTCATAGATTTTTCAAAAAATTATAAATGTAATACAAAATTATTTTTGCAGTCAATTAAATCAATACTGTGCTTGCGTATATGTTCATCCCAAGTACCGTCACTGTGCGTGATCCCACACGCACTTGGCCGGTTGTTTTCCAGTTGAAATAATTTAATTCACAAGTTCAATGAGTGATTAACTTACCAATAGAGATCGGTCCGGTCGAGTATAGCAATTGCTTCACTTGCTCTTGAGAGGTTAAAGAGTAAGACCGACAGCCAGCTAAACTGGCAATTACTTTACTTGAATCGAACTGACATTGTCCTGGCTGATTCCGGTACGGATAGTCATTCTCATTCTCAGCTCCACCTACCTGAATGAGATACCTGAAGAAAAAGTGAATTTATGCATTTTGGGGCGACTGAACGATGCCGTTTAACAAAAACTCACAACTATTTACTATCGCAACACTTACTGGAAAACATTTGACACAAACCCACCATTGCAACCGTTTTCTGTTGTATCACAATCAAGAATCTGTTGTTCAGCTAAATCTAAAAACTGTCCGTGCTTGATGGCGTATTGACTCTCAATGTTTCCTGAAATAGAAACCCTGTTATAAGGCTTAGGCAGAAGCTCTATAGTACACCCACATCTCGCAAGTTAATTATGTTTAAGTCCCATCTAATAGGGAGGCGAACCTATAGCCATCAATCGACAACAATAAACCTTTGCGTGACCTCTGGATTCGAACCCTGGACCTCATGCTCAGCAACAACAATTTTGGCTACACAGGTTGCTGAAGACAAGTCCCCAAAGTTATAATAATATCTCAAATTGTGGAAAAACAAGCTTGGGATTGAGCTGCTCCAATTTGTACATTTTTTATTTTTTTATTTTTGGTTTTAAATTACTTACTTACGAGTTTTGTTATTTTTGGTAACTTTTTATTTTATTATATACCTACACAGTGACATGAATATTTACTTTGTGAAGTATAATATTATTATTATTTTAATTATTGTGAATTTGAGGACTATGTGGATCATATTTTTTATTTATCTGGCAGTTTGAGTACTATAGGCGGCCTACCCAAATGTCCTTTCTTTGGTATTGTTCGTCGAGTCGTTGAGCTCCTTAAGTTCTGAGTTGAGCTACACGATTACTGACAAATGCGTGCACTGACTGGACAGGTCCACTCAAATCTGTATGGTTCTTTCCTCAAAAGACCATTTCAGACACAAATCTACATGGTCCTCAAATGATCTGACCAAGATTATTTCCGGATTTTTATATTTATATTTACATTGACATGAATATTTACTTTGTAAAGTATTATATTATTTTTAATTATTGTGAATGTGAAGATTATGTGGATCTTTCTTTTCTTTTTTATTTTTTCTTAATTTTAATTAATCATAGTCTGGCAGTTTGAGTAATTTATGCGGCCTAACCAAATGTCCTTTCTTTGGTATTGTTCGTCAAATCGTTGAGCTCCTTAAATTCGGAGTTGAGCTGCACGATTATTGACAATTGCGTGCACTGACTGGACAGGTCCACTCAATCTGTGTGGTTCTTTCCTCAAAAGACCATTTCAGACACCAATCTACATGGTCTTCACATAATCTGACCAAGATTATGTCTGGACTTTAAAAGAGACTGTGACCTCTGAGTTTGTTTCGGCCTTTCTTCTCAGAGTAGTCAGATAGGAAACGCCGACCTCATCTAGTTTTAAAAAATCTGATTGACGTGTAAAAGTGTTTGTACAAACCTACTTACAGAAATAAAATCATTTATCATTTATCATTATCATTAAAGTCTTGATAACATTTCTGTAGTTTTCATACATAGCCACGGCTAACCGTACGAAAACTACAAAATTGTACTAACTTTATTTAATCTTACGTTGTATAAGAGTTCTGATCGCAGCTACTGTAGGGCGTGTACACAAAACTGCGATGCGACGTCGCATCGCAAAAATCACTGATGATACCCCTAAGATTTTCTTAAGAAAGCTTCTGCGTGCGAATTCGCATCGCGCCGATTCGCAGTGTTGTGTACAAGCCCTTAGATGTAACTGCGCTGCGCAGACGAAAAGGATAGTGCCGAAATTTGGTGGTTGATAATGAACATGGAGTAATGTAAGTAGTTGGGAACAAGCTGTATGATGAACGATACAGCCTGGGATGAGCTTTTAGTCGACAGAACAGAAAATCAATCTACCAACCAAAGGCACTAAATGCGTAGCAAGATCCACACGTCTGTTGAGTTTTAACAGGAGTAACAACATTTTGTTGACGCCAATCAAATGAGTCGGGGGCATCAACGTCTTGTAATTCCTCTACAGATCCGTAAGGGCACGGGTTGAAGAAGTCAGTAGCATTTTGTCCTAAACCAGTATAATGTCTGCGGAACTCCTCAATTGTCAGATCCATAAACAGGGTCAGTCCTGAAAGCAAACACATGAATAAATCTGAATTAGCCATAGCTCATCACCTGCCTAGCCTTCTCCCAACTATTGGGGTTGGCTTCCTGTCTAAACCTAGAGGAAACTGGAAGCAAGTTGGGCGGTCACTCTATGTAAAATCAGTATTTTACATCAAGCGACCTCCCAGTTACTGAGTAAAACAAGCACAACCCCTTGGCAAGTCTGGTTGTCAGACTTTCGGGCTTCTGACTAGCAGTAATGTCTGTCAAATATCTACAAATGATAGACGGGACCCTGGCAAGTATGAGAAATTTCGTCAGCTATGCGAGTTATGTTAAACTAATTTCGCTTAGCTCTTGGTCTGAAACCGGCTTTATAGTGCCTTTAAATGTTTGTTTTTACCAAAAACAGCGTGATTCTGCACTTCGTTCAATCGATTGACTTCCTCTAAGTTCACTTTGAATATTTCGAACCGAGCCTGCTTCTCATTTTCGTTAGCGTATTGCTTGCTATGTATTTGTATGAAGTTCTCGAAGTGAAGTTCCGCGTCTTCGAGTGCGTACAGTGGTGCGGACCGTATGGACCAGGCAGCGGAGATGCAAAGCGCACACAAAATCAACAACAATGACATTTTTGCTTCAAATAATGCTTAATCCAACAACATAATCCGTTTTATGCTAAGTTGCAATCAAGTTATTTAGAGAATTCAAAGTAGACGTGAATGTGCATAGTTACGAAAAATATTCAAAGTATTTTAAAGGCTATAAAAATATTTCATGAAGGTAAGTAATTAATGAAAATTATAGATAAGATACGTACGTAGGCACGTGGAAGGTTTTGGCATCAATATTCAATTCAGCTTTGCTCGGCATCTAATTACCCACTTAAAAGATAATATTCGCGTTTGTGAAAGCAATATTTCCTGACTGAATGAATTAAATTATCAAACTGAACCTAAATACAAAGTCTTATTCCGGCTAGGATCAAGACTACAATTTTATAATAGATACCTAATCAAAACAAACGGACAACTGTACATTATTATATTAATTTTTAAAGCATACTTACAACGATAAAGGACATGGAATGCAAAGTAATATTTTTGGAGTTATTGAAATTCGATAAAAAGTATTTTTCGTTTAACATATTTTCCGAACGATGCGTAATTGTCGAATATTTCGTTTACCAAATGGGTATAAAAACCTTCAATTTTTCTTTGCCAAACTATCTTAGGGTCGGTCTCTGTCTGAACGACAATGTCACCGTTCTTGTTTTTATTGTGTTCTTGTTTAGCGGCCCTTGCGGCGACCAAGACCGCGCCCGAGCTGTTCCTGCGTGAACATGTCAAGCTACATTTTGAACGCTTCATCCAAGAACACAACAAACAATACGTCGATGAAGAAGAAAAACAAGCCAGGTTCGAAGTATTCATAGAAAACATAGAAAGAGCCAACGTTCTGAATCAACAAAGTGAACACGCTGTATTTGGTAAGTTAATAATGAATATAGCTCGTGTCTACGTTATAACAGCCGCACGGGTAGATCGATCAGGTTAAGTTACGCTTGTTGGGGTTGGTCCGTGGATAGGTGACCATCTTGACATACCGAGACTCTTCCGTGCTTCGGAAAGCACGTTAATCCGTTGGTCCCGGCTGTCATTTGTGGATCTTTGACAGTCGTTACGGGTTGCCAGAAGCCCGGAAGTCTGACACCAGTCTTACCAAGGAGGGGTATCGTATTACCTAGTTACTTGGTTGTGGATTCAGATAGGCAGTCGCTCCATGCAAAATACTGGTATTCAGCTGCATCCGGTTAGACTGGGAGCCGACCCCAACATAGTTGGGAAAAGGCTAGGCGATGCTGAGTAATGAATATAGCTTTACTTGACATTTCATTAAAAATGTAAAATATTTGTGCTAAATCATATTTTATTTCAGGTATAACAAAATTTAGCGATCTAACTCCAGATGAATTCGTCAAGTATTTCACTGGTTTGCGAGATATACCTCTAAATTTGACTGTAGAAGGCTGCACCGATGTGTCTGATGATCAGGTTCCCAATTACAATGCGCCTGAGTCGTACGACTGGCGTCAATATAACGCTGTCACTCGAGTCAAGAACCAACTTCAATGTGGAGGGTGCTACGCTTTTAGTACAAGTGGTGGGTACCTTATATAGGTAATTCTCATTTTAATTTGTGACGAGAATTACTGATAATCCACCTATTCTTAAACCAAGGCTTTCAAGGATTGTCAATACATACTTACCTATTAAAATTAAAATATTATATTCAAAGCCATTACCCGAAGCCCCAGACAAAGTAACTTTCTACCAGCGATAATGAGGATGCTAAAGTCAAAAATATAAATATTGCATTGACACAAGCTACCGAAAACCTTATTATCATGTAGTAAAACGCTGCAAAAACACGAAACGCTTTGAAAGCGATTGCTGCTTATCTAAACCCTATGGACTAGTTTGTTTCTTTTTTACTATTTTTTTGTTGCTGATTATTATGAAAGTCTGATGACGGTAATATTTATTTTGATGAATTCCTTTTACAGGAAACATCGAGGGCCAATACGCAATCAAGTATGGGAGTCTCATAGAATTATCTGAACAACAGACTGTTGACTGTAATACAAATGCGTATGGATGTAATGGTGGAACCATGGCAAGTTCTTTTCGGTAAAAATGGTTTTCACAAACTTAATACACATTTATGTTTATAAAGTCTTGAATGTTTTTTCCGAAGGTGTACCTAGTACCTACATAAAATAACATAGAGATTGCATAGTATGTATTCTCGCATTTGACAAGATAAATGTTACATATGTTACAAGTCATATATATGTAAAACGGGAAAAAGAAAAATGAATACCAATGGGGTCGTTTTGGTATTCCTTCTCCTCTTCTTTTTCAGAATCTGTTATCCATTGCTGGACACAGCTCAGCGTCCGCTTTTGCACGCCATTCTCTTCATTCTGGGGTTTAATCTTCTTTATTCTTCTTGTTTTGTTTAACAATATAATATCATCAGTTCTAGTTATCCACTCCAGCATCATCTGCCATCAGTTTTGTACCTTATGTGACCCCGCTATTGCCATATATCAGGTCCAGATTCCGGGCTGCTACTGTGAGTTTTCTAATGAAAATATCCAACAACACTGACCGATCCAGATATGGGCGCTCTACAGTCACATTTCTGACTGTCTTTATGACTTGCTACAGCTTAAATAATTTCATCATATAAGGTTTTATAGCTACGAATAACAAAGATGCAAGCCACACCACACGGACCACGATGAGGCAAGATGGCAGTCAACTTCTTAAAATCATTAAACTTGTTCACAGATCAATCATTCAGCAGGGTGGTATCGAGACAGAAGAGATTTATCCGTACACGGGTACACAACAAGCCTGTCAGTTTACTCCAAGCAACGCAGCGGTGAGGCTTACTGACTGCACCTCATATAACGTTATTTCGCAAGAAAAACTAAAGCAAATAGTGTACAAGGTCGGACCTATATCCGTTGGTAAGTAACCATATACAGTGTTATACAGTGTGTAACGAAAACCCTGTCAGATCCGTGAAAAGTCAAGTGTGTTAAGAATCATACTGAGAGTCTATTTATGTGGTAATTTTCTGGAAAAACAAAAAATCGCTGCATTTTTTTAATGGTTTATTGTTCCGGGTTAATACATGGGGCGCGGGCGGCCGTCGTTAAGCGGGTGTCTACAAGTCATAACTAATGTCATAACCTCCGTATATTTTTTTTTAAATAGCAATAACTTTCTATTTTCACAAAAAAATGAATTATAATTACTTTTTCGTAATGTTATTGCGGTACTCATGCGCCCCCTTGCGGATCGGATAGGGTTTTTTTAACGTGCTGTATAGACAAAACTGGTGAATCGTCAAAATGTGAATATTAAACTTAATTTGTTTTTTCTCTCTTCTCTTTCTTTTGCTGATAGGCGTCCAGGCCAGCAACTTTCAAGTTTATAATGGAGGCATAATGTCGGATCAAGCATGCAATGTTGGTGACGTAAACCATGCTGTTCTACTGGTGGGCTATGGTACAGGTAGGTACATAAATAAGTCCTAAAATGGCTATTCGTATCGCACGTGGCGAGGATACCGTATTGTATCCTTTGAGGCGGCAACTCTCCTGCCACGCTTTTCGCCGCTGGACATCTTGGCGTATATGGAATTCGTGTCATCCACCATAGTGGAAATGAAGTGCCAGGATAGCTGTTGTGCGGCTGAGGCGGCAGGAACACGCGAGTAATGACGTATTCGCGTAATCGCGTTGTCGAAGTCGTCCTGCCGCACTTCGAAGCCTGGCTGAAAAGAGGGGAGCGCATCTCTTATAGGCTCACTCAGGTGCTAACCGGGCATGGTTGCTTCGGTGAGTACCTGAACAAGATTGGGTGAGAGGTGAGAGGCCACGGCAAATTGCCACCACTGCGAAGGCGGTTTAGATTCTGCACAACACACGCTCAAGGGTTGCCCTGCGTGGACTTCTGAAAGACGGGTCCTGGTCGTCAAGATCGGGTGAAATTTGTCTCTGCCAGCAATAGTTGGGTCTATGCGGGCGGATTTGGAGAACTGGAGGGAAATGGCCTTTTTCTGTGAGACCGTAATGGTTCAGAAGGAGGCTGCTGAGCGGGATCGTGAGAGGATTGATCCCGCTCGTAGAAGAAGACGTCGGGGAGGCAACCGCCTCGACGCCTAACACGCCGAAACCCCGCCTGCATCCTTTACCGCAGGCGGAAATTTGGGATCACAGGCCCTCACAGAGTGGGGACTCTACCTGCCCACTGAGTGACCTCAGGGAAGAGGGCGCACAGTGGTCACGTGCGTCCTAGCTTAGTTACTCGGATCGGTCTTTTGAGAGGTAACGGAGTCCTTTCCATGTGCAGATGGTGACCACCGGGGTGGTTTTAGTGGGGTAAAAATCTCGCACTCCCCGGTCTTATCCCGAACGCCCGGGCGCCCTTTTGAACGTTTTCACCTGAAAAAGAAAAGTTACATAAGTCCTGGAATTTTATTGTGTTAAAATGTACCAACCTACTAACGAATTATAACAATTTCGTTTCAGAAAACGGCATTCCGTACTGGATTATTAAGAATTCATGGGGCGAAGTTTTTGGTGAACAGGGCTACATCAGGATACAACGCGGAGAAAGTGCTGCCTCGTGTGGAATGATGAATAATGGATTAATGGCATCATCCATAATTATGTAATTGTCCCGTTAGAAATGCGGATTACAAGACTATATGCTTCTATTTAAAAGTATTTTCGGGTTTGGGTACATATTTTAATATATCAAGCAATGCAATTATGGTTTCATTTTATTACATTAGCCGTCCTATTGAACAAAAAAATGCTCCAGCTAGATCGTATTAGATGTAAGATAAATCATGTGTACCTTTCTAATCTATGCACAAAAAGGTCACATAATCGATTAATGATTTATAGAAAAATCATTTGCCTAATAAATACTCCACTCTAAATATCATTATAAAATTAATAATAATTATGCATTTTAACAATACATTATTTTTTTTTGATGGTGGGAAATCATCCAATGACTTCTCCCGCTCTGGGTGGAGCGGAAGGGCGTGTCAGACTTTTACTGACTAAAACCCACCCGTGTTCCTTCAGTTGCCTGTTGCCAAGGTCCCGGTATCCCTTTCGGACTAACCCGCAACCCTGGCAGGCATCGGTCCTAGCGGACCCCGCCAATTGTGCTGACATCTCTTTGAGGCGCGCGTGGAACACGACGCGCCATCGACCCGGGCCTGGTCCTGATCGGACGGCCAGCTACCCATTGCTCGCCGTCCGCAAGCCCGCGCCTATGGTGGCCGGGAATCCGCCTGGGATTCCCGACGCCCAGGGCGTCTCCAGAGGCGGCGGCGGTTAGGGGCGTGAGGGCACAAACTTTGCCCCTCCCTCACGCGTTCCGCCTCCTCCTTCGCGAGCATTACTGCTTCGCAGAAGGAGGTGACTGCTTCCCATGCCCTCTCGCTCCGTACCATGGCCTGGACCAGAGCCGGACGCGAGAGGTCACCGCCGCCAATCACCTCCAAGAGGACACGGCGGGGCTCCGCCCAAGCGGGGCAGACCTCCACCGTATGCTCCACCGTGTCCTCCGGGCGATCCACACAGTGGTGACACCCGGGCGTTTCCTCCCGCCTTATACGAAACAGGAACCTCCCGAAGCAACCGTGTCCGGTGAGGACCTGTGTCAGGCGGAAGGTGAGGACGCCGTGGCGCCTCTCTAGCCACTCCTCAAAGAGGGGACTTATCGCCGCAATTGTGGCGTGCCCAGCACTGGGTTGCGACAACCCCTTATACCTAAGATAAGATTTAAAAAAATACCATGCAATTTGTAGTTACATTATTTATTTATTGCCTGCATAGTCGAAGTACAGTCACGGACTTTAATTGATGAGCCACCTTCAAACTTTTCAGTTTCATACATTTACGAGACTAGTCGATTAAACACGAACTCAAATCGCACGTTCGTAAACAAGATGACAAATAAATTATTTTTAATCGGAAATAGTCTTATCCATAGAGGTTGACTAATAAGTTCTCAATGATAAAAATTAATACAATGTTGCATTAAGTTTATCCAATTTATTTAATACCGACCTCCTTTGAATCATAACTCATTAACTCGATAATTCTGAAAACTTAACTGAAGACAGTAACAGTTAAAATATCGATGTCAGAGACGTTACTTTCGAACTTGTCGAAATGACTAATATTATTTCTCCGTACGCTAACGTTACTATCGCAACAGTAACCTAGCAACGATTGCTTATCGTTGCTAGGTTACTGTTGCTAGATCTGCAATTGGTTGACTTTGGATAGTCACTCTGTTGTCAAGTGTGTAGTTCTGGCTCTCAGGTTAGTCAACCGGTAAAGATATGAAATATAATTTTCTTCTTCTAATACGAAGACATATGACTTTGCGTGTCGGGAACCGAATAAACCCGATTTGCATTACACGGTTAAAATACGAACAGTGCCAGGTGGCTCATCAATTAAAGTCCGTGACCAATATTACAACAACATGTAACATCTTATAAAAAAGGATAAACTATGTTTTTCTCCTCATCTTTCTTCCTCATCCTTGCGTTGTAGAGTATAAATCGAACAGATTACGTGTGACTCCGGATTTTACAAGCTTTATATTAGCTTGCTCTGTTCGTATGTCTTTCCGGTTACTAATATTGTCCTTCATTTTTCAAGCACTTCCTGGAATCCAATTGAGTTGAAACTTGGCATACTTATACAACTACCGAGACATTTTGAAAAATTAATATTATGGAGCTGGTGTGATGATGAAGCCGAAAGTTGGCTATCGGAACTCCTCGATCATACAAGATAGCACTATCGCGTTTGGGCTCATTGGTTACGTATTAACAAGTGCTTTGACACTGGGTGGTTTTCAAGGTCTGATGATGAAGCCGGAAGGTGGCCATGGGAAAAACTCAATCAAACAAGATAGCACCATAGTGTTTGAACTCATTGGTCATGTATTACCAAGTGCTTTGACACTAGGTATTGTTCAGGGTCTGATGATGGAGTCGAAAGGTGGCCATGGGAAAACCTCAATCGAACAAGATAGCACCATAGTGTTTGAACTCATTGGTCATGTATTAACAAGTGCTTTGACACTAAGTATTGTTCAGGGTCTGATGATGGAGCCGGAAAGTAACTTTCAATAACCGCGTGACAGCCCTATTAAAGTAGGTAAGAATTGTGAGCACTGTTAGTAAGCTTTCATTCTGCTCTTATTTATTATTGTGCCGTAGACCTATGTATTTGATATAAATTTCAACTTGATACCTCCACGCGTTCCTGAGAAAAAGGGTCTTGACAGACTCACAGAGTGACAGACGGTCAACGAAGTGATCCTGTAAGGGCTCCGTTTTTCCTTTTGAGGTACGAAATCCAAAAAAAATATAAACTTGTTGTCCCTGTTCTAATGAATTACTTCACTTATGTTTAACCATACTTGTCTTTAAAATATTTAATTTATTACAAACTATAAAATTCAAATACTTTTCAAGTGAATGGCAACGTTATGAATTCTTTAGCGCAGAAACATGGTATATAATACAGCGATTGTACTGCTATGGAATACTGTAGGACGTGATTGTAAAGCAGTTGTTCTCATTAGTAACTATCATGGTATCAATGTTGCTATTGTTGTGTGTCAGTTGGTTTGCGCACGCGGCTGCGTGGTCAGCCGCCTCTGCGCCCGCGCCGTACGCACTCGAAGATGCTGAACTGCACTTCGAGCGCTTCTTACAAAAGTATGAAAGAAACTACGCCGACGAAAACGAGAAGCAAGACAGGTTCCAAATATTCAAAGAACGGTTGGAAAAAATTTACAGTTTGAACGAGAAGAGCAATCACGCTGTCTTCAGTAAAAAAAACCGTTTTTATTTTATTTCGTCTTTTGAAATTTCATTATATTTTCTTTTTTTAAACTTTTTGATGACTATATAACAACATTTCGTGTTCCTTCAGGTATAACGCAATTTTCGGATCTATCTCATGAAGAATTTAAATCAAAATTCACCGGTTTGAGAAATACATCTGAATCTAGTACCTTTGACGACATGTTCCCAAGATGCGAATACCTTTTTGATAAAGACATTGACTATAACGATGCGCCGCCAGAGTCGTTTGATTGGCGCGAACATGGTGCCGTCACCCCTGTCAAAGACCAAAAAGAATGTGGAAGTGGTTTTGCGTTTAGCACAACCGGTAAGTGCATGTTTTATTCAAGAATTGTCTTTAACTTTATATAATATAATCTATTTTAACTATTTCTGAAAATAGTTAAAATAGATTATATTATACAAAGTACTAAGGTAGTCCGCGAAAATCTAATTTTCTTACGTTTTTTTGCAATTTACAGGTCAGTTTCAGGTTGTACGTTGAGTAAAATAAGATTCGCGGCGCCGGCGGCGGCGCTGTAACAAATATGTTTTATAGAATTATAATCATTTGAATCAGCAATACAAGCATAATCCTCAAATGTTATGACCTTACCTTGATCTTGATGTATTGATAATTTTTATGATTATAATTCTATAAATAAACATCTGATACGTCAAAAAATACAATAGATGCAGATATATTTAGTAACCTATTCCGCTTGACTATTCTTCAAGAGTCATAAAAACCCTGTAAGAAATCGACACGTGTTTCACCTCTCAACGAGGCATCTTCAGGATGACGATTAACCAATTGCAAACCAGAACGCGACCACACCGAGCGGTGGACACAGAGTGAATCAAATCGTTTTTTTTTTTTTTTTTTTTTTTTTAACTAGGGCATCTCATAGTTGATTTTAGATGAAAATCGTAACTATTTAACCGGACTTTCCTGTGGCTGCCTTAAGCTACTACACTCAGGGCCTCCAGCCAGGGGCATATGACTATTCTAAATTAAAACTAAGTGAACGCTCGCTAAGGGCACCCCCTGTGGGGTACGAACCTCGGCTTAGGGCGTCACTGACGGGAGGACAGCAAGATGGGACAGGCTGGATCAATATAGGATCATTATTATTATTATATGGGGAATTTAAAGCTACGTGCTCAGCTACGGCGCGGGCTGGCACATCATCGGACAAGGGACGGGGGGACGAATTTAATCGGGATCGCGGTCGTGCTGGACCTCGGCGGCGAGGTCGGAATGACGGTAGGCGTCTGTTTTTGTGTTTCAGAACTGTACTGGTGGCCCTATTGCTCTCCTGGAGGAGGGTTATGGGATCGTCTGGCTCTACAAGTGCATGCCTCGGACGGCGGACTTTGCTAATCCTAGAGGGGGCATAGTTAGCGGCCTCGACAACCAGAGGGTTGCGATGTTTGACGGCTTTATCGAAGTAACGCTTGGAAAGGCGTTTTAGGAACTGGCGGATTGTGGGGATCTTTAAGTCGAGATGGAGGATCTCGTTACGAACGAACCAGGGGGCTGACGTGATTTTACGTAGGAAACGGTTCTGTAGGGTTTGCATCCTATGGATGTAGTGGGGCTTTGCGTGAGCGAAGACGGACCCCGCATAGGTCATGATGGGACGAATGCACGCCGTGTAGGTACGCAATTTGCACTTGAGTGACAATTTGCTACGTGCATTCAGGACCGAGTGGAGTCTACCTAGAGCGAAAGCGGCACGCGAGGGCACCTGCTTTATGTGCTCTTGAAACGAGAGTTTATCGTCCAGCGTTACACCTAGATATTTAGCTCGCTTCTCCCAAGGGATCGGCTTGCCAAACATGGTGAGCGGACTGGGGACGGGGGCTCTAAAACGATTACGCGATTTCTGGAAGAGAACCGCTTGACTTTTATCTGGATTTACTTCGATTCGCCATTTTCGAAACCAGGCGCCGAGCTTGTCGACCGCTGCCTGGAGAGCTAGGCGAATCTGATCGGGTCGAGTGAATCAAATCGCCCGACATCCCCACTTATATAGGATTGCTGCTCAGCGCTGATTGGCTAGGACCGTTATCAGTGTGATAAGCGCGATAAGGGGCGAACAATCGCAACAAAGGCGACCTTGGAATACCCTTATTTCATTTCTAAACAAAAGAGTTAAGTAAGTTAGTGAAGAGTAAGTTTGTTTAGAAATGAAATAAGGGTTGCATTTAAAACAGATAATTCTTTAAGACGAATTTGTAACGGAAAAGATCGTTTAGAAAACCATAAAAAATCTGGTGTTTACAAATTACATTGCGATGATTGTAATGGTATTCACATAGGTCAGACTGGTCGTAATTTCCAATTAAGATATAAGGAACATATTGCAGCTTATAGGAATAGTTGTCCAGAAAGATCTCATTTTGCTCAACCTTTAATAGATTCAGGTCATTCATTAACTAATAATAAAACATTCAAAATTTTACACACTTGTGATAAGGATATAAAATGTCAGTATTAGAGAGTTTAGAAATTGTTAAAAATAATACAGCGACTGTTACACTGTTGAACGAATTAAATACCAGTATTCCAAGGTCACCTTTGTTGCGATTGTTCGCCCCTTATCGCGCTTATCACACTGATAACGGTCCTAGCCAATCAGCGCCGAGCAGCAATCCTATATAAGTGGGGAATCACTCTGCGTCCAGCGCTCGGTGTGGTAACACGTCGCGTTCTGATTTGCAATTGGTCAGTCGTCATCCTGAAGATGCCTCGTTGAGAGGTGAAACACGTGTCGATTTCTTACAGGAAATATATCTACGTCTATTGTATTTTATAATGGATTTCCGCAAAGTCACGCCTGAATCAATTAACTATTTGATAGAATTCCACAAATTATATTAAGATTAACATAGAACCTGATACTGACCTGCAAATTGCAAAAAAACGTGAGAAAATTTGAATGTCGAGGGCTGCCTTGACGCTTTTGCCTTAATAAAAAATATTATTGACTATTTATCACAGGTAATATTGAGGGCCAGTACGCCATCAAATCAACGAGCTCGTAAGTTTGTCTGAACAGCAGATTGTAGACTGCGACGATATAAATCATGATAATGGATGTAATGGCGGAGCTATGAAAAATGCAATGGTGTAATTATTTTCTAAATCTTTATATTATTCAGTGTTTACTGACCTAAAATGTAATATTATTTAAAACTGATTTTAGTAAGTGTAATGTCATGCATACTTACTTAATCTACCAGTCAGATTTAAAAAAATATTATTACCTGATTCTTGACGTTATAGGCTATGTTTGTAACATCACGCTACGACTCTTAGGAGCCGAGCAAAAAGAAAAAAGTCAGAAAGAACGCTAAGCGAAAACGAATAATAGTGGGGCGGGCGATGGGATGAGACGTGATGGGTCGTGGGCCGAAACACGCGACCGATGTTGCGTTTGTAAGAAATGTTTATGGTATGAAGTAATATTGGCTTCCTGCGATTCAATTCATTTATTTCGGATAAAAAACACAACAATTAAATTTTACATTATAAAAAGAAAATTGAAGTGATAGATTCGTTGACAGCAATGCCGTCTAGGGGCCAGACTCTGTGGAGCCAGATTTGTGGAACTGTTTGATTCTGATCGCGGAAATAGTCGCAATTAATTTGATATTTTCGAGGTGGCCACGCAACTTCTTTTCGGTCACGTTTGTCAGTGAGAGCTTACTTAAGGCCATGAATCGAGAGACAATTAGTCATTATATTGATCATGTTGACAGGTACCTGTTTTTTTATGGATGCCAGTCTGAAGCTGACTATTCATATGAAGGAAGAAACAATTTGTGCCGTTTTGATTTATACAAAGTGAAGGTCCCGATAACAGACTGCCGTTCCTATAACCTTACGTCACAAAATAAACTAATGCAACTACTGTACCATGTCGGACCCATCTCGATTGGTAAGTAAGTTAAGGGGGATGCGCTAGGATAGCCCGCGAAATTCAAATTTTCTTATGTTTTTTGAAATTTTCAGGTCAAATCCATATTTGTTACGAGCGCTAATAATATTTAGATCAACATACTGATACTGACCTCCAATTTGCAAAAAACGTAAGAAAATTTGAATTTCGCGGGCTACCCTAGCACATCAACCTTAATTTAAACTTGATAGTGAATCTATTTAGTTTATTATCTATCCACATTATTTTGTTGCATCTTAATCGAATCGATATTACCCATGAATACAAATAAACTATCTACTATAAGGTAGGTCTGTTGAACGTATATGTTCTTTAAAGCCCTACCTACACTCAAAAAAAACCACACCTGTTATTTGGAAAAAGAGGTTATAATTCGGTTTTTCAAGAATTTAAATTGGTAATAACAATTATGCAAGTTGTTCAGTTAATTAGGTTAGTCGCGAAGGTTCAGAATGAAATCTAATTTGCCTGAGTTAATAGAGTGGCTAGAAGAATGTTTTAGCCCGAATGTAAAAAAATGCATTCCATGGTAAAAATACATATAAGGCAGTAAGCAGGACTATAAGTACATGGAGTATTACTGCCCAGGGGGTCTACAACACTTCAATCATAGAAAAATTTATAGGTAATTTTGGTCTTAGCAATAGGGGGGATACTTATGCATTTATTTTATTGATTTTTTTATTCGATAGTTTACATCGCCAACGAATAGTTTGAAAAAATTCGATGCCATAAAAGCAATGTAAAGTACTTAAAAAAAATGTTAAACATATCCAATCGACCACGGCTATATAGTCGCCCTCCATTTGGCGCGCTTGGTTTGGTGACGTGACAGTCTATGACAACTAACAAACGTATCAAGTCAATGTCAAACACTCCTACAAAACACATTGACCTTTTGAGTGTTGTCATAGACTCTTACGTCACATCCGTTCTGAACAAAAGCGTCGCTTTTCAACTATTTGAAATTCCCACAGTTTTATAGCACTTTAAAAAAATTAATATGTCGCTCAAAAAAAAATATTATTTAAAAATATTTATGCAGGTTTAAGGGTATGAGGAACAGGGTGTAAAGTTCTCTCATCCACCATAGAAAAGGGAGGATCCTCCGACCAGACGGGTGTTGTGATTGATATTAGATTCTTGTATATATGTCCATCGCGCGGTAAACCCTATTTGCGCGATGCAGGATTTATGTGACGTCAGGATTTTTGTGTGACGTCTGATCTTTGATGCGTAGTTCGTATGTGGCGATGTAGATACCGCCACAGAGGCATAATTCTGAAGTAATATAGTTTATTAAAAAAAATACTTGACCCTTATTTGAATTACATGCATATTCCCCTTCGTTAAGTCGTTTTTGTGTTTTCCTGCTTGAAGGTATCAAGAGTGCTGCGTTGATGAGTTATCGAAAAGGAATCATATCCGACGAGGAATGTAATGTGGGAGACTTAGATCATGCAGCGCTACTGGTAGGATACGGATCAGGTACGTTTTACATTCGTTTTACATTTTACAATAACGCTCCCGTTTTACCGCCGTCTTTTCAGATGCTTCATGATGATGCAGTTTACTATGGTGCTTGTCTGGAACTAGCCTTCGTGATTTAAAGTCTCACAAGCTACTTATAGCTAGAGTGCCATTCGGGATTTCAATGGCCATTAAGGAACTGCCATTAATAAACGTTTCATGTTCCATTACCTCATTATCTCCAAGAGTGTTGCTAATGTTACTTTTATTTCAGAGAATGGTATGCCATTTTGGATCGTCAAGAATTCTTGGAAGACGACATTTGGAGAAGAAGGCTATTTCAGAATGCACCGCGGTGAAGGCGCACTTTCTTGTGGCATGATGAATGACGCCATGGCGACAGCCATAATCAAATAATGCTTTATATCTTGTACACGTTACAACATCTTAAGTTTCATTTACTCCACGAATTGTAATATTTTCACCGACCGATGTTGGCTACATTTCACAATCTTTTTTCCAATCTGAAAATATTAAAAATATAAATCTACATCTTGATAAATTAACTGCTAGTTTTTTTTACGTTTCACCATCGTAAGCCTAATTACACCAACTGCTGCAGATGACCGTCAAAAACCATTTTTAAAGTTTATCATCTATTTTGCGTTTAAAATCCTTCTTTCTTCCCATAAAAGTATTTTCGGCCTGAACCATACAATACTATAATTACAATAATTAAATGATAAAAATGATATTTGCTTCTCCAAATTGGTAAAATAAACACTTTTGCGTCAACAATAACATATGTGTTAGACCGAGATGAGTTCGGTGTTTCCTATCCGACTACTCTGAGAATAAAGACCGAAACAAACTAAGAAGTCACAGTTTCTTTTAAAGTTCAGACATAATTTTGGTCAGGACCATGCAGATTAATGTCTAAAATGGACTTTTGAGGAAAAACCACACAGGTTTGAGTGAACCTTTCAGTCAATACACGCATTTGTCAGCAATCGTGCAGCTCAACTCAGAACTTAAGAAGCTCAACGACTCGACGAACAATACCAAAGAAAGGATATTTGGATAGGTCGCATAATGTCCTCAAGCCGCTAGATAATCATTCAAACTACTCCTGAAATATCACTCTGAGAGATTGTCTCGTACCGTAACTTATAAATTGAACGAACAGCCCTTTTTAAAAAACTTACAGCCAGTTGCAGAACCGAACTTTAACTGTTAAAGCTGTTCCTGCAACCTGATTGACCGCTGCCATTACTGCGGCCCCCGAGTACTGGTACCACGTGAAAAAATAAGCAACAGTTACGCTCGTATCACCGCCATGTGACCACACGTTTCTTCAAACTTATTCTCAAAATATTGTTTCATGTCATTTTGTGCCTCATTCCCCGCAAAAAAACGAACAGTACGACCAAACCAGTGCCTGTGGAACATTCGTGTAGAAGGATATTAAGCTGCTCGCTCTTCTAAGCGTTGTGATAAAACCATAAAACCTGAACATTTACCAGCTAGGTGCCAGAGTATCTATAGGATATATTTTTTAAAGTGTTTTTTGTCGTGCCAATTCTTCTCCCCAGCTTTAAAGCACTAGGAAGTGGTGAAGGGGGGCGTTTTGGGGGACTGTCTTATGTATAATTTTGGAGTTACAAAGTGCTGATTCTCAGCCTAGTTTGCTTAAATAACATATTTAATTATTGCGCAAAATCATCATTATACCAGTATAACATTTTGTATAGACATTGATCTTAATAAATATTTATAGAAAATCCCATGAATATTGACTTTATATTACTTTAATTATTGTGAATGTGAGGACTAGGTCTAGGTCTAGGGGTAGGTCTTTATGATGTACATATTAAAGAGTATTCTATCTATCTATCTAGGGACTAGGTGGGTAACTTTTTTTCTTTCTCCCTTAGTTAAAATTATGATCTGACAGTTTGAGTACCTACTTTATCCTGGCTAGCCAAATGTCCTTTCTTTGGCAAGTCCAAAGAAAGGACATTTGGCCCCTGAGTTTGTTTGTTCACTCTCTCTCACTGCCAGTAGGCCTGTGTGCCCCCGCCGTGGGAACATTATAGGCTGATTGATTATGCTAAACTTACATTTGCAGTTGGAGAATTGACCGTAACGTATATCGATGTTTGGGCGAACATTTATTCAACTACAGCGTTAGGTTTTTTCTTGGTATAAATTAATTCCAACTACGGAACCCTTCATTGTGCGTAGTCCGCACTTGGCCGGTTTTCTATGGAATCTGACAATACATCAGTCGTTTAAAAATTTATCTAGAACTATTAAATTCAAATTCTTTTCAAGTGAATGCCAACGTTATAAATTCTTTAGCCCAGAAAAATGGTATTTATTAGGTACTGTGATTGTACTGTTAAGGAATACTGTAGGACGTTATTGTAAAGCAGTTGTTCTCATTAGTAACTATCATGGCATCAATTTTGCTATTGTGGTGTGTCAGTTGGTTTGCGCTCGCGGCTGCCTGGTCAGCCACCCCTGAACCCGTGCCGTATGCATTCGAAGACGCTGAATTGCACTTCGAGCGCTTCATACAAAAGTATGAAAGAAACTACGCCGACGAAAACGAGAAGCAAGCCAGGTTCCAAATATTCAAAGAAAATTTGCAAAACATAAACAGTTTGAACGAGAACAGCAAACACGCTGTATTCGGTAGGTATATTTTTTTTCGTATTTATTTTTATTATTGGTACCTAACTATGTATAACAACATTTGAGTTTCTTTCAGGTATAACGCAATTTTCGGATCTATCTCATGAAGAATTTAAATCAAAATTCACCTGTTTGAAAATTTCACCTGGCTCTAGTACCTTTGACGACGCCCAAGATAGTTGCAAATACTTACATGATTCGGACATCGACTTTAACGATGCGCCGGAGTCGTTCGATTGGCGCGAACATGGTGCTGTCACCCCCGTTAAAGACCAAAAGGAATGTGGAAGTTGTTATGCGTTTAGCACAATTGGTAAGTGCATGTTTTATTCAAGTTTTTAACCTTCAGAAATAGTTAAGGGCTGCCTTGACGCTTTTGCCTTAATAAAAAATATTATTGACTTTATCACAGGTAATATTGAGGGCCAGTACGCCATCAAACACAACGAGCTCGTAAGATTGTCTGAACAGCAGATTGTAGACTGCGACCATAAAAATTACGATAATGGATGTTCTGGCGGAAATATGAAAGATGCAATGCGGTAATTCTAAATATTTTTATGATTCAGTGTTTACTGACCTAAAATGTAATGTTATGATTTTAGTAAGTGTAATGTCAATATGCATACTTAGGTACTTAATCTACAAGTCCGATTTGAAAAAATATTTTTGCATTGGGTAACCCGATTCTAGAGGCTAACATCACGCTACGACTCTTAGGAGCCGAGCAAAAATAAAAAAGTCAGATATAACCTAAGCGAATACGAATAATAGTGGGGCGGGCGATGGGATGAGACGTGGTGGGTCGTGGGCCGAAACACGCGACCGATGTCGCGAGCAGAAGCTAGTAAGAAATGTTTATGGTATGAAGTAATATTGGCTTCCTGCGATTCAATTCATTTATTCCGGATAAAAACACAACAATTAAATTTTACATTATAAAAAGTAAATTGAAGTAATAGATTCGCTAACAGCGATGCCTATATGGGCCTGTCTCTGTGGAGTCAGATTAAGGGTGCTTTTCCACCAGAGATGTGAGATGCTACGTTGTTCTTGCTATGGATGCGTTTTGTATCCACCAATCATATTCATTGGTGCACCTAGCTTAGCACTGAGGGAAACGGATTCAACTAAGATATGTTTTTTATATGGAAGGATGCGTGCTATGAATGTGTGCTATGGTTGCGTGCTATGGATGCCGCTTCCCTACTATCGATACATCGCATAGCTCTAGCTGCGCATCTTTCTCGCGGTGCTACTTTGTGGCAGCACATCTTTATAGCACATCTTACTCGCACCGCTACATAGCTTAGTATCAGTGGAAACAGTCACATAGTTTCGTAGCTTAACTTTTACATTCTCGCAGCATAGCTGCATAGCACATCTCTGGTGGAAAAGCACCCTTATGGAACTGCTTGATTCTGATCGCGGAAATAGTCGCAATTAATTTGATATTTTCGAGGTGGCGACGCAACTTCTTTTCGGTCATGTTTGTCAGTGAGAGCTTACTAAAGGCTCTGTATCGAGAGACTATATTGATCATGTTGACAGGTCGCTGATCGAGGAAGGGGGAAGCGAGACTGAAGCTGACTATCCATACCAAGGAACAGACAATGATTGCCGTTTTGATGCAAACAAAGTGAAGGTCCAGATAATCGACTGCCGTTCCTATAATCTTACGTCACAAAATAAAGTAATGCAACTACTGTACCATGTCGGACCCATCTCGATTGGTAAGTAAATTAACTTTAACTTGATAGTGAATCTATTTAGTTTATTATCTATCTACATTATATTGTTGCATCTTAATAGAATCGAGATTACCCATGAATACATAAACTACTATAAGGTAGTCTTTGTTGGTCTGAGGGTGTACCTGTACAGCCACGGACTTTAATTGATAAGCCATCTGGCACTGTTCGTATTTTAGCCGTGTAATGCAAATCGGGTTTATTCGGTTCCCGACACGCAAAGTCATAAGCCATAAGTCAGCCGTCAGCAGTCAGCAGGACTGTACATGGAGGGTCACTGCCCAGGGTTTCTACAACACTTTCAATCATAGAAAAACTAATAGTTAATTTTGGCCTTAGCAATAGGGAATATGGCATTTTTTTTTTATTCGATAGTTTATATCGCCAAATAATAGTTTAAAAAAATTTGACACCAAAAAAGCAATTTAAAGTACTTAATAAAATGTTAATAAAAATATCCAACCGACCCAGGCCAGATTTGGCGCGCTTAGTTTGGTGACGTGACAGTCTATGACAACTAACAAACGTATCAAGTCAATGTCAAACACTCCTACAAAACACATTGACCTTTTGAGTGTTGTCATAGACTGTTACGTCACATCCGTTCTGACCAAAAGCGTCGCTTTTCAAGTATTTGAAATTCCCACAGTTTAATAGCACTTTTTAAAAATTAATTTCTCGCACAAAAATAAATATTATTCAAAAATATTGATGTAGGCATAATTCTGAAAAAAAAATACTTGAACCTTATTTGAATCACTTGCATATTCCCTATTCGTTAAGTCGTTTTTGTGTTTTCCTGCTTGAAGGTATCAAGAGTTATGCGTTGACGAAATATCGAAAAGGAATCATATCCGACGAGCAATGTAATGTGGGAGAATTAGATCATGCAGTCCTACTGGTAGGATACGGATCAGGTACGTTTTACATTTTACAATAAGGCTCTCGTTTTACCGCTATCTTGTCAGATGCTTCATGATGATGCAGTTTTCTAATGGAACTGTCTGGAACTAGCCTTCGTGATTTAAAGTCTCCCAAGCTACTTATAGCTAGAGTACCATTCGGGATGGCAATGGCCATTAAGGAACTGCCATTAAACGTTTCATGTTCCATTACTTCATTATCTCCAAGAGTGTTGCTAATGTTACTTTTATTTCAGAGAATGGTATGCCATTTTGGATCGGCAAGAATTCTTGGGACACGTCATTTGGAGAAGAAGGCTACTTCAGAATGCACCGCGGTGAAGGTGCAATTTCTTGTGGCATGATGAATGACGCCATGGCGACAGTCATCGTCGCATAATGCTTTATAATAATTATCTTGTACACGTTACAACATCTTAAGTTTCATTTACTTCACGAAATGTTATATTTTCACCCACCGATGTTGGCTACATTTCACAATCTTTTTTCCCATCTGAAAATATTAAAAATATAAATTTCCATCTTGATAAATTAACTGCTAGTTTTTTTTAAGTTTCAACATCGTAAGCCTAATTACACCAACTGCTGCAGATGACCGTCAAAAATTATTTTTAAGGTTTATCATCTATTTTGCGTTTAAAATCCTTCTTTCTTCCCATAAAAGTATTTTCGGCCTGAACCATACAATACTATAATTACAATAATTAAATGATAAAATATATATTTGCTTCTGCAAATTGGTAAAAAAAAAACACTTTTGCGTCAACAATAACATATGTGTTAGACCGAGATGAGTTCGGTGTTTCCTATCCGACTACTCTGAGAATAAAGACCGAAACATACTAAGGGGTCACAGTTTCTTTTAAAGTTCAGACATAATTTTGGTCAGGACCATGCAGATTAATGTCTAAAATGGACTTTTGAGGAAGAACCACAGAGGTTTGAGTGAACCTTTCAGTCAATACACGCATTTGTCAGCAATCGTGCAGCTCAACTCAGAACTTAAGAAGCTCAACGACTCGACGAACAATACCAAAGTAAGGGTATTTGGATAGGTTGCATAATGTACTCAAGCCGCTAGATAATCATTCAAACTACTCCTGAAATTTCACTCTGAGAGATTGTCTCGTACCGTAACTTATAAATTGAACGAACAGCCCTTTTCAACAAAACTTACAGCCAGTTGAAGAACCGAACTTTAACTGTTAAAGCTGTTCCTGCAACCTGATTGACCGCTGCCATTACTGCGGCCCCCGAGTACTGGTACCACGTGTAAAAATAAGCAACAGCTACGCTCGTATCACCGCCATGTGATCACACGTTTCTTCAAACTTATTCTCAAAATATTGTTTCATGTAATTTTGTGCCCCATTCCCCACAAAAAAACGAACAGTACGACCAAACCAGTGCCTGTGGAACATTCGTGTATAAACGATAATAAGCTACCCATCATGTGTCAATCCGGCTTTTAAATACCGATAGCAATTTAAATTCTTACTGACTTATTGATTACTGACAAATACTTGCACGGACTGGACAGGTCCACTCACATCTGTGTAGTTCTTTCCTCAAAAGACCATTTCAGACACTAATCTACATGGTCCTCACAACATGATCTGAGCAAGATTATGTCTGGACTTCAAAAGAAAATTTGGTCATGGCCTATCAAAGTATGAAATCCATACCTACGGCGTACAGAAATGAAAAAGGGCTGGATGTATAGAGAAATATGTATAGTTTGCAATGGTATGTGTCGCATTGCTGTGGGGATTGTACGTATATTATGGTAAAAAAAAAACAAAAAAAAATGTGAATACTTATGTTGCATCACATTTTATGGAGTATTAGATGATTACCTACAAAGTGAAGTATAAATATCATACCCTCGCCATACAGAAACGACATAGGGTTCTGCTTGCAGAGTTTATAGTTCACCTAGTGGACGATTTTTCTCTTACATTTATGTAGCTTATAAAGGAAGCTTGTAAAACTAGGGAATTAAGGGATAAAAAAACCAAATTCATTATTATTATTTTAGTTTTATTCAACATGATCTAAATCTAAGGGTATGGTCACATAGTTCAAAAAGGCAGCAAGTGCATTTATATTTTCTTGATAAGTAATAACAGCCGCACAGGTCAATCCATCAGATTAAACTACGCTTGCCTAGGTTGGTCTGAGGATGGGTGACCATCTTTACATACCGAGACTCCTCCGTGCCTCGGAAAGCACGTTAAGCCGTTGGACCCGGCTGTCATTCATGGATCTTTGACAGTCGTTACGGGTTGTCAGAAGCCCGAAAGTCGGACAACCAGTCTTACCAAGGGGTATTGTATTACCCAGTTACCGGGTTGTGGAGGTCAGATAGGCGGTCGCTCCATGTAAAATACTGGTATTCAGCTGCATCCGGTTAGACTGGCAGCCGACCCCAACATAGTTGGGAAAGGGCGACCCCAACATAGTTGGGAAAGGGCTAGGCAGATTGATTGATTTTACAGCACGCTCCAGGCTTACCCCAGTATGCATGGCAAATTGATCTTGAGCCATTAAATGGAATCTGATCGATATAATAATTACAAAATAATTAAAGTACTGGCTATGTCGGCGGCTACGCTCGCGTCTGGACTAGAAGCTAAAAGCTGAAAAGCGTGGGCACATTTTTTTTAAGTCTTTACATTTAAGTAGCATTAAAAAATGTTTGCACACATTTGAACACATTAAAATCGTTGTGATGTCTCTCTTGGTTGATGCTATTGTGCAGAGTGCCACCAACTTATCTATTCAGTAGAAAACAGTGTTTACTAAACTTAAAAGTTAAAATAAAACAATCGTAACTTACCTGACGGGGCATTATTTCTTGTAGTAATAATCGGCGTGATCCCAATAACTTTAGAGAAAAGGTTCAGTTAGTTTGTATCTCTTTTCTGCGACGTAACACAGATCGGCCACACGCCTCACAACTACTAACATTTTAAGATAGTTAATTGATTCAGGCGTGACTTTGCGGAAATCCATTATAAAATACAATAGACGCTGATATATTTAGTAACCTATTCTCTCTGCGTCCAACGCTCGGTGTGGTAACACGTCGCGTTCTGGTTTGCAATTGGTCAATCGTCATCCTGAAGATGCCTCGTTGAGAGGTGAAACACGATTTCTTACAGGGTTTTTATGACTCTTGAAGAATAGTCAAGCGGAATAGGTTACTAAATATATCAGCGTCTATTGTATTTTACTAACATTTTAACAAAATCCTTATGAAAAAGCAAACAAAGTCCATAGAGCACGCCAAAGTAGTAAAAAAATAAAAAAAATGTCAAAACTCTGTAAACGCACAGATCGCTACGACAAAATGATGGAGGACTGCGAGAGGCGAGTTGAATACTGCACTTTTTTTTTTGAAATGGTGCCTCTTAATTGATCTCTGAGGTGCTCTGAGGTGACTATTTAAACCTAGCCCGGTTTAAGTAGTCACGACCTCAGAGCACCTCCTGTGGCTGCCTTAAACTAACTTAAAGCCTCCACCCAGGGCATAATACTAATTATAAACGAGGCGACTTCTCGGTAAGGGCGAGAAGTCCACCCCCGTGTGGTACGAACCTCGGCTTAGGGCACCGCTGGGGTCAGCAAGATGGGACAGGCTGGATCATAACTGATGAATACTGCGCGAACACAACAATACTATTCTACAGCTGTGCCTTCCACGAAGAGGCGCCCATCTCCGCGATTGCTGTAATTTAGTACGGAGCTGAGCAGAGTGGGGCGCATCTTCGAAGATGACACTATCTAAAACTGACTGCGCTGAGTTTGTAGACGAGTGTTACGATGTTTATTTGACTGTAAGTCATCTACAATAAAGTAAAAAATGCGGTTTTAGTACATTAAAAAATATGTTATATCAAAACTTTTCTATTTTTTACAAGCTTTATATTAGCTTGCTCTGTTCGTATGTGTTTCCGGTTACTCCCCTTTGTCATCAATTTTTCAAGCACTTCCTGGCATCTGATTGAGCTGAAACTTGGCATACTCATACAACTACCGAGAAATTTTGAAAAAATGATACCATGTTGCTGGTCTGATGATGGAGCCGGAAGTTGGCCATAGGAACTCCTCAATCAAACAAGATAGCACCATCGTGTTTGGACTCATTGGTCATGTATTAACAAGTGCTTTGACACTAGGTGGTGTTTAGGGTCTGATGATGGAGCCGGAAGTTGGCCATAGGAACTCCTCAATCAAACAAGATAGTACCATCGTGTTTGGACTCATTGGTCATGTATTAACAAGTGCTTTGACACTAGGTGGTGTTTAGGGTCTGATGATGGAGCCGGAAGTTGGCCATAGGAACTCCTCAATCAAACAAGATAGTACCATCGTGTTTGGACTCATTGGTCATGTATTAACAAGTGTTTTGACACTAGGTGGTGTTTAGGGTCTGATGATGAAGCCGGAAGGTGGCCATGGGAACTCCTCAATCAAACAAGACAGCACCATCGTGTTTGGACTCATTAGTCATGTATTAACAAGTGCTTTGACACTAGGTGGTGTTCAGGGCCTGATGATGGAGCCGGAAGGTGGCCATGAGAAAACCTTAATCAAACAAGATAGCACCATCGTGTTTGGACTCATTAGTTATGTATTGACAAGTGCTTTGACATTAAGTGGTGTTCAGGGTCTGATGATGGAGCCGGAAGGTGGCCATGGGTAAATACCTCAATCAAACAAGATAGCACCATCGTGTTTGGACTCATTGGTCATGTATTAACAAGTGATTTGACAATAGGTCGTGTTCAGGGTCTGATAATTGAGCCGGAAGGTGGCCATGGGAACTCCTCAATCAAACAAGACAGCACCATCGTGTTTGGACTCATTGGTCATGTATTAACAAGTGCTTTGACCCCAGGTGGTGTTCAGGGCTTGATGATGGAGCCGGAAGGTGGCCATGGGAAAACCTAATTCGTTGGATTTGTGATAGAACAGATATTTAAAAAAATTCTAATGCTAAAAAGTAGAAAATAAAATATAAGTAAAAATCTTTTTAAAAACAAGCTTTTAATTAACTAAAAAGTACTAAATAAAGCTTACGTAAACATAGTATATGTTAATAACGTAAACATAGAGGCGTTAATGTTTTTCTCACAGTAAACTAGAAGATAAGCCTCAAGGTTTTAAGAAAATATTAAAGTTCTATGTTTACGTAAGCTTTATTTAGTACTTTTTAGTTAATTAATAGCTTGTTTTTAAAAAGATTTTTACTTATATTTTATTTTACGTGTTTTCCCAGTGATTTACAATATTTTTTTTATATAAAATAAAAAGTGGGAATAAGGGCTATAATTTAAAACTGATTTGGTTTTTGTACGGCAACTTTTACCAACCGGGTCATATATGGCCTTTGACCCCTGAGTTTGTTTCACCATTTCTTATCAGAGCTGCAGAGTAGTCAGATAGAAAATATATCGACTCCATCGCTTTGTTTTTTTTGTTTTTTAATATGACGTAGTCGCGTCGCAAGACGAATCACCCCAGTATGTAAGAGCCTTTAGTTTTTACGAGCCACATTCTACCTACACAACAGGCATGAAAGTATGTTAATAATATAAAAATAAAATCAGCGTTAAAAAAGAATATTTTGTGATTATTCATAAATATTTTAAAATGTTGACATTGCATTGCTCAAAAAATACCGACACATAAAATTGTAATCTTTGTTACAGTTAATTCTTTTAAGGGTTCTGTAGATACTTCAAATGGAAAAATCGGAAGACTTCTAGGATCACTTCGTTGTCCGCCCGTCCGTCTGTTTGTCTGTCTGCCAAGTCCCTGTTTCTCAGGAACGCGTAGAGGTATGAAATTGAAATTAATATCAAATACGTAAGTCTACGATTCCTTGGAGTTCTAAAACTCAATCTTCTAAGTCAATGCAATAAAAAAATACGGGCATACAAACGACATATTTTGATACTCGCAAATAACTCAAAAATTAAAGGGTACTTCCTGAAGGTCTCACAGCACAGTTCAAGGAAAATCGTTAATTTATAGTTTCCTTTAGCACATTAAAAAAACCATTGCAAACTTTCGTTAAAAACATCGTAAGGAAACCAATATGTTCTCGATCCAAAAATTTGAAAACATGTGACATCTACCAACCCGCACTGGGCCCGCGTGGTGGATTACGGCCCACTCCCTCTCACTGCCAGTAGGACTGTGTCCCAGCCGTGGGACATTATAGGCTGATTGATTATGCTAAACTGATTGAAATAGCTAATTTCGCTGTTACCATAGACGTATGCGTAGCGTGTGGCGTTAACCGCTTCACTTACATTTCTGTGGTAGGGAGTTCTAACCCAAGTCACACCGTGCACTTTTTGTTATTTTTATTTTTTCCGTTTGCTTTTTTCAAACTTCGTTTACTTGTTTTAATGCATCATGCCTCGTGTTCAACGCACTCCACCTAAAGAAAAAGACATTACAAACTTAAGTCAGTTCAGTCTGAACCCGATATGCTTCTTTCCTCGACCAAGTCGCCTGAAGTCGCAAATGTTTGTGTCCGGCCCAAGCGTCCACGTCTGAATAGCTCTCCCGAGATTGACCATCGCCTTCCGGAATCAACCGTACTTGTCGACACCATCCGTCAAGAGACACGCGCGGTTATATCTACGGAGATCTCAACAGCTATAAAAGAATGTATTGCGATAGAATTCAACGAGATGAAGGATTTATTCCGGGAACTTAGGGAATCTGTCAAGTTTATGAGTGATGATTACGACCGCATAAAATCTGAATTAAAAATATGTACAGAAAATAACAAAAGCCTAAGTAAGGAAAACGAGTCCCTTAAGCAGTTGGTTTCGGACTTATCTGGGCGTGTTAATTTAATCGAGCAATACTCCCGCCAGCAAAATATTGAAATTAACGGTGTACCAGAAAACAAAGCGGAAAATTTGGTGAAGACGGCTGTGCAGATGGGGAACGCGATTGCAAGCGTAATCATAGAAGAAGACATACTGTCGGCTGTGCGAGTGCGGAAATTAGACCCCGGTAATAGTAATCCTAGAGCGGTTGTTGTTAAGCTGCGCACCACTCAAACGCGGGACGTAATCTTAACCTCGGTCATGCAATTCAACAAGTCACACCCTACTGAAAAACTAAATTCGCAACACCTAGGGTATGGCGGTCCCGCCAGGCCTATATATGTGTCTGAACATTTGTCACCCCTTAACAAGCAAATCCATGCGGCTACTAGGAAGGCGGCTACTGCAAAAGGATACAAATACGTGTGGGTTCGCGACGGTAAAATTCTAGTAAGAAAGGCTGATGGAGAGCAAGCCAAACACATAAGAAGTTTAGACGCTGTTGCACTACTCTGAAACCTTGTACTAGAAACCCTGCTACAATACCGTATACAAAACAACAACATTCACCGTCTACTACCAAAACTTTAGGGGTATGAAAACAAAATTGAACATGATTGAATTATCCACACGATCGCGCAGCTATGATGTTATTATCGGCTCGGAGACTTGGCTAGATGACAGTATAAGTGATGGCGATATATTTGACTCTAGGTATAACGTTTATCGTAGAGACAGAGTATCAACCGTGAATAGCGGCAAAAGAGGAGGGGGTGTACTGATTGCTGTTCTGAAATCAATAGACTCTGCCCGGATGTCGCAGTGGGAAACAGATATTGAAAACCTATGGGTCAGGCTCAAGACTGTCAAAGGCCACAACTTAAACATCTGCGCAGTTTATCTTCCCCCACCAGTTCAGCATCGTACACTTGACTCGTTCCTTGACAGGGTCTCCTCTGTCATCGATTCAACTGGCGACGAAACCCTCATAGCTGGAGACTTTAATCTGAGTTTCATTAACTGGGAAATAGACAAAACTCATTCCCACACTTCCAGTAACACAGTTTTTAACTATGCTAGCATATTGGGCTACTCACTGATAGACTTTATGTCTTTGTGTAACATGGAGCAAATAAACTCAGTCAAAAATTGTCATCACAAAACCTTAGATTTAATATTGTGTAACTTCTATGGAGGAATTGTTAGTCTATGTAATAACCCCTTATCAACAGTAGATGTCTATCACCCACCCCTCGAAATACTAATAAAAAACTTGTCCCCCGCGTTATTAAAGAGTAAGATTCCTGTTAGATACAACTTTAGAAAAGGCAATTATACTTTAATCAACGCTAAGATTCGTGAAACTGACTGGACTAATATTTTCTCAAATTTGAACGATGTCGATGCTATGATGACACACCTATATGAACACCTTAATGATGTAGTTGACGAGCACGTACCAAGGTCAAAAAAACTGAGCCTTAAATATCCCTCCTGGTTCTCTAAACCTCTTACTGGACTCCTAAATGAAAAAGAAAAACTTAGAAAACGGTATAATAAAAATAAGAACCCAAGGGACCACTTTGAATATAGACTATTGGAGGGGAGATCTAAAACCATGATTAACAGCTGCTACAAAAACTATATGAGTTTCACGGAAAAGAGCATTAGACATAACCCGAAACACTTTTGGTCCTTCGTCAAAGCGAAAAAGTCCAAATCTAACGACATTCCCTCGGAAATGTATCTAGGAAATGAAACAGTGTCTACTGGTGATGAGGTCTGCAGCCTTTTCGCTAAGCATTTCTCCTCTAACTTTACTCCCTCGATTGATTCACCTGCTGTAGCTCAAACAGGACCCAAGTATCACCAACATGCATTAGGTAGAGTAGTATTTACGGAACGAGATGTCCTGAAAGCGCTCAAAAACCTTAACATCTGCAAAGGGCCGGGGCCAGATGGTTTGCCGCCGTTATTTTTAAAGAAGTGTGCTACTAGCCTATCCGCTATCCTACCGCTTAAAATAATATATTCAATCATTCGATCGAGACATCACAGTTTCCGACGGAATGGAAAATGGCAAATGTCGTGCCGATTTTTAAGAAGGGAGATTCTAATGACGTACAGAACTACCGTCCTATTTCGCTCCTTTCAGTCTTTGCTAAACTTTTTGAATCCTTGTTATGCCCTTTTCTGACATCACAAATTAGCCCTCAACTAGTACCCCAACAGCATGGTTTGTGTTCGTAAATCTACGACTACTAACTTGGTCCACTACGTCAATGAAGTAAGTAAATTGATGGACTCTCGTGCCCAGGTAGACTCAATTTACACTGATTTCAGTAGTGCGTTCGACAGTGTGGACCATAAAATCCTCTTAAACAAGCTTGAAAATTTTGGCATATTTGGTCAGTTGCTTCTTTGGTTTAAATCTTATCTCACAGATAGAAAGCAAAGGGCTATGAGTCACCCGTTTATTTCTCCACGTCTGGCGTCCCCCAAGGTTCGCACCTGGGCCCAATTCTTTTTCTAATGTTCGTCAACGACATAGTTCTCTCAGTAAAGCACAGTAATTGCTCTATTTTCGCTGATGACTTAAAGATCTATAATAAAAAAAAAAAAAAAAGTGTTTATTTCTCACCACAAGCCAAAAAAATTACAAACAATATTACACACAAGCAGTAGCCAACGATTTTTGGTTGTGGATCGCTGGTGCCTGTGATAGATAGTAACACCTGTAATACAGGTTACCAGGTCCCCACCTGTTAAGAGGGCTATTACAATTTTTCTTGAATTTGAGCGTTTGACGCTAGTTTTGATGTGTGATTATGATTAAGTTATAGCCTCAAACTTAAAAAAAAAATATGTCCGAGGAAGTCTCATTATATATCTTGACAGTGTTTTAAATAAATATTTCAATTTGTTTACACAAATCAGTAAAAAACTTGTCTTTGTAAAGGATGTTTCATAAAATTTAACTTTTTGGCGTCTTTTGATGCTTTGTTACATCAAAGATACAGTAATTTAATCATTTATAAAAATGTCCATGGTACAACTGTATCTTGAACTTATAAGGAATGTATAAGTCAATTTTTTTATGTTTCATTTAGTAATACACCAAAAATAATTCCGTAACACAGATAGTTATTGACAATTTTTCGTCCGAAATTCTATTTTTTATCTATGAATTTACTTTCCAAATTTTAACAAAAAGTATTTAATAACATAGGCTACTATCTAATCTTGCTTGAAAAAAAAAATTAACTTTTTTAAAGTAAAATAATATTTTTAAACAATTGTTGTATGCAATGCTAAAAATAACAGTAACACGAACTATAAATAACTGTAACTTAATTTATTTCAAAAGTAAAGTGGAAAGGATCAAGTTGATCACGCCCGGTTTGCATGTGTGCGTAGCGTACTTCAATAGACTCACACGAGCGCATCTTTGCCGCGCCCCGTCAAATTTACCTAAATCTGCACTTCGATTTTGTAATAGCGCTCTTAAAAGGTTACACATTTGAAAGCTTACATCTGGTATCACTGCAAATAACAAAAGTTTCAAACAATTTGTGAGCAATTAGAGAAAAGTGTGTTTAAATGGTTTTTTATGAGTGTAGGTGTGTGTATGTGCGTGTGTGTGTGTGTGTGTGTGTGTTTTGGAGAGAGAGTTAATGAAAGAGTCTGATTAGACTAATACGTTAAAGAGAGCTTCTGTGGCAGTATATGTTTGGCTTTGTAGCCAAGCATTTAAAGCGATTTTACAATTATGTTTGTTCAATGAGTGTAGGGAAAGAATTTGGTTTAATTTATTATAAAGATAGGGTCCAAGGAAAATAAAGAATCTTTGACTAAACGTAGTTTTAAGAGGAGTAGTCAAGGCGACTATACGGTTACGGCGAATTGTTTGCTGTGAGTAGTTTGAAATAGCGTGTTGCTTCATAGCAGTGGTCAGTACAAACAATTGCCTAACCGTGAGGACCTGGCAATATTTATAGAGCTTGACGGTGGGATAAAGTCTTGGCTTGAAGCAGCACACCTTAAGAACCGCTCTCTGAGCACGTTCAATCTGAATATAGTGGGATTTGGCTGCCCCGCCCCAGGACGAGATAGAGTAGACTAAAATTGATTGACACAGTGCCAGATATGTCATTTTCATAACAACAGCATCTGCTGAGTTGCGTAGTTGTTTAAAAATGTACATTAGTTTGCGCACTCTATTTGATAGGTGTATTATGTACTCTTTGAATGTAAGGTTGCAGTCAATCACTATGCCAAGATACTTTATCGAAGTGACTCGTTCAATGTTACAGCGAACAGGGGTGCTACTGCCGTCGCTGCTACCATTAGATAGTGTCAACTGGGCAGCAACGTTTAGTGAGCTTGTAACAGACACATTTGAATTTCGAATCGAAAAATTTACTATTTTTGTTTTCGATACATTTAGAGTAAGCAAGTTATTCTTAAGCCATTCACTAACTGTATCGAAGCCCTTCTGAGCAAGGCGATATGCCTCTTCCCAGTTGTCTGACGTAAATACAAGTGCTGTATCGTCCGCATAGGAAAATATTGTACCGCTTTCTAGGCTGAGGCAACACAGGTCATTCATGTAAATCAAAAATAAACTGGGGCCATGAATATTGCCCTGTGGCACACCAAAAGCTACATTTAGATCAGAGCTGGAGTAAGTTCCAATTTTGGCACTCTGTGTTCTATTTGTAAGATAGCTCTGAAACAAGGATAGCTGGGTACCACGTATACCCAGGCATTCGAGTTTAGATATTAAGATGGGAATCGAGACCGTGTCGAATGCCTTCGCGAGGTCTAGAAACAATGCAACACATTTCTTACCTTTGTCCAGTTTCTGAGCTATGTGATTAACCAGTTTGTGAACAGCATCAGCAGCGGATAGGTTTTTTCGAAAACCAAATTGGTTAATTGACAAAAGATTTTGTGCCTCCAAATATGCAACCAATCTTGTGTTTATAATCTTTTCCAGTATCTTGGACATCGCAGGCAGAACTGATATAGGCCTATAGTTTTCGACACGGTCACGATCTCCAGATTTAAAAATAGGGTGAAGAATTGCCTTTTTGAACCAGTTAGGGAAGACACCAGAGTCAAGGCACAGGTTGCAAACATGTGTCAGAGGAGGTACAATAACGTTTCTATATCGTTTTAGAAAACTAGAAGAAATACCGCCAACCGCACAATCACTCTTAAGTGAAAGGATTAAGCGTTCGACCTCTTGCTCATTTGTCTTAAGAAGTTCAAAAGACTCTTTGCGGTGGTCGGGTAGCGAAATAGATCGAGGGTCTCTATGTATTTTGTCAGCCAGACGTCTCCCTACATTTGCGAAATAATCATTAATTTGGTTTATGGTATCCTGCTTATCGTGATTATTTGCTATGAGATCATGGGCTGAGGACTTCAGTTTTCCTAAGTTTGTGACACTTTTAATAACACGCCATAGTTGCTTAGAATTTCTACCTGCCTTGCCAAATTCTAGTCTCTCATAGTCTGTTTTTGCTTTTCGTAGCCGATTTGTACAAAAATTACGATACCTTCTATAGGACACCCTCAGGACTTCATTAGTTGGATCTGTTATAAGCTTTTTATACAAATTGTCTCTGTGGTGCATACATTTTAGTAGTCCTTGAGTAATCCAGGGTTTAATCGGCCTGCGTCTACGTGAAGTTGAAATAGTTTTAGTGTTCTGAGATAAAGCTAGGAGAAGTGGTTCTATTAAATATTTAGTAGCCAAATTGGGATCTTTTGTTGAATCCTCCTATAAGGAGATAAACTCATCCGTCGACGTTCACTTACTCCAGGATGACCTCGATGCGGTTCACGATTGGTGTTTAAAAAACCGCATGTCCCTCAACGTCAAAAAGTGTTACCACATAACATTTACCAAAAAACGGAAACCATTATCTACGTCGTACTCAATAAATGGGGTAACACTTCAAACAGTGGACACAATTCGTGAACTGGGAGTACAGCTCGACTCTAAACTCACATTGACAATATCACTGCCAAAGCTGCAAAAATGTCTGGCTTTATAAAAAGGATATGCCGGGATTTCCAGTCCATCTCCACCCTGAAGGTGCTCTTCAATACTCTTGTGAGATGTCTACTAGACTACGCATCTCCAGTTTGGAACCCGAGTTACCGTGTTCACGTAGACAGGATTGAACGTATCCAAAGAAACTTCACCAGATACCTTCGTTTTAGAAGCTCTAGCTGTCCACGAGACTCTTCTTATGGTCAAAGGCTTACTCATGTTAACATATGTTCTCTTGAACATCGAAGAGACGTGACCGACCAAATCCTTCTATATAAAATTGTTAACGGATTACTAAATGTTCCCGATCTTTTGTCGGAATTAAATATAGCTATACCTCGACAGAAAATAATAAGATCTGGTCGCGTAACCATTACCTTTGCCACAACTGCAAGTCGTACTAACCTAGGTAGCACAGCACCCATGAACCGCCTAATGGGAAACTATAATAAAATCGCTACACGTACCAATAGCATCGACATCTTTTCTAACCCCTTTCGTCAATTCCGTAAGAGACTTTTAAACAGCTCGGATTCACGAGACCCCTGTGCGACACGAACCGTCTTTTTATAAAGTCGTATCCACATCCATATCGTTCTTTCTGGGTCTTTTTTGTTATTTGGTTAACTTAAGCACGTTCCATCATATTGGCTCGTTTTTCTTTTGTTTTGTATTGTAGGATTCAACTAACGATACGTAAAACGCCCTATAATCATTAAGTTCTCTTAATATAGTGCTGTGCACTTCTGTAAGTGACGAATTCACGATACCTAATTATATGTAATATTTTTTGTGTATGTCTTAGTGAGTAAGTCGTTGAGGTGCCATATCAATAAATAAATAAATAAACTTACATTTGCAGTTGGAGAATTGACCGTAACGTATATCGATGTTTTTGTTTAACGTATATGTTGTTTGGGAGAACATGTTTTCAACTACAGCGTTAGGTTTTTCTTTGGATAAATTCATCCCAACTACGGAACCCTTCATTGTGCGTATTCCGACACGCACTTGCCGGTTTTTTATGGAACTTAACATGAAAACAGTCTTAAAAAAAAAAAATTACAAACTATTAAATTCAAATACTTTTTAAGGCAAGCTAACGTTTAGAATTCTTTAGCCTAGAAAAAATGGTATATAATACTGCGATTCTACTGTTAAGGCATACTGTAGGACGTTATTGTAAAGCAGTTGTTCTCATTAGTAACTATCATGGCATCAATGCTGCTATTGTTGTGTGTCAGTTTGTTTGCGCTCGCGGCTGCGTGGTCAGCCGCCCCTGCGCCCGCGCCGTACGCACTCGAAGACGCCGAATTGCACTTCGAGCGCTTCATACAAAAGTATGAAAGAAACTACGCCGACGAAAACGAGAAGCAAGCCAGGTTCCAAATATTCAAAGAACGTTTGGAAAAAATTAACAGTTTGAACGAGAAAAGCAAACACGCTGTCTTCGGTAAAAAAAATTGTATTTATTTTATTTCATCTGTTGAATTTTCATTATAATTATTGTCTTTAATTCCTTTTTACCCGACTGCCCCAGAAGGAGGGTAATGTTTTTGAGAATATGTATGTATGTTTGTATGTATGTATGTATTTTTGTATACAGGGTGTTAGTGTAAACACCGTCATCCTTGAAACCAGTGGTTTGGTTTCATTTATAGAACGTACAGTCATTGGAAAAAAACAAAATTTCTTTTTTAAAGAAAATCTATATTTTTCCACAAGAATATTTCACCCTATACGCAAGGGCAACGAACTTGAGTCTCAACACGGCGGGTTGGCGGTTGGCGGGGGCGGGCGGGGCGCGCGGGGCGTTACATGACCAGCCGTCAGCTGTTTCGCAGCTCTCTCGAACGCGTTTCCATGAGTATCGGGACAGTGACGGATATTTACTTTTTAAAATCTTTTAATGAAAATAAGGTTTCTTTTTTGTTGTTACTGGGTCATTTATTTTTATATTGAAGTCAACTACCCATGCTTTGAGTGACAACGGTGTTTACCCTTGCATACTGTATATGTATGTCTATTTCTTTAGCGCGCTCTGTAGCCTAATTGGCTTGATGGATTTACAAGGTGTGGTTAGTTTTGTTTTACTTGTGGGAGGGACATAGGCTATAAATGTTTATTTCATCTGCAAATGTAAAAAAAGGGAGGGGCTGTTTATTTTAAAATAAATTACAATAATATTGGTATATAATAAAAGCTAGTAATTAATTTAATTCTAAATATATATATTAATAAAAATAAAAAGCTTGAAATAAAACAAATTATATGAAAAACAAAACACCCGACTGCAAAAACCTATACCTTATACCGAAATCCCACGATCCGCGATTTTGCGGACGGACACCGACAAGCCCGGACGACAGACCGTGGGAAGGTGTACGTGCGGGGTATCGCAGACATCGGAAGTTCCTCGGTGCGCGGTGCGTGGTGGTCTGTGGTCGTATGCCGTGCGTGTCCATCTGCAATATTGCCGAACGTCAGATTCCACCATAACAGAAAAGAGAAAAACAAGCATTGAACTCAGTTTTTTTGGTAGGTATTGCACTCTCATTTCGGATATAGGTCTTTGCAGTCAGGTATTTTGTTTTTTAAATAATTTGTTTTTGATATCTATAAAACAACATTTCGAAATTCCTTCAGGTATAACGCAATTTTCGGATCTATCTTATGAAGAATTTAAATCAAAATTCACCTGTTTGGGAAATTCATCTGACTCTCGTTCCTTTAACGACATTCGCAAGAGTTGCGATTACTTATATGATAAAGACATTGTATATAACGATGCACCGGAGTCGTTCGATTGGCGCGAACATGGTGTTGTCACCCCCGTTAAAAACCAAAAGGATTGTGGAAGTTGTTATGCGTTTAGCGCAATTGGTAAGTGCATGTTTTATTCAACACTTGTTAGAAATAGTTAAAATTGATTTTATTATACAAAGTATTAAGGGGATGCGCTAAGGTAGCCCGCAAAATTCTAATTTTCTTACGTTGTTTTCAATTTTCAGGTCAGTGTCAAATTATATGTTGATTAAAATATGATTCACGCGCCGCCGCGCCGTAACAAATATGCGTTTACAGAATTATAATCATTAGAATCAGCAATGCAACTCCTCAATTTAGCATAATAATCGGTGTTCGAAGAGCGTCGAAATAGCCTATTTAGGGTACGTCCTTTTATACTGGCAGTCTGTGAATGGGTTACTCGCAAAAACAGTACAGTACTCTACGCGTCGACAGTGCTCTTGGGGCTGCCTCGCTTCTGTGGCGCATCGGGGATGTTTGCCGAGGCGCGTGTGGACTGTTTCGACACAATCATGTGCAAGCGATGCACATTGCACATCCCTGGTGCGTAGGGTGCGGGCCAGCCGCAATAGTATCCTGAACGTTTTTGCTGCACTATTGTTGTGACTGTCAGTACGTGAACCACTCCTGTATGGTTTACGTACTGACTAATGTTAATGATGTTAATATATTATTTTAATTTTGTGTCTGTAATATGATTGATAATATTTAATTCAGTATAAGTGTATGACCCAAAGTTGATTGCAAAATAAATCAATAATAATAATGACGTGCTCGGAGGAAGGAAGTGTTCCAGTAAGTGCTCGTAGGGATCTTGACCATACTTCCGGCATTGTGCTGATAGCCGTGGATTACCTCTCCACTCCTCCACCTCAGGACATATTGCCCCCTTGTCACTACGACACTTTGTGCTAGCAACCGTTTTCGGGGGCCCATTATTGAGTGTGGAAGCTACCCCCTGTCATTTTGTCTTTGTATTTTACATAAAACATTGCTCAGGTCTCCATAGTCTTTTCATAGTTCAAGATCAAGACCAGTCCACTTAGCTACCCAAACCCATAATCCAATATCTTTGTTCCATATCCTGCAATAGTCCTACACCAACCGGGGGTTGTCCTTTTGCTGCAGTTGCATAGTTTGAACAGGGATAATCGTCGGTTAGTGCCTCATTTAATCAAAAACGTTTAACGGGCGTCTGCGAGTTGGCTTCGGCCCCTCGTACACCTTCCAAAAGTCCGGGACCCCCCCGGTCCCGAGATATGTGAAAGATAATAATAATCCTCAAATGTCATGACTTCATGAAATAGCCATTCAATAGGATTACATAAACTTAAAGAGTTGTATTGATGATTTTTTTTATTATAATTCGATAAATAAACATTTGATACGGCCGCGTATCATATTAAGATCAACAAAGTATCATATTTAAATCAACAACGTAATCATCAACGTATCACATTTACCTTATACTTAACTGCAAATTGCAAATAACGATAGAATTCAAACGAAAGTTTAAATTGAAATTTCGAGGGCTACCTTGACGCTTTAGCCTTAATAAAAAATATTATTGACTATTTATCACAGGTAATATTGAGGGCCAGTACGCCATCAAACACAAGGAGCTCGTAAGTTTGTCTGAACAGCAGATTGTAGACTGCGACAGGAAACATGAGAATAAAGGATGTCACGGCGGATATATGAACGTTGTAATGCGGTAATTCTAAATCTTTTTATAATTCAATAAAGTAAAAACCACTTGGAAAATTATTAACAATGAAACGGGTAAATCGGTTAAATAATATAAACAACTTGAGATTTTGGCTGACCACAAATTAGTTAATAAAGCTGTGCCCTGTTTATCAAAACTTACAAGCCTTGTATTACCAAATATCATTCTTTAGTTCACAAGTACTTACATTTTGACACTTTATTCGTGATTTTTTTTAGCAAAAAAATATTTGTAAGTTACAACTTGTAGAAAATCATAACAAATCCTGAGATTGTGTTCCGTCTTACAAGTTTACAAGTACCGCAATAAATACTTAAATTCGATTTTTATTTTTAAAATGTGGTCAAAAGAGAGATGACCTGATGCCTGTGTCCCAGCAGTGGGAACATTAAGGCTGATTATGAATATGGAGATGAGCTATGAATTTAACGAAAATTAACATTCTAGGTAACTTGTGAACGTGTAGACCTGTAACTTTTGATAAACAGGGCACAGCTAACGTAGCTGAGGCATTTAATGAGTCTGTGTATAAAAGTAGTCGCTTATTTAGCTTCGAACATGTAACGTCTCGTGATGTTGTTAATGTTTTTAACACACTCAAGTCTAAAAACACTGGTGATTACTGGGGCATCTCCATTAAACTTTTAAGTAATATAATAGATATTGTAGCTCCTTATCTTGCTAATCTATATCTACCTATATATATAAAACACAACGCTGACTGACTGATCTATCAACGCACAGCTCAAACCGATGAACGGATTGTATACTTAAAACCAAAAATAAATAATAATGTGAATCAGGGTTTTTCAAAAATGTGCCCCTAACGAGGTGAAAAAGGGTAATCTATATCACGGCTCAAACCACTGAACGGATTGGACTGAAATTTAGCACACAGATAGTTAATAAGACGTAGGCATTCACACAGAAAGATTTTTTGGAATTTCGACCTACACGGGGGTGAAAAGGGGGCAAAATCTTATTCCTTGAGTTAATAGACTTGAAACTTGGCACGAATACTTATCTAAGCAAATTATATAGCTTTTCATTTTTCGTCTTTCTAAATTACCCCCTAAACGGCGATTGGGGGGTGTCAAAGTTTGTATAGAAGAATTTTAACGCGCGGTCCGATTAACTTGAAACTCAGTATTTATACTAACAACAAAAAATAATGAATAATGAGAACCAGGTGAGACTAAAATTATTTTACCATGTTAATGCAAGTACCTATATTCTGGCAAATAAATAAATTTCATTTCATTTCATTTCAGGTTTTTTCAAAAATCTATTCCTAACGGGGTCTTATATCACAGCTCAAACCACTGAACGGATTGGGCTGAAATTTATCACACAGAGAGAGAGGTATTAGGACATAGGCATCTACTAAGAAAGGGTTTTTGGAAATTCGGGGCGTAACTCCGCTGCCGCGAGAAATCGCGTCACAGCGGACAGAGCTCCGGCAGGATCTCATGGCGGCATGGAGAGTGCGATTGTCGCAACCCAGTGCTGGGCACGCCACAATTACGGCGATAAGTACCCTCTTTGAGGAGTGGCTAGAGAGGCGCCACGGCGTCCTCACCTTCCGCCTGACGCAGGTCCTCACCGGACACGGTTGCTTCGGGAGGTTCCTGTTTCGGATAAGGCGGGAGGAAACGCCCGAGTGTCACCACTGTGTGGATCGCCCGGAGGACATGGTGGAGCATACGGTGGAGGTATGCCCTGCTTGGGCGGAGCCCCGCCGTGTCCTCTTGGAGGCGATTGGCGCCGTTGGAGCCGCCGTTGGAGACGCACTGGGCGTCGGGAATCCCAGGCGGATTCCCGGCCACCATAGGCGCGGGCTTGCGGACGGCGAGCAATGAGTAGCTCGCCGTCCGATTAGGACCAGGCCCGGGTCGATGGCGCGTCGTGTTCCACGCGCGCCTCAAAGAGATGTCAGCACAATTGGCGGGGTCCGCTAGGACCGATGCCTGCCAGGGTTGCGGGTTAGTCAGAAAGGGATACCGGGACCTTGGCAACAGGCAACTGAAGGAACACGGGTGGCTTTTAGTCAGTAAAAGTCTGACACGCCCTTCCGCTCCGTGCAGAGCGGGAGAAGTCATTGGAAGACTTCCCAAACTCAAAAAAAAAAAAAAAAAAGGTTTCCGTACCCAAAGGGTAAAATGGGGGACCCTATTACTAAGGTTTCGCTGATTGTCTGTCTGTCCGTCTGTCACCAGGCTGTATCTCATGAACTGTGATAGCTCGACAGTTGAAATTTTCACAGATGATGTATATCTGTTGCCGCTATAACAACAAATATAAAATAAATATTTAAAGTTGCCATGAGAGAACTCGCAAAATGCTATTGGGGTTTTCTGTGATCTCTCCAAAGCCTTTTATTGCGTGCACCATGACACGCTTTTGCGTAAACTACGTCATTAAGGTGTGCAAAACGAAGCTCTGAACGTTATAAATTCTTATTTACAGAATAGGTTTCAATGTGTAGATGTTAATGGTGTGAAATCTTCCGGGCTACCAGTTCAGTTAGGTGTACCTCAAGGCTCCATAAGGCTTCCATTCCGCAAAACTGTTTCAGGGTTTAACTCCCCAGTCCCTAGACTTTGCAAACTTCTAAATAGTTGTGATGAAGAAATTGATATTTGTAGTAATTCACTTCAAAAATTCAAGCGGTAAGTCCACCAAAATAGGTAAAAAGAAATAAAATAAAATAAAAGAATGTAACTATGTAACGCAATTTCTCCAGCTATTGAAATGACTATTTTGTTAAAAAATTGTTATTTATTTATTTATAGGAACCAGCTTTAAATAATGGATAACAATTTTATAAGAAACACAGACCCAATTACAGGTTCTCACGGGTAAAAACTACAACAAATATAAATGTGAATATGAAAATATGAATTGTGTAAAAATACTGTGTCATTTCTGTACTTACGCATCGTTTTTTTTGTTTTTCTGTGTTCTATTTATTTTGCATGCTGTATCTATCGCTTAATATTGTGTACTTAGCTTGTATGTTGACTTGTTGTTTTCAAATTGGTTGAACAGTGTAACAATTGTAGATAGGCCAATAAATAAAAAAATATTTAGTAGAAAATATTGGCGTATTCCAACATCTTACACATTCAGTATTTCAAAAAGATATTAACAAAATAAACATTCCAAACATCTGGATTGAGGAGCCACCTTAAATTCCCTGTAACTTTTTAAGGGTTTTACTACAAATTCCAGGATTTCGGCTACAATTTCGGATAATTTACTACTAAATATTGGCAGTACCCACGTTTAAATATGAGACATGACTCCTCAATCCATACGGACACAGTTCTTTTCGGTCATGTTTGTCAGTGAGAGCTTACTCTAGGCTCTGTATCGAGAGACGATTAGGCATTATATTGCTCATGTTGACAGGTCGCTGATCGAGCAAGGGGGATGCGAGTCTGAAGCTGATTATCCATACCAAGGAACAGACAATGATTGCCGTTTTGTTGCAAACAAAGTGAAAGTCCAGATAACAGACTGCCGCTCCTATGATCTTAAGTCACAAAATAAACTAATGCAACAACTGTACCATGTCGGACCCATCTCGATTGGTAAGCAAATTAACTTAAAGTTGATAGTGAATCTATTTAGTTTATTATCTATCTACTTTATATTTTTGCATCTTAATCGAATCGAGATTACCCATGAATACAAATAAACTACTATAAGGTAGTCTGTTAAGACGTATATATTCCTTAAAGCCCTACCTACCCCCAGGAAAAACCACACTAGTTTTTAAGAAAAAGATTTTATAATTCGGTTTAAAAGAATTTAATTTGGTAATAAAAATCATGCAGGCTGGTCAGCTATTATGGTTAGTCGCCCAAGGTTCAGAGTTAAATCTAAGTTGCCAGAAGTGAATAGAGTGGCTAGATGAATGTGTCAGTGGGATTTCAAAAAATGCATGCCGTGATATGGAAAAAATGTATATAAGGCAGTCAGCAGGACTGTACATAGAGGATGTCTACAACACTTTCAATCACAGAAAAACTTATTAGTATTTTAGGCCTTAGCAATTCATTAAGTCGTTAATTGTGTCTTTCCTGCTTAAAGGCATCTGGGGTGAAGCTTTGTTCAGTTATCAAAAAGGAATCATATCTGACGAGGATTGTGGTTCGGGACCAATAAATCATGGAGTCCTACTGGTAGGATACGGATCAGGTACGGTTTACGTTCGTTTTACATTTTACATTAACGCTCCCGTTTTACCGCTGTCTTGTCAGATGCTGCACGATGATGCAGTTTACTATGGTGCTTGTCTGGAACAAGCGTTCGTGATTTAAAGTACACCAAGCTAGAGAGCCATAGCTAGAGAGCTAGATAGCTAGAGTGCCATTCGGGATTTCAGTCTGCCATTAAACGTTTCACGTTTAACACACTCGGAGATAATTATGTAATGGAACACATTACATAATTATCTCCACACATTCGGAGATGCTAATGTTACTTTTATTTCAGAGGCTGGGGAGCCATTTTGGATAATCAAGAATTCTTGGGACACGTCATTTGGGGAAGAAGGCTACTTCAGAATACACCGCGGTGAAGATGCACTTTCTTGTAAGATGATGAATGATTATATGGCGTCAGCCATCGTCGCATAATTTGTTTTACGTTACACCTTAAGTTGTATTTACTTCACAAATTGTAATGTATTAATCGGCCGTTGTTGGCTACATTTCAATATATTTTTTTCAATCTGAAAATATTAAAAATATAATCTCTATCTTGATAAATTACCTGCTAGTTTTTTTTACGTTTCACCATCGTACTAATAATACACCAAGTAGGTACTGCAGATGGCCGTCAAAAACCACTTCTAAAATCATCTATTTTTCGACTAAAATCCTTCTTGTTACCTACAAATATCGTCTGCCTGAACCATACAATACTATAATTAATTTAAAAAATATCTACATTATAGAAATGACATTTATTTCAGCAAATTGGGGAAAAAAAAACACTTTTTCATCACTTATGTGTAAGACCTCTTTTTTAACCGACTTCTTCAAAAAGGAGGAGGTTTTCAATTCGTCTGTATGTTTTTTTTCTTCTTTTTTATGTTTTTTTGCGATTACTCCGCCAATTATGAATTGATTTTGATTGGTAGGTCATGCTTCCGAGGAGGATCCCATATAAATTGTATTTACTTTGCTTGCGTAGTTTTTGAGTTAGCTTCAATATTACGTATTTTTCCCACTTAGTCTATGTAGAAGATATCTTATGTGACTCCGTCACTGTTATTTACATAGCAGGTAGAGGTATTCTTATTAATGTCGGGTAGGTACCACAACTAAAAAGTGAAAACTAAAAACTTTTTACAAAGAAAAACAACCGACTTCCAAAAAAAACACTAAAAAGTACAAAATAACTTTAATTTCGGAAGTCGGTGGCAAAAAACTAAGATCAGTGCACTGTTTATCAAAACTTACAAGTCTTGTATTACCAAATGTGCAATGAGCCATTTTTGTGTCCGATGTTGTCCAATTTAGTTCACAAGTCCTCATATTTTTACACTTTTATTCGTGATTTGGTTTATCAAAAAATTAATTGTAAGCTACAACTTGTAGAAAATCATAACAAATCCTGAGAGTGTTCGGCGACTCTCTGTTCCGTCTTACAAGTTTACAAGTGTCGTGCTTAGTACCGCAATAAGGGGTTTATTCATAACGATGATTAAAGTTAAGTAATGATTAGCAACTGTTTAACCATACATTTTTGACATTTGAACGTCACTTTACTTTAATCATCGTTTATGAATAAACCCCAATATGTTTAAATTCGATTTTCTTTTTTCAAATCTGGTCAAAAGAGAGAGATGACCTGAGGCCCGTGACCCAGCAGTGGGAACATTAAGGCTGATAATGAATATGGAGATGAGCTATGAATTTAACGAAAATTTTATTAACAGTCTCGGTAGCTTGTTAACGTGTAGACGAACGTGTTGTGTGTGTGTAGCCTTGTATTACCAAATGTCAGTATTTAGTTCACAAGTAATCTTATTTTGACACTATAATCGAGATTTTGAAAATTATTTGTAAGTTACAACTTGTAGAAAATGATAACAAATACTAAGTGTCCGGCGACTCTCTATTCTGTCTTACAAGTAACAAGTGTCGTGCTTAGTACCGCAATAAATATTTAAATCCAATTTTCTTTTTTTAAATGAGGTCAAAAGAGGGAGATGACCTGATGCCCGTGTCTCAGCAGTGGGAACATTAAGGCTGATTATGAATATGGAGATGAGCTATGAATTTATCATTCTAGGTAACTTGTGAACGTGTAGAATTGTAACTTTGGCCTTCGTCATATATTCAACATTCGCCTTTGAAACTTGTTAATGTATTGTGATAATAAACATAAGTATAGGCAAAGACAGTTATTTATTTATATACCCAGTAGTAGTGATAAAAAATTGCAAATGATATCATATAGTCTGACAGCAAAAGCCTTGTATTCACTGCACAAATGTCCCGCGACACCAGTCGCTTGAAATCTCTGGCGATGTCGACCAACGTCTCTATAATCTTAATCTTAAACACCTCACGAACTTTTTCATTGTTTTCGAAGTCGCTAGATATAATAATTATTATGTCGTGTGACGAGGCCCGATTTATCCCGACATATCTAGGGACACGCGTACGAGGCCCGATTTATCCCGACATATCTAGGGACACGCGTCGTAGACTGTCGATAGCGCGTCGGTTACCCAGCTGCAGAGCAATAAACCATCGTGCATAGTTCATGTTGGACGTATCGCTCGGTTGCAGTTTTCATTGTATTCATCCAAAAGCGTTGTTATCTTTATGTATGACGCTAATAATAGTAGTAATAATAGGGAATATTTCCTAGTAGCCGACGTGGAAATGCATCGAGATGTGGTCGCGGTGGACAAGGGCCTCACCCCACTCTCCTTGGCGAAAAAGAACTGGCGCAAGCCTGTAATGCTTGACACTAACGATCGTAAGGAGGTATGGCAGAGCAAGGAGCTTCACGGACGCTTTTTCCGGGCCCTGCATGGACCCGATGTAGATTTACTAGCGTCCGTAGCCTGGCTGCGTTTCGGTGACCTCTTTGGGGAAACCGAAGGTTTCGTCTGTGCAAATATGGACGAAGTTATCATGACGAACAATTACCGGAGATTTATTGTGAAGGACGGCACGGTTGACATCTGTCGGGCAAGCCACCGACCGGGAGAATCAATCCGTCACATTATCTCCGGATGTTCTCATCTAGCTAACGGAGAGTACTTGCATAGACACAACCTTGTAGCCAGGATTATCCATCAGCAACTTGCTATGAAATACAGCCTTGTGGAATCGGAAGTGCCGTACTACAGGTACTCGAAAATGGAAATATCACATTGTACTGGGATCGATCCATCATCACTGACAGGACTATTGTTGCCGATAAGCCTGATATAGTGGTGGTGGATCGAACAGAGCGGCGCGCAATGATCATTGACATAACGGTCCCGCATGACGGGAACCTCGTGAAGGACGAGAAAGATAAACAAATCAAGTAATTTGACTTGGCTCACGAGGTTGTCGACATGTGGGATGTGGACTCTGCGATCACTGTGCCGATTGTCGTATCAGCCAATGGCTTAATTGCCAAGAGCCTCTCCCAACACGTGAGGAGGCTCTCGTTGGGCAGCTGGATTAAGGGCATAATTCAGAAAGCGGTACTCCTGGACACGGCTCGCATTGTTAAGAGGTTCCTCTCTCTGGAGCCCTGACCGCCGGTATCTTGGACCCTGTTCCCGATACCGGTGGGCTACTATTTTTTATATTTTTAAACTAGCTGTGCCCCGCGGTTTCACCCGCGTAGGTCTCGATCCCGTGGGAATATAGGGATAAAACTTATCTTATGTCCTATTCGAGGTCATGATCTACCCGTGTGCCCATCCTCTCCTCTCTTCTCTAGAGTAGGGAACGTCGCGGCGGGGCGGCGCCGGCGTCGAACGGTTCGCGTATTGCTTTTTCATACTCGTGATAACTTCGAAATTAAATGTCCGATTCGAATGAATTAAAAAGTATTTTACTGCTACATAAAAAATACCCTTGATGATAAAACTATTTATTTGAATAAGTATTAATATTATTTTGATAAAACTCCTTCGCAAATAATGCATTAATTACGAACAAATTTGATTACCATAAAAAAGTTTATAGTGAGTCAATCTTAAAAGATACACATATGCTATTAAGGACTTTTTTTTAGAACTTTTAAAGAAGAACAATTCCATCATACATGATATTTACGTAACATAAACCGTTTACGCAGCGCACGCAACGGAAGCTCTCAAAAAGGAATATATTTTCCCGTTTTTGCAACATATTTCATTTATGCTCCGCTCCTATTGGTCGTAGCATAAAGCCTTTCTCGATAAATGGACTATCTAACACAAAAATATATTTTCAATTCCAACCAATATAGTTCCTGAGATTAGCGCGTTCAAATAAACAAACAAACTCTTCAGCTTTATAAAGTATAGATAGATAGATAGATAGAATAGATAGATGGATAGATGTTTTTATATATTTTTTTATTCTAATATTTAAAAATATAATTTATGTGTAGAAAATGAAATATAGATACGTAGTAATAACAAAAGACATGTTGTCACAAATACATGAAGCAAATGACGCCGCTCTAGGTGTCTAATGTGTAAAGGGCATAATATACAAAGTCAGCTAGTAGTGCCACTTTTCCCTTCAGTAGCCATTATTTGAACTATTCATTTCCGCCGTCTTTTCAAGGGTTACGAGGATCAGGGTGTAAAGTTCACTCATCCACCATAGAAAAGGGTGGATCCTCCGACCAGACGGGTGTTGTGTCTGGCGGGCAACTGCCCAACGATTGATGTTGGATTGCAAATATATCCATCGCGCGGTAAACTCTAATTGCGCGGTGCAGAATTTATGTGACGTTAGCATTTATGTGTGACGTTAGGTTTTTGATGCGTAGTTCGCATGTGGCGATGTAGATACCGCCACATTACTCCCCTCCGGAGACCGACATTGGAGGTCGATAGTGGGCTGAGTCTTGTATCTTGCGATGCTTGCCAGTGCCAGTTGCGGTTCCAGTGAGTCGGAACCGGGTGCCGCATTGTTCGCGGTGGGTCGGAACTGTTTGCGGCGATTATGGTGATTAAGGTGATTGCGGTGATTCCGCAGTGGGTCGGGATGATAAGTTGATTCAGGTGATTCCCCAGTGGGTCGGGGTGATGAGGCTGAGGGTGATGACCAGGAAGGCGCGTTCACTGCATGCACCAGCATGACCACCAGGTCAGGATACCCGTTGAAGCTTTGGATGTTGGCTTGGCTGTGTGACTCGCCTCACTGAAAGCTTGCGGGAGTGATGATGATGACTTCACGCTGGAGTAGTTGCACGAAGGCTGCGTCGACGTTCATATTCGGGGTCACCAATTTAGGGGTATGAGGAACAGGGTGTAAAGTTCACTCATCCACCATAGAAAAGGGATGATCCTCTCGATCAGACGAGTGTTGTGTCTGGCAGGCAACTGCCCAACGATTGATTCTTGATTCTTGTATATATGCCCATCGCGCGGTAAACTCTAATTGCGCGATGTAGGATTTATGTGACGTCAGGATTTTTGTGTGACGTCAGGTCTTTGATGCGTAGTTCGCATGTGGTGATGTAGATACCGCCACATACTCTTTAGTTCACTGTCATAGGGTCTGTATCAACGGAGCCACCTGCTCTTTAAACAACGTTTTTATGCCGAAAACCAAATTTAAAAAATTACCTTTTTTCTTAATTGACCAAGATCTCGCATTTGAGAGTGTTTTTACTCTTAGTAATGTACGCGAAGTCTAAGTGCGACACCCATAACATGGAATCGTGCCATTTTTCCATGATTCTAGGCAAACGGCAAGTACCATGAAGGTTTTAATTTATTTATGAGTATCAAAAAATATCACTTAAGGCCGTTATTTTTTATTGCGTTGGCTTAGAAGCTTGATTTTTTAGAGCTTCAAGGGACCGTAGACCTACGAATTTGATATAAAATTCAACTTGATACCACCACGCGTTCCTGAGAATAATGGTCTCGACAGACTCACAGATAGACAGACGGACAACGAAGTGATCCTATAAGGGTTCCGTTTTTCCTTTTGAGGTACGGAACCCTAAACATTATAAACTTGTTATCTCTGTTCTAACGAATTCCTCTTTACTTATGAAATTTATCCATACGCCGGTCATTAAAATATTTAATTTATCGCAAACTATAAAATTCAAATACTTTTCAAGTGAATGGCAACGTTAAGAATTCTTTAGCCCAGAAAAATGGTATAAAATGTAATACAGCCTGTAGGACGTGATTGTTAAGCAGTTGTTCTCATTAGTAACTATCATGGCATCAATGTTGCTATTGTTGTGTGTCAGTTGGTTTGCGCTCGCGGCTGCGTGGTCAGCCACCCCTGCGCCCGCGCCGTACGTACTTGAAGACGCCGAACTGCACTTCGAGCGCTTCATACAAACGTATGAAAGAAACTACGCCGATGAAAACGAGAAGCAAGCCAGGTTCCAAATATTCAAAGAACGTTTGGAAAAAATTAACATTTTGAACGCGAACAGCAAACACGCTGTCTTCGGTAAAAAAGTCGTTTTTATTTTATTTCATGTGTTAAATTTCATTACATTGTTTTTTTTTTACTTTTTCATGACTATATAAACCATTTCGTGTTCCTTCAGGTATAACGCAATTTTCGGATCTATCTCATGAAGAATTTAAATCAAAATACACTTGTTTGAAAAATTCACCTGACTCTAGTTCCCTTAACGACGACCGCGACAGTTGCAAATACTTACATGATGCGGACATCAACTTTAACGATGCGCCGGAGTCGTTCGATTGGCGCGAACATGGCGTCATCACCCCCGTCAAAGACCAAAAGAGTTGTGGAAGTTGTTATGCGTTTAGCACAACTGGTAAGTGCATGATTTATCCAAGAATTGTCTTTATCCTTCAGAAATAGTTAAAATTTTAATACACACAAATTATTAATAAAAAATATAATTGACTATTTATCACAGGTAATATTGAGGGCCAGTACGCCATTAAACACAAGGAGCTCGTAAGTTTGTCTGAACAGCAGATTGTGGACTGCGACAAAAGAGATTGGGGATGTTCCGGCGGATTTATGGATGCTGCAATGAGGTAATTCTTAATCTTTTTATGATGCAGTGTTTACTGACCTAAAATCTTACGTTAGTTAGAACTGATTTTCGTAAGTCTGTGCATCACAAATTGTTTCTGTGTGTGTGTTAATGTTTTACTAACATATTGTACTACCACTATGAGCCCTGTTGCTTGAAATAAATGAATAAATAAATAAATTGTCTTTGTTAAAAGGAATAGCTCGACTGAAAATATTAGAAATCAGAAATATTTATGGTTTGGTTTGTTGTGATATTTATGTAGCCTCACGGCTTAAGGCTTCCTGCGATTCAATTCATTTATTGCGGACAAAAAACCATTATAAAACACAACAATTAAACTACACTTAAAAAGAAAATTGAAGTGATAGATTCTCTGACAGCGATGTCGTTTAGGGGCCAGACCCCGTAGAGCCAGATTTGTGGGACTGTTTGATTCTGATCGCGGCAACAGTCATTTTTTTGAGGTGGCGACGCAACTTCTTTTCGGTCATGTTTGTGATCTTAATCAAGACCCTGTATCTAGAGACAATTAGGCATTAAATTGATCATGTTGACAGGTCGCTGATCGAGCAAGGGGGATGCGAGACTGAAGCTGACTATCCATACCGAGGAATATCAGACAGTTGCAGTTATGATGCAAACAAAGTGAAGGTCCAGTTAACCGACTGCCGCTCCTATAATCTTACCTCACAAGAGAAACTGAAGCAACTGCTGTACCACAACGGACCCATCTCGATTGGTGAATTATCTTATTTAATTTGCTTTTGGTAGTGATTCGATTTTGTTGAACTATTCCATCTAAATCGTGATTCGATTTTGTTGAACTATTGCATCTAACTCGTATAGAGTTAGATTTCCAACCACTGCACTCATCATGATCATCACTATCTAATGCAACTGCTGTACCATGTCAGACTCGTCGCGATTGATAAGTAAGTTAACTCGAATTTGATAGTGATTTCGCATCTAAATCGAATCGAGATTACCCATGAATACAAATGCACTACTAAAAGATAGTCTAATATAACGCATTAGGTATGCTCCCAGAAAAAAACACACCTGTCATTTACCATCATCACAAAAAGAAGTTATAATTGGTAATAAAAATCATGCAGATTGATTAGTTAATTAGGCTAGTCGCCAAGGTTCAGAATAAAATCTAATTTGCCAGAGTGAATAGAGTGACTAGAAGAATGGTTGAGCACGAATAAAAAAATGCATGCCAGCAGGACTGTACATGGAGGATTACTGCCCAGTGTGTCAACAAGACTTTCAATCACAGAAAAACTTTTAGGTAATTTTGGCCTTAGCAATTCATTAAGTCGTTTTTGTGTTTTCTTGCTTGAAGGTGTCAAAGCTGATGCTTTGATGAGTTATCAAAAAGGAATCATATCCGACAAGGAATGTGATTCTGGAAGCGTAGATCATGGAGTCCTACTGGTAGGATACGGATCAGGTACGGTTTAAGTTCGTTTTACATTTTACATTAACGCTCCCGTTTTACCGCTGTCTTGTCAGATGCTTCACGATGATGCAGTTCACTACGGTGCTTGTCTGCAACTAACCTTTGTGATTTAAAGTCTCCAAAGCTACATATAGCTAGAGTGCTATTCGGGACTTCAGTGGTCTTTAGTATCTGCTATTAAACTTTTCATGTTCATTCATGTATTGCTGCAATTACTTTTATTTCAGAGGCTGGGGAGCCATTTTGGATTGTCAAGAATTCCTGGAAGAAATCATTTGGGGAAGACGGCTACTTCAGAATGCACCGCGGTGAAGGTGCACTTTCTTGTGGCATGATGAATGAATACATGGCGACAGCCATCGTCGCATAATGTTTTTTAACTTGTACACGTTACATCAGTTTTATTTACTTCCCAAATTGTAATGTCTTACTATTTACCGACCGATATTGGCTACATTTCACCATGTTTTTTCCAGTCTGAAAACATTAAAAATATAATCTCCATCTTGATATTAACTGCTCTTTTTTTTGTTTCACCATCGTACCTAAATACACCAACTGCTGCAGATGGCCGACAAAAACTACTTTTACAGTTTATCATCTATTTTTCGACTAAAATCCTTCTTGTTACCTACAGATATCTTCTGCCTGAACCATATAATACTATAATTAAATTATAAAAATGATAATTGCTTCTGCAAATTGGTTAAAAAAAAAACACTTTTGCGTCAACAATAACTTATGTGTTAGACCAGATGAGTCCGGTGTTTCCTATCCGACTACTCTGAGAATAAAGACCAAAACATACTAAGGGGTCACAGTTTCTTTTAAAGTTCAGACATAATCTTGGTCAGGACCATGCAGTTTAATGTCTAAAATGGACTTTTGAGGAAGAACCACACAGATTTGAGTGAACCTGTCCAGTCAATGCACGCATTTTTCAGCAATCGTGCAGCTCAACTCAGAACTTAAGAAGCTCAACGACTCGACGAACAATACCAAAGAAAGGATTAGCGGCCTACCCAAAGGACATTAAGGTAGGCCGCATAATGTACTCAAGCTGCCAGATAATCATTAAAACTACTCCTTAAATTTCATTCTAAGAGAGTGTCTCGTACGTTAACTTATAAATTCATCGAACAGCCCTTTTCAACAAAACTTCCAGCCAGTTGCAGTCATTATGCAAATCTCCGATTAACTTGTTCTAATTTGTTGCAGAAAGCAACTTTAGGCTCGATTTCAAATGTTTCTTTAATGAAATAGCTATATTTTTTTTGACTATTTTTCTGTATTTGGGTCCCACTGAAACTTAGTTAAACCAAATTCAGGATTAGCAAAAACAACAAAGATATTATATTACTATTTTTCATAAGATCAGGAAACTCCCCGCAGTCAATATAGCTTCTGCCTGCGACTTTACTCGCGTGGAAGTCGTAAGGTATACAGTTTTACTAAAATAACAGGCAAATAAAATAAGTCCCCCAACCACCGTCGATAATACTTCATTTTCATTTGGCTTTCTTGTAATTTCTTTATTTCTATTTTTTAACCGACTTCTTCAAAAAGGAGGAGGTTCTCAATTCGTTTGTATGTTTTTTTTTTGTATGTATGTTACGCGATTATACTCCGCCAATTATGAATGGATTTTGATGATTCTTTTTTTGTTTGGTAGGTCATGCTTCAGAGGTGTCCCATATAAATTTTAGTAAGTTTACTTGCGTAGTTTTTGAGTTAGCTTCAATAATTACGTATTTTTCCCACTTTGCTATGTAGACGATATAATTATTTCACTCCGTCACTGTTATTTACATAGCAGATAACGGTAAACGAATTTGTGTGAGGTAGGTACCACAACTAAAAAGTGAAAAATAAAAACTTTTTATAAAAAGTTTTTTTTTTAAAAAAGATTCTCGCTTGCTGGTTGAGCATTTAAAATTAAATCATTCAGACTTAGGACAGACTTTCCTAACTCACCTATATTGTGTGTCTTGTTCAGGTATTTTCCCGTCACCTTCTTGTAATACAAGACTTGAGAAATGCGTATCACCACGTCCTTAGTGGGCTCTCATGTTTGTTCTTAAGAAGATTGATTGAAAAGAGCTCCATGAAGGAGCCAGCTTTAACCAGTTTTTAAGTATATCTGCACGTGGTCCTGTAGGCACCACGAGAAGAGTTTGACGAAAGTCACCGGCAGTATTTTTTTTCTGAACTTCTTAGGTCCTGTAGAGTTCTGTCTACGGCTTCTTTATGTGAGTGGTGGCTCATCGTTCATTTGTAACATTATGAGACATACACCGACACTTCGACCAATGCTCCAGGTGCATTGGTGTTTCCACCAGGTGCACGGGTGTTACCAACAAGTGCATCGTTACTAAAAAATTGCCTTCATTGTTTACAACGCTATTTACTATTCCATCTTATGCGAGTCGCCGATCTGTTACTGAATTTGGTCCGTGATTACAAACGTACTCATTCAGTTGGTTGCAATCATGTACCAATAGTGTCCTTATAGAATAGTTGTCGTTGGTTCTCTGCGGTGTAGGTTGACCAGACACATTTTAAACATTTTTACCTAGAATAATCAGAACTTAATTTATGATATCATCTAATAATGGCATAGCTTCCTTTAAACCCTGTAGACATAGAATCCGTCGAAATATGTATATTAATAGGTGCTTAATAGGTGCTTAATTCTGATAGATAATTATTTAATTTTTGCGGTATGTCAAACAATTATTTGGTATGCAAAACTATTACGTAAAATTAACCTTCGCATATTTGCATGTTAGGTATTGATGGAATTATTTCTACAGGTATGAAAGTAATAAACAAACTAATAAAATCCGCACATTAAATAAATATTTGAAGTATTAAATTTATGTGTAGTCAATTAATGTAGAATATTTTAAAATGCTGATAAAGCTGGTAAAAGAAAACCGGCCAAGTGCGTTTTGGACCACGCTCAATGAAGGGTTCCATAGTTGGGATGAAAATCCCAAAAACAAACTTAACATGAAAAACATGTTCTCCCGTACATTGATAAGCGTCACTGTTAATTCTCCAGTTGCAAATAAGTTTTTAACGGCCACGACTTACGAGTTATAGGTCGTAGGTTCGAACTCTGAGAGGCGTTTTACTTTGTGTAAATTATTTCATCGCCACTGTTCTCAAAACGGTGAAGGAAAACATCGTGAGGAAACCGGCATGTCCTAGAACCAAAAATTCGAAGACATGTGACATCTACCAACCTGCACTGGGTACCCGCGTGGTAGATTACGGCCCGCTCCCTCTCATAGAGAGGAGGCCTGAGTCCCAGCAGTGGGAACATTATAGGCTGATTATGATAATGAAATAAGTTTTTTATCGCAAAAAAATATATTTCAATGTCATAAAATAATTTAACAATTTTCGGACATTTTCCTTTTCTTATGCTGTGAGACCTTGCTTTTTGCCAAAGAAGAATGGCAGATTTGGTGTCACTTAGTTTCAGAAGCGTTCCTTCATGAATGAATATAAATATTAAAGAGTTACCTGTAGGTTTACTTTGCTTGCATTAGCTTTTTTTCATTAAGAACGAAGAAAAAAAAGAAAAAAATATATATTTTATTGAATCTGACTATCAAAACGCAATTATTTGCAATATTTAAACGCAGAACCTCGGGCGGTAGCTGTGGAGTGACCATACTCACCAGAATATGGTATTTCTATTACTGTAATCATTATGCTAGCCAGCAGGACTTTGGTGGTAGTGGTTTCATCGTTTGAACTATTAAGAGACTTTTGCTACCTCGTATTTTAGAGAGGATTATTACAGGACAAGACGTTGATTATAGCTGTGATCACTCAGTTCAGACATTTTGGACAAGCAGAATGAGTATTATTCTTACCTTTGGAGCCGGTGCCTATTTGTGCTTGCAACATGTTTTTTAAGTATTAGCATATTTATTGTTCATGACAATTACATGAATTCACTACGTATACGTTTTTTGGAGAATTTAAAAAATTAAAAAAAAAAAAAAATTATTTAATTCAGATAACAAGATCCATACAATTCATACAATTCAGATTTACAATTAACATATAAACAAAAAACAAAAATAGAGTACACATACAGAATATTAAAATAAAATAAAATTAAAATTAACATTACAATTCAAATTATCATTATATTACCCTCTTAATAAAGGATCTCCACAGAGGAGAAGAGATCCTATCAGCTACAGTCTTCAGAATTCCGTTGCAGCTGCCACGCATTCTGCAGATCAGGGATACAGTTTTCTTGCGGATGATGGCATGAAAGCCATCAATGCGATACAGCGCAAACATCCCCGATGCACTACAAAAGCGAGGCAGCCCCAACATCATCCTGAAGATGTTGTTATATTGGACGCGCAGGACATCCAGCGATCTTTTGGTGTGACTGACCCACAGATTCGCCGTATAAAAGCTTTGACAATACGCCTTGAACAACGATATCTTTACTTGTTCAGAGCAGCGGAAGAATCTGCGTGCCAGCATATTACCTCTGACCGCTAAAGTCCCGCGCTCCCTCTCAATATCAAGATCGTCTTCAAGACCCTCGGTAATTAAATGCCCCAGGTATTTAAATTTCGTGACACGATTTATGCACAAGCCATTTAGGGTAATATTATGTGAATACCTGGGGCACCCACCGGGGGCCCTAAAGACCATATACTCGCTCTTTTGGACATTATATACAAGGCCATGCTCATGAGCATAGGCCTCACACTTAGCTCACATTTGGCTTTCATGGCGACATTAAATGACGTAATTACTTATTACCAGTAATGACGTAATTGGCTTAATTTAATGTGACTACAATGTCTTGCCTGTAAGTGTTTTGCTTGCTTGTGTGTGTTTTTAATATCGTAGACTAATGTGACATTTCAAGTGATTGTTGTTTCGTTTTTTCGATTTGGAGTTTGACATTTGCACCTGTCAAATTAGTGGACGAGATTAAAAAACAGACTTTAGAATTATATGTTTTGTGGTGAACACGCAGATTGCAAGAGATGATCGAGTCTAAAGCAATGCCATAGGTTACAGTTGCTGCAGTATGTGTGATGAGAATCATATGGTGATGCCGCCGACAAGCATAAAGCCAGACCTACGCGCTAGCTACTCAGTTATTTGATGAAGTTCTTCTAAGATTAGGATGTAATTAAGTGATAATAATATAATTACTTTAATCAACTACCAAATAAATGTTTTATTTTAGCTTAATAGGTAGACATATTAGAGATGTCGTGTCTAGCAACATCTTGTGATGACGCCAGACGTCGCCCGATTCCGCCCGACATATCTAGGAACACGCGTCATTATGAAGCTTTATGCATCGGAGCCTGTCGATAGCGCGTTGGTTTGCAGTTGCAGGGCAACAAACCATCGTGCATAGTTCATGTTGGACGTATCGCTCCGTCGGTTGATACCTCCACGCGTTCCTGAGTGATCCGTTTATCACGGATCACTTCGTTGTCCGTCTGTCTTCCATTGTTTCCTTTTGAAGTACAGAACTCTAAAAATACTAAAAAAACTTGTTATCTCTGTTCTAATGAATTCCTTTTCATAAGAAATTTAACCATACGCCGCCAGTCGTTAAAATATTTAATTTATCACAAACTACAAAATTCAAATACTTTTCAAGTGAATGGCAACGTTATGAATTCTTTAGCCCTGAAACATGGTATATAATACAGCGATTGTACTGTTAAGGAAAACTGTAGGACGTGATTGTAAAGCAGTTGTTCTCATTAGTAACTATCATGGCATCAATGTTGCAATTGTTGTGTGTCAGTTGGTTTGCGCTCGCGACTGCGTGGTCAGCCGCCCCTGCGCCCGCGCCGTACGCACTCGAAGACGCCGAACTGCACTTCGAGCGCTTCATACAAAAGTATGAAAGAAACTACGCCAACGAAAACGAGAAGCAAGCCAGGTTCCAAATATTCAAAGAAAATTTGCAAAACATAAACAGTTTGAACGAGAACAGCAAACACGCTGTATTCGGTATATTTTTTTTCATATTTATTTGATTTAAGCGGTTGATTGTTTTTATTATTGGTACCTAACTATATGTACACTTGAGTTTCTTTCAGGTATAACGCAATTTTCGGATCTATCTCGAGATGAATTTATATCAAAAATGACCTGTTTGAGAGCTTCAGATGACGCTCATTCCTTTGAAGACGATAATCCTTGCATATACTTAAATGATAAAGACATCGTTTTCAATGATGCGCCGGAGTCGTTTGATTGGCGCGAACACAGTGCCGTCACCCCCGTTAAAGACCAAAAGCAATGTGGAAGTTGTTATGCATTTAGCGCAATTGGTAAGTGCGTTCCATTCAAGAATTGTATTTAAACTTCTGAAATAGTTAAAACTGTGTAAAAGATTAAACAATGTTTATTATTACAGGTAATGTTGAGGGCCAGTACGCCATCTAGCACAACGAGCTCGTAAGATTTTCTGAACAGCAGATTGTTAGCTGCTCCAAAAATGATGGTGAATGTAATGGTGGACTTATGAGCGTTTCAATTCGGTAATTTAAAATCTTTTAAGAAGGAAGGAGGAGAGAGGAGAAGGTTTTATACAGACCTTAAAAATTAAATAATACATTACTATCGGGGCCTGCAACAGGGGCATTCATGGATGCTCGTGAAAATGTGGGCCGAGGCGAAGCTGAGGCACACATACGTGAGTCCATCAATGCCTGGTTGTGGCCAATGCTTGTATAATCTTTTCCCAAATAATGTGCAGAAATAATTAATTCTTATTTAACTAAATAATTCCATAAATACTCGATTAGATTTACTATTTTAATATAATTTTATTATTAAATAGATATTTTTATTGTGGCCGGGAATCCGCCTGGTATTCCCGATGCCCAGGGCGTCTCCAGCGGCGGTGGTTAGGGGCGTGAGGGCGCAAACTTTGCCTCTCCCTCACGCGTTCCGCCTCCTCCTTTGCGAGCATTACTGCTTCGCAGAAGGAGGTGATTGCTTCCCATGCCTTCTCGCTCCATACCATGGCCTGAACCAGGGCCGGACACGAGAGGTCATTGCCTCCACGAAGACACGGTGGTGCTTCGCCCAAGCAGGGCATACCTCCACCGTATGCTCCTCCGGGCGATCCACACAGTGGTGACACCCGGGTGTTTCCTGCCACCTAATCCTTCACCGGAACCTCCCGAAGCTGCCATGTCCGGTGAGAACCTGCGTCAAGCGGAAGGTGAGGACGCCGTGGTGCCTCTCTAGCCAGTCCTCAAAGAGTGGACTTATCGCCGCAATTTTGGCGTGCCCAGCACTGTGCTGTACCGCCGCAATTGTGGTTGCGACAATCGCACTCTTCATGCCAACATGAGATCCTGCCGGAGCTCCGTCCACTGTGCCGCGATTTCTCGCGGCAGCGGAGTTACGCCCCGGCGCTTCACATCTGGGAGTGGCGCGAGGACTTTCGTCTCCAGATCCCATGGCGGTAATCCGGCAAGGAGACTCGCCGCCTCACGGGAGACCGTGCGGTATCCCAGGGCCAGCCGAATGGCCATGACCCTTTGGGACACGTTCAGCCGGCGGTCTGGCCGCAGCCTAAGAGACCGCGCCCACACCGGTGCCCCGTAAAGATCCATGGACCGCACGACCCCGCTGGCCGCGGGCTGGAGCCGCCCCAAGGCGGCCCCAGCCCGGTCCAGCCTGGGCGCCAAACGTCGGAAATGCTCCACGAAGTTCCACCGGCTGTCGAGAACGAGTCCTAGGTACTTCATCGTCGACTCGACGCCGATGTGAACCCCTCCTACCGTAATTTGGGAATCCGACGGTGGCGCGTTCCGAGGGCCATGAAAACACATGACCTCGGACTTTTGCAAGGCCACCTCGAGTCCCAGCTGCCGGATTCTATCGAGGATTGTCGCAACCCGGCGTGTCGCTAGTTCGGCCACCGCCTGGTGCGACCTCCCCTGGGCCAGGACCAGCGTGTCGTCAGCGTATCAAACTACACTGACGCCACTAGGGAGGTCGGCGCGCAGCACTCAGTCGTATCCGATGTATACGATCCACAGATGCGGCCCCAAGACCGATGCCTGTGGGACACCGCACGACATCTCTCGCCGGTTCCATACTCCTTGGTGACCGGGGTACAAGTGCTACCCCTGAGAGAAAGTAATAGTTGATGATAATATATTATGGCGTGACGATTTGACTTTGTGTTGTAGTGATGAATGTCTGTGCGTGTGATATTTGTGCGTCATTGTCGTTCTGCAGGAATTTTCGCACAATTCTGCAAGTGTTCAGGATAGCAGCTTTTTGTAGGGTTTGATATGTGGAGGGAGGTCGAGGACGTCTAGGGTTTTTAAGGATTGGCGCAGTTGTTTGGGGATGACACCGGTGTTTGAAAGTACTACAGGAATAATGGCAACGCTGCCTAATCGCCACATTCGGCTTATTTCTATTTTTAAATCTGTATATTTTGACAGCTTTTCTGCGATAGTGTTTTGTAGGTTGTGTGTGTTTGGAACTGCTATGTCAATGTTTATTGTGCTGTGTTTATAGTCCATCTGAACTATTGCTTTACATGCTCCAGTAATGTGTTGAATAGTTTCAGAAGAACTCTGACATTCTTCTACAAATGTCTGTTGACCGAGAGAGTCTCTCTGTTGTTATGCTTTTGATAGTTACGGGTTTCAGTCTCAGAGAATAAATCTCCGCGCCTGAGCCATTCGTTCGACGCTAATATCTTGTGGACGTTAGATTGGCAAAAGTCTTGTCGATAAATTCGAAAGTAACTCTGTCTGGTCTGTCTGGCTGTCCATATGTTACCTTTTCACGCCTAAACCACTGAACGGATTTAAAAAAAAATTGCCAAGGAGATAGATGGCATCCTGGGGAAGGACATAGGCTACTTATTGTTTCAAAAATAATCCTATAGGGAATGATAGTTTGTATAGGGAACCCATTTCTTAAGTAAGGCAGGCATATGAAAATTCAATTTTATGGCTATGTTAAGAAATTAAGGAATTAAATCAAAAAGCGTTTTTGTAAAATAATCCCCCAATGGGGTAAAATGGGGGATGATTAAGACTTTTGTGTAGTTCTTTAAAAAAAGGATGGGATATACTAAAGTTTTAGTCTGTATCTTGAGATAAGTCATTTAGTCTTTATTTCATCAAAATCAGTCCACTGAGTCAAAAATTATCACAATTTATTATCTGTCTATCTGTTACGGCTGAACGGATTTGGATGAAAGGCACACTTTATAAGGCTGGATAGGCCATGATTTGGGTAAGGACTCTTGGTGGTTTTGGTTAGGTTATGATAAATTACCTCCTTGGTTCCCATAATATTATGTCGAAATAAATCGATGGGGATTGTCAATCAGGATTTGTAGAAAACCCCAAAAACTCGTTCCATTTTTAAATAATATGACAGATATTCAGTCACTAAACGCAACAGATACCTATGGATTTTCATAGTAACATTGCCGGTCGCCTACTCGCATGTATTAGACCAGTACAGCATTTTTTATTTATCTCGAAGAAGGTTGTCAAAATAATAATCGAATTTCTAATAATTACTTACACACTAATGAGTATGTTTAGTGTGTGTATATTAATGAATTAAGTACCATTTATAATATCAGCAATCATACTCTAAGATATTTTTTTATTAAAATTCCCGAATAATTAAAATTACTATACTAACCAAATCTATGAAAAAAACAGTATGAAATATTGTTCGAAATAATAATATTAGTGCGTAATAATAGTAGTGACTTAATTTTCATTCATTCTCTTCCTCACCGCATTTGTCGACAGCGACTGTCACCAGCTAGGTTGGCTTATTTGAATTCTGATTTCCAATAAAGTTAGACAATATTTTTTAATGTGGTGACGCGCTTGCATTTCGGCCATGTTTGGTAGTGATAGCTTACTCAAGGCCCTATGGGTATTGGCATTGTTTTTGATTGTCATGTTGATAGGTCGCTGGTCGATCAAGGAGGAAGCGAGTCTGAAGATGACTATCCATACGAAGGAAGAAACAGCAGTTGCAATTTTGATCCAAAGAAAGTGAAGGCCCAGGTGACCGACTGCCGCTCCTATAATCTTACGTCACAAGAGAAAGTGAAGCAACTGCTGTACCACACCGGACCCATCTCGATTGGTGAATTACTTTTCTTACTTAATTTGCATTTGATAGTGATTCAATTTTATTGAACCGTTGCATCTAAATCGTATCGAGTCAGATTACCCACTGCACTCATGAACTATCAAAAGATAGTTTAGTTTCATGTATGCGGCTTTTAAAGCAATAACTGCACAAATATGTTTAACAAATCAATATTCCCAGACCTGTAGGCCTGACACGAATGCGCGTAAACAAAAAGTAATGAGTAAACGTAAAGGAAATTCGAACGTTATTTAAATTGAAAATACTCGTTTTGCACTCAATATTGATTTAGTTTGAAGACATTTTTTCATATCTATGGTTGATATTTGTGCTTGTCTCGTAAACAAAAATGCTATTATGATAGTTTTATTGTCGATTCAAAAACTATTTATTTGTATTTACCTACGTTACGTTTACTTCATGCGTCCATGCGTGGTAGAGATAACATTTTTGTAGATCAGTTTGTAAGGTTAGTCTTCAAGGTGTAGAATGAATGTCCAGAACTAGAATGTGGCTATATTATGACGCCAAATAGGAAATGATTTTTATTTCTTCTTTTCCAAACGAATAAAGGGTGGTCAATTCGGAAGTATACAACTTTAAATTAAGATTATTTTTATTACAGGCGAAAATTACCAGCTTTTATTTCAGTTAACCTATGTTGTCCCACTGCTGGGCAAAGGTGTCCCTATACTTTCCAATTTTCTTTATGCTGGGCCTTCTGTATCAAATCGTCACGCCAGCGTTTCTTAGACCTGCCGCAGTGACGAACGTCCGTGCGGCACCCACTCGTGACCATTCGGTGTGACCCGCCCAGTCCCAGCCTCGCTGACTTATCAGCAACATCGGTGACTTTTCCTTTGTATTTGCATCGATACTTTCGTCAATTATGAACCGATTTCAAAAGTTCGTTGTTTTATTTGGTAGAGGAAACTTGCGCGGTGTATTAATGCTTGGGTAGTTCAGCTTCAATAATTAGTACATTACTGTCGCAGCCTACTACTGGGGCATTGCCGAAAGATCAAGAAAAGGTGGGCCGAGGCGAAGCTGGGGCAAACATAAGTGAGTCCATCAATGAGTGAATGCCTGATATCAGCCAAGGCTTGTACTTTTCTCAAATATTGCCCGGAAATTCAAACTAAGTAAATTAAGTATAAATTCAAGAATTATTGACGAACAACGATAATTTTTCACGTGCCAATATGTTCATCATTTTCTTCTTCCTTTTAAACAGCTCTGTTTACAAACCGAATCGAAATTTAAATAATAGTTATTTGTTATGCAAGGCTGCAAAATTATATCAAACGTAGTTTTCGCACTTAGATGATGGATGGTGAATGTTTTAACTTTCTGTCACTGTTATTTAAATAGCTTTTTGAATGTATGTGGGGTAGAAACCAGAACTAAACAGTTAAAAATAAAAACTTTACAAAAAAACAACCGAATTCTAAAAAAAACACTCCTTTAATTTCGAAAGTCGGTGTCTATAGTTTAAAATTTTTGTTTTTTGCCACCGACTTCCGATATTAAAGATTTTTTTTTACTTTGTATTGTTTTTATTTATTTTGTAAAACGTTTTTTAAGATGTTACCCTCCATTGTTCATTGTTCTTCTGATTTCGGACTCTAACCCTCGGCCAAAGACTTAGTCTGAGCGCCATAACTCCACCCAACCAATCAGACAAAGAGAATTTACGGGTCCTACGTGGTCAAAAAAGGTTGCTTCTGTCCACAAAAGTGAAAATTACATAATTATGCTTTTACACAAATTCTCTGTGATCAAAATGGGATTAATTACCCGTACTGATCTGATGAAAGGAATTGGGTCGTTTTTATTTATTTATTAATACTTCAAGCACATAGATGTACAGAGGCGGTCCTAGTGCCATAGGCATTTTACAAACAGTGGCAGGTGCAATAGCACTGGTAGTGTTTTTCAATCCCTTTAAGCCCAAAACACACACAGAGCGGGTGCGGGGCGGGAGCGGGTCGGGTCGTTTTCATTCTTGACATTAATAAAAAAAAACATCAATATGGAGAATATCATCGATACGTGTATTGCAACGAATGTAACGCCGCTACACCCAAATTGCTATTCTGTAACCATCTTACCTTGAAAACTTAGGTGAAGTGAGAGTGAAGTGAGTCATTGTCATCGATACCTACTGATGCTAAGCCAGTGACAGTTCACTCCAAGCTCACTTTGATATATTACTACACTTAGTTTTCACGGAGATATTTTTACAGAATAGCACAACCGCTCCCGTCCCGCGCTGTTGTGTCAGCGGGCGCGGCGCCCGCTCCCCGCCCGACCCGCGCCCGCGTTCTGTGTGTTGACATCCATATAATTCCTTGAATTACAATTTATGACACCCGCCGTACTCCCGCGCCCGACCCGCTCCCGCCCCGCACCCGCTCTGTGTGTGTTTTGGGCTTTAAGGATTCAAGATTCAAGATTGTTTATTTGTGGAAACATGAGTACACATAGAGAGCATGCAAGTTATTAAATTATAGTATAAGATCAGTCATGTTTGGCCTTAGTAGCGTACAAATATTTAAATTTCAATAATAGAAGTTATTGGATAAAGTATAAGATTACATAATTACGAACAAATAGTAAATGTCAAGTTTAAAAACAAATAAATTAAATATATGGTCATAGTTACATAACAATAATAAAATGTCAATTAAAATTATCATCCTAGCAATAATAATATGTTGCTTTATATAAATTATGTCAAAGATGTATTGATAATATTAGATGTTGTCATTAAGAAATTCTAGAATACTGTAATAAGCTTTCCCTTCCAGCAGTATCTTTAATTTATTTTTTAATTGACGGACATTAAGCTCCTTCCAACTATTTGGGAGTTTATTGAAAATTTTAGGGGCCATACAGAAAACACTTGTGCATTAATGCTGTTTTCGATCTATGTAGACAGAGAATACTGTCATCGCGTCTACTATGGTTGCGATCGACCACTTCCGATTGACGTGGAAATAAGTGCCGATTTGATTTTACAAACCTGACAGTGTCTAAAATGTAAAGGCAAGGCAGAGTTAATATTTTATATTTTTTAAAGTAAAACTTACAACTTTCGGTTGACTGTAATTTAAACATAGTCCTGATGCATCTTTTTTGGGCTTTAAAGGGTATATCCTTTAAGGAAATTTATGATAAAATTACTGAAATGAATGCGGCAGTAATGGTCTTTTATGTAGTTCGAACATAATTGCCATATTTTAAGTAAATAGTGGATTTCAAACAACCGTGGCGCCAAATCAAGAAAGTTGTATACATTCGAGTCGGCCCATGGTAAAAATTATTCAGATTTATGAGTGTTTTAGCCCCCAGAAAGATCGCAACTGCACTCATGAAGTCGTTTTTTTGTCATTCATTTCGTAGTCAATACTCAAAAATTAAACTGTATCTTTCTTTCAAAGCTGTCCAGGGCTTAGGTGTAAAGTGGTATGACAAAGGAATTATATCCGATGACGACTGTAATATTGGTCTATTAAATCATGGAGTCCTACTGGTTGGATATGGATCAGGTAAGTTCGGCTTACATTTTATAATAATACCCCGTTTGACCGCTGACTTGTCAGATGCTTCGCGATGGTGCAGCTGACTCTGGCGTACGCTTGTCTGGAACTAACCTTGGTGATTTAAAGACTAAGCTACTTATAGCTAGAGTGCCATTTGGGATTTTAGTGGTCTTTAGTATCTGCTATTAAACTTTTCATGCTCATTCATGTAACGAAAGAAAGAAAAATATTTTATTTGGAACACGTACAGGAAATAAAACAATAAAAACAAAGAACATTAAAACTAACAAAATCATGAAAACAATAATAATAAAATAGTATATTATGCGATTAGTGAATAAAGGATGGATTCAAAGCGAGGGCCCTAGATTTATCACGAGCAAGTGAAGGATACTATTCATGATTCAAGTTTTAGAATCCTGAGCGACGCAAGTGATTCATGGCCCTCGATATATATCCGTTTTATTCAAGAGTTGCATACTATACTTTATACCATGACTACGAGAAAAAGAAACATTTAAGCGAAAATAGACATTTAATTTCGGTGTGTAGCCTTCTGATAGCCTTTGAAGGTAGGCTTACAATTTCGAGTATGTTTTTATGTCAATGTTATGCCTTGTTTTATTGTATACCGTAGCATAGAATACATACTCCATAATTTCAATGATTTTTTTTTCTTCGAAAGCACTTTAAAATAAGTTAGAATAACAGACTCTGAAAATGTGCCACAAGCGGCCGCCCATCTTCTTCATCACTTGAATGCATTTTCAATCGATTTATTATTAAGTAACACTAAACTTTGTGTTCGTACAACTTACAGTATTCAAAATAGCGTCAATCTTCTAATGACAGCAAAGAACACAAAACAGTTTTTAGTCTAAATGCTAAACTCCTTGTCGAAAATGTCAACCGTATCTCGAGCATTCTTTGCACAAACAGTTTGTATCGAGTATTTTTTCGCAAGGAGGTTGTATAGCATTGAGGTTCATTGGTGTGTTCTTAATTCAAACACCAAAATAGTGACTACAAGTTATTCACTGTTTTCAGGGAATAAACTAAGCTTTTTAGAGGGGGAATGGTATAATAGTTATTTATGCAACTGTTATATAATAAGGGGTATTAAAACACGAATGTGGGTTTGATATAAATGATAATAGTATCACATGAGTGTTTTATTACCTAATTATTTACATTTGCATACAAGACTTTATCTACACCCATGATATGAATCTTCTATAAAAGTTTATTTGCAATTATACCAATATCGAACAAAAATGGCGCGGTACGACGTGAATTCGATTTTTCGAATTCGAAAGTATGTTTATTTTGTTTTTAAATTACGGTGCTTTGTTAGTGATACGCTCGTGAATGACAGTGTTCTTTTTTTTCAAATGAGTTGCATTATGAAATTCAGTACAAGATTATAAAAAAAAAAAAACTACTATGACACTGGCTGTTTTAATGTTGGCAATAAGCTAACTGTTTCAGAAACTTTTATAGAGGATTTATAGCATGGCAGTAGATAAAAAGATAAAAGAACATTAAAACTAACAAATTAATGAAAACGAAAATAAGAGAAAAAAAAGACCTATGCGAAGTCAAAAGGCTCCTATCACAGCTTATTGCTACGATATTTTAATAAAAACATTTTTTTTAATAAAATAAACAATGAAATCCTAACTTTAACATTATAAATGCGAAAGTGAGTTTGTTTGTTGGTTACGCTTTCACGCTAAAAAGGCAAAACGAAATTGGATGAAATTTGGCACAGGGGTAGACCATGACCTGGAGAAGGATATGAGGCAGGCTGACGTTTCATCCTGGATCGAAGTGAAGGGTGGGCGTTTTGGGAGACTGTCTTACGTAGTTTTGTCGTTCGAAAAGTGCTGATTCTCAGCCTAGTTTGAATTAATTACTTTTTATTGATTTTGATTTTGATCGCAGATGATGTCAAGGGCAACATCTAGTATTATTTACAAAAATAAAATATGAAAACCGTATTTCTTACGATATTATAACTAAATGTTACGATCGACGCACACCCGACACACCAGAAACGCTTGTCTATGCTACAAACTATTGTATATGTCTATGACAAACGAAGAGACGCCAGCGCAGGCGATGTAATCGGCTGTCAATGTCAAAATTCAAGTATTGATACAGTTAACGGATATAGCAATGGACATACAACAAATAAACACATCAGAATAAATTAATACTTCAGAGTCGAGTGACCATTAAAAAGATAAGACAGTTTTGCTGAAATTACTTTCATTTCAGAGGCTGGGGAACCATTTTGGATCGTCAAGAATTCTTGGAACAAATTCTGGGGGGAAGACGGCTACTTCAGAATGCAGCGCGGTGAAGGTGGACTTTCTTGTGGCATGATGAATACATTCATGGCGAGTGCCATCGTCGCATAATGCTTATCTTTTTAGATATTGTGTTTAATAAATTTACTCACATATTTTAACCGACCGATGATGTTGAATATTGGGTTTTTTGGCTACATTTTACTTTTTGTTTTTCTAATTTGTTTCTTTCGTATTTTCTGAAAATATTAAAATTTATTCTTTATCTCGATAATAACTGCTAGTTTTTTTTGTTTCACCATCATACATAATGACACCAATGACTGCCAAAAACCACTGCTTACTTTATTATCTATTTTGTCCTTCTGCCTTAATTCTAGAATAGAATAGCCTGGTCTTTAGTTGCTTAGAATGTAGGTAGATATAGGTATATGTATATATACATAAAAATAAGTTGTTAAAATATAAAAAATAAAAGAAAATAAAATTTATTCAAGTTAAAAAGTAAAAATAAGATTTACATTAATTACAAACGAGGTAACTTTAATTCTAGCTGTAATATAGACATGCCTGATCTAGGTTTGTGAAAACCTGTGTTTCAGGCCATCAATTTACATCAAAATTTTAAAAGGAACACAACAATTTTATTAGATGCTAAATTAAAAAGAAGATTATATTGTCAATGACTTAAAGAGTAACTATTTTGGTATATTATTTTAAAACTAGATTAAGTAAGATATATTATGTTTAAGCAAATTAACAAATAATAATTATTAAAGTAAATAAAATGGAGACTATTATTAATTAGGTAAAGGAAGAGACTTGTATTAGAGTAGGTAAATGGAAATTTTATTTTAATATTTCTAATAGTTTTTCCGTGTCTGCATAATTGAGTTTTTCCAAATATTCCTGTACTAGTAAGTTACACCTAATATAGCTTAAACTATAAATCTTTAGCACTCTGTTAAACTGGTTATACAAGTAGGTACCCAAAAATAAATAAAATCGACGAGCAAAAGCATGTTTAGTCTGAGTGTTAGCACAAACCAAATCTTTTCTTCTCCTATCTGAAGGTACTGGGTTAAAATAAAGTTCAGTTTGTTGGAATCAATGATATTTTAATATAATATCATTGGTTGGAATAGAACTATATTCAAAACAAATAACTGACGTACTGTTAGCATCTTACATGCCATATGAAGCTGGTGTGTTGGAAATCTAAATGGACGAAAAGTAGCAACTTTTATAACTGCTCTTTGGGCGCGTTCTAGGTGCAGTAAAATGGATTTAGCGGCACCACCCCAAGACGTTATGCAGTAGGTAATAATAGATTGACACAAAGCCAAATAAACCTGTCTAATTAATTTAAAGTCGGCAACGTTACGTAACTTTTTGAAAAACATTAGTTTACTCACTCTGTTGCTTATTAAATCGATGTGTTTGCGGAAATTTAGGTTTGTGTCAATCTATAATAGGATCCATGTACATTCTGCCTTAATATACCATGCAAATGTAATATAAAGTAGAGGATAATAAAGATATTACAAATAAAATATATGACGGCGTCAGCGATGGCTGAGCGATAGTACCGTCATCATCTCGATTCGGTATACCACCGAATCGAGATGATGAATCCATAGTTTACAATAAAAACACGATGATACAGCAAATCAGTTAGTATTTCACTTTCAGAATAATTTATCTGTATTTGGGTCCCACTGAAGCTTAGCATCCAAAGCCAGTGCCATCTTCAAGATTAGCAAAAACAACAAAGGTATTATTGTACTATTTTTCATATGATCAGGAGACTCAGTCAATAAAATTTTTAAAGACTATATCTGCCTGCGACTTCATTCGCGTGGAAGTCGTAAGTTAATACAGTTTTACTAAAATGGCAGGCACATTTTTAGAGACTACGGAAACTTTATTTATTTATGTACACACAGTAAAATACAAAATAGATACGACATTGTTGAAATATGAAAAAAATAAAAATAAAAAATGTGCCTGCCATTTTAGTAAAATCAACAAGGAACCCATAAAGTTTCACCATGTCTGTCTATCTGTCCGTCATCTGTCAGTCTGTCCGCGACGTAGCTCAGAGACTCTTAGAACCAGAAAGCTGTAATTTGGTATGGGGTATACATATAAATGACGCTAACAAAGTGGTAAAATAAAATCGTGAAAATGATGGATGTTTTTTTTTCTCGTCAATCCCATGGTATAGGGCCCATGGGTATAGTTGGAAAGGTCGTTTAAAAATATTGTGAGTTTGTAAAAACAGTTTTTGGATTCAGGGATCCGTTTGCGAAATATTAACTTTAAAGTGCTAATTTTTGTTAGAGTCTTTGGTTATGTGAAAAAATTCACGACAGTAGTGTAAACGAAATTAAAAGGAAAACTATCACAGCTAAGTAGGCTCTACAAATTACCGAGTAATGATCGACCAAAATATATTTGAAGTTGCACTAACACGTTCTCAAAAACAAGGTTTTCAACTACAATGTTAAGTTTGTTAGATAAATTCATCCCAACTACGGAACCCTTCATTGTGCATAGTTCAACACGCACCTGGCCGGTTTTATAAACCTCCCTCAACCCCCGTCGCTATCACTTCATTTTCGTTAAGATTTCTTTCTGACTTTATTCTTTCTGCTCAACTCTTAAGGGTCGTAGCGTGATTATAGATAACCTTACCTAACCTCAACTATAGGTTAATCGAGGAAGGTTAGGTTAGGTAGCTAATTTTCTCAAGAATTGGGCTATCAAATGCCAAAATATGTTTTCAAATCTCACTGATAGTGCTATCTTGTTTGGTTGAGGAGTTCCTATGGCCACCTTCCGGCTCCATCAACAGACCTCCGTGATATCAATTTTTCAAAATGTCTCGTTTCAACTATAAGTATGCAAAGTTTCAACTCAATCGAATGCCAGGAAGTGCTTGAAAAATGGAGGACAATATGAATAACCGGAAAGATATACGAACAGAGCAAGCTAAATTATAAAGCTTGTAAAACATGTTCTCCCTTATGATATCCTACGTCACGGAATTCCGTATAGAACCGTTAGGAATTTCGTAGTAACAGCCCGGAGTTTGGAAGTTGGCGGTGTGATACCCCCGTGCCTCGGAAAGCACGCCTGATCTCTCTCCGGTCGTGTCGGATTACCGGCCCAACGGACTATGAGTGTGAGGGAAGAGAGAGTGCACTTGTGTCTGCGCAAACACTTGTGCACTATAATATCCCCCGCGCCGAAGGCTAGTCTCCGTTGAGATTGGCCGCCGTGGCCGAAAATACGGTCTGGAGGACTATTATTATACGTCACGGTCAATTCTCCAGTTACAAATAAGTTTTTAATCGCAAAAAAAAATATTTCAATATCATAAAACTACAAAATAAATTAACGATTTTCGGACATTTTCCTTTTCTTGTGCCAAACCACACACCTTGCTTCTTGCCAAAGAAGAATGGCAGATTTGGTGTCACTTAGTTTCAGAAGCGTTCCTTCATGAATTAATATAAATATTAAACAGATACCTGTGAGTTTACTTAGCTTGCATTAGCTTTTTTTCATAAATATCACATCTGATAGTAATTGTACCATTTAGCCCACTGACAAGTATTAGCCTGATAAAGCCTTGTACGAGTATTCACTGCATAAATGTCCTGCGACACCAGTCGCTTGAAATGTCGGGCGATGTCGACTAACGTCTCTAGATAACTTGCCTCACGACCTTTTCATCGTTTTCAATGTTGCTAGACATGTCGTGTCTAGCAACATCGTGTGACGAGGCCCGACGTCACCCGATTTCACCCGACACGCATCGTAAGAAGCTTTATGCATCGGAGCCTGTCGCTAGCACGTTGGTTGGCAGTTGCAGGGCACCACCATTGCACAACAATCGTGCATAGTTTATGTTGGACGTATCGCTCGGTCGGTTGATACCTCCACGCGTTCCTGAGGAAAAGGGTCTTAACAGACACACAGACAGACAGACGGACAACGAAATGATCCATGATAAGGGTGCCGCTTTTTCTTTTTGAGGTACGGAACCATAAAAATTATAAACTTGTTATCTCTGTTCTAATGATTTCCTTTTCTTAAGTTTTACCATACGCCGCCAATCGTTAAAATATTTAATATATCGCAAACTATAAAATTTAAATACTTTCAAGTAAATGGCAACGTTATGAATTCTTTAGCCCAGAAACATGGTATATAATACAGCGATTGTACTGTTAAGGAATACTATAGGACGTGATTGTAAAGCAGTTGTTCTCGTTAGTAACTATCATGGCATCAATGTTGCTATTTTTGTGTGTCAGTTGGTTTGCGTTAACGGCTGCCTGGTCAGCCGCCCCTGCGCCCGCGCCGTACGCACTCGAAGATGCCGAACTGCACTTCGAGCGCTTCATACAAAAGTATGAAAGAAACTACGCCGACGAAAACGAGAAGCAAGCCAGGTTCCAAATATTTAAAGAAAATTTGCAAAACATAAACAGTTTGAACGAGAACAGCAAACACGCTGTATTCGGTAGGTATATTTTTTTTCGTATTTATTTGATTTAAGCGAAAGTTGATTGTTATTATTATTGGTACCAAACTATGTGTATTAACTATGTGTATTATTAACACTTGAGTTTCCTTCAGATATAACACAATTTTCGGATCTATCTCGAGAAGAATTTAAATCAAAAATGACCTGTTTGAGAACTTCAGATGACGCTCATTCCTTTAAAGACGATAATCCTTGCAAATTTTTATATGATGAAGACATCGTCTTCAATGATGCGCCGGAGTCGTTTGATTGGCGCGAACACAGTGCCGTCACCCCCGTTAAAGACCAAAAGGATTGTGGAAGTTGTTATGCGTTTAGCGCAATTGGTAAGTGCGTTCCATTCAAGAATTGTATTTAAGCTTCTGAAATAGTTAAAACTGTGTATAATAAAAGCAGTATAATTTTAAATATGTTTATTATTACAGGTAGTGTTGAGAGCCAGTACGCCATCAAGCACAAGGAGCTCGTAAGTTTATCTGAACAGCAGATTGTGGGTTGCTCCAAAGGAGATAATGAATGTAATGGTGGACTTATGAGCGTTTCAATTCGGTAATTTTTAATCTTTTAAGAAGTAAGGAGGAGAGAGGAGAAGGTGTTTTATAGACCTCAAAACAATACATTACTGTCGCGGCCTGCAACAGGGGCATTCCCGAATAATTAAAATTACTATACTAAGTATGAAATATTGTTCGAAATAATTTTAGTGCAAGTGCATGAATTTTCATTCATTTTCTTCCTCATGGCATTTTCCGACAGCAACCGTCACCGGTCAGTTGGCTTGTAGATTCTGATTTCGAATAAAGGTATCATTTTTTTTTTATGTGGCGGCCATGTTTGGCAGTGAGAGCTTACTCAAGGCCCTATAGGCCCTAGGGTACTGGCATTGTTTTGATTGTCATGTTGACAGGTCGCTGGTCGGACAAGGAGGAAGCGAGTCTGAAGATGACTATCCATACGAAGGAAAAAACAGCAGTTGCAATTTTGATCCAAAGAAAGTGAAGGTCCATGTGACCGACTGCCGCTCCTATAATCTTACCTCACAAGAGAAAGTGAAGCAACTGCTGTACCACACCGGACCCATCTCGATTGGTGAATTGTCTTATTGATTCGATTTTATTGAACCGTTCCATCTAAATCGTATCGAGTCAGATTACCCACCACTGCACTCATAAACTATCAAAAGATAGTTTAGGTTGACGTATGCGGCTTTTAAAGCAATAACTGCACAAATATTTTTAACAAATCAATTTTCCCAGACCTGTAGGCCTGACACGAACGCGCGTAAACATAAAGTAATTAGTAAACGTAAAGTAAATTCGAACGATTTTTAAATTGAAAATACTCGTTTCGCACTCAATATAGATTTAGTTTGAAGACTTTTTTCATATTTTTGGTTGATACTTGTGCTTGTCACGTAAACAAAAATGCTATTATAATAGTTTTATTGGTGATTCAAAAACTATTTATTTGTATTTACCTACGTTACGTTTACTTCATGCGTTCGTGCGTGTTAGGCCGGCTGTAGTAGAGATAATATTTTTGCAGATCAGTTTGTAAGGTTAGTCTTCAAGATTTAGAATGAATGGCCAGAACTAGAATGTGGCTATATTATGACGCCAAATAGGAAATGATTTTTATTTCTTCTTTTCCAAACGAATAAAGGGTGGTCAATTCGGAAGTATACAACTTTAAATTAAGATTATTTTTATTACAGGCGAAAATTACCAGCTTTTATTTCAGTTAACCTATGTTGTCCCACTGCTGGGCAAAGGTGTCCCTATACCTTCCAATTTTCTTTATGCTGGGCCTTCTGTATCAAATCGTCACGCCAGCGTTTCTTACACCTGCCGCGGTGACGAACGTCCGTGCGGCACCCACTCGTGACCATTCGGTGTGACCCGCCCAGTCCCATTACAGCCTTGCAGACTTATCAGCAACATCGGTGACTTTTTCTATGTATTTCCATCGATACTTTCGTCAATTATGAACCCTTTTCAAAAGTTCTTTGTTTTATTTGGTAGAGGAAACTTGCGCGGTGTATTAATGCTTGGGTAGTTCTTGGGTAAGCTTCAATAATTAGTACATTACTGTCGCGGCCTACAAATGGGGCATTACTGAAAGACCATGAAAAGGTGGGCCGAGGCGAAGCTGGGGCACACATAAGTGAGTCCATCAATGCCTGGTATCGGCCAAGGCTTGTACTTTTCTCAAATATTGCCCGGAAATTCAAAGAAAGTTATTGGATAAAGTATTAGATTAACGAACAAATAGTAAATGTCAATTTTAAAAACATATAAATTAAATATATGGTCATAGTTACATAACAATAATTAAATGTCAATTAAAATTATCATCCTAGCAATAATAATATATTGCTTTATATAAATTATGTCAAAGATGTATTGATAATATTAGATGTTGTCATTAAGAAATTCTAGAATACTGTAGTATGCTTTCCCTTCCAGCAGTATCTTTAATTTATTTTTTAATTGACGGACATTAAGCTCCTTCCAACTATTTGGGAGTTTATTGAAAATTTTAGGGGCCATACAGAAAACACTTGTGCATTAATGCTGTTTTCGGTCTATGTAGACAGAGAATACTGTCATCGCGTCTACTATGGTTGCGATCGACCACTTCCGATTGACGTGGAAATAAGTGCCGATTTGATTTTACAAACCTGACAGTGTCTAAAATGTAAAGGCAAGGCAGAGTTAATATTTTATATTTTTTAAAGTAAAACTTACAACTTTCGGTTGACTGTAATTTAAACATAGTCCTGATGCATCTTTTTTGGGCTTTAAAGGGTATATCCTTTAAGGAAATTTATGATAAAATTACTGAAATGAATGCGGCAGTAATGGTCTTTTATGTAGTTCGAACATAATTGCCATATTTTAAGTAAATAGTGGATTTCAAACAACCGTGGCGCCAAATCAAGAAAGTTGTATACATTCGAGTCGGCCCATGGTAAAATTGTTCAGATTTATGAGTGTTTTAGCCCCCAGAAAGATCGCAACTGCACTCATGAAGTCGTTTTTTTGTCATTCATTTCGTAGTCAATACTCAAAAATTAAACTGTATCTTTCTTTCAAAGCTGTCCAGGGCTTAGGTGTAAAGTGGTATGACAAAGGAATTATATCCGATGACGACTGTAATATTGGTCTATTAAATCATGGAGTCCTACTGGTTGGATATGGATCAGGTAAGTTCGGCTTACATTTTATAATAACACCCCGTTTGACCGCTGACTTGTCAGATGCTTCGCGATGGTGCAGCTGACTCTGGCGTACGCTTGTCTGGAACTAACCTTGGTGATTTAAAGACTAAGCTACTTATAGCTAGAGTGCCATTTGGGATTTTAGTGGTCTTTAGTATCTGCTATTAAACTTTTCATGCTCATTCATGTAACGAAAGAAAGAAAAATATTTTATTTGGAACACGTACAGGAAATAAAACAATAAAAACAAAGAACATTAAAACTAACAAAATCATGAAAACAATAATAATAATATAGTATATTATGCGATTAGTGAATAAAGGATGGATTCAAAGCGATGGCCCTAGATTTATCACGAGCAAGTGAAGGATACTATTCATGATTCAAGTTTTAGAATCCTGAGCGACGCAAGTGATTCATGGCCCTCGATTTATATCCGTTTTATTCAAGAGTTGCATACTATACTTTATACCATGACTACGAGAAAAAGAAACATTTAAGCGAAAATAGACATTTAATTTCGGTGTGTAGCCTTCTGATAGCCTTTGAAGGTAGGCTTACAATTTCGAGTATGTTTTTATGTCAATGTTATGCCTTGTTTTATTGTATACCGTAGCATAGAATACATACTCCATAATTTCAATGATTTTTTTTTCTTCGAAAGCACTTTAAAATAAGTTAGAATAACAGACTCTGAAAATGTGCCACAAGCGGCCGCCCATCTTCTTCATCACTTGAATGCATTTTCAATCGATTTATTATTAAGTAACACTAAACTTTGTGTTCGTACAACTTACAGTATTCAAAATAGCGTCAATCTTCTAATGACAGCAAAGAACACAAAACAGTTTTTAGTCTAAATGCTAAACTCCTTGTCGAAAATGTCAACCGTATCTCGAGCATTCTTTGCACAAACAGTTTGTATCGAGTATTTTTTCGCAAGGAGGTTGTATAGCATTGAGGTTCATTGGTGTGTTCTTAATTCAAACACCAAAATAGTGACTACAAGTTATTCACTGTTTTCAGGGAATAAACTAAGCTTTTTAGAGGGGGAATGGTATAATAGTTATTTATGCAACTGTTATATAATAAGGGGTATTAAAACACGAATGTGGGTTTGATATAAATGATAATAGTATCACATGAGTGTTTTATTACCTAATTATTTACATTTGCATACAAGACTTTATCTACACCCATGATATGAATCTTCTATAAAAGTTTATTTGCAATTATACCAATATCGAACAAAAATGGCGCGGTACGACGTGAATTCGATTTTTCGAATTCGAAAGTATGTTTATTTTGTTTTTAAATTACGGTGCTTTGTTAGTGATACGCTCGTGAATGACAGTGTTCTTTTTTTTCAAATGAGTTGCATTATGAAATTCAGTACAACATTATAAAAAAAAAAAAAACTACTATGACACTGGCTGTTTTAATGTTGGCAATAAGCTAACTGTTTCAGAAACTTTTATAGAGGATTTATAGCATGGCAGTAGATAAAAAGATAAAAGAACATTAAAACTAACAAATTAATGAAAACGAAAATAAGAGAAAAAAAAGACCTATGCGAAGTCAAAAGGCTCCTATCACAGCTTATTGCTACGATATTTTAATAAAAACATTTTTTTTAATAAAATAAACAATGAAATCCTAACTTTAACATTATAAATGCGAAAGTGAGTTTGTTTGTTGGTTACGCTTTCACGCTAAAAAGGCAAAACGAAATTGGATGAAATTTGGCACAGGGGTAGACCATGACCTGGAGAAGGATATGAGGCAGGCTGACGTTTCATCCTGGATCGAAGTGAAGGGTGGGCGTTTTGGGAGACTGTCTTACGTAGTTTTGTCGTTCGAAAAGTGCTGATTCTCAGCCTAGTTTGAATTAATTACTTTTTATTGATTTTGATTTTGATCGCAGATGATGTCAAGGGCAACATCTAGTATTATTTACAAAAATAAAATATGAAAACCGTATTTCTTACGATATTATAACTAAATGTTACGATCGACGCACACCCGACACACCAGAAACGCTTGTCTATGCTACAAACTATTGTATATGTCTATGACAAACTTTAAAACTTTAAACAATTCAAGTATTGATACAGTTAACGGATATAGCAATGGACATACAACAAATAAACACATCAGAATAAATTAATACTTCAGAGTCGAGTGACCATTAAAAAGATAAGACAGTTTTGCTGAAATTACTTTCATTTCAGAGGCTGGGGAACCATTTTGGATCGTCAAGAATTCTTGGAACAAATTCTGGGGGGAAGACGGCTACTTCAGAATGCAGCGCGGTGAAGGTGGACTTTCTTGTGGCATGATGAATACATTCATGGCGAGTGCCATCGTCGCATAATGCTTATCTTTTTAGATATTGTGTTTAATAAATTTACTCACATATTTTAACCGACCGATGATGTTGAATATTGGGTTTTTTGGCTACATTTTACTTTTTGTTTTTCTAATTTGTTTCTTTCGTATTTTCTGAAAATATTAAAATTTATTCTTTATCTCGATAATAACTGCTAGTTTTTTTTTGTTTCACCATCATACATAATGACACCAATGACTGCCAAAAACCACTGCTTACTTTATTATCTATTTTGTCCTTCTGCCTTAATTCTAGAATAGAATAGCCTGGTCTTTAGTTGCTTAGAATGTAGGTAGATATAGGTATATGTATATATACATAAAAATAAGTTGTTAAAATATAAAAAATAAAAGAAAATAAAATTTATTCAAGTTAAAAAGTAAAAATAAGATTTACATTAATTACAAACGAGGTAACTTTAATTCTAGCTGTAATATAGACATGCCTGATCTAGGTTTGTGAAAACCTGTGTTTCAGGCCATCAATTTACATCAAAATTTTAAAAGGAACACAACAATTTTATTAGATGCTAAATTAAAAAGAAGATTATATTGTCAATGACTTAAAGAGTAACTATTTTGGTATATTATTTTAAAACTAGATTAAGTAAGATATATTATGTTTAAGCAAATTAACAAATAATAATTATTAAAGTAAATAAAATGGAGACTATTATTAATTAGGTAAAGGAAGAGACTTGTATTAGAGTAGGTAAATGGAAATTTTATTTTAATATTTCTAATAGTTTTTCCGTGTCTGCATAATTGAGTTTTTCCAAATATTCCTGTACTAGTAAGTTACACCTAATATAGCTTAACCTATAAATCTTTAGCACTCTGTTAAACTGGTTATACAAGTAGGTACCCAAAAATAAATAAAATCGACGAGCAAAAGCATGTTTAGTCTGAGTGTTAGCACAAACCAAATCTTTTCTTCTCCTATCTGAAGGTACTGGGTTAAAATAAAGTTCAGTTTGTTGGAATCAATGATATTTTAATATAATATCATTGGTTGGAATAGAACTATATTCAAAACAAATAACTGACGTACTGTTAGCATCTTACATGCCATATGAAGCTGGTGTGTTGGAAATCTAAATGGACGAAAAGTAGCAACTTTTATAACTGCTCTTTGGGCGCGTTCTAGGTGCAGTAAAATGGATTTAGCGGCACCACCCCAAGACGTTATGCAGTAGGTAATAATAGATTGACACAAAGCCAAATAAACCTGTCTAATTAATTTAAAGTCGGCAACGTTTGGTAACTTTTTGAAAAACATTAGTTTACTCACTCTGTTGCTTATTAAATCGATGTGTTTGCGGAAATTTAGGTTTGTGTCAATCTATAATAGGATCCATGTACATTCTGCCTTAATATACCATGCAAATTTAATATAAAGTAGAGGATAATAAAGATATTACAAATAAAATATATGACGGCGTCAGCGATGGCTGAGCGATAGTGCCGTCATCATCTCGATTCGGTGGTATGGAATCCATAGTTTACAATAAAAACACGATGATACAGCAAATCAGTTAGTATTTCACTTTCAGAATAATTTATCTGTATTTGGGTCCCACTGAAGCTTAGCATCCAAAGCCAGTGCCATCTTCAAGATTAGCAAAAACAACAAAGGTATTATTGTACTATTTTTCATATGATCAGGAGACTCAGTCAATAAAATTTTTAAAGACTATATCTGCCTGCGACTTCATTCGCGTGGAAGTCGTAAGTTAATACAGTTTTACTAAAATGGCAGGCACATTTTTAGAGTCTACGGAAACTTTAAAATGTGCCTGCTATTTTAGTAAAATCAACAAGGAACCCATAAAGTTTCACCATGTCTGTCTGTCTGTCCGTCTATCTGTCAGTCTGTCCGCGGCTTAGCTCAGAGACTCTTAGAACCAGAAAGCTGTAATTTGGTATGGGGTATACATATAAATGACGCTAACAAAGTGGTAAAATAAAATCGTGAAAATGATGGATGTTTTTTTTTCTCGTCAATCCCATGGTGTGGGGTATCGTTGGAAAGGTCGTGGAAAACTATTTTTGGATTCAGGGATCCGTTTGCGAAATATTAACTTAAAAGTGCTAATTTTTGTTAGTCTTTGGTTATGTGAAAAAATTCACGGCAGTAATGTAAACGAAATTAAAAGGAAAACTATCACAGCTAAGTATGCTCTACAAATTACCGAGTAATGATCGACCAAAATACATTTGAAGTTGCAATAACACGTTCTCAAAAACAAGGTTTTCAACTACAATGTTAAGTTTGTTGGATAAATTCATCCCAACTACGGAACCCTTCATTGTGCATTGTTCAACACGCACCTGGCCGGTTTTATAAACCTCCCTCAACCCCCGTCGCTATCACTTCATTTTCGTTAAGATTTCTTTCTGACTTTATTCTTTCTGCTCAACTCTTAAGGGTCGTAGCGTGATTATAGATAACCTTACCTAACCTCAACTATAGGTTAATTGAGGAAGGTTAGGTTAGGTAGCTAATTTTCTCAAGAATTGGGCTATCAAATGCCAAAATATGTTTTCAAATCTCACTGATAGTGCTATCTTGTTTGGTTGAGGAGTTCCTATGGCCACCTTCCGGCTCCATCAACAGACCTCCGTGATATCAATTTTTCAAAATGTCTCGTTTCAACTATAAGTATGCCAAGTTTCAACTCAATCGAATGCCAGGAAGTGCTTGAAAAATGGAGGACAATATTAGTAACCGGAAAGACATACGAACAGAGCAAGTTAAATTATAAAACTTGTAAAACATGTTCTCCCTTATGATATACGTCACGGAATTCCGTATAGTACCGTTAGGAATTTCGTAGTAACAGCCAGGAGTTTGGAAGTTGGCGGTGTGATACCCCCGTGCCTCGGAAAGCACGTTAAGCCGTTGGTCTTACGCCTGATCTCTCTCCGGTCGTGTCGGATTACCGGCCCATCGGACTATGAGTGTGAGGGAAGAGAGAGTGCACTTGTGTCTGCGCAAACACTTGTGCACTATAATATCCCCCGCGCCGAAGGCTAGTCTCCGTTGAGATTGGCCGCCGTGGCCGAAAATACGGTCTGGAGGACTATTATTATACGTCACGGTCAATTCTCCAGTTACAAATAAGTTTTTAATCGCAAAAAAATATATTTCAATATCATAAAACTACAAAATAAATTAACGATTTTCGGACATTTTCCTTTTCTTGTGCCAAACCACACACCTTGCTTGTTGCCAAAGAAGAATGGCAGATTTGGTGTCACTTAGTTTCAGAAGCGTTACTTCATGAATTAATATAAATATTAAACAGATACCTGTGAGTTTATATCACATCTGATAGTAATTGTACCATTTAGCCCACTGACAAGTATTAGCCTGAAAAAGCCTTGTACGAGTATTCACTGCATAAATGTCCTGCGACACCAGTCGCTTGAAATGTCGGGCGATGTCGACTAACGTCTCTAGATAACTTGCCTCACGACCTTTTCATCGTTTTCAATGTTGCTAGACATGTCGTGTCTAGCAACATCGTGTGACGAGGCCCGACGTCACCCGATTTCACCCGACACGCATCGTAAGAAGCTTTATGCATCGGAGCCTGTCGCTAGCACGTTGGTTGGCAGTTGCAGGGCACCACCATTGCACAACAATCGTGCATAGTTTATGTTGGACGTATCGCTCGGTCGGTTGATACCTCCACGCGTTCCTGAGGAAAAGGGTCTTGACGGACACACAGACAGACAGACGGACAATGAAATGATCCATGATAAGGGTGCCGCTTTTTCTTTTTGAGGTACGGAACCCTAAAAATTATAAACTTGTTATCTCTGTTCTAATGAAGTCCTTTTCTTAAGTTTTACCATACGCCGCCAATCGTTAAAATATTTAATATATCGCAAACTATAAAATTCAAATACTTTCAAGTAAATGGCAACGTTATGAATTCTTTAGCCCAGAAACATGGTATATAATACAGCGATTGTACTGTTAAGGAATACTATAGGACGTGATTGTAAAGCAGTTGTTCTCGTTAGTAACTATCATGGCATAAATGTTGCTATTTTTGTGTGTCAGTTGGTTTGCGTTAACGGCTGCCTGGTCAGCCGCCCCTGCGCCCGCGCCGTACGCACTCGAAGACGCCGAACTGCACTTCGAGCGCTTTATACAAAAGTATGAAAGAAACTACGCCGACGAAAACGAGAAGCAAGCCAGGTTCCAAATATTTAAAGAAAATTTGCAAAACATAAACAGTTTGAACGAGAACAGCAAACACGCTGTATTCGGTAGGTATATTTATTTGATTTAAGCGAAAGTTGATTGTTATTATTATTGGTACCTAACTATGTGTATTATTAACACTTGAGTTTTCTTCAGATATAACACAATTTTCGGATCTATCTCGAGAAGAATTTAAATCAAAAATGACCTGTTTGAGAACTTCAGATGAAGCTCATTCCTTTGAAGACGATAATCCTTGCAAATTTTTATATGATGAAGACATCGTCTTCAATGATGCGCCGGAGTCGTTTGATTGGCGCGAACACAGACCAAAAAGACAAAACAAGACCCGTTAAAGACCAAAAGGATTGTGGAAGTTGTTATGCGTTTAGCGCAATTGGTAAGTGCGTTCCATTCAAGAATTGTATTTAAGCTTCTGAAATAGTTAAAACTGTGTATAATAAAAGCAGTATAATTTTAAATATGTTTATTATTACAGGTAGTGTTGAGAGCCAGTACGCCATCAAGCACAAGGAGCTCGTAAGTTTATCTGAACAGCAGATTGTGGGCTGCTCCAAAGGGGATAATGAATGTAATGGTGGACTTATGAGCGTTTCAATTCGGTAATTTTTAATCTTTTAAGAAGGAAGGAGGAGAGAGGAGAAGGTGTTTTATAGACCTCAAAACAATACATTACTGTCGCGGTCTGCAACAGGGGCATTCCCGAATAATTAAAATTACTATACTAACCGAATCTATGTAAAAAAAACAGTATGAAATATTGTTCGAAATAATTTTAGTGCAAGTGCATGAATTTTCATTCATTTTCTTCCTCATGGCATTTTCCGACAGCAACCGTCATCGGTCAGTTGGCTTGTAGACTCTGATTTCGAATAAAGATATACAATTTTTTATGTGGCGGCCATGTTTGGCTGTGAGAGCTTACTCAAGGCCCTATAGGGTACTGGCATTGTTTTTGATTGTCATGTTGACAGGTCGCTGGTCGAACAAGGAGGAAGCGAGTCTGAAGATGACTATCCATACGAAGGAAAAAACAGCAGTTGCAATTTTGATCCAAAGAAAGTGAAGGTCCATGTGACCGACTGCCGCTCCTATAATCTTACCTCACAAGATAAAGTGAAGCAACTGCTGTACCACACCGGACCCATCTCGATTGGTGAATTGTCTTATTTAATTTACATTTGATAGTGATTCGATTTTATTGAACCGTTCCATCTAAATCGTATCGAGTCAGATTACCCACCACTCCACTCATAAACTATCAAAAGATAGTTTAGGTTGACGTATGCGGCTTTTAAAGCAATAACTGCACAAATATGTTTAACAAATCAATATGCCAACTCGGAAGTATACAACTTTAAATTAAGATTATTTTTATTACAGGCGAAAATTACCAGCTTTTATTTTATTAACCCAGTGTTTTCCAACGTGTAGGTCGCGACACACTTTTTTTTTTTTTTTTTTTTTTGAGGCTGGGAAATCATCCAATGACTTCTCCCGCTCTGGGTGGAGCGGAAGGGCGTGTCAGACTTTTACTGACTAAAACCCAACCGTGTTCCTTCAGTTGCCTGTTGCCAAGGTCCCGGTATCCCTTTCGGACTAACCCGCAACCCTGGCAGGCATCGGTCCCAGCGGACCCCGCCAATTGTGCTGACATCTCTTTGAGGCGCGCGTGGAACACGACGCGCCATCGACCCGGGCCTGGTCCTGACCGGACGGCGAGCTACCCATTGCTCGCCGTCCGCAAGCCCACGCCTATGGTGGCCGGGAATCCGCCTGGGATTCCCGACGCCCAGGGCGTCTCCAGCGGCGGCGGCGGTTAGAGGCGTGAGGGCGCAAACTTTGCCTCTCCCTCACGCGTTCCGCCTCCTCCTTCGCGAGCATTACTGCTTCGCAGAAGGAGGTGACTGCTTCCCATGCCCTCTCGCTCCGTACCATGGCCTGGACCAGAGCCGGACGCGAGAGGTCACCGCCGCCAATCGCCTCCAAGAGGACATGGCGGGGCTCCGCCCAAGCGGGGCAGTCCTCCACCGTATGCTCCACCGTGTCCTCCGGGCGATTCACACAGTGGTGACACCCGGGCGTTTCCTCCCGCCTTATACGAAACAGGAACCTCCCGAAGCAACCGTGTCCGGTGAGGACCTGCGTCAGGCGGAAGGTGAGGACGCCGTGGCGCCACTCCTCAAAGAGGGGACTTATCGCCGCAATTGTGGCGTGCCCAGCACTGGGTTGCGACAATCGCACTCTCCATGCCGCCATGAGATCCTGCCGGAGCTCTGTCCGCTGTGCCTCGATTTCTCGCGGCAGCGGAGTTACGCCCCGGCGCTTCATCTCCTCGCGCCACTCCCATATGTGCGCGAGGACTTTCGCCTCCAGATCCCATGGCGGTAATCCGGCAAGGAGGCTCGCCACCTCACGGGAGACCGTGCAGTAACCCCGGGCCAGCCGAATGGCCATGACCCTTTGGGACGCGTTCAACCGGCGGGCCGGCCGCAGCCTAAGGGAACGCGCCCACACCGGAGCCCCGTAAAGGGCCATGGACCGCACGACCCCCGCGTAGAGCCTCCGGCAGGAGGCGTTTGGACCCCCCAGATTGGGCAGGAGCCGCCCCAAGGCAGCTCCAGCCTGGTCCAGCCTGGGAGCCAAACGTCTAAAATGCTCCACGAAGTTCCACCGGCTGTCGAGGACGAGTCCTAGGTACTTCATCATCGACTCGACGCCGATGTGAACCCCTCCTACCGTAATTTGGGAACCCGACGGTGGCGCGTTCCGAGGACCATGAAAACCTATGACCTCGGACTTGTGCAAGGCCACCTCGAGTCCCAATTGCCGGATTCTCTCGACGATTGTCGCAACCCCGCGTGTCGCGAGTTCGGCCGCCGCCTGGTGCGACCTCCCTTGCGCCAGGACCAGCGTGTCGTCAGCGTAGCAAACCACGCTGACGTCGCTAGGGAGGTCGGCGCGCAGCACCCAGTCGTATCCGATGTCCCACAGATGCGGCCCTAGGACCGATCCCTGTGGGACACCGCACGACATCTCTCGCCGGTTCCACACTCCCTGGTGACCGGGGTAGATGACGGCCCTGTCCGTCAAATAGGCCTCGACCACACGACAGAGGTAGGTCGGCATCCGGTGGTACCGGAATGCCTCCCTTTTGCAACTCCAGGGCAGGGTGTTGAAGGCATTGGCGATGTCTAGAGACACCGCCAAGACGACCCCACCGGGCCACAGCATCCCCCGTCGTGAGGGCCCGTACGCGCATGATGGCGTCCACCGTAGAGCGCCCTCTGCGGAAACCAAACTGGCTCTCCGCCAAATCCGGCCCCTGCCGCACCAGCCGCCCAACGAGGCGGTTTGCAATGACTCTTTCAAAGAGCTTGCCCACCTCGTCGAGCAGCACGATGGGCCGATAAGCGGACGGAGAGTCCGCAGGGCGCCCCGGCTTCTTAATGAGGACCAGTTTCCCCGTCTTCCAACGAAGTGGGAACTGGCCCCTCTCCATGCATGCGCTTAGGAGACCCCTCAGTCGAGGCCCGAGAGCCTACATGGCCAGGACCCACGCCTTCCCAGGCAGGCCGTCGGGTCCTGCGGCGGTATTCTTGGCATTCAGCCTTCGTACCGCCACTCTCAAGGTCGCGACCCCCTGGGGTCGTGACGCCTCTATAGTTGCAAAAGGTTGGGAAAGCTACTGCAGTAAAAAAAAGCAATAAAGTTTAACCGGGAAACAACTGGGAATGTACTTGTACCATACATGTTGGTTCTCCGGGAGTCCATAACCGTGGCAAGAAAAGATTTATTAAGAAAATTGGTAACTTAACGACATAATCATTTGTATCTAATAATCGTGGCATCGGCCATGGTCGTATGTATACGCATTAATTGCGTTTGCATTATCTATCTATTGGCAACGCATTCGATGTTAAAAAAAAACGGCCAAGTGCGAGTCTGACTCGCGCACGACGGGTTCCTTACCATTATCTATAAAAACGGCAAATCAAGTTTGTTGTATTGGAGCCCCCTTAAATATTTATTTTATTCTGTTTTTTAGTATTTGTTGTTATAGTCTGAGTGCCATAACTGCACCCAACCAGTCAGAGAAAAAGAATTTAGGGTCCTAAAAGGTTGCTCCTCTCCACAAAAGTTACATAATTATGCTTTTATACAAATTTTCTGTGATCAAAATGGGATTAATTACCGGTACTGATCTTATGAAAAAAATTGTGTCGTTTTTATTTATTTATTAATACTTCATGCACACAGATGTACAGAGGCGGTCTTAATGCCATAGGCATTTTCTACCAGTCAACCTGTGGGTGATGCAGAGACAAACAGTGGCAAGTGCAATAACAGTGGTAGTGTTTTTCAATCCCTTTAAGGAAAATGATAAAATTACTGAAATGAATCCGGTAGTAATTGTCTTTTAATGTAGGGTGAATGAAAAGCCATATTTAAAAAAAATTTTGGATATCAAGCAACTATGGCGCCAAATTAAAAAAATTGTATACATTCGAGTTGGCCGCTTTGTATAAGCTGACTTTTGAGCAATCTTTCGTGGGGTGAAATTTTAATACGGGTCTAAAATGCATTATTTTCCCAATGAAAATGCTTTTTTCGTAGTCGGCCCATGGTAAAGTTTTTTCAGATTTATGAGTGTTTTAGCCCCCAGAAAGGTCGCAACAGTCTGCTCATGAAGTCGTTTTTTTTGTAATTCTTTTCGTGGTCAATACTCAAAAATTAAACTGTATCTTTCTTTCAAAGCTGTCCAGAGCTACGGTCTAAAGGGATATGGATCAGGCATTTTATCCGATGACGACTGTAATTTTTTTGATATAGATCATGCAGTCCTACTGGTTGGATATGGAGGTACGTTTGGCTTATATGGCTATCAATGAAGAGAGCAGCACATTGTTCTTTCTCATTGATTTTTCCCAAATGGTATTGAACAATTGATATATTGCCAAAGATGTAGTTTTGTTCTTTTGGAATCCAAATTGGTTAGCATTTAAAATATTATTTACATCTAAAAACTTTGTAATTCTAGCATAAATGACCTTTTCAAATATTTTCGAAAAACTTGGTGCAATTTGCAAAAAAACAGTGCAATTGGTCTATAGTTATTTATGTCATGTCGTGATCCTTATTTTATTTATTTGCTTTATTAAAGCTTTCTTTAGGGCAGTGTTTTTCAACCTGGGGGTCGCGACCCCCTGGAGGACATATATAAGACAGTCTCCTAAATCGCCCCACCCGGGCGTTTTGGGAGACTGTCTTATGTAATTTTGTCGTTCGAAAAGGCCTGATTCTCAGCCTAGTTTGAATAAATTACGTTTTATTAATTTTGATCGCAGACGATGTCGAGGGCAACATCTAGTATTAATTACAAAAAAAAATATATGAAAACCGTATTTCTTACGATATTATAACTAAATGTTACGATCGACGCACACCCGGCACTCTAATACACCCGAATCGCTTGTCCATGCTACAAACTATTGTCTATGGTCTACGACAAACGAAGGGACGCGACCGCAGGTGATGTAATCGGCTGTCAATGTCAAAATTCACATTATTCAAGTATTGATACAGATAAAACGGATAAAACAATGGACATACAATAAATAATAGCATCAGAATAAATTAATACTTCAGAGTCGAGTGACCATTAAAAGATAAGACAGTTTTGCTGAAATTATTTTCATTGCAGATTTAAATGGGATGCTATTTTGGATCGCCAAGAATTCTTGGAACAAATCATGGGGGGAAGACGGCTACTTCAGAATGCAGCGCGGTGAACATGGACTTTCTTGTGGCATGATGAATATAGCCATGGCGACAGCCATCGTTGCATAATCCTTATCTTTTTATATGTTGTGTTTAATAAATTTAATTTACTCACATATTTTAATCGACCGAGATGTTGAATATTCGGTATTCTGGCTACATTTTATGATGATTTTCCAATTTGTATCTTTCGTATTTTCTGAAAATATAAAAAAAAAATCTTTATCTCGATAATAACTGCTAGTTTTTTCTGTTTCACCATCATACCTACTGACACGAAATACTGCAAATGACTGCCAAAAACCACTGCTTACTTTATTATACAAATACTATTTTGTCCATCTGCCTTAATTCCAAGTCTTAATTGGTTCTGTTCGTAGATGTCCTTTCTTTGGTATTTTTCGTCGAGTCGACTATTTACACTATAAAAAGAAAATTGATGTAATATGTAGATTCGCTGATAGCGACGCAGCGGCCGGCTGTTTGATTGTGATCGCGGAAATAGTCGCAATTTATTTTTGAGGTGGCGACGCACCTTCTTTTCGACCATGTTTGTCAGTAGGTAAGAGCTTACTCAAGCCCCTGTGTCTATAGACACTGTATTTGATGACAATATTTAATGGTCTCTGATCGAGCAAGGAGGATGCGTGTCTGAAGCTGACTATCCTTATGAAGGGACAGCCAAACATATTTGCCATTTTGATGCAAAAAAAGTGAAGGTCTAGATAACCGACTGTCTTATGTCACAAAACAAACTAATGCAACTGCTGAACCACGTCGGACCCGTCTCGATTCGTGAGTAAAATAACTTGAATTTGATAGTCGATCGATTTTGATCGTTGCATCTATACCGAATCTAGAGAATATATTTCAAACGGTTGGTTAACGTAACATACGTACGTCAAATAATGACGATTACGTGAGATGTTTAACGATCGTTAAATACAAACCGTTGTTTCAATGCATAGAAAACCGATTGTCAAAGTTATTCGGGCTGCCAGTAAAAAGCAAAAGTGCAGATGTTTGACAGTAAAATGACGTTAACCAGTGGGTATGGCACCGGTTACTGTAATCGTTATTATTTAACGTACGTTAAGGTCATTATTTCATGAAACAACGCTTTTTTTGATTTGACGATAGTTAGCGCCATTTTTACGTTTACCCGTGCGTAAACTGGACGTGAAACAACCCGCCCTACGAGATAGTATTATGTCCAATGATTGTCGTATAACGTCTTTAAAGCCCTACCTACCAGGAAAACCACAACTATCATTTTTGAATAGAGTTTATAGTTGGTAATAACAATCATGCAGATCGATTAGTTAATTAGGTTAGTCGCCAAGGCTCAGAATGAAATCTTATTTGCCAGAGTGAATAGTGTAACTAGAAGCATGTTTCCGCACGAGTAAAAAAAACACCGTGGTAAAAATACTTAAATGAAATGAAATTATTTATTCTGTAAACAGGATATCGGAATCACTTTTACACGTCATATTCAAAATAAGATAGATGAAGTCGAAACTTTAGGCGTCAAAATAAATATAAGGAACTCAGCAAAACTTTATAATTATGGACGATTACTACCCAGGGCGTCTACAACACTTTCAATCACAGAAAAAGTAATAGGTAATTTTGGTCTTAGCAACTCATTAAGTCCTTTGTGTGTTTTGCTGCTTGAAGGTATCAAGTCTGAAGAAATGAAATGAAATGAAACACAAAACTGCGTTGCGAAGTCGCATCGCAACAATCAGCGACCGTTCCCCATGAATTTTCTTAAGAAAGCTTCTGCGTTGCGAATTCGCATCGCGCAGTTTTATAACCTTCTTGTTACCTACAGATATCTTCTGCCTGAACCATACTATACTATAATTATAATATAATTAAATGATAAATGATACTATTTGCAAATTGTTTGAAAAAAAAAACACTTTTACACGTCATCTGCTACGTTCTAACGGGCCCATATGAGTATCTGAAATTATTGACATTTGTTGACTCAGTAATCTCACCGATACGGTTGGCTACAAATGGTTTGAAAGTTCGAGCATCGCCTTGGATCCAACTCAAAAAGGTGGTTGAATCCGACCAAAAGTATGTATGGTCAACTTGAACGTCGTGGCCGGTAATTACTGTTTAAGCAAAACGAGCAGCAATGGGAGCTGCTTGCAGCTCTAAACGTGGTAAAGTATGAAGGCTTTATAGGGGCTTTGCGCGGCTTTCCACCAATGAGTGAAAACTTCACCAAACCGTCTAAAAAAGTGAATCGCCCGCATGCGACAAAGGAACACGCTCGCTTAATTGCATCAGCAAGTACAGTCACGGACTTTAATTGATGAGCCACCTGGTACTGTTCGCATTTTAGCCGTGTAATACAAATCGGGTTTATTCGGTTCCCGAAATGCAAAGTCATATGTCTTCGTATCAGAAGAAGAATATTTCATATCTTTACCGGTTGGCTAACTGAGAGCAGAACTACAAACTTGACAGCAGTGACTACTCAAAGTCAACCAATTGCAGGTCTAGCAACAGTAACCTAGCAACGATAAACAATTGTTGGTAGGTTACTGCTGCATAGTAACGTTAGCGTACGGAGAAATTCTCTGACATCGATATTTCAACTGTCACTGTCTTCAGTTAAGTTTTCAGAAGTATTGATTTAATGAGCTATGATTCAAAGGAGGTCAGTATCAAATAGATTGGATAAACTTAATGCAACATTGTATTTATTTTTATCATTAAGAACTTATTAGTCAACCTCTATGGATGAGACTAATTCCGATTAAAAGTAATTTATTTGTCATCTTGATATTTCAACTGTCAGTCTTCAGTTATGTTTTCATAATTATCGAGTTAATGAGCTATGATTCAAAGGAGGTCGGTATCAAATAGATTGGATAAACTTAACGCAACATTGTATTTATTTTTACCATTGAGAACTTATTAGTCAACCTCTATGGATATTTCCGATTAAAAGTAATTTATTTGTCATCTTGATATTTCAACTGTCACTGTCTTCAGTTATGTTTTCATAATTATCGAGTTAATGAGCTATGATTCAAAGGAGGTCGGTATCAAATAGATTGGATAAACTTAATGCAACATTGTATTTATTTTTATCATTGAGAACTTATTAGTCAACCTTATGGATATTTCCGATTAAAAGTAATTTATTTGTCATCTTGTTTACGAGCTTGCGATTTGAGTTCGTGTTTAATCGTGTAATCTCGTGAATGTATGAAAGTAAACAAGTTGACAAATAAATTAGAAATATCCATAGAGGTTAACTAATAAAGTCAACCTCTATGGATATTTCCGATTAAAAGTAATTTATTTGTCATCTTGTTTACGAGCTTGCGATTTGAGTTCGTGTTTAATCGTGTAATCTCGTAAATGTATGAAAGTAAACAAGGTGACAAATAAATTAGAAATATCCATAGAGGTTAACTAATAAAGTCAACCTCTATGGATATACATACATAATCAGCCTATAATGTTCCCACTGCTGGGACACAGGCCTCCTCTCTATGAGAGGGAGAACCTCTATGGATATTTCCGATTAAAAGTAATTTATTTGTCATCTTGTTTACGAGCGTGCGATTTGAGTTCGTGTTTAATCGTGTAATCTCGTGAATGTATGAAACTGCAAAATTGAAAAGTTTGAAGGTGGCTCATCAATTAAAGTCCGTGACTGTACATGGAGCCGTCTGACACTAATTGTTTTATCTTTAAAATTACATCTATGCCATCAAGGAATTCTGATTATCAACATATTGGCTAGCTGCACCGACAAAAAGAGCCATTTCTGGACAATGTCTACTTGCAACTCGGTATCCCAGTCAATCACTGTTCTCCATGTTTGTTAAAATACTATACCTAGTGTTGTGCTTGAATTACAAAAGGAGTTAAGAGCCCAAGGGTCAAGTGTCGTCAAGGGTCATAAACGTATACCTACCTATTATGATAAGATAGAACTTTACGTTTAGTCAATTTATCATTGCTATCGATTTGGGTCCCGTTCCTAAAATTGATTCGTGGTGTCGCTTTGAGGATGCCAAATATGACCTAACGTTCGAAAGAAGTTCTCGGCCCTACGTGAATATCTTTGGAAGTTGCAGCTGCAAGTTGCGAAGCCTCCTGTGTGTAATCCATACTGATATCATGATCGTTCATGATAGCTTCTACTGCTACAAGGGTACCCACAATCTCTGTAGTTCTTGTGTGTAGAGATTTTAACTACGATCTTCTCTCCAAAACAAACGCAAGACATCTCGGTCATGCCCTCTCATTTTGATCTGAGGAAGCATCTCCTTTATATCAGCAGTCAAAGCAACACGACCTTCGCGAAATCGAAACAAAATATGGAGAAGGGATTGTAGCAAGTCTGGTCCCGGAAAATGAAGTGAATTGACGCCCCCGGAGGTCCTTCATACCTGCAACATGAACAACTCGTAATTTAATTTTCTGCGGATGTTAAACCGGAAAATATGGTACGAACTGTATTCATATGATTTGGCGAATAACTTGCGTTGTGGTATATGTCCTTGGGAAATCTTCAGCATATCCTTTTTTACAATTAATATTGGATATTTAAAAATGTTGACATTGCTCAAAAAAAATGATAAGCTGTTGTTGTGTTGGGTTATCTCTGTTCCAATAAATTCCTTTTCTTTTAGAATTTAACCACATGCCGCGCCGGTTGTTAAAATATTGAATTTATCACAAACTATAAAATTTAAATACTTTTCAAGTGAATGCCGAAGTTTAGAATCATGGTATATAATACTGCAATTGTTCGGAATACTGTAGGACGTGATTGTAAAGCAGTTGTTCTCTTTAGTAACATATCATGGCATCAATGTTGCTATTGTTGTGTGTCAGTTGGTTTGCGCTCGCGGCTGCGTGGTCGGCCGCCCCTGCGCCCGCGCCATACGCACTCGAAGATGCCGAACTGCACTTCGAGCGCTTCATACAAAAGTATGAAAGAAACTACGCCGACGAAAACGAGAAGCAAGCCAGGTTCCAAATATTCAAAGAAAATTTGCAAACCATAAACAGTTGGAACGAGAACAGCAAACACGCTGTTTTCGGTAATATTTTTTTCGTAATGATTTGATTTAAGCGATCGAAAGTTGATTGTATTTATTATTGGTACTTAACTACGAGTATGTATAACAAAATTTGAGTTTCTTTCAGGTATAACGCAATTTTCGGATCTATCTCGAGAAGAATTTAAATCAAAAATGACCTGTTTGAGAACTTCAGATGACGCTCATTCCTTTGAAGACGATAATCCTTGCAAATACTTATATGATGAAGACATCGTCTTCAATGATGCGCCGGAGTCGTTTGATTGGCGCGAACAAGCTGCCGTCACCCCTGTTAAAAACCAAAAGGATTGTGGAAGTTGTTATGCGTTTAGCGCAATTGGTAAGTGCGTTCCATTCAAGAATTGTATTTAAGCTTCTGAAATAGTTAAAACTGTATATAATAAAAGAAGTATTATTAAAAAATGATTATTATTACAGGGAGTGTTGAGGGCCAGTACGCCATTAAGCACAAGGAGCTCGTAAGATTATCTGAACAGCAGATTGTAGACTGCTCCAAAGAAGATTATGGATGTAGTGGTGGACTTATGAGCGTTTCATTTCGGTAATTTAAAATCTTTTAAGAAGGAAGGAGAAAGGAGAAGGTATTTTACAGACCTCAACATAATACATTACTGTCGCGGCCTGCAACAGGGGCATTGATGGTTGCTCGTGAAAATGTGGGCCTCAGCTTCGGCTAGGCCCACATAGGTAAGTACGTGAGTCCATCAATGCCTGGTTCTGGCCAAGGCTTGTATAGTCTTTTCGAAAGTAATTAGATAGGTACTATAATAATACATAAAGAAGACCACTCCCCACAGTAGTATCTCTACTTTGACGTCGTGGTGGGGCTTGCGCGCTCCGAACTCTAGCTATGTGCCGGTAGAGTTTACATTGCCGAAACGGGTCTAGGATGAGGAGCCAGACCAAAAGAGATATAAAAACTCGCAGGGCAGCATGTGGCGAGCTGTTGAGCAGTAGCGACCCCACCTCTGAGGATGACTTCTTAAAAATGACTTCTCATTTTGTTAGCAAAAATGACCACAATTTTTTTTTTAACTTAGCCAAAACTTATTTTTGTCGCATAATCTAAGTGGCATACGTTATCTTAGGTTTTAAATATTAGTGCATAAAAGTTTTAAAACATTAGAGTTCCTGGTTGTTATATAAATTAAGAAAATGTTAGTATGAAAAATGCAACTTCTCTAAAATTCCCCATACAAAACGCTGATATCATAGGTGGGGACCTAATACTTATTTCATGTCAGTGCACCAACCTCATTTTTAGAAAAATCGCACTACCCAGCACGAACAAAAAATCGCTCAACCTGCCTAAAGAAGTTTTCATTTCAAAAAACTTTATAAAATTATAATTTTCTTCTTTATATTCAATTTGCTTTCCATCATTTTGGTTTGTTTAGCAGTGTCAGAGTTAGTGCAAGCGGTACTAATGCCAAATAGAGCTTTCTTCCGGAAAATTGCGCAAAAAATGCATAAAAGCGACATACAATATTTGTTCAATGCATGGAGACACCATTTTCCTCGCTGTAGTGAGGTGAAAAGTTTTGGGTTTCGCTCGGCAGCAAGGTTATTCTGCGTCTCGTACCTTTGAAACCTTCGTAATGCTCAAGTTTCAATACATAAACTCGCGCTAAAAAACAACTTTGCAGCCTTGCATAACAAATAACTATTTATGTTGTGAAGCGCCTGCATTTCAGCCATTCTTGTCAGTGAGAGGTTACTCAAGGCCCTATGGGTTTTGGCATTGATTTTGATGGTCATGTTGACAGGTCGCTGGTCGATCAAGGAGGAAGCGAGTCTGAAGATGACTATCCATACGAAGGAGTAAACAACAATTGCAGTTTTGATCCAAAGAAAGTGAAGGCCCAGGTGACCGACTGCCGCTCCTATAATCTTACCTCACAAGAGAAAGTGAAGCAACTGCTGTACCACACCGGACCCATCTCGATTGGTGAATTATATTATTTAATTTGCATCTGATAGTGATGCGAATTGAACTGTTCCATCAATCGTATCGAGTCAGATTACCCATCACTGCGCTCATGAACTATCAAAAGATAGTTTCGTTTGACGTATGCGGCTTTTAAAGTAATAACTGCACAAATATGTTTAACAAATCAATATTTCCAGACCTGTAAGCCTGACACGAATGCGCGTAAACAAAAAGTAATGAGTAAACGTAAAGGAAATTCGAACGTTATTTAAATTGAAAATACTCGTTTCGCACTCAATTTTGATTTAGTTTGAAGACCTTTTTAGGGTTCCGTAGTTAACGAGGAACCCTTATAAATTCGCCATGTCCATCCGTCTGTCTGTCTGTCCGTTCGTCTGTCTGTCCGCGGCTTAGATTAGAGACTCCTAGTGTTATGCCGACAAAGTGGTAAAATAAAATCGCAAAAATTTTTTTTAGGGCATCTGGTTACAGGCTGACAGACAGACAGACAGCAGAGTCTTAGTAATAGGGTCCCGTTTTACCCTTTGGGTACGGAACCCTAAAAACGTGTCTGTCTGTCTGTCTTTCTGTCACTAGGCTGTATCTCAAGAACCGTGATAGACAGTTGTAATTTTCACAGATGATGTATTTCTGTTGCCACTATAATAACAAATAATAAAAAACCGGCCAAGTGCATGTCAAAACACGCACAATGAAGGGTTCCGTAGTTGGGGTGAATTTATCAAACAAACTTAACATTGTAGTTGAAAAACTTGCAAAAACTGCAAATTTAAGTTGGTCTATTAGTATTCGGCAAATTGGCGGAGCCTACGTAGCGCTGTTAGCTTGGCTGTGTGATTCGCCTCACGAAAGCTTGCGGGCACAGATATATAAATACAGCTTGCGGGAGTGATGATGATGACGTCACGCTGGAGTAGTTGCACGAAGGCTGCGTTGACGTTCATATTCGGGGTCACCAATTTAGGGGTATGAGGAACAGGGTGTAAACATCACTCATCCATCATAGAAAATGGAGGATGCTCCGACGAATGGAGGGTGTTGTGTTTGGCGGGCAACTGCCCAACGATTGAAGTCGAGTTCTTGTATATTATGTCCATTGCACGGTAAACTTTAATTGCGCGATGCAGGATTTATGTGACGTCAGGATCTTTGTGTGTCGTCAGGTCTTTGATGCGTAGTTCGCAAGTGGCGATGTAGATACCGCCACAGATAGTTCAAGCTTCAATAAATAGTACATTATTGTCGCGGCCTGGAATTAGGGCATTGATGAGAGATCGTGAAAATGTGGGCCGAGGCGAAGCTGAGGCACACATACGTGAGTCCATCAATGCCTGGTAGCGGCCAAGGCTTGTATAGTACTTTTCTCAAATATTGCCTGGAGATTCAAAATAAGTAAATTAATTATAAATTCCAGAATCATTGACGAACAACGATAATTTTTCACAAGCCAAACTAATGAACATATGTTCATTAGTTTGGCCAAACTAATGAACATATGTTCATTAGTTTCTTTTTCACTTTAAACAGCTCTATTTACAAACCAAATTGAAATTTACATAAAATCTTTTCTCAAACATGGATTTTCATAGTAACTTTGCTGGCCGCATCTTCACTTGTTTTTGACCAATTTCGATGTATCTCGAAGAAGGTTGTCAAAATATTGGTCGAATTTCCAAGCATGTTTGAGAAAACGTATTTTTCGCACATATTATGATGGCTGGTGGATGATGTTTTAGCTTCCTGTCACTGTTATTTACATAACAGGTCAGGTAGTGGTATTCGAATTGGTGTGCCGTATTTTAAATAAATAGTGGCTATCAAACAACCGTGGCGCCAAATTTTTTTATTATGTATACACACACGCTGTATTATAAGACTGTTTTTCATCTGTCACCTCACACCTCAGGTCCAGTTGAAAACCAGTGTCAGGCACTAGCTGTCTGGCATTTTTGCTGAACTGGGCCTATTTAGCGCAGCCGCGAGGCACACGTTTTTTTTCTAGGTACCTACACTTTGAAATTGTTTCATTTTTTTTAATTTATTTTTTATTCGTTTACATGTAGTTACATTGTGTTGTGTGCCTTGTCTGTGCTAAATAAATGTATTTTCAATCTTTCTTTTTCTTTCCAAATCAAAAAAGTTGTATATATTCGAGTTTGCCACCCTGTATAAGCTGACTTAGGAGCAATCTTTCGGGGGGTGTTTTAATACGGGCCAAAAATGCAATACTTTTTCAATGAAAATGTATTTTTTTCGTAGTCGGCCCATGGCAAAAATTGTTCAGATTTATGAGTGTTTTAGCCCACAGAAAGATCGCAACTGTACTCATGAAGTCGTTTTTTTTCATTCTTTTCATAGTTTTTTTTGTCAATACTCAAAAGCTAAACTTTATCTTTCTTTCTAGGTGTCCGTTTTACCGGTCTAATGTTTTATAGGGAAGGAATTATTCCCGATGTAGTCTGTAATTTAGGTCCTCTCGGTCATGCAGTCCTACTGGTTGGATATGGATCAGGTACGTTCGGCTTACATTTTATAATAACACCCCGTTTGACGGCTGACTTGTCAGATGCTTCGCGATGGTCTAGCTGACTCTGGTGTACGCTTGTCTGGTACCAACCTTCGTGATTTAAAGACTGCCAAACTACTAATAGCTAGAGTGCCATTCAGGATTTTAGTGGTCTTTAGTATCTGCTATTAAGCTTTCATTTTCATTAGTTTAATGAAAGAATGAAAAATATTTGTCACCTCACAAGCTCGGAAAGATACGGTTTATTATCATTCGAAATCTGAGTGCAAAAGTGCAGTTTTTAAAATTCGAACCTTTCTGTTCATAATTTTCTGGACCACTGATAATGCATAAATACATATTTCATGTCAGAGCGCTAACCTCATTTTTAGAATAATCGCACTGGCCAGCACGAAAAAAATAGATCAAAGCGCTTAAAGAAATTTTCACCTCAAAAAACTTTATATAATTTTCTACTGTAGGTTCATTTTGGTTTGTTTAGCAGTGGCAGAGTTAGTGAAAGCGGTACATAACGCCGAATTGAGCTTTCTTCCGGAAAAGTTGTGCGAAAAGTACATAAAAGCGTACAATATTTTTAACCCCGACGGAAAAAGAGGGGTGTTATATTATAAGCTTAATGTGTGTATCTGTGTGTCTGTCTGTTCCATCTTAGCTGCCAAACGGCTGCACCGATTTTGTTTTTTTTTTGTTTTGTTTGAATGGTGACTTGATCGAGAGTGTTCTTAGCTATGATTAAAGTAATTCGGTTCAGCCGTTTGAAGATTATCAGCTCTTTTCAAGTTGATGAATGGGTGTGAGCTTCTACAGTTCTAATCGATTCGAATTTCGTTCTAATTCAGAATTCTGTTACTTCAATGATATGAGAAGAATAAAGTAACCTTGGACTGATGCTGCAGCATCACCAGGTATTTGCAGGATACCCAACTCCCTCACCAACTTCCAGCAGAGGTATCGTGTTTGGGGTCATAGGAAAGGTCTAAAAAATTAGGTTACAGATGGATAGGGATCAGGGATGATGGAGTAGGAAAAAGAAATGAGACTAAATTAGTAACTAGCTTCCATGTGGAAAACATAATAATATAGTACAGCTACGCAGATTTCGGCGAGTCACGTGTCGGTCGTAGCGTGTCTACTAGTAATATAATAAAATTCAAAAACAATTAAAGCACCTAAAAAGTAAAAAAAAAAAAAATTTTGTAGGTATTGGCCCTTGATATAAAATTTGTAGGTAATATTTTGATCCAAGCGTCGCCGTCGTCGCGTCGGGGGACGGCTAATGAAAACGACAAACACACTAGGCTTATAATCTAGGAATAATGAATGTATGCTATTGTGGAAAGGATAACTGTTGCTAACTTCCGGTTTTCAAATGACTTTCATTTCAGAGGATGGGGTGCCATTTTGGATCGCCAAGAATTCTTGGAACGAAACATATGGGGAAGACGGCTACTTCAGAATGCAACGCGGTGAAGAGACATACTCTTGTGGCATGATGAATGACGCCATGGCGATAGCCATCGTCGCGTAATGGTTATCTTTATACACGTCGTGTTTAATTAATTTACTCACATATTTTAACCGACCGATGTTGAATATTGGGTTTTTAGGCTACATTTAACTTTTTGTTTTTCTAATTTGTTTCTGTCGCATTTTCTGAAAATATAAAAATTTATTCTTCATCTCGATATTAACTGCTAGTTTTTTTTCCTTTTATGCTACTACTGCCTGTACTTTATTATCTATTTTGTCCTTCTGCCTTAATTCTACCTATCATAATAATAGCCATCCACCATAATATACATTGTATTTAATATACATTGTTAAAAGTCATGACCCACAAACCTCGTCGATACCCAACACTGACACTATATAAAGACTGCAATTGTCTCTCTGTAAGGAAACTCTTCATCCTACGCATAATACTCAGAAAACATGCCTCTCTTCCACATATTAAAAATAGAACAGTGCGTAGCGGGAAACCCATTTGTAATTATAATAAAATTAATACAAGCTTCGCGACACGCCAATACTCTTTTTTAGCATCTAAATTATACAACAGCTTGAACAAATCAATAAAAATACACACATTAAATCAATTTAACGTAAAAAAAAAAATTACCTATTACTTGCTAAATTTGACATACGACGAAACTGAAAAATTACTCACCCGCATTACATAACACGTTACCTCCTATTACAGCTCAGATAACACCTCCACATACACCCACACAAATATACACAAACCTCACAAACGCACAAACACACACATACACGAACACTCACACACACCTATGGCAACACCTCTCTTTCATACACCTCTCGATTTATATTCATTTCGTTACCTAGTAGATAACCCTTTTACATTTACTTTTGTTACATCTTTGCTGCATATTTTTACTATTGTTTACCTAACTGCTTAGCATTGTAACGGCTGACAAGACCCCAAGAAGGAATCACTGGCTCTGAAAATACAGGTTATGCCTAGTTTCGGAGTCAGGGATACAACACTTTATTTGCCAAACTTAAGCCCTAGCTACAGTACTCAATGTAATTTGCAATGTCCAACCTCCTTTTTTTTTCTTTTTTTTAAGTCACTGCGATGTATACCTTAGACTAAGAAAGACCATTTGTAATAAGGGTTGTGAATAAAACATTTATTATTATTGACGTCATTTGACATTTAACTCAGTATACAGGGTGTAAGCGACAGCCCTCCGCAGACTGATGGGATGAATTTAGCATATCGTACTAAGATGATCGGTACATTAAATGATTTCAGGAACGTTATGAGAATCCTATAAGCCTAATTTGTATTATTACCTCAGGCGCAATGTATCGTTACCGTGGCAAAACCTGCGTAGCCGCAGTATCCGTGCCGGGGGGGGCGCGCTCGAGTATTTTAACATCCATTGCTGGTTTTTTGATTTTAGCTGTTTTATTTACATAAATGGAGTACTGCGTACAGAGAATGTCATTTAATATTGAAATAAAGGAATAGTAACTAAAAAACGATAAAAAAATGAAAACTTTCCCGAGAAAATTTCCGGTGGAATAAGATTCAAAATAAGGAGCTGAATGCCCCCTATTAATTTGCGGAGGGCTGTCCCTTACACCCTGTAGAACATAACTACTCTTCGGTTTTATTCGAAAATGAAAAAGTTGTTATCTACCTACTATGACTAGAACCTTTGAGTAACTGTCGAATAACCAGAGATTAGTGACGCCAACTGTCTTCTGCTTAAAATAAACACTGAAACTTGTATTATCGGAATCTAAAGCTTCGAGTCAAGCCAAAACTACAAGAACTTCATTGTTAGTTCAATAGACTCTATACTTGCAAAGTTAAGTATTTACAAAATATTGTTCTCTGTGGCGATATAAATATCAATATTGCACCTAACAGTCATCATCATCTGACTAGCCTTTTCCCAACTATGTTGAGGTCGGCTTCCAGTCTAACCGGATGCAGCTGAATACCAGTATTTTACATGGAGCGACTGCCTGTCTGACCTCCACAACCCAGTAACTGGGTAATACGATACCCCTTGGTTAGACTGGTTGTCAGACTTTCGTGCTTCTGACGACTCGTAACGACTGTCAAAGATCCACAAATGACAGCCGGGACCATTCCGAGGCACGGAGGAGTCTCGATATGTGAAAATGGTCACCCATCCACGGACCAACCCCGGCAAGCGTAGCTTAAACTGATGGATCGACCCGAGCGGCTGTTATTACTTGGCCACGAGCTCCTCAATTATATTATATTGCACCTAACAGTGTCAGCTGCTTATTTTCGAAGTTGCACTATTCTGTTTACTATAGTGTTTACCAATAATATTGATAATGAACTCTAAAACGATAAATAATTGTAAAGAAACTTGCCCGAGAAACATTTTTTGACAGATTTGAAAATAAATAACGTAATAGTAAAATCAACGTACATTACATAAATATTCGAAGTATTATCAGTCAATTAATATTTCAAAATGTTGACATTGCTCATAAAAAAATATAAAATGTAGTTGTGTTGTGCTTTGTTCTAATAAATTCCTTTTCTTACGGAAATTAACCATATACCTACGTTGGTCGTTAAAACATTTAATTTATCACAAACTATTAAATTCAAATACTTTTCAATGTACTACTTTTCAGTGAATGTCAACGTTTAGAATTCTTTAGCCTAGAAAATAAATACTGCGATTGTACTTTTATAGGACGTGATTGTATAGCAGTTGTCACAGGTAGTGTTGAAAACCAATACTCCATCAAACACAAGGAGCTCGTAACACTATCTGAACAGCAGGAGATTGTAGACTGCGACAAAAAAGATTGGGGATGTAAAGGCGGATATTATGGATGCTTCAATGCGGTAATTCTAAATCTTTTTATGATTCAGTGTTTACTCACCTAAAATCGACTGTTATTGAAAGCTGATTTTCGTAAGTGTATGGTTACTATGCGTAATATCTGCGTTAATGATTTGATTAGCACGACTCTATTTTGTTAACATTGGGGAATTGGCGATAATAAGTGTCGCAGGCAAATTGACGAATCATACATTCGTCATAATACACTGGAGATCTTCTTGTGTATGTTACGCATCGCTGGGGCGAGGCCATTGAGAGACACATGGCTATTAATGCCGGTGTTCCTCAGGGGTCTGTTCTCTCAGCGACTCTATTTCTGCTGCATATTAATGACCTGCTACAGCTTGGTGCTATTGGGTACACAGTCACAGTCTCAGAAAGATACCTGTCTAGTGCAAGAGCCAGCAGAGAGGAAACTGCTACTCTAAGAGAGGCCTGGATTTGACCCTAAATCTCGTTTCTCAGTGGGGTGGACAATCTGGTCAAAAAAAGTGTCTAAAAAAGCGTCTAAAAAGTGAATCGCCCGCATGCGACAAAGGAACACGCTCGCTTAATTGCATCAGCAAGTACATGGAGCTGTCTGACACTAATTGTTTTATCTTTAAAATCACATCTATGCCATCAAAGAATTCTGATTTTCGACATATTGGCTAGCTGCCCCGACAAAAATAGCCATTTCTGGACAATGTCTACTTGCAACTCGGTATCCCAGTCAATCACTGTTCTCCATGTTTGTTGAAATAATATACGTCCTTGAATTACAAAAGGAGTTAAGAGCCCAAGGGGGTCATAAACGCATATTATGATAAGATAGAACTTTACGTTTAGTAAATTTATCATTGCTATCGATTTGGGACCCGTTCCTAAAATTGAAGGTGTCGCTTTGAGGATGCCAAATGCCATCTCGGTCATGTTCTCTCATTTTGATCTGAGGAAGCATCTCCTTTATTTCAGCAGTCAAAACGACCACGACACGACCTTCGCGAAATCGAAACAAAATATGGAAAAGGGATTGTAGCAAGTCTGGTCCCGGAAAATGAAGTGAATTGAGGCCCCCGGAGGTCCTTGTACCTGCATCATGGACAACTCGTAATTTAATTTTCTGCGGATGTTAAACCGGAAAATATGATAAATATCAACGAACTGTATTCATATGATTTGGCAAATAACTTGCGTTGTGGTATATGTCCTTGGGGAATCTTCAGCATATCCTTTTTTACAATTAATATTGCATATTTAAAAAAGTTGAAAAAGCTCAAAAAAAATGATAAGCTGTTGTTGTGTTGGGTTATCTCTGTTCTAATAAATTCCTTTACTTTTAGAATTTAACCACACGTCAGTCGTTAAAATATTTAATTTATCAAAAACTATAAAATTTAAATACTTTTCATCAAGTAAATGCCGAAGTTTAGAATTCTTTAGCCCAGAATCATGGTATATAATACTGCAATTGTAGTGTTACGGAATACTGTAGGACGTGAGTGTAAAGCAATTGTTCTCATTAGTAATATCATGGCATCAATGTTGCTATTGTTGAGTGTCAGTTGGTTGGCGCTCGCGGCTGCGTGGTCAGCCGCCCCTGCGCCCGCGCCGTACGCACTCGAAGACGCCGAACTGCACTTCGAGCGCTTCATACAAAATTATGAAAGAAACTACGCCGACGAAAACGAGAAGCAAGCCAGGTTCCAAATATTCAAAGAAAATTTGCAAAACATAAATAATTTAAACGAGAATAGCAAACATGCTGTTTTCGGTAATATTTTTTTCGTAATTATTTGCTTTAATCGGTCAAAAGTTTATTGTATTTATTTCTGGTAACTATAACAACATTTCGAGTTTCTTTCAGGTGTAACGAAATTTTCTGATCTATCTGAAGAAGAATTTGAATCAAAAATCAAGTGTTTGATAACTTTAGATGACTCTCTCACCTTCGGTTTTAATTCTTCTTGCAAATACTTATATGATAAAGACATTGACTATAATGGTGCGCCGGAGTCGTTTGATTGGCGCGAACACGATGCCGTCACCCCCGTTAAAGACCAAATGAAATGTGGAACTTGTTTTGCGTTTAGTACAACTGGTAAGTGCGTTCCATTCAAGAATTTTATTTTGCCTTCTGAAATAGTTATTTATTCAATACTAGTGACCTACTCCTGCGTCGCAAGGTTTTGACGACTTCACAAAACATCGAGATTTCTTAGTTATATGTAACTTTAATATTTACGATAAACCTTTCGGAATAATTTCTCTAAACGATGGTGAAAACCGCATAAAAATCTGTTGCGTGGTTTAGAAGAACAACGTGACATAAACGATTTTAATTTATAATATTGTATAGATTTGAATATTTGTTACAGGTAATGTTGAAGGCCAGTACGCCATCAAACACAAGGAGCTCGTAAGCTTATCTGAGCAGCAGCTTGTAGACTGCGGCTGGGGTAGTTGTTTCGGCGGAATTGTAGACCTTTCAATGCAGTAATTCTAAATCTTTTAACTATTCAGTGTTTCCTGACCCAAAAAAATAATGTTATGAAGTATAGAATTGGGTTTATTGTGTTGTATCTGAGACAGTTCTGAATATATTTGCATAATTCTATTATATTATTAGCTATTTATCCGCAACCAGACTTTCACATAATCTTTGTAACATTGGGGATAATAGAGCTAAAAATAGCTAATTTAATTTTGAAATTACCATACTAAGGTACTGCGTCTGTCTTCATTTGTTTCAGCGAAAATTATGAAAAAGAAATAGTAATAACTAACTGGGCCCCGCGTTTTCACCCGAGTCTCGATCCCATGGGAATATCGGAATGAAAGTACCCTATGTCATGTCGTGGTCCCCAATCCAGGTCATGGTTCACCCATGCCAAATTTCATGTAAATCTTTCCAGCCGCTTTAGCTTGAAAGCGTTACAAACCAACACACAAACTCACTTTCGAATTTATAATAATAGTAGTAAACCAAAATGCTATTGGATTGTTGTATTTTCAATTCTAAAATCGTTCTAATTTACTTTACGTTCACCTACATCACGCGTTTGTGCTAGCTTATAAATAAACCTTATCATATATTAAATAAGCTTATCTATAGACACTGTATTCATTAATTCATGGTCATGTTGACAGAAATCTGATCAAGGATGGAGGAAGCGAGACTGAAGTCGACTATCCATACCAGGCAAACAAATTTAGTTGCCGTTTCGTTGAAAAAAAAATAAAGGTCCAGGTGACCGACTGCCGCTCCTACAATCTTACCTCACAAGAGAAACTGAAGCAACTGCTGTACCACTACGGACCCATGTCGATTGGTGAATTACTTATTATATTATTGAATTTGCATTTTATAGTGATTCGATTTTATTGAACTGTTGCATCTAAATCGTATCGAGCCAGCTATCTAATAGGGAATAATTATGCATGTTTTCTATCATTTTTTTAATAGTTTTATTCGATAGTTTACATGGCCAAATCATAGTTTAAAAAAATTCGACGGCAAAAAAGCAATATAAAGTACTTAAAAAAAAGTTTAAAATAGCCAACCGACCGGATGGCCCCCCGGGCTTGTTAAACGCCCTCCATTTGGCACTTGGTGTGGTGACAGCACAGCAAACTAACAAGTGTCAAGTCAAGGTCAAACACTCCTACAAAACACATTGACATTTTGGTTGTTGTCATAAACTGTTACGTCACATCCGCTCTGACCAATTGAGCGTAGCTTTTCAAGTATTTGAATATCCCACAGTTTTTTGGCACTTTAAAAAAAATAATTTCTCGCTCAAAAAGAAAATTTATTAAAAAATATTGATGGAGGCATAATTCCGAAGTAATATAGTTTATAAAAAAAAATACTTGACCTTTATTTAAATCACATGCATCAATCTGCCTAGCCTTTTCCCAACTATGTTGGGGTCGGCTTCCAGTCTAACCGGATGCAGCTGAATACCAGTATTTTACATGAAGCGACTGCCTATCTGACCTCCACAACCCAGTAACTGGGTAATACGATACCCCTTGGTTTGACTGGTTGTCAGACTTTCGTGCTTCGGACGACTCGTAACGACTGTCAAAGATCCACAAATGACAGCCGGGACCAACGACTTAACGTGCTTTCCGAGGCACGGAGGAGTCTCGATATGTGAAAATGGCAACCCATCCACGGACCAACCCCGGCAAGCGTAGCTTAACCTGATGGATCGACCCGAGCGGCTGTTATTACTTAGCCACGAGCTCCTCGAGATTTAAATCACATGCATATTATTCCATATTACGTAACTTATTTTCGTAACCGATTAAGACTAATCTGTTTCATTTTGACAGTTCAACAACATTCATTGCGTTATTTACGTTGTTGAGCAAATTTTTTTTAGAACTAAAGAAGCAATGGATTAGCAATTTGTTTTAAACCGATTCAGATTGTGATTGATCGTGTGTTACGCATTTAGGGTGCAGATTGCCCACCACTAGTCATGAACTATCAAAAGAAAGTTTAGTTTGGCGTAAACAGTACTGCACAAATGTAGGTATGTTTAAAAATACTTATTTTTGAATCAGTAGTGGTATTCTGTAAAAATCTCACCGTGAAAACTTACTTAGGTGAAATGAGCTTAAAGTGAGCTGTCACTCCGCCTAACACTTGGGGTTGACAGCTCACTTCACCTAAGTTTTCACAGTGAGGTGTTTATAGAATAGACCGGCTGTAGGCCCACCACAGACGGTAAACTACTGGTTTAACTGTAAATACTCGTTTCGCAAATGATATTGATTGTAGAATTTATTCACATTGTGCTTCTCGAGTAAATTTATTCATCGTTGTATTTTTTATTTAAAAAGTCGAAATTTGGTTGTACTGAATTCATAGTCGCCTTTTGTCAGTCTTCTATACTGTAAAGTTAAACTGCTTCTTTCTTTATTACAGTGATCCAGGCTAAGGCTCTATACCATTACAAAAAGGGAATAATATCCGATGAGGACTGTAATGTTGGTGCTTTAGGTCATGCAGTCCTACTGGTTGGATATGGATCAGGTACGTTCGGCTTACATTTTATAATAACACCCCGTTTGACCGCTGACTTGTCAGATGCTTCGCGATGGTGCAGCTGACTCTGGTGTACTCTTGTCTGGAACTAACCTTCGTGATTTAAAGACTTCCAAGCTAATTATAGCTAAACTATGGCACTCTCTCTCACTTTTTATTGGTCACTCTCTTTTTATTGGTTATTTATAACATTTGTCATTAAACTTTTCATGTTCCATTAAATATCTCCGAATGTGGTGCTAAAATTACCTTTATTCCAGAGAATGGTATGCCATTTTGGACCGTCAAAAATTCTTGGAACGCAACATTTGGGGAAGAAGGATACTTCAGAATGCAACGCGGTGAAAATAGACTTTCTTGTGGCGTGTTGAATAACCGCATGAGTTCAATCATCATCGCATAATGCTTTTACATAATTATCTTTACAAATAGTACCCATCACTTTTAAAATTGTATTACCTACTCTACATTTTGTCATTTTCAACCGACCGATATTGAAAACTGGACTTCTGGCTATATTTCACTGTTGTTTCTATTTTTTTTCTTTCGTTCTTTATGAAAATATTAAAATTTCTATCTTAATTATTTTCTGCCTTTTTCCCGATGTCCCACCGCTTAGCAGTCGCGCTTGCAGGTCACGAGACCAAGTGCTCCTTAAGGTTAAATTAAATATATTGTATAATATATTGTAAGAATGCCTTCAAAGCAAGAGTGAACAGGCATCTTCTGGGAACCCTCGTTCCACCATAGACCTCATCCATTCCCTTTCATCAGGTGAGATCAAGGACAAGAGCAGGCACATCCTGCAAAAAAATATTGATTTAATATAAGGAGAATAAAAGGAATTGAAAGCATCAAGCATAAATATTTATAAAAATAAAAGAAAATTTCCACAAGTAGATAACTGAAAGTTTATTCACATTTTTATTTATCTCTTACAAAACAATCGAGGTCGCCATTTTGTCGTTCAACATTTTACACGAAATGGCGTCTTCACCTCTCTGCATTCTGAAGTATCCGTCTTCACCAAATTCTTCTCCCCAAGAATTCTTCACGATCCAATAATCCTTTCCATTCTCTGAAACAGATTACCCTTTACTTAAAACGCTGCTTAAAGTTAAGTAAAGATTAAAGTCTGCTTCATCATAATCATAATTTCAGACGAAAGATGTCAACTGCTAGACATAGGCCTAACCCAAGCACCGCCACTTCGACCAGTTCTGTGCATCTCACATTCAGTGGATTCCACGTCACGTCTGCTTAACCATACATTTTTGACGTTAAAGTTTGTCTTAACTTCAAGAAACGTTTAGTACCTAAAGGAGATTATTGTTTTATTATAAATATTTGCATTACGCCTACTGTGTTGGCGAGGGCCAATTTGCGGTGTGGATCTCGTCTGTGTAATGTTGATGACTAATTGGTTTTGACCCTATTAAATAGACCAACGCACCATACGTGTTCCGGTTAGAATAGATTGGACACGTTAGGCACTTAAGCTTGGTCGGATGACGACGCAGCGTTGCCTCTGTTATTGCGGATATCCCTAGGTCACCTAGGTGCTGTAACAATTTTACCATCAGATCGGCATGCTTATGATAGCATAATCAGCCCACTGCTGCGCCACAGGCCTCCCTCTGTTGAAGGTTCTGGGCTATAATCCACCACGCGGACCCAGCGGGTTGGTGGATGTCTTTAAACTTTTGGGTGTAGGACATCCCGGTTTCCTCACGATTGTTTCCTTCTGTTTTGAGAGCAGCGGCGAATAAATAAATTACACAAAGTAAAGTGCCTGTCTAGGTTAGTGCCTAAGACCTACGACACGTTAGTCGGTCCCACTGGGCCACCACTGCGTGCGTGGCCTGCTTGATGGTAATTAATTTCTTAAATAAACCGATAAATATGAAAATCGTACCAGCTCCGTATCCAACGAGCAATACAGCGTGGATGACGTCATAGTTCCCGCAGAAGGCATCGCTAATTATACCTTTCACATATTTCTGGATCTCGTGAGAAGCGACGGCTGTAAGAAGAAAATATAAAAAATCTAATCAGCATAATTATGAACTCTATTCTCGAGAAGTGAGCATTTTCATAACTGACTTATTTGAAATAAAATGTTTCCTGCCAACCCATAAAATTTTGACCTTTTGTAAAGACTACTAACTTTAGTCAAGTTCAAAAGAAGTTGGTATATAATGAATTACATCATTACATCACGAATGTATACAATTCAATTCTAAAGGGTTAGACAGAGGTATACCTACAGAACACCAAAAACTGGTAAGACCCTTGTAATAAAAATTCAAAATTTTTAATTTTAAAAATTGTATAAAATTTCATTACCAATAGCGAGAGGTCCAGTTTGATACAGCAGTTGCTTCACCTTCTCTTGTGAAGTAATATTGTATGAATAACAGTTGGACAGTTTGACTGTCACTTTGCTTTTGTCAAAATTGCATGAACCATAAACTGCCTTGTATGGATAATCCACTTCAGACATAGCTCCACCCATTGTTATGAGCTCCCTGTCAAGAATGAAGCTGTAATTAAGTAGCTGTATAATAAATTGAAAATCTTACAGTTGGTCTAACCGTCTGTAATATTTTTTTAAGTAAAAGTTGAAGTCAAATCATTTACCATTTCAATAAGACCACTAATTACAGGCACTTTTGACAATACAAAGAAAAGAGAATTGAAATTTGTAAGCAGAACGATTTTTTGTTAAACCCTGGTCTTAGTAAACGATAAAAATTAGTTAATTAAAATCCGCAATCACCTAAAAGACTGGGATACTGATCCACCACCACAACCTAACATATGACCGCAGTCAACAATCTGTTGTTCAGAAAATTCATGTAGCTTCTTATACTTCAAGGCGTACTGACCCTCAATGTTTCCTGAAAGATAAAAAGAAAATTTTACTCTAAGCAGCATTATAAATGTAAACCTTCATAAAAAATCAAAAAAAGTCGTCGATCGTCTCAAGCGAATAAGTCAGTCAGTGGACTCTACTCTGAACGTGAAACAGTATTAGTTAAAACCAAAAGATACGAAATAATCTTATCGATCAAACTAACCTGAAATTAATAATAGAGTAAAAAGAATTAATAATTAGAGGATAAATAATTCGTTTGATGAAGAGGACCACTATGATCGGAATATACCCCAAATCACCAAATAGGTACCACATTCTTTTTTTGGCTTTTTGAGCTTCATTTGTAATACACGCCTACACCCATACCCATGCACACACACACCCCCCAAACACACACACACACTATTTTAAGATGTATCTTTAAGTTCAAGTTATAGCTTGTTTAATTTAATTTTGAGATTTTGCTTTAATTTTTTTTTTTTTTATAACTTCTTGTTTCTGTCTTTGTACACCCCTTTTTCCTTTTTATATTTTGTCACAGAAGAGCGGGACCTTCTAGCACAGGTATATCTTTTACTTAAAAGGGGGTTCCTATGTAAGATTTACTGTAAAAGTTTGTACAAGTTTCTGATATAAATATTTTTAATTTAATTTAATCTAACTCATACAAACCAACGGCAGCAAAAGCATAACAGCTTCCGCAATGTCTCGTTTGATTCTTCACACGAGTGACGACGCCATGCTCCCGCCAGTCGAACGACGCCGGCGCATCTACATCAGTGATGTCACTATCAGTCAACAGGTCACAGTCCTGACTAAAATCCGGAAAATCATCGTCATTGAAAGATCTTCTCAAACCAGTGTAAGTCTTTACAAACTCTTCTTGCGTCAAATCCATGAATTTTGTTATACCTGAAATGAAATTATTAAGTTATTGATTAATAGAAACAATGCAAAACACTGAGTACTTCATTGTTATAGTATTAACATAATTTGGGATTTGTGTATCAGTCCTTTGCTGTATCGAATTACTTTTGTCAACAAAATCTTCCGTTTTTGCAATCAAAGAATTTGTTTTATCTCGTTTTTCGTCCTTTATGCTTGAAATAAATGTTAAGTAAAAGCAAAAAAAACGGGTCCCATTAAAACTAAATTATTTAGCCTGAAAATAATAAAATTAAATTATGAGTCGATAAAAGAATCAAATAATCAAATTTATAATTACCAAAAACAGCATGATCGCTTTTCTCATTCATATAGTTGACACTTTCCAAATTTTCTTTAAATATTTCAAATCTGACTTGCTTCTCGGTTTCATTGAAGTACTGTTTATGGTGCTTCTCTATGAAGCGCTCAAAATGTACCCTGACATCTTCGAGATTATACGGCTTTGCTGACCAAGCAGCCGCGAACGCGACCCAACACGCAGAAAACAATAACAATATTGGGGACATTGTGACTGAATTCAATAGGAAATACCAACATTTCGCTTGTTTTTATACCATCAAGAACTTCTAGAGTATCATTTGAAAAATACATAAAACTCAAGTTTTGTAAATATCTAGAATTCCGTCGTATTTTTGCGTGATAATTTATAACATTAGATACACGTGTCCGAGATACTTCTGCAAATGTATTGTTTGTTTGTGGTGTCGCACTAAATATATTATAAGATATCAGTTGATCTGAAAAATGAAATCTGATCTTTTATAAAACTAAAGTGGTACATGGATAGTTTGGCCTCTTGATTTTTTTTCACATATTCATAACTTTAATTCACAGGCATGCACAGTTGGTAATTTTTTTTTGTGAAATTGGTAATTTCTAGAATAACCTTACCGATAGGCCAGTTTTTAATTATTTACAGATCCATTATAGACGATAGTCAAAAATTTTAACATGTGGGGAAAGTTGCGTGAATCGACAAAGTTATACACGTGCCAAATTATGCCCAACATCAAATGGTAAAAATGTCGTAAAAGAAAAATATTTAGCATGGAACAATAAATCAAATACAACAAGTTTGATAATCCTAATTACGCAGCAATTTTGTTTTAGTATAAAAGAGTTAATGCGTCTTCTAATGATCACTTTCGATAACAATCGGTTGACGATGACAATAGTGGTATTATTTCTGTTTGTATTTTGCCTCACACAAGTTGTTAGGTCCAAGGCACTGAACTTGAAAATGCTGAGAATCACTTCGAAATCTTCATAGAAAATTACAGAGAACATTTTAAACTCTTTCAATTCGCTACTACGATCCTCTCTCATCATGCATCTGCATCATGGATAACTCGTAATTTATTTTTCTGCGGATGTAAGTACAACCGGAAAGTGTGGTAAATATCAACGAACTTTATTCATAAATCTTTTTTAGGGTTCCTTGTTAACTATGGAACCCTAAAACGGATTTATGAATAAAGTTCGTTGATATTTTTGGATTCAGGGATCCATTTGCGAAATATTGAAAAATTTGCTTTAAAGTGCTAATTTTTGATAGAGTCAAGTGTGTGTGTCCCTTCAGCTAAATGGTTGGTTTAGGTTATGTGAAAAATTCACGACAGTATTATATGCAACGAAATTAAAACGACAACTATTACAGCTAAGAAGACTGCATCTTACCGAGTAATGATCGACCAACTTACATTTGCAGTTGCAAAAACATGTTCTCCCATAAATTCTGTATGGGAGAACAAGTTTTACAACTACAATGTTAAGTTTGTTCTTGGGATAAATTCATCCCAACTACGGAGCCCTTCATCGTGCGTGGTACGACACACACTTGGCCGGTTTTTCAAATTCATCTTGCATATTTTAAAATGTTGACTTTGCTAAATAAAAAATGATAAACTGTTGTTGTGTTGGGTTTCTCTGTTCTAATAAATTCCTTTTCTTATGGAATTTAACCACACGTCAGTCGTTAAAATATTTAATTTATCAAAAACTATAAAATTTAAATACTTTTCATCAAGTAAATGCCGAAGTTTAGAATTCTTTAGCCCAGAATTATGGTATATACTACTGCAATTGTAGTGTTACGGAATACTGTAGGACGTGATTGTAAAGCAGTTGTTCTCATTAGTAACTATCATGGCATCAATGTTGCTATTGTTGTGTGTCAGTTGGTTTGCGCTCGCGGCTGCGTGGTCAGCCGCCCCTGCGCCCGCGCCGTACGCACTCGAAGACGCCGAACTGCACTTCGAGCGCTTCATACAAAAGTATGAAAGAAACTACGCCGACGAAAACGAGAAGCAAGCCAGGTTCCAAATATTCAAAGAAAATTTGCAAAACATAAACAGTTTGAACGAGAACAGCAAACACGCTGTATTCGGTAGGTATATTTTTTTTCGTATTTATTTTTATTATTGGTACCTAACTATGTATAACAACATTTGAGTTTCTTTCAGGTATAACGCAATTTTCGGATCTATCTCGAGAAGAATTTAAATCAAAAATGACCTGTTTGAGAACTTCAGATGACGCTCATTCCTTTGAACACGATACTCCTTGCAAATACTTATATGATGAAGACATTGACTACAATGGTGCGCTGGAGTCGTTTGATTGGCGCGAACACAGTGCCGTCACCCCCGTTAAAGACCAAAAGGATTGTGGAAGTTGTTATGCCTTTAGCGTAACTGGTAAGTGCATTCTATTCCAGAATTTTCTTTTGCCTTCTGGAATAGTTATTTATGCTGCTTCATTTGGTTTTTACGGCATTCGGCAAAACATCGAGATTTCTTAGTTATATGTTATTTACGATAAACCTTTCGGAATAAATTATCTAAACGATGATGAAAACCTCATCAAAATCTGTTGTGTGCTTTAAATGAACAACGGGGACATAAGCGATTTTAATTTATAAATATATAGATTTGATTTTTTTTTAATTGATTGATTGATTTGATTTGTTTTTTTTTTAATTGATTTATTGATTTGATTTGATTTTTTTTTAATTGTTTGATTGATTTGATTTGATTTTTTTTTAATTGATTGATTGATTTGATTTTTTTTTGTTGTAAAATACTGGTATTCATATGCATCCGGTTAGACTGGAAGCCGACCCTAACATAGTTGGGAAAAGGCTAGGCAGATGATGATAGATTTGATTTTTATTACAGGTAATGTTGAAGGCCAGTACGCCATCAAACACAAGGAGCTCGTAAGCTTTTCTGAGCAGCAGATTTTAGACTGCCACGGGTTTAATTGTGCCGGCGGAATTATGGACCTTGCAATGCGGTAATTCTAAATCTTTTTAATATTCAGTGTTTACTGACCCTGAAAAATAATGTTATTAGTACAGAATTGCGTTTATTGTGTTGTATCTGTAACAACTCTTATTTTATCTATCTACCCTCAAATCAAACTAAGCTGCAACGTTATTTAGAAATTAAAAAGCTAATTGATTTAAATTAATAAGTTATGTTAGGTTAGACAGATTCGCATAACTGTTTTAAATAAAAACTGCCAAAACTGCTAGTATTAATAGCCATTTATATCCATTTAATATATTAATTTTAAAATTACTATACTAGGGTACTGCATTTGTGTTCATTTGTTTAAGCAAAAATTATGCAATAGTAATTTAATTAACGGCACCCCGCGGTTTAACCTGCATAAGTTTCGATCCCATGGGAATATTCGGATAAAAAGTGTCCTATGTTCCAATCCAGGTCATAGTCTACCCATGTGCCAAATTTCATCTAAATCCGTTCAGCCGTTTTAGCGTGAAAGCGGAACAAACTATTTATAATACATTGGCCGTCAAAACTTAGTACCACACTTTTAAAATTGCAATAACTTTTAAATTACACAAGATATATTTTCGAAATAAAAAGGATTACTTAAAAAAAAATATGAGAGGAGCTCGTGGCTAAGTAATAACAGCCGCTCGGGTCGATCTATCAGGTTAAGCTACGCTTGCCGGGGTTGGTCCGTGGATGGGTGAACATTTTCACATATCGAGACTCCTCCGTGCCTCGGAAAGCACTTTAAGCCGTTGGTCCCGGCTGTCATTTGTGGATCTTTGACAGTCGTTACGAGACGTCAGAAGCACGAAAGTCTGACAACCAGTCTAACCAAGGGGTATCGTATTACCCAGTTACTGGGTTGTGGAGGTCCGATAGGCAGTCGCTCCATGTAAAATACTGGTATTCAGCTGCATCCGGTTAGACTGGAAGCCGACCCCAACATAGTTGGGAAAAGGCTAGGCAGATGATGACTTAAAAAAAAAATATATATTTTTATATAAAAACTTTATAGCCGTTATCCGTCTTTTAAGAAATGGCTAAAAACATTATAAACAAAAAGGCTCGTTTTCATATTGTTGCAACTTTTGACTCTTTTTGTTTTTACATTTATTTCTTGATCGATGAATTTTGATTCAAAAGCCAATGTGTCAAAAAATATGTAAATAAGTTACACTGTAGTTATAATGTTGTTTGAGTTTTTTACCAGTAGGTAAGTTAAAAATGGCTATTTTTACGTTACTTATGTATAATAAACCATAATTTCAAAGAAAGCTGATGAAATTTGCTATCAAACGTTTTTTATTTCAAAAGTCTAGCTTCTACAGTTTAGGAGAAATTGCAATTTTAAAAGTGTGGTACTAAGTTTTGAAGGCCAATGTATTAGTTAGGCTTTAAACCAAAATACTATCGGATTGTTGTATTTTCAATTCCAAAATTGTTCGAATTTACGGTCACCTACTTCGGGCCTTTATGCTAGACTCTGTTTCTATAAACACCGTATTCAAGTCATGGACATGTTGACAGGTATCTGGTCACGGATGGAGGAAGCGAGTCTGAAGAAGACTATCCATACGAGGCAAAAAAAAATAGTTGCCGTTTCGATGGAAATAAAGTGAAGGCCCAGGTGACCACCTGCCGCTCCTATAATCTTATGTTACAAGAGAAACTTAAGGAACTGCTGTACCACAACGGACCCATGTCGATTGGTGAATTACTTATCTTATTTAATTTACATTTATAGTGATTCGATTTTATTGAAATGTTGCATCTAAATCGTATCTAGCCAGATTACCCACCACTAGTCATGAACTTTCAAAGGATAGTTCAGTTTGACGCATGCGTAAACAATATTGCAAAAAAGGTGTTTAAAAATGCTAAGTACCAGGCCTGTAAGCCTAGCACAGACGTGTGAAGTGGGGTCCGCTAGGACCGATGCCTGCCAGGGTTGCGGGTTAGTCCGAAAGGGATACCGGGACCTTGGCAACAGGCAACTGAAGGAACACGGGTGGGTTTTAGTCAGTAAAAGTCTGACACGCCCTTCCGCTCCACCCAGAGCGGGAGAAGTCATTGGATGATTTCCCACCCTCAAAAAAAAAAAAAGACGTGTGAAGTAACTGGAAATACTCGTTTCGCAAATGATATTGATTTAGGGGTTTATTCATAAACGATGATTAAAGTTAAGTAATGATTAGCGACTGTTTAACCATACATTTTTGACGTTTGAACGTCACTTAACTTTAATCATCGTTTATGAATAAACCCCTTTGTTTGTAGACTTCATTCACATTGTGCTTGTCCAGTTAAATAGTTGTATTATTTATTTAAAAAAAATCAAATCCAAATGACATGACCAGTGGGACTATGGGCGCCGGCATTGGTGTCGAAATCAATGTGCAGCAAATATTGTTTTATTTTTGCAATTGTTATATTCTACAGTTTCCAGATAAAAAAGTTTCACGAGTCTAAAAGATCAGGAAACTGAGAAAAATAAAGATAAGTATTCACTAAATAACTCTGCTTTTCGATATGAGATGGCGCTAGGCGTTGTGGTTATCGAGTTTAAGAAAAGTTTTGACATTAATTGTCGCTGAGATGAGATTGCGATTTGAATTTGAACGTTTTTAGTTACGAGGATTAGGCAATCACCGCCGCCCATAGCAGGGTTTTTGCTGATGCGTTGCCACCCTTTCCCCAAATAAACGCTGTGGCTCACATGCAATCGAACCGCTATGTCAGACTGTATACAGCAGGTATATAGTCTGACATAGCGGTTCGATTGCATGTCTTGTTGTTAAATAGTAGGTATTGTTCCAATGTAGTTTAAGTACATACCTGATTATTCAACCACCGGGCAAGTCTCGCTTGCAGGGGTAAGGTTAGCATTGATATAATATGCCTTTGAACCCGCCTTACGAAATATACCACAGTTTATGCATCTCATCATAATATCCATTTAATCGAATCGTAGAGCAAAACCGATGAATCCTTTTTATATAGCAATGGGCTCAGGCTTTGAAAATTTTTATCAGTTCGTAAATAATAGCAATGGTCGTTAGAAATAGAACACAATAATCGCACAGTACACAAAGAACATGTAAACACAACGTGACGCCAAGATCGGATGGATCGGTAGGGATGGTGAATGGTGATCTGAGATCGATAAATGATACTCGATTTTTTCTCTAACCTAAAACACTAAAATCGAAATCATTTGACTGCCTCGTTGGTCTAATGGTCGCAAGCGCTGTAGCGCTGTGCCGGGGAATCGCACCCAGGACCTCATGCTCAGCTACACCTGAGCATAAGGTCCTGGGTGCGATTCCCTGGTCAGGCAAAGTGTTATTGGGTTTGTTCATCTGGAATATCTCAGTAGCAAGTGGAGTCCGGATTTACGCCCGGTTGATGGCAAAAGGCTCGCCCCCTAATGCACGAGACTTACAACACAACTAGCGAAATGAGGGTGTATAGGTACACCTCTCCCTTCAGGGATTAGAAGCGTGATGTTATGTTATGTTATTATTAATCAAACACAGTTAAAAAAATATTTTTGAATTGATATTTTATTATACTTACCCTAAGTATAATAAAATATCAATTCAAAGATATTTTTTTCTGAATCGATTTTTCATGCTTTGACTCTAATCGATTAATTGGGGAGTTTATGAAAAAGATTCCTACTATAATATATTGTGCCTTTGGTCCCGCCACTAATGTCAGATGCATTGTCAAAGAAATAACAGTCCTTTATACACAGTGATTATTATGGTGTTCGATCGTCACAAATGTCAATAAAAACCTAACCTGTAGGCGTGTAAACTTAGATTATAAAATGTAAATAAATCAAATTAATTATAAACAAAACATGCATTATAATATATTATTCCATGTCATTTATTCTCTTGATCGAAAATAAATCGTTCTTATTTTATTTTTCCCATACTGTGTAGCTTATTATGGTTACCGGATGATTATGGTTACAATGGAACGTCAAAATCGGGAAATACTTATAAAGTGCGTTTCATCATTATAGTTCCTATGCCGTAATGTTGGCACTTTAACAACGGACCTATTAGGTGGCGCCGTAACGTACAAAATATGTTCGTCCTACAACAGGGGAACCAACACTACGGCATAGGAACTATTTTATTAAAACGCACTCTAAAAGAATAGCGGAAGCAATTAAAATATTGTTTTTGCTGATATTTTAACCTTGGCTTTAATCGGAATCATTTATCCATGATAGATTAGATCTTTATTTTTAAATCATAGTGTATAAACTGTAATCCTGCACAAGTTCCCGAATTCGAATGCAGGAACTGGTCATGTCCTTTACGTTCGTGTGCCTCTGTTGTACTGAATTCATTAATCGCTTTTCGTCATTCTTTAAAGTTAAACTGTATCTTTCTTTCTTATCTATAGTTATCCAGGCTGACGTTCTACATCAATATAAAAAGGGAATTATATCCGATGAGGACTGTAGTGGTGATTTAAATCATGGAGTCCTACTGGTTGGATATGGATCAGGTACGTTCGGTTTACATTTTCCGTTTGACCGCTGACTTGTCAGATGCTTCGCGATGACTGACTCTGGTGTACTTACGCTTTTCTGGAACTAACCTTCGTGATTTAAAGGCTGCTAAGCTACTTATAGCTAGAGTATGGCACTCTAGCTATAATTAACTACGTTCGGGTTTTTAATGGTTATTTATAACATCTGTCATTAAACTTTTCATGTTCCATTAAATATCTCCGAATTTGGTGCTGAAATTAACTTTGTTCCAGAGAATGGTATGCCATTTTGGACCGTAAAAAATTCTTGGAACGCAACATTTGGGGAAGAAGGATACTTCAGAATGCAACGCGGTGATAATGCACTTTCTTGTGGCGTGATGAATGACCGCATGTGTTCAACCATCATCGAATAATACTTTACATAAATATCTTCATAAATAGTATCAATCTCTTTTAAAATTGTATTACTAAATCTACATTTTCTCATTTTCAACCGACCGATATTGAAAACTGGACCTTTGATCTTGTTTTGGTGTTTTTTTTTTTCACTGTTCTATCTAATTTTAACATAATATAAAAGTGAAAGTGAGTTTGTTGTGCTTTCACGCTAATACAGGCAGTAGTTCCATGTAAAATACTGGTATTGGCTAGACTGGAAGCCGACCCCAACATAGTTGGGAAAAGGCTAGACAGATTGATTGCTTTCAGGCTAATACAGGCAGTAGTTCCATGTAAAATACTGGTATTGGCTAGACTGGAAGCCGACCCCAACATAGTTGGGAAAAGGCTAGACAGATTGATTGCTTTCAGGCTAATACAGGCAGTAGTTCCATGTAAAATACTGGTATTGGCTAGACTGGAAGCCGACCCCAACATAGTTGGGAAAAGGCTAGACAGATTGATTGCTTTCAGGCTAATACAGGCAGTAGTTCCATGTAAAATACTGGTATTGGCTAGACTGGAAGCCGACCCCAACATAGTTGGGAAAAGGCTAGACAGATTGATTGCTTTCAGGCTAATACAGGCAGTAGTTCCATGTAAAATACTGGTATTGGCTAGACTGGAAGCCGACCCCAACATATTTGGGAAAAGGCTAGACAGATTGATTGCTTTCAGGCTAATACAGGCAGTAGTTCCATGTAAAATACTGGTATTGGCTAGACTGGAAGCCGACCCCAACATATTTGGGAAAAGGCTAGACAGATTGATTGCTTTCACGCTAATACGCCTGAACGGATTTGGATGACCTTCATCCAAATCCGTTCAGGCGTATTAGCCAATGGTTGCACCATGACCTGGAGACGGACATAAGCTACTTTTCATCCTAGATCGCAAACGAAGTCGCGGGCAACAGCTAGTAATCTATATTTACCATATTATCCACGTAAACATAGTTATTATCTTTAATGATATGTAGGTAATACACTAAACAACGGATTAGTTAACTGTGATTACCACCTAAACGTTTCATATTACCTACAAAACCACAAAGAAAATAATATCCGTTCCATTTCTCCCATTTCTTCAGAATATTGTATATCTCCAACCAAAGTTAACAAAGTAACAAAATTCTAATATAATTCTCGATAGCAATTCAAATGATATCAAACGCATTAAAATCGAGACAGCATTATAGCAACACAAAGTTTAATTTAACTCACAATACATTTTCAAGTAACAAACGCCATTATTGGCTAAACATCGGCCAAAGAACCCGCTCTTGTGTCAGTTTCATTTGATATTTCCATTAAATTTCAATTTCGAGACTCATCTCAGCTGACAATGGAATATTCCACAAAGGCTTTCGACTGCTACTGTTGCACGTATAGTATTTGTCTTGAATTTAATGAGAGAGTGGGTACCGAGAAAGAGCGAATTTCACGCCAGTCCATGTATGGTGTGAATCCAGAATTTCTGAGCAGCGTATTGTTGCTTTCATTGATGATTTTTTTCCCGCTCCGCCCCACCGGCTATTGTGGGCAGCGATGGCGGTGGAAACAAATTCCCTCACATCTTTGGGGTTCTGTAAGTAGAGGTTTCAATAAAAATATGATTAGATATGGTTCATATGGATAGTGGGATAGTGCAAGATAATGTATTTGCAATCATTACTAAGATGGTCCAGGAGGTATTATTTAATTGGTCAATTCTGCCGATGTCAATCCGTGATAGACCACTGCTGAATCCGAGTCTTTATTTAGCAATTAATCGATTATTCTAACTATTATGTTGCCCTATATTCTACAAATTAAAATTAAAATTATAATAAATACTACTAATACTACTACTACTACTACTTTCAAAGAACTGGTACCAGTTCTTTGAAAGTATTATAAAATGCAAGAATAGATACAGAACCTTCTAAATCCTGAGCCCCATACCCGCTGTTTCCAACAATACCTCTCCATTGTTACATTTGTATTTTAATACACACGACAAAATTGGTATAGATAAATAATGCTTAGTTTTTTTGGTCATTTGTTAGTGAATGGTCGGTTCCAGCGAGTCTGGCCTGAACACCATACTGACGTTCATTCATCATCAGCCCGGAATATATTCGTCATATAATGTACCACAAAACTCTATTGTATCGCTTATTTGGTCCATATATATTGTGGGTGTTTTTGGAAATTATTTAAGATGAGTGGACGATCTTTTGGAATTAGTATGGATTAGATTCCTTGTTGAAAGTACCGATCTTGGTACTGTAAGAAAAGGAAAAGGAAATAAGCATAGCATCCAATTATAAATACGTGTAACTGTGTTTGCCTTTATTTCCATTAGTGACAACTATCTTTCAATTCTTCGTCTTTTCGTGTGGTCGTGACTAACCTAGTGTCAAAGTTTTAAAGCCGCCCATGGGCCTCTGACTTTGCTTCACATGCCGTCGAGAAATATCTCTCAGGCATGCTGTTTCCTTACGATGTTTCCCTTCACCGTTTTTTAAACAAGTGATAATTATACAATACGCGCATGAATCCGAAAAGGCAGAGGTGCGTGGCTTGGGTTCGAACTCGAGACCCATGACTTGGCAGTCTAACGCTCACACCACTAGACTATCACTGCTCTCTATCTGCTAGGCTGTCTTTCTATTCAAACTACGTTACAAGGATATCAAACAAGAAAAAGATCCCGCATCTTCCTACAACTGATAATGTCAAAAAAACCGTCTCAAAATTGGTATTAAATTCAATCGTAGGGTGTGAACCTCCCCTGTTCATATCTATATTATCATACACATCCGGTTCCCGCCCACAAGGCGCATAAGTAATGTTATCCGAACATTGCTCACAATATGTTACACCTTACATTTTTTGTCCATGTAAAACGATATTATAATCTGCTTTGTTATTGTCGTGTTGGTGTTTAATAGGTAAGGTGTTAGTTCAGTCTACATTATGAAATTATAATCGATTTCGTTTTGGTAATCGTTTTCTATATTTCTAACTTTTTTAGTAATACGGCTGCAGTAAGTTCGGTAGTTTGGTTGCTATGTCTGGAAAATCAGTTATCCCCTTTTTATCATAACATGGTGGGAATTTATATATAAAATATTTTTATCCAGTATGACTCAGACCTTGGAGATGGAACACAATGCTTCACATTTTGGCATAACAATAATCTTTTGTTACCGTCACTAAGCAAACTTTGACTTCTAATAATACCTTCATACAACAAAATCAAGTTTATTAAGAAAACAACGTTGTACGTAAAAGGGCGCTTATCATATTTATCAATGTCTGGTCACCCCCTTAAATATAGGCGTCGGACCGTGTCAGATCCTAACCAAACTGCCCGCGGCAAAGATTAGGAAACGAGTTATATCTACCGTCCTCCTCTAAATTCTCTTAATAGAAAGAGAGAGGTGGACCCTACGACAGGGTATGAGCAGGTTTTGAAAAAATCCAATGTTACTTGTTCGACAGGTTATAACAAGGAACGTGGGTGCCATTGTGCATTTAGTAACCGATTGTTATGGACTTAAGGAATTGAGGGTCGCCCTGAATGGTGAAGGACATTAGGAAGCATCATGTGAATGTAACAGAAAATTGTTCGGCGTGTATGTAGATGACTTTCTGACCTTCGTAAGCATCTAAATTGTAGATATTATAGGGAATAGGGAAGTTTCTCCCGAGGTTGTTGTGGGTGTTCCATCTTGATCTTGAATACAGAAATATTACTCATGTGCGGGTAGGTTTGGATGACACACATGTTTTTTTAATCTACAATTTATCAGTAGTGGACACTATTTAACTTTTTTTTAAGAATTCTTAAAATCTTTCATAGCAGTTTATTTACTCAAAATGAACTTCAAGTGAGCTTAAAATGATTGAATAACAAGTATTTCATTAAACTTGTTTCATGCAAGTGAAATCATCGATCCTAACATACCTTAATTACATATAGAAAAACAACTAGCCTTTGAAGTTTACACCTTTACAATCGGTCCAGCGATTCCAAAGCGACTGGACACTAAACCTCAAGAGCCCTTATATTCAGAGAAGGGGAGCTTGTTCCAAATACCCCATAGATTTTCCATATAGATCAAAAGCCTATATGGAAAGCCACTTGGCTTTAAACGCCACTCATACAGCTTTGATTTGCTGAATGGAGCCTATTATGGCAAACGTTGTTCGTGTGTTATTTCAATTTGATCGTTTGTAGGTTTTGGGAATAAAAAGGATCTATTTTGAGTTGGAAAACCTTGAGTGTTCGTGATTATTTTTTAGATTCCTTTCTAGTAGTACAAATTATTCTTCTACAAAGGTATGTTAAGGATAACGTTCCGTTTTTCTTAATGAGATATATTGATACCTACGGTATCGATCCTTTTTGTTATAATCCTACTAATATTATAAATGTGAAAGTTTGTGTGTTTGGATGTTTGTTACTCAATCAGGCAAAACCGGCTGAATGGATTTGGATGAAATTTGGCAAACAGATAGCTTATAACCTGGATTAACACATAGGATACTTTTTATCCCGATATTCCCACGGGATCGAGACTTACGCGGGTGAAACCGCGGGGCGCAGCTAGTACCCAATAAAGATAATCAACCTCGGTCTTTTGCGACAATATTATAAGAGTCTAAAAATAGGATATTCATCGCCCTCAATTTCAACAATAATCCTTTCCTTTGATACTAAAAGAAATTACTGCCAGAATATTTTTAATACATCCTTAAGAGCTTTGAATGTTGAATAACAATATTGTTGATACGAAAATAGACATTTGTGTGATCGTATCAAAGGCAAACAGTGGCATATGGTGCGTGACGTCACGGCCGCCATTTAATTTGTAATTTGATTTGATTACGATTGTATTACTTTATGATGTCACCGTTTTGGGTTATTTGAAGTCGAGTCTAGTGACAGTTGCAGTCATGCATGGGTAATGTAAACTAATATTGTATGGTGTATCTATATGATGAATTTTGTACTTCTCTTGAGCTTCAACGATCCACACTGTATATTATAAAAAAAAACCTTACGAAAATGCGGCTTCTCTTACTCTGCTTATGCAAAGCTCACTCCAGAAGCCTACTTCACGCTAAAGGTAATCCTGCTTAACGTAGCGTACACGCTGCCGTTCCACAGTTGACCATGTGCTCGTGCTAGTGACAGCTACAACTGACATCAATTCTTAAATCTGCAATAACACAAACACAATACCAACGATCAAGACAAATGTGCATGAAAGTATACCTACTTAAAACAATTTTGTTTCTGATAAAAATATAAATATTTCCAAAACACATTTCAACCAAAACACTTATATTACAATCCAATTAATAATATCATAGATAACCCAAAAAAATATTCCAGAATTTAAATCCAAATGCTGGTGCCATTCTGTCTGCCGTGGCAGACGTTACGGCACCTACCTGGCTTCCAATCCCTCTTCCATCCTGCTTGCACACACACGTTTGTTGTATGAGTGAGTGAAACAACAACCTATCATTCCTTTCATTTGAATGAAAAGGTGAAAAAAACCATGGCGCGAGTACGATTTTGTTTGTTCTAGCCGCCCGAACTGACCCACGTCATTATAAAGTGTTATCTCAGATGAATACATTTTTAATGCAGGTTTTTTTCTTTTTTAAATGTGTGAGGAATGATATTTCTGAATATATCGAGTATGAAGTGCAGTATATGTATAGTTTTAAGAAAATTTAATTGTTCGTTGATGATGCATGCAGTTACATAGAATACAACTTATCCGTACTCTTGTACTGTTTTGAGGTTCAGATTGGTTTTTTACTGAATATCAAGAAAGTCATCGACCAGTAAGTAAGTTTATTTTCAACACAATATTAAGCTTTTATGTATTTAATACATATTTCTAATATTCTATTTATGATTCAATCTATTTTGTTAAAAAACTGTTACTGTATACCCTCAAAAATAAGTTCCTACAGACTTGCATTCGCATATTCATTGCTTCTTTTCATATTTTAATAAACATATTACTCAGTTCTCAATTTTTTATCTGATGTTGTTACATATTCTGTGGCCACCAGCGCCCGCGCATCGCAAAGTGATCGAACTCCATTTTATTAAAGGTTTTATTAATGTACAAGGATGTTCGGAGGCATTTTTATATCCCTGCCTTGCTCCCGAACGAGCTGGCGTGACGTGGGAACTGTGAGCGGTGACTTTTCATTTTTTTGTGTTATGTAGATAATATTATGTCGCATTTTTAAACTTTCTAGTAGTTTAGGCAAGGACCCACAATACGTGGTAGATAGAAATTCGAAGAGGGATACATGTGTTATACTCGCGACAATCTGAGAAGTCCGTTTTGACGTTTCGTTCTCGTACATGTAATAAAACGTTATGCCTTGAGAATAAGTTCTAAGCAATGTAGATAAGTCGTTGATTACAAACTCCCTAAGTATGTTCAATCGATTTGTCTCGAGAATCAGTTTCTAAGAAACCAATTTTTTTTTCATCGCTACACATACCATTTTTATAGCTGTCAAAAGGGACTTCTTAGATTGTCGCAAGTCTAATTCAGCATAATAAAGATTTAGAAACACCGGTAAACATTTTATTTTGAAACAAAAAAGTAGTTATTTCAAGACAAATCTGGAATTTTCAATCTGACTGATCTTAAAATCATTAATCTGAGTTGTTCGCTTTCAAATGAATTTTTATGCTACTAGCGGACACGACAGACGTTGTCCTGCTCGAACAGTGCCACCTACCGGGTTCAATTGTATTTTCCAACCATCCAGGGCCCACTCAAATATACACAAAAAATTTCATCCAGCCGTTTAGGAGGAGTTAGGTGACAAACACGTACAGAAGTATATAAAGATATAATTTAGAATGGGATGATGATCTAGGAGTGAACCTTTTATAAAGAAGTGAATACCACAGTGAATATACACCATGAAACTATAAAATCACGCGATGATTTACACTACCAACAAAATTAGACCTAGGGTTGTCACACCAAGGGGCGGTACCGACCATGTCAAATTAAATTGCTCCACACAAAGCTACAACAATGAATAATAAGGTAAACATTATTTATGGAGCGTGTTTTAAATCTTATTTTATGGGAAATGTGGTCGGAAAGCTTAACGGCAGCTTAGCAGGTGAGGGGACGATGTCCTGTGTCCGGTTTGCCTAGATAAATCATTAGGGGACTTTTTGCTAGGTCATTGTGATGTTAGAATTAGGGAAAGTCGGTATTGATGACATTGTTGGAACTAGTTGGATCCTTTTTTGCATTTATGGTAGCTATGTCTTCGGTTTTGTATTTGAGAGACCGTGTAGTACCATTATTAGGCAAGTTTTCGTTGAAGAAATTAAGGACTTATGCACTCATTATTTCTGAACCAAATACCTCCAAAACAACTGTAAACGATTCATGCAAAATCAAATTACAAAACAACTTATGGTTGAAGAATTTCTTAAAACAAGCATACACAGACACACTACAATTACTTATAGACCTCTGTTGAGCAGGATAATTGCAGAATTGCAAGACGGAATAGAATATTAAAAAAAAACTTGCATACCTATAGACATTATCGAACTAACTAATGTAGAAAGTGATCTCCACAAACTTGCAACAGTTTTTAATAAAACTCTCATAATTTACATAAACAGACGCGCCGTCTGCCGTGGCCGAGATTTCGGTACTGTTTACGGCATCCTACCAATTATAGAAAATGTAGAGTGATGGTACATTGTATAAGCCGATGGCTATAAAGATGAATCCAATCTAATGTAAGCAATTATATTAAGCAAAATAACAAAGTATCAGATGCTAATGGTCTCAAAAATGTGGCAGATCTTGTAATAATAGAATTAGCTATGTTTTCACACTGAATTAATTCGAAAACGGTGGCTGTGTGACTATTTTAGAAAACTTAACTCTTAACTGCTTCGCTTGTTCCTATAGAATTGGTAAAAAAAACACATATGTTTGTTTAAATTAGCCAAAAAGTATTAAAATATTATTGGTGGAGATCATAGCATTTCATGATAAAACACAGCTAATAAGATTAGAATTAGGTAAGGTACAGTATACAATAAATAGGACAGGACTCTTATCAGAATAAAACATATTTTTGTAGACTAAGGACGGTACAATTCTATCAAGAATCTGAGCCAATTAATATATATTCTGCGAACAGGAGAATTTATAAAGTAAAGGATATACCTAAAATAAAAAAATATACAGGGTGTTAGGGTAAACACCGTTATCCTCGAAACCAGTAGTTTGGTGTCATTTATAGAACGTAAAATCAATGGAAAATTACAACTTTTTTAAAAATTTTTTTAGATCTAAATTTTGCCACAAGAGACGCAAGTTCGTTGCCCTATGCGCTAGGGCAACGAACTTGCGTTTCAACACGGGCGGGGGGTACGGGATGTGACCTGACCGGCAGCGAGCGCGATCCCTCCCTTAATCAGTCAGCTGTTTCGCTAGCCAGCACGGTGTCAGATAGAAACTTTTTAAAATCTTTTAATGAAAATGACGGTTTTTTTTTGTTGTGTTCGGTCATTTATTTTATATTTAAGTCAACTACCCATGGTTTGAATGACAAGAGTGTTTACCCTTACATCCTGTATATAAGTCCAGTGTGGGTAGTGATTTGTATGGTCATGGAACTTGGAAATATCGTGAAAGCCAATTATTTTAGAAGAGTAACCGTGGACTTTCTTGTCGCCTCTTCTCCATAGGAAACGACCAATTGGAACCGTGCACCTAGCTTCTAAAATTTCATAAGTGCCCATGAACATTAAATAAAATATTACGAGAAATAAAATATTTTGATTTAATTCCATAAGACATAGCCTGTGTAAAATGTCAGCTAGTACAGCTACGTGTCAGATGTCATCTGTGACAAATTACAAACGCATTTAGTATTTAAACAAATCCTTGATTAATGATCGAATAAATGATCATATTAATTGAATTATTGACAGAATTTATGATCCTACACAATACATTAAAATATTTTATCTTGATTGTGCCTTACGAAGTGGTTCACAGTAAAACATATATCAGACAGCTATATCTTCCACTCGATTTATTAAAACTGACATTAAGTTACGCCCACTTTAACCCTAACGTGGTGCAAATTTACTAATAGTTACCCTTTTACTGCAATTTTATGTCTGTCCTTATCTAATGTTTGGAGTAAGAGAGGGAGGTGAATATATTCTTTGAAGCAATAAAGTTGTCAGCGCAGTCACAAATTTGACGTTTATTGCTAAATTATACAGGAACACTTCCTATTAGCTTTTTTGTTGATTTGTGTTATTGATATTGTACTCGAATGTTTTGCATGGAGTTTGTCTGCACTGAGCAAAAAGATTAGTAACAGTAACTTTAATACAACAACACGACGCATGCAGACTGTGCATCCAGCGCTCGGCAACACGTTGTGTTCTGGTTAGCGACTGGTCAATCACCATCCCGAGGATGCCTCGTTGAGAGGTGAAACACGTGTCGATTTCTTACAGGGTTTCTAATGACTCTTAAGGAATAGTTAGCGGAATAGGTTACTAAATATTTTTACGTCTATTGTATTTTATAATGGATTTCCGCAAAGTCTCGCTTCCCTCAATAAATTAACTACCTACTCTTGATCATTATTAGAATCTTCAATAGTGATGACTAAACTATTAGATAAATTAAGAAGACAAGTAAGACATTTTAAAGCAATCACATAAAGGGATAACCCATGATACCATTGAAATCCTTACTTCCTGATGATTCAGAAACTCTTCTTATCTTAAATGGCAAAAGAAATAAATCATTTCTGCTCAGATATCTAATTGCGTAACACATTTTCGTAAACGATTAAGACTAATCTGTTTCATTTTGACAGTTCAACAACATTCACTGCGTTATTTATGTTGTTGAGCAGGTTTTTTTTCGAACTTATGTAGCAATGGATTAAACATTGTTACAATCAGATTGTGAATGATCGTGTATTACGCAATTAGGGTGCTTGTTAACACTAAGAACATGAATACTATGAAAACGAATACAGATAAAATAAACCAAATCAATGATTTTAAATAGAATGGTGAGCATCTCTATTTTATCAAATACAAGACCAAAGCCGGATCTGACCCGAAAAATCAAACGAAGACAATTTTATTCTCCCAAAAAATAAATTATACCATCATCTCATTATGTAAAACCACAGATCAACTCCGATGAAAGCAGAATACTAACAAACATCAATAATAGAGAGAACATGTCGAAATAAATTATGTTAAACGTTACTTTTAAGTTTGTCTTAAGCTGAGATTAATAAAACCGTACGTCACGTTACTTTTACTTTATTTCACTGAGAGTGAAAGTGTTAATTTTGGTTTTTATTTATTTAAGTTCATTGGGATGAGATTTTCTGACCTGATTTGACAACATTGACCTGATGATTCAAAATTGCTTTAATTGTTTTTTTCTGCGATAGTTTCGATCGATCGATACACGAGATCTAGCATTTAGACAATGTATGTATTTTCGAATTCACACAAATTAATCTCGTTTTAAAATTTGGTATTTAACTAAAGAGTGTAAGTAAAAAATCTGAATGATTTCAGTCGAGACTTATGATTTTAAAGTTACTAGTAGTGAGCTGGTCAAAATAGGTAATAGGCATGGTGAATTCCTGGAGAAACTGAGAAAAATAAGTGTTGTGGCATCTACAACGCCATACGCGAACTAAATACGCATCACACTGACGGACGTCACGCAAAATCCTGCATCGCGCAAGCATAGTTTACCATGCGACGAGTATGTATACATACAATGTCCCGACATAATCGTCGGGTAGTTGCCCACCAAACATAATACCCGTCTGGTCGAAGGATCCTCCCTTTTCTATAGAGGATATGTGAACTTTACACCCTGTTCCTCATAACTCTATAGAAGAATAATTATGGTTGTTCTGACTGTCACCATCACCGACATACTGAAACTCCTTTCCAACGAAAGTTTCTACGCAACACCTACTGCGAATATCAAGATTATTCTAATCTTTAACTTATCATAATTATTCAAATGACCTAATATGCAATTTAAAAACAAAGAATTAACTAATTTCACTGGTTTTAGACAAAATTGATGGTAAATCTGATTTATATTTATAAAAGACGATCAATCAGTTTCTAAATTAGGTTAAATAAGTAGCGAGATTTTAATATTCATTGAAAAATTTATATGACGATCATTTTAATAGCTTTCCGTAATATATGGGACCGCTTCTAAAGAGGAATTCTGCGCATTCACTTGGAATCTGTTTTGAATAAAAACGTATTCTGTATACTTGTATCGTTCTATTTTAATATCATCAGTTGAACTTTTGTGATCTATAATTGTTTTCGACTCTCATAAAATAACTTCACGCCTATATTCCCCGAAGGGTTAGGCAGAAAGCACTTATTAATACACACGGCTACACATCAAGCTATAGGTACATTTCCAGTATAAGCTGACCTCGCATAGTAAGGAAATCCTATACAATGTGAGATCAGTATAAACTGGAAATGTATAGCTTGATGTGTAGATTGTGTAGTCGTGTGTACACCCACATTTCGCCAGTTATGTTTAAGTCCCATGTAATAGGGGGCGAGCCTATTGCCATCAACCGGGCCCAAATCCAGCCTCCGGGCTGCTACTGAGCAATTGAAAGTATCTTCTCAATGAAACGCCGTGATTCGTGAACACTGAGGTCTACGGAAATTGAATTTGAGATTAATGTTTAGGTTCAGTCTCAGTTTTGTATAGATACCTTACTCTGAAATCCTATTAATTCGGTGTTAAATCTCACATTCGTTCCTACGATTAGCTTATCGTAGCAACTAACGTGATAGTTATAACGTATAGAGAGAGAGAGAGAGAGGTAATAGAGATATTAGTTATAACGTAGAGTTAAAGCAACTAAATAACGACTTGACTGGAAGGGCTACAGTTAGTTACATAAGATTTGCCACTTCCTCAGAACCGGTTTCAAACCCAGTCCTCAAGCATCTAAAATACAAAACAAATAGCCTTCCCGTCGCAATTATACGACCGATCACATACATAATCCTTAAGCCGTCTTCACACTTTCGCTACCACTCGATGATTTCTCCCGCTATGCCTCATAACGCATAATCTTAAGTAAGCAGCGAACCTATTAACTTTTATGGCATATTAACGAGCCAACATAACTAAAGATTAACTGAAGATTAGCGTTTATGTAACGGAGGATTAAACGTCGGTTAATGAGGTATCGATTTAATGTATGGTGATGGACTTATTTAGTGTTTCTGGAGTTGGTTATGGAGGCTTGGAACTGGTCATGGACTGGTTTTTATGGTGATTATCCCAGGAATATAATTACTGCGATGGCTAACGACTCTGGTGGAGCAGACGAATCCTGAGGGCCACAAGTGACAATCGCTTCGAAAGCGTTTCGTATTTCTTTAACAACTTTCAACAGAATTGACATAAGCTTTTCGATAGCTTATGTCAGTCCCATACATACATATTTTACCTTTTCCATCATCGTTATCGCTGATAGAATGTCACTTTGTCTAGGGTCTCTGGAGAGGAGACCGCGTATCGGCAAGCGTAGTGTGGGACCCCCAGCTAGATGACTGGGACGGACTGGATGCGGAAGGCGGAGGACAGGGTGTTATGAAGCAGCCTAGGAGCGGCCTATGTCCAGTAGTGGACTGAGTTGATTGATTGATAATTACTCAATTGTGTTCTGCGGCACTGCGATCAACGTTTACATGCCGAGATCGTTACGCATCCACTTTTGTTCTCTACAACCTACAAAACCTTTGAACATCTCCAGTGCTTTCAAATGATATAATTGGCCAATATGTGCCGGACCTATTGTAGATAGATTTTACGAAGATTATAAAACTCCTTGACGATATAAAGCAATTGCTAACGGGCAAAAATGTGCTATAAAAACCGTACCTACTTCAGAATTTTATTTAAAAAAAACTAGATAAATGTTATTGAACAACCATGAATCAGGGATGATTACGTTCTCTATACTTACACACGCCTCAAAAAGGGTGAAAATCACAGAAAATTGTCTTTACCAATTCTTCATTTTTTGCTCAAATACAAAGGACAAATAAGAAACTTAGGACAGATGCGATTGTACGTAAGATCCGACAATGCGCAAAGACAGACAAAAAAATCGCACAATCGCGAAGAATTCACAGTTCTCCGCTTTGTGTTCCCCCAATCGAAGTTATATTAAATTTAAAACCCTTTTTAAATACAATTGAATGATATTTATAGCGTTTTTTTTTTCGAATCGATTCGATTTCGGCGTGTAATGCTCCAGATACGGACAATTGGAAGAAAAAAGTCCGTAAGGGTGCGTTATGGGTAACTTGAGGTCATACTTGCTCACACCCCTATACTTCCTGTTTGAAGATGCAGGGCTGCCACTAAAGGTTTTCTGTACCGTATTTTTAACATGCTAATTTAAGTATAAAAATAATTTCAAAAGATAAATTATAAAAATTAAAACTGCTGTTCACATTTTTAGTAACGGAATAGTGAATGGAATATTACCTATTATGTAAAAGGCTTAGTGAAATATAAAAGAAGAAATTAATGAAAATTCTGTAGGTATTATTAAAAATAAAAATAAGCTATATACCATAAGAAGACAATTTACCTATAATCTCGTCTAAAAAGTATCTTAAAAGATTCTTCGTTGATTATACTTTTTATTTAAGCACAAAAAGATAATAATATTATATTGTTCCTCTGTAACTACTAGTATAATCTAATTTATTCCCACAATACCTACTCATCAAAAATAGTCTGCTTTAGTTATAATAACGTTATTTTAATAAAAAAATAATCTAATATCATAGATATTAGTATTTTACGACCACACAATCTTCATATCTATCAATGATATTAAGTTTATTAGTGAAAACGAACTAAAGGCGAACGTCCACTGGCCCGCACCTACCGCAACACACGCATGGCACGCAACGGATTTTGGTTTGCTTTGTATGAGTTCATACAGCACTATGCCCACTATTGGCACCGAAAATATATGAACAAAAATGCGTTGCGAGTCGGTGACGTTACAAGGATTAGGATAAGTTCCCCGCGTGAATCACTCACTGCCCAACGTCGTTTTGTTTATAATTTAGGTGAGAACCGCCAAAAACATTGTAACACTTTTAATTCTAATACCTAGTAGAAAGATATGCAGAATTGTTTAATCTGAAACATCGACAATATTCAAAGCAAAGAAAAGATAATATCCGGATCTGGACAGTGGACGCAAGCCATCGTCAATACGTTGCGTGCCGAGCGTGCGTTGTGGCCGGTGCAGACCAGTACACGTTCACCTTAAAACTGGTTTTCCACTTAAGAAGTTGAGACTGTAGCATAAATCAAAACGGTTTTTATTAATTATATTAGAATGGAACACATTATCTTTGATATAAAAGACAATTTAAATATTAATAAGAAATTATGTGAGGTTTGTTTTGGGAAATCCACTTTTTACTTTGTTTTTCTATGGGGTATAAATAATTAATTAAATTCTCTTTTATTTCCAATTGTAAATAAATAAATAATAAATATCTTTGTTTTTAAATTAATAAAATAAGTGATTAAAATGTTAAATGAGTACAAATATGACTGTACTCATATCAAATTTTTTTTTACTTAAAAAAATTTTACCTAATTTTGCCAACCCTAGCCATAACAATCGCATCGCAATTCGCAAGTACAGTAATTCCGCGACAGGTCACACATACGACAGCTCGTGAGAATGCGCGTACGCAGCTGACGGAGACACCCGAATCGAACCGATGACAGGCGGAGAATGATCCGCATTGTTCGAATTTTAATAGTAATTTTGTTTATTTGGTAAATGGCTTTTGATTATTACTTGAGGAGGCAAACAGAGGATTAATATCAATGGTATCTTAATGGAAGAAAAATAGAGATGACGATACAGCTGCGTTTAGTCAAGTTAGAGTTGAAAGAGAGCTGAGCTGAGCTGAGCTGTTGGAGCTGATTGGGTTATAGTGGTGTTTTATTTAGGTAAGCAACTTGTCTTTGCTTTTACACAACCTCTTCGTTCCCTCTTTGTTCCATATCTTCTTCTTCTCGTGTCGATGACTCATATTTTGTCCGACTCTGTAAGTACATAGCTAACCTTGAGAAAACGAGCAGCACCCTAATTGCGTAACAGTTTCAATTAGATGACTAATAGAGAAGAAAACATAATATATATTATGTTGCGCCGACCACGAATAAATTGGGATATGGGCTAGTGTTGGGTGACTCAGCACACGTGCTAGCACAGTTGTAGCTACTCACTTGGTTGAAAAGAGTCACTCACTCATTTTATTTTGATGTGCTAGCACACACCACACTGGCACAGATTAGCTACACACAGAACATTTGTACTGTTTTGAACGAAATGAGTCAGTCGATCCAGTCACTCACTCTTTTTTTGTATTTTAATCATTGATATCTTCGTTCACGGTTGCTCGCACAAACATACACCACAGAACTCACCGCGCGTGTGCCTACTCTACTACGTATGTGTGCCGTGTCGCGTTGTCGTCACAACTCATTATACACACCACACACGCGACTCACTGACTCACTCACAGCACGTTCGTGCTCACAAGCCACTGCAGCCTCGCCTCAATCGTGGTAGCACAGTGTGCTACCACACTTTGTAAAAAGAGTGCCTCACACGATCCTCATTTTAAAAAGGTGAGCTACCCATCTCTAATATGGGCAGGAAAATTATGCCAAATAATCCTTACTATTAATAATCCTTATTATTATATATTTTATTTAATGATCCTAACTAATATTATACATGCGAAAGTGAGTTTGTTTGTTACGCTTTCACGTTAAAACGGCTGAACGGATTTTGATGAAATTGGGCACAGGGGTAGACCATGACCTGGAATTGGACATTGGATACTTTTATCCTGATATTCCCATGGGATCCCGACTTATGCGGATGAAACCGCGGGGCACAGCTATTGTTCTCATAAACTACGTGAGAGTTCTACACCAGTCCAGTCTATTTATGTTACGTACTTATGTAACTAAACTTATAACAGTTATTGAACTCTATAACCGATACGTTTGACCGGACAACAGTTAATGAACGACCCTGACTGTAACTTGAACTAAACTTCAGTAACTTGTTGTGGTGACCAGTTGTGCTATTCTGTAAAAATCTCACCGTGAAAACTTATATGAAGTGAGCTTGAAGTGAAATGTCACTGCCTGTAGGTATCGATGACAATGACAGCTCACTCCACGCTCACTTCACCTAAGTTTTCACGGTGAGATGGTTACAGAATAGCAATGCTGTTCAGATATGGTAGAAGATGTAAAATATTCTTCAGAAGGTACGCACACGCCGGTTGCGAGTAGGTACTGTACTGTACAGCTTGGCAAAAAAGAGTATGATGCAGTGACAGATGAAACTAAATATTTTACTTAGGTAATGCAGACCTATGATGTTGGCACTACTTTGCCGACAAGTGCTAGTAGGTTTTTGAGTCAGTACAAGCAGCGTTTTAAACGATTTGTTTAAATTCTTTTACTCATTTCCCATTTGAAGTGACCTATATATATGCGGTAGTGGCGCCCTCATTTTTTTCCAAACTCTTTTTTGCCAAGCTGTACTTGCGAGTACAGTTGCGTAGTACCTACTCGCAACCGGCGTGCGTGTACCTATGACCAGTAATGGTATTCTGTAACCATCTCACCGTGAAAACTTAGGTGAAGAGGGCGTAGAGTGAGCTGTCATTGTCATCGATACCTACTGATTCTAAAGGAGTGACAGTTCACTTCAAGCTCACTTCACCTAAGTTTCCACGGTGAGTTGGCTACAGAATTAATAGACCGGCAGATGATGAAGCAAAAGTTTCTGACTACCCCCATGAGAAGAAGGCGTATGTTTCTATGTACCTATGTAAAATACATGCCTTTATTTAGACATTTCTATTCACAACCAACAGGCGTAGCATGAGCACCGTTTTGTCGACGGAAGAGTAGACAAAAATGACGTTTTCTGTAGACAGTAGACAGTACGAGACGGCAGCAAAATAGAAAGAGTCAACTGCACTTTTTACGAAATTCACTCTTTTACATATTTCGACTCAGAATTCTTTAGTTTTATCATAGGATTTATCGGTTATCAGTGTGATTTTGACAGTAAGGATAGAAAACTTTCTTCCGAAATAGTCTACTTAGAAAAAGACCTAGACAAAGATCGTTAGAAATGAAAGACAAAATGACAGATTGTAGAAAGATTTCTACGGTGGATGTCAAAAATGAAGAAACGAACTGTCACTTTGTATAGAAAAAGCTATGTCTATTCTTCGTAGAGATAGAAAGCGCCATGCTAAGCTTGCAGAGGCCCTAGACAAAGTGACATTCTATCAGCGATAACGATGCAAAAATGTCATAGGACTGACAAGCTATCGAAATGCTTAAATTATGTCAGTTTTGTTGAAAGTCGTCTTAGAAAATCGAAACGCTTTCTAAGCGATTGTCACCTGTCTAGGCCCTTTGATCAAAGAATTTAAAAACCGGCCAAATGTAAGTCGGACTCGCGCACAAAGGGTTCCGCTTCCAATATTTGTTTTATTTGAATTTAATTATTTATTTTTAAATTGAATAAGTAACTAAATATTCTGTGAATATTTCAAGCGTCTGCCTGTTGTCGTTTTCAATATCGAGCAAAAACGAGCAAAAAAATATTTTTGTTGTATGGGAGCCCCTTAAATATTTATTTTATTCTGGTTTTTAGTATTTGCTGTTATAGCGGCAACTGATATACATCATCTGTGCAAATTTCAACTGTCTAGCTATCACGGTTCATGAGATACAGCCTGGTGGCAGACGGACAGACAGACAGCGGAGCCTTAGTAATAGGGTCCTGTTTTACCCATTGGGTATGGAACCTTAAAAATTCTCTACTTAACTCGTACAAGTACTTAACTGTTCAACTACCAGGCACATAGGAACAGTAAGGAGTTCGAACCCTTCCAAGAACTGAAATCCTTTGACACACCGGAAGATCTACTTACAGCATACAGTCGGAACAACTATGTACTTCAAAGGCTTCAAAACCTGACATCCGACATTCTTGCCACCATTGTACACCACTCGACTAAATATTATAATATCTACTCACCCACTTCCGCTCACAGCGCTATACTAATCATTACAATGACTTTCTCGTTACTACCCTTAAAGCCTTCCTGAAACACTTTATGTCACAAAGGAAAAAATACTATATTCGGAGAGAGTAAAGTCGAATTTCAATTGTGTCGAATCTGGACCAACTCCCAACACATGTAAATGGAATTTGGAATGTAAAATAGGGAAGTTAGAATTGAATTTAGATTGTTGGGGTGATCAAAGTAGACTGATGTTTTTTTTTTTTTTTTTCAAGTATTTCCAATTTTTTTTTTGAGGTTTTAAATCTGTTAGATTGTATTTATATTGAGTATTAAGTGGTTTTGTCAATAGTGGTTTAATAAAGATCTTGGTAAGGGTTGATCTTCTAAAGTCTGATGACACAATAATATCAGATGGTTCCGCATAAGTCTTGTAAGTTACCAAATATTATTTAACTGCGAACCGGTTGACCGAGTTCCATATATTTAGGGATAGCTAAGTAGATAAGTACCTACCTATGTCGTCACATTTTTCGCAAAATCTTATGGCAAGAAGTTTAAAAAACCGAAAAAATCTCCAAATAGAATAAAACAAAAACATGAAAACATTCTGACACTTAAATAAGTACCTGTTTTGAGAGATTCAGATTTTAAAACATGTAATTGTAGGTACCAAAAACATTTCATCATTTAAAATCTGAATATTCAGAGAGTTCACACACCATCATACAAAAGTGAACCAGCTGTATATTCCGGTAACAATACGCAACACCATGTGTACCGTCAAAGCTGCCGATACAAACAAAACCTATGGGAATCTTTAACGAAAATCGGACATCGATAATCCTCCCAATGAACGAGGACTTTTACCAACTTATTTTACAGTTAAACATGGGATATTCAACCTTATGTTAAAGGAAAGACAGTCTATTGTAATGCTAAAGATATCTTTGGTACACCAAAAGCTCAGTAGGAAATTACAAACTTTTGTTATACAGTTGTTAAATCATTTGCCATTCAAAAATCAAATGTAAGTGTGTGTAACAAGAGTTGGGGCATTGAATGAGGAAGAATAAGTAAAAACCAGTAGTCGTCCGTCAATAGAATGCAATCCCGCAAATCTGCATTCAAAATTAGATTGTTATCTGTTAATGTGGCCGGTTCCACAATATCCGGTTGGAACCAGTTATTGTTGGTAGATTCTACGGTAAATAAAATCGGGATTAACGAAAGAAAGTCCTTACATTTTTATAATGAAGTACTTAATCTTCGGTTAATTGAATTGTGCGAGTTAAGTGGTGTCATCTGCCCCTTTGGGAGCACCATTCACCTTACGACATAATGAGTACAAAAGGTTGCTTATAACATTCTGAAGTCGGAAGTCCTGTACTTACATACAGTAGAAAGTCCCATTCATTAAGATCTTAACAGATTTCTATCTTATTTTAAAGGAATCACACGCTTGGTTAACACATTTTGTCGCATTTCAGTAGTAAGTACTTAATAATTCTTTGATTCCGACAAACGTCTGCGACTAATCGGAAGATGAATGCTGCAGACAGTTTGAGTAACTTTGGCCAATTTTCGGTTTTATTTTCTCAATGGGAAACGGACAGATGGACGATGGCTTATTGTGAAGTATTTAGGTCATGAGAAATGGCGAACAGATGAGTGCTTTATCCGTCTATTATGGACTTACTTACATTATTAACTTACAGGAGCTCGTAGCTAAGTAATAACAGCCGCACGGGTCGACCCATCAGGTTAAGCTACGCTTGCGGGAGGTGGTCCGTGGATGGGTGACCATCTTTACATACCAAGACTCCTCCGTGCTTCGGAAAGCACGTTACACCGTTGATCCCGGTTGTCATTCATGGATCTTTGACAGTCGTTACCTACTGGTCGTCAGAAGTCGGAACGTCTAACAACCAAGGGGTATCGTATTACCCAGTTACTGGGTTGTAAAGGTCAGATAGGACGTCGCTCCATGTAAAATACTGGCATTCAGCTACATCCGGTTAGACTAGGAGCTGACCCCAACGTAGTTGGGGAACGGCAGGCAGATTGATTTATTAACTTTGTTTTTCTCCTATTTTTCAATCCCAGCAAAAGAATATTCTGCAAAAGAGTTTTTTTTATATTCGCAGCGGGCAAGCATTTGGCTTGCATCTCACCAGGGGGCCAAGTCTACTAATTTACAAACGTGTCAATGGTCTCGCAAAGATGAGTTTTTGACAGATTTTGTATGGCATATCTGTCAAAAACTGATCATTGTGAGACCATTGACACGTAAATTAGTAGACTTGGCCCCCTGATGGTAAGTGATGATCACGCTGAAGGTGGAAGCGAGTTTCACCCGGATTTCATTCAAAATCAAAAAAAAATTTAACTGATTCTGGTTTCTTTTGGTTATCTCACTACAAGTTAGGTGGTGCTATGACGGTGGTGGTATGACGGTACTGCAAATGGATTTATGTCACAAAAAAAATACTATAATGAAGATCGAGGTTTCAATAATTGGCAACGCTTTTCCAACTTTCGAAAGTCAACGTCAACCAGCTATCTAATTGCGTTACTTATTTGCCAAACCGATTTTCAGAAACATTCATTGAGTTATTTACGTTGTTGAGCAGATTTTTTTTTCGAACATAAGAAGCAATGGATTAGTCATTTGTTTCAAACCTAAATTATATTACAATTCTGATTGATCGTGTATTACGCAAATACGGTGCTAGGACGTGAAAATCCAAAACACTGTAACTCGAGTTACAGTGTTTTGCCTTAAAGCGCTCATTTGATTATTTCGAGGCAGTTACATATCCCTATATTTTTTTTTTTTCATTTAATAGTGTTTATGTATTTTATAATATGAGTACGTACTAAACACTGTACTAAAACATACTAAAAATCCCTTGTCTTGAAATAGGTATTTCTGAGATTCAGGGGTTGTTTATTCATAAACGATGATTAAAGTTAAGTAATGATTAGCGGCTGTTTAACCATACATTTTTGACGTTTGAACGTCACTTAACTTTAATCATCGTTTATGAATAAACCCCACAGTGTTTTGGATTCATACCTCATTGTGCTGCTCACGAACTAAATAGATGTTCACTTTTTTGCGACATGTGGCATCTATCTCAGGGAGATAAGCAGTCAATTCTATGGTTTCCTTAACCCACAGATCAGCATACATTGACATCAGACAGGTTTCCGTACCAAAAGCGATCTTCTGCTAGATTTAACTCGGTACAACAAAATTCATTGGACGTTCTGATCTCTATCATTGCACCTAAACAAATAGAGGATGTGGCTATTTCAATTCAGATTGTATGCTAATGATTTTCGACTGTATTGTTAGGTTGATAAAGTTGAGGTTTGTGGGGCGGTTTTGTGTCAAGAAGGTGAAAAAATTGTCTCATTATGTCATTTTATTAGTGGAGTGGTCTAATTACAAGCTGACGCGATTTATTTTTGAATTTTAAAACAATAAGTAGGTACTTAATATTATTGCTAGGATGTAAAACCGTTATAAGTTCAAGATACTGTTCGTATAAGGAGAACACTACAGAAATCGTGAGTTAGTAGTGTTAAAGATCTCATGATCTCTCTCTCTCTCTCTCAGAAGTTTCTATGAAGAAACTTCTGAATACTTTGGGTTTATCTATAAACTTAAAGTTAAGTGACAAACCAAACGTCTAAAATGTATGGTTAAACAGTCGCTAATCTAAGCAACGTTTATAAATAAATCCCCTACCTAGTCTCTGAATCAAAAACAAAATATTTTATTTCACATACACATAAACGGACATACGGCACATATGAAACGTCAGAAGCTAGGTCCACGGTTCCAATTGGTTTTCTTCGAATGACTTGACATATTCTGAACACCCCATAAATTCATCAATGCTTCTCCTTCGTCATGTGGATGGCACGACAGGTTAGTAAAATAATGTTGGTCCAAAAGTTCGCCACTTCCACGGCACCGTCGGTGGCCGCGTAAAAGTCGCTATGGCTGCATTTTTTGGGGCAAAAATGGCAGAATAGGAGCTGGGACATAGTTTCCGCCACGGCTCCACATCCACGCCTGTGACGGCATCTACATCGCCACATGCGAACTACGCATCAAAGACCTGACGTCACACAAAATGCTGCATAGCGCAACCCTACTGCTGTACCATCGAGATAGCCCCACTATGCGAGGGTCATCAATGCTAAATCTAAATGTTACTTCACGCTCTTATCTTCCCACTTACACCACACCACAGATTCGCACATCCAAATGATCAGCACGTATTCAGTACAGATTAAGTCTCAGGTCTTTCGCTCGACGGAGTGCGAATGCCCACTCGATCGAAGTCCCATAGCCCATTGTTGTAAGGTAAAAACGTTGATGTCTGCGAACTTGTGTCGCATTGTTTGCGCACTGATCGAATTAGTAATGTGCCTCTGTGGGCTTTCGCAGTGAGGATTATGTCAATGTCGTTTTATTGGGCTTGGTTATTAGAGCGTTTTAATTGAGGTTAGGTTCGGTTGTCATTTGTTTGTTTTCAGTTTTGGATCTAAGCTTTTTCGGTTGATGGAGGTTGGGTGACTGGTTGATACATTGCTTTGATAGATACCTACAGAATCTATGTTAAATTCCGTTTTTCTATCACGTTGGTCTTGTGGGCGCAAGCGCTAGTGCTGTGCATGAGGCTCTGGGTTCGATTCCCGGGTCGGGCAAAGTGTTATTGGGTTTTTCCATTCAATTTCTCAGTAGCAGCCCGGAGTCTGGATTTGTGCCCGGTTGATGGCAATAGGCTCGTCCCCTATTACACGGGACTTAAACATAGCCGGCGAAATGTCTAACCCTTCGGGGTGTACACGCGTGATGTTATGTAATCTAAATTCCGTTTCTTGAAAAACATTTGTCACCATTTGTTTGCACAAAACTGGAAACATTCACATCACCCGCAGCCATCGTGAATCTGACATAATTACTCTCCAGCAGATCAGACAATAAAAATTACCCCTAAAAGACGCGTCGATAAGTATCATCAATCGAATCAATCAGACGCACGTCCACTCGACGCACCGCCATTATATCGATAGGTTGATGGCGAGCTTCGATTATGAGACGAAATTGAGTGGTAGCAGTGTATGAGTGTATTAATCTGCGATTTGCGACCTTGTATTTGACTAATTTATTTTACACTAGCTTTTGCGTGGCTTCGCCCGCGTGGATGTTGGATTTCGACCCACGGGAACGTACTACCGATGCTGGGTTTCCTATATAAACTTTCAGGCCCTATATCACCCCATATAGGATTATTTTTTAAACAAAAAGTACCCTATGACCTTCCCCAGGATGCCATCTATCTTCTAGCCAAATTTTGTCGAAATCCGTTCAGTGGTTTAGGCGTGAAAAGGTAACATAGGTACAGACAGACAGAGTTACTTTCGAATTAATAATATGAGTACGGAAGTATGGATGGATTTCAGCTTTTTAAACAAGGAACTAGTCTTACGAAGGATTTTTTAGGAGCATAGATATCTGTGTAACAGAATTACACAAGGCGCAGATTACACGCATTAAAAATAATAAACATTGTGTTCAATAATTTTAACACACAGAATAATATTCTAATTTCTTTTATCAAAATGACAGACAACCTTCTTCAGAAGCCAATAATTGAACCCAAGCGTGATAATCCAATCAAACCGTATCACGCACTTATTTAAATATCAATTAATCAGCAACAATAACGGATCGATCACTTTGACGTTTGATTTGATCCTCAGAATTTTGCATAAGAAAGCTCCAATCAATCAAAAATTCGAATTCCGAATAAACGTTTCTAAATTCAAATTTCAAAAATAGAGCGATCCGTTCACGCCCGTTCATGCACAAAGGAACCATCGTATTGTATCGATTTTAAATTCGTTTTTTTTTTATTAGCATGAAAATATCGATATAACGGATTTGTTCGTAGTACAATGTGCGACAAATACGCAAAATTGTTTCCCTTTGTAAACCAAATAAATTAACATATGACATTGTGTCATGTGCATAGGCAGTGTACGATATGCTAATGATATTTTATTGTGATCGGTGTGGTATATCGCTTAGGCATCGACATTATTTGTTGGTACGCGATTTAATGGAAAATCTGATAGATTTATAGCAGACATAAGGCGTATTATACGAATTTCTCGAACAGTAATGTGATACTTTTACAGAATAGTCACAAAGAAATTAGATATTTAATGCAATGAGTTATTTTTGCAAATATTTGCAACAAATTGTATTTTCTACATTATTGGTGGAATAAAAGAGGGTTTAATTATAACATTAATTACTCTTTCGATTTTGTTAGCGTCTATTCCTTTCATTTCCTACTTAATGTGAAAACTAATGGAAAGAAGATCTATTACGACAAAAATTTCGTTAATATTCTTGAATCCTCGATTAAACTGATAAAGATATTATACTTATTCATCGACGGGTATTAACCGGATATCGAATCGCTTATGAATTTATTTGCTCTATTATTGGAGAATTGGCAATTCAAGAGAAAATTTTATTATATGACATTAGTCAAAATCTAGACAGATATCTATTGATCAAATCAATAACATGTTTTTTATAAATACAGGTTCTCATAAATTTCATGCTCCAATAAAAATGTGCTGATTGAATATACGGGTATTATTAGATTTAAAACATATTATTATTCAAAGAGTTTTCATTAATGGACCATTTGCCTATTACTAAATTAAGTATTTATATCACTTTGCCAATAAACGAATTTGTAACGGTCTGTTGAGTTCCGTTGTGCATCGTATTATGCAATTTAAATCACAGTAGCCGAAGCAATAAAAATAACAAAGCTACCTGCATTTACACATGTTACAAAATCTGCATACATATTTTCGTGCCCCAGTCATATGTAAAAATCATTTATCGACATTTTAAATTCTTTTATCAACGGCACATGTACACTGCGACGCGAATCACTCAATAGATTTTTTATTGCCAATAAAATGTGTACGTAGTTAATTTGCGTATGTTGCATTGTAGACCGCACATTGTGCGTACACGTCACTCCGCCGCCCTTAGGGCGCGACCCGCTGCCCTCGTGTCGCCAACATTTCACACAACGTTACAATTCAATTATCGAAAGCTTTCATTGTGTCATATTCATAATTTTAAATGGCCTGCCACGTTTTGGTGGCCACGTCGATTTCTCGATATAACCTCATTTGAATTTGAAGCAAACGGATGACATTTCGGAATTTTTTAGCGATTTCGATAAGGGACATCTTGTATCACTTACAAATTTGCATTTAACTTTGTATTGTAGTTTTATGGGATCATATCGTACATGATAGACATATGCTAATCCTCATAGAAATTATATTGATCCTTAGCCGTTGGAGTTATTGCCTCCTTTGATGCGACAGAATGTTATTCTTCAATCTAGCTTCCGTTATGATTTCTATTGATGTTAAAATTGCATTATTATGGATCAATTCTTGACCTTAAAATATTCCAACGGTCTTCTAGCTTAGAAATCGATACGATATTGTGTTTTTTAAGTAGATATTGTGTGAAAAAAATGAATTTATATTCGATTCATTTGTTATGCTAGCATTTTATAATATATTCAGGTGTATACTAGGTGGTTGCCATTGAATATTTCAAAGAAAAAAAATATAAAATCGTTGGATGTGAAACGAATGGTGGCTAAAGCCAGAATCTTAACGTTTTATCAATCTATTGTGTAATTTAGTGAAATTTTAGCTTGTCAACATTTATATAGTAACATAACATCACGCGTGTAGTTCCCGAAGGGTTCGAAAGCGGTACCTTTTAGTACAAGTACTTACCCACATTTCGTCAGTTATGTGTAAGTCCCACGTAATAGATGGTGAGCCTTTTTCCATCAACCGAGCACAAATCCAGAACATGGAATAATGTTTGTTTATTTCGATTCGTACACGTACTTCTTTATAGGAAGTAATTATGAAGCTGCATTATTATTACCTATGTAATTGTAAATACTTATAACAAAAACTGAGTACCGAACTCTTTTGTAGTTTGTTTTTGCTTTTTAGGTACTTCACTATGTAGGTATTTGAATTGGTATTCGAATCGGTAAAAAGGCATTTGAAAAAGATCCCTAAAAAGATAAATCATTCCAATAACTTAGATACTTCATTTTCTGCGTAGGTAGTTGAAATTAGTCACAAAAACTGCAAAAAAATTCCGGATATTGGTATTTTATAATAATTTCCAATTGGTAGTTTGTCAATGTATTTTTGAATAAGCCTTTTCAATAAGTATTCAGATGGGTCTTGCAAGAAAAATGATTGACCTACCAATATATTTTTTTTTATTATTTTCGTATTCTTATGTCACGGTTACATATTATTATTTTTTTAACCAACGTCACAAAGAAGGATGTTGTATATGCCATGATTCATCCAGGTCATTATTTATAATGTATAAATAAATGTTTAATAATTATAAATATTAAATGATGGCTTTCTTATTTATCAGGTGTTAGTGTGACAGAAGGAAAATATATTATTTTCTACTTAGACATAAATCTTGTTTGACTTTACACCACAGTTTTGTTCGTTTTGACTTAACGTTGCCTACTTTGCTTATTGCTGATCAATTACCTCTCTATAGCTATAATTTACAGGGTCCCCTGTTTGACCTCGCCTAAGCAGTATGTCTTAATAGTGTAGGGATATAATGTAACATAATTTCAAGTCACTGAAGGAATATTTTATCTATTAACGTTTCTTTTTTATAATAAGTCTTGATATTATTTTATTTTGTTCTCTATTTACATTATACTTATTTTATTTGCATTTCGAAACATTTCAGGGAAGCATTTTACCTACCTCTTTCATTTTCATAAACAGAAAATGAGGAGTTAGCTACAACATGCATAATATTTATCATAAAATAAACAAAATATTGGTCGCCCGCTTTGTTTTCTCAATAAGCAGTACAACGAAATAACGCTAAGTGGCCAACGAGTGGTTCAGGTGAGACGACCGCGGGCTGTCATACGAACTTATTCTTGTTTCATACACCAACTCATCATAAACAAAAAGACGAAGCATCAGAGTGAGACCGCGGCGCAGAACGCGCGCAACCAATTTGCATTGTACGCCCGGCTAGTAAACGTTTAAAATTCTTATTTCGAACTGTTGGTCTCGTTCTGCATAATAACATCCGTAAGGCAATGGCAGTTACTTGGCCAATGGGGAGGCGCGGCGCGCACTCGTGGGCGTAGTGGAGCGCGCGGATTGGTCCGCTCGCTCGGGTTTATCACTCGATTTGTCGGTAGCGGCGTCACCGCAGTCGCGGCGCGCGATTGTCGATTGTCGCCATTGTGTCGAGCGAGCGACGGACGCGCGGAGCTCGCGCTGGTTTGATTTGCAACACGCGATACGATAACGCAAATCGAGTAAATCGATCGTGTAATCTCATAACAGTTACGTATACAATGACAACAGTTGTTTATAATTATTGAGAATTTGTTTATTTTTGCGATAAAGATTTGTGTGTGCAGTGCCGGCGGACTTTGTTTTTTACACGTGATTAAAAGGCTTCATTCTGGATCTGGAGTTACACCAACGTGCCAGCGGTCACTTTATGAGGTAGGTGAACATAGTTTTCTTTGTAAAAAACCTGTGGTCGAATGTTTTAATGATGACGGCTGCTCGCTGAGGTCGAAACACTGGCGATGGTCGATGAACTTGTGACCAATCGATTTGTTTTGCTGTTTGTTCCACGATTGTAGTTTCCTACTTTTTTGTCTAGTAAGTAAAAATACCCTCGATCATTTTTCTTGATAAAGAATGTCAAGGCCGGCGAAGAGTTCAAGACTATCAACTTACTTATCTACCTGCTGAAACTGAATGAAGTAAGGTACTACATAATAGGTATTTTAGTAAGATTTATTTCATTGTTGGTGCCTAAGTATTGCATGCATCTGCTTTTGTTTTTTTGTTCTCGTTAAATCAGCTGTACGTACTGAGGGCCTAGACAAGTGACAATCGCTTCGAAAGCGTTTCGTATTTCTACAACGACTTTCAACAGGATTGACATAATCTTTTCTATAGCTTATGTCAGTGCTATACATTTTTGCCTTTTTCTTCATCGTTATCGCTGATAGAATGTCACTTTGTCTAAGGCCTCTGTACTGTAACATTTCGGTGTACCTTCCTTAATTAGGAATCTGGGTAGGTAGCCTATCTCAGATCTCGGTAAACAAACACATTGGCCAAGTGCGAGTCGGAATTTGAACACGAAGGGTTCCGTTCCGTACAAACATACAACTATTTAACACTACGAATACTTGAGTAAAAAAAACACGTTTCTTTGTAACGCCCTTTAACTTTGGGAAAATTGCAACTGCCTACCTATAACGGTTCATGATTTACAGCCCGCTCGCGCATGACAGACAGGCGGACGGACTGAGAAGGCTAAGGGTTCCGTTTGGCACCCTTCTGGTACGGAGTCCTAACACCCTTCGGGTGACGGAACCCTATAAACATCGAAGTAATTTTTCTACAAGTGCTAAGTGCGATCCTTACACATTCAATAAATTCAGCGCGTGTCCACTTTTATCAACTTTAATAACTGCGGCTTACTACAGTATAGTTTTGTATCATTATGCTATGAATCTGCTTTGTGTTACTCACTTTAGATTATTACATATTAGATCATCGATTGATCGTGTATTACGCAATAAGGGTGCTGGTAGAAGAAAATTTAGTTCCTTATGATTATGGGTACATAAGTAGGTAGGTACCTAAAGTCGGTATGAGAAGAGGTTTTCGCTTTGCAGTGGAACTGTGGAACAGTTATATTATGATAACTGCCTACCTACAGTAGGTGCCTACTCATTTGAATGTCAACTAAGTAATGCAAATCTCACGTAACTTTTGATAGAGAGGATGTAGGTATTAGGTAACAGTAATTTTTATTGTTTTTGAAATTTATCGCTAAAGTATTCATCAATAGTGTAGTAGCTTTTGAATAATAGAAATTGTTTTAATTTATTAATAAAGATGTTATTTTTATTTATGTCTTTGATGTAACCTGGTAACTTATTGTAGACTTTAATGGACATTACAAATGTACCAGAAGAGTGCATTTTTAATCGTGAAGTGGGTATGTTTAACCTGTTTTCATTTCTGATTGCGATTTTAGTTTGGATATCTCCCCTTTTAGTAAAGAATTGCGGATATTTTCGTACAAATTTACAAATTTCAAGTATATAGAGGCAGGGCAAGGTTAATATTTTTAGGTCTTTAAAGTGGGGTTTACAGGAGTTTGTATCTTTGATATTTATTAAAATTCTAATTAATTTTTTCTGTAGAGTGAATAATGTAGAAGCGTCTGTACTATTTCTGAAACTACAGAACACCACCTGCTACGATCCTTACATAGACCTTTGGCCTCGTTTACGTTCATACATCTGGTCATACACGCATGCCGGTTGCGAGTACTACGCACCTGATCTTTATGAAGAACATCACCAATAAGGTCACTATATGGCATCCCAGTTCGTCCCCTCCCCGCGATTCCACTCACATCTGCCTTGTCGCTTGGTCGCATTTCATTCATCCTCTCAACATGACCAAGCCGTCTAAGAATACTCTTTTAATTTGTTGTCACTACATCTTCTTTTAAACCGCACCGTTGCCTGTTCACAATATTCCTCAGCCTATCATTCATAGCCGTCGCGGATTTCGATGCATTATATCTATAAGATATGATGCAACTATATTAGATCTTCCTATCTCGTTGCCAATGCTCGTTGACAACAAACAATGCCGGAAGACGTTGCCCTACCTTTATCAAATATTGTTTCTCCTGTCCTAGGTACTTACTTACAAGATTCCAACTGGTAGGTACACTACCATGTCTTTTATCTCATTATTTCAAGAATCTCTTAGGTACTTCTATTTCTTACTTTGAAGAATTTTTATCTTAATAAAAAATATTAGAAGTAAAAGCTATACTTATAATTATATGATTTTGCAAAGTTATTAACTTGCACTGGCACTTGTCATTACTTTATCCTTCGTAATTTTTATAGGCTGCCCATTATTTTAGTAAACTGTGAGACATGCATATATTTTGTATAAATTTTTTATCGTTTCTTCACTGTTGAGTGTCGCGACCGTTTATTATCTAGTATCTATATACTAGGTACACACACAATAATTCTTGCAAACTAGAAATATTTTGAATGTTTTCTGTATTGAAACTTATTTTTTTCTTAAAAATACCCTGTGGCTCAGGAAAATACTATTAAAGATCGTCTAAAAATCGACGATATCCAAATTAAGTAAATGAAGTCAACTTTTTTTGTGAGTTATCATCGATTCTAAAAGACAATGGCCGTCAAGCTAGAACTATAAAACTGGCAAGAGCGATATTATATTCTAAAGCGGGTTTTTCAACAAATTCTAACAAGTACGTACTATGAGATTACGCTTCTGAAGTGATAATTCTATGATATAATAGGAAAGGGATGGGTGATTCTATGAATTCTAGGAATTGAATATAATTGGGCGAAAAAAAAAACCAATAAGAACAGGGATTCTGAATTAGATAATGTCACTTACTACAACGTTAATAAACCTGATGATCTGAACCAGTGGAAGATCGTTCAATTTGTTGAATAAGATTAATATTGAAATTCTTGGATTAGTTGAGCGTACAGGTGCTAAAGAACGGAGACAAGTATGACCGAAACTTCCCTCGCGATACTGGAGCTGAGTATACGCGATTCTGCGTCACCAGCCTACTGGAGCCGAGAATACCCGATTCAGCATCACCGACCCAAGCGTGACGGTTCAGTCACGTTCACTGTTCAAAAGGAGCGCAGCAGGCGTAGCATGAGCACCGTTTTGTCGACGGAAGAGTAGACAAAAATGACGTTTCCTGTAGACAGTAGACAGTACGAGACGGCAGAAAAATAGAAAGAGTCAACTGCAGTTTTTACGAAATTCACTCTTTTACATAATTCGACTCGGAATTCTTTGTTTTATCATAGGATTTATCGGTTGTCAGTGTGATTTTGACAGTAAGGATAGAAAACTTTCTTCCGAAATAGTCTACATATAAAAAGACCTAGACAAAGATCGTTAGAAATGAAAGACAAAATGACAGATTGTAGAAAGATTTCTACGGTGGATGTCAAAAATGAAGAAACGAACTGTCACTTTGTATAGAAAAAGCTATGTCTATTCTTCGTAGAGATAGAAAGCGCCATGCTACGCCTGCAGAGTGCCACCGTTCAAAAAGAGAACAGAGTGCGTCTAAAGAAGTTTTCACTTTACCAAACTGCATCCGGATCAAGAATAAAAATCCCCATGACACGTTTACTGGCCCCTACAAATCGGCAATGTTTTATATAACCAATTAGTGCCTGAACTGATGGCCTAATGAGGCCACAATCGCCTCTCCTTTATAGCTGGTCGTAAAGACCCCGTATTTACACGTTTACAATGGTGATTACTCTTTGTGGAAGGCCGACGATTTTTATTCTGTTGTCAGTTATTCAGATTAATATGTTGGTGTCTGTTCTCGAGGAATGTGGGGAGTTCTTGCTTTGTTTGGTTGATAGTGTGATGACGTCACTGAGACATGAGGACTGGTAGTAGACACTTCCGATGTGAGGACGAGTATGAACTGCTTGAAAGCAGGAATGTTTTATAACTTACCCCATTTTTTTTTTCTCCAAATTATTAGCAGCAGTAGCAACTACGCAATATAGTTGTAACAAAACGGATGGATCCGGTTACATTATGCGTTCTTGGCGTTCTTTCTCCTAAAATACACAAGTTCTGGGTTCTAGGGCCGAAGCTTGTGCACACGCACCTTTGATTCTCCAAATCAATTCTTACAACATCGAAATCATCAAGCCCTTCATCTCTCGTTAGCATACAATTACTTAGTACCTTCATTGACATAAAGACCAACTTCAAAATCAATACTCGATCCACCTCTAATTCTGATTACCACCTCTTCGGAGTCGGTTACATTTTAACATGAGCTTGTGTTCTCGCCGCCAGCAAACAGTAGATCATGCGTGCGTTTGCGCACCCAATTAGTACCTCTCAACGAGTGCCGATTTCACTTAGGTACCTACTGCGAGACGACTGTTTTTTTTTGGTGAGACAAAAGGTCGTGGTTCTTTTTAAGGTTACTTGTAAGAAATGTGAGATATTTTCATGTTCGTAACCTTGTTGCCTTCGTGATCCTAGTTTGGTTGACATGGAAATCTCATGCAGTGCCATTTTTGATAAAAAAATCATAACCCAGATATACTCAAGTCAGTTTGAAGACGTGCAACTGATGCTACTCTTGTGTTTAGAAGCTGTCACACTTTGGTTTCGAAATTCATGGCGACGGTCAATGCTCTGAACATACTTATTTCAGCATAGCGCAGTTTCCATCTGAAATGAAAAATGTCCCATCTTGCTTACACTAACTCATAAAGACGCTTTTCCTATTACCCAGATATACTCAATACTCAATATCTTTATTGCTTTACCATAATGTGTACTTAGGTGGTAACTATATAATTTAGATCATTATGGACCCTGTAGGGCACAGCAAAAGGGTAGAAGAGAGGAAGCCCTGTTTTATATCACAAGTGCAAGCATCAAATTCTTGTCAAAAAGTGAACTTACGATGAATGACTTATTTGAATGACAAAAATCGATCTCATCCTCAAAATCAATACAAAACTCAGTCAATCCATGAATCATATTTCCCATAAATCATAAAAAATCCGACGGAACCATCACAGTCGTCACACAAAGAATGTAAGCGCATTTTTCGAGCGTCCAAGCGAAATCTCAAAGGTTCGACGTCTGGTCGTTAATTGTCAAGACAAATTCTATCGTTGTTTGCATCGGCGATGTCTTACGACTCGTAAGTAGTTTACAGTAGCTTATTTGTTCACTACCGTGGTTTAGTTTGGTCTTTCGACAGGTTGTTGAAAATAAACTGGGGTTCTGACAGAGTTGTCCAGAAAACAATTGAATAAAGATAAAATAATTATGTTACCAAGGGCCTGCTTCACTTACTTAGGGCTGATTTTATCAAACTCAGATCTTTTTCCGTGGAACAAATTATCGTCTGACAGTTTTTGTATGGAAAAACTGTCAAATATTTAAAATTTATTCACAGGATAAGACTACTCCGTATAAAAGTTTAGTAAAAATTCGCCCTTACCAAATAAGTTAAAAATGGAGCGGAATATGTATGAACCTATTTTCCAATTAGCTAATTGGGCAATTGTTGGTGGTGAAACGGGTCCAGTATAATTTAGATCTACCTATTCCAATTAAATTGGAAATATCAAATAAAGATGAGAAAACTTCGTCAGAAAGAAACTCCTGCGCTTGCTAATGAGCGGTAATGACAGGTCAGGTGTCAGAATCACACCTTATTTAAACCCTCGTTATGGTTCTTCAATTTGCACGGGAAAGCAAACTGACGAAAAATTCATAAATGTCGAGAAGCGAGTTCAATGAAAGACGAAATGCAACTCAAACTTTGCTGGTTAACCTATTTGGATGATATTATAGCCTTAGAGGTACCTGCTTATAGGTATCTTCAACAGCCACCTACAGTAGCTACTTATACGTCCATTGTCAATGTTTGGTGACATATTCACGTGCTACTGTCAAATCGTTAGCCTTACAGGAAACCATCGGCGTTTTGTTTTGTAAAATAATCCATAGGAATAACCACGTAGAATGTGTTAATATTTAAACAAATATTTTTAGGATCGGGAATTATTATTCTGTTTCTTTGCCAATAAAAGCATATATTCATTTAATTCATTCACTGAACTGAACAGAGATTCAACTATTTTTATTTGCAAAAAACAGCCAAAGTCTAACTGGATTTACGGTTCACTGATTTGTACCTTTCTCGACTTAGTACATTTTTTTTCTCATCGAGGAATATTAAGGTAATGTAAAGTTCATATTTTTTTTATATTTTCGTAATACCTTAATTATTTATACTAAAAAGAGTCTTTGACATCAACTTCGATAATATACATAGATTGTTCTTGAATAACATTGCTGTAAATATTAAGGTTGGTATAAATACTGGCCCTAAAATAGGATCACACAAGTAAACAACACATTTATTAAATACTTATTTTAAAACTCACATAAGGAAACTATAAAACAATACTACATGCAATCACCGTCAAACGACGTTAAAACTAGAAAAACAATCCTGAGTTACGTTAATTGCTGTTAAAACCCCATAATGCCTTCTAACAGAGCGTCCGGATTTAAGAATAACATAGCCAAATAGCAGCCAGTAGCGCACGGTTGCACGGTGACAAATATTGACACATTCCGCTGACAAACACACAGACACACACCCTTTTTGACCCAAATACAGCCTTCCAGGAACATGAAACGTTGAGTTTTAAAAGAAAAACGTTCGATATTTGAAATAAAGTTCGATCGGTTGTCCGGGATTTGAATTTCATTAAGTGGGTCACCCTAGTTGCGCACATGTATTTACGCATACAGTAATTAAGGCGTGTTGTTGGTGTTTTCCTGATGTGACAGTGTTTTTCTATAATGTGACACGTCTTGTGTTTTGACACAGCGTCAATGTAGTTACGGAAACGCATGTCATTATTGTGCGACGGTGTGACGTCTTGTCTTGATATTATTAGTGTTCCTGAAATAGTGGTGCAACTAGCAGGATATTATTTGTTTGTGTAGATAGGTCGGCTTGAGCGATTGGATCAAAATTTATTTGAATACACACTTGTTATTTTTTTCAATGAATATGGTTGTGGGGTACTTATTTAGAACGTTTCTGTGGAGTGAAGGAAAAAAATTGCTAACAAAATCTTGTTAGTGTGCGGTCGCGGGACCCGTCAGGAACGAAGTTTCTTACGTCAAAATCAAAATCAAAAGTCATTTATTCAAACTAGGCTGAGAATCAGCACTTTTCGAACGTCAAAATTACATAAGACAGTCCCCCAAAACGCCCACCCTTCACCACTTCCTAGTGCTTTAGCTGGGAAGATGAAGTGGCGCAACAAACTCCCCATCAGCACAGCTGTCTGTTCAGTTAGAAAAATTTGATTCTATACAAAAGTTTGCAAAATCATTTACATTACGCAACATAAAACATAAATTTAATTATTAGCCATATGTCAGCTAGCACACGCCAATATACCAACCAAAAAAAAAGAATAATATAAAAAAAAACGAGAACTATATGTACTCAAGCAGAAATAAGTAGTAAATATAAACATAAACATAAATTAACTAAATAAAAGCCTCCAGGCACAAAGGGCGTGCCCGCTTACATATAGCTATGTATAGCTGCAACTGGAAGTTATAAATGATAAACTAGGACCATCGACGACGTGACGTGATACACGTGACGTGATACTCGTACGCACATACTGGTATACAATAGAAAGAGATAGAGACGAAGAGAGAGAAAGTCGCATGGAGGGATAACGCTTTTTCCTTACGTGACGATTTTTACCAGTCAAGTTCGTTCCAATAACTTACCCGTATCTATTATCTGGTATCCAATCATAATAAACTAAAGCAGCCATACTAAAACATTATCCACCCCACCAGACAACGAAACTTATCCACTACCATTTACAAATCGTACCAACCCTAGCACTAGGGTGACCATCAATTGTGTCGGACATACGTTTTCATAAATTTTGTCATGTGCTCCCGTTATAAATGATTGTACCACCCTACGTCATAGGGTTTGCGGTTAAAACTGTTTTCTATACGATCTCCCTGAATTGATTTGTGAAATACAATCGCTTTGTTTATCTGTTTAGTGGTGAACGGCTGGTTGGCCAAAATTAGGTTTGGTAATTGCCGACTGTGCTGCAGGCGTAGCATGAGCACCGTTTTGTCGACGGAAGAGTAGACAAAAATTACGTTTCCTGTAGACAGTACGAGACGGCAGCAAAATAGAAAGAGTCAAACTGCACTTTTTACGAAAATCACTCTTTTACATAATTCGACTCGGAATTCTTTGATTTATCATAGGATTTATCGGTTGTCAATGTGATTTTGACAGTAAGGATAGAAAACTTTCTTCCGAAATAGTCTACATATAAAAAGACAAAGATCGTTAGAAATGAAAGACAAAATGACAGATTGTAGAAAGATTTCTACGGTGGATGTCAAAAATGAAGAAACGAACTGTCACTTTGTATAGAAAAAGCTATGTCTATTCTTCGTAGAGATAGAAAGCGCCATGCTACGCCTGCTGGTATGTACGCATATTATAAATTAGGTTTATCAAAATTGTGATTCAAGGAGCAATAAGCGAGTTTTAGGGATTGATAAATGATCATACGTCATAGGTAAAAAGTTACAGTTAAATTAAAATAGTTGGATGTCGACGAAAATTAACTCTCTCGATGCCTTTTTGTCATTTCATCATCTGCCTAGCCTTTTCCCAACTATGTTGGGGCCGGCTTCCAGTCTAACCGGATGCAGCTGAATACCTGTATTTTACATGGAGAGACTGCCTATCTGACCTCCACAACCCAGTTACTGGGTAATACGATACCCCTTGGTAAGACTGGTTGACAGACTTTCGTGCTTCTGACGACCCGTAACGACTGTCAAAGATCCACAAATGACAGCCAAGATCAACGGTTTAACGTACTTTCCGAGGCACGAAGGAGTCTGGGTATGTAAAGATGGTCACCCATCCACGGACCAACCCCGGCCAGCGTAGCTTAACCTGATGGATCGACCCGTGCGGCTTTTATTACTTAGCCACGAGCTCCTCCCTTTTCCTCCCTTCTCCTTTTTGTCGTTTACATTCCATTAAATCCTCATTATCAATGGATTAACTGTTCAAGACTTAGTCCGAGTGTTTCCTTTTTTGACATAAAACATTTCCTATGTCACTCGGCAATACTATAGCTTCCCAATAGTAAAATTTTTTGGAACGTTACCCCCTACGTACAAACTCACTTTTACATTTATAATATTTTAGTCGATCAATGGATAAAGAAAGGCGCTTTACATAATAATTAGTAGGTGTACACTTAAGCATTATTTTACTGTCTATTTTATTTCACATTTACAAACGTTTTCTTCCCTAATTCGCTTTCTTCCTCTCTCGCACCCTTAACAACATAAGCTTTTCATTATTTCCACTGCGCATTTCACTTCTTACCGTCTTACTTAAGGAAACGACTCGAGGGGAGGGCCAATCAGGAGCGAGCTCTTTAAAACCATCCCCGCGTCATAAGCCATTATAACACCCCCCTTAATATGAATATTTTCCACATTTTTGAGCACGATAATTGTCGGCCATATTAAAAGTTAGAAACACGTGGTGGACCGTGTGTTGGGGCACTAATGCTCGTGTTGTAACGTTAAAACTTTGATTAATTTTTAGGGGTGTCACTTTAAATTTTTTAATATTAGTAACATGATTTTGCAGTTATGTAGGTAGTGTGGTAATTGATGTAGATACACGGGTTGTTAGGGTGATATAGATTAATAAGGAGGTTCTATTCATTGCACTGGATAAATGGTTGATGACAAAACCAGACGATTTCAGACAATACAGAATTTTGTTAAGTATGCTGGATTTCCTCTCCTATTTAGAGCTAGTTTCATCATACTGTGTTATTTAGTTTTAACATCCAATCTCATATATAACGGCCTGTTAGGCGTAGTGATTGTTTTCACTGCAACAGAACGTAACCCCTTTTTGAGGTCCACATACATTTTAACGGGGCATTTCCGCTAGGGTAGCACGCGAAATTCAAATTTTCTTACGTTTTTTGCAATTTGCAGGTCAGTATCAGGTTGTATGTTGATCTAAATATTATTAGCGCTCGTAACAAATACAGATTTACAGAATTATAAACATAAGAATCAGCAATACAAGTCTCTAAGTTCATGAAAGTGCCAAACGTCATGATTTCATGAAATAGTGAAGCTTTCATGAGCTTAGAGAGTTGTATTGCTGATTTTAATGTTTATAATTCTGTAAATCGATATTTTTTACGAGCGCTAATAATATTTAGATCAACATACAACCTGATACTGACCTGCAAATTGCAAAAAATGTAAGAAAATTTGAATTTCGCGGGCCACCCTAGCGCATCCCCCTTAATGGCTCATTAAGAATAGTTTGATCACAGCCAGCTTTTGACAGTGGCCAAAATGACAGCATTACTGTAAACACAATGCACAAATGAGTTTACACTATGGAATGCAATGACAGATCCACCTTGTTAGCAAGGGAACTGACTCCAAAACATTTGGGAATGACAGACGAATGATGACTCATCCCAACCATTTAACCAACAATCTTTTTATTTTCAGTGCCGCTGGTGCGATGTGCGACCGGACCGGCTTCGGGTCATCCATGGGCCACTTCCCCATGGGCCCCATGTCCGCAATGGGCGCCATCGGGTCCATGGGCTCGATCTCCGCCATGAACGGGCCCCAACAGAAGAAGGTGCAGGAGGAGCACATAAAGAGACCCATGAACGCTTTCATGGTGTGGTCGAGGCTACAGAGGCGGAAGATCGCACAGGATAACCCGAAGATGCATAATTCGGAGATTTCGAAGAGATTAGGTGAGTGTTTCTTTCTCATTATTTTGTTCATTCTCGTGTTCTTTCGAACAGGGGTCCTAAAACGGCCACATTAGCAATTCCTCTAAAAGCAAGTCATTTCCTGAATTTCCAGCTGTCATTAGCAATTCCTATAATTTGACACAAAAGCAATTCATAATGTGTGGACCATTTTACGAATCTCCATAGAAAACTGTCAAACAGATGAATTATTTCGTAATATGAATCGCACGTAGATCATATTATTTATTGTCAGTTTGTGACATTTTACGATGATTCATAATATTTTCCTATTATGATTCTGCCAAAGTAGCTGTTTTAAGCCCCTTATGTCTAGCTTCCACTTAATTATCAGGGCTTTCACACCAGGGGCGTACTATATCAAGGCATAGACAAGACAGACAAGGATCACGGTGGTACAGTCTTAGGAAGATGTAACATAGAACCGTTTGATTGTTTACGTAATGTTACCATGAATTTTCGTGAAAAAATAGGGACAGTTATGAAATGAAATGAAATTGTTTATTCTGTAAATAAGATATTGGAATCACTTTTACACGTGATATTAAAAAATGCTAAAAATAAGCTAGATGAGATCGGCATTTCTAAGTGACTACTCGGAGATGAAAGGCCGAAACAAACTCAGAGGTCGCAGTCTCTTTCAAAGTCCAGACATAATCTTGGTCAAGCCATAATGAGGACCATGTAATTAATAATTGCTATATGTATATGAAATGAACAAGTACAATATTTAGTTTGGATTGCTTTTACGAATTTAATTTTAATAACGTATCAGAAAGAGTCCAGCTATTTCTTAACCACATAAAATAATCATTCTGTTTAGTACCATTTATGTTTCATCTCAGCAACCAATAGTTACAAATAATCATAATCAGCCTATAATGTTCCCACTGCTGGGACACAGGCTCGCTGTGAGAGGGAGTGGGCCGTAATCCACCACGCGGGCCTAGTGCGGGTTGGTAGATGTCACATGTCTTCGAATGTTTGGTTCTAGGACATGCCGGTTTTCTCACGATATTTTCGTTCACCGTTTTGAGAGCAGTGGCGATGAAATAATTTACACAAAGTAAAGCGCCTCTCAGAGTTCGAACCTACGACCTACAACTCGTAAGTCGTGGCCGTTAAAAACTTATTTGCAACTGGAGAATTAACCGTGACGCTTATCAATATATGGGCGCCTCTCAGGGTTCGAACCTACAACACGTAAGTCGTGGCCGTTACCACTGGGCCACCACTGCTCTTAGTATAGCTCATAGTTACAAAGAATTTTGCTAAATTTTATGTCAATAAATGGAAAATAAATAATATATGGACGTGTTTGAATGTATGTGAAACAGTAACGTTATTTGATCATCACTATATGAACAGTGTATGATGTGTACTTGTGTACTAATCTTATTTGAATGTGGATCATAATGTATGACGGTTATTTTAGGCGGGGTGGGGAGGGGGCCTGTTTCAAGTACTTATCTTTGTTAATGTGAATGCCGTTTTTGTTCCGTCGTGATTGTGTGTGTGTGAATGATATGTATGACTTGTTAGAGCATAAGTACAGCCCCCAAACATTATTTAACCTCTAATTTGAGGGCCTCTTGTAGTCCCGTGATACTGTCCAAACGCCTTCGACTGCGAACTCTTGGACCCAGATGAAGAAAACTAATCTTTAACTCAGAGTATCCTATCCTATTTATACTATAAATGAGCAATATTTGTACTTATATGAGTTTATAATGTAATCTCGTTCTCGAAAACGGTTCTAACAATTTCGATGATAGTTGCATTATAGGGGTTTACGGGGACGAAAAATCAATCTAGCTAGGTCTCATCTGGGAAAATCCGTTTTGTCCTTATTTTCACCCGAGCAGAGCTCGGTATCCCAAAGTTTAGAACAAGATGTCTACCTTCGAATAATGACAAGGCAGCATGGATTTAGTATGTACTGTCATGGTAGCACGGAATTAGTATGTACTAGGCATACATGGAATTACGTAGTATGAACTATCCTTTATTACTATTAAATAAGCATTGTCTATTTTCACCAGAGCAGAGTCTCCCAGGTGCTTCAATTAAAGCACCGAATCAGATCAAACAAAACCGTAACACGAAGCACGATTTACCGTTTCTAAATTAACGTTGTGAGTAACAAAACACCTTTGTGTTATAACTATAGTGATATACGATTACGTCACTCCTCTAAGACGCCATTGTTTCCCACAATCCATTGAATTCGGCACAAGTAAATTACTATTATGGTAAGCGATGGATCCCACTCTGTAGTTTGTAAAGGGCTCATTTTGATTGCAAATTGATCATTCTGGGATCTCGTCTGGTTTATGATTTATTGAATCAATTTAATATTAATTTATGAAGTGAGAAGTGGTTTCGTAGGTGGATTGTTTGACAGTATTGTCTAGCTCATTGTCGGTATTGTGTTCCTTGGGCTAAGTTAAGATGACAAGCGCTTGACGGGTTTGCTGTTGCATTGGTTGTAAGCTGATAATGTCAAAAAATGTTGCGTAGGCTATTTGTAATTGAACATTAACGTGTCGTAGCTAAACGAATATCTAAAATACCAACGAATTTAGACTAGTATGGCTCACACTAGCATCCTGATGGTAAAGTTCAGAGCACTACCAAAAACAGCTTGAAAATAAGTTAGACCGATATCCACTCGCGAACAGTCCATCGCCATTCCACAGAAAAACTCTGAAGCACAAATTAAAAATAAACTGCAACCTAAAGACGAAAGAAAAAAAAATGGCCGCAATCAGCCAACAGAAGCTTACACAGCGGGGGTATTCTCGAAAATAATCAACAGCTCAAATGTAAGCACAGTTTCGTATTCGAAATTTAAAAACGCCCAGAAATAGGGATGGGAGGACACGAGCGGAAGAGTATGGAAATACGAGCAAAACCGGCCACGGCCATTCTGGCGGTGACGGCGAGAGGAAACGACATTTTCTATTTTTTCCCCCCTCGGCTTTTTTCAACTCGGCCCGTGCGATGCGGTGTGTACTCGGTTTTAGACACCTATTTGTTAATATTGAAGATGGGGCTTTTTTATACGGCATGGTGTTCGGTTTTTGATTTGAGGGAATATATTTTTAATAGAAGAATAAAATGATAATAGTATTTCGGTGTAATTAAGCACTAGAGTCCTCGTTTGTTGTCTATGCAATTGCATCACATTACATAAAAAAAATTAGGTAGGTACACAATTTTCCGCGGAACTTCTTTCGTGGCGCGCACTCTAAGGATTAACAATCGAGATCCAATTTAAAAAAATCTTTTCCTAAACTACATACTAAACAGGGTGCTGAGCTAATTTCATACACAAATGTAATGCTTCTATAAGGACGTTTAGGGACAATGGTCAGCCATCAAGGCGGTTCCAAAGCATGACAATTGTAACTAGAAAATTACAGACAGTATTTTGAATCGCATTCAGACTTAATAAGACATCTTCATGCGCCTAAATCAGTATTACGACCACATCCCTCTTCAAAATTCACCGAACAGCCAACGCCATCTATTGTCGAAAGAAAACAACGAGTTCAATATTAGTTTTTCCTTTTGCAAGTGAAGCGAGGGCGACAAGGCTTTACGTAAAACTGGTATTGTCCTGTTCAAATACAGGGCATGCATTATTCATAGTGGCACGTTTTCGTCTTTCGTTTTGTGTCGTATATTTGGATTAGGTATAGAGGGTGGGGATTAAAAAGAAAAAGTATAGTACAGTATAAAAGTATAGTATTTTTGATAGTACCTAAGTTTAGTTAAAGCGAATAAAAATTAGTTTTGAAAAAAAAATCGTGATTTTTACTTTTCATAAAAAAATCCTTCTAGTGTATTTGTTTCATATAAATTACAGTCGGTCGGTACTGTCCTTGGTGTTTTAACGTCTTAACATTTTTTTAATCAGAAAACAATTAAACACACGTAAGTTCTGCCATTTCTTAAATTGTTGTGAAAATTATACGCTTCGACATCAAATCAATCATTCCAATCAAAAATCTTTCTACCCCTCAATTGAAGACAAAACGCACAAAACACGAGATATCATATTCCCCAAACATGTGTAAACGCATCTGCGTTGTGCGTTGTGCGCAACCTGTCGACAAAACGCGCATTGTCTACCGATCGCGCACAAATAAGTGCGCGTTTTGTACTTACGTCAAATCAATCGTTAAGTCGATCGGTACAAAGGTACAGTGCACAATGGCGCGAAAGTTTTAGCGTGATTCACTGTGTCGATGGTTGGCGAGTGGGATCGCGAATTTGTTGGTTCAATTTGTGGGACTGAGGACTACTTTATGATAGAATTAAAGTAGGTAGTTGTCATTCTCAATAATTTGTTAAGTATTTAGAAAACTTAAAACACGTTAAAAGTAGCCTAAAATGCTGAATTTCGACTCAACTTTTTTCAGCATTTTAGGGTAATGCTGAAAAAAGCTGAGTCGAAATTCTTGAAAAAAATAATATTAAAAAAATACTGAAAAGTTTTGCAACATTTGTATTTTGATGAGATATTTTGAAACTGTTATGAGAATTTTTGAAAGACAGACAAAACCTATTTTGTCACGTTACTAAAGCGTAAACGAGTAAACGTTGTTGTCAAAGGATATCGGTCTTACTAAATAAGGCATTATTGTGTTTACAGCTGACTTGTTCATATTGGCAGCTCATCAAATGCTGCAGTATATCGCAATTTACCGTGTGACGTTGCAAATTGACATCTTAGGCGACATCTAGCGGTGGAGCTAGGTAGCTCCAGAGTTTCTCAATACTGGAGACGGATCGTTGTTTTTGGGTTTCGATAATTAATTAGATGTTAATTAAGGAATTAAAATTTATTAACATACGGATGAAATCACCCAAATTTTATAGTCATGCAATGTCCAATAAAATTAAATTTAATTCTTATGATATGGTTTCGGAAGTGGATTGTCACTTGTCAAAGAATTCGGTTTTTAGTCTGTGGTTAGAACTTTCTCGAAGGTCGATATCGAGGAGTCAGGGCCCCACGTTGGGCGCCAACTGTCACCCGGCTTCCTGCCGTGCTAAAGTAAATTTATTGGGTATATATAAATAGGGAAAGAACCAATTAAACCATTACCTTTTTTACAAAGTTTATTGTAATTATATAACACAGGTTTACAAGAATTGTGGCAAGCCACTAAAACACTAGAACTTTCCCAACCTTTAACCTGGTATTAGCCTCTAACACACCCCGTCTCCGTAACAAGGTGTGTTAGGAGAAATACAAGCATGAGATTAAATATCAACAAGCTCAAGGTCGCTTGTGAGGATCCGTGAGATGAACGCTTAACAACTTCTAGCTCAATCGAATAATAAGTGACCTTAAATATGGTTGTGCTCATAAGAGAAATTATAACATTAGGGGCAAAGCACCCTGAGACACAACCTAACACATGAAATTTAGAACAACTGGTTTATAACCTAGTTTACTACACATAAGCCTAAATCACTTGGAAATGACCTTCAAAATGGTCACCTGGGTATCACTCTCAAAGGGTCTACTACAAACTTGCAGGTGTTAACTGTCCCTCTGTTCACGACGGACTCTCAGTTGACGTCAGTTGACGGAATCAAGTCCCTTGGCATGGAACCACAGAGAAAACTCTGGGTTCCCACGTACACGCGGCCTACGGGATCCGTAAGGAAAACGAGGACGCTAATCGTTACCTGGAGCGGCGACACTTTCCTGGACGAGCTACCGGATGGTAAGGCCTTCCAATATACGGGGATGGCCACACTGCCAGCACTCGTAGGATCTAACCTCGAAACTGCCAAAGCCCGGGTCAACCCAGCACACTGCCCGCCACTAGTCGGGACTAACTGCTATTTCACCAGACCACGGGACGGCACCAGGGCGTCACGTCCTTCACGTTCGCATCAGTTCAGGCTAGCATAAAAAGCCAGACAGGTTCGGCTACTGAAACAACATCTCTGATATATTTCCAATAAGATTATTGGCCGAACACAGTCTAATCATCACAGAACTGGTGCCTCTCGAATAACATACCTGTTAACACTCCATCATTGCGTAGCGTCACCAGGATCGGGAAGGGACACCCTTCTCGTCACACACGCAGGACCAAAGACCTGACTCCTCGATATCGACCTTCGAGAAAGTTCTAACCACAGACTAAAAACCGAATTCTTTGACAAGTGACAATCCACTTCCGAAACCATATCATAAGAATTAAATTTAATTTTATTGGACATTGCATGACTATAAAATTTGGGTGATTTCATCCGTATGTTAATAAATTTTAATTCCTTAATTAACATCTAATTAATTATCGAAACCCAAAAACAACGATCCGTCTCCAGTATTGAGAAACTCTGGAGCTACCTAGCTCCACCGCTAGATGTCGCCTAAGATGTCAATTTGCAACGTCACAACCGGACTATGTCTTTCCAAGAAGCCATAAATACCTGTAGTTAATAGAAGAGGGAAAACGGGTTGATGACCGCTGGGCCATTCTTATCGCACCGCTGAACCTCGTTGCTAAGGAAAAAATCTTTTGACAGGCTTCATAACTTCTTAGCTTTATGTGTGCCATGTTTACCTTCCACCTTTTAATAAAATGCTGTATCTCAGGAAATTTCACACAAATTCTGTTTCACTTTTGCCCCATTTCACATCTAGCCGATTTGCCTATGTATCTAAGCATTATGAAACATGTTTTTAAAGTCATACTTACCTAATAATTAGCTTGTACGATTATTACAAAATGAAGATTGAATGTTATATAGACAAGTGATGTTGGAACGTCTGGCGTGTTTCATGCACAAATTAATGTTTATAGTTACGGTTTTTATTAATGTATTATTTTTTATTGTTTTATTATTTATTTATTTTTATGTTGTAACCCATAAGGTAAGATTTATATATTGTGTCTGTAGGCGAGTCCGTGACATCACAGCGGGCCCTATCAGAATACCAGCGCTGCGGTATTTATTTATTTAAATATCGCAGCATTATGCTGAGGTAGGAGCCTTTTTGGCCTCGCACAGGTAGCCTAAGTATTTTGGTTAGTTTTAATTTTTCTTTTAATTTAATTTAGTACCTACTTACTTTATATTACTGATTGTTTTTCCTGTGCGTGCCCCAAATAAAATATTTTTCTTTCTTTCTTTCTTTCTTTATTTATTTCCGGATCGGCCAAAGGGTTTTCCATCTGAGTCTGGATTCGTGGCCGGTTGATGGCAATAGGCTCACTCTCTGTTACATGGGACTTAAACAATAAAAATAACTGGCGAAATGTGGGTCTAATATAGGTATACATCTGTCTAACCTTTTGGGTAATACAGTACATGTTATGTATAAAATGGAAAAACGGTTTACCGGCTTCTAAAGTTATACCACACAACATGTTCAATTAATTGCTCACCATCCTACACCTCCGTAAGTCACATATGTTTGTTTTCATCAGTGTCTGATGCATACCCTTAATAGTTTACACGTAGGGGCGTTGCAACCCAGTTAATATTAATTAAGGTAGGGAGTGGGCCATTGTGTGATGTATAATGGGGGTCCAACTATCGCCTGGTGTCGTGTACTACTTGATGACTATGTAATGCATATTAATTGTAAGTTCTAAGTCACTTGTGTTGGTTGGTTGTCACGATTTTAAGTTGAAAAGGCTATTACATTTTAATTTGGTTCGGAAAATCCTGAAAGAACTGAAACAAAGTGAGATATTGGAACTATTGAGTGTGAATTGGCGTCAAAAAACTTTAGTATTTCAGCTTCTAAAGTTGTTGTTCACGGAAATCTAGAAGGAAATTGATGATAATCCAAGTATATAATAAAATAGTAACGAAGTCAAAACTATACAATGAATATTTTTGAAAAAAAGAAATTGCTACGAGGTGTCGGAATGAGTCTGATGCCGAAAATAGTAATAGTTTTTAGAATTTGTCCGTTTGTATGTTCCGGATTGGCGCAAAAATTTATATTAGACATTTGTGTGCACTTAGTGAGGTGTAGTTTGATTGTAAATGTGTGCGTATGAGCGTGTATACACAGAGCGGTGGCGGTGAAGCATGTACATTTATGTACATCGCCATATGCGAACTACGCATCAAAGACCTATCGTCACACAAAAATCCTGCATCGCGCAATTAGAGTTTACCGCGCGATCGACATAATAATATATCTACTTAACTATCGCATCAGGTCAACCTGTAAAGATAGATTTAAGAGGTTGTATAATAAATCTGGTCGGAGGGTGCATCCTATAAAGGATGAGTAATCTTTACACCCAGTTCCTCATAAAAGACTGGTATTGTTCGCAACGCTCTGTCTTGGCTTTATAATTGATCCGAGTCCTGTCCCTACAAAAGCCAAAAAGGTCTTATAACTATTGCCTACCGTTGCCTCGACTATATTCAGAGCACGACGTGAAACCACAAACAGTCATCAGACAGAGTCAATTATTAAAAAACGTTCCAATTATTAACACATCCGCCATTATGTGAACAACGAGCTCGCACGAGGTTCCTGTCACCTCAACATAATTAAAGACACATGACATCCCCGCCCCATTCCCCATCTTTCAAGAAATAAATACCACGACAGATGCTTCATTGTATTACATAACAACACCTAGCTAATACCTAATTTACGTCGATTTTCCTCGCTCCAACTATCGTAGGCGTATCGGAGTTTTTTCCACAGTTTTTTGTTTTCAAACCTTTTTGTTAGATGCAAGTAATTACTGGCTACTATTGGATATTTTGGAACGAGTACAACGGGGGCACGGCCAATCGTAGGACCGTGACGAATCTTCACAAAGAATTCTCTTCTCATATAAATGTTAGAGTTTTTTACTGACAATACAGTGTATAGACCGCACAAATAACCTATACTCCTTGTAAAGAATCTATTAAAGTGATACTATAAGAAAATTTTGTGAGAATGACTCTCCGTTTGTAGTCCGGGAGCTCATCTATTATAAGTAACTGATACAAATTGCATAACTTTTTTATTCTGTCGAAAAAGGATGAGTTATTCATGTCTCGACTGGTTTTGTGTTTAAATTGATTTAAAAGGTTATTGTGCTTTTGATGTCCGGTATTGATGCCGTCTTTAGATCTGATAGGAGATGCCATGTTTTTTTACTAATTAACTACGAGTTTTTTGGTCGAATTCGAGATTTTGATGTTAATCTAACGTTATGAGTATGACGTTATTCTTAAGTGTACTAGAGGTTTTCGTTTTTTTATGAATTATTACAAAGAAGCCTTGCTTGCTTTGTTTAATTGGTCATATTCATGGTTGCTAAATTGAATTAAAGCTTATCTCAGCACGTGGCTCAGATGGCGTTTAGTACTTACAACACATGTTCGTCTGCTTGAATAAAATATCTCCAAGTAGTGGTACACACGGCTACACATTTACAGTATAAGCTGATGTCGCATTGTGTAGGATTTTCGTACAATGCGAGGTCAGCTTGTACTGGAAATGTGTAGCCGTGTGTACCACTTGTCTTTTTTTTGTCTTAGAAAATAATCTGAAGACAATAGGAAAAACGGTTTACAAGTAGTCATAGAGTTGAATAAACTTGTTTGGAGTAGATATTTCATTTTGTGACAACTCGCCGTGAATCTTGTTTCTCAATAAGAGCAGTAGGTACGATTTCTTTTGGAGCAATCGGAAAACTTTTTGTGTAAAATGTTTTTTAAGACTAAAAGCTTCTAAGTTTTACTTTACAAAAACTGTTATCATATGAAGGTTCGCTGCAGGGCTCCATTAATATAATTATAAAATCAGTACTGTCAATGCACTCGACCACCATTTAAAAGGTTTCGTACAAAAATTGATACAGGTGACTGAATTATATACTTGGATTCAATAAAGCTACGATTTACACTTAGCAACAATAACATTTATAATTAACAAATTAGTAAGTACCTATCATTATTTTTTATCAAACTCGCTTACATGCTCAAGATTTTGTGTAGGTACTTACCTGTAAGCTCTCATCACAATACATAATATTTTTTTCATTCGATCGTTACTTGTACTTGCTAATCCTGTTCAAAGCATGTGTACTTACAACCTTTTCTCATTTCATTTATGTATGAGGCAACATTACAAAGGACTTCCTAAGAAAAATTGTACGTACTTAAATCCTACTTTTCCATATTGGAAAAACTCATAACAATAACTCCTAAACCTACTCCAGTCTGTAACCAGAGATTGATGTTAGTTTAAAAACGCTGTCTAGTACACACGTAATACATAGTTATGTGCTTGAAACGGGGCGCTTATCGCTCCGTCGCAGGCACTCCGCCCTGCCGGGGGTGTTCGCAACAAAAATACTGTTGTTTCCTTATTGTTGCCGACTGTTGTCAACTGTTGTCGTTGTTGCCGGCAAGGGCCCCCGTTGTTTGCTGCTGTTTAATTACTAGCGTTTTTGTGACGCTGTGTAAACGATGTTATATTTTTGTTGAGTTGAGCTCCTGGTCTAGTGGGTTATTCTTTTTGATGGCTTAATTTGTTGAATTATGTAAAGCCTCAATGGTGTCTGGTGATTGTGGAGAACAGCCAGAGTTTGCATTTGTCGGATTATTATGAAGGGTTCTTGAACAACCTCGTGTAACTTAACTCTATTAAGGTTTACAGTTACGGGATCAAAACTTAACCTTTACCAACTACCTTTGAACTTATGTAACACATTGTTACATTCAACGTTGTATGAACTCCTGAAACTAGCAAGAACTAGCGCAATATCCGAACTCGATGCAACTACGAAACAAACACAAGCTCGAGACTGAATAAAACGAAGACAGAGCGAACAATACAGTGAAGCATGCCAAAACTACACCTCCGCTCTGTGCATACACGTTCACACGCACACATTTACAATTAAACTACACCTCACTAAGTGCACACATGTTTACGAAACCGGCTTCACGTCACTGTTGACAGCGTTGTCTTGGTTTTTTATTTAGTCTGTAGTCCCAAGATTAATGCCCCAACAAAAGTCGGTACAACTATCAAACCTAATCCTCCAAGCGACACCCCTCGAAAAAAAAAATCTATTAACATTTAATAAAATCATGACCTAAATAACGTTTCTTACCATTTCAATTTTACGGACGAAAGGGTGGCGGGTGCTCCTTCGCCATGCGTCTTTGTTAACCGCCCCCAACTCCAGGTCCTCCCCCCCCCCTCCTCCTTCCCCCGTTTCACCATTGTCGCACGGCACACAAGCTTTCAGAGTAATGAAGAGCATTTTCGTCCGATTCTGAACACAATAGCCTCTTTAATACTAGGTAGAGAGGAGAGTTCTTTGTTGACGAGAGTATTGTACCTACCGTGTGTGTTTGGTGTACGCTTTGTTTTTTGTTATGTTTGTTCGCGTGATTGTAGCTGACAATGCTGTTATGTATGATCTGTCTAATGTTAGGTGTTTGATGTTTTGTGCGTGTCCTAAATATAGAGGTTGTATTGTGTATGGTATAATGAAGGAAAGCGTAAACGTTTCCAGTTGAAATTTTCAATTTCTTTGGCCATTTGTTGATATTTTTGGTGGCGAAAATCGAGTTAGGACGGAGGGCTGGGCCCTTTTTATTACGACTACTAGCTTTTTCTCGCCTGGAAATATGTCACCGGAATGTACTACCGGGATTCAGAGTACCTATGTGTAAATCCAGGTCTCTGATTTTACAATATCTTTAACAATCATCATATCATTCAGCCAATTTACACAAAACCTTAGTGACTTATACACCTACCTGCCTCATCGATTCCGTCTATAGAGGAAAACCGTATGAAAATCCGTTCGGTAGTTTTTGAGTTTATCGCGTTCAGCCAGACAGACAGATAACTAGTATATCCTATACAAAGATAGTTTGCAAACTAATATTCTAGAAATATGTTCCAAATAAGCCTTCCATTCGGTTCCAGAAACAGCTCATATTTTCTGTACAATGAGAAGAGCCGACACAATCATATTCCTTTCAATGGAAATGAAAATATCGCAAAGGAAATCAATAAATATCTGTCACATGATAATATGACAATAATATTCTCGAAAAGAAATAAGTACTTACTGATGTGCTGTTCCCAGAAATATTGGGCACATTGTGCAGTTCTTAGTAGGCATCTTTTACCTACTAGTAACCCCAATTTTTCCAACATACCGAGAATCTTTACATCACTATGTGTACGAATACGAACATCTACAGGCTGTAAGGGTAAACAGTCTTGTCATTCAAACCATGGGTAGTTGACTTAAATATAAACATAAATGACCAAAACAAAAAAAAAAAAGGTTATTTTCATTAAAAGATTTTAAAAAGTTTCTATCTGACACCGTGCTCTCTAGCGAAACAGCTGACTAACTGAGGGAGGGGTCGCGCTCGCGGCCGGTCAGGTCGCGTCCCGCACCCCCCGCCAGTGTTGAGACGGAAGTTCGTTGCCCTAGCGCTTAGAGCAACGAACTTGCGTCTTTTGTGGAAAAATGTAGATGAAAAAAAAAGAAAAAAAAAGTTGTAATTTTCCATTGATTTTACGTTTTATAAATGAAACCTAACCACTGGTTGCAAGGATAACGGTGTTTACCCTAACACCCTGTATATTTTCCGTGAGCTCATAATATTAATTTCTATTCCAAGTTTAAAAATGCGGAAAAAGAGATTCACGATATCGATAAAAAAGCTTTAATGAGAGCATTAATTAAACGCATTTCCAATTTCCTAATTCCAATTAAACACAAATAACTAATAACCATTTTATACCTAATTCCGCAACTGAATACCGGACAATCATTGTTCAGTGTTGCCATCCCATTGCCATTGTTTTCCCGTAACGAACGGGCGCTGTAGGAAATAATTATTGTGTAGTGGCAACACTTTAGTAGTATCGACACGTGCGTATTGTTGCTACGATTGTTAGTGTTGCCGTTAATTAAGAATAAATAAATACCTGCAGGGTTGGCAGAGCGAAAAATGTGGGGAGTGAATTGTATAGCAAGGATGTCTGTATTGCCATAAATATGAACTGGCCTTTTGTGGGTGTTAATATTGAAAGTATTGGTAGGTAACGGTCATATTTAAGTTTATTTCGTGTGTTTTATTGTGATTATTTTCGATATTACCTGAAATTCAGATGTGATGAGAAACAATACAAATATTTTGAACCTTGGGAGGTATGTTTATATTCAATAGGGTTGACATTTATAATTATTTAATAATAAAATAGCGTTACGGCAATGTTGCACTTCTGAAAGCGAAAAAAGCATAATTGGTCCTTGAATAAAGAATGACTATCAAATTAACAAAACTTATGCAAGAGATTCAGCCTATTTTTACCCGACTAAGGCGAAAAAAAGAGGGTTATGATTTTGACCGGTATGTATGTATGTGTGTTCTTCTTCTATCTTGTAAACCACTCATCATAATTTGACAAAAGAGGTATCGTTGGAAGCGTCTTGTCTTGATCGTTCGCTGGTTATAGGCTATGTGACGTCACACGTAATCTGTTCGATTTATGCCCTAACACGTGTGACTCCGGATTTTTAATTTGTCTATCTGTGGTGTCTTGTTTATACATTAATTTAATTTTTTAACCACTGACATTCGCAAACACACCAACAACAATAAGCTAACACAGTAAGCTCGTCAGAAAAACTTTCACGAAACATAAGAATTACGTGTCGAACAACAAAAACATGCAGTAGCCATTTACATTGTAATTTAGCATTGTCTTAGAAACAATACTTTAAAAAAAAATCTTACGCTCCACAGCTTTCAGACACAATGTGCACAGTGTTACATCTGTAAAGAAATTGTGACACTTGTGCGCTCAAATGGAGGTGACAACCGTGCACTGTGAGCTGTAGGAAAGCTACTCGATATTGACAAAAGTATTTGTTCTACAGTTCTACTGTGTTGAAAGGTTTGTTTTTCGCTTTGTCATATGCAAATGAATGATGCAGGTGTAATTAGCTAATATTGAATGTGTGTTTTGCGTTCAAAACTGGTAGGCAATTGAATAAATAAAGCATGGAATTTGTTATTGTTCGAAGTTTCTGTTCAACGGAAAATAGTGTTACACGTTACTGGTTTAATTAGGTGGTTAAATTAGTCAACAAGAGAACGTGAAGGTTCTATATTATTCTTATAGTACCAAATAGGGTACGTAAGTAGGTACCTTGGTTTATCCAAGAAGAGAGAGATTGATACAATATTTTTAAAAAAAATATTGAATAATATTTTTTTTGGAAGTGACCCATAAGCTACTACTTACCGGTAAATATACTAAGTCATATAATATTAAGAAAAAAAAACTAGTATTTTTCAATGAACGTAACGATAATTTGAAAAGCATTGCAATCGAGCAAAAGTTGGGGAAATCAATGTCCTCTTAATAACATTAAAATAATAACCTTTGAGCATTTCCATCAATAAATAAATACTTAATTCAATCATTAATTAAATTACATAACAGGTCGCGTAATTACAAACGCCCACCAGACGAACTTTTCCAACTATTGAACTTGTGAAAACCTATTCGATTCGAGCGCCGACAATGCTTGCATTGCCCGGTCACAATCGAATAGTATCAATCATTGTTCTCGATGCTTTGTTTGAGACCCAGTTAATCGACCTTTGCGAATTAAATTTATATTTAGATCCAGCGCTTTGATGTAAAACTGCAAGCTCTGAGAATATGAATGATTGTGATAATTACCTAATCTTTGTGACATATTTTACAATTACAATTTTGACATCGAGTTCGTAACGAGGCATACTGTGCGACTTTTCCAAAAATGATTTTCTGCTAAAATAATATGTGTATGTTAAAGATGCGTAAGCGCTTGATATAATCTTACCCCTAAAGAAAATACACCAAAGCAATTTGTACTTATAAGACTAATGCGACATTTTCTTCTCACGAGAAAAAAATAAAGCCGATGTTTCCCGAACAATCGCGAAACCGTCAACGTAATTTTAATAGAACATTAGTCTTTTATACCATTGTCGTTACTAAGCACACGATCCTATCATCCGCGCCGACAAAAGATACGAACCCACCCCAAAGTATCGACATAATAATGAGGAACCGGGAAAAACTTCTGTTGTGGAATGAAAAGCGCAAATTCGTCATTAGGCGGCGCTTTCCGCCATTGTTGTTCCTATCTCTTTCACTCTTAGCAACATTTACCCGCGTGAGAGAGAGACTACCGCTGGTCCTCGGAGCCGGATTGTTCCTTTCTATGTTAGCGACATTGTTTTCGCTTTTATACCCGCCTGAATTGGGATTGTCTTGTCTGTTTGAATGGACGATGGCGCCCCTCCACGGTGGATGAATACAACCTTCTATAAATGGGGGAGACAAAGGGTTGGTCTCTTGAATCGCGCTGGGAGACAGGTCGTTGGTGCCTTCGATTATATTGTATCGATTCAATGCCATTGTTTCAGCAATGAAGGATGGTTAGGGCAAATTACTTTTCTGTTTTTGTTCTATGTTTTTATAGTTTATGGCCGTTAATGTAAAGTATAATAGATACTATTAATGATAACAGATTTATTCTCCTTTTTGTTGTTAATTAGATCTGGTCACGTATTTAACAAATTTTAGTAACACGCCAATTTTGAAATGACGAGAAAAACGATTTAGATTTCGCTCGACACGGTTAAAATATTGGCATGAAATATCGATGTGACATGGACGGACTGTTTATTACTTCTGGTCTTCAATGCAAATTCTTTTCGTCTGATCTTTGAAGCAAAGAATAGAATTAGGTACGTACGTACTTCACTATCACTACATAATAATATTATAAAACAAAGTCCTGCTCCGCGTCTGTGTGTCTGTCTGTTCGCGATAAACTCAAAAACTACTGAACCGATTTTCATGCTGTTTTCACCAATGGATAGAGTGGTTCTCGAGGAAGGTTTTAGTATATAATAACCGACATCAACGCGGGCGAAGCCGCGGGCATCAGGTAGTTCATCAATAAAATATAGTTACATTAGGTACACACGGCTACACATCAAGCTATACATTTCCAATATAAGCTGACCTCGCATTGTACGGAAATCCTATACAATGCGAGACCAGCATAAACTGGAAATGTATAGCTTGATATGTAGCCGTGTGTACAAAAAAAATGTGGACTCTTCAAAATCGAAGGGTAACAAAAACAGCGGTTTATAAACCTATCTAATGTTCAAATAATAAAGAAGATGAGTGCTAATGGCAATATTACACACTTGGCTGTGAATTGGGCAATAAAAGACCAAGTTCCAGCCGTTTGGAGACCTGTTAGTGAATATGTCACTTATGTGAGCGCGAAAGGTTACGAAACAGTTTCAAAAATTTACGTAGATGTGAAACTTTTTGGTAACGTTGTGTAAAATGTGTAAATAGTTTCAGAATAGTTCTCGACTGAAAAATGCTATACTCTTGCTATGTATGCGAACCTTTATAAAGGCTGTAAGATACTTAAGTCTTGATTTACAAAGGTTATCTTTCTACGGTCATTTTAATTGCTTACAATATTAAAAAGTTGATTAAAAGGAATCTTTAGTGTAAGTTAAGAAAATTTCGCTTTGATACGTAATTAACATGTTAACTATCTACCTGATTAAGCATAAAGCCATGTGCAAACTGGCACGATATTGAACAATCCTTGTCGCGCCTGTCTGTGGGAGCCTTAATCGTCACCTTATAAACACTTCTCCGGAGATCGTTATCTTACTTAATTCTCGATCTTGAAGTGCTCAAGAACCTGTGTATCATTCCTCGGCTGTAATTTACCTGATCCCAACTATGTTGGGGCCGGCTTCCAGTCTAACCGGATGCAGCTGAATACCAGTATTTTACATGGAGCTGCCTATCCGACCTCCACAACCCAGTAACTGGGCAATACGATACCCCTTGGTAAGACTGGTTGTCAGACTTTCGGGCTTCTTACGACCCGTAACGACTGTCAAAGATCCACGAATGACAGCCGGGACCAACGGCTTAACGTGCTTTCCGAGGCACGGAGGGGTCTTAGTATGTAAAGATGGTCACCCATTCACGGTACAACCGCGGCAAGCGTACGGCCGTTGTTAATTACTTAGCCACAAGCCTCTTTCTTCCTCGGCTGTAACTTAACTTACCTACAGTATGTGTTAAAGACTGTCACATAACCGCTATATACTTACGAATACTGTCCATCAAACTAAGTAACTTTGAGCAAACGATTCTGCTGGGTGAAATGTGAAACTCACTATTTACGGCAGTGCGCAATGTAACACAAGTAAAACATTGTGTTTATGGGTGCATGCAATTTCACAAAAACAAGTATTTTCACGAAAAAAAGTTGGAACTTTGACCATCATTGCCTCCTGAATAAGAAAGTTCCTAGGTGTGTCCTGGTTTTCATTAGAAAACCAGCGTCAGACAGTACCTGTCTGGCATTAATGCTGAAATGAACCTTTTTGGCGCAGCCGTGAGGAGCACACTATTGTTTTCAAAACATTTTTTTATTTTGTTATTTGTATTTTGTGTTTCACGAACTGTGTCCAAATAAACGTTATTCTTTTTTTTCTTTCTTTCTTTCTTTTAGGTATAGTCCAGTAAAAAAACAGTTATCACATTGACGGAGAATATAAGTGATGCTCGGGTTCTTAAAGGGTCTTTTTATAACCTTTATGTATTCTATGTTCTATGTTATTGGGTTTGGTTTCCGCACTTAGTCCTTAAGGTGGACCATTGTGCGCCATGGCGGCCGTCGGGGGTTATTCCACCTTTATGTATTTCTACAATAAAAAAAACAATCTTTCTCCCCAGGTGCCGAATGGAAGCTTCTCTCTGAAGACGAGAAGCGGCCCTTCATCGACGAAGCCAAGCGCATCAGAGCCATGCACATGAAGGAGCACCCAGACTACAAGTACAGGCCCAGGAGGAAGCCCAAGACGCTGAGGAAGGAGGGGTACCCCTACTCCATACCGTACCCCAGCGTGCCCATGGATGCGTTGAGAGCTGGTGAGTGATACCTATTTTGTTTACCCCTGTTTTAATGATAAGCCTCTTACGGGGATGTCTCCGAATTTGTCGGCTATGACGAGAACACAAAAAAAGGAAAAAAAAATGTGCTGGAACTACTAATGCTATACGTAGGTACAGTTCGATTCAAACTTAATGACGGCTCGGAACATGAGGCGACTCGCTACGCAGTCTCAGTTTCATGTGTCAACGGGGGCGAGTACTGCGCAGCGAGTAGCTAACTTCCGAGCCGCCATTTAAGTTTGAATTGAACTGTAACTAAGATCACCAAAAAAAATAGAAAATAATTAACACTAAGACCCGGTTAAAACCTCTTCTCACACATGAATTCACTTTAGTTCCCTGCAAAGTAGATAAACTCCATTCATACGCATTATTTAGGATATGAATGATATTTTTCATGTGTGTGTGTGAACAATGTGCAGAACAGAACACAGTACTTTAGACTAATTGAACATCAATTTCATCCAAAATCTAATTCGTTAATTTCTGACCCTTAAATTCCCAAGCAATCGCTCGCTCCATGCTTCAGTCGCTCCATATAAAATACTGGCATTCAGCTGCATCCGGTTAGACTGGAAGCCGACCCCAATATAGTTGGGGAAAGGCTAGGCAGATTGATTGAAATTCCCAAGCACCGCTTCAAAGTTCCAAGGACCAAAAAAATAAAACCCGTAATACCGTCCACACACGAGTCAGCAACATTGTCGCTAATTACGAACTAATCGTCATTGTGCTCAACAAAAAGTAATATTTTGTCGAGAGCTGTCATTATGCGTTGTAAAACCTTTGTTTATTGCATTTTATTGTTACCGCGGCCTGATGGACGGATAACACGATTGTTATAAATTGATAGGCTGTGGTACAAAATGTTTCGTGAAAGCTGTAAAAGCGAGAGCTTTAGCAGAATTACATCTATTGAAGTTTGTTAGACTGTTAGAATCACTTTGTTGGACTGTGTCTGTTCCGGTTCGAGCTTAGATTTTCTTTGATAGCTTTTGTTTTTTTTCACATTTATAGTCTCTTACATCGCTAAATCGAACAATTGCTGGTTGATGTGTAAGGGGACTTTATAACGTTTATTTTTATACAAGATCATAGCAGTCTTGTTAGATCCGTTTCAATAAATGGCTTTTGTCTACAAACATTTTATGAGTACAGATAAATTGAGAACCTCCTCCTTTCTTAAGAAGTCGGTTAAAAAGGTCGGAAAATGACAACAAAATTCGATAACTTCATAAGTCCAGCCACATATAGACGGAATTTCGAATCGGAGAAAATTTCGAACGGAGAATACTGTACGTGCGTGATAGATCCTTGATTCTGTATGGGTTTGCCGCCTTCGAAATTCCGAATCGATGTTTCGAAACTGAATTCCGAATTCCGTATGTATCTATGTGGCCGGCCTAAAGGACTTCGAAGCAGTCTTACGGAGTAATTCGTCAACTCGTCCTACAGGCCTACGGCCCATTTAGGAAGTTCTTTTGATTTTCTGCAAGTCGTCTTAGATGGGCCGTAGGCATGTAGGACGAAACCACCACAGACCAGTACTTCCACCATTTTTACCTTAATTAATTTTCCCTCCTAACGGTCCTAAGTTACGCATTCATTCCAAAACCAAATCAGTCAAACTCTCGTTCCGCGCCAGTCCACAATCCAATATCGTATTCGAATTTCGAATACATTTTTTCAGACCGAAACAATTCTGTTATGTAGTTGAATGTTATAAAACTTTCTGTACAAATAGCTATATAGAGGGCTGGCTGGATACAAAGGGCCGGTTGTACTGACGTTATCAGCCTATTCATTGAATGTCATCGAATCCGCTAGTCGAATTGGGATTACACAATTGCTGTGCCTCGTTTTGACGCAGTGGACGAGATAGTGGATTGAGTCGAGTAGGTATTTGTAGTCGCTTTTGTGCGAGCCCAAAGAATGGTTGTTTTGTTAAAAGAAATTACTGTTAGTGTTATCGTTGGTTGATATCTTTTTCAGGTTACACGGGTTTGTCCGTTATAAGTACCTACTATTTGTTTTTAGTCCAAATGCTTTTGCTTGCATTGTTACTTTATTAGTGAATCAAATTTAAATTATTTAAATCCATTCTCTAAACGGGTACGTATAATTTTTGACCTCAAAAGTTACCACAAATGTTAATTAATGCAGACACTTATTTTTTAATTTGCACCTAATTTATTTGATTAAAAAGATAAATGGTTGACTTAAATTCCGAATTAATTGTAAAATCGAATTACAAACGCTTCGCCTTCCTAAAATAACGACAGCTATCTTCCAGTAGCAACAATTACTGGTTCCTAAACTCTACTAAACGCAGCAAGCAGGTCAGTCGCCTACTGCCAACAAAAAACTACGCCTACAATCACGATCACATCTCGTGACTCCGAAAATTAAACGAACAGACGTAAAATTTTTACACGTACACTGTATAAAAACCTTTTTATATCAAAACTATATACATTTGAAACGCTATTTACTGAAATAATGTGAATACCAAGACATAAAATATCGTTATTTATGACGGCTCGCGATAGTTTTTCGATTCAACGTCATCCAAGTTTGTATCGTTTTATTAGAAAGTTTTGATACGTCCTTTTAAACGTTGGTGTTTGACAAAAATGTTTATTTGTTGTCATCAAAATGTCCACATATCAAAAATGTTTGATTGGATGGAAGGTTATAATGGCCGGCTATGTTGGTGTTGGTGGCTTTGAAGTTTGGCGGCCGTAGTACTTAGTTTTTGTTCTTATTGTTTACAATAGAGTTCACCGTGGGATCCTTCTGTTCTGAAGAAGAGTTTGAACAACGGGTAGTTGCGTAACACACTAACAGTAGCAATGGCTTTCATTTTGACAGTTCAACGACATTCATTACGTAGTTTGTTGAGCTGACAAATTTTTCGAACTTATGTTATGAAGCAATGAAAAGCATTCAGATTGTGAGTGAAAGTCATCATCATCTGCCTAGCCTTTTCCCAACTATATTGGGGTCGGCTGCCAGTCTAACCGGATGCAGCAGAATACCAGTATTTTACATGGAGCGACTGCCTATCTGACCTCCACAACCCAGTAACTGGGTAATACGATACCCCTTGGTTAGACTAGTTGTCAGACTTTCGTGCTTCTGACGACTCGTAACGACTGTCAAAGATCCACAAATGACAGCCGGGACCAACGGCTTAACGTGCTTTCCGAGGCACGGAGGAGTCTCGATATGTGAAAATGGTCACCCATCCACGGACCAACCCCGGCAAGCGTAGCTTAACCTGATGGATCGGCCCGAGCGGCTGTTATTACTTAGCCACGAGCTCCTCCATCCATTGTGAGTGAAAGTGTGTTAGGCAATTAGGGTGCAGATTTTTCCAAAGTAATCGCTATCACAGTATACGACATCATAGTCCACAAAACGCTTGGTTCGTTTATACTTTCTTATTAATAAAATCATAACAATAAGAAGCAAGAAAAAGCAATATTGTCAGCAAAACAATTTAAAAACACGCCACACTTAAATAAAGCTCAGTACACATAATCGAAAAAGCGCTTACATCGTCACAGAAGAGCGCCCGCCGCGCACTCAACAAAAGATTTCCAAATATGAAAAGCGAAAATGGAACGCATAGTTTAAACCGTCTTGGCTGCTTTTGACAGTTGACAGTTTTCACTGTCAATGTGAAAGTGACAATAGGGTTAGTTGGGGTGCGTCAAGCCTCGTCCGTTTGGGGTTACCCCATTGACATGCGATTAAAATTATTGAAAGATTTCGCTTTTTAAACGATATGCGTGGGTTGTTATTGAATTTTAAAGGGTTGTTTGTGGCTTACTTTGAAAGTTTATAGGGTTTCTTGAGTTTTATATAAAACTTAGAAGTGAAAACTCAAAAGTTTTAGAACTGTTACGAACTTGATTAGTGTGGCAAAAGGTTCTTGTTTTATTTAAAAAAAAACAGTCGAAAATAATTCAATAGAAAATATTTGAACTATAGTTTCACATTACTTCGATGATAAATGACTAAACACACGAGCTACTAAATAAACGATTAAATGTTCTTATGTAACACATAAATAAGGTCTTACTATAAAAACTTAAACACTTGTTCAACGTGTGGCTAATGTCAATGTTACGTCAAACTCCGTACATAAATGTCGTGTTTAAAAGGTGTTAAACTTAAACAACTGATAAACACGGTTTTCTGGTAGTAAGGATAGGTTTCACAGTCATGGTTTAACATTTGGCTAGAATACCAATGGTCAAAAAGTCAACAGGACCATTTCCCTGTCAGGGTTGCGGGAAAGTCCGAAAGGGATACCGGGACCTTGGCAATAGGCAACAATAGGTTTTAGTCAGAGTCTGACATCCCTCCCGCTCCACCCAGAGCGGGAGAAGTCATGTGATGATTTCCTACCCTCAAAAGCAGGACCATGTCAATCTCCTCACATTAATTCCTCATCGTGCCTGTTACCAGGCACTAGCCATACATATGTATGTTGAAAAAAATAAACACCACTTTTTACATAACATTCGTAAATTACCCAATTCACACAATTTTCACTTGCCGTCAACATTGCGGTCGCCGAACTAAACGTGGGCGGAGTCGGCACGTGTGTCGTGACCCTTATTTAAGGGTCGCGCCATACTTTGCACTAACATGGCTTTTAAGTTAATTGCAGCAGTGAATTTATGTTCTGAAATAAAACTGGGGGTGAATAATTACTTCGCGAGTTCGAAATCATTTTTAATACGGCCGCGGATGTTTTAATTAGTAATATTTTTTGTTTTGTGTAAGTACTTCGCGGGTTTTTTTTTCTTTTTACGAGTTAAACTAATTAAATATTTGAGTTTGATGTATGTGAGCATGTGGGGTGGTAATTAATAAAAAAAAACATTTTTAAAATGCTAGCAAACAAATAAGTTTTATACACGATAATTTGACAACTACAAATCTACGCATTTATCTATCCACCTAAAAGAATACGCTAAAGAGGTGTAATTTATGGTATTTCATTCCCCTTATAACAGTTTATCTTTACCTAACATGGTATATTGTTTTTATTTTTTTTGCTCATGTTTGTCACTAGCTACAAATCAAAAACAAAATACAATCGCAACTCCCATTCCCAAAAAGAAAACATACATATATTTATCAACTAAAAGCCCTTTAACTTTAACGCCACGCGGCCTGCACGTGACGTCACTGACATTAGGGCTCCACACTTCGACCTAAGAGCCTGCGCACGCGCCGGACCCGCCCATTACTGGGTAATTTGACCAAAACTTGATAGGTTCATGTTGGTGATTTGGTCACAAATTGTGGCAATTGGTCTGATACAATTAGAGTTGTTTGAAGGTTATGGTCACGTGTTGGGACAAACATTGGTTGGTATAAATTGGAGCCAATGTTGGTAGGTACTTTGTGTTTTTTTTATCATTATTATGGAAGTATAAGCAAGGCAAATATCACGAGCATTACGAGAGATTCCTTTCAAAAACAAGATGAGCAGATGTATACATAAAATGTAGGTTTTTCTGTAACTAAGGAGGTATGCCTAACATAATCAGCCTATAATGTTCCCACTGCTGGGACACAGGCCTCTTCTCTATGAGAGGGAGTGGGCCGTAATTCACCACGCGGGCCCAGTGCGGGTTGGTAGATGTCACATGTCTTCGAATTTTTGGTTCTAAGACATGCCGGTTTCCTCACGATGTTTTCCTTCACCGTTTTGAGAGCAGTGGTGATGAAATTATTTACACAAAGTAAAGCGCCTGTCGGGGTTCGAACCTGCGACCTACAACTCGTAAGTCGCGGCCACCACTGCTCAAACACTGGGCCATCACTGCTCTGGAGGTATGCCTAATCAAATATAAATAAAAGGCAATGACCAATAAACAATATGTGTGGGAGACATGACAGTTAGAAGAATACATAACAAGTAAAATCAATAAGCCAGTTAGTATGTAAGCATAATAAATTAAATCGAACAACCAATAAGAAGCATCTATTGAAGATATTATTATTGAGACATATAGTGACGTATGTGTGACAAGATAACGTTGTTTTTCTTTAAATAATACGTAAAACATTAAACTGCTGATTTGCACCCAATATCTACAGTATGTAGCTTCTTTTTAGCGTGTCGATGGCATAAAGTTCAAATATGTTGGCCCAAAATTCAGTAGATATGTAGCTGATAGTGGTAAACTAGATAAGGAATTGTAGAAAGGGCTACAGCTTCCCTATGGATTCGTGCGGACAAGTCTAAAGCTGCGTCTAGGCTAGGCCAACCGAATAAGAGCATGAATAATTCTCGTAGCGTTATTTAGGAGCCTCGACGAGCACGCCTTACTACGCTAATTCGTGCAGTGCTCGGTTCGTGCTTAACTAGTCTAGTGTGTACGTAGCCTTATGTTCGGGTATTTTAGGGTTAAGGAAATAGGCACGTAACAAAAATGAGCAGAGCATGAATTCTCGTAGCGCAGCCGTACTTAGGAGCGTCGAACGAGCACGCTCACTACGCTAATTCGTGCAGTGCTCGCCTTGTGCTTGACTCGCCTAGTGTATACGCTGCCTTAAGTTTGATTTTTGCTCGACCTTGAACGTGATTCTTTATTTTCTGGTATTTTAGTGTTAAGGAAATAGGCACATTACAAAAATCTGATTTTTTTACTTCCCTGTACAATTCATCTAAAAAACATAACTACACACACGTCATATTCATAATCAGACATTGTGCACAAGTAGCGAAGCAGAGGGATTCATTCCATCGGTCATTGTTGTTGGCACAATACAGACAGGGCCCGCACGAATTATGTTGAACACAGCGGTGGAATCTCTTGAACAAATAGTGTTGGGATGTGGTCAGTGTGAAAGCGGGTAGCGGAAAAAAAACCTGGTTGAGATCGGCTAGGCGGCTGTTGTCTTTAGGTATTGTATAGAGTAGAGCATGAGCGTCTCGGTAAGGCGAAAGGGTGTCAGGGTTGCCCGTGAAATTCAAATTTTCTTACGTTTTTTGCAATTTGCGGGTCAGTATCAGGTTGTATGTTGATCTAATTATGATTCGCAGCCGTATCAAATATTAATTTATGTAATCATAAAAATCATCAATACACGTCTCTGTTCTTTTACTCATGGATCCTGAAAGGCGAAACACAACCATGTAAATAATTAGAATGAGTAAATTTTATTTTAAGTCCTTTGACAGATACCTAGCATTTATGTATGGGTTAGAAAAGCACGAAATAAAATATTTGGTACCAGTACTAAGTAAGTAGGTACTTATAAAGCTTTCCGCTGTCAGTGAAACCTCAGCTCCACATTTAACCTACATAAATACAAGGACAATGTAAACACGTGTTACAGATTATGTTAAGAACTACTTTATTAATTTTAATATCTGAATGAGCTCTTAGTGAGTTTTGAAATATTTAATTCAAACATTCAAATTAGCTTAATATGTTGACTTGATTTTGGTAGAATATTGTTTAAACCTGATGTCATCACTAATACTTATATTTAACACTAAAATTAAATGAGCGTTACTAAAATCGCATTAAGCATTTCGTGCTCAAATGAAAAAAAAAACAATTTAACCAGAGTTGTATCAAATGGAATGGAAAATGTATCATTTATGATTATGATTGTGGACATTTCCTTACTTCTTAGCTTAGTACTGGTGTGGATAGCCAGCCCTATCCGGATCGAAGGACCAATTATTCTGCAAACATTATAAAAAAGTTTTTATTTTCAGGCTTCGGAGGCCCTTAGCGTGTTTCAATTACATAAAAATAATACTGGTAGAAATGCTAGGGTGAAGAAGAAACAAAGTAAAATTTCGTTTAATACGATCAATATTATCATCTAATTGCCTTATAAATCCATTAACTTGCTGGTTCTTCAAGCAAGCCTTTCGAGTTGACTCAGCTGTATTAAATTATATGCAAAGATAGTAGTGTTATTATATTTTATGCTTATTTTTCATCGCTATTACAACGATATAAAGGAGTGCACTCACTTTTGCGTTGATTTGAAGTTGCTTTTGTCTCTTTTTGTCTTTTCCACTTAAAGGCTCCCACAGACAGGCGCGATGCGACGACGCGACTCTAATGGAATAATTTCTATGAAATAGAACTTCACGGATATTTTTCTACGGGTCTCGTGTCGCGCATGTCTGCTGAGCCTTCACATCTTTCTGAAAACGTCTTTCCAAAAGTAGTTACGGAAATGCTACCACGTGCTTTTTATAGTCAATCAGCCGCATAGGACTCAAAGAACGTCACTTTTAGGTAACTATTTAGATATCAGTTGTCAATTTTCAATTCAAATGTATCGGAGAAACGTCCGTCTTACATCAGAACTGTATCTCAGTACGTCAGTAGACAGCAGACGTTTAAAATTAGTCACATACTCACATTCTATACTAAAACAGCCTCTATATCTAGCTGTCATTGATTCGCTGCGGCAGCCTGTTAATGTGTTCTCTCCTTTACATCAGACAAGCAAATCCATGAAAAATCAATACCAACATTACCTTTTTAAAATTCAGACCCAGACATAAGTCTTGTGCTACACAAACAATATGAATGACGAAATAGAATAGTAAATAATTCCTGACAAGCATTACTTATATTTTAACAACTGTGTGTATCAGCCTTATTGTCATATACAGCGTGTTTCATAAAATTAGCCTGTTGTGTCGCAACGCCCATACATAAATGCTCTGTTATTTCTACAAGTTAAACTATATTAATTGTTATGTAAATTAGGATGTTACAATGCCATCTTTTCATACAATTCACGTTTACATATTGGATATACATGTTTTTCATTTTATTGTTTCGTACAGCTATTAATAATGCTATTAATAATTGACGCAGATATTCAATTGTTTTCTTGTCTGTATTGGACGAGTGTTCTTGGTGGTAAATAGTTGTCATATTATCTACATTGTTGCGTCGTTGATTTGGTATTGAAACAAATAATTTTCCATTTATCGACACTAAAAAGAGGAACTACTCGTTGAGCTCCTCGGTTACTGACAAATGCTTGCACTGACTGGACAGGTCCAGTCAAATCTTTGTGGTTCTTTTTTCAAAATACCATTTCAGACACTAATCTACATGGTCTTCATAACGCCTGACCAAGATTATGTCGGGACATTAAAAGAGACTGCGACTTCTGAGTTTTTTTCAGCCTTTCTTCTCAGAGTAGTCAGATAGGAAACGCCGACCTCATCTAGCTTATTTTTTAATTTTTTATATGACGTGTAAAAGTGATTCCGATATCCTGTTTACAGAATAAACAATGTCATTACCCAGGCCATTTCTAACGGGTACGGGTGGGTATCGTATTACCCAGTTACTGGGTTGTGGAGATCAGATAGGCAGTCGCTCCATGTAAAATACTGATATTCAGCTGCATCCGGTTAGACTGGCAGCCAACCACAACATAGTAGGGAAAAGTCTAGGCAGACCACCCAGGTCATTTCTCGGTCTACGACTAACAAAAGATATTTACGAGGCAGGAGTGAGTGGACACCTGACGGGGTCCGTTAGGACCGATGCCTGCCAGGGTTGCGGAATAGTCCGAAAGGGATACCGGGACCCTGGCAACAGGCAACTGAAGGAACACGGGTGGGTTTTAGTCAGTAAGAGTCTGACACGCCCTTCCGCTCCACCCAGAGCGGGAGAAGTCATTTGATGATTTCCCGCCCAAAAAAAAAAGAAAAAAAAAGGAGTGAGTGGATACGTCCGGAGGGGATGCCCTAGGGTCCTCCTTAGTGACCTTATTGATGATGTCCTTCAGAAAGGTCAGGTGCGTCGTTCTCGCAGCCTCGGGCGTGCGTGTATAACCATATATGATCGTAAACGAAGCAAACGGGAGTATGTAAGGATCTTAGCAGGTGGCGTTTCGTAATTTCCACCTACCTCCGTGGGATGAAAGCGTGAGTTTATGTATGTATTTATGTAACACCCTGTATTTGTTCTACTGTACATACCTAGCACAAAAAAGCAGAGCCAGCACTGAAAGACAGGTGAATTAGTGAAAGCAAAAAATATCGGCCGAGTGCGAGTCGGACTCGCGCACGAAGGGTTCCGTACCATTATCTATAAAAACGGGAAAAAAAACACTTTTGTTGTATGGGAGCGGGAGCCCCTTAAATATTTATTTTATTCGGTTTTTTAGTATTTGCTGTTATAGCGTCAACAGAAATACATCATCTGTGAAAATTTCAACTGTCAAACTATCATGGTTCATGAGATACAGCCTGGTGACAGACGGACGCACGGATGGACGGACGGAGGGACAGAGGAGCCTTAGTAATAGGGTCCCGTTTTGCAAAATGCAACATCATTCATCATTTATTACAAATAAAAATAATCGATTTGTCTCTTTGTCGTCGGAAAAAATGACTCTCTTGCACGGCATTTCGTCTAAATATCTGTGTAGAACCGTCTAAAATCTGGTAAAATCTCGGCTGTGCAATTTCAAAACCTAGTAGGTAACCGACACTTTTCAATAATCGTTTTTTTTTGATAGATTAAGTATCTATCAAGTCAAAATATGCAAAAACACCGATATTTTTTAGAAATGTCAGTTGCTAGGTGTTGAAATTGCACAGCCGAACTGGTTTAACGTGGCAGGAATAGAAATTCAAGGTATTAAAAAAAAAAAACTACTAGTGTTTCGGTAAATGAATTCAATGACAAATAGTTCTCGGTACTGCCAACAAAAACTGAGACCAATATATTTTTCCTAGCACACATTTCTACAAGTACCAGTAGGCAATATTTTTTACGGAACTTCCGTCTCTTGATTGGCTGTGACATAAAAAACATGTCCTACCTACTGTAGCGCAGAAAAAAATATGTTAACAATAATTAAATTATGAAAGTTTAATTAGGGTACAGAGAAAGCAATATGTAGATACTGTTACTACCCGTGCGAAATATAATAAAAAAAAGTATGTAAAAATGTTCGAAAAAAATCTGTATGTACAGTACAGTACGTTGTATTGTACCCGAACATTTTAGGAGCTTTATGTTTGTATAAGGTACAACAAAGTTCCTGTCAAAGAATTTTATCGTCAAAGAATCCAAGCTAATCCTCACTTACAGGCAAAACAGGCAACGCTAATCCGTACAATAATCCAATAAATTGCTTATTCATGATTAGCATATTATATACCAGCAGTTTGTTACCGAACGGAAGTGTCCAATCGCGTGCGTCGCCGGAAGACCCTCCCCCCGCCAAACTGCTTCCGGTCACGTGACGTCATTTACATGACAGTTGAGCGCGGGACGTTGGGGAGAACGGACGTGTGGAGCGAGAAATTTTTGTTTATGGCTCTAGGAAATGACTCGCCGTTTTGTTTATATTTTTGCTTTGATTTTTTTTTGGGGTTTACGACACATTGATGGTATACGTGAGAACTTTATTATGTATTCTTTTATGTTATGGGGAGAACAATAGTCTAATAAAACGTTCTTACTGGTACGGTTTGAAACGCCTTAGCTTTTAACTACACCCAAACTATAGCAATCAAAACATGACACGACATATAAATTCATTTCTGGTAACAGCAGCCATTATGAATCACTTCAAATCTACATTATTACCATAATCCAAACGAGATAATTCTATCACTCAACCAAAATCCATATCACTTAATATCCATAACTACAAACAAGCAAAAACGATGATTTGCACAAATTGTGGCTAATCTATCAATTTAACCACGGTTTGTTAAGTACGTCTGCGGACAACCCTCCCCATGCTATGAAACGGCGAAAATATACCCCTTGTCATTTGTTCCGATCGTTTTTGAAGGATAAATGGAACTGCTGAAGGTTGTTTTAGGGTTCCACGGGATTATGTTGTGAACTTGTGATCTGATTTTATTATGGGTTTAGTGTAAAGAAATACTTAGGTTTTTATTTTCAGAGCAAAAGAAAAATGTGGCGGTATGATTTTTTTACAACTTATGTCGAGCTTTAGTTACAGATCTTTATTATTTCTAGTGCTTTAGTTGTGTTAGTAGGTACCGTAGGGACACATTATGTTCAATTCAGATTTTATTTTACTACCTCGAACCAGGTAAATGAACCCAAAAATAAGTACGAACAATTCGGCAACCCAAAACTCATTTCATCAAAACTCCTGAAATAAGCCACACATTCAGCCATTGATACCATCTAAGGTCAGTCTATAAATCACCTTACCCACCTGACGGGACAGAAAATAAGCATTTTTCCGAGAAATTTAACACATTCAAATATAAAGAAAAAACGGGGGCATTGAAAAGGAAACCCGTACGAAAATCCCATTTAGCCCGGTGTCCGACCTTTCTGTCGATCCTTACAATGCCGGGCTATATTTACATATTCAGGGGTTGGTCGGATGATGGTCATTATGAATGATATGGATTGTGACGGAGGTGAATCGTGTTTGAAATTACATTGGATGAAACCTTTTAATTTTTCTTCGATTGATGAAAAAGAATTGTGGGAACAATTCTTTTGTCTGCTCATATTTCCTCACGCATTCTAATAGGTTCTAAATATTGCAGGGACTTAACCAAACTTCTCCCTCCGTGAGATTTGCAACTTCTAAGCTGATTGATGCATTCCTATGTTTTCCACGTGGAAGTTTTTCTTAGAATTCCCCGAATTTTGTACAATTTATTTTTTTCTCTATTCAAAGTAAACATTTATAACCAAGCCAGGTTGCTTTTCTTTTACTTTCCAAACTTCCACAAAGTAACAAAAATCGCCTATTTTAATAACCCTTTTGAACCCTTTCAAGGACTTTTTCAACTTCCAAACCAAGTTTCGAGTCGAAAAAGTCCCACGTAACGACTCTTTAGGGAAATTTTCGTTTGTTTTATTAATTAAAATTAGTCATTTACAGTTTTGACGTTGCATTTAAGCGGTTTCTGTATAAACCGTTGGTAGAAATTAATTGGGTTTTTGTTCGGTCGGTCTGTTCGACCACCAGTGAGTTAATTTAGGGTTATGTGTGCAGCCTTTGAAGAACTTGTGAGGGTTCGTTTCGGAAAAATCTGATGGAGTTGCCACGTGAGCTAAGAGATTAAGTATTCATGAAGCCTTGTATTTTATTTTCTTGGAAGTTACGAGGTGGGGGAGGGAGATGTTGAAGGGCAAATGTAAAGAACTAACGTTAGAAGGCTCACCCCCAAGTACTGCGAGCCACCTCATTCGTTTTAGAGGGATATTAAATACCCTTAATACTAGCCATTATAGTATTCATGGAAAGTAGACGCAATTTTCATAACTTCATAATCTGGTCCCGAATACAATAAAGTCAACATTATACCACATGATCCGCTTTCTTCTGTTGTCACACACGTGCGCCATAATAAGCACTTGTTACACTGTATTATTCTTTCATACTCAGATAAGCGTGTAAATGGTCGTTTTACTATAATTTATAGGCACGTTGAATGTCGGCAATCACTACCTTGTATGTCAGTTACATGTAACTGATAATTTCCTTTGAACGAACCAGCATTTATACTTGAATAAATCTGCCATTTACTGAGGAATTATTAATGATGGCCGACCCGTCAATCAGAGGCGTTATTACCAGTCTGAATTCATTCATATTTTCTACAAATTAAATGAAAACTTGAAAAATATGAAAATAAAAATCCATCGCGCGAACGCCAATACCAGGAGGCCAGATACCCAAAAGAGATGACAGGGAATTTAATTATAAATATAATAAAAAAATCTCGATCGTCCCTTTCTAAAAACCTTGACGTTACGTTATTTGCGTCCCTGAAAATAAACTCCCAAGCGATATCGCACCTTATTGCTTTGACGGAGAACTCATTGTCCTTTTAATAAACTGCTTTATAATTTTGCTGCGGTTTATAATATATTGTAGATTCGACTGACGTCACCACAATAGGGATGTCGCATATATTTTTTATTTAAATTCTATATTCGAATATTTCATGCGGGACATGAAGTGTATTTCGATTTTCACGTAATAGCATTACGAGTGGTTAGATTGTCGTGACATCCTAATTTGCTTGTATTATAAATATTTTTCGCCGCGAGATTCGACAGTTCTATTTTACCTTACTGACGTGGATTGCGGACGTAATTTATAGGTTTTAATTTAATCAAATAATATGTATGCTGATCCCTCTTACAATAAATAAATGAGGTGAAATCAATATTCAAATAAAATTGAATTTTATTGTAAGATTATTGTAGAGTATCTTGCAACAATGTGTTTTATTTTATGATCTACATAAATTATTTCCATATAAAGATCATTAGGAAAAATCGCATTAAAAACTTAATAAAACCAGATTTGTACCTAATAAATCAGTCGCTCTAAATTAAATTCCTAATTCGAATTCATTAGTTATCAATAAGCGAGTAAACTAGTCCCGTTGAGGCGTATTTAATAAACACGTCTAAGGAACTGACCGTTAGTTAATAGCACTCGAGGGCGGGATTATTCGTAGCACAATGAAATAATTAATTGGTGCTCGAATCAGAGTTCCCGGAGCGCCATTATGAATGTGCGTCGGTCTATAGAGCACTGTCCATTACGGCGGCCACTTGCCTACTGGTGTGAATTAGACATTCCGTTCTAGCGTCTGTGAATGTTTTGAATTTAGAACTGTTGTGGAATTTGTTTTGAATAGTTCGTTGGAGATCCGTTTTTAATACTGTTCGGTTGTAAGCTCAAAAAATTGGTTAGGTAATGATGAAAAAGATGTTTTCACTTCATAAAATATGAGAAATACCACATACCTCCTTCTATTATCGTATCATTCACTAACACTTCGCCCCATGGAAGTCAGTCAAGTTTGAACCTTTGTTTACCTACTCTACGTCCTCGTGCAATGACCCAAAGGCAACTTTAATGAAATTGCAAAGGAATCACAACAAAGTATCAAATGAGGTCGAAACTATGAAAAAGTTTCTTACAATAAAGTCCTACAGCTTTGAAAGCCTGCGTTGACGTCACTACAGATATTTTTTATTTTTTCTACAGGTATGGCAGGTGGAGGCATGGGTCAAGCGATGGGTGGGTACTATGGTGCTGCGTATGGGCCACTGGGAGCCAGCATGGCGGCGGCGGCAGCTGCTGCAGCTCAGCAGAATGCTATCAATGCTGCTTTAACGCCTAATCCACAGGTAAGAATCAAATTACTAGTAAATGTAATATGTATTAAGATATAGGACAGGAGCTCGTGTCTAAGTAATAATAGTCGCACGGGTCGATCCATCAGGTTAAGCTACGCTTGCCGGGGATTGGTGCGTGTATGGGTGACCATCTTTACATACCGAGACTCTTCCGTGCCTCGGAAAGCACGTTAAGCCGTTGGTCCCGGCTGTCATTTGTGGATTTTTGACAGTCGTTACGGGTCGTCAGAAGCCCGAAAGTCGGACAACCAGTTTTACCAAGGGTATCGTATTACCCAGTTACTGGGTTGTGGAGGTCAGATAGGCAGTCGCTCCATGTAAAATACTGGTATTCAGCTGCATCCGGTTAGACTGGAAGCCGACCCCAACATAGTTGGGAAAAGGCTAGGCAGATGATGATTTCCGAATATTAACTAGAAATGCCGAAGCATCGACCAGTAGGCGCTAATTATATGATCAGCCAGTTAGCGCGAAGGCATGAAATCTTTAATGTTTTGCTTAAACCTATTAACACCATGAAATAAGAAAATCGTGCAGGAAGAACTATTCCCAAAAAAAGGAAAAAAGTGCTGACACATTATAATTATGAACCTAATTTTCGAATTTGCTACTCGTTAACTAGTGAAAAAACTTCGGAGCTGCTTGATCAGCGTATAATATGCTTGGAATTGAAAAACCATATGTTAGGAATTGATGGTTTTATGAAGGATACGAAATTAAATTTGTAAGGGGTGGGGTCTTACCACCGTAAAGATCAATTTCGATTCGAATTTTAACGCTTAATCTGGTAAGATTATTAGTTTTTGACGTAGGTAATTAAGAATCGAATCGTCATCGTTTTTCAACATCACATAACATAATCACACTCGTACATACATAACAGGAAGCCTGTAATCCCTTTTTTTTTGTTGAGGGTCGAAATCATCGAATGACTTCTCCCGCTCTGGGCGGACCGGGTCTGTGTCAGACTTTTACTGACTAAAACCCACCCGTGTTCCTTCAGATGCCTGTTGTCAAGGGTCCCGGTATCCCTTTCGGACTTTCCCGCAATCCTGGCAGAGGCCTGTAATCCCTGAAGGGGACAGGCAAAGGTGCACCTATAGTACCGACACCAACATTTCGCCAGTTGTTTTAAGTCCCATGTAATGTAATAGGGGGCGAGCCTATTGCCATCAACCGGGCACAAATCCAGACTCCAGGACTCCTCCTGCTACTGAAAAATTCCAGATGGAAAAACTCAATAAAACTATGCCCGACCTGGGAATCAAACCCAGAATCTCATGCTCAGCAGAAGCACTTGCAACCACTAGACCAACGTGGCAGTCATGAGGCCCTAGACAAAATGACATTCTATCAGTGATAACGATGATGGAAAAGGCTAAAATGTAGGTCTAGCACTGACATAAGCTATCGAAAAGCTTATGTCAACTCTGTTGAAAGTCGTTGACGAAATACGAAACGCTTTCGAAGCGATTGCCTTCAGTAAATGTTACTTGGGTAGCGACGAAAATGATACAAAGATTCAACATAAACGCATCGTTTCATTTCAATTTAATTAAAGCATAACAGGTATCAGGTACGAAGATTTATATCACACAATTGAATCGGATTCCTCCCGTCACACCGTAGCGTAGGTACTACCCACCCCTGTGCGTAACAGCGGATAGTCGCGAAATAATTAGTGGTCGAGGGGTTGTTTGTGATGTTATAATAAACGTAGATCAGTGAATTGGATTGGGTATTTATGATAATTTTTGAAGACCAAAACTATGGATTGCTCATTGCTTCCAGCAAAGATAAAAATATGTCTACATAGACAGTCAAAGCTGCAAACTCGTCGAAAAAAATTGCGTCCAACTGTTGGCCGCTAAATGCACGCACATTAGAATTGACGTGGCGCGAGTGTAAGACGTAGCTGTCACGCACACCAGCATAAGAAAGTTGGTTTATGTGTTTTAGTTATTTTGCAGCGCATCACTATCTAGAATTCTTGCCATGTAAGTATAAATAATCAAGGCTTCAAGATTTTCCTTTTCTTTGGTTTTTATATTCACGCATTCTTTCCTAGGCAGATCTTTGAGGATTGCCTTAACTCCTTCATCTATCTTCTTTACTAAGTAACTTTTAGTTAGCTCTTAATAATGTTCATCTTTCTTGCCTTCAAGATAAGATCTGAAATTTGAAAATGTAAATGAAACCAATACCCATACCCAAAGCCAACACTGAACCAACATTTAAACCTCAAATATCTCTAAACCTACTTTTGCAAATGAAGACAAACTACGCAAACAACGAACCCTTTTTCAATCACACGTCAAAAAAATAAAAGATTACGTATAAACGCCTACTTATTTAGCACATCTCATTGAATCTCCATCCCCCCAATCTTCTCCGGTAGTTGAAACTGAACACCCTTTAAACAATTCACTCCCTAGAACAAATTCTGGCGAATTAACACAATACTTGACACGTGAGCACCCTGTTTGGGTGAAGACACGTTATGGTGAATTTCTGACCCCTTTTTGGGCCGAATATTTATGTTTAAACTATTTGTAACTATTTTTATTCTGTTCCTTGTTTTTTGTGTGCTTACCTGGGTCAAATTTTATTCTTTTCTTTTTCTTTTCTTTCTTTCTTTCTTTCTTTGATTGTCTTGGTTGGTGTTTGTGCCTTTTCTGATCATCCTTCGTGGTAGATTTTTAGTTCGTTAAAATATTCCTGTTTTTCTTATATGTCTTTATGAGCGATTTTCGGTCTCAATTTCCTTGATTTAAATCTTTAAGAAAGTAGGTAGTCGTCTAAAGCGTTGTCGCGGCAGCAAAGCCTTCCTATTAGCAATTGCCCAGCACCATGTTTTTCCAAGTTCTGGGAACTGTTACAGTAATGACTTGAAGAGGAAACGTGGTCACGTGGTCGCTGACGATTTTTCTTTTTCTAAAACTAATGTAGTTACGCCAAAAAACAAAATATAGGGCCATAAGGCTATGTAAGTTTTGGACCAGTATCATTAACCAGGGAGGAGCTCGTGGCTACGTAATAACAGCCGCGTGGGTAACAGCGGCTCGGAAAGCACGTTAAGCCATTGGTCCCGGCTGTCATTTGTGGATCTTTGACAGTCGTTACGGGTCGTCAGAAGCCCGAAAGTCTGACAACCAGTCTTATCAAGTGGTATCTTATTACCCATTGTGGTTGTGAAGGTCAAAAAGGCAGTCACTCCATGTAAAATACTGGTATTCTGCTGCATCCGGTTACACTGGAAGCCGGCCCTAACATAGTTGGGAAAAGGCTAGGCAGATGATGATGGTTAACCAGGGAGAAACCAGAGGAATACGTTAGTATGGTGAACACAAACGTCCACGTTACGCGTTTCCTCTTTCTTTTCAAAAACACTTTACAGCGACGACGTTCTACCAGAAAACACCACATTAAATTCGCAATCTTCACCATATTATGACAACACCCTAATCGCTTGCCCCTGGGAGTTTGCCCTCCGATTTAAAAACCTCCTTACCTCCTCTATTTGACGTTTAATCTTGTGAAAGTGACGTCTATGTCGGGGGCGGAGGGTGATCGTTGTTTCAGCTTTATTGCATTATGTCGGGATTATAAAATTATTTGTTTGTAAGTACGTGGTAGAATTACGAGATGTGGGGAGAATCATGTGGGAGAAAGTTAAGATGGGGGGATGATGATGTAATAATTATGATTGGAGGATGAAGTGAATCAAAATCAACAAAATCAAAAGTCATTTATTCAAATTACGCTGAGAATCAGCACTTTTCGAATGTCAAAATTACATAAGACAGTCCTCCAAAACGCCCACCCTTCACCACTTTTTAGTGCTTTAGCTGGGAAGAAGTGGCGCAACAATCTTCCCAGCAAAGTTTGCACTGTATAATAAAGTTTTGGTTATCTAGAGTAAGTCAGATCTTACTAAAAGAATCACTTTATAATGCTTTGAGAAAGACTTGATTTTTAGGGTTCCGTAGTCAACAAGGAACCCTTATAGTTTCGCCATGTCCGTCCGGTTTAGCTCAGAGACTGATGGTACTAGAAAGCTGTAAATTCGTATGGATATAAATATAAATCACGATGGTAATTCGTCTCGGCCAAAAAGTTGTATATCCGGCAAGGAACCATTTTATTGTCTACAACCATTGTTTGTTCCATAACATTATATCCATCGTCTACGGGAAAACACAGAAGTTATGTAACCAAAACAAAGTAAACATTTTGTTCCAAAACATCTTTACACCCTAAGGCCAAGGGTGTAAGGCGAAAACTTGAAAAATATACTTTAAAAACAACCGACTTCCAAAAAAACACTACAAAGTGAAAAATAAATTTAATTTCGGAAGTCGGTGTCTTTGGTTTTTATTTTTCGTTTTTTGCCACCGAATTCCTGACAATTAAATGGAACCATCTCGGAAGTATACCCTTTCAAACAAAATAAGAATTTAGCAAAATCCGTCTATCTATGGAGCTACACAAACATTAAAAAAAACACCGATTTGATAACATCCTCCTTTTAAAAAACTGGTATTCTTACTCCTACGACACAGAAACACAGAATAAATAAGTCACATTTTAGCATTAATCACTTTTAAGTGAAAGTACCGACTGTATTGATGTACCGAACTCAATTAGTTGATTACATTAACTGATAACGCGTGTTTGGGTAAATGCTTTTAGCTCCGACTTGAGCTTTCTTGAAAGTTAAAAGTGATAGCTGTAAGATATTGTTTTGAAATCTTTACAATCAAATTGCTAATGTCATATAAAAAAAAAAATACAGAACGAATCAAAACTGTTCATGTTTTGTTTATATTCTTGAAGAGAAAGAAACTAAAGCTTGTGAGTAAAGCGCTTTTATAAATGTGATCAAACTGAGCTGTTACTTGTTATTGGAATTCAAATGATTGAAGAAAGTTTGAAACACAGAAACAGAAAAATCTTAAATTCAGTGCGGTTAGTGGAAGTATTCAAGTGCGGTTCGGGCAGGTGCTGTTGAAATCAGTGCTCTGAGTGGAATACCTCGAGATTTCAGTTGTAAGCTATTATCGGCTCATTTGTTTTTCTTCCAACTATCTGTCTTATATGTCGCATACCTTGTGATTATTTACTTCTTTCTGTACCAAACCATATTTCTCACAGTCCATTCATCTTCTTTGATCTGCGTCTTCTTTTAAGCATGATTCACATTAGGTGCTTAAACGTGTCTGTCAATCAGTCATCTTTTCTGGTAACAGCATGCCCAATTTATTATAGTCGGTAGATATTCATAATTCTGGGTACAATTCGATTCAAATTTAATGGCGGCTCGGAAGTGCGCTACACCCCACCCCTCACTCCCGCTGACCCATGAATTGGTTACTGCGCAGCGACTCGCCTCATGTTCCGAGCCGCTATTAAGTTTAAATCGGAGTGTATTACGGTATTACTGATGTCTTTCACTTATGAAATGTCATAAAATTAAAAAGGTTATACTCTGCTAACAAAGAATCCCTAAATGAAAGGAAGACTGACGACATACTCAGTTATCCTCATCAATATTGAGAAATATTTATGATTGCTTACCGGAATAATTGAAGACAAGAAAAGGCTGAGTCAAAAAATGATTGTCATTTGACATTGACACGAATCTAACGAAATTAAATTAAATGAAGCATTCATTGAAAATGTTAACATATTGGGCACTTATTTAATGATTCTAATGGGTTAGTTGTGTTAGAGGAGCTTGTGGCTAAGTAATAACAGCCGCACGGGCCGATTTATCAGGTTAAGCTACGCTAGCTGCGGTTGGTTCATGGATGGGTGACCATCTTTACGTACCGAGACTCCTCCGTGCCTCGGAAAGCACGTTAAGCCGTTGGTCCCGGCTGTCATTCGTGGATCGTTGACAGTCGTTATGGGTCGTCAGAAACCCGAAAGACTGACAACCAGTCTTACCAAGGGGTATCGTATTGCCCAGTTATGGGGTTGTGGAGGCCAGATGGGCAGTCGCTCCATGTAAAATACTGGTATTCAGCTGCATCCGGTTAGACTGGAAGCCGACCCCAACATAGTTGGAAAGAGGCAAGAGTGATTGACATCAAATCACAAAAAAATCGGATGCCTCTTAAGGGTTAAAACGGTCAATCAGCTTCTGCACCCCAAAAAAAAACCTTTAAATATATATAACGTCTGTAGAAAAAACATCCGAACATCATAACTCACACATCACACAAAAAAACCTAACCTTAAACTGACGAGGTGTGACCAAAACATTTAATTAACCCTGCACCCGTCGGCATCGGTCTTTCGCACCCCCGTAATAGACCAACTATTGGATGATACCGCGGTTTTCCGATTACTGTGACGAATGCCCACGATACCTATACCGGTACCGGTAGTAAACAATATAATCAGCCACTATTCATATCAACAACTGCAACTTTACCTGTGTTGTATTAAAAATGGTGATTGGGCGTTTTCGGCTCATTAGGGTTGGCTGTTTTGTGAAACATATTCACAGCAGTGATAAAAAATAATTTTGTATATATTTTCTGACTTTGTTTTTCTTTGATTGCTTCTAACTTGTCAGAAATAAATAGTCTTATGATGATAATTTAATCGCTGCTTTCCTTGGCCTAGCTTTTTAGGTACATGAATGAATAACCGATATTTATGGTACTGGGGGCCTACCACCACCGCTTACAGCAGTATTATTTTAATTTTACTTCAGTGTAGGAAAGAAATGAAGCTCTACAGTACGTATAGCTTCTCTTTCCCCACGAAGTAAGCTTAAAATAATACTGCTGTAAGCGGTGGTGGTAGGACCCCTGTTGGTTTAAAATTGAGGGACCATCAGACGAGGAAAGATAAGCCAAACATTTGGACTTTCTCCAAACATCCAAATGCAATTTTCGTATACCTAAGTGAATTATACGAAAATAGCATTTGGATATGAAAGTCCAAATGTTTGGCTGTCCAGGGTTATTAAACAATAGTTACTTAATTAAAACCACACAATCGGTTCATGATTGGCCAAGCCACGGCAGGAAACTTTAAAAAACTGCATCGGTAGCAGCCCTACCTTTCATTTCCTACCGCCAAATGTCGAGTTCTTTAACGAACCATTGTGATTTCAGTATTCGATTATGTTGATAGATGATTTACCCGTGGTTATCGACGGGTGATATGGATGATATGGTTACTTTCACGGTGGCTGGTCGGTTGGCGACTCATTAGCAGTTGATGCAGTGTGAAATCAGTTTTAGAGTAATTTGTTAGTTTGCTACTATTTTTTGGAAAAATGTGTTGATGTGTTTTTTTAGATACTTTTTTCCTAATCTTCTCCTTCTCTTCTCCTTCTCTTCGTGTGGTTAGGGACTAACCTGGTGTCGAGAGTTTTAAAGCCGCCCAAGGGTTTCTGACTTGGCTTTAAATGCCGTATAATATCTCAAGCATGCTGGTTTCCTCACGATGTTTTCCTTCACCGTTTTAATAGCAAATGATAATTATACATTGTATTTTTCTTATTAAGGAATATATTATGACATGATATCCTTTTGTTTAGTCTCTGAAACCTCTCAAAGTGATAAGAGGGAGAGAGATGCATCAATATTATTCTCAAAATTAAAGTAGATGAGATCGGCGTTTCGTATCTGAATACTCTGACAAGAAAGGCTGAAACAAACTCAGAGATCACAATCTCTTTAAGGCCAGACATAATCTTTTTCAGATCATGTGAAGACCATGTATTAGTGTCCAAAATGATCTTTTGAGGAAAGTACCACACAGATTTAAGTGGGCCGGTCCAGTCAGCTTATGGCTAAGTAATAAACAGTCGTACGGGTCGATCGATCAGGTTAAGCTATGCTTGCCGCGGTTTGTCTGTGGATGAGTGACCATCTTTACATACCAATACCCCTCCGTGCCTCGGAAAGCACGTTAAGCCGTTGGTCCTGGCTCTCATTCGTGGATCTTTGACAGTCGATACGAGTCGTCAGAAGCCCGAAAGTCTGACAACCACTCTTACCAACGGGTATCGTGTTACCCAGTAATTGAATTGTTGGTCAAATAGGCAGTCGCTCCATGTAAAACACTAGTATTCAGCTGCATCCGGTTAGACTGGAAGCTGACCCCAAAATAGTTGGAAAAAGGCTAGGTAGATTGATTTATCTGTGTAAACCATGTAGATTAGTGTCCGAAATGATTTATTGAGGATAGTTTCCTCAAAAAATCATTGACTCAGATTTGAGTGGGCCGGTCCAGTCTGTGCAAGCATTTAATTTTGTCAGTAATCATGTATCTCAACTCTAAACTCAACTATTCCATTCAGTCTTCCTGTGTTGCAGGCAATGCACGAATGGAAATAAAATACAGGCTGTAAGGGTAAACAGTCTTGTCATTCAAACCATGGGTAATTGACTTAAATATAAAAATAAATGACCGAACATAACAAAAAAAAAACGTCATTTTCATTAAAAGATTTTAAAAAGTTTCTATCCGACACCGTGCTCTCTAGCGAAACAGCTGACTGACTGAGGGAGGGGTCGCGCTCGCGGCCGGTCAGGTCACATCCCGTACCCCCCGCCCGTGTTGAGACGCAAGTTCGTTGCCCTAGCGCATAGGACAACGAACTTGCGTCTCTTGTGTTAAAATGTAGACTTAAAAAAAAGAAAAAAAAAGTTATAATTTTACATTGATTTTACGTTCTATAAATGAAACCAAACCACTGGTTGCAAGGATAACGGTGTTTACCCTAACACCCTGTATATGACAGGATGTCCTCTCCACTCAAAAATTCTTTTCAAATACCTTTACAAAATTACCCTACTTCAACATTGATAAACGCCGCATAGTTTTCCAGAACAAAAAAAACCGTGGCTCGTATATAACTGGCTCGCAATAAAATAGCCGTAAGGGCGGCGGTAAACTGCGTACATGATGCCTGGGCGTCGGACTAATCCTGATTTAGCGCTCTAGCTGTGACGGCCGTCGTATGTTATGCGCTAACGGACGCTACACACGGTGGGGAAGATAGGCTAGCTTGTGGGACGAGAGGACTTAGACAAGTGACAGTCGCTTTGAAAGCGTTTCGTATTTCTACAACGAGTTTCTCAACAAGATTGACATATTAATAAGCTTTTCGATAGTTTAAGTCAGTCTTAGACATTTTTGCCTTTTCCATCATCATTATCGCTGATAGAATGTCACTTTGTCTAGGGCCTCTGTTGGCTTTAGAGGGGTTGAGGTGGGATATTTTGAGTGGGTTCCCTTTACCTTTTGATGGCGAAGAAGTCCTATTATTATGATTTTATTAGGGAATATTTGAGGACGAAGAATGAAGATTTATAAAGGTCCCTAAATAATTTTATGGTTTTTCAATAGTATGTTGTAGTGTGTGAATAAGTGTCAAACAGTTCGACTAATCCCATTTTATTGTGGTAATGAAACGGTTAAACGTATCAGAAGAGAACCTTAAACTTTTTTTTTTTATAATTTATCCCCGAAAGCAAACTACCTATTGTAACCCTATTCAGATATACAACCACCACATTCTTCCTCAGTTGCATGTCAATATTTGCATAAGACAGAATAGTCCACCACAGTGTTGCAGCTACATGAAGTATTAACGCTACAAAATGTATCGCCTGTCGAGCTCTGTAAATTATAGTGCACGTAACTTCAACCTGTATTCCTCCTTTGTTCGCCGAACAAAGTGTTCGTGTGTGTTACGTCCAAACGATATTTTCCTCACAATATTGTGTAGGGCTCACTTCATTAAAAAAATTTAAAATTCGAAGCTTTATTCGATTCCATTGTTACGTGTGATTTGTGTGTCTGAGCGTGTAAAATACAGTACTGCATTACGTTTCAATACATCCGCATACAAATTCCAACCGTATCTTTACTGAATAAAGTAGGATATTGATTGTGAGTGAATAACTTGTGAATTGTTAACGAAAATTCATATTTAATTTCTGTTGAATTATTTTGTTTGTGAGTAATTCTTGTTAAGATGGATTATAGTTTTCTTACAAAGGCTGTATGAAAAGTTCTTCGTGTGCTGTTGACTTGTAAATGTTGGGCAATGCCTCGATTTATGATTTATTTGCAACCGATTCATTATGCATTCGATATTCAGTAGTTATCCGATATTTATGATGAAGATATTGAAATGAAGACTTTATTCATTAAGCTGCGTTTCTCTTGAATTCTTGACTCTTGATAAGGTCATACTTGAGTTTCGTTATTCATTGTATTAATATTTATTTTTAACTGCAAGTAATCATAAATGTAAATAGGATTAAAATAAATTTAATTGACTACCTTATTTAAATTGACCAATTATATTCAATACCTTATGACTAATAATAAGAAATAAACTTGTATACAAAAGGTTTTATTTTATTGAAATTCAAAGAAGCATTTTCGTTTATTCCAATTTCAAATAACTAACCAATTTCTCTGCTTGTTCCAGGTTGGGTCATCAATGGACATGTCGAAGTACTCCATCGAGGCTGAAAAGTACCGCAGCTACGGAATGTACCCGGACCCCTCCCGCGGCTACCTGGACTCAGCCGCGTTGTCCAAGGCTTACATGTATATGGATCAGCAGCAACAACGCTCATACCCGGTCGACATCAGTAAGATGTACTCCGAAGCGTCGGCAGCCGCCATGGCAGGACTCAGCTCCGTAAACTCAGCCCCGTCAAGTCTGTCCCCACGCTCCCCCGCCGAGTCCCCTGACATGACACCCAAAGCACAAGACAGGACCGAAGGCAGCTCATCCTCAGGGTCCAACCCTTCACCCTCCCTCTCCTACTACCAAGGATCCTCAAGTATCCTCATGCCACAGTACCCCGGACAGTACCCGCAGGCCACACAAGGCGGGCCGGAGTTCAGGCGACCTCTCACCGTCATATTCTGACCTGAAAATTAGTTTGTTGTTGTTGATTTTTATTTATTCGTTTATTTTTTTAGTTTTGCGACTGCGAATTATTTGGAAGTTTAGTTTTCTTTCGAATTCTAGGAACGAAAAAAAATATGACGAAATTCGATATTATTATTCGACGTGAATTTAAAATTGTATATTGATTCTATTCTATTATAAATATAATAAAAAGATTATTATTATTCTATTCAAACGATGAAAGTTTTTTTTTTATATTTCAATGCGAATTTATACGGACTAAATTGATTTCGTCGGAAGTTTTGGTCTTTTTAAACGAGTGTTGGACTATTTCTTATTTTTATTTTGTGCTCCAAAGTTCCTTCTTAATTTCCTCGGAAATAAATTAAAGTTATTAGATATTAATATGTGTATAGGATTATGTACCTATTTGTACATTGTGAATATAGTTAGTTGATAAAATAAGAGATGTTTCTGTGTCGATAAAAAGTTTTGGTTAAGAATCTTTACATGTCTAAACGGCAAAAAGTACTTCATTATTATTGCAATTAAAAAAAATTGAAACTCGAAATTCGGTACTCGGAGACTCAGCGCAGGCATTTTAGCGAAATTCTGTAAATAACTCGAAGAATACTGACTGCCACGAGTGTCACATTAGATCACGTCTACTGTCATCATCAGACGAGATTGGTTGACGTAATTCAGACAAAAAGTTAATAGCTGTCAGCTCAAAATTACTCATGCCAAAAACAACCTAAACTTTTTTATCGATAACGAAATATTTAACATAATTATTGTAATAGTAGCACATAAATAATTTTCATAATAAATTATTATTTTGTAACCTAAAATACTTGATAATTTATTAAAGAAATAACAGTGTTGTTATTACAATAATTTATTGGAATATAAAAGTCCAAATTTAATTACAACGACTTTTGATATTATTTGTAAATATAGTTAAATAATTGTTATATTTTTGTCTGTAGATTCGTACGTGTCATTTTGTAAACTAAAAAATGTTTAAATGTCAAAACTGCTTTAGAATAATGGGGACTTTTTAATCACAGTTTATATAAATGGGATTATCCTGCTTTTTAATTCCCTATAATAAGTAGATCTGATTTTGGTAGCAATTTAATTGAAAATTATTGACTGATTTGATTTTGTTTTGAAAAAAAGAAAAAAAAACGGCTTTGTAATTGCAAAGCTACTTTTTTTGTTGTTCAATCAATGAATGTTAGACTAAAGTTAAATACTTAGATGTTGTTAACCCGTAGTTTTTGGGACAGATTATTTTAAATAGTCTCTAGTTTAATAATATTCCTCTGTAATACCTACATTCCATAATTATAATTGTTTTAATTTAATCTGTCGTTTGCAACTATGGGGTCCAAAGCTTGCATTCCATCTTAAAGTGTTAGAATTCTAAATAATAGCAATTTCTATAAAAAAAAAATTCAATAATTTTGTACTTTTCGTTTGGCCATTTGTTTTAATTTTGCATTTATGAGTTGCCATATAAAATAAAAAAAACATTTTTGCATTATTGCAACCCACATTTGATAATTATATCCTGTAAGTTAAAATACAAAATAACTTTTTAATCATTATATTTAGGACATAACTTGTAATTTATGGAAAAAATAAGCGTATTTGTAAAAATAATGTTGTAAATTATAGCCGATTGTAATGATGGGACTATTATCTCGATTAAAAAATATTATACGTAATTAAAATGATTAGAAATTTTAATACAGAATTTTATTTTACCAAATAATTCCACACCACTCATGCTAATTTTGACGAGTCGATCAGGAATCGTACAGTTACCTAAAACTTGAAGGTAAAAAAATACAGTACGTACACTGCTAAATCTAAGCCTAATTAAGAAAGAAAAAAACCTCGAACACCCCATACACTCTCAGGGTAAAGAGACCACAATGAATCCCATCCACATCATACAAAATCAACATATCTATTTTTGGAGAAGCAAAACAATCTATTTATTCAGTCATTATCACCACTCAGCACACAATTTTAAAATTTATTAAAATAATAAAATGCCCTACCCATACTCGAAAATCTACCTTATTTCTGTAGACATAAAGTAAATTTTCGCAGTGACTGTAACTGTTTCGAGTAGCAATCAAGTATGAAATTCGTGAAGGCGTATTTCCCCTATGTTTTTTAATAAAATATGCGCTCTTGATAGATATCATTGCGCACTAGGGTAGTGATTTGGCATAAAATAAACAACCGGGCTGTCTTTTGTGCGCCAAATGCGATGGAATAACATAAACAATGAGAACCCTAGTAATTGAAAGGTGGATATATACAGGTCGTTGCTAAATTGACGAGTCACAGAAAAAAGTGATTTTTTTAGCGGAACAGTTATTGGTGCACAAGTCTTTTAGTGAAAGCAATGCAGAAGAAGAAAATGAAGTCTAAGTTATATTTATACATTAGACATGCTCAGCGATATATCCTTATTGTAATTTTATACAAAAATAATAATAGGTACCTACGTAGATACGTACGCAATAATACAGTTATAAGTACGTAAACAACCAAGTAAAGCCAATATGCCTCCAGAATATATTATTATTATCTAGTGTACCTACTAGGTAGCATATTACTGGATGTTGACATTACCTCAAGCGTTCACCGGTTGTCGTAGGTACGTGGGAAGTTATCTGTGCACGCGCTCTTCCGAACGTTATTATAACCGTATCTGATTTGCAGCTCTTACATAGGTACCGAGCATGTTTTTGGTAATAAGAAAATTAGGAGTATGTTTTTTTTTTTTTGAGAATCTATCCGCCTAGCCTTTTCCCAACTATGTTAGGGTCGGGTTCCAGGCTAACCGGATACAGCTGAATACCAGTATTTTACATGTAGTGACTTATTAAAGTATCTGTTACCTATGTATTATTAAACTGCATCAGCTTTTTAGATTAAACAATACTTATGTGAATAGGCAATCTATAGTCCATAATAATTCAGACGCTTATTTGATGAGTCTGGTTTTTTTTTATATTACATATACTACCAATAAAAGAAACCATTGTCTAAATAATGTTAAAAAATACATGCTAGCAAGCATTTTAATGAACAAAAGAAGTCAATTAATAACCACACCCTGTATCTACACAACCGACACCCCTGCCTACACCATTACGACAAAACGAAGGAAAATAAACAATCAACGCGTCGGATGCAGTTCTGCTGCGATTGTTTTTAATATAAACAGAATCAGCATTTATATAAAATATATTTAGACTTACGATAAAAAACTTTATGCCATTTAATGAAGGTCTTTGCTCTCTTCAAATTGATGGGAGCGAATAAAAAATTAGGTGTTATTCGAGTAGATCCTTATGATAAAGTATCCTCCTGTTTTGTTAGGGAAGCAAAGGGTTTTTACAAAGATAATAATAACAACACAAAAAAAAGATGAGGACTACACAATAAAATTGGCTGTGAAACTTGTTCATTATTTATTTATTTCAAAAAAAAGATGAGGACTACACAATAAAATTGGCTGTAAAACTTGTTCATTATTTATTTATTTATTTTATTATTTATGTACACACAGTAAAATTCATAATAGATACGACATAATTAAAATTTAAATAGTACAAAGGTACTGCTTATTTCTTAAAAAAATCTCATTTCATTCTGAAATGACGCGCTACACTATTTAACCGACTTCTTCAAAAAGGAGGAGGTTCTCAATTCGTCTGTATGTTTTTTTTTTTTTTTTTTTTTTTTGTGTATATTACCCGATTACTCCGCCAATTATGAATCGATTTTGATGATTCTTTTTTTGTTTGGTAGGTCATGCTTCAGAGGTGGTCCCATATAAATTTTATTAATTTTGCTTGCGTAGTTTTTGAGTTAGCTTCAATAATTACGTAGTTTTCCCACTTTGCGATAAATAAAAACTTTTTACAAAAAAAAAACAACCGACTTCCAAAAAAAAAGTGAAAAATAACTTTAATTTCGGAAGTCGGTGGCAAAAAACGAAAATTGAAAAGCAAAGACACCGACTTCCGAAATTAAAGTTATTTTTCACTTTTTTTTTGGAAGTCGGTTGTTTTTTTTTTGTAAAAAGTTTTTATTTACGTACAAGGTAATGCGATTTTCTATGTGTTTTCTATGTGGGATACGGGCGCGTCATTTCAGAGTGGACCAGCAATAAAGATTTTATTCTGTAAAAAAAAACTTATGTGAAGTGAGCTGTTAATAGTGTAGGCTTGCATCTGGTGGAATGACAGCTTACTTCAAGCTCACTTCACCTATGTTTTTACGGTGAGATTTTTACAGAACAGCCGGTCTATTCTGTAAACACCTCACCGTGAAAACTTAGGTGCCACTTCACCATATTTTCCCAGTGAGATCTTTACAGAATCGACCGGCTGGTTGGCAGAATTCGTCACGGTTTTGAAGACTTCTTTTACGATTCACGATCAATCAGCACTCTAAGGCCGCTTTCACATTAGGACGTTAGCAGCGCGACAGTAGCGCGGCAGAAGAAAGAAAGAAAGAATAACGTTTATTTGGACACAGTTCGTGAAACACAAAATACAAATAACAAAATATATTTTTTTTTAAAACAATAGTGTGCGCCTCACGGCTGCACCAAAAAGGTTCATTTCAGCAGACAGGTACTGTCTGACGCTGGTTTTCTAATGAACCTTTAGTGACAAGTGACGGGAAGTACAAACAGAAGCACATTCCTTCACATTATTCACAGAAATACATGGAGCAAATTGGCTGTGCCAGACAGACAGACAGACGTACTGTTCTTATAATGTGATTGCGGCCTAATTGCGTATTGCGTAACACACTTTCAATCACATTATGATTGATTTTGAAAGATATTGCAAGGCCATTTTGAATTGAATTTTGTTGTACTGTCAAAATGAAAGCCATTGCTACTGTTAGTGTGTTACGCAATACCAAATGTTATATAGATATAATCCTTTTACATTTAACTAGGTACATTAGGTATGTTTATTCAATGAAAGAACATACCTATAGGGTGACTGGTAAATCAATAAGAACAACTTTTATTATTAGACCAAACCTGAAATCACTAAAAAAAATCACCTGTTCCTTACATTTTGACGAGTTAAGGCTCTTACATACAGGCGCGAATCGCCGCGCGACGCGACGCCGCCGCATTGTTCGCCGTGAAGTTTTCTCAGAAATTGTTTTGTTAAAATTCGCGTCGCGCGGCGAATCGCGCCAGTATGTAAGAGCCTTTATGCGAACATAAATGTAGGGAACAGCTGATTTTTGTTTCGCGATTTCAGGGTTGATCCCATAGTGAAAATTGTTCATAATGTCAAAGTAAAATCATGTGTTTATGCATCGGTCAGTAATTAGAATTACCAGTCACGGGTTATATACGATATAAAGCGGTACAAAACCCAATGAAACTTGTACAGCGTATTTTCCACAGTAATTATTACTAATTTACCAGTAATTATGACGCTAAAAGCGAAATTATCAATAATTTTCCAGTAATTATGACACTATAAGTGAAATTATCAATAATGTTCCAGTAATTATGACACTATTAAGCGAAATTATCAATAATTTTCCTGTAATTATACGCTGAAACTATACGTGCAATCCTAAAGGTGTTACAGCGTTCCAATGAAAACAGTTATTACGGCTAATAACAGCTATTACGTTACCGTTATTTGCTAGAACGGTTTCAATAACGATACGAATGCAGTGTGGAAACGTGGACAGGTGTGTTAAAAGATTCTTAGAAATCTAACTTATATTATAAACGCGAAAGTTTTTAAGTATGGATGGATGGATGGACGTGACTTAAAACCTTTCACGTAAAAACTACTGAACTACTGAGGAAATTTGGCAAACAGATAGTTTATAACCTGGATACTTTTTATCCCGATATTCCCACGGGATCGAGACTTACGCGGGTAAAACCGCGGGGCGCAGCTAGTGTTTGCATAATTTATTAGTTTAAGCTTAAATCATAATCAGCCATCATGAAAATATGTAATTTTCACCAGTGTTTGACATTAAAAGATCGCTTGTGGCTAAGAAATAACAGCCGCAGGGGTCGATTACTCAGGTTAAGCTACGCTTTCCGCGGTTGGTCCGTGGATGAGTGACCATCTTCACATACCAAGACCCCTCTGTGCTTCGGAAATCACGATATGCCGTTGGTCCCGGCTGTCATTAGATCTTTGACAGTTGTTACGGGTCGGCAGAAGCCCGAAAATCTGACAACCAGTCTTACCAAGGGGTATCGTGTTACCTAGTTACTGGGTTGTGGAGGTCAGATAGGCAAGTCGCTCCATGTTAAATAATCGTATTCAGCTGCATCCGGTTAGACTGGAAGCCGACCCCAACACAGTGGGAAAAGGCTAGGCAGATGATGATGTTTGACATTAAAAGGTGTCCAAAAACGCTCCGAATTTGGACAGCCGTTATTGGTGACCGTTCACCGCTTTCGAGACCAATGTTTTAGCGTTTATTTGAGGGTTCACCAAAGGTTCTGCTACGGAACCCTTAAGTAAAAGAAAACTCATACGCTTTTGGTTGGTTTCTTCGTCAGGTGTTTCAGACAAACAAATTTTGAACGAAAAGTTTTTACCCTCTCGAGATTATACTGAAACATTGTTTTATTTTTACTCGAACCGGCGACCTGTAGTTCAGAAGCCTTTTAAATACTCTGCAGCTGCGTATATCAAGCTGCCATAAAACATAGGAACCATAAAGGCACAAGTCCGTAGCCGACTGAGGGCAGAAGCAGCAGACGACGTATCGCCGCGACACTGATTTCTATGAAATCTAATAGAGCTGTCGCTAACTACGGAAGATATTTCATAACACACAGTGACACTAAAAGAAAAAAAAGGCATTACGATCGATTTCATTTGTATGTACCTATGTGTATCACAATAATACTATCACTGGTTAGCTTTCCCATGGTAAAATTCTTGAATCACTGCATCAATAATGTACTTAATGCATAATCAGCCCATGTTCCCACTGCCGGGACACAGGCCTCCTCTCGGTGAGAGTGAGTGGGCCGTAATCCAGCACGTGAGCCCAGTGCCCCATTTTTGATTCTAAGACATGTCGGTTTCCTTACGATGTTTTCCTTCACCGTTTTGAGAGCAATGGTCATGAAATAATTTACACAAACAAAAGCCCGCCAAAATGAAACCACATTTTAACACTTTAATAGTAACAATTTTCTTGTCACCACCAACCCCTGTGGTCAAAAGTCAATTAAAAGAACAAAACCTTGACCATTCGCTCTCTATTGTCAATTCTGACAGCTCCCGACATGTCAAATGTCAAAACGGCACGTGTTGGCGCGTGCGCTTTAAACTTTTATCGGATTTTGACAGCATCCTGTCAAAATGTGATCGTATTTTGAATGGTGGGTGACAGCGAAAGATAATGATTTTGGTTTGTTATTATTATTCTGTGGTGTGAATTAGAAATGGTATGCTAAAATTATGAATCACTAAATATAGATTATGAGAATCGTTATTTCATTCAGGGATAAATAAAATTGAAAATTGGTTGAATTATGTTCGGTAACAGAGACAAAGTTCTTTTTTATGAGTTGTACATAATATTATGGTAAAAAAAAAAATAGTTGGGCCCAGTAGGTAAGTTGAATTTTTTTGGGTCCTCAGAAGTGCAGGTGTGGACACTTTGGATACTTCAACATATTACTGGGCCTCATACTTGGGTAGTATACCATTGACTCGAAAAGAAGTAGAGACAAAGTAGCATTTCTATTTAATTCAAATCCAGTAGTATTAAACATAATTTTCTTATATTTTTTTCAATTTGCAGGTCAGTGTCAATCATTAGAATCAGCAATACAACTCTCTAAGTTAGAAAAACTGCTAAATGTCATGATTTCATGAAATAGTTATTCAATACACATATGAACTTGAGAGTTGTATTTCTGATTATACTTCTGTAAAGCCATATTTTTACGGCCGCGAACCATATTTTAATCAATATACAACCTGATGTTGACCTGCAAAAAACATAATAAAATTATCTTTCGCCTGAATGAAATGGAATTGGCGTTGTTAGTGCTCTTCTATAAGGTAGATACCTATTTTCAGGTACCTACTGACTCTTATGAAAGTAAAAACAGTATCTTAAACTTTCTATTATTATTATATAGCAATGTTGCCGATGTCGACAATTCTGCCAATATTATATGTGAGGAGAAGCGTGAACAGAGAAACGTGTGAGAGGAAAAATAAATCATGAGATAAGTAAATAAAAATATAATTTACTTATTTATTTTCTAAGAACGACTAAAGAAAACAGAGAGCAAGAAGGTTAGACAAAAGGTAATTATTTGAACCTTCTATCGGCTTCAAAGCTATAGATATTATTTAACCCAGACCACGTTCCTCCGCGAACCTTATTCCTGCATATTTTAAACAAGAAATAAGTACAATAAATCTATGAATCCGAAACTTGGTACAACTTTCGGTACAAACACATAATTTAGGTGCTGTCTGACATGTATTGTGTCCGCCCCTCTGTCACTCTGAAAAACATCCTTTGTATGGACCCTCAGAGGACTTTAAAAACCCTCTTTTCTACCTTGAAGATTGCCCCTCTAAGATTGTTATTGATTATGAGTGATATCAAGTATTGACGTGAGAGTTCTTTGTTTTTTTTTTCCGAAGATTGGACGCAGGGGAAATTAGTTTTTTTTTTATTTGGAGGGAAAATCTGATTTGCTTTTCAGCTTTTGTTTTTTTTTGGACGGTAATCATGTGGAAGATACCGGGCTCGTGGGTAGTTCAATTTTGTGTTTCAACTGTTTTGTTAGTCTTTAAACAAACCTTCAGGCTTCGAAAGTAAGTAGGTATACGTTCCTACGGTAAGTACATACTTAGATATATATTAACTACAATATTTTCAACCACAATCACGAATGTCATAATAAATTGTTCACCGAAAGAGATTTTTTTTGTAGAAATTATTCTTCTTTTAACCCGACTACGGCAAAGCCAAAGGAAGGTTTATATTCTGATTTTAACTGGCTATGTATGTATGTATGTTCATTTGTTTCCATATATCCCTTAAACTTCTGTTGGTAAGTATTTTGACAAACGAGGATCGTTGGAAGCGCCATGTTGTTCCGTGGGTATTTGCTAAAATAATGACGTCACAAAAAATCCAACATGGCGTCTTATAGCAGATAAAAGTTTTACCGAAAAAAAAATGAATGGTTTAAAGAGAACTTTCTGAAAATATAATTGAATATAATATGATTATTTTATAAATAAATTCCAAAAACTGATGAATTTTCCCAAACCAAAGAAGACCTCAATGATCCCAAACCCCTTAGTTGGGTTTTAGTTTTTAACTTCTTTTATTTAAAGTCACAATTGCTAATTCCAGGAGTTTCAATTCCGACATATTCTAGACAATTCGAAATATGACCAAAATGGGCCAATTTCTGTACCCAAATTGAAATCGTTATCAACTCATCATATTGTCACATCACCCCCTAAATATTCACACTCATTGTCTGTCATTCAAACCACAATAGCCTCACATTGTCAACTAGATCCATAGTATCTCCCACAGACAGACCGACAGATACTATCTATGAGTCTGGGACACAAAAGTATTTAATTATGAAGCTTTTTATCACGCCTCGCGCTGTTGGGGGGTTTTGAGTAGCTAGGTGTTAAGGGGAGTGTATAGTCGAAAACAGTCATGATAAAGACTTCCGCAGAGGCGCGACGCGACAGCGCGACGCGACTCTAGTAGAACAATTTCTATGAAAACTTCATGCAATTATTCTACCAGAATCGCGTCGCACCTGTCTGCAGGAGCTTTTATAGTTCCTTCGGACTATGAGAGTGAGGGAATAGAGAGTGCACCTATATCTGTGCACGCACTTGTGCACTATAATATCTCCCGCGCCGAAGGCTGGTCTCCGTTGAGATTGGCCGCCGTGGTCCAAATACGGTCTGGAGGACTATATAGCACCTTCGTTCATTGATTATTTTAGTTAGTTACGCTGAGTACCTTTTCATCTCCAATTTTCTTTTAAGATAAGTAAGTTCATTTTAAATTCGGGTTCCAAAGACATGCGGCTCAATCTTTTCTCTTGGTCACGCAATAGTCTGGACACTTTTCTGGGTGATCATCATTTCAGATTCTGACTTTTAGGATTTTTTTTCCTAAGATGATCATTTAATGGACTCTTTAATTTATCAATAAGTAAACCCTTTATTTACTTAGAATTATTATAAGTATAATTATATATTTACAAATTGGATGGAAACCTGGATGGAATTGGATTTCAATCATTAACTATGAAAACATAAACAGAATTAGAAATCCACATAATTTTCTGCCTATCTCTGTATTGTGACCTATATAATGATCTAGAAGATATTGTCCATGTCTTAAACATATTTACACATATATGTAACATATCGACGACGGACTGAATTTCATCGCAACGGAAAATTGATTTATGCACAGGTATTCCATCGATACAGTTCGTTGCCCTAATAACCCTTGCACACTGAAAAAAAAATACAGCAAGGAATTTCTCTACAGTTAAAATTACCTTCCTACGTCATACGCAACAATCCTGGAGATACCAACTAGTGGCAATATATAAACATCTTTAGGTTTCTCACTATAAAGTGCATTTTCGTCTAACAAGTCAGAATCTAATGTCACCCGACTCCTCTATTATATCCTTTATACACTATTGTGGATTGTTATATGATACTCATGTGTGTATGCTGAGTTCGATATTACAGAATGGCAGTGTATCAGTTTATGAAATAGGTCGCTTTCTTTAGATTTTGATCATCTTCATTCCTTTTCTAAGCATGGTGATTATATAAGCTGATGTCCAAATTGTTCACTAGTGAATGAGCTAATACCAAACTGCTGCTGCATCAGCATACTGATGTCTACATATATGGAATACAAGCTTCCGCCCGCGTGTTATGTCGATAAAAAGTAGCCTATGTCCTTTCTCAGGCTCTAGACTATCTGTGTACCAAATTTCATTAATAACGGTTCAGTAGTTTGGACGTGAAAGCGCGACAGACAGCCAGGCAGAGTTACTTTCGCATTTCTATTATTAGTAATGATGGTAATCCGCCTATTTTTATCCCCAACATTAGGGAAGATTCACACATCAGGAGATTCAGACATTAGGGATTCTCTTATCTACTTTCCTATCGCAGGTATGCTGAAAGAGATTTCTTTAGAAATAAGCATCACCTTTGTACGTTTTTTTCTGTCATTTTCTTCTTGTCTATTTATTATGTGTGTACATAAATGGTTAAATAAATAAATGATAAATGATTTTATGTCTGTAAGTAGGTTTGTACAAACACTTTTACACGTCAATAACATTTTTAAAACTAGATGAGGTCGGCGTTTCCTATCTGACTACTCTGAGAAGAAAGGCCGAAACAAACTCAGAGGTCACAGTCTCTTTTAAAGTCCAGACATAATCTTGGTCAGATTATGTGAAGACCATGTAGATTGGTGTCTGAAATGGTCTTTTGAGGAAAGAACCACACAGATTGAGTGGACCTGTCCAGTCAGTGCACGCATTTGTCAGTAATCGTGCAGCTCAACTCCGAATTTAAGGAGCTCAACGATTTGACGAACAATACCAAAGAAAGGACATTTGGTTAGGCCGCATAAATTACTCAAACTGCCAAACTATGATTAATTAAAATTAAGAAAAAATAAATAATAAAAAAGAAAAGAATAAATAAATAAGACTTAAATAAGAACCTGAGCGACCGACCGTCCTACTTTACTTAATTTTGCTGATCGTGTACTAGTATGTGTTATCTTTTTGTATGCACGGGTTTCTGTGACAAATAAACCTATACCCCATCCCCCCACCTCACCTATTTTTCTTTCTTCCTTTTTTATAACTACATAGTATAAAACAAAGTCGCTTTCTCTGTCCCTATATCCCTATGTATGCTTAAATCTTTAAAACTACGCAACGGATTTTGATGCGGTTTTCACCAATGGATAGAGTGGTTCTTGAGGAAGGTTTTGGTATATAATAACCGACATCCACGCGGGCGAAGCGGCGGGCATCAGTTAGTATTCTATAATAAATTAAAAAAAATAAAGAGCCTCAGATTTCATCAAGCCCAAAATACCATGCCAATTCAAATTCACATGATTATATTAATAATACCAGTATATTATTGTCACACTGCAGGACAAACGCCTCTTCTCATTACGAGAAGGCACGAGCATTGATCACAACGTTTGACGTACAAATTTTTCAAATCACATGATTGGTTGTCCTTATTTCGGTGATCCAATCACAACAGTCAAAACAAATCGCAGAATCACTGTTCGATCTTGAGCAGTCCTTCAGAAACCGTCAACCTTAAACGAAAAACAATTCAATTATGCACCACGAACTAAAACAAAACAAAATTTAATTAAAAATCGAAATCTCTCGAACGAAGAAGCCGATGTCGTCGGTTTTAATTATTGGCCTATTGAACCCTGGCCTGCCTCTGACGCCGGGTTCAGTACACCACAATAAAACTTGGTAGCGTTGAATTGGCCTCTATTCAACATAATTGGACTGTGTACTGGGCCCAAGTGGAGCCAATCAAAGTTCTGCGGCGACAATTGTGCTGAACTCCATCTAATTGGCTGTAGGATTGATTAAAAATAATATATAGGTAGCCAGTTGTTTTCTTGTTGGTGGATTTTTAGTGCATTGTGGGAGTTTATGGCTGGACTTGAATGGGGACGGATTTTTGCGGGCGTAGATGTTAATGGATGAAATGTATCAGGCAAGCAAAGACATTTAGGGTACTTTTAATATCGTGCAGATTTCATCATGCATGCGGGATTACGTTACGCGTAAATGTCCTTTTCATACAAGTATTTATTGTAATGCGCTGAATACGCACGCGGGTCGCGGGGCGTGATCCTGGGCAACAGCCCCGCACGGGGTTGTCGGCTATTGTACACAACCACAACGCATAGCAGCCTGCAGAAAACTAGATCGTAGGCTAGCGTGTTTCCTGCCAGGGTTGCGGGAAAGTCCGAAAGGGATACCGGACCTTGGCAACAGGCAACTGAAGGAACACGGTTGGGTTTTAGTCAGTAAAAGTCTGACACCCCCACTCCGCCCAGAGCGGGAGAAGTGATTTGATGATGTCCCAGCTTCAAAAAAAAAAGCCAAGCGTGTTTCACGCTGCGTGAAATTTTCTGCATGCTAGGCAATCCCGCATGCGTGATGAAATCCACATGATATTAAAAACACCCTGAATGAGGAAGGAAGAATATAGCCATTCAGAAAGTAGGTACAGCTCACCCTGGGCCGCCCTAATATCGCCTTGCTGACTTTATATTAAGCCTATAATGTTCCCCCTGCTAGGACACAAGCCTCCTCTCTTCCAGAGGGAGTGGGCTGTAATCGACCACGCGGGCCTAGTGCGGGTTGGTAAATGTCACATGTCTTCGAATTTTTGGTTCTAGGACATGCTGGTTTCCTCACGATGTTTTTCTTCACCGTTTCGAGAGCTATGGTGATGAAAAGATTTACATAAAGTAAAGCGCTTGCCTGGGTCCGAACCCACGGCCTACAACTTGTAAGTCGAGGCCGTTACCGGGCCACCACTGCTTTTTGAATGCTTGCGGACTGGCTCATAGTATTATCACGAACTTTTCACATACCTACCGTTTGTGTCGGTAGAAGAGAAATAGGAGTGAAATGAAGATTCAACAATGATATAACCGAATTTAAATCCATGGTAAGTTAAGAACCTATACATACTTAATTACTCCTATACTTTTTAACTTTTCAGCTGCCAATGGATCCACTACATAAGACTACAAATCTATGGCGGTCGTCGTCAATAAAAAAGGGTCACTGATGGGACGGTGGCAAGGAATTCCCGGCTCCCATGGAGTTTTTATGGCGTTCTCTGGCCGTAACTAAATGTCCTTGTGGGATTCTGACTCAGCAAAGTAGGTGCTATTATTTCTTTTTTAAATTAAGTACTTGTTGAAATGGTATTGTGGTGGTCGTTAGATCTTTTTGGGATTTAATTTATTGTATTTTTCGAAAGCATGGCTATTACTGGGATTTTGATGAACCACCTTAATAATAATGATGAAACTTGTTATGGAATTATTTTCTAAGTAAGCAAACCTTTCCTTATTTCTATTATTGGACTCCAGAATCGGGATCAGAATTATTTGTATTTGTAAATAGGTATAGGTTTTTATTTTCATTTTTATCATTAACCTGTAACATCTCCCCAGCTTAGCTTTTTTAGGTTAGCTTAGCTTTTTTCTCTAATTCATTGTTTTATGCATGTGCTGTTTACCTTTACGTAACTGTTGCACTGTTTTTTGTAAAGGAATTAAGTACCTACGTGTTTTTATCAGTGTGAGTAATTGGCGTACATAATCTAATAAAACTGCAAACCCTACAAACAAATGACGATCATCAATAGGTTTACTTGTCTGCAAATAGGTTGATAAATCATTGGAATATTTCAAATAAAGAGAATCAAAACCTCTTCCACAATTCTAAATATCAAAAATCGAACGCGAATCCCAAACACAACCGAACTTTATGAATGAAAATTAAAAAAAATAAAGTCAAGTCCAAGAAGTTTTATGGTGTCAGTTTCTAAGGTTTTTTTATCACTTCCTTTCTATTCAAAAGGGGGTGTTTTTTCGATTTATTTATAGTGGATATAAAGACGCAGGTGCTAAGTTATAAAGTTGCACCCTTGCGCCCAATGATTAGCCAAACGGTTGGCTGTTTGTCAATGCACCTCTTTAGGAACGCCGCTCGACGCCATGTTTTTTTCTAACCTATAAACTCGGCCATTCATATAAATGATCGGGTGTATTTTTTATATTTTTTACGTAAGATTGATTACAGTGTTTTTGTGTGGGTTGAGTAAGAATGTGGCTTCTATTTTATTTATTTTATATAATATAGGTAAAGGGAATTGTAACTAAAGGAAATAAAGTTTATCGAAGGCTTATTTAGAACTGAGCTGAGAGGTTATAAGTACCTTACGAGTGATTGAGTGGCGCAGGTACAAACTACCTATCATCTCATCTAGATAGGTAGCCAACCCCAAAATAGTTGGGCAAAGGCTAGACAGCCATAACTGACGCCATAATAGACGGCTATAACCAACTATTTTGTGGTTTTGCTATTACTAAACATTTTGTACGACGATATATTTCCTTTATTGTAGTAGATACGTAAGTACCTATATATCCGTTTCCAAACTAATAAATATGAGTAACATCTTGTGACAGAAAGTATGTCTAAATTAAGATATTCAATTAGACGCCCCGCAGTTTGGGTTCAAAAAGATTCGACTGAAGAACATTATGTTTATAAAAAATATATTATATCACAAGAGCTATTCATATAATGAAACACACACATTGAATGATTCACACAACGCTGAAACAGCACTGGCGTAGCAATGAAAATTTTAAATTTAATTAATGGCAAGTGGCGACAGACGATTATATTATTACGCGGCGGCATTGTACGCCAGACGGGCCCGGTCTCCCGGCTAGGGTGACTGCGAGAATGTGGTGGGGTGGGAATACAGGATAGTCCAGATACTTTGGGCCCTAGTTAGGAGAATTATGATGGTAAAGACACTTCGTGACCAGTGGACTTTTTTCGGTCTATGTAGGTTTTGTTTTTAAAGTTTCAAAAGAGTGGATTTTCAGCCTATAGATTTTGGTTTTGTTCCTCGTTATTGGTTATCTTCTACTTGCGAATGCTATATTTTATTTAAATGTTGCTTAGTACTATCATCATCATCATCTGTCTAGCCTTTTCCCAACTATGTTGGGGTCGGCTTCCAGAGTAACCGGATGCGACTGAATATCGGTATGCCATCTTGGTATGTAAAGATGGTCACCCATCCACACCGCTTAGTACTATCATAGCAAATATTTTCAGGTGTCGGTAGGCCCTCCGTCAAACATAAAGCCATTGAAAGGAATCCAAGTTTGGGCAGTGTTTTGCACCAATATTGGGCCAGGTTTATTTAAGACCAACAAGAAGGCATCGAGTCTCCTCACTATGTTCTGTAACAAAGGCTTCATAGCATGGCATAAGCATAGCATAATCAGACTAAAATACACCACACTGCTGAGAAACAGGTCTCCTCTCTGTGAGAGGGAGTGGGCCACGCCACCAGGCGGGCTCAAGGCGGCTTTGGTGGATAAAGTATATAAAGGCTTCAAGTGATTCGAATCTACTTTCATTGTGCCAAGTCGGGTTTTCCGTTGAACTTGTCAAGTCTGACTCTACTAACACCATGGTCACACTAGCACAGTTCACTCCCACCCGAGACGCGTTAGGCGTCGCATTGTTGAGCAAATCCGAGCCAAGCTTGTACCTACCACAGCTTGGCTAAATTAATACCACTGATAAGTGATATCACGCAGTTATGGAACAGTATTCAGCATCACTGCATTATGTTGCATGGTTACACTGCACTGGCTGGCAGACTCTAGAGGGCTTTGTCGGGATGGAAAAGATATGTCACAATAATTATTTGTCATACTAAGTTCTCTTGAGAAGGTTAGGTACATGATTTTGGCCGAAAAGAGTTTAATCGACTGTCGCTTAAGCTTTTATAAGACATAGGGAATGTTTTTACAGACATATTTTACAGGTCAAAAATAAAGAATTGCGTTCCGAGTATTTATTCTATTGTTTGACAAAGGTTTTTTAAAGACATAAGTCTTTAAAAAACCTTTGTCAAACAATAGACAGTGATTGATCATAATCACTGACTAAACCTACCATACCTACTTACATAAAACCTAGATGACTATTTGGTTAAATTACAGGGTTAAATCCATGTAGGTATTAGCGCTACGGTATGAGTATTGTCTAACTTTTGAACTAAGTTTATATTCAACATTGACACAAACTCAGTGTGAACGATATAATAATATTTGTATCCACATACTAGAAAATGTGTGAAGACTTTTGCCTTATAAGACCAGATCATAATTGATGATTATGTTGACCCTTGACTTCTTTCTCACGGCTAAAACCCATACAGTGGGGACATGGGCCGAACAATTCGAGCTTTCGATCAAACTTGTACACTTCCGAATGGTTCGAATTCGAGCCGACGCGACGTCCCTGCTGGAGCAATCTATGACTCCGGGGATCCAATGTTAATAAAATAAGTATAAGTAAGTGTAAGTACTAGCAAAATACAAGGTACCTAGTAACTGTGGGTAATATACGATACCCCTTGGTAAGACTGGTTGTCAGACGTTCAGGCTTCTGATGACCCGTAACGAGAGTCAAAGATCCACGAAAGACAGCCGGGACCAACGGCTTAACGTGCTTTCCGAGGCACGGAGGAGTCTCGGTATATAAAGATCGGACCAACCCCGGCAAGCGTAGCTTAAACGGAGGTATCGACCCGTGCGGCTGTTATTACTTAGCCACGAGTTCCTCATGCAAAATTATGTTGTGTTATGTTATCTTATTATGTTCCGATGATAGGATAAGTCAATATAATGATGTAAAAATAGAGTGTTAAAAATCATGTGCCCTCAGAATCATCCTGAAACAAATCTAAACCACAGTGAAATTACTTTCCTTCTCCACAAAAAGACAGGCTATCTATGTATAGGATGATAATATCACCGGTATTGATATTAGAAGGTAATTCGTTCATCCCAGACGGTCACTTCATTCAATCTCGCGGCCTCGGGAGGCTGTGGCTTAGAAAAGTGGACAGTGGGTAGATGTGAGCTTTTTAGATTTGTTGGGTAGGCAGAGCAGTGTGAGTCTGAATGTAAACCATTAGTGTTTACATAACTTTTTTTCGTTGAGATTACTGGTTAACACAACAATGTTACACTTGTATTCCCGAAGGGTTAGTGTACCTAACCCTTCAAAAATGTATAGAAAAACTAGTCGAGTTGTCGAGATGTGGGTATTCCGAGTTTTAGTTTCCATTCCGAAGCCGACCGTATAAGCGGCAGTAGGCCACATGTCGAGTAATTCATCAACTCGTCTTACATGCCTACGGCCCATTTAGGACGTTCTTTTGATTTTCTGCAAGTTGTCGTAAATGGGCCGTAGGAATGTAGGACGAGTTGACGAATTACTCGACGTGTCTCCGCGACACAACTGGTTTCTATGTATTTCTATGAAACCGACGTGTCGCTATAGCTACGGAAGGTAATTCATATAAATCCATTGAAACCAGTCGTTTCGTGGCGACACGTCGCCGCGTCGCCTGCTGTTGCCGTCTGCGGTCGGCTACAGAAAAATAAGAAAGAAGCTGTTTTTTTTTTAATTTCTATGGTAGGTACCTACTTTGTCACTCACTGAGTCTTTATTTGTTTCTTTAAAAATGTGGACAACAAACTATGAATCACAAAATATCTTAGTCAATCAATGGCCCAAGTCTCGTCATTGCAATTCGAATCGCATTGCATCGTACTCTAAAAACAAAACACTATACATAGACTTCCAAAAATTCAAAATAATCAATAGGACAACAACACAGGTGTACTGTTGTCGTGGGGTATTTCCCATTGAACGTGTCACAATACCCCACGCAGCCCCATACAACCCCATAGAGCCCTATAGAGCCCCATAAACGGCGAAGCGTGTAGGCTATTGCATTATTAATATTTTGTACCTCTCCACATGAGTGGAGGTGAATAGGTACCCCGATTGATTTAAAAAGGATTAGTATAGTGAAAACTCTTTGGGGAAATATCGTTCTAAGACTCTTTTTCTTATGTTACGAAAGTTTTCTGACTGATTTTTTTCGTCTCTACAGTCAGTTCATGTTCATGCTGTGGTGTCAAGATGAGCGTGTGCCGGGTTAGTAACGAGACTGACTGCCCGAGAGGTGCCGTACCTATGGTCACCCACGGCGGCGCATTTAATACAAAATGACGTATTAAAAGGCAGCGTTGAGTCAACCCGTAAACATGGGCCGTAGTCGCTATAACAAAGTCAAAGAGGAAGATGTCATAATTACGTCAGGATGGTGATGGTGTACGGCCTTTTGTCATTAGAAGATGAGAAAACACTGCTGTATACTTAAATTATTATAATCTAAGGCTGCATAGTTTATCCTCTTGAAGTAAGTATTCTATTCGCAGTCGCTAATGATCACTAGGTTGATAAACTGTTTATTTTTATTATTTAAAACACAAGAAAATACACAGCTGTGGAATGCCTTTATCGCTTTCGACATACACGTGCCCCCTTGAAGTAATCAATTCATAGTCGCCAACTTTTACGAGACAGTTGACATCAGTTTCTTCTTTTTTCTTCTAAATAACTATTCTACGACATCCCTAGCTTAGCCCAAATTGTTTCCGAAAGGTATTTAAAACTACAACACACTCACGCGAGGCACGTGAGGTAACGTGCGGCGTCTCGCGTCGCGTTGTCGCGCTCCGATCAATAACATTGTCTGGCTGACACTCCGGCTGTTACGTCACTTTTATTGCTCTGTAGCGTGGAGTGAGCCGGTTTGAGGAATATGGAGTTAGGTAGAACGAGAGGTTTGTGTGAAATAATAGGAGGCACTAAGATTTGAAATTTTACTGAGGGCCTTATGTGGGAGTTAAGAAAAAATCCAATACTCAATACTCAATTTTTTATTGCATTCCTTATGTTACATAGATGGTATAATAAGTAAAAGATTAATATGGACCCTGTCGGGCACAGCAAAATTAGGAGAGAGGAAGAGGTCTAAGCAGAAATGTAATTAAAATGTAATGTAAATGTAATGTCCGTGGCGAGAGATAAAAAAATACCGAAGTTGACGAAAGTGAATAAACCAAAGATCACAAGTAGGCAATAATAGCTTGGAGGAAGATAGTAGGAGCCCATTAAGTGAGGATTAAGAAAAAAACAAGAGAAAAAAAATCATCAGATGACCAAATAGGAACCCAAGATAATGATTGTAATCTATGAAATGTGAATTTGAAGCTGAAGGATTCTTGATAGACCTTGGAGAGATTATCTGTAAAAAAGCTCGTAAACCCTGTTTCCTCGTAATGACTTCACGATGTTTTCCTTCACCGAGGTCTGTATTGTCTAAAATAAACTCTGAGAAAGGGATTGATCGACCACCTGAGCATAAAACATTTACGCGTGGCTGAAAAACCATATACCTACTTAGGCAGTTATAAGTTGCTACTATAGATACCCAAGTAAGATAGGGTAACTGAGGAGAATCGGGTTGAGTTAAGAGGATAGTCGAGTACCTACCTACTAAACTTGTTAGGGACGAGATGGTTACATTAGGGAATTGCATTGGTGTCTTGTTTTTAGTTTAAAAGAACTCCTCTCTCTCTCCTCTCTCTCTCTCCTCTCTCTCTCTCCTACTCTTTTGCTGTGCCCTACTGTGTCCATAATGATCTAAGTTATATAGTTACCGCCTAAGTACACATTACGGTAAAGCAATAAAGATATTGAGTATTGAATCGACCTTTTTCAACTATCTTTATAAAAGTGGTGTCGACTGGTTGAAATTCCCCAAACTATTCTGTCTAGGTCTGACTAACACTTCATAAGTGTTAGAACAGACGCTCCCACGTCATTTATACCACTTGTTTTTATCAACCGTCACCTCCCAAGACACTTTCCCTTCCCACCACACCAATCAAAACATACTGACTTTAGGTAAAAACGAAAATTTCAGCACATATAAACCTCGCCCCGCCCCCCTTCTCGGCCTGCCAACCACACAATAGACGAACAATGCCCCACACAATGAGCACAAAGGGACCAACTGTCATCCCATTGTGGGGAACAAAGAAAGCCACGCCCCCAACAAAGGCGGCATTGTTTCATCTCAAATACAAAGATTCTGATTGGAGGAGAAAACGCTCGTGTGTAGGCCACCCGCGGTCAAGAATGTTTTGGAAAAAATATCATGCTACACACTTGGCAGCTAAATCGATTGACAGTCCACCTTGTCGATTGGAAATAGAGTTGATTTTAGTGTGGTATGAAAGAACAGATGCTTTTAATCGACCAGAATTTGATCCGAATTAAATTGACAGCTCTCTATAAATAGTATTTTTTTGAATGTGTTGTAGTTTTCGTCAGGGGATTTTCAACTCTCACTTGCGTTAAATAGGGTGTGTTTTTGATTGTTCGGGAAGCTGACTTCATTTTTTTTTCAGTTTACGACTGGGTGTATTGGTGGTTTGGTAGCCAGTTGGTAGATTTTGATGGCAGATACGCGGGAGTCGTAATTTATAACTTATGAGTAGATCGCTTTTAATTAGGTAGCTGTATAATTAGGCAATAATTTATCAATTTGGTACAGGTCTGATATTATGGCCAATGATATTACAAAATGGTACAAGAAACTGTAGAAACCTACAGTCCCGAGAGAATGCTGCCATATCACCTGTCAGTTGGACAATTTCTAGTAGTAATAGGGATCAAATTCGCAAAACACATGTAGTATGAAACTGACAGATGTCAAGAACGCGATCTCCCGACGACTGTCGGACTGTAGTATTACATTTTTTCTCTTCACTTGCTCTAACATGTAGTTTTATTTACCAAGAAGTACCGAGTATTGAAACCTCAAAAGGATCACTTCATACCACGATTTGCTTCTTGTGCAATTCTCTATGGTGGCCGCTGCTGAAGCTGGTTTACAGGTTACAATATTATCTATAAGCAAGATTATACAAGGTTACAAAGGAGTGTCATACTGAATTTCGACAGATTACTTAAAGCTAAGTTCCCAAATTATTTACCAGCAGGCGTAGCATGAGCACCGTTTTGTCGACGGAAGAGTAGACAAAAATGACGTTTCCTGTAGACAGTAGACAGTACGAGACGGCAGCAAAGTAGAAAGAGTCAACTGCACTTTTTACGAAATTCACTCTTTTACATAATTCGACTCAGAATTATTTGTTTTATCATAGGATATATCGGTTGTCAGTGTGATTTTGACAGAAAGGATAGAAACCTTTCTTCCGAAATAGTCTACGTATAAAAAGACCTAGACAAGGATCGTTAGAAATGAAAGACAAAATTACAGATTGTAGAAAGATTTTTACCGGGATGTCAAAAATTAAGAAACGAACTGTCACTTTGTATAGAAAAAGCTATGTCTATTCTTCGTAGACATAGAAAGCGCCATGCTACGCCTGCAGTGAGCCCCAAAATAGACAGTTAGTCTGTATCTTGGGGCTTGGGGTACGATTTACAGAGTGGGGACTAGATAGGTGATTTCAGGTGTGGTATCGATAGATAAGCGAGTAAGTATAGCTCTGAAATGGTGAGAGTTTTGATAACACTTACAATGAAGCATTACATGAACTTTTATGATACCTAGTTTTCGGTATGAGGACATACCGACAACTAGGTATCATAAAAGTTAGTTAAACTTATTAACAAACTTACATACATAAATTCACGCCTTCTTTCCATGGGGGACAGGCAGAGGCTCCAGAACGCTCCACCAGGTACGATCCTTTTACGTCCATACATCTGGGGGCTTAAAACAGTCACTTTGGCATAATCATAATTATTAGGAAATTAATATGAATCATCGTAAAATGTCACAAACTGACAATTCATAATATGATCTGCGCGCGATTCTTATTACGAAATAATTCACCTGTTTGACAGTTTTCTATGGAGATTCGTAAAATGGTCCACACATTATGAATTGCTTTTGTGTCAAAATTGCTAATGACAGCTGGAAATTCAGGAAATTAATTGCTTTAAGAGGAATTGCTAATGTGGCCGTTTTAGGTCCGCTGGTCATAGGACTAGGTACATGCACGCCAGTTGCGGTATGTTTAACCAAAAATTGTAATAAAATAAAATAACAATCTATTCTAAGTATCTACCTGTAGACATTAGAGACTCAATGAATAGTAAAAATATAAAGCGTAAGTTGAAAGACCATTACATCAATTCGATTATAAACTTAGTGCGTTGATCAAATCTCAGGCCATGGCATGCTAAGACAGACCCCAGAGGTCTAATTGTGTGCTTTTTTTAGGGAACTTAATGTACGTAATTTATAAAATAAATAAATAAAAAAAATAAAAAATCTTTGCGGGCAGCAACACTTTTTCCTCCTTTCACTTAGTATTCGTATCAACATGACGTTTATCCAATCTATAACAACACAAAAAGGAGGTCCCACATAATCTTGACAAGACATTTATGCACAATTCACAAATATTATAATAAGTTATGTAAGTAGGTACATACCTACAGTAGGTACCTATGTTATCTAACGAAGGGCGTTCCCGTTAACCTGCATTAGTATAGCGTCTATACAACCAAAGAATATAATATTAAGTACCTAAGTATCATTAACAAAAAAAAAAAAAACTATAGTAAACTCACAAGTAAACACTCTGCACACGCACACTTGTCACACTCAACTTTCTACGTTGAAATACAAAGGGTACAAAATTAAAAAAAAAAAAATGTTTTGTGAATTGTGAAAAAAATTGAAAGGTTTTTTTTGTGGTAATATTTTTTTAATCATTTATGGACGCTATACTATTGCGGGTTAACGGGAACGCCCTTTGTTAGTTAACATACTGTATATAAGTACTTATCTACCTACTATAAATACCTAACCAAAGGTACTTATTACAGTAACAGTTCTAAAACTGCCTAAATATACGAAGGTACACTTTAAGCCAATAAACGGCCGCCACTCGAGAATGGCAAAATTGCCAAGTTGTCGTTAAACGTCGAGGGCACGTACTAAGGGGCAAACACATTCGTCTAAGTGTTCCAGGGACTGGCAAATTGGCACTCAAGGCGGACGATGGTGCCAAGTCAATGGGTCGAGCTGCCTAATGATTTTGGCCCGAAGTGTATTTGGGTTTCTTGAAGACGTATTCTGCTACGTTTCTTTAGGAAACTGTTATAATTGGATACAATAATTACCTATTACAGTAGGTAAGATAGGTAGGTAGGTAGAAGTTAAGTTTTACAATACGGTCGAAAAAAATCTAGCAAAATAACAAAAATAAACTTCTACATGCAAAATCCTGCATTTATTTCTCAAGAGTTGAGCAAAATATATAACACAATAAAAAAAAATAGATTTGAAACAAAAGAATAAAGACGCGCATAGTGAGATCTAGCGGAATATTTAAACAACTTTTTAGCGCCATCTGTTCTCTCTTAGTAGAACTTGTTCAACCGCTTGTTATGAACCGAACTCTCGGACAAGCGATGTAGAATCATTCATTTATTTAAATAGTTTTCATAAAAACGGATAGATGGCGCTGAAAAAAATTAAGTGATCTTTGTTATGTTCAAAGAATTGCTTATTGCATCTTTTCTTGTAATTAGAATTTTACTTCTATTTTATTTATATTTTAACATTATATAACTTAACAATACATTAAGTAGGTACCAAAATATTCTAAACACCTACAAGATTAATTACGTCATTCCGACTGTGTGTTTTTGTATCGTATAATGCGTATACCTGCCTCGGTACGAATTGATTCAGAAAATAAATACCTAAATTGTTCAGAGATAAGGAAACGTTATCTTTTCTACTTTTCCTGTTCGTAAGAATTCACTGGCATTTCATAAACGAATCAATAAAAAGTTATTATTAACTATGGGGAAATATCAATCTTTTTAATTTAATTATTAAACACAGAAAGGTGACGGATCGATTAAAATGCGAATGTAACAAATAATTTTGACCGAGATATGCAAGGACCGTGTGGCCTAATGGATAAGGCGTCGGACTTCGGATCCGAAGATTGCAGGTTCGAGTCCTGTCACGGTCGAAATATTCTTTTAGTATTTATTTCGTACGGTTTGTTCTGTTCCAAATACTTTTGAATATTTAATGCCAATTTTTGTTCAAGTTTTATAATGTATTGCAAATTTTATAATGTAATGCAGTACATCCGCAGCGGCAGCGCTTCGCATTTCAGTACAAAAAAGCGTAACTGACCTGCCTATAATCGTGCGATGGTTCATACAAAACCTACAAAAACAATGATCCTAGGAATTATAGGATTTAATATACTTTACGGCATTTTTTTCCGCAAACTTTAAAGTAAAAACATCTCTGAATAAGATTTTAGATTTTTCGAAGCTACTTCCGATAGCCGTTTTTGTCCCAGACGTACCCTACTAGCCTAGGTACTTACTTCGAAGATTTTTTTAAATCAGTTAACCTTGCAGCTGTTGTTATTCTTACTTGTTTTACAGGAAGGGTTAAAATAGGGGGAAAAATATTACCTCCGGAAAACTGGAAGTAAGGTCATTGAACTTTATTTGAATTAAGTAGGTAATCCTGTCATGATTTTTAACCGATTTCTTCAAAAAGGAGGAGGTTCTCAATTCGGCTGTAGGTTTTTTTTTTCTTTTTTTATATGTATACAGGATGTAAGGGTAAACACTCTTGTCATTCAAACCATAGGTAGTTGACTTAAATGTAAAAATAAATGACCGAACACAACAAAAAAAAAACGTTATTTTCATTAAAAGATTTTAAAAAGTTTCTATCTGACACCGTGCTTGCTAGCGAAACAGCTGACTGACTAAGGGAGGGATCGCGCTGGCTGCCGGTCAGGTCACATCCCGTACCCCCCGCTCGTGTTGAGACGCAAGTTCGTTGCCCTAGCGCATAGGGCAACGAACTTGGGTCTCTTGTGGTAAAATTTAGATCTAAAAAAAAGAAAAAAAAAGTTGTAATTTTCCATTGATTTTACGTTCTATAAATGAAACCAAACCACTGGTTGCAAGGATAACGGTGTTTACCCTAACACCCTGTATGTTACGCGATTACTCCGCCAAATGAATCGATTTTGATGATACTTTTTTTTTGGTAGGTCATGCTTCAATGCTTCAGAGGTGGTCCCATATAAATTTTATTAATTTTGCTTGGGTACTTTTTGAGTTAGCTTCAATAATTATATATTTTCCCACTTTGCGTATGTAGACGATATCTTAGTCTTCATTTACTTATCAGATGACGGTATACGAATTTGTGTGGGGTACGTTACCACAGTTGAAAAGTGAAAAATAAAAACTTTTTACCAATAAAAACACAACCGACTTCACAACAAAGCACTTAAAAACCGAAAAATACCTTTTCTTTCAAATACATAGTAATGTTATCATTAATCACTACAAAACCGATCCCAAGGGACGCATTTTTTGCTTAGAACCAAAACAGTGCAGTAATGTTTCATTGTTGCACTGTTTTGCAGTGCAACAATGAAATTTCATACAACTTTACAGCACTGTTTTTAGGGTTCCATACCAAAAGGGTAAAACGGGACCCTGTTACTAAGGCTCGTCTCTCCGGCTCTGTCTGAGTTGAGTTGAGTTGACTTGTCTTGAGCTGTCCTGACTTGACCTGACTGGTTAATACAAATGGATAAATACTGTTTAAAATGACCTGACTTGACCGGACTTGACCTGACTGGTTAATATAAATGGATAAATACCGTTTAAAATGACCTGACTTGACCTGACTAGACCTGACTTGACCTGACTTGACCGGACTTGACCTGACTTGACCGGACTTGACCTGACTTGACCTGACTGGTTAGTACAAATGGATAAATACCGTTTAAAATGACCTGACTTGACCTGACTTCACCTGACTTGAGTTGAGTACATTGGTAGTTGAAAGAAAAGTAGATTACGCACCTTGCTAAAGTGAGTAATTGATGCAGCAATCTACTATTAAATTCGGAAGTCGGTGGCAAAAAACGAAAATGAAAAGCAAAGACACTGACTGCCGAAATTAAAGTTATTTTTCACTTTTTTAGTGTTTTTTTGTGAAGTCGGTTGTTTTTTTTTTGTAAAAAGTTTTTATTTTAATTTCCGATCATTAATTTAATTTACTTACTTAGTAGGAACCAATTCATACGGCTGTCAATACGGCCCCGGCATAAAAAGGCTCCCATCAGTACCTAAAATAGTCTGCCTTCTAAATAGTTCTATGTTTTTGTAACATTATTGTCTGTGTTTCAGGCCAAGTAATAAAATAAAACAAAGACAGGCGCGTCAACAGTGTGTAAACATTGTGTGCACTTAATGAGGTGTAGTTTGATTGTAAACGGTTGTACTTACTTATTCAATTAAAATTCATTTATTTCATACAATAACAATACACAATTTTGTAAATTTTATATGTGTCACTATTGGTAATTGGCTTTTTATGAGATACTAGCTGCCGCCAGCGGCTTCGCCCGCGTGTAATCTTTATAAATTATAGCCTATGTTACTCAGGGTGAAAGTAGCTTTCTAATGGTGAAAGAATTTTTGAAATCGGTGCTGTTGTTTTTGAGTTTATTCATTACAAACATACACACAAAAGTACAAATCTTTCCTCTTTATAATATTAGTGTAGATAAGTGTAGAAATATAAGTAGGAACTTACTTTGGTACCTACACCTTACCATCTTAGGTGTACAACTGTGTGCGGGTGAGCGTGTACGCACAGAGCGGAGGTGTAGTTTTGGCATGCTTCACTGTATTGTTCGCAGCGCTGTTTTGTTTTTTTTTAATATAATTCCTATCCTACTAATATTATAAATGTGAAAGTTTGTTTGGATGTTCGTTACTTAATCACGCAAAAACGGCTGAATGGATTTGGATGAAATTTGGCAAACGTTAGGATACTTTTTATCCCGACATTTCCACGGGATCGAGACTAACGCGGCCGAAACCGCGGGGCGCAGCTAGTAGTTCATAAAATAAAAATCTATTTTTGTTTCTTTGACTAATTTAAGAAGTCGCTATCTAGCGACACTTTATAAAACTACTTTTCACGTTCTCTACCACGGCACTCACAGTTACCTCAGTTATTAAAAACGATACTAGATGGTGCTGAATTTAACTATCAGGAAAATAAAATCATGTCGTTTTGCTAAAGAAGAAAAATAATAAACATTTGGGTCATTGTTTTCAATGCTGCTGAGCGCCAGCGCCTGTAAGGGTGCATTTTTTTATACGAAAAATAAAACCTGAAAATTTTCGCCTGAAATATTAGCAAAAAAATTGAAGAAAAAAAAAATTGCTAAATATTAGCAACTAGTATTTTTGCATATTTTGCTGTTTTATTATTTTTTTGCTGGTACATATTTTCATTTTGCTGTTCGTGTCAATTAAAATTTATTTTACTGGCTCCTTTTAGAAAATTTTCTCAATTTGCTATAAATACTTAAATTAAAAAAATATGCGTCTATTCTCATCCTATTAACAATTACGAAAGGCAGCCATTAAAAAAAAAGCCTAAGCACAATATTGAGAGATTTATGAACCGTAGTATTTTACGACCAAAGACTTCATACAGGTTTTCCTGTTATTTCTGTATTTTTTCTAAATTTTAGGCTTTTGGAGGTAAGGGCGCTATTTTCTTAAATAACTTTGAAACTATTTACTTTAATTATTAAAAAAATATTTAAAATAGGTACCTAAGTATAATATTGATGATGACCAATGATGTATGGAACCCTAAAGAATTTAAAAGCCTTTTTCACTTATTTACCAACTAATAACAATATGATAATGTTTGATAAAATACCGGAATAGGTACAATACCTACACTCTAGAAGCTCCTTGTTCTGTAAGTATGCAAATAAAATAACTTATTATCTTGACAAATCACACTCCAAAATTGCCAAAAAAAACCATACAACCAGCATTGCTATACAACGTGGCAATGCTGCCAGCCTTTTGGGCACCCTTCCTGCTGACAACGATGCGGACGAATTTTTTTATGCACTATAGTGGTTATCCCCCCCCCCCTTTTTATATACTTCACATATCAATATTATTTTAGTGTTAGATGTATATTATTGAATTATTGTAATAAACAAATATCGGTGTGGTATAAGTCCGATTTTGTGGAAAATGAGTTAAGTATACCTACAGAAGCAGTGTTCCATTTGACAAAAAAAAAACCCTATGCTGTTTATGGTATTTATCGATCACAGGATGCATTTATAATGCTCGAGTAAAACACCCACGTGTCCATTTCAAATACTCTTTTTTTACCATGAAGTTCACATGATCTTTTCATTTAAAAAATTAAAATAAATTCCGAAAACGTAACTGTCCAAGATATTAATTTTATATAAATGTAATCTGATAGAGCATCTTTGGCCGCATATTTTTCAGTTTTTATTTTTAGAAAATCACCTCCGGATACCGAGTAATAATTTTTATTTTTTTTCTCTCTAAAAATTCAAAAGTGCGACTTGACACTAGCACAGTAATATTGCTCGTAACAAAGCCTATCACTGATAAAAAAGTCAGGTCACAGTATTTCATTTGGTAGCGGTTTAAATGTCACACGAGTTCAAACACGAAATTTGAAGCACGCGGAGTGTTTTTTGCGTCTCCTGTAAAGTTGCATTTTTGGACTTAGGTCCCTTTTCACTAGGGCCACAGATATAAGGTTAGCATAAAAAAGCCGTATAGCTCGCTAGTGCCTCCAAAAATAAACAGGCAGCTTACAACATTGACTGCTCAGTACTTACTGTACTTTATGTACTTATATCTACATTCGCAGTCAGGATATAACTTGGCCGGTCAAAGGGCATCTCATATCCGGGTCTTTATATCCGCGCCAGACGTTGGGGTGTACGCAGAGGGTGGTGAATGCATTTTACTTATGTAGTCGGTTTTTTGTGTTTTATTTTTCGTTTGTTTTAAGGAATATTGGTGAAGGGATGGCTAAAGTTTTTTTTCTCTGGTAGGTACAGGGGGTTTAAAACGGCCACTTTGTGCAGAATCTTATTAAGAAAATATTATGAATCATCGTAAGATGTCACAAACTGACAATTCATAATAATATGATGTGCGTGCAATTAATTACGAATTATTTCATCGGTTTGACAGTTTTCAATGGAGATTCGTAAAATGATCCACATATTATTATCAATTGCTTTTGTGTCAAATTAGAGGATTTTTTTTCAATTAGGAATTTTTCCGGTTTTAATAATTTGACCCCGATATAGTTGGGAAAAGGCTAGGCAGATGACGATTTTTAATAATTTGACCAAAACAAAAATGGATAATTTTTTAGTAATGTTATTGCGGTACCTAGGTGCCCCCTTTCGGATCTGACAGTGTTTTAAATAACATGCTGTATAAGTAAATACACAAACGGGTCCGCTCTTCCCTTTCATAGATTATCATTTTATACAGAAAAATATGGTTTTTTTTTTTATTCAATAGGTAGAATCCTTATAGACTTCCGAAGAAAAATACTCTACATAAAGAAAACTATGATCCATACAAATGACGTGAGCTTATACCTACAAGAAGCGACGACGCATTATGCAAACAGTTTTCAACTCCGAAACGGAACGAGACTACTTATAAAACTTTATCACCAAAAAAATCTTTAACAAAACCGTTTTCAAAAGCCACAGTATACCAATAAAAATGTATGGAACTATTCTATTCTGTGGCGCACAGTATTTTTTTTCGTATCAACTCAGAGAGTTGAGAAATGGGACGATTAGAAAATTGATGGCGAAGTCTCGGAGACGTTTATTGGTGAAACGATAACCGGGGAGCTTTTTAGAAATATATTGAGATAATTTTTTATGTAGAAATCGAGGGTGGCGATGTTAGGAGTGGGTTTTGAGGAGTTACAGCGCCATCTATGGGTAAGATACGGAACTTATTCTACTTACGAAATGAATATTGTTTCCGATATTAATCCTGTTCGATTAATTTGCGAAAAGAATACGAAATGAAATTAAATTGCAATGATGACGAACTTTTCTTTCTACATCAATCTGCCTAGCCTTTTCCCAACTATGTTGGGGTCGGCTTCCAGTCTAACCGGATGCAGCTGAATACCAGTATTTAACATGGAGTGACTGCACTATCACGTATCTGAACTCTATAACCCAGTAATTGGGTAATACGATACCCCTTGGTAAGACTGGTTATCAGACATTCGGGCTTCTGAAACACGTGACGACTGTCACAGATCCACGAATAGCCGGGACTCGTGGCTTAACGTGCTTTCCGAGGCACGGAGGAGTCTCGGTATGTAAAGATGGACACCTATCCTCGGACCAACCCCGGCAAGCGTAGCTTAACCTGATGGATCGACTCGTCGTTGTTTATGATATAAGTGTCATTTAAAAATGTCCAAAATCGAATTAGCATATAAATAAGCCCGCCAAAAATAACAGCGTTAACGAAAAATCCGAAACGCGACACTGAAAATTAGGAGCGAAAGTTTTCTTATATAAAAATGAAGGTCTTACATTAGACCGACCGTCCCTTAAGGCGATCGTACCCCTCATAATAAACTTTAAGGTATAAGGAATATTTACAGTAAAAAAATCCCTTGGTATTATTTACCCGAAAAGGTTTGGAACATAAAGAAATTTCGCGCCATTTGTAAACAAACGAGGCTTGTGTACCAGTTTTTTTGTAGTGATAAAATGTATGAAATGTAGTTTCGCCCTTTTTCGTGTTGCTGCATTGTGTAAGAAGGAAAATTGAGACATTTTTATTTAAATTTTCATCATGTATTGTGGCTTTAGTGCCTACGAGGAAGGTAGGAGGCTAGGTAGTACAGTACAACTATTTTCCTAATGTCCCTCGGCAAACTTAAGCTATAAACGAACGGAACGGCTGAACGGATTTGGATGAAATTTAGCACACGGGTAGACCACGAACTCTGATTACGATAGTTAATTGATTCAGGCGTTGCTTTGCGGAAATCGATTATAAAATACAATAGACATACAGGGTGTTAGGGTAAACACCGTTATCCTTGCAACCAGTGGTTTGGTTTCATTTATAGAACGTAAAATCAATGGATAATTACAACATTTTTTTTCTTTTTTTTAATTCTACATTTTACCACAAGAGACGCAAGTTCGTTGTCCTATGCGCTAGGGCAACGAACTTGTGTCTCAACACGGGCGGGGGGTACGGGATGTGAACTGACCGGCCGCGAGCGCGACCCCTCCATCAGTCAGTCAGCTGTTTCACTAGAGAGCACGTTGTCGGATAGAAACTTTTTAAAATCTTTTAATGAAAATGACGTTTTTTGTTTGTTGTGTTCGGTCATTTATTTTTATATTTAAGTCAACTACCCATGGTTTGAATGACAAGACTGTTTACCCTTGTCTCCTTGACCACCAACTAGGCAGGCATATTAGGCTCCATGACGCACAATTTGGATTTCGATCTGGTTTGTCAACGGAATGTGCTATCATGTGTCTTAAGCAGACTGTTCAATATTATAGTGATCGGAAAACACCCATTTTTGCATGCTTTCTCGATCTCTCAAAAGCCTTCGACCTGGTGTCATATGACAAACTATGGCACGAGCTCGAAGGTGAGACAGATTGCAGTCCGGAAGTTACATCTATTTTTAGATATTGGTACAACAACCAGAGAAATAGTGTCAGATGGGCGGGCTCTTTCTCGGATGTGTACAGGTTGCAGTGCGGGGTGAGACAGGGTGGACTGACTTCACCGAAGCTCTTCAATCTGTACATTAAACGACTGGTCGGTGAACTCAGCAGTGCCAGTGTCGGGTACTACATAGACGGCGTTTGCCTCAACAATATTAGTTACGCAGATGATATAGTACTGCTGAGTCCATTTATCGGGGGTTTGCGTAAGCTGGTACGGATTTGTGAGTCCTATGCGGAGGCCGATGGGCTCAGATACAACACGAAGAAAAGTGAACTCCTGGTATTTAAGGGGCGGGGCAAAAATTACGTGACTGTACCTACAGTCACCTTAGCTGGTACCCCCCTAAACAGAGTCGCTCAGTTCAAGTATCTGGGCCACTGGGTTTCCGAGGACCAAAAGGACAACGCGGATGTGGAGAAGGCACGTAGGGCGTTGGCTGTCAGGTGTAATATGTTGGCCCGCAGGTTTGCGCGTAGCAGTAATCAAGTGAAGGTGACTCTTTTTAAGTCTTACTGCCAAACACTTTACACGTGCAGCCTGTGGGTTAACTACACACTTGGGTCGTACAGCGCCCTACGTGTTCAATACAACAACGCGTTTAGGGTGCTGCTGGGGCTACCACGATTCTGCAGTGCTTCAACTATGTTCGCAGAAGCGCACACTGATGGTTTTCATGCTATTATAAGGAAGCAGTGTGCGTCGCTGCTGAGTCGTGTTAGGTCCAGTAGCAACAGTATAATAAGCGTATTCGCGGACAGGTGGGACTCTCCATTGCTGCGTCATTGGATACGTGTGCATACTGAACTGTGAGCAGTGGAGAGTTCCTCCCGGTCCTACTGTGTTAACTGCTTTTTTATTGTGTGTGTTGTTTTGTTTTGTTTTTTATGTCAATCTGTTTTAAAATGTATGTGTTGTAATATGGAATACCTGAAATAAATGTTATCTATCTTATCTATCTTATAGCCTGTATTTAGTAAACTATTACCTTTACGGTTACGATTACGACATATCGGATACTTTTCATGCTGGTAGCACGTTCGTTATGTTTATAGTTCGTTATGTTTGCCGAGAGACATTAAAAAAAAGGTTTTACTGTATTGCTATACAGGGTGGCAAACATCTACCACCCGGGCAGACATCGACGCGCAACCTCTTACCATGGATTCAGTACATGATTCTGGAAACAACTGCTTTGAAATTTTTCGAAGGATATAAAAAAAATATCTGCTGTTCCATACATTTTGACGCTTAGGTATTGCACTTTTGTATGAAATAGCAGATTTTTTTTAATAACCGACGTAAAATTTTAACTCATTTTGATCCAGAATCCATGGTAAAAGGTTACGCGTCGATGTCCTAACCTAACACCCCGTATTTAGGTCGAAGTTTATTTAGATACTTGATGGACCTTTTAGTTAGGAAAACAAAACGAGAAATGGACAATTTATTTCTGTTCTCCGTTAGGATTTCTGTGAACTATGATTTTTGGTTGGTTTTTCTAGTTTTCGACTGAAATTAGCATGATATTAAAACAAAAAAAAAACTCATTGATAAACTTTACATCACTCCTCTAAGCAATACGAAAAAGCGCTTAAACATATAAATAAATAAAAAACAACTTTAAATTAAAAAGCCTCTTCTAAAGGAAACCTGACCGACATTTGATTTACGTAATATTTTCCACGCCGCCATATTATGCTCGACCGGACCGGGTCGGATATAGAGCCTTTTGACCGGCACACGGATCACCGGGCCGGTTCACGTTAACCGGGCCTCGATGATAAATAGGGATAGATTGCTGTATTTTAAATATCATAACGATTTTTAATAGTTATGAACGAGGAAAGCACGTTAAACCGTTGGTCTCGTCTGTCATTTGTAGATCTTTGACAGTGGTTACGGTACGTCTGAAGGCCGAAAGTCTGACAACCAGTCTTACTAAGGGGTATCGTGTTACCCAGTAACTGGGTTGTGGAGGTTAGATAGGCAGTCACTCCATGTAAAATACTGGTATTCAGCTGCATTCGAAGCCGACCCCAACATAGTTGGGAAAAGACTAGGCACATGATTCTTGTCTATACATAAAAATTAGTTGAGTAGGTAAGTATCTATAGCTAAAGTGCTAACAGATTGATATTTGCTAGTCGGCAGGTTATTAATAACTCCATCAGGCACCGGCTGCTACGGAAATACGTTAGCACATCTGTAATTGATAAATTACTACTATTAGAATTATCAGGAACGAGATGTCAATTAGCTATTAATTTCAAAGTTGATAGCACAGACTAACAGATATAGGTACACTCATCATGTCTTTGAAGTTTACACATAAAAAAACAGATTTTTAAACTTATAATTCAAGCGACTAAGTGCGAATTGCACCAATGAAACTGAACGCGATCAGCACATCTAAACCGAGTTCAGGAGCTGTCAGTGGCAATATTCTAAAGAAAATAATGACACTGACAGCTCTTAAACATGGTTTAAGTGCTGATCGCGTTCTGTTAAATACGTGACGTCGATGACCCCAAAAAACAACTTTTTGCTCCTATCACTTCTACGGAATTTCGTTAATTTAATTTGATACTGTAGTAGAAGTACCTATAGTAATATTATAAAATGCATGTAATTGAAGGTGAAATAAATAAATATTAAATATATTAAAAAAATATTAAAATATAAATATTGAATAATATTTTTTTTTTAATAGCCAGCAATTGTGTGTCCCACTGCTGGGCAAAGGCCTCCCCTTTTTCCTTCCAAAGCTCTCTATTTTGTGCGATTTCTGGCCATATTAAATATTGAATAATAATTATTAAAATAAAAACATTAAATATATTAAAATATAAATATTCATTATTAAAATACTAAAAATAATCCAATTTGACGTACATACATATAAAATGGATCTTGCACAAGCTAATCTTTTAAATTCCAGCCCGATCTATTGCATCCTCTCTTCTTGCACGGTCCTTGCGTTCCATAATCCATACCTATTCAACTCATTGAATTGCACCACATCATGGAAATCACAGCAAAATACTTCAAATAACAGCAAAAATACTTGAAATCGAAGCAAATACTTGAAATCCTTCATAAAATCACTTGATCTGTAATGCGGTTGGTATGATCCCAGCATTTGAACCGTGAAGGAATATCAGCCGGCTTTAAATAACTATTCGGGAAAGATTTGTATGTTTATTGAACGAATATGGAAAATATTTGTATTGGATTGGCGTATTAGGCTGGGTGATTTTTTTGGTCCAATTTGCAAATGTCGAAGCCTTTTTGGAGCCTGTAGATTCCGAAAAATCGGTAATAAAATAATAAAAGTTGACGCCCGGTATATCCATAAATGTGAAAGTTACTTTCGCATCACAAACAGACATCTCTCTGCCTACCTTTTCACACCTTATCAACTGAACAGATTTTGATGAAACTTGGCCCACAAGTAACCAGCACCCGAATTGCGTATCAGAATCAGAGTCAGAATCAGAAATTTATTTGCTATGAATGTGTACGACACATTTACAACATATTTGGCAAAACGTTTGTGTACTAAACCAGTCTGCATACCCCTTGACAGAATACCAGCGCGATGTTAAGTGCGTTTTATATAAATTGCATGCCGTTTTTAGCGGCGGATGTGTTCGGAACATACATGACATATACTGTATTATCCAAGTTTGTACATACTATAATAATTATCCTACGAATAAATGTCTTTGTCTTTGATTTAAACTAGAGCCATCTCCCTGCATAATCGCTTCACCATCAAAGATTTACATTATCAGCGGGCAAAGATAATTTTATTCATACGGAGCGCTGGTAACCACTCGTTGTGGCCCCCGCGACTCCACATTATTATAGAAATTTCGGCGATACATGACCTTCCGGCATGGGGACTACCATTGAATGAAATCTCGACATTAAAAAAAGAAATTACTTATTAAAAAAAATACAGTTTAGGCCAATAATGAATGTCTGCATGGTTTAGAAGAGATAATGTATAAATGGGGGAGGCCTATGTCCAATGGTGGACGTCTTTCGGCTGAAATGATGATGATGATGATGAATGTATAAATTGCAAACTGCTGGATACGGTCATAGTGATACGTCTTATGGGTTAAAATTGAACATAAATTCACCATGTTTAACAGGCGGTTTGGTGATCTTGGTGATCGTGTTCATTCTCCTAGCGTTTTCATTTAGTCTTCATTTAGTGAGAGCAGTGATAACCTAGTGCTGTGACCGTCAGATTGCCATGTCATAAGTCTTGAGTTCAAACCCACGGCACGCACCTCTGGCTTTTCAGATTCATGTGCGTATTGCATAATTATCACTTGCTTCAAAAACGGTGAAGGAAAACATCGTGAGGAAACCGCCTCGATCCTGAGAACGGTCTCGGTCGTGCATGAGAAATATTTCCCAACGGCATGTGAAGCCAAGTTAGAGGCCTTAAAACTCTGACACCAGGTTAGTCACTAACCACGAAAAGACGAATAATTATTTAGTCTTCCCTTTGTTATTTTTCATGCCACTCAAAAAATGGGGGTTTCTGCTGTACAGACTCAGACTCCCCCCGGTAATAGTATATTTTTCTCTTAATCGTATAGTGCTACTAGGATAAAATCAGTCATAAGTTTTCGTGAAAGGTCTCATCGTATTTTTCTTCTTCTCTCACTTTTGGTCGAAGAATACGAGGATAGGTCATGTCGTGGTGAAAATATTGCCAAAGAAGATAACAAGGTTTACTATGCCAACAGCCTCGGACACCACGGCCTGTCTTGCAGCCGAAGTGCGGGTCGCATACATTAATGGCATCATCCGACGAGCTCTTGTCAGCATTCCAACTGTATTAGAACTCATAGTTTGTTCAATGAAATCTCCAAACGGCTGTTTGACACTTCCCGTGACCCAAGGACTGGCTTTTACCTTTGTTAGAGGCTAAGCATTGCCATACAACGTGGCAATGCCGCCAGTCTCGTACACTACCAGCCGACAGCGATGCGGAGGAATTTTTCGACGCCATATTTTAGTTATTAATTGTTAATTTGTATAGTTAGTTTTAAGTGTGATTCCAATATCCTATTTACAGAATAAACAATTAATATTAGTTAGGATTTAATTAGTTAAGTAATAGTTAGTTGCATAATGTATTATTTATAGTTCCTTTAATTATATAATCTATATGTGTGTACATTGTCACCTCCTCACACGTCATCTTCTACTTTCAGTCTTTTCACCTCAAGGAATGTCTTCTTTCATCGACATCGACTTTCATTCGTGTTTTCATGGTAGCTCCTGCTTCCCTCGATATACGTCTGATGGCCCCCGAGTGGCCGTTGCGTGAAGCTCCCGCACGATTATGACTTTATGTCGCCCGCTATACGTTTATTATTCGCCCTGGGTACATGTATCTACTGAGAGCTTGTTATCAGTTTTGAACTTTCGTCTAGATCTCAAACTAGACTTGAATAAAGTAAAAAATTTAGACGTACTTAAAAAAAAACAAAATTCGACAAGCTTGAAACTTGTGTTTTTTTTTTGGAAGAAACAATAATTATTGGTTCATCGAAATCTCGATTCAGGAATAACTCATCTATTATGAATAAATTAATTTATAACTTTTTATAAAAAAAAAACTAAGTAGGTACAGCAACAACTAAAGTTTTCTTGTAAAATAAATACCTTTAAAGATTTTCATAAGAACATCTTACTCAGTAGGTTCATACTACAAAGATTCTGAAAACTAATTTATTATCGTTTAATTTATGTTTTATTGCAGGTTCCACTTTAGACCTTACTTACGGTATCTAACACCTAAGATACCGCCTGGGGCCACTTACGCTTTACTCCTAAAAAAGAAAACCTTTTTCGAATCCCCTCAAAAGAAAGCCTTAGTCTGAAATTTACGCTGAAACTCACTCAATTCCACACCAAAATAAATAAAAAATATTTTTATTTACCCAGAAAAATCTAGAAAGCATTTCAGCAGTCCTAAACAGCTGACAACAATCTTTGGTAACGAATCCTGAACAAATAATAATCTATGTGCCTTAACAGTTGAGGTACTTTGGCGAGGCCATAGGCTGCGTTTACGCGTTTAACCCCAAATATTACGGAATTCGATCACGTATTGGCGAAAAATTCGCCTTTCTCGGATCAACAAGAGATCTGGCTGAAAATCATCAGAGCGGAAAAACTCACAGGATTTTGCGGTTATATTGTGGGACAATGTATGAGAGGAGCGGGTGGAGAATAACAAAAAAAAAATAAAAACATTTACTTTCAGGTAAATAACACCCATTGCCAGACATAAAATAATAGCTAACACAATAGAATAAAAAAAAATAAAAATAAACATCTAATTAAAAAATACAATCATGAAAAAAAAAACTTAAAAATTAAAATAAATATATAATCAAAACAATCAAATAAATACACAAAAAAAAAAATAGTACCCTCTATCCGAAACTGGTGCAGCAACATGTCTGCTGGAACAATGCCGGATGAAGGGGCAGTCCAGCCTTCCCGCAATCATCGCCAGTACGATGATGGGGATATTATCGCTAGGTTCCCAAGTTCTCCAGGTTAAATTGGTTGAAGACTTTCATAGTAAGCCATATGCCAAATATGGAGACTAATATCAATGAATATATAATTTTTGAGGTGAAAACTTGTTTAGGCATGCTAAACATTGGTGGCGGAAAAGGTTCGCGTCACCGAAATGCTCATGTCATAGCTAATGTTAACAGTATGTAGCTATGAGTATGAAGCTATATTGTGTGCCGATGTGCTCGGAATAATTTTAATTTCTGATACCAACTACAAATTATTTGCTTTTTTTTAAAGCACCTTAATTCATAGTTTGAAGTTTGACACTTCGGCAATCCCCATGATTGTCTATGTGTATTTAACAATAAAACGTGCCTACCCAGTGTCACGTTAAAACCAATGAGCTCCTGGAAATTGGCATGAGGTGATTTGTGACAGCTGAAAGTTTTTTTAGGTAATCTTATCAAATAATATTCTTTACAGCAGTACACATGTTTTAATTTACCAATTAATTGTTACTAAATTAATGTTGTTATTCTTACATTCCATTCATGTTTGTTACTCAATACGTGAAAATACTTTTTATCCCGGTAGTACGGTCCCGTGGGATAATTTCCAACATCAATGCGGGCGAAGCCACTGGCTTGTGTCCAATAGAATGGATACAATAATACGGTCTTTCTTTTTTTTAAGTCATAAGCTCATCACTTGAGCGTTCCAGCACATTTCTATGATTCTTATCACGTCTACAAAGGTATCCCTGTCAAAAAGTTAACTCGTGCGTTGTCGACACAGCCCCTGCAAACATTCCTTTGAGAAATCATGAGTCCTTTTACTTATATACCTTCTGTTCAAGAATTTTCCTTAAAAAAAAACCGAATTAGGGGCGAGGTGTGAATTTTAAAAGACAGGTTGGGACATGTTGGGGTTTTGATTGGTAAGGAAGTAATTATGGAGTCAGTTTAAAATTGTAAAGGATTTAAGGAGTTTTTTTAAGTAGATTTTTGGTACAAGTTATGTTAGAGATTCGTAGAGAGTTCACTGAGAATTATTAGAGGTATCCTGAGGATGCCTCGTTGAGAGATGAAACACGTGTCGATTTTTTACAAGGTTTTTTATGACTCTTGAAGAATAGTTGAGCGGAATAGATTACTAAATATATATCTACGTCTATTGTATTTTTTTGAGTAGGTAATAAAAAACTGTAAACTTAGTAGAAGCAGCTATCAAATCTCGATAAACAATAGTAATAAATTGATTCTATGATTTGAAAGTTTTTTTTATTTTTATTGAAGATTGGGACCTGGTTAGCCAGGCTAAGCAGCACAAAGGCCCTTAACGCTACCTACTTAACGCTTCATGCGCTACTTGACTGTATGTTTACTTTTCTCGTAAAGCATTTAAAAACACATTAACTACAAGCATATTTCTTTCACTACAAAATCACAAAAAAGAGAAAGAAAATCTTCTAACGGCCCCAACACGAAATGTACAGCAAATTCCTTTTTATGCGCATTCCAATGCGGGGTTTACTCCAAAGCATTTTGACATTGATTAATGACGTTACAGAGATGGTGCAATGGACTGTAAAACGATACACCAAACTTCTGGGTCGGTATTTCGTAACAAGTTTTAGAGGAGAAATAAATATACTGAGGAACTTTGGTTCACACTTGTTAAAGATGCCTAAAACAGTTGCGTTTCTACCTTTTGTAAGATTTAGCTAAGATTTAGAAGTGTAAGTTAGAATTAAGTAAATTTAAATTGATCGACTTTGATTGATTGGCGGCCAATCTCATCGGAAACTAACCTTCGGCGCGGGAGATATTATAGTACACGAATGTGTAAGCAGACACACAGGTGCACTCTCTCTTCCCTAACTCTCATAGTCCGATTGGACGGCAATCTGACACAACCAGAGAGAGATCAGGTGCAGGATCAACGGCTTAAGGGGGATGCGCTAGGGTGGCCCGCGAAATTCAAATTTTCTTACGTTTTTTGCAATTTGCAGGTCAGTATCAGGTTGTATGTTGATCTAAATATTATTAGCGCTCGTAACAAATATGGATTTACAGAATTATAAACATTAAAATCAGCAATATAACTCTCTAAGCTCATCAAAGTGTATTGAATGACTATTTCATGAAATCATGACATTTGGCACTTTCATGAACTTAGAGAGTTATACAACATGTAACAGAATAAGCGCAAGACCTGAAAGTAGTTTGCTCAGAATCGGCTTCTGAATCGATTTCCATCATTATTTATATGTGTTAATTTTTCATGAAAAAATCTTTTCTTTAACTGAAATTAGAACCACCGCGACTTAACAAGGTAATAAGATATTTTATTTAAGGAAATTTAAGCCTTATCTCAAAGGAATAAAGCCTATTCAAATGCATAACCAAATTTGTAATACGCTCATAGCTATCCTATGTGTAGTGCGCGGTAAATAAAATAGTTAATATAAGGAACCTTAATCCTTATTGCAAAGCAATATGTCTAATTTAAATGCAAAACCTAAATTTGTTGTTCGGTCATAGCTTTCTTTACTCACACATAAACATTGCTTTTTATTACGTTTGAGCTAGTTGTGTTAAAAAAAAATGTTAATTTAACGAAATTTAGACCTAATCCCAAAGTAATAATGCTTTTTTAAATGCACTACCGAATGTGGTCTTTCACATTCTAAGAAATGACAAAATATTAGGAATTTTGTGGTTCGTTTTTTGCAAATGGAAGATTAATGTGAAAGAGGGAGATGCATTAATTTGCCGACTTACCCCTTTGACGTTTGATATGCCGCCGCAAGCGCCGTCACCGCCTGCGGTGCGCCCGCTCACAAGGGTAGTTATTCGCCGGCAGCGAGCGACAAGTGTTCCCGAATGTAATTTGTTTACGTGCGCGATGGCATTCCAGTACACCAATATTCAGTACACGAAGATGGTGAGGACACTGGCTCGTTGTTACGATAATGTCGAGTTAGCGTGTTGAGAGTTCCAACGCTATATATGGTACCAGAGCAGTGCGCGCCAGGACAATTTTAAGTGCAACTCAGCGTCTGAGGGACTCCGGTACGTTTCGTCCTAACACGGCCATAGATAGAGGGGCGAATGTGCGCACTAATTTCTTCTTTCTTTCTTTCTAAATAAACTAAATTTGCATCGAGCAAGGCGGTGGACATTTCGAAAGTGTATTAAAAAGGAGACGAAGAAAAATAGTGACATAGTGTAGTGTAAATACATAGTTCAGTTCTGTAAGTACCTTCATGTTAACCAATTTTAATTACTGTAAATATTATGATTAAAATCTTTTAAACACGCAGACTTTGAATATGATATCGCGACAGTTGGGTAGGTACGCATCAGAGATAATAAGTGAGTCGGGCGGCCGCCATAAAGACCACCCTATCACGTTTACTGATACCTAGATCGTAGACGGCCGTAAAAGTTGCTTGATTTAAAAATGCTTCCGCTTTACTAAACCTTAGAATCTTAGAATTAAGTAAACAAATCTATTCAAAGCCTACAGTCCAAAGCCTGTGAAATTGTGATGGAAAGATGGAATCATAATTTTACTAGTAATGTTCGGTCATTGAACTAACGTACATACCTAATACATACGCTTGCTTGTAGTACCTACCTACCTAGCCAGCTGGCAGGCACACGCACGCGTGCGGCGCGCTATTAGTGTGCGTGGAGATCGAGTAGTGGGCTCAAACGTTTCATGTTTAGTCAGGACGTCTATTTTATAAAAAAAATACTTGGTGTGGTTTAATTAAATTAAATTACAGATATTATTTTAGTCTTATAATTTAATATTCTAATTGGGGTGTATGAGCTCTTGCGTTTATTCCGTTACACGTTGTATTGCTGATTCTAATGTTTATAATTCTGTAAATTCATATTTGTTACGATCGCTAATAATATTTAGATCAACATACAACCTGATACTGACCTGCAAATTCCTAAAAACGTAAGAAAATTTGAATTTCGCGGGCTACCTTAGCGCATCAACCTTAACGTGCTTTCCGAGACACGGGGGTATCTCACCGCCACCTTCCAAACTCCGGGCTGTTACTAAGAAATTCCTAATGGCAAACCCAATAACACTTTACCCGACACGGGAATCGAACCCAGGACCCTTGGCAACAGGCAACTGAAGGGTCTGAAGGAACACGGGTGGGTTTAAGTCACTAAAAGTCTAACACGCCATTGGATGATATACCACGCACCATAAAAAAAAGCTCATCAGTCGTGCTTGCGACCACGAGACCAACGGGACAGTCAAACTGTCAACAGTCAAACTTTCAACAGTCGAACTTTAAATATGTAGGTAAAACCTATTTTTATACTAGTTAAATAGGTTTCAGAGGTTATTGCCATAATCGCATCAAGTGGCTGTGAGATTGTCCGGAGTGGTACATAGTTCTGAACACATGCGAGGATAGCATTGCCCATTGTGCCAGTCTAGATGATGGTGCTGCCCATTGTGTAACTAAAATTCTATGTTTGAATTCTGTCTGTGAACAAGTCTATTGTGGAATCCCTATCGGCACTGGAGATCCAATGCGACGTTAGGTATGCATTAGTCCTGGCAGGGTTGCGCGGAGAAGTCCTGGCAGGGTTGCGGGGACTTCCGAAAGGGATACCGGGGCCCTTGGTAACTGAAGGAACACGGGTAGGTTTAAGTCACTAAAAGTCTAACACGCCCTCCCGCTCCACTCAGAGCGGGAGAAGTCATCAGATGATTTCCCACCCTCAACAAAAAAAGAAAAAAAGGGTATGCATTAGTCTTCTGTTACGTAACTATTGACCTTGATATAGTTGATGGCGCACTTAAATACCATTGGAGCATGAAACAGGACATCCTGACAAGGTATTAACCTAACTCAGGTAAACGAACCCGAACAGTGCCCAAAAAGATAAAAGAAAACATCCTCTCGGACATCTAATTTAAAACGAGCAAGTCAACAAATGACGGTAGTCGAAATAACTAAGCTGTGCGGTCACCCCCCACCACAAAACTCATCAGTCTCCCATCGACCGTCCTCGGGGTAAGACCTGCGGACTGTCGAATTAAAAATTAACTACCGTAAGGCGCTAGACGTGAAAATTTATCGGTCAGTCTACTTTGTTTATGGACGGTCGGACCTTTTAGGTGATTAGTTTTAGCTTTAAAGTGATTTATTTTGGGTATGTTAGTTTAAATTTGGTGTTTATTTTAAGTTTCCTGGTTTGATTTAGGGTTATTGAATCGCTTGCGCACGCGAAGTGCTAATTAATTTTCGTAAAATAATTGAAGACCTTTGCCATTTCGCTGTGACTATATAGTCACAGCGAAATGGCAAAGGTCTTCAATTATTCGAACTTCGTTAATGTTAAACCTTATTCTTTATTGTATTTCTCTAGTCATATATAAGAAAAAAAGAAATGTTTGTTATATATCGCATTAAAATTTTACAGGACCAGTCTAGGAGAAGTCAAATCAAGTACACAACTGAATTGAAGCGTAGTTATTCAATGTAGTACGAAAGAAAATTGGAGCTAATCTGTAACGCGCCGGTTTCAGCTGAAATACGACCCTGAAGTATCGTAAGCGCGGCAATCGACGCCCGCCACACTTTGTTATACTGTTTTTTGCCAAAGATTAAGTTACCACAGAATGGGGAGGTACAACTTGCCTAGAAGAGTTTGGTTTGTAACTCATTCATAATATTTACCTAATTTGAACCACTTCATTTTCAAAGAGTTTTCGTCTAACACTTCCTTTTTATTACAAGCTTTATATTAGCTTGCTCTGTTCGTATGTCTTTCCGGTTACTCCTTTTGTCATCAATTTTTCAAGCACTTCCTGGCATCTGATTGAGCTGAAACTTGGCATACGTAAACAACTATCGAGACATTTTGAAAAAATGATACCATGGAGCTGGTCTGATGATGGAGCCGGAAGTTGGGCATAGGAACTCCTCAATCAAACAAGATAGCACCATCGTGTTTGGACTCATTGGTTACGTATTAACAAGTTCTTTGGCACTGGGTGGTGTTCAAGGTCTGATGATGGAGCCGGAAGGTGGCCATATGTGTTTCTAGTTACTCCAATTGTCATCCATTTTTTAAGCACTTCCTGGCATCTGATTGTGCTGTACTTATACAACTACCGAGAAATTAAAAAAAAATTATACTTTTTTGCTGGTCTGATGATGGAGTCGGAAGTTGGCCATGGGAACTCCTCAATAAAACAAGATAGCACCATCGTGTTTGGACTCGTTGGTTATGTATTGACAAATGCTTTGACACTAGGTGGTGTTCAGGGCCTGATGATGGAGCCGGAAGGTGGCCATGGGAACTCCTCAATCAAACAAGACAGCACTATCGTGTTTGGACTCATTGGTCATGTATTAACAAGCGCTTTGACACTAGGTGGTGTTCTGGGCCTGATGATGGAGCCGGAAGGTGGCCATGAGAACTCCTCAATCAAACAAGACAGCACCATCGTGTTTGGACTCATTGGTCATGTATTAACAAGCGCTTTGACACTAGGTGGTGTTCTGAGCCTGATGATGGAGCCGCAAGGTAGCCATGGGAACTCCTCAATCAAACAAGATAGCACCATCGTGTTTGGACTCATTGGTCATGTTGTATTAACAAGTAATTTGACACTAGGTGGTGTTCTGGGCCTGATGATGGAGCCGGAAGGTGGCCATGAGAACTCCTCAATCAAACAAGACAGCACCATCGTGTTTGGACTCATTGGTCATGTATTAACAAGCGCTTTGACACTAGGTGGTGTTCTGGGCCTGATGATGAAGCCGGAAGGTGGCCATGGGAACTCCTCAATCAAACAAGACAGCACTATCATGTTTGGACTCATTGGTCATGTATTAACAAGCGCTTTGACACTAGGTGGTGTTCTGGGCCTGATGATGGAGCTGGAAGGTGGCCATGAGAACTCCTCAATCAAACAAGACAGCACCATCGTGTTTGGACTCATTGGTCATGTATAAACAAGTGCTTTGACACTAGGTGGTGTTCTGGGCCTGATGATGGAGCCGGAAGGTGGCCATGGGAACTCCTCAATCAAACAAGACAGCACCATCGTGTTTGGACTCATTGGTCATGTATTAACAAGCGCTTTGACACTAGGTGGTGTTCTGGGCCTGATGATGGAGCCGGAAGGTGGCCATGAGAACTCCTCAATCAAATAAGACAGCACCATCGTGTTTGGACTCATTGGTCATGTATTAACAAGCGCTTTGACACTAGGTGCTGTTCTGGGCCTGATGATGGAGCCGGAAGGTGGCCATGGGAACTCCTCAATCAAACAAGATAGCACCATCGTGTTTGGACTCATTGGTTACGTATTAACAAGTTCTTTGGCACTGGGTGGTGTTCAAGGTCTGATGATGGAGCCGGAAGGTGGCCATATGTGTTTCTAGTTACTCCAATTGTCATCCATTTTTTAAGCACTTCCTGGCATCTGATTGTGCTGTACTTATACAACTACCGAGAAATTGAAAAAAAATTATACTGTTTTGCTGGTCTGATGATGGAGTCGGAAGTTGGCCATAGGAACTCCTCAACCAAACAAGATAGCACCATCGTGTTTGGACTCATTAGTTATGTATTGACAAGTGCTTTGACATTAAGTGGTGTTCAGGGTCTGGTGATGGAGCCGAAAGGTGGCCATGGGAACTCCTCAATAAAACAAGATAGCACCATCGTGTTTGGACTCGTTGGTTATGTATTGACAAATGCTTTGACACTAGGTGGTGTTCAGGGCCTGATGATGGAGCCGGAAGGTGGCCATGGGAACTCCTCAATCAAACAAGACAGCACTTTCGTGTTTGGACTCATTGGTCATGTATTAACAAGCGCTTTGACACTAGGTGGTGTTCTGGGCCTGATGATGGAGCCGCAAGGTGGCAATAGGAACTCCTCAATCAAACAAGATAGCACCATCGTGTTTGTACTCATTGGTCATGTTGTATTAACAAGTTATTTGACACTTGGTGGTGTTCAGGGCCTGATGATGGAGCTAGAAGGAGGCCATGGGAAAACCCCAATCAAACAAGATAGCACCATTGTGTTTGGACTCATTAGTTATGTATTGACAAGTGCTTTGACACTAGGTGGTGTTCTGGGCCTGATGATGGAGCCGCAAGGTGGCCATGGGAACTCCTCAATCAAACCAGATGGCACCATCGTATTTGGACTCGATGGTTATGTATTGACAAGTGCTTTGAAACTAGGTGGTGTTCAGGGCCTGATGATGGAGCCGGAAGGTGGCCATGAGAACTCCTCAATCAAACAAGACAGCACCATCGTGTTTGGACTCATTGGTCATTTATTAACAAGCGCTTTGACACTAGGTGGTGTTCTGGGCCTGATGATGGAGCCGGAAGGTGGGCATGAGAACTCCTCAATCAAACAAGACAGCACCATCGTGTTTGGACTCATTGGTCATGTATTCACAAGCGCTTTGACACTAGGTGCTGTTCTGGGCCTGATGATGGAGCCGCAAGGTGGCCATGTGAACTCATCAATCAAACAAGATAGCACCATCGTGTTTGGACTCATTGGTTATGTTGTATTAACAAGTAATTTGACACTAGGTGGTGTTCAGGGCCTGATGATGGAGCTTGAAGGAAGCCATGGGAAAACCTAATTCGTTGGATTTGTGAAGGTGATAGACCAGATATTTAAACAAATCCTAATGCTAAAAAGTAGAAAATAAAATATAAGTAAAAATCTTTTTGAAAACAAGCTTTAATGAACTAAAAAGTACTAAATAAAACTTACGTAAACAATAGAACTATAATATTTTCTTAAAAGCTTGAGGCGTAAATGTCCTTTTTACACTAAACTTGAAGATGAGCCTCGATGAGATCGAATTGATTTAATACTTTCCACATTTAACTGAATCTACATTTCAGTTAAATGTGGAAAGTATTAAATCAATTCGACTTTTACACACATTATGGTTTGTTCGTGAACACAATTATTCTATTTTCTTCAGGTTTTTGTTTCCTAAAAGTAAGCAGTGACACATCTGCCCTTAATTATCTACTCTGTGTCATATGGCGCAAAATGGTTAATATTCATGACAGTCTGCGGGCGGCGAGTGAAATTGCTTCACATTTTTTATGTCTACTCCTACCGTCAAACAAAAGTCTTCTGCTAAACTTTACGGGTTCTGTAGTTGGGTATTGTCAATTTTCGTGCTAGTTTTTATAGGTAGGTCGCACTTATTAGAATTTATTTTTAGCCGTTTCTTGTAGATTTTTCCAAGCCGCTGAAATATATCTCTAGTTCTTTTTGAGTGTTCTAGGAACCAAACCGTTTACCTAAAGTCAGTTAGTCAGAAAGTTACAGGTTTTAGCCCGTTCCAAGCGCAGATTTCAATGTATAAAAAAAAAAATACGGGTCGACTTGAGAACCTCCTCCTTTTTTTTCGTCGGTTAAAAAGGGGAAGAAACTACAAGTGTCAGACATTCTTGACGCTTGACACAAGTGTCAGATACTCCTCTGACACTCAACACTTAAATCAAGTGTCAGACACTCGTCTCACCTGCCAGGGTTGCGGGTTAATCCGAAAGGGATACCGGGACCTTGGCAATAGGCAACTGAAGGAACACGGGTGGGTTTTAGTCAGTAAAAGTCTGACACGCCCTTCCGCTCCGCCCAGAGCGGGAGAAGTTATTGGATGACTTCCCTCCCTCAAAAAAAAGAAAGAAAAAAATGTTTATTTTGTCACAGAAACACGTGCTTGTAAAAAAATATAGGTTTGCTTCAATACTTTCTTAGTACTTAAAAAAAAAAAATACCTAAGTTTAAATAATTTCAAGCACGGAATAAAAAATAATCAGAATGTCACGTCACGTCACGTCATGACTGTGACAAAAAAGGTTCCACTTAGCATGATGCTCTCCTAGGACCCATAGCACGGAGCTAATTTTCAGTGGTCAACCAAAACTTACTTACCCTCTCACTATAAAGTGAAAGTACCTACCTTCCACACCATCGAAACATTACTTGACGATAACTTATCAATCGTATGACAGATTTGATGAAATTTCCGGTGCGCGATGGACGCCGGAGCGGATATTACGTCTGCCGTCCGATGTGGGTCACAGACCATTCAAATGGGACCAATGGACGGCCCATCGATCTGTTGAAAAAATTGGGGAAAAAGCTGGGAAAGTTTCGCCGAGCCGTTCGGTGTTTTTTTTGTCGATGGGAAAGTCCTTGTGTTATATTTTTTCTCCAAATTACTGTTATTTTTATTTAACTGTTATTCAATGTATCATTGCCGTCATATATCATTGTTGTGCGTTCATTACCTGTGATTATAATTTTATATACCTGCCCACTTAATGGAACATTTTCATAATAATTATAAGGCAAAAATGAACGAAGATTTGAACGCAAACAAACGGATTTTCTTTCTTTCCATTCGATGACATTTCATTTGGTGCAGTGACCGAGCACGCAAGTGGTTCTACGCAGGTTCGATTTCCGCATACCTTTCGTGTTTATTTATATTTTATACCTTTGACATAATTTATCTCATAACCAAGATATAAGGCAAGATTTGCAGGAGTATATAATATGATGCCATAACCATCATGTTTTGTACTATTACTATTTATATTATGCCCATTGTAGCCAGTAATAGAGTCATTGCAGAAAAATAGAGCTTATCTAATTAGAGTTTGAGTAATGTTTTCTAACTTGCTCAAATAATTATCATTGCTTAAGCGCCTAAGTCCAGCACCCCAGTTACATAACACACGTTCTATCACAATACGAAGTATTTTGAAGGAAATTAGTAAACTATTGCTTCATAAATTGGAAAATTCATCTGCTCGACAAAGTAAATTCAATGAATGTTTTTGAATTATCTAAATGAATGTAATTACCATTGTCAGTGTGTTACGCAATGACCCAGATGGTTATCTCACAACATTTCCTACACATACAAAAACATAGCTCACGTCACGTCAATAGAAAATACGTAAAAATCCCCAACAACACACATCACATAGTATGTCCAGTATTCAAACGGAGGACATTTCAATCAATGAAATCGCACTAGCGTCCGCTCACACGTCCGGCGACCACGCTGTGCAGGTTTGAGAGACTTTTCAACTAATTGGGGACTTTTTATTCAGAACGCATGTGACGTGAAAATGTATGTGATTGGTTGATTTAGAATATAGGTTTTGACAGGTACTAGACATTGTGTATACCATTTATGAACAAAATAAATGAAGAGCAATTCCATAGTTATATCAAGATCGTTTACATTGTGTAATCTCATTCAGAATCTGTCAAAAATACCTACCTCTAATTTATATCAAGTATTTTTTACATTTATTGTCGCTACATAAATATTGCGACTAGATTTTAAACGGTTTTAATTACGGGTGGATATTAGTCTACTTATTAACACCATACAAAAATTATGATTTGGGAACACCAATTTTGTCCTGTTTCGAGAATGAGAAAACCCATCTCTACACAAAAAATTGCACGCCTTTTTTGTCTGCGTTGAGTATGTTTATGATTTTATTTTTTATAATCTTGATAGTGAGAATAACTAGCTTTATACGCAATATATGTAACACATCAATCAATCTGCCGAGCCTTTTCCCAACTATGATGGGATCGGCTTCCAGTCTAACCGGATGCAGCTGAATACCAGTATTTTACATGGAGCGACTGCGTATCTGACCTCCACAACCCAGTAACTGGGTAATACGATACCCCTTGGTAAGACTGGTTGTCAGACTTTCGGGCTTTCTGACGACCCGACGACGAACATAATGTAACACATAATGAGCCTATAATGTTCACACTGCTGGGACACAAGCCTCCTCTCGGTTAGAGGGAGGATAAACACGCAAGCTGCAAACTAATTTGATATTTTTGCTATATTTTTACTGCTTTCATACCTAGATCACGTTTGAAAACCAATTTTTACTAAATAAATTATGTATTAAATGACTGGTTAATTCAAAACTAAGAATTCAGGCTTTTTTGATGAATAATGATATGTTTTAAACATTATTTATCGGTGGTTTGTATTGTTAGAAACGAGATATTTCTCTGCGTCCAGCGGTCGGCGTGGAAACACGTCATGTTCAGGTTCGCGACTGGTCAATCTTCACCCTGAGGATGCCTCGTTGAGAGGTGAAACACGTGTTGAAAATCAAAATCAAAAGTCATTTATTCAAACTAGGCTGAGAATCAGCACTTTTCGAACGTCAAAATTACATAAGACAGTCCCCCCAAAACGCCCACCCTTCACCACTTCCTAGTGCTTTAGCTGGGAAGAAGAAGTGGCGCAACAAACTCCCCAGCAGCACAGCTGTCTGTTCAGTTAGAAAAATTTGATTCTATACAAAAGTTTGCAAAATCATTTACATTATTACGCAACATAAAACATAAATCTAATTAGCCATATGTCAGCTAGCAGACGCCAATAAACCAACCAAAAAAAAAAAAAAAAGAATAATATAAAAAAAAAAAAACGAGAACTATATGTTGATTTCTTACAGGGTTTTTATGACTCTTGAGGAATAGTTAAACGGAATAGATTAGATATATGGATTTCCGCACAGTCACGCCTGAATCAATTAAGAACGAGATATTTTTTTTTCAAGAAAGTGGCAACTTATGCAATACATGATCATTGTGATACTTTTGGATTTTTTTATATTGATGTAGAAATGAGAGTGTTTGACCGATAATTGGCATAAACCAGTTAAATAAACACGTACACTATTGCAAAACTTTCAAGTACTTTTCACTCATGTTAAAAGCGCACCAAGTCAAGAACCTAGACATATTTCGCTCGATTTTTACGTGCTCAGGTTGTTAAGATGTTATTACCTATATCCATACTAATATTATGAATTCGAAAGTAACTCTGTCTGTCTGTCTGTATGTTATCTTTTCACGCCTAAACCACACAACGGATTTCGACAAAATTTGGCAAGGAGTTAGATGGCATCCTGTGGCCTTCCCCAGGATGCCATCTATCTCCTTGCCAAATTTTGAAATCCCACAAAGGATTATTTAAAAAAAAAGTAGCCTATGTAAGGACATAGGCTACTTTGTCACATTAACATTAACACCCCATAATCCTTTATGAGGTGATAAAGGGGTTGAAAGTTTGTATAGGAAACCCAGCATTTCTTAAGTATACCGGTAGTACTTTCCTGTGGGACGATATCCGATATCCACGCGGGCGAAGCCAAGTGCAAAAGCTAGTGTAAGTATTTATGTTTTACTTCAGTTTAGTGCAACCTAACAACCTTTACATAAATATAGAAATTGACAACTACCTTACGCTCTGTAGTGAAGCCAGTGCCTTCAAGCAATACAGGCGTCACTTACCCATCATAATACCCTCAAATCTAAGGGCTGTCCCAAACTATGCCAGTAGCGGTGTCAGTACATTATAGCGATTCAGGTATGCAAATTGTTCATCAGCTATTCAGTGTTTGGACATTCGTTATGCGCGTCCCGCGTCCAGCCTGTGTTTCGCGCACACTGCGTGACTTTGAGGGCCGAGAGATGAGCGGTAGGGATAGCGGGATTAATATTAAAATAACAGCTGTGGGTGCGTTTGCGTGTTCAGTCTTTGTTGTGCTAGCGATTTTGTGGCAAATGTTTCTTTGAGCTTGAAAATTATTGTTTGTGGTATAACAGCAATATCAAAACTCAGCATTTAGAGTATTATAAAACGAGTTCTTTTAAGAGAAATAATGATTTATCAACAGCCAATCGCTGCAGTTTATTCGCGCCGCTTGACAATATGGTACTCATTATTATGAACAACTTTGACGATGGGACCAAACATCAGTTGTTCCCTACATTTCGACGTTTGTTACATTAATTTTGCAATAATTTTCGTTCGAAAAACGGTCTCTAAATGTACTGAAGTGACTAAGAACACCTACTTAGTAATTTTGGTTAACATTGCTGTTATAATTAGAGAAAATAAGGTTCTTTCAGGTTATCCGACTTTTCGAAGTTTTTGAAAAGTACATACGGACTCGGAAAGCATGTTTAGCCGTTGGCGTTGGTCCCGCTGTCATTTGCAGATCTTTGACAATTGTAACGGGTCGACAGAAGCCCGAAAGTCTGATAACCAGTCTTACAATGGGTATCGTGTTACCCAGTAACTGGGTTGTGGAGGTCAAATAGGCAGTCGCTCCATGTAAAATACTGGTATTCAGCTGCATCCGGTTAGACTGGAAGCCGCCCTCAACATACTAAAGAAAAAGGCAGATGCAGATGGTACGCTAATGTTGAATCTCTACCACTATTCTACAAAGGCTTCTATAGGGCCGGCGCATACCTGGTAAGGCGCAGCGCGGCGCGGTTGTCACTATTAACCAAATGTCAACGTTGCGTGCATAAAAATAAAGTTTAGAATAGATAACCTGAGACGCGCGCCTCTTTCCGCTTACGGCGCGCTCTCGAGCTGATGGAAGTTTATTTATTATACATTACAAATATCTACCTTGTATCACACAAGGTAGATATTTGTTTGGCAGTGACGAATGCGCTGCGCTGCGCCTTGCCAAATGTGCCCATAGGTTTTTTTGCTTCTACAAAAGCACTGAACTTGCTTCCAAGTTACCCGCTACCTCCTCTACGTACACCACAACTATCCGAACCACTCAAAACAGAATGTTTTATGTCGTGTGCGTCCAAATAGCCTACGGAACCATTTGATTGACAGATTTTATTTAGGTTGCAGGCGGATGTCAAGTTGCATTCACTTTTTGATAAAATAGCGCGGGAGAAAAATTTGTTTGATTTTAATAGTATGTGTATTTTGTTTGGTTCCGAATGAAAAACGTATTATTTTTATTTGAACAGTGTGCTCCCCAGAGCCAATAGGTTTTTCTGCAGTAGACAAAAACCGATTTGTGTTGTTTAAAAACGTCTTTTTCTGTATTTTTTTAACTGTTTCTACCACTTGGATATACTCGGCGACACTTCAGATTTTACAGAGCTAAATGTTTAATGAAAATTGGAACGGAAGTACAATTAAAAGAAAATTTACTCTTAGCTATTATTATTATAAAATACTAGCTGCCGCCAGCGGCTTCGCCCGCGTGTAATCTTTATAAATTATAGCCTATGTTACCTGAGTAACATAGGCTATAATTTAATCACCCTGAGGTGAATGTAGCTTTCTAATGGTGTGATTTTTGAAATCGGCTCAGTAGTTTTTGAATTTATTCATTACAAACATACACACAAAAATACAAATCTTTCCTCTTTATAATATTAGTGTAGATGAAATGTTGAACTTACGAGTTGTACGTCGTGGGCTCGAATCGAAGCAGGCGTTGCAACGATGTGTTTTTGTTCCTATGGTTTTTTGTAGTCATTTCTTAGAAGACGGTTATCGGCTATAAAGTTTTTATGTAAAAAAATAAATTCTTTTAGTAATCATTTTTATTTAGAAAATAAATCTTGTGTAATTTAAAAGTTATTGCAATTTTAGTGTTGGAGTTTCTAAGTGTGGTAAGGTACCAAGTTTTGACGTTCAGTGAAGTTTACTAGTTTGAGTAAAGTGGTAGGTAGCCTTTAGCCAAACACAAGAACTTATTGACAAACCCAACCGAACCTGAGGTACCTACTTACGTAACAAACGAAATGTTATCTTATAACAATTGGAAACCTGATCGGGACATCTAATACAATTATATAACTTGGACCCGAGTTGTAGCTCAGGAATTGATGGCATCACCACTAAAACTATTAAATGTATAAAAAACCTAATAGCGGCCAACCTAACAAATTGTGTCAATAACTGTTTTAAAAGTAGTAAATTCCCAAATACCCTCAAAATTGCGAAAGTCAACCGGGAATTATCGACCCATATCGGTTTTACCGGTACTATCAAAAATTTTCGAACGAGTAATCTACACTAGACTAGAAAAATACCTAAATGACATTAACTATATTTATGAACGGCAGTTCGGTTTCCGACCCAAATCAAACACCTTGTGCGCCACAATCGACTTAGTCACCACCATAAAAACAAACATTGACCAAAAAAACATTGCACTTGGTATTTTTATAGACCTAAAAAAGGCTTTTGATACAGTGTCCCATAAAATTCTATTATTAAAGCTGAAAAGCATTGGCATCACCGGAGAAATGTACAATATCCTCTCCTCATACCTTGACAATAGGAAACAAATAGTCAAAATAGGAAACGCTATGAGTAGTGCATCTCCTATAGAATTCGGTGTTCCCCAGGGATCGCTGCTATCCCCCCTCTTATTTGCCATTTACATAAACAATATCAAAGACCTAGGCTTAACTGGACAATTAACTTTGTACGCCGATGATACCTGCCTTTTCTATTTCGGTAATAACATAAACACCATTGTAGCTGACGCTCAAAAAGACCTAGATATATTATACAACTGGTTTAGCTCTAATTTACTTACCATTAACGCATCTAAAACATCGTACATGATATTCTCAGCAAAAAATAAAAAAATTCTTGACCATCCGGCCTTACACATAAACAACACTAAAATCGTTAAAAGTAATTGTGAAAAATACCTCGGACTTAGATTAGACAATAAACTGACTTGGCAAGCACATATTGATTACCTAAAAACTAAAATAACATCGCTAATGGGAGCAATGCGCGGGTATATTAATAACATTCCAAAAAAAATCCGATTCAATATTTACAACTCATTAGTTCGCTCACACATAAATTACCTAATCGAAATCTGGGGATGCGCCACCAAGTCTACGATTAAAGATCTACAAATAGCGCAAAATAAAATAATTAAACTTTTGTTCAACTACGATTATCACACACCTACATCCGAATTATACAAACACACCAAGCTAATGAGCACTCATCAACTTTACACATTCAATTCCTGCATTCTCATTAGAAAAATTCTTACCAAAGCCATACACACACAATTATGCTTCAACATAAAAACATCCAAATACAGCCAAAGAAACCCCAACCAAATACAGACGCACCCCCCGCGGACGCAATATGGCAGGAAAAATATAAAATACGAAGGCGTACAACTCTATAATAATCTACCGGCAGATATCAGGAGCACTTCCTCATTTAACATATTTAAAGCTAAACTTAAGCAGTACGTCAATAACAACACAAAACTAATAAGGTCTTGCACATAAAATGAGACACCATACCTACCTACTTATATTAAAAAAAAAAAAAAAAAAAAACAACAAAACTATCAGCTACTGGACTACACTTACCCTAGTTATATTTATTCGCTAAGTGAACAATGTAAAATGTTCTTTTGGATAAAAATAAAGAATCTTTAAACCTAATTGGGATGCCGTCGTCTGTCCAATTAGGTGTAAACGATGCCACAGGACTTAGAATGTTGCCAGATTGCTAAGACTCAGTTTACAGTTGTCAAACTTTGGTAGGTTTTGATTAGGTTAGGTTAGTAGATTTAATTAGAGCAGTGGTGGCCCTGTCGTACCACGCCACTTACGACACAAAGTAAAACGCCTGGCTGGGTTCGAACCTACATTTGAACACAGCCAGGCGTTTTACTTTGTGTAAATTATTTCATCATCACTGTTCTCAAAACGATGAAGGAAAATATCGTGAGGAAACCGGCATGTCCTTGGACCAAAAAATTCGAAGACATTGTGACATCTACCAAACCGCACAGGGCCCGCGTGGCGGTGTACGCCCCACTTCTTCTCACCGAAAGGAGGCCTGTGTCCCAGCAGTGGGAACATTGGTAGTAAATTGAAGAGGTTTGGAATAACGTAACATAACGTCAACTTTCATTACATCTTACAAGGCAAACTTAATTCGCGAACACGATCCACTAAGGCTGCATCCTTGCATCGCGTCTAGGATAACAACTACCAATTCTCAGTACTAACCACTCCCGTTTCATGTAGCTATGAAGACAGTCCCGGGTGGGTAGTTGGTTCACCCAGAGTTATAGCTTCTACATCTTGAATGCTCAGACCAATTAAAAAACCAAGACAGCGAATCCATAGATATCCGTGCTGTCAACAGTGACGTGAGGCCGGTTTCCTTAACTTGTGTGCACTTAGTGAGGTGCAGTTTGATTGTAAATGTGTGCGTGTGAGCGGAAAGGTGGAAAATGTATTATTGTCCCACTTCTGGGCAAAGTTCTCCATACTCTCTGTATGGAGAACTTTGCCCAGAAGTGGGACAATAATAATTTTTTATAAAAACTTAACAAAAAAAAAACAAATTCCAAAAAAAATTTTTTTTTTTTTTTTAAATGTTTTTTTTTTCACCTTTTAGTTGTAGTACCTACCCCACACAAATTCGAATACCACTACCTGCTATATAAATAACAGTGACGGAGTCAAATAAAATATCATCTACATAGACTTAGTGGGAAAAATACGTAATTATTGAAGCGAACTCAAAAACAATGCAAGCAAAGTTAATCAAATTTAAATGGGACAAAAAAAACATACAGACGAATTGAGAACCTCCTCCTTTTTGAAGAAGTCGGTTAAAAAATAGCCTATCAGGACACTGAAACAGGTTGACCTCCGTTTCAAGACATTTGACCGCCGGACCCCGTTTCAGAAACTTGATATTCTGCAAGTGTTACTAACTAGTAATACAAACCGCTTTCCAAAATATCATGCCATTTCCAAGACCCAGGCCAGCTAGTAGACAATAATCCTTTATCACCCACATTAAGTACAATGGTTTCAGGTGATCCCAGGCCGCCGAGCTGTTATAAAGGTACAATTTGTACGGCTATAAATACATCAGCTGAGCGTATATTTATAGCGACGAGCATTAAACTTGCCCCGGCGACTAATGTTGCTTCTAATATTGTGAGAGGTACTAGGGTTACTCGATTATTAGACGGTGATTTTTTTTTGGGTGGGAAATTATCAAATAAGTTTTCCCGCTCTGGGCGGAGCGGAAGGGCGTGTCAGACTCTTACTGGCTTGGGGTTCCCGGTATACGGACACACGGGGCAGGATGGTGGAGGACTGGGCTCTGGAGACAGGCCTGGTCGTCCTAAACCGGGGTTCTGTCCCCACGTGTATGCGGATGCGGGGTGAGTCGGTGGTGGACATCTCGTTCGCCAGCCCCGCTCTGTCACCGCGTGTCACTGACTGGCGCGTCATGGAGGGGGTGGAGACGTATTCCGACCACCGGTATATTCGGTTTGACGTCTCCGCCCAGTCCTCGAGCGCGCCGGTCCGACAGGCCCCGAGTGGTCCGCGGTGGGCGCTGAAGCAGCTGGACCGAGAGCTCCTCCTGGAAGCCTCGATCGTGCAGGCCTGGGTGTCATCACCGGACAGGCCTGCCGACATCAACGACGAGGCGGAGTGGTTCCGGGAGGCCATGTCCAATATTTGTGACGTGGCCCCGGGCCCAGCCTGGACGTGCTTCGCGCCAGGTGAGCTGGTGGTCGCAGCAGCTGACGGCTTTGTGCCATGCGTGTGTTGTGTGACGCCCATACAAGATGGTGCGGGAGAAACTCCGCCCATGGGCTCCCCCGCTGACGCAGAGTCTCCGGCCTCAGCTTGTGGAGGACGTGGTGAGCGCTCTGTTCCCTTCGAGAGGGGAACATACCTCCCCGCTCATGGCTCCGCCTACTGCGGTGCTTGATGCGGACCACAACACCGACGAAGACGACGATGCTCCGGAGGTGACCGAGGTAGAAATGAGAGTGGCGGTGCGAAGGCTGAATGCCAAAAACACCGCCCCAGGACCTGACGGCCTACCTGGGAAGGCCTGGGTCCTGGCCATGGAGGCTCTCGGGCCTCGACTAAGGGGTCTCCTAAGCGCATGCATGGAGAGGGGCCAGTTTCCACTTCGTTGGAAGACGGGGAAACTGGTCCTCATAAAGAAGCCGGGGCGCCCTGCGGACTCTCCGTCCGCTTATCGGCCCATCGTGCTGCTCGACGAGGTGGGCAAGCTCTTTGAAAGAGTAATTGCAAACCGCCTCGTCGGGCGGCTGGTGCGGGTGGGGCCGGACTTGGCGGAGAGCCAGTTTGGTTTCCGCAGAGGGCGCTCTACGGTGGACGCCATCATGCGCGTACGGGCCCTCACGACGGGGGATGCTGTGGCCCGGGGTGTGGTCGTCTTGGCGTTGTCTCTAGACATTGCCAACGCCTTCAACACCCTGCCCTGGAGTTGCATAAGGGAGGCACTCCGGTACCACCGGATGCCGACCTACCTCTGTCGTGTGGTCGAGGCCTATCTGACGGACAGGGCCGTCATCTACCCCGGTAACCAGGGAGTGTGGAACCGGCGAGAGATGTCGTGCGGTGTCCCACAGGGATCGGTCCTGGGGCCGCATCTGTGGGACATCGGTTACGACTGGGTGCTGCGCGCCGACCTCCCCAGTGGCGTCAGTGTAGTTTGCTACGCTGACGACACGCTGGTCCTGGCACAGGGGAGGTCGCACCAGGCGGCGGCCGAACTAGCGACACGCGGGGTTGCGACAATCGTCGATAGAATCCGGCAGCTGGGACTCGAGGTGGCCTTGCACAAGTCCGAGGTCATGTGTTTTCATGGCCCTCGGAACGCGCCACCGTCGGGTTCCCAAATAACGGTAGGAGGGGTTCACATCGGCGTCGAGTCGACGATGAAGTACCTAGAACTCGTCCTCGACAGCCGGTGGCACTTCGTTGAGCATTTCCGACGTTTGGCTCCCAGGCTGGACCGGGCTGGAGCTGCCTTGGGGCGTCTCCTGCCCAATCTGGGGGGTCCAAACGCCTCCTGCCGGAGGCTCTACGCGGGGGTCGTGCGGTCCATGGCCCTTTACGGGGCACCGGTGTGGGCGCGTTCCCTTAGGCTGCGGCCAGCCCGCCGGTTGAACGCGTCCCAAAGGGTCATGGCCATTCGGCTGGCCCGGGGATACCGCACGGTCTCCCGTGAGGCGGCGAGCCTCCTTGCCGGATTACCGCCATGGGATCTGGAGGCGAAAGTCCTCGCGCACATATGGGAGTGGCGCGAGGAGATGAAGCGCCGGGGCATAACTCCGCTGCCGCGAGAAATCGCGGCACAGCGGATAGAGCTCCGGCAGGATCTCATGGCGGCTTGGAGAGTGCGATTGTCGCAACCCAGTGCTGGGCACGCCACAATTGCGGCGATAAGTCTCCTCTTTGAGGAGTGGCTAGAGAGGCGCCACGGCGTCCTCACCTTCCACCTGACACAGGTCCTCACCGGACACGGTTGCTTCGGGAGGTTCCTGTTTCGTATAAGGCGGGAGGAAACGCCCGGGTGTCACCACTGTGTTGATCGCCCGGAGGACACGGTGGAGCATACGGTGGAGGTCTGCCCCGCTTGGGCGGAGCCCCGCCGTGTCCTCTTGGAGGCGATTGGCAGCGGTGACCTCTCGCGTCCGGCTCTGGTCCAGGCCATGGTACGGAGCGAGAGGGCATGGGAAGCAGTCACCTCCTTCTGCGAAGCAGTAATGCTCGCGAAGGAGGAGGCGGGACGCGTGAGGGAGAGGCAAAGTTTGCGCCCTCACGCCCCTAACCGCCGCCGCCGGGAATCCCAGGCGGATTCCCGGCCAACATAGGCGCGGGCTTGCGGACGGCGAGCAATGGGTAGCTCGCCGTCCGATCAGGACCAGGCCCGGGTCGATGGCGCGTCGTGTTCTACGCGCGCCTCAAAGAGATGTCAGCACAATTGGCGGGGTCCGCTAGGACCGATGCCTGCCAGGGTTGCGGGTTAGTCCGAAAGGGATACCGGGACCTTGGCAACGCAACTGAAGGAACACGGGTGGGTTTTAGTCAGTAAAAGTCTGACACGCCCTTCCGCTCCACCCAGAGCGGGAGAAGTCATTGGATGATTTCCCACCCTCAAAAAAAAAAAAAAAGATTTACTGACTAAAACCCACCCGTGTTGCTTCAGTTGCCAGAGGCCACGGTATCCCTTTCGGATTTTCCCGCAACCCCGGCAAGCATCGGCGGACCCTGTCAGTTATGCTGACATTTCTGAGGCGCGCGTGGAACTCAACGCGCCGTCGACCCGGGCCTGGTCCTTATCGGACGGCGAGCTACCCATTGCCGACCGTGTTTCTTCAGTTGCCTGTAAGTTGTCAGAGGCCACGGTATCCCTTCCCCGCGACCCCGGCAGGCATCGGCGGACCCTGTCAGTTGTGCTAAAATCTCTGTGGCTCGCGTGGAGCACAGCGCACCGTCGACCCAGGACTGGTCCTTATCGGACGGCGAGCTACCGAGCCTATGGTGCCCGGGAATCAGCCTGGGATTCCCGACGTCTCCTGCGGCAGCTAGGGGATAATTAGACAGTTGGAAGACAATTTTGAAAAATATGCTACGTAGAGATATGGAGTATTTTTAGAGTTGGCATTGGAAATAAAATAATATTTTTCTGTCAACTGGTTCATTCAAATTAAAATCAAAGAAATCTTCAAAAAAATTAAGGATTTTTGAAAATCAACGGCCTGTTTCTGTATTTCTGTAATAATTTCCATGTACGGCTGTTGCTGTAAAATACTGAATTATCAGGAATCTGTTGAAATAAGTGGGCAATTAATATTATGTTACACTTTTGCATTACTTTAGCTTACAGGATTGAAAAACCCTGGATAGTTAAGCAGATAGTCAAGTATTCCCGAAATTCACTCGAAACTCGCTAACCACGTTTAAAACTTCATGATAACCAACAGTACTGTACCCCGTGGTCAAATGCACAGCCAGCGCAACTATTCGGAGAAGAGTTGGCTGTTTCGCTTAAATGCTTTCATGTATTGTTGTTGTGTGTACAAATGGGTGATTACTTGCGACTGCAAGAGTGCTAAGTTGTTTGTGTTTTGGGGTTAAAAACCGACTTTATTTTCTTTGGGGGGTTAAGTGGAGGAGTGGCTTCATCAAACACTATTAAAAGCTGCCAATTGCCGCTATTAGTATACAGGAGGCCCTAGACAAAGTGACATTCTATCAGCGATAACGATGATAGAAAAGGCAAAAATGTGTAGGACTGACATAAGCTACCGAAAAGCTCATGTCAATCCTGTTGAAAGTCGTTGTAGAAATCCAAAACGCTTTCGAAGCGATTGTCACTTATCTAGGCTCATATGTTTGTTGTGGTTTTTTTATCAATAAGTAACACAATAATTTAATGCCTATCGCATAATTTATTGTTCTCGATTCGTTACTAATTTCCAAGTGTTCAAAACAAGTCTATATCAACATTCGCCGCTCCACCGGCATTTTCCTCGTCGACGACGTCGCATCCTTGTCGTCACGTGCACGTCCCGCTCCACCGCTTCACTGACTTCGGAACACCTCGGCAGGTGTTCGGGAAATTCAACAGTTTTAAACGTGGATATTCTCTATTTTACACCTTTTCGAAGGAAGGTTGAAAGTATGGTTTCAAGAAGTGATAGAAAAGTTCTGTAAAAACGAAAACTAAATTATTGTTTGTCCATTCTTGATATTTGTCTAGTAAATCAAATATTTGAATTAATAAAATCTTTTTCCAAAAAAAAAAACAACCGACGGAAAAATAACTTTAATTTCGGAAGTCGGTGATAAAAAACGAAAATTGAAAAGCAAAGACACCGAATTAATTAGTGTTTTTTTTGGAAGTCGGTTGTTTTTTTCGTAAAAAGTTTTTATTTTTCACTTTTTAGTTTACTTGGCGGAGTAATCGCGTAACAAAGACACAAAAAAATAAACTTACAGGCGAATTGAGAACCTCCTCTTTTTTGAAGAAGTCGGTAAAAAAATGAAACTGACATTTTCCTTAGCGCATTCACGTAAATATCCATTCTGTAAATAGGACCGTGTACTGACCGTCACAGGGACGAATAGGTGATGAATTGATGATCATAGAACCTTGTTATTAGCAAAAAGCACTGGTAGCCTAGTGGTGTGACCGTCGGACTGACACGTCATAGGTCTCGAGTTTGAACCCTAGGCGTTCGAACTCCTCTGACTTTCCGGATTCATGTGCGTATTGTATAATTATCACTTGCTACAAAAACGGTGAAGGAAAACATCGTGAGGAAATCGACATGCCTGAGAGATATTTCTCGATGGCATGTGAAGCCAAGTCAGAGGTCCATGGCCGGTATAAAAACTCTGACACTAGGTTATTTACTCACCACACGAAAAGGAATGAAAAAAAGCAAAAAGAAGGGAACTACATCATGGTCATTTTTGTAAATAAAATATACAGTATGTTAACTAACAAAGGGCGTTCCCGTTAACCTGCAATAGTATAGCGTGTATACATACTAAAAAAATATTACCACAAAAAAATTTAAAAAAAAATCATTTGTGTCGTGAAATGTTCACAAAACGATTAATTAAATTTAAACGTAAAAGAAACACTCTGTACACGCACACTTGTATTTCAACGTAGAAAAACAAGTGTGACAACTGGGCGTGTACAGAGAGTTTATTTTCCGTAACATTTAATATTTTTTGTGAATATTTTACTATACAAAAACAAAAAAAAACATATTTTTTTTAATGGTAATATTTTTTTTAGCATGTATAGACGCTATACTATTGCAGGTTAACGGGAACGCCCTTTGTTAGTTAACACACTGTATAAGCCTAGCCTTAACCCAACTATCTTGGGGTCGGCTTCCAGTCTAACCGGATGCAGCTGAATACCAGTATTTTACATGCCGCGACTGCCTATTTGACCTCCACAACCCAGTAACTGGGTAATACGATACCCCTTGGTAAGACTGGTTGTCAGACTTCCGGGCTTCTGACGACCCGTTACGACTGTCAAAGATCCACGAATAACAGCCGGGACCAACGGTTTAACGTGCTATCTGAGGCACGGAGGAGTCTCGGTATGTAAAGATGGTCACCCATCCACGGACCAACCCCGGAAAGCGTAGCTTAACCTGATTGATCGACCCGTGCGGCTGTTATCACTTAGCCACGAGCACAGCCCCCATGAAAACCGAAAATATTCATACAACCTTTTTTACTAACCTTTTAACACTACGTTATACCTCAAGGAAAGAACATGTCGGGCCATAAAACCATTGTTTTATACTCATCCACGTACCGACGCATTCATTCTCTCGACAGTTCTACAGTTCCTTCGTAAAACCGAATTTTCCGTAACATTAAGCTGACCCCACACTTGTTTTATGGCCCACAGCAAATGTATTGCAATACACAAAAATAAAGAATGCCAATTGTTTATTTATAAAAAGAAATGTCTTTTTTTTGTTGTGGAATTGAGAAATATGGAATGAAGTTATGAGGTTCGTTGAGCTCTACTATTACGGACAAATGCTTGCACTGACTGGACAGGTCCACTCAAATCTGTGTGGTTTTTTCCTCAAAAGACCATTTCAGACCTCATATGGCCTGACCAAGACTATGTATCTGGACTTTTAAAGAGACTGCGACCTCTGAGTTTGTTTCGGCCTTTCTTCTCAGAGTAGTCAGTTAGGAAATAGACAACTCATCTAGCTTATTTTTACAATTTTTACCCGACTACGGGGAAGATAAAAGGAGGGTTATGATTTTGACCGGTTTGTATGTATGTATGTATGTATGTATGTATGTATGTATGTTCATCTGTTCCCTCCTATCTTCCAAACCAGTTATCACAATTTGACAAATGAGGTATCTTTAGAAGCGTCGTGATTGTCCGCTGGTTATAGGCTATGTGAAGTCGCATTAAATTAAAAATGGCGCCCTCTAGAGGACATAAAGTGAGGAACTTAAAAAAAAATATGGTTTAATCGTACCATGTTGGGTATCAAATGAAAGGGCTTAATGAGCACATTTCAAAAATATATATATTATAACCCCAAAAGAATTTAAAAAAAAATCAAGTAATAAAAACTAAAACCCAACTACGACTTCAAAGGTATAAACAAGACACCACAGACAGACAAATTAAAAATCCGGAGTCACACGTAATCTGTTCGATTTATGGGCATAAATCGAACAGATTACGTGTTACTTTGAAGTCGTAGTTGGGTTTTAGTTTTTATTACTTGATTTTTTTTTAATATGACATGTAAAAGTGATTCCAACATCCTATTTACAGAATAAACCATTTCATTTTATTTGGTTATTCAGTGCTCAGCATTTAAGTCATTACCGACTTTTGGTGTTTAAATGTTTAGGGCTCCGTACCTAAAGGGTGCCATACGGTACCCAAGCTTCCGTTGTTCATCTTTCTATCAGCGGGCTGTATCTCATGATAGGTTGCGATTTGCACCTAGCTTCTGACGTTTCATAAGTGCCCATGTAGGTTTATGTGAAATAAAATATTTTGATTTTGATTTTCACAGATTGTGTAATTCTATTGTCGCTATAACAAATAAAAAAAAAAAACTTAAAAATTAAAGGGTCCCTATACACGATACGTGTTCTTTGCAGCGTTTTTTCGAAATCTTCGTGTGCGACTCGGACTTGGCCGGTTTTTAGTAAATGGAGTTAACTCTCACTGTCTTTGTGTGCGCGAATTTGTAGTTGGTCTCATAGTAAAAGTTGTTCATATTAATGGGTACAACACCCCTTAAATGTCGAGCTCCAGGGGCTAGTGCAAATCTTGGGGTTCATTCGATTTATCAAGTCTGGTTAAACCACCCTGGAATCGGTGCATTTCATTCATTCATTCATTCATCCATCCATTCATTCATGCATTCATTCATCCATTCATTCAAATCAAATCATATCAAAAATATTTATTGGCTAGAATATGGTACATAAGGTGTTACAGTAGGTTTGTTTCAGCATATCCTGCCACAACATGGCGTGCAAATGTATTCACAATCAGCGATGTCAATTAGTCTAACTTACCAATTACCGATTCTACTGATCTGTCTTCTAAATAGTCCTTAATTGTATAATAACTTTTAAATAGTAGTGTTTTGTAAAGTATTTTTTTAAACATTCATCCATTCATTCACCCATTCCTTCATCCGTTCATTCATGCATGCATTCATGCATTCATTCATCCATACATTCATTCATTCATCCATTAATTCATCCATTCATTCAATCATTCATCCATTCATTAATTCATTGTTTTCAAAGTCACCTTAAATAATAAGATCTTATCTAATTTCCATACAAAATTCTTTCTAAGACCTCTAAGCGATTTTATGTAACAACTCCACTACGTTCAACCATTCGAGTAATAAAATTTTCTTTAATATTCCCAACGTCCCGTCTAGACGGTCGAAAGTAAAATTATAAATAATACTAAAATGTTATTCGTATGCAAATGTGTTTCATCACATCTGAAGTTTTAACTTTACACAAGAGGAATAGGATGTTCACAATCAGTATAATATGGGGAATAATGCTGGTTGCATGCTGGGACACTTTTTGTGTCATATTCAGATGGTGGGGGGCACCTAATTGTAGTTCGATTGGCGGCTCGGAACATGAGGCGAGTCGCTGTGCAGTAAAGTCAAAGTCAAAGTCAAATAATTTATTTCAAATAGGCACATAATATGGCACTTTTGAACGTCAAACAAAGAAATAGAATTGATTCCAGTTGCCCCTTCCAAAAGGTACAACAATTTGATGTGTCCGCGGGGGTGAGGGGTGGGGTACCTACTGCGCAGAGAGTAGCTAACTTCCGAGCCATTCAGTTTGAATCGAATTATACTAAGATAAATTTATAGTATTATCATAGACTTATAGGACATTATCATGATTATTGGGATAATATTTTTTCTTTTCGAAAACTAAAAAAATCAGTGATTCCAAACTATAAGTTTTCTAACGATCATTCTGCATGTCTGACGTTGATAATAATATTGATAAAACAGCACAGTTCCTTGAAATCAAGTATATTTCTATAAATTATTGGCTACTAAAACCAAAAAAATAATATTTTCACTCAAGTCTAGTAGTCTTGAAGTGTATAAGTACGTAAAAAATCTAAATTCCATTGTGTATTTTCACATTACTTTGTACAATACATAATCCAATCACAACTCACAACCGAACGATAAACCAGTCCATCCACCAGTTCAGGTTCACACAATTTTCAAGACACTACAACCCAGCTCACGTAGCCCATATAATGTTGCGCTACAGCCACGCCCCACCCCTGTTGCACCGTGTGCAGCCGGCTTATAACGTGATGCACGAAATATGACCGCGCAGAGCTCAGCACAACTTCGCTACTCAGGCGAATAGCGTGGTTATTTGCACAGTTTGGGTAGTAGAAAAGGTATTGGGTAGTTTTGGATATAGTTGGGTAGATTGGATTGGATTTAAAGAGTTTGGGCAGAGAATGGTACTAGGTAAGGTACCTATGAATGAAATATGCAATGGAATCCGTTCTCAGATTTGAAATACTCGTAATAGGCTAGTTGACGGAATGAAAAATTCATCACCGGAATTTTGTTTTGTGCAATTATGATGAACGAAATATACATTAAATACTGTAACACAACTAACTACTTACATTAGAGATAGTTAATTTATTCAGTCGTGACTATGCGGAAATCCATTATAAAATACAGTAGACGTAGATATATTTAGTAACCTATTCCGCTTAAACTATTCTTCAAGAGTCATAAAAAACCCTGTAGGAAATCGACACGTGTTTCACCTGTCAACGAGGCATCCTCAGGAGGTCGATTGACCAGTCGCAAACCAGAACACGACGTGTTGCCAGCGCTCGGTGTGGCAACATGATGCCAAAAGAAAATATATCTACGTCTATTGTATTTTATTTACATTAGGTACTAAACTTTAATGACTGATTTGTGGAATGGTTGTGAACTAAAAACTTAATATTGTAAATGATTTTTAGATTAATTATAATATTTTTTAATGGTAGTTGTCTGGGCAATGGCATCCTGCCCAGCTTAACAAAGTATAGTTAAAGCGAAAGGAAAAAGTAAAAAACGCACGCACCTTAAAATTGTTTACACAAGACTTTTCCCATGTGCTGCTATAAATTAGCTAACACACGGCTCCACTGCCGGCGCCGGCCTTGTAAAACTCCGTGCAAACGTGTCCGAGACGGATATCGCAGCATCTTGCTACGATATACCAGATCTTAGCCTACTAAGATCTGGTATATCGTAGCAAGATGCTAATAAAATAATCGGCCTTCTAACTGCATCTTGCGTGGCGTATTTTATACATCAGGTACCTATACCTGATGTATAAAATACGCCACGCAAGATGCAGTTAGAAGGCCGATTATTTTACTTACACTTTTATATATGGTACGGTACGTTTTCAGGTGTTCATTTCATCGAATTTTGTAGTTTTTTGTTGCCATTTTTGATTTTCCAACAACAAAAATATTCATGAGAATTTTATTCAACGAGGGTTTTTTGGCAGCACTGAGACGAGTCCGAGAACAGTGTCAAAGCCTATATTTTCTATAGCCGTGACTGAATGATGAACGAATGAATGAAAAGGTAAGGTAAAATATTTTTCCTTCGTTGTCCCAGCCCACGGCTCGATTACAACTCTTGAAAAGTATCAATGGCTTTGTAATGTTTCCAATGTTTGTGCTATAAACCATTACTAGTAAACAAATGTGGTTTAAGTAAATGGAACGGATTGTACCCTACCATACCTACATTTATGCGTGATGTGTTTAAGCCTCCATAAGGCGAGAATGGCTTTTTAATTGTTTCTGTAATTAAGGTGTGCAAGTGGAGCAAAAAAAAGTAATTTGAATTAAAAAAAAATTGTACGGTATACGATGAGACGCCCATTTATCCAATAAATCCAATCGGTTGAGAGATTCGGACAGTGTGTACTGTACGTACCTACTTACTAAAAACGCTGACATCTAATCATACATACCCGTACATAAGCATCCTCCTTTACGTTTTTGGCAATTAGTTAGGTAATATTATCTAGTTAATTAGTAGTATGATTTCAAAATCGAAACAACATGAAAAATCGACCCAACTTAAAAGACTGAAATTCATAAAATTATGTCTACTCAAAAAAAATCTTCAACGAAAATAGTCTACTGTTTATCAGAGTGAAGTATCGAGGATTTTTCTAAAACAACTCCCTGTAGGGGGAGCTTCATTAGTTATTAATTAAGGGTAGCCGCGCGAGCGATCTGTTCATTAATTCAAAGCAACGTCTGCGGCCAGTCTTAACAATGATTTTGGGAGACACTCACATTTGGCGGGTTGGACAATATTTTTTTGATAAGAAAATATAAATTAAAAAGTCTCACAAAAAACAAAATGCTGGAAATCTATAAAACTGTAAGAGGTGGAGGTACAATTACCATAGAAAAAAGTGGATAATACAGTAGACAAACAAAGAGAAACATCTTCAAGAAATTAGGGCTGGTTTTATAGGAAGAAGAAGCCATTTAACCCTTCAAGATCACCCCCAAAAACAGGATACTTTAGTACATTGTTTATTCGGTAACCGTACTAAAACAGTGTGTTCAGGACACAAAATGGGGAACCTATTTAAACAGATAGATTTTACAACAACAATTCTTGATAAACACATATTTTACTCAAGAAATCTGATAAAAGTTTAGACCAAAAGACTCTTAAAGTTCAAACTGACACCAACTTCCCACAATTCCTAAACTTAAGCCCCAACAAACTGGTGTGAACTGGTGGAATCCAGTAAAAACCAGTTAAATCCGGTGTCCGCTGCCCCTATAAGATAAAACGAAGCTCTCACTTAATCTTAAGATTTCATGACTTGTTCGTTCAGGCTTCTTCCGAGACTTGTACAAAGGCAAGCATTAAAACGGAGTTTAAACCAAGGATTACATAAATACCTCAGGATTTTGAGTTGGGAAACAATGGGGATGTGTTGTTTTTGGAAATTAAGACAGGTTAATTACGCATACCATTAAAGTTGTAGTGTAAACAATGAACAACACTAATAAAATAAAATAAAATAAAATAAAAATGCCCTTTATTCCACTACTTACAATCAAACACAGGTTTAAATATTTTAAATACTTCTAAAAGAAATCGTTAGCTTATCCTATTTTCTTCTTTCTTTTCCATTCTTTTCCTAGCATTTGCCATCGCTATTCGTAGTAGTCGCCTCTACGGCGTAGTCCTCCCCTAAAATGCTCCACACACTTCTATCGCGCGCCTTTTGCATCCAGTCCGGTCCACAACGTTGAGTAAAGATGTCTCGCCATCTCTTTCTTTGTCTCCCTTGCTTTCTTTTACCTTCAAATGGGATCCATTCTGTTACCCTCTTTGTCCATCTAGTACTTTCTAGTCTACACAAACTAACAACACTAATATTTATGGCTTAAAAATACCTTTATTTTTGCACTGTGAATTGTTGATGTCGTATTTTGCGTTCCATTGTCGTAACTCTGTTTTCTAAGAAAACAAAATATTTTTGAAGGTATGTTTTAGAGAATAGATTCTGATAAAGTTTCCAACAGATCCTTCATAAATATTTAAGGCAAACAATTCATTCTGGCATAATCAGAAATCGCTAAATATATTTTTTTGATCCAATTTCAATCTTACAAGTTTTAAACAATTGAGTAACTTATAGTTCTACAAAACGAATTAAGAATTTTCCACTTTCAAAATGAAAAACACGACTGGCCAGGGGGTCAAGTCTACTAATTTACAAACGTATCAGTGGTCTCACAATGGTCAGTTTTTGACATATATGCCATACAAAATCTGTCAAAAACTCATCATTGCGAGACCACTGACACGTTTGTAAATTAGTAGACTTGGCCCCCTGGGAGTTGAACCTCACATTATTTTTAGCCTTTAATCTTGTAAAGATACTCGTGAAGACACTTTTGATTATTATGGTCGTCAGTTCTGAATACCTTATCATAATAGCATATCTGATTTATTTCCGCAATCTGAGGTAAATACCTATTAAATTGTCAAAGGAGAGTGGCTTTAAGGGAGTGCGAATAATCCCCATTAGAAATGGCTGAGGTGCTGCTTTTATGGGTAATTGTCACTTTTTATTACAGATTATGGTATTTTCGATGGAGATGATATGAGGGGGAATGTATATGGAGTACATAAAATAGGTAGAATTTACAATTTTGGTAATAATTTTATATTTGAAAGGGGAATGTATGTGTATTTTATTTTCCGTGTTACTTTTGCAAAAATGAAGATATAACTGCTTCGTTGGTCTAGTAGTCACAAGCGCTACTGCTGAGCATGAAGTCTTGAGTTCGATTCCCGGATCAGGAAAAAATTGTCAGTAACAGCTCGTAATTTGGATTTGTACCCGATTGATTGCAATAGGCTCGCCCTTTTATGTGGGCAATACAACTGGCAAAATCTTGATGTAATATAAGTAGGTACCTACACCTCTGCTAAACGCTTTGGGGTATACAGGCGTGATGTACACAAAGTTGAGTAGCCTCAAAGTAGGTGTATCGTGAAGAGATAAAAGGATTTCAATAATTTGTCCTAGTAACAGAACGTGCGAAAATATCCCAAAAAAGTTATCTCTATGGCTAGAACCATTAATATCAGTCTTTCTCTATTCCATAGAGGAATCGGTGACCGTTCTTCTCAAAGAATAATTCGTACAAACTCTGTCCGAAAAGGGATACCTCGAGAGTGACGGTTCGTGAATTTTAGTTCGACTAAATAAGAGGTCGGTTTCGTTACATCGACTGCTTACTGATGGGTTAGGATTATATATAATCGATAGATTCATAAATAATCTTAACTTATATCTTTTTATTCATCTGAAACTCAGTAGCAGCCCGTAGTTTGGATTTGTGCCCGGTTGAGGGCAAAATATAGGCTCGCCCTCCATATAGGACTTCAACATAACTGGCGAAATGTGGGTGTACTATAGGTACACCTCTGCCTAACACTTCTGGGATTATAGGCGTGATGTTAGGGGGCGATGTCAGCAGCAATGATGGTGACATTTAGCGAGTGCGTCTTTCAGATTCTAATTAAATTGTCAGACATTTGAGACTTTTAAATTCAGACATTTAATTCCGAGCCGGCCCAGGAAGATTGGCGGTACGACTTAGACGCATACAGCAAGGGTTGGATCGAGGTGACCCTGGAAAAGGATGCTTAGAAGGATTTGAGGGAGGCCTTTGCTCAGCAGACGGATAGTGTAGGTTAACATTAAAAAAAAAAAATCTGACGCAACAGCGAAATACACCTTAAAATAAGGCTATTTTTGTATTCTCGTGCCGTTTCTTACCGCGGTGGCTAATGGCACTGAGCGTCATATGTATGTGGCCTTATCTTCACGCCTTGTCCCGCGAGGGGGATCCAGAGTAAAACATTCGAACTAGTTCTTCGTTGTGGAGTTTAGAGATAAAATGTTGCAAAGGAAAGTTGTTTGTGCTTACAGTGGAATTTGTTTTTAATGTTCTGTGCGTCATATTTTTGGCTTAGCAATGAATTTGGTCAATACAGTTTACTTTCAACACAAATGACTAAACAAACATGCTCTAATAGAGTTAAAAAATAGTGATCCAGCCTTTATTCTATTGAATTAATTATATAAGTATAATTTTTTTTACGCCTCGTCAGAAAAAATATGTACGGACTTTTTACCTATATTTAAGATCTTGCATGGTCGATTTGTATGTTAACGCATGTTTGAAAATAAATTATCTTTATCTTTACACTATGATGATAAAGACTGATGCAAAATTGCCTTTTTGGCATCATCTAAACTTTTCATTGTTGCATTTATATCTACAAAGCCACTTAAGTTACCTACTATAAAAAGTTTAAAAACCTCTTTCAGTGTTACCATTAGTACGAATGCTTGCTACACTAAAAACACAGCAATACACAATAGCAATGCACTCTCCAACACCAAAAAACAAATTCCGACTACCCTCATATTAACAATTAGAGTAGAAAATGATTTAGCTCTAAATACAGGCCGGCAGAATATGATTTTTGCTAAAAGCCGCCTGCTAAAAGCTAGCACACCATATTAGCTTGCGGTAACGCGTTCCCGTGGTACTAGGGAGATAGGAAACAGAAGTTCTATAGGAAAGCCTTAATCCCGCTCTATTGGAGAATGAAAAGAACCCGAGCGGCGTAAACATAGATTGTATCGTACTCTGGACAGCTAGCATCCGATAACACAGAGTCTTTAGTTGACCAATACTTGCATCACGATGGTAGACACACATAAACAAATTTGCTCTCTTCAGAGCCATGGACAACGGCTCTTCTGAGGGCCAAATATCATTAATGACTGTTCAAATTGCACCCACCACCATAATCAAAATATTTTATTTCACATAAACCAACATGGGCACTTATGAAACGTCAGAAGCTAGGTGCGTGGTTCCAATTTTTTCGTTTCCTATGGACCAGCTTTCCAAGCCCATCCTTATTGTCACCTCAATAAATATTGAAGGTTTTTCTGATAAGAAGTCTGAGCTACTATGCCAATTAATATGAGATACCCTTGCATCTTCATCTAAGAAGAACACTTCGTGGAACAATTTTTCCGCGGAAGTATTACTTTACCCTTTTGGATTTGAAATGTAACTGGCGTTATGTGGGAGTAGTTAGAACTAAGGTACATCTCTGCACTCGTAGCATGACCACCATAGAAGCTTTTGTCTATTCTTCCGTCGACAAAATCCGTTTCTACGGTGGTCATGCTACGCGTGAAGCCTTACCCTCGGGGACAAAAGCCGTGATGTTATGTTTTATGTATCTCCCATAGGCAAAAATTACGAACTTCCATAAAATCAAAATCAAAAGTCATTTATTCAAACTAAGCTGAGAATCAGCACTTTTCGAACGTCAAAATCACATAAGACAGTCCCCCAAGTAGCTGGGAAGAAGAAGTGGCGCAACAAACTCCCCAGCAGCACAGCTGTCTGTTCAGTTAGAAAAAATTGATTCTATACAAAAGTATGCAAAATCATTTACATTATGCAACACAAAACATAAATCTAATTATTAGCCATATGTCAGCTAGCACACGCTAATATACCAACCAAAAAAAAAAACAAGAACTATATGTACTCAAGCAGAAATAAAAAGTAAATGTAAACATAAATTAACTAAATAAAAGCCTCCAGGCACAAAGGGCGTGCCCGCCTACATATAGCTATTTTTAGATGTAACTGGAAGTTATAAATGATAAACTAGGACCATTGAAGTAAAATAAATAATATTTATCAATTTTCGAGGTCGCTAGCTAACCACATATTACAATACAACTCATATAGTAAACATTGTAATGAGTAGATTATGTCAATAATAAATTAAATACACTTTCATACCCCATTTTAACCCCTTTACGGGATGCATGTTCAAAAATCCTTCTTCAGACCCCACTTTCGTTGTTTATGGAACTCTTGTGCAAAATGTCTTGCTTCTAGACCCAGTGGTTTATGGTGTCCGTTGCGTGTAAGTGAACGAATGAATGAATTTACAGTTTTATTAAGTACTTAAAAATTCTGTGTTTTGTTTGGAAAAGAAGTATTTTTAACTTTGTCTCAATTTCATCGAAATATCAAGAGATTTCGATGAAATTGAGACAAAGTTTAATCAGACATCAAGATGTTGAAGACATAGTAATCACTTTTTAACCGACTATGGCGAAGCAAAAAGGAGGGTTATCGCTTATAATTTTATACTTCGTAAGGCAAACGGTCTGTTGCTAGCATTGAGCTATATCACAGGCGCATTTTAACATTAACAACGGTTGAAGATGCTGCTGTCAAGGGGCCTACCACCACCGCTACAGCAGTATTATTTTAATCTTACTTCAGTGGGGAAAAGAGATGGAGCTATACGTCATGTAGAGCGTCATCTCTTTCCTACGCTGAAGTAATATTAAAATAATACTGCTGTAAGCGGTGGTGGTAGGCCCCCTGTTATCTTAATGGTGTCATATATTTTGACACGTTCAAAAAGAGTGGCCAATTAATTTGTGGAGCCTTTTCAAGACTCGTTCTATTATTTCATTCTTTTCTTTGTGAATGGCTATTATTAGACCTTCTGAATATTCTTCATTTGCGGTGTTAGTGCACTTACGTTCAGCTTAAAATGAGCCCTCATTTTTTAATTTGGGATTACTCTTGTATTTTTTTCCTGGACCGCGAAATTGAAGTTTATTCATATTATGTCTGCAATATTTGTTAAATTAAAAAAGTCTTTCCACGTTCTTTCCACTTTGTGACACAGGCACAGACACAGGCGTTAAAGGTGAACAATATATGTGCATCGATGAGTGGTTTTACAGTTTTTTGTAGTGGGTAACGCTTTTACGGCTCCTTGTCAATTTTTTTTTGTAATGTCACGTAGAGTATTTCTTCTGTGGAATTGGCCAACAAGCCCTTAAAAAAGATATGCAAAGCATGGTTACTGGCAGCCTGCATCATCCCAGTGCTGGGCTAGTGTGCATCAAAAGTATGGAAATAATCATAACTAATAATTGGTCTTTACCTATGAAATTGCCGTTCTGCAGTTCTGGCCATTTCAAATCAAAATAATTTTTGTTTGGCTAAGAATTCTAATTTCAAATTAATTTTATTTAAAAAACATGGAATTCTTTTTTCAAAAGAAGTCATTTGTTTCATGATTAGTGTTACATTTTCATCGCATTTCAATCTTTTTCGTCATCATGGATACGTTAAAAATTCGAGTAATTATGGAATATGAGTACCGTCGTGGCAGCAACGCGGCACAAGCGGCACGCAACATCAACGACGTTTACGGAGCTAACACTACAAACCAACGCACCACCTGTTATTGGTTTGCTCGCTTCCGTTCTGGAAATTTCGACCTGAAAAATGAACCTCGCGGTCGTCCGAAGACTTTGGTCGACAATGACGAATTAAAGACGATTGTGGAAGCTGATGATACACAATCTACGGCTGAATTAGCAGCAGCTTTCGACGTTAGCGTCAAAACCATATTGGTCCATTTGCGTCAAATTGGCAAGGTAAAAAAGCTTGACAAATGGGTGCCCCACGAACTTAATGATCGCCAGCGCGAAGTACGCGTCGAAGCGTGCCTTGCACTGCTCAACAGACACACAAATGAAGGAATTTTGAACCGCATTGTTACCTGCTATGAAAAATGGATTCTGTTTGATAACCGCAAGCGCTCAGCAAGTTGGTTGGATCCTGGTTCAGTACCTAAACAATGCTCTAAAAGGAAACTTACCCCTAGAAAAGTGATGGTCACTGTTTGGTGGTCTAGCGCCGGTGTGATTCATCACAGCTTCTTACCAAACGGGGTGAGCATTACTGCAGATGTGTACTGTGAAGAACTGAACACAATGATGGAGAAGCTGGCACATCTCCAACCAGCATTGGTAAATCGCTCGTCTCCGCTGCTCCTGCACGACAACGCGCGACCTCATACTGCACAGCAGACGGTCTCCAAGTTGCAAGAACTGGGGTCTCCGTCATCCGCCCTACTCACTAGACCTTGCGCCTACAGACTACTACTTTTTCCAGAATTTGGATAACTTCTTGGCGGGAAAAAAATTCAATACCCGAGAGGCAGTACAAAATGCCTTTGAAGAATTTGTTGCCTCCCGTCCAGCTGATTTCTTTAAGAAGGGCATCAATAAGCTGCCACTGCGTTGGCAAAGATGCATTGATTGCATGGGTGATTACTTCGATTAATACAAATAAAAAATACATGAAAAAAAATCGTTTAAATTTTTTCATACAAAACGGCAATTTCATAGGTAAAAACCATATTATAAATGCGAATGTGACTTTGTTTGTTTGTTGCGCTTCCACGCTAAAACGGCTGAACGGATTTGGAGGAAATTTGGCACATGGGTAGACCATGACTTGGAATAGGACATACTTACTTTTTTTTATAACCGAAATCAATTTTATTATCGGACATTTATTAAAGGAACTTTAAACAATATTTTATATATTCTTAGGACTTTTTATACCGATATTCCTACGGGATCGAGACTTACGCGGGTGAAACCGCGGGGCGCAGCTAGTATCAAAATATTTCTAACACCATAAAGAACCAGTCGCAAATTTTCAAGTCTCCAACCTATCTCATAACGAAACAATAACAATCTGTCATTAAAACGTATCAAGGTAAACCTAGTGGCCTAGAAACTGACAGAACTGTACAAAAAAGTGCTTGTGTCGGTTTCAAAGCGTAATGCAATGTGCATAATTGTAGTGTTGTGGCGACACACGTCCGCTGTCACCGTAACCCATTTGCACCGTTCCATAAATCATAGCACAGCACTACGGATGTTGGGGACTTAGGGAAATATGGGGGAAGGGGACTTTTGATGTGAGGTTATGACGGAGTTGTATTGTTGACATAGCCCTTGTCTGGTGATGGCATCGTTTAAAAAATGTTGCTTAAGGTACTACGTTATCTTTGTACTCGTATGGACAATGGACATATTCGATTTTTAGCTGCAAACATCATTTATCTTAAATTATACAATTAAATTTTTTTATGCTTTGTTAGAAGATAAATTTTCCCTCTTCGTTTCTCAGCTCATATTTGAAACTTGGAAATCCTGTAATAATAAAAGGGAATGTATTAGTTTGATATCGCGTCAGGGGCATATTAAGGCCGGGACGTAACCAAAATTGCCTGTCTTCAATTTGATTTTTCATAAAATTGATAAGACTTAGGTATAAAATAAAAATAGTATGAGTAACTACATGATATTTCCAAACTTTTTGTGTAACAGAAACACAAAATATTAAAATTTTCTCTATAAAAAAATATCACGAAGTTACCTCTAATTTTCACGTATTTTCGATTTGTACTTAAAATGCTAATGCCTATTATGATAAAAATTAGATGATTATATGTATTAAAACAAGGCAAAAAAAATTGTGTAGGCTTTTTTTTTATTCCTTTTATTTTTGGTTTTATTACGAATCAAAGCTTGTAGGACTTACGACGTTCTTAGTTCGTGGAAGAAGCCATCTTCCGTCGCACATTACGGGAACTTCAAGCATTTTTTTGTTTCACAAATCAGTCGGCGTCGCTCTGTTGAGACGAGAGGACTGCGCTCAAATTTTAGCTGCGCTGAGATATTATTTACTTTCGTAAATAATATTTTCGTAATTTATCACATTCCACAAAAGAAACTGAGACATAGAAAACATGAAATAAACACTAAAACCACTTCCAAAACGAATATTACAAGTGTTATTGATTGATAAATAAATAAATACCGAGTCTAAATAAACATATAAAATTCAATGTTGATATTTGAAAACTCAAGATGACATACATTTTATTTGACAGATTTTTGACTGATATAGTAGCACGGAGTATAGAAAGAAGTAGGTACAACTAGCGCCATTGCTCTGTATTGCGGTGAATTTTCTTGCGGAGAAAATTTACAACATAGCCAACGAGCCCATTCTACGTTCATTTGAAAATTCTCACTGGAGATTAAATCTTATTGCGATTTACTCAGGATCCAAATTCGTTTACTCCCACTTTTTTTGACAAACTTCTTGTAAGGTGACCCTTAGACGAACAATTGGAGCGACTGACCGCCCCTAAATAAAACTTGTTTAGAATAATACCTTTATTCTTCGGTTATTGGTGTAAAGAACGAACTCGAACAGATTCCGTATGACTCCGGATTTTTAATTTGTCTGTCCGTGATGTCTTGTTTATATCTCTTTAGTTGACTTTTTTGTCGTAGTTGGGTTTTAGTTTTTACCTGACTACGGCGAAGCAAAAAGGAGGGTTATGATTTTGACCGGTTTCTATATATTTATCTATGTCTGTTCCCTCACATTATCTTCTAAAAGACTCTTCTAAGAGGTATCGTTGGAAGCTTCTTGATCGTCCGCTAGTCATAGGCTATATGAAGACACATTAAATTGAAAATGGCGCCCTCTATGTGACATATCATGAACAACAAAAAATATTTTTTAATCATACCATGTTGGGTATCAAATGAAAGGTTTTAAATACGTTTTAAACGCGTGTAAAATCGCGTCTCCGTAAACGCACTCATACAACGCCATATGTTTGAATTCAGTGCGGGCCGCGCCGCCCAAAGCCACGCGCGACTCCTCGCGTCTCCGTAAATGAAACCTAACCGTGCCCTTGACGCTTGGACGCGAGTTCCTTTTTCACTATTTTTCCTTGTCATTTTCTCCGCATTCGTAATAAACTTAAAAGAAACACGGTTCAAAAGTTACAACAAAATGTGGAAATCTTGTTGCGTTTGACGAGCGTCCAAAACGCGCCGGGCGCGCGCCCAAAACACAGCGCAGGTACTGATCCGCGTACCTCGGGCCCTTGTTATAATTAGTCCCTTTGGTACTTTGGCACCCATTTACATAGATGAATAGATGTCAATTCTTTTAGTGGTGAAGCCGACAATCCTTCATTTATTTCTTTTGTACAGAACTCGGCCTCTTTTTCACATGTTTCAAATGTTTTCGAAGGGGATTGTTCGCGTTTGGCGCAGGAAAGGTTTTCATGACACATGCCATATTCGTTGCACTACAGTGCAAAATTCATTATACGAATATTATTTTTTACTTGGGTATCACTTTGCACGATCCTCCAAAGAGAGAAATCCACGATATAGCATTATATTTATTACTTGGTAACATAGTTTTCCACAAAGACGTCATTAGGTACAAATTGTACAAGGTCCTAAATAAAATTTGGTAACATTTAAATTTGAACTTTTTCACATCAACATTGAGTTTCTAGTTCCAAAACATGAACATGATCCATAGTTCTGAATTCAAGCTTAGCGTATCGTATAAGCAAAATAAACTACAGAAGATTGAAATTCGAATTCTATAAACGCCAGACGAAAAGTTTCTGCTGGCGGGATGGCATTGTGTTTTGTTTTCGTCGTGTTTAATGAGAGGGGTAGGTAAGGGTTGCGCGGGTGAAATATGTTTTTTTGCTGTCAATACACGCCCCCTTAACGTCCATTATCTACCAGTGATTTTTTTTAAATAAAAAATGGGAAATATTAAAATGACCCTCTAGAAACTTTTTGACATTCTAATGATGGACACCTTTTTTAAATTAATGAACCTCTAAAAAACTTTTTTGCGCTTCTAATGGTGCGGTTGTAGCGACCGGCGAGCGCTAAATCAAAGTTGGACGCAGTTATTAGTTTATTTAGTTTTTTAGTGCCCCAAAGTATGAATTTTTTATTTAGTTTTTTAGGTTAAAAGTAGGAATTATTTGAGGTTCACAAAAAAGAGGCACAATCATTACATTAGAGTGTTCAATAATATTTTTAGGAGTGCAAAATGGGAATTATTTGAGGTTCGATTCTTTAGGCCATATAAAATAGCAACTTAAAGATTAATCTTGATTTAATTAAACGTTAATTTATACAGACGTTAGTGTGAATGACAATGTTTCGCCCATAAATACCACTGTGCGAAAAAGGACTAAATAATTCTAACTAAACACTAAATTTATTTAAAGTTCGAACTCTTCGCACTCACCCCGACTGGCGACAGATTTTAAAATGGATGACAACCATCGTTTCGCTTTGTCCCCCAGTGAGTGACTATGCAATTCGGCGGCACTCTTCTTCGCTGTCATTCATTTGTGGATCTGTGTCCTAACTTATGTGTCCGTGCATATGTAAGCGATAGTTGAGGTTTTTTGGGAAAACGCTGGCTCTTTGATGACGTAGAATAGTTGATGGTATGTGGTAACTTTTTGTTGCTTCTACAAACATATTTATTGTTTATGCATGTTCTGGTGGTTATTCAAAGATCTAAGTATAGTGTTAAAACTATCTCGTTGATTGTCATTAATTTGTCGATCTGTGTCCTACTTATGTGTACGTGCTTATGTAAGCGATAGTCGAGGGTCTTAGATCAAGCACATTTTCATTTACTGTAGGCTTTTCTCGCGTATAATGTAATTATTTCAAATTCCTTTATTGATTGTTGTTGTTTAAAACAAAGGAAGCATTTTGAGAAAGATTACTTACCACTTACAGGTATGGTTTAGTTATCTTTTTAAAGGGTAATGAGCACACCATTGTCTTTTTTCCTTCACCTTTGTTGACCTTAAAAAAAACAGATAATAAAAACAGATTTTAGGACCTTAATTCACCAATTTTGTCGTTTTGTAATTTACTTCTCTTTACTTTCATCCTTATTTAAATCATTAAAAAGAGATTACTTATGACCTGTGCCCTGTTTATCAAAAGTTACAAGTCTACACGTTCACAAGTCACCTAGAATGTTAATTTTTCGTTAAATTCATAGCTCATCTCCATATTCTAAACAGTCTTAATGTTCCCTCTTCTGGGACACGGGCATCAGGTCATCTCCCTCTTTTGACCACATTTAAATAAAGAATATCGAATTTAAATTTGATTGCGGTACTAAGCACGACGCTTGTAAACTTGTAAGACGGAACAGAGAGTCGCCGAACACTCTCAGGATTTGATTATGATTTTCTACAAGTTGTAACTTACAAATAATTTTTTGATAAACAAAATCACGAATAAAAGTGTAAAAATATAAGTACTTGTGAACTAATTAATGACATTTGGTAATACAAGGTTTGTTATTTTTTATTACCCGACTACGGCGAAGAAAAAGGAGGGTTATGATTTTGACCGGTATGTATGTATGTTCATCTGTTCCCTCCTATCTTCTAAACCACTCATCACACTTTGACAAATGAGGTATCGTTCGAAGCGTCTTAATCGTCCGCGCTGGTTGTAGGCTTTGTGACGTTACATTAAATGGAAATGGCGTCAAAGTCACACGTAATCAGTTCGATTTATGCCCTAACACGTGTGACTCCGGATTTTTAATTTGTCTGTCTGTGGTGTCTTGTTTATACCTTTTCAGTCGTAGTTGGGTTTTAGTTTTTATTATTACTTAATTTTTTTGATAAACAGAGCACAGCACCCACACTATAAACAAATAGCTATCCTAGACAAAGGGGTGTTCAGCGATATCCCATGCATGGCCTGTCAGGCGGCATGGCGCTCTATATCTATTTATACACGAGGGTGTGAATTGACTTGTGCATCATATAACAGCTCTGGGCACCGCAGTCTGACTGCTGCAGGGGAGCGCAACATTTTCTGTATTGTTTTAGTAAATTGAATAACAATGTTTTAGTCTATGATACTAAAACATTAAATAAGCATAATACCTAATTAAGATTATTTAGACCTTCAACTGTGTAGAACGCAATGGTGGGAATTTCGGTATTCGATATTTCTATAAAATATAATAATTTGATTAGGGCAACATAAAATCACAACTATTTTCACTAGCTGTTGAACAACGAAGGTATAAAATTTTCAAAAAGACTTTTTTATAAAAAAAATTTTGCAGTACTTCTGTACAGTTTTTTTTTTGTTTTCCTTTCCCAAAAAAAAATAAACACGGTTATAGTTATCGTTAGCTTTCATATTCTAAACTACTTTGAGCAGATTATCACAGCAGAATATCCATCTTCCTTCCATACAGTTAAAGAAGAAAACTTTATACAAATAAACATATACACGGTTTTATATTGAGATGTCTCAACTTGCATGATATTACCGCCTGAAGCGACGGGATTTTCGACTGTACTGCACCAGCAACGAATATTGAGTAGAGTTATTAAAATACGTCTGGTTTTTGAGGAACATTGTTTATAATTCTAGATTTTATAATGTTTTATTTACTTTTAAGATGGTACTTTTAGTGTATTGCTCAAAATATCGCGAATTTTTAATATCCAATGAAAACGGTCGTGGGTTTTTAAAGTTTTTCAAACAAAAAAAGCCATTCCTTTTTATGTGTAATTGTACATAATTTATATTATTTCAGTATTAGATGTATGTTATATTTAAGACTAGCTGATGCCCGTGATTTCGCTCGCGTGGATTTCGATTATTATATACTAAAACCTTCCCCGAGAACCACTCTATCCATTGGTGAACGCAGCATGAAAATCGGTGCAGTAGTTTTTCAGTTTATCGCGAACAGGACGACAAACAGACGCGGCGGAGGATTTTGTTTTATAATAATGTTATGTAGAAGGATTATGTAGAAAAATTTAGAGTTTTGAAGTAAATAAAATATATAGAAAAAGCGATGTTTAAAAAATATTAGGTATTTGTGTTTTTAAATATATACAAGCTTTTTGGCACAAAGGTTCTGCGTAAAGATTAAAAAATAACATGGACTATCACTTTGACTACAGGAGAGAGAAAGGGTTGTGATCTCACTGGCCTGTACCTACATGTCCGTATAAGTAAATTTATTCAATCGTCAGATGGAACTGTTTACCTACTTATATATATATATAACACAACAGAAAACTTTGTTTAACCAATAAATACTACCCAAAAACAAAACCCTCAATAATCCAAATGTTATGCACCCCTGTCCTATGTCGGGGCTCACTTGACCATTCAAATTTATGGGTTGTCGCCGCCATCGGCTTACAGGCTGTGTTTAAACTATACCATTATTGATTAACATATTATTTGTCGATGAATATGTATGTTTGTGGTGGTGTTAGCTTTCTGATGGGCATGGAAATGGGGTACCCAACCCCAGGCGAATATTTTAACGAGGAAATATTAAGCCAATTTTTAAACGTCTTTGGCGTCTTCGGTTTTTGGTGTTATTTTTTAAGAAAAACTCTTAAAGAAAGAAAGTCTAAGGCTGCGTTTCCACCAGAGATGTGCGAGGATGCGTAGCGAGGGATGTGTTTGTAAAGAACCAATAGAATCGCTTCATTTACGTCGCCTCGGTCAGCACAGCTCTGGTGGAAACGGCTCAGCGGAGCTAGATTTTTGCGCATACAAAACAAGCGAGGGATATGTGCGAGGAATGTGTACTAGGGATGTGTGCGAGGGATGTGTTGCGAGGAATGTGTGTTGAGAAGGATTGTTGCGAGGTTTGCGCATACTGTACCAGCCAGTCCATCAATCCTCGCACCACACATTAATGCGCATTTTCACAGCTCCGCTACACATCCTCGAAGGCACATTTTCATCGCACAGCTTTGGTGGAAACCCCCACACATTTTCACAGCACAGCTATACATCCTCGCACAACACATTTCCATCGCACATCTCTGGTGGAAACGCAGCCTTAAGGGGGATAATGTGGTAAAATATCAGCTTTTTGGGGTTAGGTTAGGTTCGAAGATGAAACCAAGTTTTCTAAACTTTCCTGTTTTATTAAAATTATGTTTTCTTTGTAACAATAATTTTAGGTGTAGTTTATTTGTTTTAGTTCTAAGAAATGTAAGAATAATTTATTTGATTAATAAACGATTAATATTATTTAAAAAAAAATGTTTTGGAAAGAATAATGTTGTCTATCTTGACTTTTATGTATTGGAATTGGAAGTTAAGAATTGGGGTGACTGAATCAAAGTTTGTATTACCTGACAAAAATAACAGCACTTGTGATTTTACAAATAAACATAAAACTCTTGCAACTTGGAGACAAAAATAAATAAGTAAGGTAGTAATTTAAGTACTTGACAACTGACGAATTTTTGTTAACACTAGGACATTCTCTCCCTATTTCCATTAAAAATAACTATCACACTATGACGTAATACGTAAATAAAGTGTAAAATGTAAGGTAACTAGTTAGGGTCGCCCCGTTCCCGAGGCATCGAACTTTTAATTAGCTCTACTTTCAACTCTGTAATATTCATGCCAACAAAAAAAAATGGGCAAAGTTAGGAAATCTTTTGTATCGATATAATTAAAGAGGTGCGAAGTTTCATAGAGTTTTTTATTTTTTATTAATGTGTTTCTTTTCATGATAAGGGTATTAAGTAGGTTTGGCTTTAATTACTTTATTGATAGTACCGCTAATTATTATTAACACACAGACACAAAGTACAAATAAATACTGCAAAAATGTTGAGGATATCTTCTGCTACGCGTCCCTCTACGACAAGTCTACGTAGTTACGTAGACTTGTCGTAGAGGGACGCAGACACAGAATTCGTAGCGGCGTCGTAGCAGCGTAGGCAGTTGCCTACGCTGCTACGACGCCGCTACGAATTCTGTGTCTACGCCTCCGCCGCCTCCGGCATCACGCTACGAAAAAGTGAACGGGTTAGCGCCCGTAACAGACTTTTACAAAATGCTGTAGATTAAAATTTACAGAATCAAAATTTTTTGTAAAATACTGTTGTATTGATTTACATGAATTTAGAAGTTGATACTATTATTAGAAGCTACATTTTGCATGTCCACACGTTTTTTTTTGTTGAGAATTTCACATAACATGGGCTGTAATCCCCCAAGGGCTAGGCAGAAGTTTACTTATATAGTACACCCACCCTTTTTTGAGAATTATTTCTGTTAATTACTACCGTAGAAACAATGGGAAAAGCTTAAAGATAAAAAAAAATAAAGTAATAAAAACTAAAACCCAACTACAAATAAAAAGCTATAAACAAGACACCACAGACAGACAAATTAAAAATCCGGAGTCACACGTGTTAGGGCATAAATCGAACTGATTACGTGTGACTTTGACGCCATTTCCATTTAATGTAACGTCACATAGCCTACAACCAGCGCGGACGATCAAGACGCTTTGAACGATACCTCATTTGTCAAAGTGTGATGAGTGGTTTAGAAGATAGGAGGGAACAGATGCACATACATACATACAGGTCAAAATCATAACCCTCCTTTTTTCTTCGCCGTAGTCGGGTAAAAAGATCTCAAAATAGTATACCAGGTGAAAACATTTATGCGTGAAAGTAAAAACAAACAATAATAGCTAAAGCCGGGAGAGCTAATGCATCCATTAAAATGATTCGGATGTGGTAAGCCACAAATAATATTTTTATCCTGAAAAAAGGTTTGTTACAAAATATTTTTGTTAAAGTGAATGATATTAAAGTACAAATTCGCAGTCCCTGACGGAACGGATCCGGTCAAGGACGGTTATTGGTTCTACGGTTAATATGGCCGGTCTACTATCTCTTCAGCTTGCTTATCCTATGGGTAATCTCGACCACACAGATTCTGTGAAAGATCACCTTATTCCGGAACCCTTAGAGAGATGTCATAATTATAAGGTTTTAAACATTTAATTTAATTACAAGAAACATTCCTTTTAATTCACATTTTAATCACTTAGATAAGATGAGCTCTAAGGTCCGTATTACAGAACGTTCCTCAAGTCCAGTTTGATCTGCAATCAGTTGATCACTATTTGAGTATAGAATCAGTACTCGAGCATCGGTCTTATTCCAGAACGGCAATCAATCTATACTCAGCTGAATCGAGACTCAAATCGAGCCTCAAGCAGAGATGTGTATTGTCTATGCATCAGCCTGTTTTCGTTTACGATTTATTATAATAACCGACTTTGATTCGATCTTCACTGGATTAGAAATATTAAAATACACCATAGAACCCCAGTTATTTAGGAAATCAGAGTTATTATTTCATTCCTGAATAGTAAAATGCCCCATTTATTGAAGAAGGAAAGGTCTTTGAAGTGAAGTGAAGTATAGTAATTTTGTAAGCAAAATTGTCAAGCTTAAAAAAGTTGTATTTGTGGCCTTAAATAAGTATGCTATTTAAAATGCCAGTATCTCAAAACATCGGTGTGAAAAACATTAGTTTGTTGTTTGTCTATTTACCCGACTACGGCGAAGAAAAACGGAGGGTTATGATTTTGACCGGTATGTATGTATGTATGAATGTATGTATGTATGTTCATCTGTTCCCATCTATCTTCCAAACCACTTATCACAATTTGACAAATGAGGTATCGTTAGAAGTGTCGTGATTGTCCGCTGGTTATAGGCTATGTGAAGTCACATTAATTAAAAATGGCGCCCTCTAGAGGAAATAAAGTGAGGAACTTAAAAAAAAAAATGCTTTAATCGTACCATGTTGGGTATCAAATGAAAGTGCTTAATGAGTACATTTCAAAAAAATATATATTATAACCCCAAACAATTAAAAAAAAAAACAATTGATAAAAACTAAAACCCAACTACGACTTAAAAGGTATAAAAAAGACACCACAGACAGACAAATTATAAATCCGGAGTCACACGTAATCTGTTCGATTTATGGCCTAACACGTGTGACTCCGGATTTTTAATTTGTTTAATTATTTGTTTAGCTGATTTTATTCATATTAAACACTTTTAAAATGGCAGGACGGAAGAAAAATTTTAGTACTTTGGAAAAAGTTCAACCTTATAATAGAATTATCGTTAATTATGTTATTATAATTATCTACCTCTTCAAATATATCGATTATGATTTTGATAGTAGGTACCCAATTTTTAAAAATATCAACAGAACTCGACAATGCACTATTGGAACAGAAGAAATATTGACAATTTGACATGACAATCTATGCTCAAGCGCGGTCTCGACCACACTTGGGTGATTACAGATTTGATCACTGCTTGGGTTCGATTGAGTAACTGAGTAGCGATCTAAAATAAAGCCAAACTCAGTTGAACTAAGATCAATGAATCTTTGCTTGAGCAACGTTCTAAAATTAAAAGCGGACTTAAAACTAGTTTTAAACAGAGATCAATACTTGAGTTTCCTTCTGTAATACGGACCTAAGATTCCCACGTCCATGTTAGCTTACAAAAACCTACCTTTTTATAACAACCTTTTTACGTAATAAAATCTACATGTAGGTATTCTAAACTTACACGATATTAAAGCCTCTTTGCTGGCTCTATGTTACCGAAACATTTTAAGGCAAAGTTGCACTTATGTATATTAAAAATGTAATGTTCAAAGCAACGTATGATAAACAGTTGTTTTATTTTACAGTGTTTTAAGTTAAAAGGGATTTTTTGGAGGTTCTTGTTCTCGTTTCGGGTTTAATATTGTATGCTTTTGATATGAGTAGCATAAATTAAAATGTAAGTTAGATTCGTGGTACGTCAAGCTCAAGCTTATGTAGGTACATATTTATGGGAAATGTTATAACTTTATAAGGGTCTCCGAAACGATAAATAGCCAATTTTTACGTGATTGATACACTTTGGTACGCAAATTGATCGTCTACCAAATGCAATTGAAGCGATTGAAAATATTACTACAATTTCAATTGATCATTTCCGGACCCTTTAGTTTTTAACCGACTTCGAGTTTTATAATTTTTTACGTGTTTGATGAACAAGGTGTAAACCATCCACCATAGAAAAGGGAGGATCCTCCGACCAGACGGGTGTTGTGTCTGGCGGGCAACTGCCCTACGATTGATGTCGGGTTCTTGTATATTATGTCCATCGCACGATAAACTTTAATTGCGCGATGCAGGATTTATGTGACGTCAGGATTTTTGTGTGACGACAGGCCTTTGATGCGTAGTTCGCATGTAGCGATGTAGATACCACACAATTTTATAAATGAATTTTTGCCTACTAAACTTTAACCGTATTTTTATAAGTTACATAATGTGATAAACCACTGTACATAAATTATCGGGGTCACGAGTTCGAGTCGAAACCCAGTCCAAACAGCTACCTGTATGCCGTAAATTTTTCGGGTATTTTGTGCAATAATATTAAATGCATAATTAAAAATTTGACTCCGTATTTATGCTTCAGGAGAAATCCTACAGGGCAAGGAAGGAAGTTTAACTGTATATTCTAATCTTTTTTGTGAAGAAATCAATGCCAATTATTCATGCATTATGTGCACTACTGCAGTTCACTATACCTTAAACTATTAGGACCACATTATTACTCCTTGCAGTTAATGCTAACAGCGTCGCACCTCGCTCAGGTGCCAATCAAGCGTTGATGACATTAGCAATTACGACCCGGAGTTCGCGAGGCGGAGGAAAATTAGTCACAAGATGTACCGCGGTATGTCTATGACAAGAAATTTCTGAGTGGAGATGTGTGAAAGTAAGTGTTATCCTAGAATGTAGCTAATACAATGTGATTTGTCAAGAACAGTGACCTCTTCTTGACAAATCACATGATGCTTACACAGTTTTAATTAGGTTTGAATAGTATTATGAGTGAAAACCTCCCATTTAACTTAACGGCCCAGGATAGCTTTTAGCAGAAGTGGTAATCGTACTATATATTAGTGGTTGAGCAACTTCAATATCATCAGGATTGTGCCAGAATATAGCAGTTCGTCGTGGACATCCTCTCCGTCATCAGAAGACAGCTCGCCGTAGGTGAGTACAAACCCGTGCGCATTAACATAGCACCTGGCTCAATGACGTTTGTAACTCCCCCCGCTTCCCCGCACGGCGACGGCGGGGCGCGGCGCGGGTAGAGGCGGGAGTATTGAGTTCGGAGCCAGGTGCCATGTTAATGCGCACGGGTTGTAATGTTCCTTGGAAGACAGCCGCCACGCAATCATCGATGCGACGCTCAGTAACTGATACCAGCACTTCTCACTGTTATCCGACCTTTTCGCTGATTCCAGTTAATCCTGGTTTGACGGCGCCACTTGCTGCGCCGTCAAACTTAACCGAACCGAATTAGACAAAAATAACTGAAACTCTCTTCATTGTAATCATAATTATCATGAACAACTTTTACTACGGTTCTAAACTTGGTCAAAATCTGCTGTTCGTAAGGAGTGCGCGTACCAACGAACAGCATTTTATATATATTAAATAGATTGAGAACTTCAATAGTTAATGCTATCCTGGTTTGTCCTTTAACGGAACAAGCTAGGATACTGTACATACAAACTGGCACTGGGTACAAATTTGGCATTTTTCGTTTTAAAGTAAGTAGTAATAACAGTAACGTTATAATGAAAACGTGTGTATTAGGCATAGTTAATTGTGCTGATGTTACAGGGCGACGTTATCGCTCAGCGCTAAAGCCCTTAAAATTAAGAAAAAAAAAAACTTAATTAGTTTTTTTTTAGGTTTTCGTAAATTTATACAATACATAATTATGGAATTGAAATAGGGGTTAGCCTCACTAAAGTCTACTTCCTAGAAGGAGACAAAGCGATTGTGCGGCCAATACCTGTAGTACTACTAAAGGCACAACTAATAGCCGCATATTCGCCTTGTCTCTCTCGTACTGTTCGTAATATGCACTGCTAAGAGAAAATACTGGTATTCAGCTGCAACCGGTTAGACTGGAAGCTGACCCCAACATTTTTGGGAGAAGGCTAGGCAGATTGATTCACTGCTAACTGAATACCATTATCAATGTCTATGGTTATAAGGACACTTGTTATAACATTTAAAATGTATTTTTTTGTATTTAGAAGCGTGAATTTCACATGTAGCAGGAAAATGTTTAGTGTAACATGTCCCTAAGTTTACAGTTTACGATGACAGTTTAGTTTAGTCATATATCATAGTAAGTGACATTGTGGTTGTACCCTAAAGTGTTAGGGAGACTGTAGTTTTGGAGTGAAAACGCTGCGTGTGTTTCTGCGTAAATTGGGTCTGTGGGTTAGCAGGGTGTGGTGGACAGTCGCTGTGATGTTTTTTATAGATAAGATAGATAGATAAAACATTTAATTAGTGCATACAAAAGACACACAAAAATACAAATAAATGACAACAATTTACAGGAATTTAAAAAAGATGAAAAAAAAAACAAGATGCCAATACACAAAAAAGAGAACAAACATACTTAAAGAAATGTAGTGCAAAATGACATACTTGTACATGTTTGGCAAACACGGTCAAATCTTGTTGAACTTTGGTCTATCATAAACGGATGCATCGAATCTGTCCTAATCTATACATAATATTATAAATTAAAATCGTTTTTTGTGTTTGTCTGTATGTCCGCGTTGTTCTTCTAAACCACGCAACAGATTTTGATGAGGTTTTCATCATCATTTAGAGAATTTATTCCGGAAAGTTTATGTGTTTATTACGTTACGTTACATCTCGAGATGTTTTGTCAAGTCTTACTTACTTACTTAAACCATGCGAAGCAGGAGCGGTTCACTAGTGTTTACATAAAATTAGTAAGTTTAGAAAGATTACTGCAGTATTTTGTTAAACTGTGTAGAATAAATATTTACCTACTTGCACCTCGACATTTTCATATTATGTTTTTCAAGGCAAAAATGTTTTAAAACCATAATAATGTATTTAACTATAACTAACAAAAGTTCCCAACCACCTCTATTTGTGCTAATTTCAAAAACTACTGTTTAGTTTTAGAGTTCTTGTTTCGCCACAACAGTTGGGTGCATTAGTTTTACGCGTACACCCCGCAAACTACCCGCTAGTGCGTTTTAAATGTAAATGTGTGTGTGCCTTTATATCCTAAAGCTAGGTCAGTACTTCGTTTAATTATTTTTACCATAACACTATGAATGGTGATAATGTTTTGTTATTATATTTTCATGGAGTTTTATATCATACGATATCAGAGCAGTGGTGGTCTTTATGTCCTCTAGAGGTCTCCATTTCGATTTAATGTGACGTCACATAGCCTATAACCAGCGGACGATCAAGACGCTTCCAACGATACCTCATTTGTCAAATTATGATGAGTAGTTTATAGAGATGGGTTGTAACAGGTGAAACACGATATCTGTGATCACTGTGACTGTGACAAAAAAATAACAGATCCAAATATCTGTTATTAAATCATAGCCTGTTATTTTTGTACGGACGATAAATACGTAACTCAATCGAAAATCTTCTTTTTTTCTTTTGGTTTCAAGTCGAAAATCGTATCTATCTGTTATAAAATAACGGCCTGTTATTTTTGTACGGATGATAAATACGTATTTAACTCAATTGAATATCTTCTACAACCGCGGTAACAGTCTTGAGGATCTGTGATTTTAAGTAACAGATATTTTTTATCGTTAGGAGCAATTGCTATCTGCTATTTTTTAATATCTGTGATTTCTATCTGTGACGATAAATACGCCTCACTCCTAGGAGTTTATAAGTTATGAGGGAATAGATGAACATACATACTTTCATTCAAAATCATAACCCTCTTTTTAGCTTCGCCGTAGTGGGGTACCAAATAAGTACCAATATTGCTGATCAGACAACGCCGTTTACCATTGTACCAAGAGTTGCGCGATTATTATGTAAAGGAGCCAATTTGTCTTTATATGTGACACACGGACCATAAAGTTAATTGAATGTTACAATTTATTGTTTCAATATTTTATTTTATCGTAATGAAATAAAGAAACACTGTGAATTTATTATAATTGTAGATATTGTTTAAGTAAATAAGTTAAAAAAACGCTTATTTTTGGGACTTACTTAAATATTCGTAGCACTGCTTCAATAAGCAGTCATTCTTGTATAACGGCTAAATCTAATATGTTTTATATTGCTTCAACGTCAAATATATGGCAGAAAGTAACGTAGTTAAAGGTAAATGCATATTTTTTTGTCATCGCATAGCCGTGATATACTCGCAAAGAGGCCGAGGTGCTGAAAACAGGCCACAATTGCCATTAGCTCACAGTAACCATTAACCGGTGGTATGCTGGAACGTGGATCTCGTAGAGACACAATGGATTTTAAATTGTGTAATACCACGGGTTAAATCTATCATGTATTACATGATATAACAGAGTAATCACTTTTTTAAATCATGTATTATTAAAACTTAAGAACCACAACGGGGAATCTCTTGGCCTGCATCTCACCTGATGGTAAGTGATGATCAGGCCAAAGGTGGAAGCGAGTTTCATCCGAAATCCTCATAAATAGCCCCCGCTTCAAGAATGCAAAGGGTTTTGTCAGTAAGGGTGATAACACCTCCATTTCCTTCTCTCGCTGTACAGTCAAGGAATAAAGATTTTACTTTGCACCGTGTTATTTATCCGTTCACGTATTGCCAAAACTTGGAAAAATATGACATCGCGAATAGGTGATCTCCTGACGTGGAATCGTTTTCCACGTCAGGTGCAGATCACCTATTCGCAATGTCATATGCAGGGACGGTTTCCGTTACAAAAACGTTACGTTAAATCATAATTATGATTTACCGGTATAATAATACACAATATAGCCAAATAACGTTACTAGTTAACGTTACTTCAGACCAGATGTTACTAGCTTTTAGCCAATAAAAGCTAGCAACATCTGGTCTGAAGTCGCCCCACCGTCACCGTTAGAAAGAGATAGGCGTATAAATGACCGGAATATGATTTTTACCGGTATTCGTATTAATTATTAGGTAACGTTAACTGACTATAGGGTTTCGTTAAAATATCTTTATTTTTCTATCGTTAACATAACGATAATTGCTACCGTTATATAAAAAACTGCCTATGTTACTCAGGGTGAATGTAGCTTTCTAATGGTGAAACGGTAATTCGGTTCCTGGTCATATGTGCTAGAAAACTACATGATCATTTTTGCTCTTTGGACGTTCACCAACTTGCTTGACGAACCTTCCAGCAGTGCGTATCACCTACCTGTCTTTAACCACCGGGATCCCTGAGTCCTGGGAGCCCGTGCTTACAACGCCGTTCATTTGTTATCATTACAAGTGACGTCACGGATTTAAGGGTTTGTTGTTAGGCCCGCTATTTCTCTTATGTATTTGTAAGCTTTGACAGTGGTGAGCAATGTTTGGTTATTTAGGCGGGTGGTTTGTGATCCCTGATGGGTGGGGTTGGGTTGAGGTCTTGTGTTGTTACGTTGTTTAGTTTGGATTCGAGTAGTGATCATCGGCAGCCTACAGCAGTCCACTGGTGGACATAGGCCTTTCCAATTTAACTCGATTCTCGGGAACTCTCATCCAGCTGCTCCCAGCCACTCTGCAAAGGTGGTGGTGGTGTGTTGTTTATTTTTCTTAGGGTTTCGTACCAGATGCGTGCCAAACTGAACCCTATTACTAAGCTTCCGCTGTCGATGTATCTGGCGGAAGGCTGTATCTCATAAACCATAATAGATAGACAGTTGGAATTTCCCCAGATTGTTTATTTCTATTGTCGCTATAACAACAAATAATAAAAAATAAATAAAGTTAATAATGAACCCTAAATAATGTTAATAGAAGTAACGTGTTTTTTTCGGCGTTTCTCTGCTCGATCTTAATACCCTTCGTGATAGCCGATTTTTTCTATTTTCAAATCACGTACTGGTATATGTTTATGTATGTATCTACTATAGCTATTCACCAATTCCATTTTATCTATCACCGATCCGCTCGATAAGTGTGCAGGTGCACTGTGCAGCTAACGAATTTGCATACAGCCGTCTGTTTACGCATTCCGTCAGTGAATGGTTTGTTTGTTATCCTGTATGATGGCGAACATTATTTTCTGGTTAGAATAACATTCGAAAATCGCGAACTTAATTAGTGATCAAAGCCATTCATAATTTTACGCTTAGTGAAATAAAATTGTGTCGCTTAATGTAAGTACCTACTCAAAATGAGGTTATTTTATTTGCATATAACCAAAATATTCTTGATATTCTGTGAATACAAGTTAAATTAAATTTAAAATTCAAAAAACCTCCGATAAAAACAAAGCATCTAATAAACGATTTTTTATAGCTAAGAACACTCTCGATCAAGTCACTTTTCAAACAAAACCAAAAAATTCAAAATCTGTTCAGCCGTTTAGCAGGTATGTTGGCGCAGACAGACACACAGATAGACACGTTAAACTTATAACACCCTTCTGTTTTCGTCGGGAGTTAAAAATAAATGAAAAACCTGATACTACACGGGTCTATTTTGTGTTCAAAGTTGTGTGAAGTCTTGTAAGTACTTTCATTATTTCTTTTAGCTGTCTAATGCACATCTTACACCATTCCTACCTCATCAATAAACATCCACAACTCACCATATTCATACCAACTGCAATCACACAAACACACAAGCACACAGGCACACGAATCGCCTGCGCCTCCAATAGCGTGTTTGCACAGAGTTCGTTAATCTATCCAGTTTGCACAGGCAGCCGTCTGATCATCTTCTAATTGTATGCGAATGCCTAATGCGAAATTATGCGAAGTACAAACTCAGCGTTTATATTATGACGGTGCCTACGTTAAATTGAACTGCAGTGTAAAGTCTAGTCACTATATAACCGTATTTGACTTTGAAGATAGAGATAATATCTCTATCTTTTTGTTGTTGCAGTTGTTGCAACTGTAGTTGAAAAGGAAAAGTGGGAGAATGTGGAGTGGGGGATGGTTTCCATTATAGTAAATACCTACGTGTGTTACACATTATTTATTATTTAAGTAATAAATGATCTCAAATTAATAACACAAGGATTAATAATAAAATAAGAAAAGTAAAAGAACAGTTATTATTTATTGTGAGTTAGCATTTTCTGTTTTCAATATTAACCACAACTAAAGTTTAATATGTACTATGTTGGGGTCGGCTTCCAGTCTAACCGGGTGCAGCTGAATACCAGTATTTTACATGGAGCGACTGCCTATCTGACCTCCACAACCCAGTAACTGGGTAATACGATACCCCTTGGTTAGACTGGTTGTCAGACTTTCGTGCTTCTGACGACTCGTAACGACTGTCAAAGATCCACAAATGACAGCCGGGACCAACGGCTTAACGTGCTTTCCGAGGCACGGAGGAGTCTCAATATGTGAAAATGGTCACCCATCCATGGACCAACCCCGGCAAGCGTAGCTTAACCTGATGGATCGACCCAAGCGGCTGTTATTACTTAGCTACGAGCTCCTCAAACTATACAAATAAATAAAAAAAATGAGAGTTCTCGTCTGCATCGCTGTCATCTGGAAACGTGCCCAGAAGACTGGCAGCATTGCCACGTTGAATGAAAATACTACTTCTGTGGCCAAAGAGTGAGCCAGCTCATGTGTTATTTTTCAATCCGACTTTCAATATAGTAAATAAGTTTAATAAGCATAATAATTGAAAGGTAACTTTGAAAATATAAAATTCTAACTATCCTAACTAATATTATAAACGCGAAAGTTTGTAAGTATGGATGGATGGATGGATGGATGGGTGTTTGTTACTCTTTCACGTAAAAACGGCTGAATGGATTTGGATGAAATTTGGCAAACAGATAGTTTATAACCTGGATTAACACATAGCATACTTTTTATCCCGATATTTCGACGGGATCGAGACTTACGCGGGTGAAACCGCGGGGCGCAGCTAGTTCTATATAAATGTATAGATAGATAGTCCACAAAAAACAGTCTGACAAACAGTAGATACAAATAAAAATTATTTCTATTTAAATAAATAGGTTTTCCTCTATCACAGTCAAATATTGAAGTTTTAAAATGGTTTTGTATATTTTTATAACGGAACAAATATGTGAATTTTCGTATGTTTGGATAACGGGGCTGTGTTCCTACATTATTCAATATCCGGTCAATTTGAATGTTGTGTTTTGTTAGTTTAGTCCTCGCTAGGGTGGCTACCGAGTGTGTGATTCCTGGTTTGGTTTTAGAGTCGAGCAAGGAGCGAAAACGTTCTTTTCAAAATCAAAAATCAAAATATTTTATTTCACATAAGCCTACATGGGCACTTATGAAACGTCAGAAGCTAGGTGCAGAAACTCCACACTTTCAATTAAGTAGGTATTACATAACTATTTAATTTTCTATTTTTTTTTTTTTTTGTTTTAAGTATGTCAAATGTTTCCAGTTTTTATTTCAACATTTAAATTACATTACATTTATTATACTAAATTAACTAAAAAACAATTACATATATAACAAATTAAAAAGAAAAAAAAAAGGGGAGGGGCTCATTGAGCATCAAAAAATTCGTCCGCATCGCTGTCAATGGGAAAGGTGCCCAAAAGGCTGGCAGCATTGCCACGTTGAATGGCAATGCTGATTCTTTGGGCTAAAAATAGGCCAGCCCTCTGGTCACGTGAAGAGTCGACCAATCGCTTAGCGATGTCCCGAAATACTCGATGAGCACTCGGACCCCACGGCCCTAGTGTTTCAACCCCAAACGGCTCAAACATATAGCTCCCAATAATTTGCGCCGTTTGAGGTTTTCTGCTCCTGAAGCAGCTGTCCCAGCACAGCCCGCCGTGCTAGGAAGATGGGATGGCGCGAGGGTGTCGACACAGGTTGCGTCCCACACCAAAGGTCTACCCAACTTCCAGGGCATTATGGTCATTCCGTCTGGCCTCTTCCCATCGTCGCGTGCCAAGCCGTTGGGTTCTAACACAGCTGGCACCCCGGCGGTGACAAGAGCCCGACGGATAATGTCATTAATGCTGGCGTGCCGTGCCATCCGACCAGCGCTCTTGCTGCAGGATAGGCCGTGGTGTCCGAGGCAGTCGACTCCTTCACCGCATTGACAACGATGTGGAGCACCGCAAGGAGCGCCCAGACGCAAACATGTAGCGAGCCGGAATGTGTGACGGTAGCGCCTGAAGCCAGAGGCCCGACTCCCATTCACCCACAGCCAGCAGGCGGGCACGCTCAGCAGTATTGGTGGACGTATTAATAAGTTTATTCCGTACCAACCTGCAGAGCGGCTCATCCCACTGTCTCTGGGAAGACGGGTTCTCGGGCTGAACCGTGTCCGGGCGAGCCACTTTCCAGGCATTCACTGCATCGGTCAAACACGGCACTTCAGAGTCAACCTGAGAAGAGGCTAAAATTCTTGCGGTTAACTTTTCGGTGCTGTGGACCGAGGACAGGAACGCCGGTAGGCTTACACTGGAAATTTTGCGGACGCCGAGCCCTCCAAAACGAATGGGTAGTGTGGCTGGAAGCCACGCGCGGTCGTCCAGTGCCACATTTAAAATGGATGTTAAAGTGTTTCGAATAATATGATCGATTTTGTCTAAAAGGTTGGACTGCTTCCATAAAGAGGAAGAGCGGAGAAAATACATAAAATTTGGACCGAAACAGCAATGTCTGATAAGGGTGAATGCCGAGTCTGTCCGAAATATCGTTAAAATGTTCAATTTTTGCCTCGACAAATGGTGAAAAACTATCTTCTAGGATTGGGGAACCTAGGAGGTGCAGTGAACTTTTTTCCAAAACTTTGATATTCGGGGCTATTGAATTAAATTTCTGTATGGTCGATTGTCTGTCGGTGTCGTCACAAAGGTAAATTTCACATTTGGAGTTGCTTAGGTCAAGGCCGATGGATTGGAACTGCTGCTTTAGGAATTGTAGATTTTCTATTAGTTATTTTTTTCTTAGTATAATTATTAAATGATGTATGTGCCTAAACGGCGTATTACTGATGTTTTAAGCAAATCTCAACTCTTCTTCTTCTTCTTCGTCGATCCCTCAATGCTGAGGATCGCGACCACATATGACGCGTCTCCAAGCTATGCGGTCTTCTGCAGTATGGACCGCTTTATAGATGCTGCCTCCAGCAACCTTTTTGATCGCGTCTTACCATCTTGCTGGTGCTCTGCCTTGAGCGCGTTAAAAATCTCAACTAAAGGTAAAAAAAAATGAGATCGATTTACTAGCCATAAAATAGGCAGACATCTGCTAGATATATTACAGATAAATATTTTTTTTATTCCCTTGTCCAAGTACTAAAACAAAATGCGTACGATCTAGATGCAATCAAAACACTATTAAAATTATATCTACTCGAACTAGTCGTAAATGAGGGCCCTAAAAATTTCAAAAGCTCCCTAGACGCTAGCCATAAAATTTCGATTTCTCGTCAAAACCACGTTATTTTAAGCATACAAAAACTCACTTATTATCAGGTATTAAGGATGATATTTCTTTAAATAAACGTAAGAAGAGAAGCTAACTTTACACTGTCTAGCAATTGAAAGTGCCAAGTTTACGAGCGAGCACTGTAATCGATCGATGACGTGACGAGTGTACCAATGTTTTGGCACTAAGTGTAAATGTGATGGGTGGTTTAAAATTATATGTAGTGTAATCAAATTTATTGTTGTATTGATTGTAGACAGGGTGTTACTTATAAAACCAAAGGGCATTCAAGTGGAACATACTATGCCAAAAATAACATTATTATTTTCCTTTTTTATAGTTGTTGGTTAGTTTGGGATGGCTGTTCCCATTTGCAGTATCTGGAGATCACGCAGGGAAGGATCTGAAACGATAAACTGCCAGTTCTACATTTTTCTACTATGTTTAAAGAATCAAAGTCCAGGACGACAAAGTTTCAGTTTGACTTTCTTTAGAAATCGGTAAATTAATAATCAGTGATGAACTGGTAACAATTTCAAGAATCAGACCAGCTAAACGTTGAATTTGCACTCGGTCAGTTCACCAAATTGAACTGTTGTACTTACATTTTAGCATTCCAAACACAAATTAAATCGCTTATTAACACAATAAACGCTCTAGTTTAACCTACGTCAACCTCCGATTAAAATCGCTGTCACATCTGATTTCTAAAACAAACATATCAACTACATATATCCGATTACATGAGAATTAAACGGCAAATTCTGACAAACGAGGCATCGTCCAAACAATGTTTGAGCAATTGTTTGTCCGACACGTCAAAGCCAACCCATGACAACCCGACGTATAGCAAATACACCAACCTGTATATAACATGCCTAAACTTTCTACCATTGAAAATTATACCTTGAGACTTAATGGATACGGTGTAGTATCGAATGCTTGGTTTCTAGATTTATGTTGGCCCAAGTTAGCATATCTGTAGTGGAAGTTTGCAATGCAGATTGGCCAGTTGTATGAAAATGCAAATAATGTGCGCCCATTGTACATGGTTCGGGTCGACGCTGAAGTGATATCATAATTCAATTTCTGTATGTCAATTTTGGGATATATCAAGATTTTGCGGATGACTTTTTGGGATAGTTTGTTGATATCTAAAAGTGAACTTTTTTTAACTTGAGGCAAACAATTTGATCAAATTATTATCCTTCCTCTTAAAGAATAAACGCTTTGTTGTTAATTTTTTTTTTCCTGAACCTTCATTCTATAAAATAGGCTAGTTGTCAGACATCTGGCTTTTGTCTATTTGAGTGTTGTCCATTTTACTAAGAATAAGAATAAGAATCATTTATCTGTCCTAATTTATGCAACACAACATGAAATGTAACACAACAACAGCCTACAGTCCGGCCGTCGAGAAAATGCATTCCTGTCACCTGGCAATTGGACAATTTCTAGTACTAATAAGGATCAAATTTGCAAAACATATAGTCGTTAGTATTAAACTGAAAGCTGTAAGAAATTACGTATTTAAAACTCTTTTTTGGTCTTTTTATTTTTAAGGTAAATAGTATATAAGTAAACAAGGTATAAAAAATAAGATTAGGTAATAAATTAGATTATTAAATTTTGTCATTATTTCAAGACTTCTATTGTTAAATATTGTTAAGAATTTTATTGTCCTTATAATTACCATAAAGTGTGAACTCATTCCGCCTGTGATACAGGTTTATCCTAGTACGGGCATCTAACATTATAATACCATTGTAAATTATTTCTAAGATTTTATGTTAATATTTTACCAATTTTATACTGAATAAATATATTTTATTCTATAATCTATTCTATTCTAAGTAAGTGTTACAACGTGTGTTACATTTCACGAATTTATACCCATAAAGCCCCAATACTTACAATTATTTTAACCAGCTTCAATTACTTTTAACCAGCTTCAAATCTCCATAACACACATCTCTTGTCCCCGATCATTCACTTAGTCATAACTTTAAAATAATTAAGCCGGCACCCTAGGGAGTCTGGCAGAGGGAGAGGTGTTCAAACAAAACTTGCTGCGATCGAATTATTTGCAATATTAATCATATTTGGATTGCCATAAGGGCACTGTAGGGGCACCTACAGCTGTGGTAAAATTAACATGAGACGACTTGATTGATTACTTGGAAATACTATTTCGTCATTTAAATATTACTAGCTGTTGCTCGCGACTTCGTCTGCGATTCAGGATGAAAAGTAGTCTATGCCCATCTCTAGGTCATAGTCTACCCAAGTGACAAAGTTCATCCAAATCCGTTCATCCGTCAGCGTGAAAGCGTATCAAACAAACAAACTTAACTTTCGCATTAATATGAGTTAGGACGTATAGACAGGGAAAATAATTGTTTGGCAAATTGAAACTTAACGCAGATTTGCCATTTCATGCAGCTGTCAAAAAATTAAAGTAGGTACTTAATGATTGGATTTATGGACACTTTAAGAGAGGCCGTACACGATTTTTTGCCGATTACGCTGATTAAACCTCTTGCAGCAAAATGCACATAATAATATAACAGTCGCCGGTTTGAGATCGATTAATCAAAGATAAATAATTTAAAAAAAAAGTATTTCACTTATTACATCTAATTGAAATGATCTTTCATGATGTGCAATAAAACTTATAGAAATACAGTATTTTAACTGTAAAATCACATAAATTAGCAATCGCATACCTACCTTGTAATGCTACGGCTTCACTTCGCGTTATCGCGAACTTTTGTTCGTGCACTCTCTGTTGCTCAGCGAGTAATCGAGGGGTGTGCGAGAGAGAGCGCACGAAGAAAAGTTCGCGATAACGCGAAGTGTAGCCGTAGCATTTAAAACTAGCTTGTGGCAATTTTTTTTTTGTTATACATATAACCCATTTACTTTTTCTTTCAGATCATCGGGTACTTAAAAATAACATGGAGCAACCCGTTACTTAACTACATAAAAAATAAGGTTGGCACAGCAAAATCCATATTACACTTCACACCACAAAATCGACCCACTAATAATTTAAGTGACGTTTCGGGACAATACCATTTGGTAAACACAAAGACAATTAGGGTCCATTGTAAACCCATCCCAGCTCGGTCACAGAGGCGTATCTATGGAAATTCAATTTTCCATGGGCGACATGTTTTTGTCCCGTAGTACAATGGCGAGCATCTATTAGTATTTGCATTGCACTAACGGGAATCTGCAATGCAAACTGGCTGTACTGGTTTACAATATGGTTACATTAAATCGGTGGGTAGTTTGATAAATATTTAGGTACTTGATATTTTTTGACAATCAAATCTGCCTAGCCTTTTCCCAAGTATATTGGGGTCGGCTTCCAGTCTAACTGGATGCAGCTGAATACCAGTATTTTACATGGAGCGACTGCCTATCTGACCTCCACAACCCGGTAACTGGGTAATACGATACCCCTTGGCAATACTGGTTGTCAGACTTACGGGCTTCTGACGACCCGAAACGACTGTCGAAGATCCAGAAATGACAACCGGGACCAACGGCTTAACGTGCTTTCCGAGGCACGGAGGACTCTCGGTATGTAAAGATGGTCACCCATCCATGGACCAACCCCGGCAAGCGTAGCTTAACCTGTTGGATCGACCTTTGCGGCTGTTATTACTTAGCCACGAGCTCCTATTATTTTTGACAATCTCAATGTAAATTAATATTGCCTTTTCTTGCTGACAGCGATGCGGACGAATTTTTTGATGCACTTTAATGATTATTTCCCCCCCTTTTTATATACTTGTACATTAATTATTAGTATTTAGTGTTAGATGTATAATAATGTATATAATTGAATTACTGAAAATAAAATATTATTTATGCAATTAAAATTAAGGGGGATGCGCTAAGGCAGCCCGAGAAATTCAGATTTTCTTATGCAATTTGCAGGTCAGTGTCAGGTTATATTATGTTGATCAAAATATGATTCGCGACCGTAACATATATGTATTTACACAATTCTAATCATTCGAATCATCAATACAACTCTATAAGTTAGAATTGCTCTCAAATGTTATGTTTTCATGAAATAGTCATTCAATAGAGTAATGAACTTAGAGAGTTGTATTGATGATTTTCATAATAGGTAATAATTCTGTATACACATATTACTTGTTACGGACGTGAATCATACTTTGATCAACATATAACCCTGTAAATTGTAAAAAACGTAAGAAAATTTTATTTTCGCGGGATTCCCTGGAGCTTTCGTCTTAATGCATGTTGCCGCATCTTTACATAATTCTTCAATTATTCCGTAGGTAACGCTGTTCCGTCATATCTGCCGCATCGTATTTAGCAGTAAATTCAGACGCAGCAGTGACAAACAAACATACAGTGACTTCACATTTACATGTTAATAACACAACGAGTCTGATGGTACGCAGTAGTTAGCAACGCGCGCCCCCTTTTAGTAGCTCAGTGTAACTGAATAACGCGGGAAGTGCGAGTTTGATGACATTTTTTAAATAATTTAAATTAAGTAATTATATGAATTTAAATTAATTAATTAATTAAAATAATTTAAATTAAGTAATTATATGGCTATGTAGAATTTAGTTACTCACCCCCACAAACTGGGTTGCAATAAGTAGCCACTGAGTTTACAACCGATTTGGAAACTAAGCTTATTGAATATCTATACCGCAATATAATTCGAAAGAAATAATATATTATTTCGTGATTATTTCTTACAAATTCGGGCCCTCATCCATTTACGCTATAGCATGCAAGGTGCCCATTATCAGACGACGTTATTCAAGTCAATGAAAATGCTTCCAATTAACGTCATCGGCCACATACAGCATGTTGTTGTACGCCGTGTCAAGAAGGTTGCCACGGAAACTGTAACTGTACTGTAATGGGTTTGACGCAAGACGTCACAAATAGAGCCTTAAACACTTAGGCAAGTGAAGTGATATGCATAATCAGCCTGATGTTCCCACTGCCACAGGCCTCCTCTCTGAGAGACGGAGTGGGCCGTAATCCACGGTCCAGTGTACTCTTATTAGGAAGAAAAAAAAAATTGTTTAATTTGACTTATTTTGTAGCTTGTAATGATTACTTTGTACATAAAATACACGTGCTATCAGAAGTCAACCATTTAAGACGGGGATCAGAACTGTTTCTCCTAAACACATCTAGGACAACAGTACGGCACCCACTTACTAGATTTAGCATTTATGCTTGTGCTTTTGGTATTACCTTGCCATGTAATGTAGTTCTAGTTGAACAATAAATTCTTTATTTATTTATTTCCCACCATTTTGCACTTACCTCTACATGCCAGACGGCCCAATACGCAAGTACAGCACCATCGCACATCACATGCAAGTTAACGACGTCATTAAAGTGGATGATTGCGTTACCTGTCCTGTTCAGTACTGTACACTGTACTGTACGCGTACCGTATGGGTAGTGTTCATTATCATTATGTTTACAGGACTAATTGTTAAGTGTTAGTAGGTAGAGTAGTCGTTTCAGGGGTCGCGGTAAACGTTTTTCAGGGGAAATGGTGACTGAATCGTCTATTTTTGAGGGAAATGTCGGAAAGTTTTTATGTTTTCATCCTGGTTTTACTCTAAACATTATATCGATGACTAGCTTTCGCCAGCGGTTTGGCCCGTGTGATGTTTTTATAAATTATAGCCTTTAATACTCAGTGATAATATACCTAGCATTCTACTGAATTAAAAAAATCAGTCCAGTAATTTTTGAGTTAATTCATTACAAACAAAAATAACAAAAAAAAAACTATCTTGCAGTGCCAAATTTTTTTTTTTTGAGGTTTATTATAAGGAATTCATCCAATTACTTCTCCCGCTCTTGGCGGAGCGGAAGGGCATGTCAGACTTTTACTGACTAAAACCCACGCGTGTTCCTTCAGTTGCCTGTTGCCAAGGTCCCGGTATCCCTTTCCGGCTTTCCCGCAACCCTGACAGGAACAATACCATCCTTCTGGGGCAGTCGGGTAAAAAAACATTAATTATTAGCGATAATTAATAATTATAGATCGAGACCTACGCGGGTGAAACCGCGGGGCGCACCGCGGTTTCACTCGCGTAGGTCCCGATCCCGTGGGAATATCGGGATAAAAAGTATCGTATGTCCTATTCCAGATCATGGTCTACCCATGTGCCAAAATTCATTTAAATCCGTTCAGCCGTTTTAGCGTGAAGCTGTTTTAACAAATAAACAAACAAACTCACTTTCGCATTTATAATATTATAAAAAGTTAGGATTAAGATCCTACTTTCTTGTAACTAATTCAATTGAAAAAATTATGGATTTTACATTCCCATTCGTAAACCTGAGCATACTTATGATAACGTCACCCTTAGGTGTAACATCCTAGAGTCTGCTTATGACGCCATAGAATATGGGATTCTATGGTGTCGTAAAGGATTAGACACAAGGACAGCAGCCATATCCACCTGTGTTTACTAATAACCATCACATCTTACTAATCCCCGTGTCAAGTTTATATTATGATTATGGGAGTTTCTCCCTTCCATGATCGTTTGTTATGGTTTGGTTATGGAAAGTCATTTTAAGGACGCTGACAACAGATAAACTGGGGTCACTGTCGGATTGTATAGAGAGAGAGAGGAAAGAGAAGCGACGAGAAGACTTTAGAATCCACATCATGGGAGTGTTTATCTGATAAACATCGCCACAGTATAATAAAGTTGCAGTATTATGTCTCGGCAGTGACTTTGAAATAATTACCCACGGCCGGCCGCTCGGTAGATAAATTGTCCGCGTTTTTGCGTAACTGCCGCGCACTCAAAACTGTTGAAGACATAATACTGTTACTATCTATACTGTGACATCGCTATTAGCGATAAGACCGCCGTTGGACCCTAATTAACAGTTAATTATGTATGTGGTATTGTTGCTGTGTGGTATTATTAATAAATAAACAACATCATTTTATTTCGGACAACTAAGAGAGATCCATAAATTGTTACTGGCACTCAAAACACTATTGTTAGTAACTTAAACTAAAGACGAATTTGTGAGAAGACCAACCCTCACTAGACACCCAGACGTGGAAACTAGGGTATAAGTCTTCTCACAAATTGCCTTATTATGGCGGAGGAATTATCTGCCGCCACAACCTTCAGGATGCTATTGCGACTGCCCCTTATTCTGCTCAGGAGTGAGGCCGTCTTTTTGCGGATGATGGCATGAAATCCATCGGTATGGTTTACCGCGAACATTTCTGAGGCACTGCAACAACGAGGCAGTCGCAACAGCATCCTAAAAACATTGTTGTATTGGATGCGTAGAACATCCAGCGTCCTTGTCGAGTAATTGACCCACAGATTACCGGTGTAAAAACTCTGACAATAAGCTTTAAAAAGCGTTATCTTAACTTGATCAGTACACCGAGCAAATCTGCGAGCCAACATATTACCCCTGACCGCTAGTGCCCTACGCTCCCTCTCAATGTCTCCATGGTCACTGAGGTCGTCAGTAAGAAAATGCCCAAGATATTTAAACTTAGTCACTCTACGAATTGGGGTACCGTTTATGGCAAGTTCGAGTGTACTTTCCCGGCTCTTACCGGCGACCCCAAAGGCCATGTATTCACATTTTTTTTCATTATAGACCAGTCCATGTTCAGCAGCGTAGGTCTCACAAACATTTAGCAACTCCACGATCGCCCTCGGCGACGGGCCCAGCATTATTATCATTATTATTGATGTACACCAAAGCATAATCTAAATAATTAACATGAATATAATTATCATTTATTTTTTAAACGGACTTGCATTCATCATCTGCCTAGCCTTTTCACAATTATGTTGGGGTCGGCTTCCAGTCTAACCGGATACCGAATACCTGTATTTTACATGGAGCGACTGCCTATCTGACCTCCACAACCGTGTAACTGGGTAATACGATACCCCGGCAAGCGTAGCTTAACCTGATGGATCGACCCGTGCGTGCGGCTGTTATTACTTAGCCACGAGCTCCTTACAACCGAGTTTCTAACGAACTTGCGTTGGTGTTTGAAAATTCCATTCCTCCATAAAATGCCACGCATCCCATGTTACCTTTTGATTATCTCTAATATGGTAAAAATTTAGCTGAATGAAACATTCAATAGCACGTTTTCTCAGCAAAACGTAGAATATACCACACACCACCTCACCATCAAATTATCACCATCATTATAAGACCTTTGACATCCAAACTAGGGTCAAAATTACAACATAAACCATATCAATCCACTTATTACCACAGCCTCTCAAGTTATGACCACTGTAATGATGTGTAATATTCGGCACGCGTCGGTAATACCCGGTAATATCGGGTAATACCGGGTAATATTTTAACGGGACACTTGCGGTTGGTCGGCAATAAACCGATACCTAACAGATGCCTGCTTGAGGGGTGGCGTAGACTATGTTGTTGTGTAGATGAGACAGTTTTTTACCCTCGGCAAGTGTTCAAGAAAGTAGCTCAAATAAAGAAGAAAAGATGGTTCAGTCTTTTCAAAAAGCTTTCTGTCTATGTAAAGTTGCAATCACATCTCAGCGACAATCAATGTTAACAACTCGTCAAAAATACAGGTATTTTTGACAGATTATGACTGAGATTAGAATGTGACCGTTACTAAATATACGGGATTTCTATAATAATATAATAAACTACCAGAGTAGAAGAACATCGTGAGGAAACCGGCATAACCTAGAACGAAGAATTCGAAGACATGTCACATCTACCAACCCGTACTGAGTCCACGTGGTAGATTACAGCCCATTCCCTCTCAAAGAGAGGAGGGCTGTATCCCAGCAGTGGGGACATTATAGGCTAATTATGCTCCCATCATCTGCCTAGCCTTTTCCCAACTATGTTGGCATCGGCTTCCAGTCTAACCGGATGCAGCTGAATACCAGTATTTTACATGAAGCGACTGCCTATCTGACCTCCACAACCCGGTAGGTAACTGGGTAATACGATACCCCTTGGTAAGACTGGTTGTCAGACTTTCGGGCTTCTGACAACCCGTAACGACTGTCAAAGATCCACAAATGACAGCCGGGACCAACGGCTTAACGTGCTTTCCGAGGCACGGAGGAGTCTCGATATGTAAATATGGTCACCCATCCAAGGACCAACCCCGGCAAGCGTAGCGTAACTAAGTTGTAATTACTTAGCCACGAGCTCTTATTATTGCTGATTATGCTCCCAATACTTGAAAATACGCATTAAACTTTCAAAATCCTCCCATCTGCACCTCATAGTCTATGCCATAGCCGATGTAGTCAAGAGCGTATGACGGATGGCACCGAGTGCGGTTGAGCTGCGTGACAAATGCGGCCGCACTGCGACCGCGCGGCGTGACCGGGGCGTGAGCCGGACGTGTGGAAGTATTGTGACGGCTATTTGAGGGTTAAATCGATGGAATGGATTTTGTTTTTAGATTATACGTGCTTCGAATTCTCTCATTTTTAAATCAATGGGTGTTTTTGTTTTATACTTACTTTGGTTCATGGTTTTACGGTTATTTTGGCTTGTCTTATTTAATTGATTGCCCTTTTACACAAGGAAACAAATTGAGCATTAGGTACTACCACTGTTCTCGTCCGTCAAGCCGTTGGTTCCGGCTGTCATTTGTAGATCTTTGACATCGTCACACGTCAGAACCACAGTCTTACCAAGAGGTATCGTTTTAACCAGTAACAGGGTTGTGGAGATCAGGTGGGTAGTGACTCCATGTAAAATACTGGTATTCAGCTGCATCCGGTTAGACTGGAAGCAGATCCCAACATAGTTGAGAAACGGCTAGGCAGATTGTTTGATCATTTTTGTCATCATGAATCAACCATTAACGTGTTGAGATAGACATTTTTATTTTGTTGGAAAACGTGTTTCTTTTTTTGGCCATTTATCTACAGAAAAAGTTTTGTAAATAAACGACTTTCGGTAGATGCATTAATGCACAGGATTATCACTGTATGAAACAGTGGCATTTTCTTAAGGGGTGTCCAAAAAGCGGCAATCGTGTGCGGTTGCCGCACTTTTATTGGACGACTGCCGCACGCGAACGCTTCTGTCTACCAGCCGCGCGCGAACGCTTCTGTCTACCTGCCATGCACAAACATTTTTACCTAACTACAGCGCGGAAGAAATATGTTCTGCAAACGCCGCGTGTTGTTGCCGCGCTCTTGCCGCTCAATTTTCGGACACACCTCTACACGAATCATTTAACATAATTGATCACCAAAAACAAAATTGCAATCAGTACCAATTCCACTCATTCCCACATATTCCTTTCACGTTCCTCGACAATTTATTACAAAACTACAAGTGCGTACCACACATAACATTCCATAATTACTTCTTCTCCCTTCTCAAACCGCCACGCGACTCCTGCGCCTCAAAAAATTAAATGTGAGCGAAAATTTATGGTTTTTGCACAATTTTTATAGCCTCCTGTGTTTAACGTGTCTGCTTCCAACGATTATGAACGGAGCTATGATGTTTGTCGCCCCTGGCTTGTGGTAGCGTGAGGGTTGGCATATGTGTCAAGAGTTTGGTGGGTGTGACTGGGTATCATTTAGGTGTGTCAGTGTATATATGATAGTGTTGTTAGTTTTCGTAGGTAACGTCTTATAGTTGGGCTAAAATTACGCTTTATTCTGGGACCCCGTTTAAATGATTAACACCTTACGTATTTACTTTATTACCTAGGTATGTATCATCTGTTGGATCATGAATTTCCGCAACACATTCTAGATTTTTAAGCATTTTTATCATTCATTGACGTATTAGCGAAGGTAATTTATGTTACACTTCTAAATGACTCAAGCTTACACTAGAAGGTTTCGTGTTATATCAGCAAAATTAGCAAATAGTAACTATGATAACGTTAGTGATATTCAACAGTTCACTAGTGTTTAAGATACATAATTTGGGTAAAAGTATAAGAACTTATAACTTAAAAGTATAGAAATTGCGCGTGCAGTACTGTACACGTGATAGTGAAGTGAAAGATAAAAAAAATAAAGATTAAGAGAGATTTAGTGTGAGAGACAGAGAGAGTTACAACTTTCTTCTCTCTCATGTAACGAAATTTGCCTAAACGCACAGTCCCAATTCTCGTTCAACTATCGAATCGCCGCCTAAGAAGTTTTACTTCAAAAATCTGTTATTAGACACACTACCAATACCGCCACATACTACAGTAACAACAGCTCTATATCAATTCAAAAATAGCCGTCCACCCTCGCTGCATCACATAGCGTACATTATAAAAATGGCGAGAGAAACTCAACGTTATTTATATTAAATTATGAGGGAGACACCCCTATGGAATGTGGTAAGTATGTCGGCATGCGCACGATTGTCAATTATTTCTTAGACGATCAAATAGGAGGAAATTGTAGGCTGCAACTTACTCCTTGGAACCAAGGTAACCGATATAACGAAGTATTGCCAAACAAGAGGCAGTGGGTAGGGCAAATTGCAGAACAGATGGCCGATGGGGCCTATAGGTTCTGGAGTGGCCAACGCTTACAGGAAGACGTAGCGCTGGAAGGTGGACCGATGACCTTGTGAAGGCCGCGGGAATCCGCTGGATGCGGGAAGCAGAGAACCGGCCGAAGTGGCGGTACTTGGGGGAGGCCTATGCCCAGCAGTGGACGTCTTTCGGCTGACATGATGATGATGATGATGAACTACCTCCTTGTAGCCTGTATCTAGTATTGATAATATATTTGATGTAGTTATGGAGGGGAGGGGAGGCCTTTGCTCTGAAGACACTGGGACAGTGTTAGCCAACATATGTATCTATTTTTTTATGGCAATGACTTGGCTTCACATGCCGTCGAGAAATATCTCTCTGGCATGCCGGTCGGGTTTGGTATTTATGTTCTTCAGTACATTGAACAGGCTTTATAACATGATTAGGTAAGTGCAACATTTGTCGTCACACAAAGCCTGCATCGCGCAAGCAAAGTTTACCGCAAAACGAGTACACAATAAAAGACCCCCCGACATCAATGTTTGGGCAGTTGCCCGCCAGACACGACACCAGTTTGGTCGGAGGAGTGAACTTTACACCGTGTTCCTCTATAATCATAATTATCAATAATATGAAACACAAACACGCTTTTCACTGAACAGAATATTTTTACAAAAAGATTTCAGCCAACACAAATTCACTTCCATGTTAACATTTCGGGCCCTCCCCTAACATAGTGCGAACCATCTTTATCACTCTACCCATGACCAGAAGGGCTATAAAGGGCCCCAGAAGACATTGCAAAATTTCCATAGCATTTCCTATTTCACCACAGCACAGTATAAACAAGTAACAGTATTATATCTTCATAGAAAACAGCCCAAACTACGCGCTTTGAAATCTCAGTGTATAAATATCATAATGCATCAGTATCGAGCGGCAGTTACGCACGGACGCGTAAGGTATATCTAGACAATAGACAAGATTGGCAAACTTACTTTGCCTGAATAAGAGGCTTTTGGCTGCTCTGTATGTTTTGTTATTTTAGTATTATTTTTTGTAATGTGCGTTTTGTTTGTGCAGAATAAAAAAGGTAGGAAAGTAAATAAGGTCACTTCCGAGATATCATACTGTTATTTTATAATACTGTGACCACAGTAACCCATTTCCTGAGACTAACAACTTTTGTGAGATGAGGAAGGGATGGGAAGGATGTTTTAATTTTTAATTTGTCTCAAGTCTGAAGCTTTGTAAATGTTTACTGCCTTGAGCTCCAAATGTTGCTAGAGCGACTACTTACCTTCGGTTAGGTTTGATTCCCAGCTTGGGCAAAGTGTTATTATTAGGATTTTTGTACTAGGAATTTCTTAATAGCAGTGCGGACACTAGATTTATACCCAACTAATGGCATTACTAATGGAGCAGTGATGGCCTAGTGATAACGACCGCGACTTACGAGTTGTACGTCGCAGGTTCGAACCCAAACAGGTGCTTTACTTTGTATAAGTTATTTCATTACCACTGCTCTCAAAACGGTTCAGGAAAACATCGTGAGGAAACCGACATGTCCCAGAATTAAAAAAATCGAAAACATGTGACATCTACCAACCCTTACTAGGACCCCGTGGTGGATTACGGCCCACTCCCTCTCTCACAAAGAGGAGGCCTATGTCCCAGCAGTGGGAATATAGCCTGTTATGATTATGATGATGATGAATGGCAATCCCCTGCATTACATAAGACTTAAATATAACTGACAAAAGGGTGTATGTACTGTTAGGCATTTAACGTTACGAGGAACAGGGTGTAAAGTTCACACATCCTCTATAGAAAAGGAAGGATCCTCGAGCCAGACAGGTGTTGTGTCTGGGGGGCAACTGCCCAATGATTGATGTCGGAATCTTGTATATATGTCCATCGCGCGTTAAACTCTAATTGCACGATGAAGGATTTATGTGACGTCAGGATTTTTGTGTGACGTCAGGTCTTTGATGCGTAGTTCGCATGTGGCGATGTAGATGCCGCCACAGGTGCAACTCTGCCTAATCTTTTGGGGAATGCTGGCGTGATATTAGGGTATTATCGAACACCAATAGGTTTATGGAATGGTCTTCCAACCAATAACTAATTTCCAACCTAGGTCGTAAAGTTGCACCTAACCCACGATACATTCTATCTAAACTCGAATGTCTTAAGTTAGATCGTAAAGCCGTAAATTGTCAATTTCCACTCAATCTCCAGGGCTATTAATTGAGTAATTTATAACCCAATTATAATAGAGAGTCGTCTTCCTAATGAATCTAGAAACGGCTTTGATTCGGATATCTACTGCTCGGTAACAGATTTGAAAAACGGATACTACATAATCAGCCTATGTTCCCACTGTTGGGACGCAGGCCTCCTCTTTGTGACAGCGAGTGGGCCGTAATCCACCACGCGGGCCCAGTGCGGGTTGGTAGATGTCACATGTCTTCGAATTTTTGGTTCGGGCATGCCGGTTTCCTCACGATGTTTTCCTTTACCGTTTGAGAGCAGTAGTCTTGAAATCATTTACACAAATTAAAGCGCCTGTCTGGGTACGAACCCACGACCTACAACTAACGTAAGTCGGGGTTGATAGCACTGGGCCACCACTGCTTTAAAGGATACTGTTGAGGTCTAATTAGGAAAAGGTTAGTATACAGGGTGTTAGTGTAAACACCGTTATCCTTGAAACCAGTGGTTTGGTTTCATCTAAAGAACGTAAAATCAATTGAAAAATACAACTTTTTTTTTTAAAGAAAATCTACATTTTTCCACAAGAATATTTCACCCTACACGCAAGGGCAACGACCGGCCGCGGCCGGCGATTGGCGGGGACGGGCGGGGCGCGCGGGACGTTACATGACCCGCCGTCAGCTGTTTCGCAGCTCTCTCGAACGCGTTTCCATGAGTATCGGGACAGTGACGGATATTTAATTTTTAAAGCTTTTAATGAAAATAAGGTTTTTTTTTTGTTGTTACTGGGTCATTTATTTTTATATTTAAGTCAACTACCCATGGTTTGAGTGACAACGGTGTTTACCCTTGCATACTGTATAAATGTCCTCGATGATAAAAACTTGTATTTATTTATATCAATTTTAACCGGTGGATAAGTTATGAAAATCGGTAGGTTCACACGGCTACACATCAAGCTATACATTTCCAGTTTATGCTGATCTCGTATTGTATAGGATTTCCGTTCAATGGGAGGTCAGCTTATACTGGAAATTTATAGCTTGATGTGTAGCCGTGTGTACCTAGTCAAGATATGATTCCGAACCCCGCTGCACGCGTCAGTGCTGGGTTCAGAATCATACATTTATTGCCGTGATATTGCTTCCTTGCTCGGAATTTTATACTAACCCTAACTTAATATAATACTATATGATGCCCGCGACTTTGCCCGCGTGGATGTCGGTTATTATATACTAAAATCTTCCTCGAGAATCACTCTATCCATTGGTGAAAACAGCATGAAAAACGGTGCAGCAGTTTTTGAGTTTATTGCGAAACAGACAGACCTAGACGCGGCGGAGGATTTTGTTTTATAATGTAAGGAAGGATTATATAAGCGTGAGTGAGTTTGTTTGTTACACTTTCGCGCTAAAACGGCGGTACGGATTTGGATGAAATTTCACACGGGCGTAGACCTTGACCTGGAGAAGGACATGAGCTACTTTTCATCTTGGATCGCAGACCAAGTCGCGGGCATCAGCTATTCTCATATAAAAGTATAGAAAACTAGTTGCATCCGTGGGAATATCGGGTTAAAAAGTATCCTATGTCCTTCTCCAAGTCATGGTCTACCACAGTGCCAAATAAATTATGGGAGGCAGTTGTGATGCGACCGCATTTCCGCGTGCAGCGGGGATCGGATAACACGTCAATCATTATTTTTAAAACTAGATGAGGTCGGCGTTTCTGAGAAGAAAGGCCGAAACAAACTCAAAGGTCACATTTTCTTTTAAAGAAAACACGTTTTTGTGGTAATAAGGCTTAGAACGCATAGAAGCCGCGTCTAGAACAAACCACGAGCGATATATTGTGTCCACTTCATTTTCTTTGTGTGCGTGAGCCGAATGTGTCTACGTTCCTCAAACGCACACAAATACAGCTTTCAGTTATACCATTACCAGGCCGTTACCCACAAAAAAATGGAAAAACGCACTACTATGTTGCTGGATTAAATCAAGACAAGTATTTTATGTTACCAGGAACTGGATAAAAACATCGGAAGGTAAAATAAACTGGCAAAATGTGATATCGTATTCAATAGCGTAGGTAGTAGGTACAGTCACGGACTTTAATTGATGAGCCACCTGGTACTGTTCGCATTTTAGCCGTGTCATGCAAATCGGGTTTATTCGGTTCCCGACACGCAAAGTCATATGTCTTCGTATTAGAAGAAGTAAATTATATTTCATATCTTTACCGGTTGGCTAACCTGAGAGCAGAACTACAAACTTGACAGCAGTGACTACTCAAAGTCAACCAATTGCAGGTCTAGCAACAGTAACCTAGCAAAGATAAACAATTGTTGCTAGGTTACTGCTGCATAGTAACGTTAGCGTACGGAGAAATTCTCTGACATCGATATTTCAACTGTCACTGTCTTCAGTTAAGTTTTCAGAATTATTGAGTTAATTAATGGGCTATGATTCAAAGGAGGTCAGTATCAAATAGATTGGATAAACTTAATGCAACATTGTATTTATTTTTATCATTATGAACTTATTAGTCAACCTCTATGGATATTTCCGATTAAAAGTAATTTATTTGTCATCTTGTTTACGAGCTTGCGATTTGAGTTCGTGTTTAATCGTGTAATCTCGTGAATGTATGAAAGTAAACAAAATGACAAATAAATTACTTTTAATCGGAAATATCCATAGAGGTTAACTAATAAAGTCAACCTCTATGGATATTTCCGATTAAAAGTAATTTATTTGTCATCTTGTTTACGAGCGTGCGATTTGAGTTCGTGTTTAATCGTGTAATCTCGTGAATGTATGAAACTGCAAAATTCAAAAGTTTGAAGCTGGCTCATCAATTAAAGTCCGTGACTGTACATCAAAAACATTTTTTTTGCTAAACAAAAGCTAGAACAAAGATGAAAGCAATGTGGGTATTTTTTTCCTCACAAATACCAACACTGTATTGTGATAAGTTAGGTCATTAGAATTTTTGTTTGATGATCGAATTACGTAAAAATCGTGTATAAAATGTAAGTACTTACTTGTGAAATGTAATTTGATCACATTTTTTTTTGTTTTCCTGAATTGCTATAACATCCCTTCACGCTAAAAACTGTCATTTTTAATTATTTATTGCGAGCTGTGTTCGACGGAACGTAACCTTGAGTACTGACAGCTCGCCGAGAGAAGGGAGCCACGATGGCTCCTATTTAGTTGCCTTACTTTGTACACTCGTACACACGGCTACACATCAAGCTATACATGTCCAGCATAAGCTGACCTCGCATGTAAGGAAATTCTATACAATGCGAGATCAGTACAAACTGGAAATGTATAGCTTGATGTGTAGCCGTGTGTACTAGGTTTCTATGCGTATTCTAAGTAATAAGGTAAGGGCCACAAAAACTTAGACACTTGTTCAACGCGTGTTTAATGTCAGTTTTATGTCAAACTCCATACAGAAAAGTCATGTTTAAAAGGTGTTTATGTTAAACAACTGATAAACACGGTTTTGTGGCAGTTCTTTTAAGGTGCCGAGAATAGGGAATACCTATGCATGTATTTTTTAAATCTTTTTATTCGATAGTTTACATCGTGAAATAATAGTTAAAAAAAAATCGACGGCAGAAAAGCAATTTAAAGTTGTTAAAAAAATGTTTAAAAATATCCAACCGATCCGGGCTATTTAAACGCCCTCCATTTGGCGCGCTTGGTGTGGTGACGTCACCGTCTGTGAAAACAGACAAGCAACTGTCAACACTCAAACACTCCTTTTTCTATGAGCGTTTGACATTGACTTGACACTTGTTGATTGACTTGACATTGACATTTTGATTGTTATCCCGGATTGTTACGTCACATCCGCTCTTAGCCTTTTCAAGTATTTGAATTACCCACAGTTATTTGGGACTTTAAAAAAAGTAATTTCTCGCTCAAAAAGAAATTTTATTCAAAAATATTGATGGAGGCATAATTCTGAAGTAACATAGTTTATAAAAAAAAATATTTGACCCATATTTGAATCACATGCATATTCCCTATTAGGCTACGTACCAAACTCATAGCCAAATTCGTTCTTGAAAGAACACCAATAATGAAAACGGTCCTTGACAGAAAACACCTAACCTCTAATATACTCCTTATCTGTTCCGACAACAACAATTTAAGCAGAACTGGAAACGTCGAACAAAACATTCAACAATTTGAATAATAACATTACAAAATGGCAAACAGAAACTTTGTGGGAACGTTATTACTACAAAAGTATGATTTTATCTCGATCGACGTCTCGAACGAATCGTCTCCCTAAGTGACCAAGTTTCGCTAAGTTTTCGTATAAATTATACTAGATAAGCGAAAATATTGTCTTCGGCGGCATATTTTCGGTATCTCTGATAAGTTTTCGCAAACAATTCGTAAGTTGTCAGTCTCAATATGTCACGGGTCTAGTTGTTTTGTCGAGTTGTGTGGTACAACTGTTTCCGTGAGGATTTTTTGGTAAATGGCCGATTTTTTTATCTTTCTTGGGTGGCCGGTGCAGTCACAGGTGTCAGAAGTAGATTCAGCGGGGTGATGGCGTAACACACATAAAATGACAATTGATCGCAATGGTTTCCGTTTTGACATTCACGTTCATTGCGTTTTTACGTTGTTGAGCAGGACATTTTTCAAACATATGGATAAGCAATATCCTTAAAAACTATCGGATTGTGATTGAGAGTGAGTTACGCGATTAGGGTGCTGGAGAGTCTTTATTTTCTATCGGGTGCAGCTTACTTGCAATCCAAATTATAATCAGGTATTTAATTTAATTTTTACTGAAGGGCAAGCAACGCCTAGAGGTATGTAATTTGAAAGCTTCTATGTTTTGACGTAATGCGTACTTAATATAGATAAATAAAAATATTTTCTCCCAGCATAAATATCACAGGGTCATGCATCTACCAGAGGCAACGCGACAGCACGTCATCGCGGGGCCGCGCATAAATCCAGACGCGGTCAGACCGTTTGCGCGTGAAATAGAAACTCGCGGCGTGCAATGTTGCCCGTCACTTGCATAATAAACATTATTATTTACTGCTGCGGGTTTATTTTTGAGGGAAGGTTTTATTTATTGAAAAAATATTTTAAATTAGTTTTTCAAAATAGTTACGGTTTTCTTGTTCCTTCGCGAGTAATGTTATTCGTATCGATAGAAGTACTGCGTTTTATGCCGTTTCAAATAAATGTGTCATGAAAGATCACTTTACAGTGTAGAATTAAATAAATTAAATTAATTTTATTTCAGACCATGGTGTCCATTTTGTTAGTAACAATGATCAATAGACTAGTGTTAGTAATACTTAAAACTACCCGCAACCAAAAATATTGTAGTCTACATAATTTTCACAATTTGAAACCAAAACACTGCTTTCAAGTGACTTCATTTCAAGTATTCCGTCCTCTATCCCAACAAAAACCCTCATCACTCTACAAAACACAAAATTACTTCATTCTCACAGACCACAAAATCTACATTGAAAATAAAGCAGTAGGAATACGAGACAAGTGAAAAACTACAACATTTCCCTTGTTAACACACACTATAACTCTGCGGGGTCGGGTCTGCATTTCCGCACTAAGATGAGACCGCCGCGTCTAAGAGATTTATATGCCGCTTAAGGAAATTGACTGGGGAGCTAATACTGGAAACGTCGTCATATGTTTTATTATTAGTTTCTAGTTTCAATGTTTTACGAAGAGGGGCTTATTCGAACTAGTATAATAAGCCTATAATGTTCCTACTGCTGGGACACAGGCCTCCTCTCTGTAAGCGGGCCGTAAACCAACACGCGGGCCCAGTGCGATTGTTATATGTCACAGTTTCATGTCTTCGAATTTTTGGTTCTAGGACATGCTGGTTTCCTCGCGATCTTTGTCAGTCGTTACGGGTCGTCGGAAGCCCGAAAGTCTGACAACCAGTCTTGCCAAGGGGTATCGTATTAACCAGTTACTGGATTGTGGAGCTCAGATAGGCAGTCGCTCCATGTAAAATACTGGTATTCAGTTGCATCCAGTTAGACTGGAAGCCAACCCCGACATAGTTGGATAAAGGCTAGGCAGATGATGAAGAGTTTCAATGTTTTGCGTAATAATATTAGTTTATTCAGTCTTCACGCTTAGAAACCTGACTCAAAGTCAAAGTAAAATAGCACACATGCCACCTCCAGTGAGACATTTGAGTGAGCATGACATACTCTCAGCCGCCAGGGCACATTCAAGTCAATGAAAGACGTACCTAAATATAATTGATGGTGATCCTAGTAAGTTGTTATAAAGAACACGAGAGAACGCTGCTGTAGTAAAAAGTAGACTGTTTCTCCCTTGGGTGTCGTAAAACACCCAAGGGAGAAACAGTCTACTTTTGACAGACAGCAACTACAGACAAGGCCGTTCCTAATGATTAATGACACAAGACTATCTTATACTCCCAGGTATAACTCAAATCTATCAGCTTAGAAACCTAACAATAAGCTCTTAGTCTCAAAAATACATCTCGCCCATAGTAACAACGTTGAGTTTATATAAAATAGCGACCATTCCCACTGAATCGCCGTGGGACGTTGACAAACCGTTTCGGGCGAAAAAGATGTATTTTTCTACGATAAAATTCGGGGTGACGGCTGACGATAAATTTTCCTTCGAACGCCACATTGAGGTGATTTTCGCCCTTTAATATAAGAAAACGATTTAATATGTAATTTGGTATATTTGTCAGGTTAATAAGATTTCCTTTGAGATGATAAAAGATGGTGACCGATATTCGGATGACTGGATGGCTGATGGCTAGATTGGAGAATTGGAACAAATTCAGGTTTTAGATAAATCTCGATTTATTATAGAAGTTCAATAAGTAGATGGTAGGTACCAAGTTGCTAGGTAAGTAGTTACAGCGTGTGTATATTTTTTAGAAAATACATTCTTCAAAGGGAAAGGTTAAGCCGTTGGTCCCAGCTGTCATTTGTGGATCTTTGACAGTCGTTACGGGTCGTCAGAAGCCCGAAAGTCTGACAACCAGTCTTGCCAAGGGGTATCGTATTACCGAGTTACTGGGTTGTGGAGGTCAGATAGCCAGTCGCTTCTTGTAAAATACTGGTATTCAGCTGCATCCGGTTAGACTGGAAGCCGATGCCAACATAGTTGGGAAAAGGCTAGGCAGATGATGGGAGCATAATCAGCCTATAATGTTCCCACTGCTGGGATACAGCCCTCCTCTCTTTGAGAGGGAGTGGGCTGTAATCTACCACGTGGGCCCAGTGCGGGTTGGTAGATGTCACATATCTTCGAATTCTTGGTTCTAGGTCATGCCGGTTTCCTCACGATGTTCTTCTACTCTGGTAGTTTATTATATTATTATAGAAATCCCGTATATTTATGGACGGTCGCATTCTAATCTGTCTACATCTATCAAAAATACCTCCATTTTTGACGAATTTTTAACATTGATTATCGCTGAGATGTGATTGCAACTTTACATAGACAGAAATCTTTTTGAAAGACTGGTCCATCTTTTCTTCTATATTTGAGCTACTTTCTTAGAACACTTGCCGAGGGTAAAAAACTGTCTCATCTACACAACAACATAGTCTACGCCGGTATCGTATTAACCAGTTAATAATGGATTGTGGAGCTCAGATAGGCAGTCGCTCCATGTAAAAAACTGGTATCCAGCTGCATCCGGTTAGACTGGAAGCCGACCCCAACTTCGTTGGGAAAAGGCTAGGCAGATGATGATATTCTTCAAATGCAATTCTTTTACTCATACGTCGGGTGTCAATCAAATCTGCCTAGAATTTTCCCAACTATGTTGGGGTCGGCTAAAAGTCGTATATTTAATCAATTGAAGGGAACATTATTATGTTCCCATTAATTGATTAAATATTATACTCCAGTTTCAAATCCATACCCAAAGGCGTAAACACACATAACAGCCGGTTCCCTCAAGAAACTTAACGCCGAATTAAACCACCGTTTGGCGTCCAGGGTGAATAAATTTGAGCCAATATGTTGCTCGTAAGCTCTAAATGATATTAGTTTAAATTGTTTTTAAACACTAGGTTAGTTTAACCACATGTTAGTAAGGGGGAGTTTGTATGGTTTAGACACGTGTTTTGATTTTTCAGGATTGAATTGGAATATTCAGAGGGCAGTGGAAAAACTTGAGTTTTTTGTTAATATTTTTCTTATCCTATAGTTTTGTTTTACTTTGTAGGTATACAGGATGTAAGGGTAAACACTCTTGTCATTCAAACCATGGGTAGTTGACTTAAATATAAAAATAAATGACCGAACACAACAAAAAAAAACGTTATTTTCATTAAAAGATTTTAAAAAGTTTCTATCTGACACCGTGCTTGCTAGCGAAACAGCTGACTGACTAAGGGAGGGATCGCGCTCGCTGCCGGTCAGGTCACATTCCGTACCCCCCGCCCGTGTTGAGACGCAAGTTCGTTGCCCTAGCGCATAGGGCAACGAACTTGCGTCTCTTGTGGTAAAATTTAGATCTAAAAAGATTTAAAAAAAAGATTGATTTTACGTTCTATAAGTGAAACCAAACCACTGGTTGCAAGGATAACGGTGTTTACCCTAACACCCTGTATAAAGGGCTAACAATCTGATGTCCTTTTTTTTAAGCGCCTATTCCAATTTTGTGGTCGGTCTAAAATAGATAAAGACAGATTATTATCTGTCCTATATTTCAACGGTTGTATATTTTAGTATTTTTTAACCGACTTCTTCAAAAAGGAGGAGGTTCTCAATTCGTCTGTATGTTTTTTAGATCTATGTTTTTATTTCCATGTTTACCTCCTTAAAACCTAGACTAATTTGACATAATGTTTGCAGGTATAGTTGGAATAAATAAACAATAAATTAAATTCCCTACTTATTTTTAATTTCTTTTGGTATCCTTTTCCTGAGCTAATTTTGAATAGGAGTTTGAAGTCACATACTTAAAAAAATGGTTCGACTTTTTTATTTAAAATACAACTTTACAGTGCATAAATGAAAAAAAAAAACATCTTATTTTCACGTAAATAACACCCATTGCCAGACATAAATTAATAAAAATCACAATATAATCAAATCAAATCAAATAAAATAAATCAAACATCTTCATTTTTATTTTATTTTATGTTCATTTAGTACAAATTTTCATTTTTCTTTTGGAAGATTCAAGCCGTTACTTTTACCTGAATCATTCGCCTCCAGTTTCTCATCAGCGGCAGCCGGCGCCGGCAGCGGAGAGTGTGTAACCATGCGTTCATAATAAACCGGGACGTGTGTAATGTCTTGAAGAAGGCGACAGTTTGCGTCACCTGCGAACGCTTGGCTTCCCTACTTTCTCAGCTTTTTCATAGTCTGGTGAGTAGGAATTTAATTTTGAAGTATTAATGTGAATCAACCCTAGTTATCTTGGAAATAGTTAGAATATTTCCTATTTTAAATGAGGAGCTCGTGGCTAAGTAATAACAGGCGCACGGGTCGATCCGTCAGGTTAAGCTACGCTTGCCGGTTGGTCTGTGGATGGGTGACCATCTTTCCATATCGAGACTTCTCCGTGACTCGGAAAGCACGTTAAGCCGTTGGTCCCGGCTGTCATTCGTTGACCTTTGACAGTCATTACGAGTCATCAGAAGCTCGAAAGACTGACAACCAGTCTTACCAAGGGGTACCGTATTACCCAGTTACTGGGTTGTGAAGGTCAGATAGGCAGTCGCTCCATGTAAAATACTGGTATTCAGCTGCATCCGGTTAGACTGGAAGCCGACCCCAATATACTTGGGAAAAGGCTAGGCAGATTGATTTGATTTCCTATTTTAAATGTGATTCAATTCAGCGCTCAGTATTAATAAACTGTAGGCGAGTGGTCCATTAGGTATTTCATACATAGTTGAAATATCCAATATCTTTAAAAAACATTAGATTAGTCGTTCGTTAGTGCGATTAATTTTAGTTTAATCAACATTAAGTAAGTTATACAGTAGTTGACTCGAGCAATATGCGTCATTAACATAATTATGTGAATCAACCGTAGTTATTTTGAAAATAGTTAGAATAAAACTTACGTAGAAATCAGAATCAGATCAAATCATTTATTTTGCAATGAATGTGGGTACAAAATAAGATGTAAACATTGTAAAAGCAGTTCCAACACACTATCTTACGGCATGCTAAAGTAAAAAAAATATTAATATCTACTCAATTATATAAACAAACAAAAGTACAGTTTAGCGGATCAACAGCCTTCCTACTTATACTAAGGCTGCCATCAGACGGACTGCATCGCAGCAACCGCGTGCAGTCGATATATTCAACTGCATGCAGTTGTACAGTCGAAAAAATGGAATTCTGACCCACCATAAGCTTATTTTCTTACATACATTTCCTTGATGAAGAACTTGTCATCTGCCACCTTTGTTATGTTGACGGTTTCAAACGATTTATCGTCAAAGTGGGTCATGATTCACTTAGTCTGACTGTACGTTCGACTTCGTTAAGTCATGATATCAACTTCACGCGGTCTGCTGCAGTCGTGTGAAGTCAATATTAACTGCATACAGTCGTGACTTCAACTTCATGTGATTAGTCTGTCGTTCAGCAGGTCATCATCATCATTTCAGCCGAAAGACGTCCACGGCTGAACTTAGGCATCCCCTAGCACCGCCATTTCGACCGGTGCACCTAGTACACCGGTGCTTCCACCAGCAGGCTCAGCATGGCGCTTTCTATCTCGATGAAGAATAGACATAGCTTTTTCTATACAAAGTGACAGTTCGTTTCTTCATTTTTGACATCCACCGTATCTTTCTACAATCTGTCATTTTGTCTTTCATTTCTAACGATCTTTGTCTACGTCTTTTTATATGTAGACTATTTCTGAAGAAAGTTTTCTATCCTTACTGTCAAAATCACACTGACAACCGATAAATCCTATGACAAAACAAAGAATTCTGAGTCGATTTATGTAAAAGAGTAAATTTCGTAAAAAGTGCAGTTGACTCTTTCTACTTTGCTGCCGTCTCGTACTGTCTACTGTCTACAGGAAACGTCATTTTTGTCTACTCTTCCGTCTACAAAGTGACATTCTATCAGCGATAACGATGATGGAAAAGACAAAAATGTACCTATAACACTGACATAAGCTATCGAAAAGCTTAAGTTAATCCTGTTGAAAGTCGTTGTAGAAATACGAAACGCTTTCGAAGCGATTGTCACTTGTTTAGGCTTGCTTTCATTGTTTTCAACGCTATTTACTAGTGCGTCTTATGCGTGTCGCCGATCTGGTACTGAATTTGGTACAGTCACGAGGAATAATATGTATACACTTAGCAACTTTTAAAAGTGATTTTCTCCTACTGTATTGATTGTAATTTTATGATATAACGAACATAGTATTTTTGAACCCCTATTATTATGAAATAGGTATCATCTCAAAGTTAAAATCGTTATTCCACGAGAAAAACGTTATTGAATTTTGCTGAGTGTATACATATTTTTGCTCGTGACTGTACGTGATTACAAACGTACTCATTCAGTTGGTTGCAATCATGTGCCAATGTTGTCCTTATAGAATAGTTTTCGTTGGTTCTCTGCGGTGTAGGTTGACCAATGTCTCCTTATGATTTTTCACATTACCTAGACACATTTTGAACATTTAAAAATTAAAAAAAAAATCCTAGAAAAATCTGACCTTTTATGATATCATCTGATAATGGCATAGCTTCCTTTAAATCCTGTATACGCAATTAGGAGTCCGTCGAAATGTATCATTAATAAGAGTTTAATAAGTGCTTAATTCTTATAGATAATTATTTAATTTTCGCAGTGTGTCAAACAATTATTTGATATACAAAAATATTAAGTTAAAATAAACATTGCATAGCTGAATTTTAGGTATTGATGGACTTATTTCACGCGGAATTATTTCTACAGGTATGAAAGTAATAAACAAACTAATAAAATCCGCACATTTATAAACATTTGAAGTATTAAATATAGGTAGTCAATGTTGAATATTTTAAAATGCTGATAATGTTATAGTTATTTATGCAACTGTTATATAATAAGGGGTATTAAAACACGAATGTGGGTTATCGCGTAATTTTCATTAAAAGATTTTAAATAGTGTCTATGCGACACCGTGCTCGCTAGCGAAACAGCTGACTGACTGAGAGAGGGGTCGCGCTCGCAGCCGGTCAGGTCACGTCTCACGCACCCCACCCATGTTGAAACGCAAGTTTGTTGCCCTAGCGCATAGGTGAATAGGTGAAATACTCTAGTCGGAAAAGGTAATAAAAATAAAAAGTCGTAATTTTCCATTGATTTTACGTTCTATAAATGACACCACACCACTGGTTTCAAGGATAACGATGTTTCCTGCCAAGGTTGCGGGAAAGTCTGAAAGGGTTACCTCGACCCTTGGCAACAGGCAACTGAAGGAACACGGGTTTTAGTCAGTAAAAGTCTAACACGCCCTCCCGCTCAAAAAAAAACTTTGTTTACCCTAACACCCTGTATTTCAATGTCATTAAACTACAAAATAAATTAACTATTTTCGAACATTTTCCTTTTCTTGTGCTGTGAGACCTTGCTTCTTGCCAAAGAAGAATGGCAGATGTGGTGTCACTTAGTTTCAAAAACGTTCCTTCACGAATGAATATAAATATTAAACAGATACCTGTGAGTTTACTTTGCTTGCATTAGCTTTTTTTCATTAAGCTGCACAAAGAAAAAAACGAAAACAAATATTTTATTGAATCTGACTATCAAAACGAAATTATTTGCAATATTTAAACGCAGAACCTCGGGCGGTAGCTGCGGAGTGACCATACTCACCAGAATATGGTATTTCTATTTCTATAATCATTATACTAGCCAGCAGGACTTTGGTGGTAGTGGTTTAAACTATTAAGAGACTTTTGCTACCTCGTATTTTTGAGAGGAGTATTACAGGACAAGACGTTAATTATTGCTGTGATCACTCAGTTCAGACATTTGGGAGAAGCAGACTCAGGAAGAGGAGTTATCTAAGCTTTGGAGCCAGTGCCTGTTTGCAACATGTTTTATAATTATGTAGCTGTAGCATATTGTTCATAACAATTACATGATTTTTTAGGGGTATGAGGAACAGGCTGTAAAGTTCACTCATCCGCCATAGAAAAGGGAGGATCCTCCAACCAGACGGGTGTTGTCTGGCGGGCAACTGCCCAATGATTGATATTGTATTCTTGTATATATGTCCACTGCACGGTAAACTCTAATTGCGCGATGCAGGATTTTTGTGACGTCAGGATTTTTGTGTGACGTCAGGTCTTCGATGCGTAGTTCGCATGTGGCGATGTAGATACCGCCACAAATTAACTAAGAAAACGTTTTTTTGGAGAATTTAGCTTTCATGGCAACATTAAAATCTATTGCTGTCAGCTTCAAATCAAATCAGAAGTCTTGCTTGTATGTGTCGTTTTTCTAGTTGTGAATAATTTGTTTTATAATATCAAAGACTAATTTGACATGTTCAAGTGATTGTTGTTTATTTTTCAATTTGGAGTTTGACATTTGCACCTGTCAAGTTAGTCGACGAGATTAAAAAACAGACTTTAGTATTATATGTTTTGTGGTGAACACGCGGATTGTACGTGATCCAGGTGTGCAGAAATGATCGAGTCTAAAGCAATGCCTTATGTATTATGTTACAGTTGCTGCAAAATGTGTGATGAATGTCATATGGTGATGCCGACGACAAACAGGAAGCCAGACCTACGCGCCAGCTACTCAGTTATTTGATGAAGTTCTTCGAAGATTATAATGTAATTAAATAATATAAATACTATAATCAACAACAATTTTTTTTTTTTATTATACTTTTATTTTTGCTTAATAAGTAGGAATAAATCAACCAAGATAGTACAGACAACATGATGTGATGCGCGGCCGCCCTAGCTTGAATACCTTCACAGGTCGTAAGTTCAACATTCGCCTTTGAACCTTATTAATGTATTGTGATATTATATTGTTATGTAGGTAAGTATAGGCAAAGACATTTAATAATCCAGTAATTTTGAAAAAAAAATTGTAATTGATACCACATCTGACAGTTATTGTCCTATTGAGCCCACTGACATGTACCTATAAGCCTAAAAAAACCTTGTATTACTGCACAAAATCTCCTGCGAAATCTGTCGCTTGACATGTCAGGCGATGTCGACTAACGTCTCTAGATAGCTTGCATCACGACCTTTCCATCGTTTTCAATGTTGTTAGACATATAGTGTCTAGCAACATTGTGTGACGACGCCAGACGTCGTCCAATTTCGCCCGACATATCTAGGGACACGCGTTATATGAAGCTTTATGCATCGGAGCCTGTCAATAGCGCGTTGGTTTGCAGTTGCAGGGCAACAAACCATCGTGCATAGTTCATGTTGGACGTATCGCTCGGTCGGTTGATAACTCCACGCGTTCCTGAGAAAAAGGGTCATGACAGACTCAAAACGAAAACAGACGGACAACGAAGTGATTCGTGATAAGGGTTCCATTTTTTCCTTTTGAGGTACGGAACTCTAAAAATACTAAATACTTGTTATCTCTATTCTAATGAATTCCTTTTCATAAAAAATTAACCTTACGCCGGTTGTTACTTAATTTATAGCAAACTAAAAAATACTTTTCAAGTTAATGGCAACGTTATGAATTCTTTAGCCCAGAAACATGGTATATAATACAGCGATTGTACTGTTAAGGAATACTATGACGTGATTGTAAAGCAGTTGTTCTCATTAGTAACTATCATGGCATCAATGTTGCTATTGTTGTGTGTCAGTTGGTTTGCACTCGCGGCTGCGTGGTCAGCCGCCCCTGCGCCCACGCCGTACTCACTTGAAGATGCCGAACTGCACTTCGAGCGCTTCATACAAAAGTATGAAAGAAACTACGCCGACGAAAACGAGAAGCAAGCCAGGTTCCAAATATTCAAAGAAAATTTGCAAAACATAAACAGTTTGAACGAGAACAGCAAACACGCTGTATTCGGTATATATTTTTTGTATTTATTTGATTTAAGCGGTTGAAAGTTGATTGTTTTTATTATTGGTACCTAAATATACCTATGTGTAACAACACTTGAGTTTCCTTCAGGTATAACGCAATTTTCGGATCTATCTCGAGGAGAATTTAAATCAAAAATGACCTGTTTGAGAACTTCAGATGACGCTCTAGACGATAATCCTTGCAAATACTTATATGATAAAGACATTGACTACAATGGTGCGCCGGAGTCGTTTGATTGGCGCGAACACAGTGCCGTCACCCCCGTTAAAGACCAAAAGGGATGTGGAAGTTGTTATGCGTTTAGCGCAATTGGTAAGTGCGTTCCATTCAAGAATTGTATTTAAACTACTGAAATACACTGGCCTTCAAAACTTTGTACCACACTTTTAAAATTGCAATTTCTCCGAAACTGTAGAAGCCAGAGTTTTGAAATAAAAAACGTTTTATAGAAAATTTCATCAGGTTTCTTGGAAATTATAGTTTATTATATATGAGAGCAGTGGTGGCCCAGTGGTAACGGCCACGACTTACGAGTTGTAGGTCGTAGGTTCGAACCCTGAGAGGCGCTTTACTTTGTGTAAATTATTTCATCGCCACTGCTCTCAAAACGGTGAAGGAAAACATCGTGAGGAAACCGGCATGTCCTAGAACCAAAAATTCGAAGACATGTGACATCTAACAACCCGCACTGGGCCCGCGTGGTGGATACCGACCCACTCCCTCTCACAGAGAGGAGGCCTGTGTCCCAGCAGTGGGAACATTATAGGCTGATTATGTTATAGTATAGCAAAAAACTCAAACAACATTTATAACTATAGTTTTACGCCTTATTTACATTTTAATAACTGTGTATTTGGCTTTTGAATCAAAATTCATCGGATCAAGAAATAAATGTGAAAACAAAAACAGAAACAAAAAAGTCAAAAGTTGCAACAATTTGAAAAGGAGTGTTTTTATATAAATAGTGTTTTTCAGCCATTCCTTAAAAGACGGTTGTTTATATCTTGAGTAATTTAAAAGTTATTGCAATTCTAGAAGTGTGGTATTACGTTTTGATGGCCCGTGTAGTTAAAACTGTGTATAATAAAATAAGTATTATTAAAAAATGTTTATTATTACAGGTAGTGTTGAGGGCCAGTACGCCATCAAGCACAAGGAGCTCGCAAGATTATCTGAACAGCAGATAGTAGACTGCTCCGAAGAAGATTATGGATGTAGTGGTGGAAGCATGAGAGTTTCAATTCGGTAATTTAAAATCTTTTAAGAAGGAAGGAGGAGAGAGGAGAAGGTGTTTTACTGACCAAAAAATAATACATTACTGACGCGGGCATTGATGAATGTTCGTGCAAATGTGGGCCGAGGCGAAGCTGAGGCACACATACGTGAGTCCATCAATGCCTGGTTATGGGCAAGGCCTGTATAATCTTTTCTCAAATAATGCGCAGAAATAAAAAGTTGTGTGTTTCGCTTGGCAGCAAAGTTATTCAGCGTCTCGTGTCTTTGGAACCTTCGCAACGCTCAGGATTTAATATCCTTCGCTTGCTCAGGTTTGAATACAAGTACTCGGCCAAAAAACAAATTTGCAGCCTTGCATAACAAATAACCATTTATGTGGTGACGCGCCTGCATTTCGGTCAGTGAGAGTTGAATCTTTTTACCTATTGTGGTCCAGTAATCTTATTGTAGGAGCATCATCTTCACATATAATTATGTAATTGATGTATACAAAATATTGTAAACATTTTTTAAATAGTAACGGAGGAGTTTCTTGCCCATTCTTCTCCATACGAAAACTACCTTTTGGAAGGGGCAACTAGCATCAGTTCTATTTATTTGTTTTTTTTTTGACGTTCAAAAGTTCCTTTTAAAACCGCTCAACTGTCGATTGGCCTTCTAATGGCCGATAACAATTAAAATTCTATTGTGTCTCGTTAATGACAGATGGAGGTTCATGTGTCCATTTGAAATAGATTATTTGACTTTGACTTCAAGGCCCTATAGGTATTGGCATTATTTTTGATGATCATGTTGACAGGTCGCTGGTCGATCAAGGAGGAAGCGAGTCTGAAGATGACTATCCATACGAAGGAAGAAACAAAAGTTGCCGTTTTGATAAAAATAAAGTGAAGGTCCAGGTGACCGACTGCCGCTCCTATAATCTTACCTCACAAGAGAAAGTGAAGCAACTGCTGTACCACACCGGACCCATCTCGATTGGTGAATTGTCTTATTTAATTTGCATTTGATAGTGATTCGATTTTATTGAACCGTTCCATCTAAATCGTATAGGGTCAGATTACCCACCACTGCACTCATGAACTATCAAAAGTTAGTTTAGTTTGTCGTATGCGGCTTTTACAGCAATAACTGCACACATACAATAGAATAGAATAGAATACTCTATATTATGTAGGGTAGGGTGGTAGCCAATGAACCGCGTGTACCGTATGAACCATAGTACCTACCGTCCATACGCGACGTTGCCAGCTCGCGCAAAAAACGTGTCAAGACTCGCTTACCACGTCGTGCAGTTTGGTCTAGTCGCCGGGCGCTTGCCGCCACAAAAGAACGCGTGCGCCGCGTCCTTGTGTTTACTCAATCAAAAACGACGAAAAAAACGTGAGTTTCTTTTTGTAATTACTTTAATAATTTAACTCTTACTTAACTATGTGTGAATTGTATGTGTAATGTAGGTCCTTGCGCTTGTTTAAGACTATTTTTTGTAATTACTTTTCAACGGTTATTGTGCAAAACATAACCTAACATTTCCTAAGGGAAGATGGGTACGCAGTGAGCCATTTATCCTGGGTAAGCAATGAACCATGGTTCATTGTGTACCACATCTAATTGCTTTGTTTTATGCTATCTATACGGGTGGGGAGTATTATTCAGTCAACCTCTAAATGTTAAATGTGAGTATAATTACTATTTGTTTATTTCAGCATGGGACGAAACACGGTAGGAAGGGAAGCCCGTAAAAAAGGGTATCACACCGGAGAAGATATCCAAAGAGGAATAGATAAACACTTGTCGGGACTGAGTATCAGAAACGCAGCCAAAGATTGCAACCTTCCCTATCCAACACTGCGAAGGTACATAGCAAAATACAGAAACAATCCGTCTTGTAGACTAGAGCCCCATTATAATAATAATAATAATAACCCCACCGCCGTATCTCTACGTTGACGTCGTGGTGGGGCTTGCGCGCTCTTAACTCTAGGTCTGTGCCGGTAGAGTTTACTTTGCCGGGACGGGTCTAGGATGAGGAGCCAGACCAAGAGAGATACAGAAACCCGCAGGGCAGCATGTGGCGAGCTGTTGGGCAGTAGCGACCCCACGGACCCTATCTCCCGGGAGAATTCTTGTTCCTCACCTCTGGCTTGCCTTTATTGGCCGGCTGGAGTGAACACTGACGAGGAACAGAGCTCCCACCTCATTCTTGCCTTGATTGGCCGGCTTGAGTGGAGACTCGCAAGAGCAAACGTGCTCGGAGGAAGGAAGTATTCCAGTAAGTGCTCGTAGGGATCTTGACCATCTTCCGGGCTCTGGGATTGTTCTGAAAGCCGTGGAATACCTCTCCACTCCTCAAGCACCTCAGGAAGTGTTGTCCCCTTGTCGCTACGTCACTGTGTGCTAGCGACTGTTTTCGGGGGCCCATTATTGAGTGCGCAAGTCACCCCCTGCCATTTTATCCGTGTATATATACAACATTGATCAGGCAGGGGCCATAGTCCTTCCATAGTTCCAGGTTACCAGTCCACTTTAGCCACCTAAACTCATAATCCAATATGTTTGTTTCCCTATCCTGCAATAGTCTTAATCCAACCGGGGATTGTCCTTGGCTGCACTTGTATAGTGCGAACAGGGATAATCATCGGTTGGTGCCTCATTCCATTAAAAACGTCTAACGGGCCTCTGCAAGTTGGCTTCGGCTCCTCGTACGCCTTCCAAAAGACCGGGACCCCATGGTCCCGAGATGTGTAAACATATATATAATAATAATAATAAACTTTATTTCAGACCAATGTCCATACATAATTACAAAGTTACAAAATACAACATACACCCGCAAAAAGAAAAGATTATAAAATTTGAGCACGAATAAATGCTTTCAGGATGTTTGAGTCCTGCTTTTCCGCAATAACCTGTAGGATGCTGTTGGTGCTGCTCCTGACTCTGCTCAGCAATGATGCGAGCCGCTTGCGCATTACCGCATGGAAGCCGTCTACCCTGGCTTCCGCAAACATACCGGAGGCACTGCAAAAACGGGGCAACCCCAACAACATCCTAAATCCGTTGTTATATTGGACACGTAAGGCATTGAGCGTCCTTTGTGTATATCTGAACCACAGGCTGCACGTGAAGAAAGTCTGGCAGTAGGCTTTAAATAGTGTGACTTTAACTTGTTCACTACAACGCACAAACCTGCGGGCCAGCATATTACTTCTAACCGCCAATGCCCTACGTTCCCTTTCAATGTCAACTTGGTCCCCAAGGTCCTCAGTAACATAATGTCCAAGATATTTGAACTTTACTACCCGCTTTAGTTCAATGCCGTTGAGCTTTATTGCGGGCACATTTAGTGTACATTTACCGGGGGCCTTGAAAACCATGTACTCACTCTTATTAGCATTGTATATCAAACCATGCTGAATGCTATATTTTTCACATATTGCGAGCAACTGCCTCATTGCACTTACAGTTGGGGTCAGCAGCACCATGTCGTCTGCGTAACTAAAGTTGTTCATACAAACGTTGTCAATCCAGCATCCCACTCGTGTGCTGCTGAGCCCAACTATAAGCTCATTAACGTACAAGTTGAAGAGCTTAGGAGAACTCAAACCACCTTGTCTCACCCCACACTCCAACCTGTACGTGTCTGAGAAGGTGTTTGCCCATCTTACATAATTACTCTGGTTTTGGTACCAGAAATGAAAAATCCGTTGCAACTGTGTAGGCACGCCAGTTTTCTTGAGTTTCTCCCATAACAAGTCATACGACACAAGGTCGAATGCTTTTATTATGATGCAAGTAAAATTTTTACTGACCAGCAAGAAGACAGCATAAAGGAATATTTATTAGATTGTGCTAATAAATTCTATGGCCTAACTTCTAAAGACTGAGATATTAATAATCAAAATAAATAATAAAAATTTAAGATATTAATAACGTCATATCTGTAAGATTTTTGATTTTGATATTTCTATTAGGTTAATTAGTATTTTCGAAGATATTTGTTTTTTTTTTTTATTGCTATGTTGAAATTTTTTATACTTACTTATCTCTCGTGAACATACTATGACTGAGAACGAGCGAACTGATTATTCCTATTTTTTACCTATTGTTAAGTACAATTTGTGATTTAGGCATACAAAAATAATTAAGACTAATTGTGATAAATACATAAGTGATGTTATAAATCCTCAAAGTAATGTTAATTAGTTAGTACAAACTGTTTTTTCTTTTTTAATTTGCAGTAAGTATAGTTTATCTTCTCAAAACTTTTTAAAAGTTTATAATTACAGTTAAAAATTAAGTTTTAAGAGTGATTGCGTAGTTTTTATATAAGCCGAAACCTATTAAATAATGAAACTTACAAATGTTTTATTTATTTTCCACTTAAAACAAACAATCTTCGGTTTTTATATTACTGTGATTCATTGTGTACCACCTGGATCATTTAGTACCACCCCCCCGGTTCATCGTGTACCCTTAGGTGTACACTATGAACCATTTCACTTGTTTTTAAAAAACCTGTATAAATTAGGCTATAGCAAATAATTTCCATTTTTTTTAGTGCTGTTTGGTATCTTATTAAATTACCTATCTTCTGAGATAAAAATATTTTCTTAGACTGTAATAACGACCGTGCTAGAGCTCTTCAAACTTTTGGTGGTTCAATGGCTACCACCCCACCCTACACCATAAAAAATACAGATACAAATGTAGAAATTTAACATAGGGTGACACAATGAGCGGTCAATGTTTAACAAATCAATATTTCCAGAGCAGGCTGTAGGCCTGACTTGAACGCGCGTAAACATAAAGTAATTAGTAAACGTAAAGTAAATTCGAACGATTTTTAAATTGAAAATACTCGTTTCGCACTCAATATTGATTTAGTTTGAAGACTTTTTTCATATCTATAATTGTGCTTGTCACGTAAACAAAAATGTTATTATGACAGTTTAATTGTCTATTCAAAAACTATTTATATGTATTTACCTACGTTACGATTACTTCGTGCGTTCGTGCGTGTTAGGCCGGCTGTAGTAGAGATAAAAATTTTCTAGATCAGGTTGTTAGGTTAGTCTTCAAGGTTTAGAATGAATGTCCAGAACTAGAATGTGGCTATAAATATTATGACGCCAATAGAAAATGATTTTTATTTCTTCTTTCCCAAACGAACAATGGGTGGCCGGTTCTGAAGTTATACAACTATTAAGATTATTTTTATTACAAGCGAAAATTACCAGCTTTTATTTCAGTTCACCTATGTTGTCCAACTGCTGGGCAAAGGTGTCCCTATACTTTCCAATTTTCCTTATGCTGTGCCTTCTGCGTCCAATCGGTTAGGAACGAGTCCAAATCGTCACGCCAGCGTTTCTTAGGCCTGCCGCGGTGACGACGTCCGGCACCCACTGTGGCCCATTTGTCTGGATGCATCCATGCGGTGTGACCTGCCCAGTCCCATTACAGCCTCGCAGACTTATCACCAACATCGGCGATTTCTTTGTTCCTATATGTGTGTAAATTACTGAAATGAAAGTGCGAACGAAATTGGCATATTTTAATAAATAGTGGATATCAAACAACCATGGCGCCAAATCAAAAAAGTTGTATACATTCGAGTTAGCCACCCTGTATAAGCTGACTTTGGAGCAGTCTTTCGGGGGGTGAAATTTTAATACGGGTCTAAAATGCATTACTTTCCCAATGAAAATGTTTTTTTCGTAGTCGGCCCATGGTAAAAAATGTTCAAATTCATGAGTGTTTTAGGCCCCAGAAAGATCGTAACTGCACTCACGAAGTCGTTTTTTTTGTAATTCTTTTCGTAGTCAATACTCAAAAAATCAAGTAATAAAAACTAAAACCCAACTACGACTTAAAAGGTATAAACAAGACACCACAGACAGACAAATTAAAAATCCGGAGTCACACGTGTTAGGGCATAAATCGAGCAAATTACGTGTGACTCCGGATTTTTAATTTGTCTGTCTGTGGTGTCTTGTTTATACCTTTTAAGTCGTAGTTGGGTTTTAGTTTTTATTACTTGATTTTTTTTTAAATTCTTTTGGGGTCATAATATATATATTTTTGAAATGTGCTCATTAAGCCCTTTCATTTGATACCCAACATGGTACGATTAAACCATTTTTTTTTTTAAGTTCCTCACTTTATGTCCTCTAGAGGGCGCCATTTTTAATTTAATGTGACTTCACATAGCCTAACCAGCGGACAATCACGACGCTTCTAACGATACCTCATTTGTCAAATTGTGATAAGTGGTTTGAAAGATAGGAGGGAACAGATGAACATACATACATACATACATACATACATACATACATACCGGTCAAAATCATAACCCTCCTTTTTTCTTCGCCGTAGTCGGGTAAAAATTAAACTGTATCTTTCGTTCAAAGCTGTCCAGGGCTCAGCTTTACAGTCTTATGAAAAGGGAATTATGTCCGACGAGTACTGTAATATTGGTGATGTAGATCATGGAGTCCTACTGGTTGGATATGGAACAGGTACGTTCGGCTTACATTTTATAATAACACCCCGTTTGACCGCTGACTTGTCAGATGCTTCGCGATGGTGCAGCTGACTCTGGCGTACGCTTGTCTGGTAACTAACCTTTGTGATTTAAAGACTAAGCTACTTATAGCTAGAGTGAAATTCGGGATTTATGTGGCCTTTAGTATCTGCTATTAAGCTTTTCATGTTCATTCATGATGGAGGATGATATTCTCGTTTACCCATTTCTTTTATTTATTTTTATTTTTATATATATATATATATTTTTTTTTTTATACTATTAGATATTAATATAATATATTTTATTTTTTATTACAGTGCGCTGTACCGGTACAGCGTTCTGATAATGGTTTGCCGCACCGATCGACGTCATTACGTCAGCGCCGGCTGTCGCTGAAAACCAGCGCTGGGGCTCTGTTTTGCATAGGGTCGCAGCATAATGCTGAGCGATAGCCGTTTTGCGTGGATGTGACGCATGTTTCCCCCAACCTTTTTTATTTTTAATTTCATACTTTGTTTTTTTGCGTCATATTTACCGCAAATAAACGTATTTTCTTTCTTTCTTTCTTTCTATTCATGTAATGAAAGAAAGAAAAATATTATATTTGGGACACGCTCAGAAAATACAAAGAACATTAAAACTAACAAAATCATTAAAACATTAATAATAAAATAGTATATTATGCAATTAGTGAATAAAGGACGGATTTAAAGCATAGTTAAATCACGAACAAGTGAAGGATACTAACGACTGAATCACGACCGCAGGGAGTGATTCATGATGTTTCATGATTCAAGTGTTAGAATCCTGAGCGACACGAGTGATTCATGGCCCTCGATATAAATCCGTTTTATTCAAGAGTTGCATACTATACTTTATACCACGACTAGGATAAAAAGATAGATTTAAGCGAAAATAGACATTTAAGGAAGAAAAATTTCGGTTTGTAGCCTTCTGATAGTCTTTTAAGGTACGCTTGCAACTTCAAGAATGTTTTTATGTCAATGTTATGCCTTGTTTTTATAGTACACCGTAGCATAGAATACATACTCCTTAATGTCGATGATTTCTTTTTCTTCCACAGCTCATTAAAATAAGTTCGGTCAACAGACTCTGAAAATGTACATCTTTCCATTCGCAAAACTCATCGTAGCCTTTGATGTAAGCCAGCCGTGATTTGTTGGGTAGCAAGTTTTTTACTATATTGGCCGCCGTCTCTTTCATAAACTCAGGTGTTAACACATCTTCTTCATCACTTGAATGCATTTTCAATCGATTTATTACTAAGTAACACTAAACTTTGTGTTCGTACGACTTACAGTGTTCAAAGTAGCGCCAATTTACTAATTGAAAGAACACAAAACAGATTTTATTTTAATGCTAAACTCCTTGTCGAAAATGTTGATCAATCAAATCTCGAGGAGCTTTGCACAAGGAGTTTGTATCTCGAGTATTTTTTGCACAAGAAGTTTGTATCGAGTTTTTTTCGCAAGGAGGTTGTATTTTTGTATAGCATTGAGATTCATATATTGGAAGCCGACCCCAAAATAGTTGGGAAAAGGCTAGGGAGATGATGATGATGATTGAGATTCATATTATATTGGTGTGTTTTAAATTGAATCACTAAAATACTGATTAAAAGTGCTTTTTATTCACTGTTTTCAGTGAATAAAATAAGCTTTATATAGGGGGAATGGTATTAAAGAAAATTAAAACTAACAAAATAGTGAAAACAAAAAATAAGAGATAAAAATACCTGTGCAAGGCCAAAAGGCTTCTATCTCAGCATAATGCTACGATATGTGAGAGAAAAACTAAACAAATATCGCAGCGGTGATATTCAGATACGGTCCGCATTGATGCCACGCACACAAATACGGACATAAAATAAGTCCCACTAGAGAAATAAAATCTTATCTTTTTTTAAATAAATTAAACAATAAAATCCTAACTTTAATATTATAAATGCGAAAATGAGTTTAAAGATAAAGATATATTTATTGCATAGCTGTGTACATCAGTTCTTATTTAAAACGTAAAAAGGCTCAACAGTCTACCCATGTCGGATAAATGCAATCGTGTTACATTAGGACATGTCCAATAAATTTCAAATACATTACAAATCGTTTAAAAACAGATTAAGAATAAATTATATAAATTAGCATTATTTTCTCTCAAAAAGCTCCTAAATAATAAAAATACAGTATCGATTAATAGTTTTTTTTTATTTTGTTTAAAACATTTATACATTTAATTGCTTAATCGCTGGTGGTATCTGGTTGTACGAATAGCAGTTACATAGGTACTTTTATAATAATAGTAAATTGTGATACAAGTTTGCTCTATTGGATATTAAACTCGAGGCGATAACAAATAATTTTTGTGGAAAATGGCGCGCTGGTTTTGTTTTTTCCGCTAGCGATGCACGCGCGGGTGTAAATAAAGGCACTGGTAATACCGCTGAACAGCCTATATAAAATGTTAATAATACATAATACGAAAATGGGGTTACGGTAGTGAAAATATATAATTTGATGAAATTTTAATAATATTTTAATTTAAAATATGACAAATTAACATATTACGTTATGTTATGTTATTTACACAGTAGGCATAATAAAAAGGCATGAAGTATCTTCGATCCGATTTAAAAAAAGCGCAAGTCTCTGCTCTGGTGTAAGTATAGAATGCTCATTTATTAGAAAATAGAAATAGACAATTGTTTATTGTCCAGGTAATACAGTTATCAGGTTTACAGGCTATACCATATTAAGTACCTATAAGCAAAATTTACAAGGTTACAATTATTTAGCAGGTTTGCAGGTTACAATATTACCTATAGCTAGGTTGCACAAATTGTTTACCAGTGAGCCCCAAACTAGATAGAGTGATTCGTCAACTCGTCCTACATTACTTTCGTAACCTGTCGTGCTTGCCTTTGTATAAATTGCCAAAAGTTAATAATGAATATGGTAAAAGGGCCTGGACGTATGCTCTTCCAAACATTTTGAATTTTCTAATATTTTAGCTATGTTATTTGGTAACTACCAAACAACATAGCTAAAAAATTAGAAAATAAAAAAGCACGACAAATTAAAAACATTAAAAGCATACTTTACCGTGGCAAAGTTTAGAAGGGGGGAGGGGCCTACGTCTGGGTCCACTATCAGCTAAAGTCGCTTGTGAGTAACGCATTATTTTTTTGATAATGCACATAATCTTTCTAAAAAAGATTAAGCGTTGTTGTACTGTAAAAATATGAATGTCTTTTTTATTTTGAATTAAATAGTTTGATTTTTTTTTACATGCTTACGGCCCATTTAGGACGACTTGAAGAAAATCAAAATAAATAATATTTTCATTCTGCAAGTCGTCACACGTTTCTTTTTGTGTGGAACTTTAAACTTTATCAACGTTTGGTACAATCAGTAAGACAAGATTATAATACTTTTTAAAGAATTTTTAGTTTTACTTTCCTTTGTATTATCCTATGTAGCCAGTCTATGGCGAAAAAACCCTAAAAAAAAGTCAAATAATATTTCACTAGCAATACTTCCAGTTCATTTCTGTTTTCCTCGATATAGGTTTAGACGCCTTTATTTAGCGCGTTTTAATTTGGTAAACAACAAATTGATTTTGATTTTGATCGCAGACGATGTCAAGGGCAACATCTAGTATTCATTACAAAAGTAAAATATGAAAACCGTATTTCTTACGATATTACGAGTATAACTAAATAATAGGTCTTTACCTATGAAATTGCCGTTCTGCAGTACTGGCCATTTCAAATCAAAATAATGTTTGTTTGGCTAAGAATTCTAATTTCAAATTAATTTTATTTTAAAAACATGGAATTCTTTTTTCAAAAGAAGTCATTTGTTTAATGATTAGTGTTACATTTTATTTATTTATTTAAACTTTTCGCACAAAAAAAGGTACAAAGGCGGACTTAATGCCTGAGGCATTCTCTACCAGTCAACCAAGGGTGGTGAAGAGATTAGATGGCAGGTGCTCTAATTGAGAGGAACAAAGAGAAAAAATATATAGTATATCGTATTGCAATAAAGATAAAACAGGTTTACAGTACATAAATAAGCTATAAACTTATGATACATATACTTACATACATATTTACTATAATAAATACTATATATATATATATATAAAACATACAAATTCAAGGGAGAGAGGTGATGACATGACTCTACTCTATTTATTTTGAAAAAAAAAACTCCGCGGTTTCCGCTTAAATGCATAACGACTGGTGGCCGTCCTGATATCAAGAGGAAGCGCATTCCAAAGAAGAATGGACTGAATATGAAAAGAAGAATGAAAAAAGTCAGAAGTATGAGAAGGACAGAGTAGGAGAAGATTGTTAGAAGAACGCAGAGACTTAGTGTGTGAAGAACACAGATATTGGAAGTGAGACACAAGATAAGAAGGAGGAGTGGGAGAGTTGAGAACGGAGTAAAGCGTGGTCAAAGCACGCAAACTTCTTCTTTGGCGAATGGACATCCATTTGAGCTCAGACCTATAGCTCGACACATGGTCATATTTCCTAAGGTTGAATATGAACCGGATACAGTTGTTGAGTAGTCTGTCAAGCTTGTCCAGCAAAACTGCATTCAAGTCAAAGTAGCACACGTCACCATAGTCGATGACGGGGAAAATTAAAGTCTGCACAAGCATAGTTTTCGTCTTAGCGGGCAAAAAGTTCCTCAGACGATACAGGGATCGCAGAGTACCGCTGACCCTTTGACTAACACTAGAGACCTGGCGTTGCCAGCTAAGCGTTGAGTCCAGATGCAAACCGAGATCCTTCACAGTAGAGGTAATGGGGATGACAGTGCCATTGAAGATTAGAGGAGGAAGAGAGCTGAGCGTCACTCTACTCATCATACGTGAGCTCCCAATTACAATGGCCTGACACTTTGAGGGGTTTACTGACACCCCAAAACTATCACACCACTTTTTGATGGCATCTAAATCTCGGTTTACTTCTGCTATAGCGCCTGACAAACCTTCAACCCGCTCAGCTGTATATAATTGAAGATCATCGGCATAAAGATGATACGAACACCGAAGACAGTGAGTTATAAAATTAATGAAGATGGAAAACAACAATGGAAAAAGGATACCGCCTTGTGGAACACCAGCATCCAGGTCGCGCCAACTCGAAGAGCTCTCATCAACGCGAACCGACTGCTGACGTCCCCGAAGATAAGAAGAGAACCATTCCAGAGCCTTGGACGAAACCATAAGATGAGAGAGGATAGAAAGGAGAATATCGTGGCTGATGGCGTTAAAGGCATTGGAGAAATCAATTAATACCAAAACGGTAACCTTGGTATCCTCCATCGCTTCTCTAACGTCGCCAGTCACTTTAAGGAGAGCGGAAGCTGTACTGTGCCCAGGCCTGAATCCAGACTGAAAAGAGCTAACAAGATTGTTCCGGTGAACAAACCCCGCAAACTGCTTGTGTACGCAGGCTTCAAGCACTTTAGACAGGAACGGGAGAATGGAAATGGGTCGGAAGTGACTGGGTAAGGAGGGATTTGAAATTTTAGGGAGTGGGCGTACATACGCCTTACGCCACAAGGATGGGAATTGTCCGGAATCAAGAGAAAAGTTGATGATGTGGGTAATCGGAGGGAGAAGGATATCAAGTATCCACACGACCATACTACGACTGATGCCGTCACAGCCCACAGCCTTAGATTTTATAGACAGGATGATCTTTTTAACTTCGTCTAAGGTGACCGGAGAGAGGTGAAATGGTTCTATTATTGGACTGGCTAGGCCAGTAATGTAATCGACCGTCTGGGACAACATTTGGGAATCCAAATGACAAGTGGTTGTGAAGTGACGGTTGATATCATCAACGCCAATTGTATTAGGAAAATCCACATGACGTGGTCTGCCGATACCGAGAGTACCAAGGAACTTCCAGATATCAGCAGGTGAAGAAGAAGATATGTTCTCGAGAATATGGCGGCGTTTAGCGTTGCGTATCATCTGATTACACCGATTTCTAGCAGCTTTGTAAAAGTTCCGATTCTCATCACTGCGATCCTTTTTATATTTACGGAAGGCCCGATCCCTGCGCCTCATCGCCATTCGAACCCCTGTCGTCATCCAAGGAGCAGGTGAACGCCGTAGTTTAATCCTCTTGACAGGAGCGTGTTTGTCGTAGAGAGCAAGGACCGTACGATCAAAAATGCACAGTTTTTCGTCTACAGCTGTCGCCGCTGCCAGGTGTTCCCAACTCAGGTCTGACGCATCCTGACGAAGCTTCTCAACGTCCATGCGTGCAAAACAACGCATGTGCAGAACTTTCGGGACACTTTACATTTTCATCGCATTTCAATCTTTTTCGTCATCATGGATACGTTAAAAATTCGAGTAGTATTAAAATATGAGTACCGTCGTGGCAGCAACGCGGCACAAGCGGCATGCAACATCAACGACGTTTACGGAGCTAACACTACAAACCAACGCACCACCTGTTATTGGTTTGCTCGCTTCCGTTCTGGAAATTTCAACCTGAAAAATGAACCTCGCGGTCGTCCGAAGACTTTGGTCGACAATGACGAATTAAAGGCGATTGTGGAAGCTGATGATACACAATCTACGGCTGAATTAGCAGCAGCTTTCGACGTTAGCGTCAAAACAATATTGGTCCATTTGGGTCAAATAGGCAAGGTAAAAAAGCTTGACAAATGGGTGCCCCACGAACTCAATGATCGCCAGCGCGAAGTACGCGTCGAGGCGTGTCTTGCACTGCTCAACAGACACGCAAATGAAGGAATTTTGAACCGCATTGTTACCTGCGATGAAAAATGGATTCTGTTTGATAACCGCAAGCGCTCAGCAAGTTGGTTGGATCCTGGTTCAGTACCTAAACAATGCTCTAAACGAAAACTTACCCCTAGAAAAGTGATGGTCACTGTTTGGTGGTCTAGCGCCGGTGTGATTCATCACAGCTTCTTACCAAACGGGGTGAGCATTACTGCAGATGTGTACTGTGAAGAACTGAACACAATGATGGAGAAGCTGGCACATCTCCAACCAGCATTGGTCAATCGCTCGTCTCCGCTGCTCCTGCACGACAACGCGCGACCTCATACTGCACAGCAGACGGTCTCCAAGTTGCAAGAACTGGGGTTGGAAGCGCTCCGTCATCCGCCCTACTCACCAGACCTTGCGCCTACAGACTACTACTTTTTCCAGAATTTGGATAACTTCTTGGCGGGAAAACAATTAAATACCCGAGAGGCAGTACAAAATGCTTTTGAAGAATTTGTTGCCTCCCGTCCAGCTGATTTCTTTAAGAAGGGCATCAATAAACTGCCACTGCGTTGGCAAAGATGCATTGATTGCATGGGTGATTACTTCGATTAATACAAATAAAAAATACATGAAAAAAATTCGTTTAATTTTTTTCATAAAAAACGGCAATTTCATAGGTAAAGACTAATATTACGATCGACGCACACCCTACACTCCAGAGTCGCTTGTCCTATTATTGTCTATGGTCTATGACAAACGAAGGGACGCGAGCGCAGGCGATATAATCGGTTGTCAATGTCAAAATTCACTTTTTTTATTTGCATAATGTACACTCAGTTACAGACTAGGCTAAAACTTATGAGTATCTACAAGACCATGATAAGACGCAGCAAGTATTATTACATGTCACTTATACCTAGTTAAATATTTAGAAGGTAACATTATAGTGATTGCATAGGTAACTACTATCAATATCACAACATTCATTATTATTACTATACTAATATTCTATCTCTTTCTAACATATTTTTTTAAATTTATATTAATTATTTGAAATATATGTAGTAACATTAATACAATCATTTTATACATAGAGATTATAATTTACATTTGTGCTTTATTTTAGCTTCTTATTTTCCATAAACTCTATAATACTTTAATAACTTTTTTCTAACAGTAATGACTTAAGTCTAAATTTAAATATGCACAGTGTTCTTGTGGATCTTATAATTATTTTCAGGTAACTTATTATGTATTTGGATGCTTCGGTTTAGTTTTGCGGCGCTCATTCTTATCAAAATTAAAGAGTTGTATATTCTTTTTAACAAATTTGGCTTGTTGTATTCAAGGTATTGATACACATAGAACGGATAAAACAATGGACATACAACAAATAACAGCATCTGAATAAATCACAAAACTAAATAATAATCATCAATACTTCAGAGTCGAGTGACCGTTAAAAAGATAAGACAGTTTTGCTGAAATTACTTTCATTCCAGAGGCTGGGGAGCCATTTTGGATCGTCAAGAATTCTTGGAACAAATCATTTGGGGAAGACGGCTACTTCAGAATGCACCGCGGTGAAGGTGCACTTTCTTGTGGCATGATGAATGAAGAAATGGCGTCTGCCATCGTCGCATAATGCTTATATTTTTATATGTTGCGTTTAATTTTACTCACATATTTTAACCGACTTATGTTGAATATTGGATTTTTTGGCTACATTTTACTTTTTATTTTTCTAATTTGTTTTTTTCGTATTTTCTGAAAATATTAAAATTTATTCATTATCTCGATATTAACTGCTACTTTTTTTCTGTTTCACTATCATACCTAATGACTGAATGACTTCCGGAGACCGATCAAGTAAAGTTGCCATTAGGATAATGCCAATAATTTGCTCTCGTAGACAAACAACGCGGGAGAAAAACATAAGTACATGACAAAAGTAATTTTTTATTGTATAAAACAAAATCACATTGCACTGCATACATTCAGTTTACGCTATTCAATACAACTTTAGCATAGGAGTACAGTAAATTTCAACTCTATCCCTTAAACTAGGTCAGGCCTGTATCTTAAGAGATAGGGTTCAGCCATTATGTGGACTAAGTTATTATATTTATTAAAAGACAACAACAAGTTAAACCAGTGACGATGTGGTACCTAAAAACGTACATTAATGAGTAGAATAAAAATAAAAAAAACAAGTAATAAAAAACTAAAACCCAACTACGACTTAAAAGGTATGAACAAGACACCACAGACAGACAAATTAAAAATCCGGAGTCACACGTGTTAGGGCATAAATCGAACAGATTACGTGTGACTCCGGATTTTTAATTTGTCTGTCTGTGGTGTCTTGTTCATACCTTTTAAGTCGTAGTTGGGTTTTAGTTTTTTATTACTTGTTTTTTTTTTAAATTCTTTTGGGGTTATAATATATATATTTTTGAAATGTGCTCATTATGCCCTTTCATTTGATACCCAACATGGTACGATTAAACCATTTTTTTTTTTAAGTTCCTCACTTTATGTCCTCTAGAGGGCGCCATTTTTAGACTTCACATAGCCTATAACCAGCGGACAATCACGACGCTTCTAACGATACCTCATCTGTCAAATTATGATAAGTGGTTTGGAAGATAGGAAGGAACAGATGAACATACATACATACATACCGGTCAAAATCATAACCCTCCTTTTTTCTTCGCCGTAGTCGGGTAAAAACAATGATAAACCAAAAAATAAGGTATGAAGGTATGAATCGGTTGCGTATATTTGGGTAGATGATTGTGTAGTGTTGAGTATAGTGTATGTGTATAGTATGATGTGATGGTAGGAGAGATGTTAGATATGTTTGAGTTTAAGAGATGTATGTCAGTAGATTTTCAGTTCTGATGTAGTCCTGTTGAAGTAGCCACTGTGTGATCTTGTGTTTTAGCGCGTATCTGTTAGAATCCAGTAAGTTAAGTTTACGGTGTAGTTGTTTGTATAAATGTGTACCTATAACGTAGTGTTGGTGCCTTGCAAAGGATGTTTTATGTCCTACCCTGAAGGGGATGTTTTTGCGCTTTTCTGGGTTGGACCTGGGCATGGTTCTATGGGTTCTGAGGACCGCTTGCAGGATAAAGAGCTGCCTAACCGTTACGACCTTGCATTCCTCATATAAATGCACTGTGGGAAATCTATATGGTTCCCAACTAGCAAAAGCGAGAAAGCAAAATAAATACAATAATACATATAACCTACCTCGGTAGGAAAACCGGCTGGCCCAAAAAATTCGGCCACTACATCAGCAACATTGTCCGTACACTGTCGAGAGAACGGGCCGCAATTTCAATTTACGAGTGGCGATGCTATAAAATTGGCACGTGATCGCGTCGAGACAAATAAGTGGATATCGCTTATATGTGTATTAGTAATATTGCTCGGAAGTGTAGGGCTGGGTGTGGGGCGAAACGGGAATATTGGACGTGGAGATGATTTGTATGAATTCTTTGCTGTTACCCCATCATTTTGATAAAGACTTTATTTCGATCGGCAATTTTATTTCTGATAATAATTATGTAATTATTTCGATTAGGTATAATAAAAACTGTGTCAAAGAGAAAATACAATTACATTCAATTTTAGAGAGATAAAAAATAGTTTAGTCAAAAAATTTTAACGACAGTTTTGAAGATTACGTTTTTCGTGAAATACGTGGTAACCCTAACGAACAATGCAGTACGAAATTGTGTAACATATAAAAATATGTTACATATTTCTTTGTATTGGTACATTTTCCCAAATTGTGTCCAATAATTCGTTACATAAATAAAAGACAATGATAAAATAATAATGGTCCTAAAAATGTTAGTGTAGTAAACTAAGTATAAGATGTTATATATAAATATTTTCCTCATATCGCTTTTATGATACTTCAAGGAATTTATTTGAAGTTGAATATACGGTCGTCTCTTAGTTTTCATGAAAGAAAAAAAGAAAGAAAGAAAGAATAACGTTTATTTGGACACAGTTCGTGAAACACAAAATACAAATAAAAAAAATAAACAATAAACAAAAACAATAGTGTGCGCCTCACGGCTGCGCCAAAAAGGTTCATTTCAGCATTAATGCCAGACAGGTACTGTCTGACGCTGGTTTTCTAATGAACCTTTAGTGACAAGTGACGGGAAGTACAAACAGCTTCAACATACCCAATAAATATTTTAACCATTAGGTACCTATTAATAAATAAGCTAGTAAAAAAAAAGGAATAAATAATATAAGTAAATACAACAAGAATCGTCTCAGCAAACCCTGTTTAGCGATTAGATCAATCAATGCGTGCACAGTGCACTCACAATGCGCTACAGGCCGCCGAGCGCGGCGGACAACCCACCGACAGTTAGGTATTTAGTTTCTTCAACAATAAACAATCAATCCACCAAGTGTTTCCCAACTATGTTGGGATCGGCGTCACTTCAAAGCCAACCCTCGGAACCGGTTGAAAAAGTACCGGTTAATACCGGTTTATTTCGGTTTTCCTCCGAACTTTTCTAAAGAACGCGAAGGTTTAGAGAACTATATTTTAACCTAAACTAACCGGTTTATTCGCCGAGCGGCATGTCGCTAAAAGTGTTGTAACTTGTGACTACTTGAGAGGATGCCGAGCTGATTAAAAACTGATGTATTAACCGGTTTTTATTGCACTAAACCAGTAAATCCGAAAAACCTTTATATAATACTCTTCCAAATACCGGTTTTGAACAATTGGTACATGCGAACGAAACCGAATGTAAAGGTTTTTGCGTCAAGTATTTGTTTTTTATCATACCGGTTTGAATATTTAACCGGTATCCGAGCCTTCTTCTAACCGGATGCAGCTGAATAACCAGTATTTGGAGCGAGAACCTATCTGACGTCCATAATAGTTAATGGGTAGCACGATATCCTTTGGTAGGACTTGTTGTCATACTTTTGGGCTTCTGACAACCAGTAACGAGTGTCAAAGATCCACAAATGACAATCTCTTTAACAATAAACGATTCTGTAATATTTTTTGCCTGTAGTTAATATGTCAATGATTTTTCAGTACTTTTTAGCTCTCATCCAGTGTGATAAGTAATTATTTCTTTCTTTTCTTACCCGACTACGGTGAAGAAAAAGGAGGGTTATGATTTTTTTTTGCTTAGAGAAAAGGGTTGTGGAGGAAAGCTCAGGCAAATTGGTTTTCAATCTAACCAGATGCTGATAAAAAGGAGTTATTTAGTTTTGAAGTAAGTATTACAAACATTACCTATTTTTTTTTAAACTTACAAATGATATTTCTCCTTTCACAAGTCTGCTGGCAGAACTACGACAGCTCCAAACTTGTCTCATCCAATCTACACAAAATTATTATAATAACAATAACAACAATAATTTACGATCAACATATTGCACCAACACAGCTTCCAAATATCTACAGCTCCCACACAATACAATACATTACACTCATAACAGCCATAAAATTGCATCTCAAACACACACACTCACTGTGTGACCTCAGCTATGTAAGGGTCCTCTAAAATCCATAACTTTGTCGTGGGGTTCAAGCCCCTCACTTGAACAATACACAAATTGCAGTTCTAATGCTGGGTACAATTTACTGCTCCTGGTCTATGCGCACAGAGTAGTTATGTAACAGAGGCAACGGAGTGGATTGTGTTGTTAATGGCGCCCTAGAGAGTAGGGAAATTGTTTAGGAATTGGATTGTTTCGCGATTAATTTGATTGTATTTTTTATAGGCTTTTTTTTCGAATTTTGCTCTTATAAGTAGATGCAACGCAAGAAAAAATACTTGGAATAACATAAATATAATAATAGCTAGTCTAACCAGATGTTTCTGAACGGTCTTCCACATTCAAACACAAGTTACTGGGCACTATCGATGTTATTAGTATTGCCTACTTATTTTTTGCGGCATCCGTGTCTGACCTATGGACGTAAATGAAGCAAAAGGAGTTTGTAAAGATCGTGGTTTCTGCCTTCCCCCATGGAAAAAGGGCGTGAATTTATATATGCATGTGTATGTGTCTAGATAGCAGACTTTTGGACTGTCAAAAAAGTATCAGGAGTACATTACGTTCAATACAATGAATATCAAAATAGAAAAGGAAGATATTTTGTCAAATAAATTCCTGAAGTATACTGAAAAGCGCGTGATAACTCATTTTCCGATCATAAACTACTCTATGCCCGACCTTGGGATAGCACGGGTGCGAAAAGTAACAGATGCTGTTAACGCAATTTAGATAATCGTTTGCGTAAATAAATAGCTGTCGAAACTCAATTAGGGTCCTGTAGTGAATGGGCAAGCCACTCGTTCTGTGGGAAGGCAAGTTTCCAAAGCATCTGTTGTAATTTATACGTAATTTTACACCAAGATGAAGATGTGCCATGGTTCTGTTTGATTGTTTTAGGAACGAGTTGTCAGAATGTATGGGTGATATCTCTAAAAATTATAGCTCAGTACATTAAATTAATCTTTTTGTTCAGTTTTAACTCAGTGTTAATTTAGCATTCTACAGGTGCAAGAATTTTTTAAATCGGTTTTTGAGTTTTTTCATTGCAAACAAAAATACAATTTTTTTTCTGTTGATATTTTTTATATTTCTAGTTTTAGGTACTTATTACGATGTACCTACATATGCAGCAAAAAAATTGAAGTGTGGGCACTTTTTTTTCGAATCCACATAAAAAAGTACCTACTAGCAAAAATGACTCGTACTATTTGTAGGACCTATTATTAGTACCTAGTAAGATAATAATTAATATTAAGCTTCTGATGGATCAATAACAAGCTTTAATATTCGTCAACATAATAATTTACAAGACTAGATAACGGAACGTAAACGAAGCAAAAGGAGTATGTAAGGATCGTAGCAGGTGGCGTTCTATAGTTTCTACCTACCCCCATGGGAAACAGACGTGACTATAAATGTGTATAATAATTTTCTTCCAACATTTTCTTCTTGATTTACAACCAAGACCACTTAAATCCCAAAAAAACACATCTCACAAGTCACAGCATCATAGACAAAGTAGTGTTGCCAGTTGAAATATATCCAACACACGCTTAGACATGTTTTGAATTAGTTACAGACTTTGATATACTGTTACAGATCGCCTCATTGCTCTTGACCTTCACCAATGGACTTGGCACATGAAAAACGAGAGAAACTATCTTAGATTTGCTCCAAAGATTGTCTATTAACTTTTCTGGTAGTTATTTTGATTATCTGATATGGCAATCTCAGGAAAACAGGACGTGTATGACCGTTATTATTCAAACTTGGAACTTGGGAGTGAGGTAGAAATGAGTAGACATAGTAGTAATAGTAGAAATGAGGTATTGTTGATTGCCGTGGATTTGGCTGGTCGCCAGATGGAGTCTATGCTATTATAAAAGTCGCTTTTCGTTTTTGTCTGTATGACGCGTTGTTTTTCTAAACCACGCAACAGATTTTGATGTGTTTTTCACCATCGTTTAGAGAACTTATTTCGGAAGGTTTATGTGCTGTTTATACGTTGATATTAAAGCTACTTATTAACTTAAAAGAATTGCTCTATTGGTACGTAACTGTTATGTTATTTATTTAAACGATTAGGTAAACCACAGAATTCAAAGCTTTTCTAGAGCTTTGTACTTATAAAGGTGCAGTCACCTGACTTGATTTCCGTACGTCTTTTTTCGGGTAACCACTGAAAATCAGCGCTGTGCTGTGGGTCCCCATAGCGCAGCATCATGCTGAGTGGAAGCCTTCTTGTCACAGTCATGACGTGCAGCTGCCGATTATTTATCTGTATACTCCTGATCTCATATGTTTTTTTTTATTTTTAATTGTATTTAGATCTGTTTTGGTTTAAAATTGCTGATCTTTTTGTATGCACGTGTTTCTGTGACAAATAAACCCATTTTTTTTCTTTCTTTCTTTCAGTCGCACAAAAGTTACTTTATGTCGAGCAGCATGATTATTATAGGTTTATTATTTAACTTTATTTAACTTTTGCAGCATTTTCAATAACTTTTTGTTATCCTTTGTTGCCCACTAACATTTGCAAACGCTCCACAAAAAGTAACACCGGTATGGGTGCATCTTAACAGTTCATGCGTCACTCTTTAAACGTAGGTCCTACTTACAGATACTAGAGGTACAGTGAAATGAAATGAAATTGTTTATTCTAGAAATAGGATATATTGGAATCACTTTTACACGTCATATTAAAAAGTTGTAAAAATAAGCTAGATGAGGTCAGTTACAAAGCTACCATCAAGAGCAGTGTATGATTTAAAAGCAATTCAGTTTCAAAGAAAAGCCCACTGACTTAAAACGAATATCGTAGAATCAGTAAATCCTCCAGTTACTTAAAACACCCGAAAAACACTGTTTTCTCGTTAAAACAACGTCGACACACACGCTCAATAACTCACGTCAAAAACTCGAAATAAGTACTTATATGGAGTTAAATTCATTTATTTTTCCCGAACAGCAATCTATTAAGGGTGCGATAAGCGGGGGCTGCGTTAAAATAAATTGATTTTATTCAAATTTCTATTAAGGCACCGGCTCGCTATGTTTCTGGAGATTGCTACGGGCCCAGTCTTGTTTCTGGGGAGTTGCGAAACTTGGTGAGAGTTAGATGCGGTTTAGAAAAAAAGTGATCTATTTTTCTAATTTTTTTTGGCATTATGCTGTTTTTGAACAAACTCTTGCTAAAACGCTATAACTAATATTATGAAAACAATTACTGTTTATTATTTATTAATATTCTATGTACCTACCTAAAGTGAAATGAAATGAAATTTTCACTTAATTTAACTTTAATTATAGGTAAGTCACGTATTTATAACAAAATACCTACCTACAGGGTATATACAGAGTGTCGTAACGATTTAGTAAACTCTTTGAGTACACAGAGTGTCTTAACGTTTTACTAAACACTTTACCTATTACTTAATTCAGTCCTTTTCGCATAAAAACGCAATAGCTTTCAACCCATTAACTGTCATTTGATCCCGCGTCCAAAAGTGCCGCGTCCACTTTCCCCACCTCCACCGCAGATTCCCACTCAAAGCTTGTAATTGAAAAGTTTGCAAGGAGAGATGTAACGTGATTTATAAGACAGACGAAATGTTCGTCCGACGACCTTTTTATTCAACGAAATCTTGTTAGGTACTGTACTTATGTATTTGGAGTGAATTGTGCAAGTTTTTTGACCATTTTTTTAAATTTTATTGTATCACTAGCTGTGCCTCGTGGTTTCACCCGCATAATTCTCGATCCCGTGGGACTATCGAGATAAAACGTATCACGTCTCAATCGTCTCACACGGGCTTCCCATGTGTCAAATTTCATTCAAATCCGTTCAGCCTTTTTAGAGTGAAAGCATAACAAACAAAAAAGACAAACTCACTTTCGCATTTATACTATTAAGTCAGGATAATATTTTGAAATAATAATGTATATTTTTATAAAAACCTTTTCGAAATGTAGAAGATTTAATTTTAAATAAATTACGTTTTTTGTGATATTTCACGTAACTTTATTTTGTTATACTTATTGTTTTAAGTCTGTGTTATTACAATTTCAATAATAGTTGTTAAAGTTTCAGTTGATTTTACCAATATTTGAACAAAAAGGGCCAATTAAAATCACATACCTACTATATTATGATTTTAATATTTCTAGAGCAATCAAACGAAAACTATGCTAAGGTCACTCATATTTAATTTAAAAAACCACGCACAGAATGTTAGCCTAAAAGTCTAATATATTTTTCTACCAAAGTTTTAAAACATTTTCATCATCGTTTTATAGTATGAATTTTATCTCTTGCATTTCGATAATATCAGCATCAACTATAACTTAATACCTCTTAAATATTAAAAACTACATTAATTTAAAATAAAACATTCAAAATTCACTTAACAGTTTTAAAATTAACAAGTTTATTTTAAAACTTGTGACCATAAATCACCGGGATCGACTTTATTAAAATAATTTACATTATAAATTGCGTTAAACGGCAATTTCAGGCATTATGGGACAACGATGGGAATAAATAGGATGACCGTTATTAAAATGAGGATTCATGGGGAAAACACGCAGAAAAAGTCTCGGAAATTGTTTTTATGTTTCACAAATTATAAAATAAATAAAATTATAAATAACATTTAATAATTTATTTCTGTAAATTGGTAAAAAAAAAACACTTCTACACGTCAAAATTAAAAATTATATTTTAAAACTAAATGAGATCTTTGTTTCTTAACTGATTAGATACCGAAACTTTCACTAATAGGAAATAGCTAGTTCCAGAGGAAATGTTAAAACTAGAAACACGTGGAAAGAGTCGCGAACAGAAGCTAGTCCGTACTATCCAGACTAATATTATAAAGGCTCTTACATACTGGCGTGATTCGCCGCGCAACGCTAATTTTAACAAAACAATTTCTGAGAAAACTTCACTGCGAACAATGCGGCGAAGTCGCGTCGCGCGGCGAATCGCGCCAGTATGTAAGAGTCTTAAATCGAAAGTAACTCTGTCTGTCTGTCTGTCTGTAGGTAGGTATATTACGCCTTTTCACGCCTAAACCACTGAAACAGATTACGATAAAAGGTAAGGAGATAGATGGCATCCCAGGGAAACACATAGGCTACTTTTTATCGACATACCACGCGTGCGAAGTCGCGGGCGAAAGCTAGTTATATATAAATCCAAACCACGTTCACACAAAATTTCGCGACTTCTACTTCGACTCACACAAATCAACACATAAAAAATTAAACTATTTTATTACCAAAAATATCCGACAGTCGACCTGTTGCTTTCGTTAATTAATTCTTAGTTAAACTCGCTCAAGAGAAAAGCGGGAAAAAATGGCGTGATGAAGGAATTACTTTTTTACGGGCTGTCGGGTCCGTAGGCCTTCGGGCCGGATCCGTAATGATTTATTGTGGAGCCGGGCCTTCGGGCTCCAAATGTAGCTATCCATCATCGGAGCTACTGTGACCAAGTTTCAGATTAGTATGTTTGGGATTTAGGTGACTTGTCGGAGTGAGGGTTTTAGAATTAGAATTTTTTTTTTTTACTTTTTGTGGTGGTGTTTGTAGGAGCTCGTGGCTTAGTAATAATAACCGCACGGGTCGATCCATCAGGTTAAGCTACGCTTGCCGGGGTTGGTCCGTGGATGGGTGACCATCTTTACATACCGAGACTCTTCCGTGCCTCGGAAATCACGTTAAGCAGTTGGTCCCGGTTGTCATTCGTGGATCTTTGACAGTCGTTAGGGGTTGTCAGAAGCCCGAAAGTCAGACCACCAGTCTTACCAAGGGGTATCGTGTGACCCAGTTACCGGGTTGTGAAGGTCAGATAGGCAGTCGCTCCATGTAAAACACTGGTATTCAGTTGCATCCGGTTAGACTGGAAGCTGACCCTATATAGTTGGGAAAAGGCTAGGCAGATTGATTGGTGGAGGTTGCAGAACTTGCAGTTACTGTTCTTAGGAAGATATGATTGCGATTCAGTAATACAATAGTTCGTTTTATAACTATTTATGCAGTTGTAATTAAAACACTAGCACGTACGGCATCATTTCACCTTATAAATTCGTGACCACAAGAACTGCCCATCCTCTTTTGACTTCCCACTCTTACGACAATTGGTGAGTGATTTTTAACTAAAAGGACAGGTAGCATACTATAATAGTAAATATCTACCCACATCGAGTTATCGACATTAATAATCCCGAGATAATCTTAATAGTTCTCATTAACTTGGTCGCACTACTCACGCTGTTTCCTTAATTAATATAAATTACATCATTGTTGCAATGATTAATTGTATTAACGCTTATTAACGATAAATTTATTATTATTGCAAACAATTGTTTCGTTAGGCCGTAATTATGGTGCGTGTAAGTTAATCCTACAAGAAAAGGTAGGTACAAGGAATTTAATGGAAGATGTCATTTTACAAAAGTAAATTATGTAGTACGATTCTCGCATTCTTGAAGAATTGCCAAAATTAAGTGGCAGTGGCACAGATTAATACAGATGGACTCTTGCTACAATACAATAAAGTGCAATTCAGGTCGCACAGTGCTAATTACCTCCAGTTACATTCACTTAGAAGTTGCTTCTCTTTCTATCGCGTAACTCTTATATCTCCTGACTACGTTACGCTCACTGAATTGACAAGACGAGCCCGCTGCGTGCTTCATAGGTACCTTAAATGCAGAGTGCGTCTTCTGGACTATTCTGTGACAGTGGGCAGGGCACATTGTTCGTAGAACAGTTGGGGGCTGAAAGGTTCTGAAGTGGCGACCGCGTACCGGAAGACGTAGCGTTGGAAGGCCTCCCACAAGGTGGACCGATGACCTTGTGAAGGCCGCAGGAATCTGCTGGATGCGAGAAGCACAGAACCGGACGAAGTGGCGGTGCTTGGAGGAGGCCTATAGATAGATAGAATAGATAGATAGATAGAATACTCTTTATTATGTACACCATAAAAATTACAGACATAAATTAGAAATTTTACATAGGGTGACACAATGGGCGGTCTTATCGCTAAAAGCGATCTTTTACAGACAGCCTTTGGATGGATTAAAGTAAGAAGGAGAGACAATACTGCAGGTAGTCAGTGGTGTACCGTTTACATATACAATAAATACATACACACATAAAGCATTATCTTATCTATATATAATATATACATAGTTAGATATATATATATATATATATATATAACAATAAACATGTTTAAGGAGAGAGGAAGTGTTTTTTCACTAGAATTTTAAAAGTGGACAGAGATTGAGCACGCCTAATCGACACGGGCAAGGCATTCCATAACCGTACTGCTTGGACAGTAAAAGATTTGTCATAAAAACTGGTGGAATGCATCGGCATCTCTAGTCTCAAGTTTTCCGATGACCTCAGGTATCTATTATGTGTGTCGTGAAGGAACTTGAAACGTTCTTTGAGATAAGAGGGGGTTGTAGGATTGAACAGAATACTGTAAAGCTGAAATAAGATATGGGCATTCCGGCGAAGACGTATGGGAAGCCACTTGAGTTTTGTACGAAAATCAGAAATGTGATCATATTTGCGCAAGCCAAATATAAATCTTATGCAAAAGTTTTGAAGTCGCTCAAGTTTATCTAGTTGTGCCTCAGTGAGATCGAGATAACTGACATCAGCGTAGTCAAGGATAGGAAGTAAAAGGGATTGTGCAAGCGCAGTTTTGTGGCAGTAGGAAGAAAGTTCCGCAATCGTCTCAGAGACTTACCGGATGCAAAAATTTTGCGACTTACTTCCTGTAGCTGGGGACCCCAAGAAAGGGTTTTGTCGATCCAAACTCCAAGGTTCTTAACCTTCTCGCTTACTGGAATAGCAGTGCCGTTAAATTGAACCTGAGGAAGCTGCGACCAGTTTATCTTGGGGATCATCCTCGAGCTGCCAACAACAATGACTTGAGTCTTTGCTGGATTAATCTGCAACCCATGTGCCTCACTCCAATCGCAAATAGTACCCTATAATGTAATAGGCCTATGTCCAGCAGTGGACGTCTTTCAGCTGTATGAAATGATTATGATCTACATAATCATTTCAGCCGAAAGAAGTACTGAAGAGAGTTATGGAGATCAAAACTAGAGATAGAGAGTCAACAACAACAAAATAATTTAAATCATTTATTGAATAATTTTTTTCTTTCCAAATATTCTTTGTCATAATTATCATATTTTCTCTTGCATCAAGTTCTTTATGATTAAATAATCCGAAAAACATCATAATAATATTACGAATCCCATTGCGTGTCCGAAATAATTGCTTTTGATCTACGAAGGCACCCTTAATTAATAAGTAAGCACGCAATGTGCATAGATTCGTGGAAATGGACAGTAGATTTGGATTAAAAGGTAGATAACATTTTGTTTATAAAAGAATACTTGGAAAAAATATCCAGCATTTAGAAATCATCGCATTTATTCAGAAGTTATCTTTATTAAAAACTGTGACAATAAGCGCTCGAACCGAGCGAGCGAAGCGTGCGGTGCCGCGGTAGTGGCCGGCGAGCGCTATTTCCAAGTTGCTCGCTGGGCAGGCTATTTAGTATACGCGCAATGGTCGTTACGTCGCAAGCAATTTGATACCAGTTTACAAATTTGTCGGTTTCCCATGGATAGATTATAAAGTATAGAAAAATAATGCGTTAAAATGTAAATCGTTTGTTGCAGTTCACAATTTTTCGACAGTTTATAATCTAACGGAAATATAATAGCAATAGAAATAATACTGTTGGATTATAAATAACGGAGTTCATAATTATACGGTGACATATTCATTCCATTTCCATATAAGGTTCAAAGAAAAAAAGTTGATGCAGTTTTGAAGCCAACATACTAGCCATCATTTTGGTGTCATCATACTTCAAAATAAAATATAAGTAAAAATCTTTTTAATAACAAGCTTATACTAAAAAGTACTAAATAAAAACTTACGTAAACATAGAACTTTAATATTTTATTAAAAGCTTGAGGCTATCTTCAAGTGTAAGTAGTGTAAGAGGGATATTTACGCCTCAAGCTTTTAAGTTTTTATTTAGTACTTTTTAGTTCATTATAAGCTTGTTATTAAAAATATTTTTACTTATATTTTATTTTATACTTTTTAGCATAAGGGTTTGACTAAATATCTATTCTATCATAAATCCAACGAATTAGGTTTTTCCATGGCCACCTTATGGCTCCATCAACAGGCCCTGAACAGCACCTAGTGTCAAAGCACTTGTCAATACATAACCAACGAGTCCAAACAAGATGGTGCTAGCTTGTTTGATTGAGGAGTTCCCGTGGCCACCTTCCGGCTTCATCATCAGAACCTGAACACCACCTAGTGTCAAAGCACTTGTTAATACATGACCAATGCGTCCAAACACGATGGTGCTGTCTTGTTTGATTGAGGTTTTCCCATGGCCACCTTCCGGCTCCATCATCAGACCCTGAACACCACCTAGTGTCAAAGCACTTGTTAATACATGACCAATGCGTCCAAACACGATGGTGCTGTCTTGTTTGATTGAGGTTTTCCCATGGCCACCTTCCGGCTCCATCATCAGACCCTGAACACCACCTAGTGTCAAAGCACTTGTTAATACATGACCAATGCGTCCAAACACGATGGTGCTGTCTTGTTTGATTGAGGTTTTCCCGTGGCCACCTTCCGGCTCCATCATCAGACCCTGAACACCACCTAGTGTCAAAGCACTTGTTAATACACAACCAATGAGTCCAAACACGATGGTGCTATCTTGTTTGATTGAGGAGTTCCTATGGCCAACTTCTGGCTCCATCATCAGACCAGCTCCATGGTATCATTTTTTCAAAATGTCTCTGTAGTTGTATAAGTATGCCAAGTTTCAGCTCAATCGGATGCCAGGAAGCGCTTGAAAAATTGATGACAAAAGGAGTAACCGGAAACACATACGAACAGAGCAAGCTAATATAAAGCTTGTAAAAATATGTATGGCTCAATTTAAGAGTCCGGAGTGTATGGCACTCTATAATATATATATAAATAGTATAGTATAGCTTATATGTATAGCAGTAGGCTGTCTAAAACTTACTAACGTACCACTTACTGATACTTTTAAATTGGCGCTCAGATAAATCATGTCGCTTTCTCTACATACATCCTTACCTCTCTGTGTCACAAAAACAATTAGGAGTATTTACGCAACGCGACGACACGGCATTTCATATGGCAGCCATAGCATAAAATCCACACATGAAAATAAAATACACAAAATATACATCCAGATATCAATCCTTACACATTAAGCAAATACCATAAACCCGTGTTATTTGTTCAGAATCGCGACTCCATCCCATGTCAAACAACAAAATACTTACAACCACCATACATATACTGTCCTCCCACAATTTCGTCAACCTTAACACAAGGCAGTAAGGTTTATTTTCGCTTGGGTTTTTAAGAGGTGTAGTATATGTAAAATGGTGGTTTAGATAAAAGACGTTTACAATTTGTCGTATCACGGAGGCTTGTTAGTGTGACGCGGGTTGTGACGTCATCATCGTATGTACCAACAAACATATTGGTCGGTATTCAAATCCGGGGAGCTATGTGTGGGCACTAACGTGCGGGGCGGTTGTACGATCGTTGTGCGACGGTTGCTGTGGCGAAAAATATTATGATTCCAAAGAAATCATTGAAAATTTATATCACGCTTAGGATCGCCGAAGGGGCAAAGATGCATAGTAACACCCACATTTCGCCAGTTATGTTTAAGTCCCATGTAATAGGGGTTATTGATTGCCATCAACCGGGCACAAATCCAGTCCTACACTATCATTGGTCTCCATAATACAGGATGTAAGGGTAAACACTCTTGTCATTCAAACCATGGGTTAAATATAAAAATTACTACCATTAGACTTAAATATAAAAATAAATGACCGAACACAACAAAAAAAAAACGTTATTTTCATTAAAAGATTTTAAAAAGTTTATATCTGACACCGGGCTTGCTAGCGAAACAGCTGACTGACTAAGGGAGGGGTCGCTCTCGCTGCCGTTCAGGTCACATCCCGTACCCCCCGCCCGTGTTGAGACGCAAGTTCGTTGCCCTAGCGCATAGGGCAACGAACTTGCGTCTCGTGAGGTAAAATTTAGATCTAAAAAAATTAAAAAAAAAGTTGTAATTTTCCATTAATTTTACGTTCTATAAATGAAACCAAACCACTGGTTGCAAGGATAACGGTGTTTACCCTAACACCCTGTATAGATCAGTTACCAATAACAGGATTCTTAAAAGTGGTCTACAGTTTTCTGATAGGTACCACTACATAATTTTCCCTACAATACCCAATAATTTTCCCTAGAAAAGAGAAGACTTGAACTTATAAGACTTAACTTATACTAACTTCATGACAGATTGGACGTTTTTAAAAATATTATTTTGATGGTATCTATGGTAACCGATGACGTAGTCGACGAAAAAAACACGTTTAAAGTTAAAATAACGATAGTATTGATCACGCTACTAACTTTCTTGAACTATTGGTTTTGAACCTGTTATGTTTATCAAAGTCAAAGTCAAAAAAATTCTTTCAAATAGGCACATAAAAGGCACTTTTGAACGTCAAACACAAAGAAATAGAACTGATTCTAGTTGCTCCTTTCAGAAATTCGTTTTCGTCGGAATTGTTCTACAACACTACCTACACTAGAGTAACCAGTACTCAGTAGCAGTCGCTGTTTACATTATATCCTCAAGTGTAGGTAAGGTTCGGCTAATGATATATCATGGTGTTTATAATAGGGTATACTAACAAGGGAACGAGTATCACACGGAAAACGTGCCAGATTTGTTATGGAAATTATATCTCTGGCGACTTACAAGTATTTCTGGTTAGGTAAATATAAGTCGGTATGTGGGAAGATACGTTCAGCTGCATGCGGTTAGACTGGAAGCCGACCCCAACATAGTTGGGAAAGTTTATGATGATGTGGGAAGGAACGTGTCATTCAGTTATATTTCAAGTAACGAGAGGGAAGCAATTTTATAATCGATATATTTTTGATAATCGATATTTTGCCTTTGAAATTACAAATTAAAATTGTTTATTTCAATTACAAAGGGCATTTAGATAAATTGTTAATGGAGAACGCCTTTTAAGCAGGAATTGCTTGTGTTAGAAGCCTCCGCGCTTCCACTTATCATTTTCTTTATGCAATTGAAATGTAAACATGCAAACAACGAACTAAATATAGATGGGTAAGTTTTAGATTATATTTAGCGTCGGAACTCGTGCAAGCAGGCGCGATGCGATAGCACGAAGTGACTCTAGATGATTACTGTGCCTTTGTCCTTATAATTAGAGCAGTGGTGTCCCAGTGGTAACGGGAGTGGTGAAAGGTGGTAAAACCAGGTGTTTTACTTTGTGTTAATTATTTCATCACCACTGCTCTCAAAACTTCGAAGGAATCATCGTGTGGAAACCGGCATGTCCTAGAACCAAAAATTTGAAGACATTGTGAAATCTACCAACCCGCACTGGGCCCGCGTAGTCTATTACGGCCACTCCCTCTCACCGAGAGGAGGGCTGTGTCCCAGCTGTGGGCTCTAGAGGCTGATTATGTGTTGATTATTTGAGGTACACGCAGCATCATCTTCCTCCATTTCCATACTTATCTCTTAGTTGTAATCTTCACAATGATTATCTTATAAAACTTAGAATACATTTATTTATTTATGTACACACAGTAAAATACAAAATAGATACGACATAATTAAAATATGAGTACAAAGGTACTGCTTATATCTAAGTTTTCTATATAGTGTTAAGTAGTTACTCACTTTGGTTGCTTACTTCCTTATCCTTACATATTATAAAACAAAGTCCTGTCCTGCCGCGTCTGTCCGTCGTCCTGTTCGCGATAAACTCAAAAACTACTGCACCGGTTTTCATGCTGTTTTCACCAATGGATAGAGTGGTTCTTGAGAAAGGTTTTACTATATAATAACCGACATCAACGCGGGCGAAGCCGCAGGTGTCAGCTAGTTTCATATAAAACTCTCATACAACAGTCTCAGGTGATAGTACCGAGTAACAATACACTTAGAGCGCATTATGTACCTCGCTTTTTTTTAGAATCACCTAAGTAACGCATGATATATGAACCTTTCCAACAAACTGTGTATAACTAGTTCATACGCGTGGTTTTGTTCGCAGAAAACATGTTTTTTTTGGCTTGTTTTATTTACAGCTGATATCACTGGTTTTAGTTCCACTTTGATATGTAATAGAAATAATTTATTGCTTCCAATTATGTGTTATCTTACCAAGGGGTATCGGGTTACCCAGTAACTGGGTTGTGGAGGTCAAATAGTTAGTTGCTCTATTTAAAATACTGGTATTCAGCTGGATCCGGTGAGACTGGACGCCGACCCCAACATGATCATCTTCCTGCCCTTATCCCATGTTACTTGTGGTCGGCACAATACGTTTTCTTTTTCCACTCTCCCCTGTCAAACGTCACGGTATCATTCACTCCCTTCTCTTTCATATCATTCCTCACACAATCCATCCATCTTTTCTTTGGCCCCTCTCCCGCTCCATCCATCAACATTTATATTCATCACTTTGTAAGTCACATGCGCTTTGTCCCTCTTCATCACATGCCCATACCAGGCCAAACGATTACCTTTCAACTTTTCTGTCACTGGCGTCACTTTTAAACTTCCCCTTTTATACACATTTCTTACTTTATTCATTTTCGTCACTCCACACATCCATCTCAACATTCTCATCTCCGCTACATGCATTATTTTTTCATCCGTCTTCTTCACGGCCCAGCATTCCGATCCATACAGTACGACCCCAACATAGTTAGGAAAAGGCTACGCATACAGGTATATGTTTAATATGCGTCTTATTTAAAACTAGCTACCGCCAGCGGCTTCGCCCGCGTGTAATCTTTATAAATTATAGCCTATGTTACTCAGGGTGAATGTAGCTTTCTAATGGTGAAAGAATTTTTGAAATCGGCGCAGTAGCTTTTGAGTTTATCCATTACAAACATGCACACAAAAATACAAATCTTTTCTCTTTATAATATTAGTGTAGAAGTCTCTTTTACTTCTATACATCATCATCATCATTTCAGCTGAAAGACGTCCACTGCTGGTTATATTCCTCCCCCAAGGTTCTGTTCTTCCCGCAACCAGCGGATTCCTGCGGCCTTCACAAGGTTATCGGCCTACCTTGGGCTTCCAACGCTTCTATACAGATAAGATGGAATTTTTATATAAAATAATAGTCCCGATACAATTTACCTTTATTTTAGGAATTCTGTCTGATTTACAGACTCGTGGCAAAATTTCAGTATTTTCGTAATGTAATCGCTTTTCAGGAGACACATCTAGCAGCCGCTGGACTGACATACTCTCTAATCAAATGGGCAAAACTGATTTATTAGAGTGACTACTATAAACAATCAGTTCTGCTCAAGTCCAAAGCTACAGATTAGTATCAAAGGCCAGCTTTGATCCCACCTGCCACAAATACTGTCCGTCACTTCCTCAAACAGGAAAAATAACAAAAATAATTCAATCAAGGAAACAATAATTAATTACACGAGCAACATTAAAAGGAATACCAAAAAAGAAACAGTAACCCAAATTCTAAACAAAATAGAAAAAACATCTTTTCGAGCTGTAATGAAGATTCAATTAGAACCAGATTCTTTATACACTCCGAAGCGTGAATGGACCTCACTGAAAGGACGAGCCTCGTGTAAAAATAACGTAAAACATAAATAAAAAAAACCTACTAACAAACTTTCATTTACAACGTCTTCAATCACTCGAGAACCTTAATCTTCAAACTACTGAGTTCAAATTCGAATATGTCACAGTTTTCGGGGTGTACGGTTAAGTTTGCAGATTTGCGAGGAAGGAGGGACGCTCACAAAGGCGTCCGAGTCCATATTCATGCAAGTCCGGATGAAAAAGTTGGTACAATGCGAGTCGCGTCATTAGGGAGTGCGCGCTTGAGTGTGGCTAAGTGGCAAGTTGCTGGGCTTACCGGGTACTCTGCACATTCGAGTCTCGGATACTTTCGTCTACTTTCGAAAAGGAATTCCGCGTTCGAATTTAGAACGGTTTGTTTTCGGGTATTTCGCGTTCGAATTTGGAACAGCTTGATTTCGGGTGTTAACGGATACTTCGCACTTTCGAGTATCGAATACTTTCGCCTGGAATTTCGCTTTGGGATATTTCAATGGGTTGATTTTAGGCGTTTTCGGATGGAGCATACGTAGGTACGTTATTTCTTGTTAACGAATTGTGCCAATGCTCCAATTTGTATGCAACAACGGAAGATAGCTGGATGTTCTAATGGCATCATTCCGTTTGGATGTAGCATAGACAATAGGATGACAACTGTGAAATGCTGAGATTGTTATGTCTGTGAAATGTGTAAGTATACTGTAAGTCATAGGTAGTGTTTACCAACATAGCATAGCATAATCAGCCTATAATGTTCCCACTGCTGGGACATAGTTCTCATCTCTTCGAGAGTGGGCTACCCACCTACTTAAATGCACAAAACTAATTCCATACTAATAATATTATAATAATTAGCTTAGATTTAATTAGCTTTTGATAGGCGCACGGATTGACCATGACCTGGGTTAGGGGAATATTCCAACATCCACGCGGGCAAAGCTAGTATAAAATAAAAATATTATAGTTTCCCGTTTTTTACGAAAGTATGATAATAAGTAAATCTATAGTTTACAAAATTTTTTACTGATTGTAAACTGTAGGAATTAATTTATTATTATTATTATCTTTTAGTTTATTCTCCCATGGCCGAAACTGATATACCTTACACACCAAGTATTATAAACACACCAAGTTCTTCAGATTATCTTTCTACAAAATATAATCATCACTTCACCAAAATATCCAAGAGCAATTTCATCATACGTCCGTGAATTCTAAAAATATAAAAAAAAATATTTTTTTATATTTTACCTTCTTTCGCGAAAATTATTTTCGCCAAGCACCTTTCGCGTGACACCGAATCTAACTGGGGTACTAAGTACCATTGAAGGTTCGTCTCGTTTTAAAAAAGCCCTCGAACTGTTTCAAGAGCGTCGATCTTGTCTGTTTCGTTTGGTCTCGCACTGATTCAAACGATTTCGGGACAGTGTTGTGCTGTGATATCCGAAAAAATATCGTGCGGATATTCAGAAATTGTTGTTTGAGCACTAGGAGAGCAGCCCAGTTGGTCAGTGGCTGACATGGACTTTGGATGATTTAAGCGCTGGCCACACTGCGAACGAAGCTAACTTTGTTTAGCTTCGCTCATGTAGATAAGGCGTGTTTGCATAATACTTCAATTCACACCGCGAAATATGAACCCAAGTACGAAAAGACATGGTAATTGAGCGAAACTATACGAACTTAGCTTTATTCCCAGTGTGGCCTGCGCTTTAGTTACTTTAGTAGCTACTGAATTCGTATTTTTTAAAGGTTCTGTAAAAAATAATAATCTGTTTAGCCCTAAAAACATAGCCATATTTTCAAGACCATTTCTGATAAACTTCTTTTTCACCACTGTAAAAAATTGTCTCTAGACCAGAGATTATGCAGCAGTTGGTTCTTAATAAGAGGCATATACTTTCTTTCAAAAAAATCTACCAAAATAATTTGGTAGATTTTTTTGAAAATGCGGATATCACATACCTACAACACCACCACATCACTATTTACATTCGAAATTCAAAGAAACACCTCTACGTGAAGATCGTTTGATGTGGCGCGCGATCGATTCTGATTTGACTGTTATCGATATCAAGTTTATTTAAGAAAGGAATATCAAAGAAATTGGCTGAGGTGTAAACGAATAAGAGGGTTGAGGGAAATCTTGTTAAAATAATATCTAGGAATTTATTTTTCCGATCGTAATCATAAAATAAATATTTTGCTATCCCTACGAGTGGGTAACGTTAAACAGAGTAAATATAAACAAAGATCTGTGTCGATAAAGTTAATCGAAAAAATACTGCAACTCTGTACTGTGTACTATAGGTACAGTTAGCCACAAATAGCTGTATTCATCGACAATAATAATTCAACTGTCTACAATTATTTTTTTTCCATTTTATTGTGCCAATGTGACGCCACAAAAATATTACACATTGGGTACTTAATTGATACAGTACTATTCAAACGAATTCTTGTCGATGGATACAACTTTTTAAAGCTTACTGTACATACACCTCTGCTTAACCCGTCAGGGAATAATATCGATGGAGATGGGAATCGACAGCAAATTACGAATTTCCTTTATCAAGTTTTAAAATAAAGGGTAAGTCCCGAAATTGGCTACTTTAAAAAGTGTAAAGTATAATTTGAAGTCAAAAGAGACGGATTCATTTGAAATTAGTCATTTCTTAGCGTAATGTATACTTACAGTAGGCACCTAAATAAATCCTTTCGTCCAAAACACACAAAAAAATTTCCTCGCATCTAATAGATCATAGATATGACAAAGTCATGTTAAGCTTTTCAAGTATTTTCATCTCGGAAAAACTTTATATGGCCCCCTTGAGATGTCGCGGGAAAATCTAAATTTTATGCAAGACAACCCGCGGGCGTGTCCTAGCGAAACTAATTTACAGGGGTAAACCAAAGAATCTCCGAGAGAATTCTAGTTATTATTAGAATTTTTGAGAAAAAGTTAATTGTCAATGTTTTTTAGATGATGAGTGTGTTCAGTGCAGAATATTATTTTTTTGATGGAAAACTCAATAGTTGAATAGCTGATCCCATAATAATAAAAAGATTCACCACATGAATTTTAGTAATTCAGATGACTGCGTAATACATGATGAATCACAATCTGAATCATGTTGAAAGAGATTGCTAATCCATAGCATCATAAGTTCGAAAAACAAAATCTGCTCAACAATGTAAATAATGTTGTGAACTGTCAAATGAAACAGATTAGTCTTAATCATTTACCGAAAATGTATTACGCAATTAGATAGCCGGTGAACTTTTACGATTTTCATTTGCGTATTTCCAATTTTTTTTTTCCCAAGCCAACATTGAAGCAATCAAACAAAAAAATCAAACCAGTCGAGCCATTTTCCATTTTTTGCGAGACCAACACACGGCATTTGTTTTTGTATGCTTAGGGCTGATTTTACCAAAGTCAGATATCTTTTATCCGTGGAATAAAAATGACGTCTGACAGTTTTTGTATGGAAAAACTGTCAAAAATTCAAAATTAATTCGCAGGATAAGACTTATGGGGGTCCAAACGCCTCCTGCCGGAGGCTCTACGCGGCGGTCGTGCGGTCCATGGCCCTTTACGGGGCACCGGTGTGGGCGCGTTCCCTTAGGCTGCGGCCAGCCCGCCGGTTGAACGCGTCCCAAAGGGTCATGGCCATTCGGCTGGCCCGGGGATACCGCACGGTCTCCTGCGAGGCGGCGAGCCTCCTGGCCGGATTACCGCCATGGGATCTGGAGGCGAAGGTCCTCGCGCACATCTGGGAGTGGCGCGAGGAGATGAAGCGCCGGGGCGTAACTCCGCTGCCGCGAGAAATCGCGGTTCAGCGGACAGAGCTCCGGCAGGATCTCATGGCGGCATGGAGAGTGCGATTGTCGCAACCCAGTGCTGGGCACGCCACAATTGCGGCGATAAGTCCCCTCTTTGAGGAGTGGCTAGAGAGGCGCCACGGCGTCCTCACCTTCCGCCTGGCGCAGGTCCTCACCGGACACGGTTGCTTCGGGAGGTTCCTGTTTCGTATAAGGCGGGAGGAAACGCCCGGGTGTCACCACTGTGTGGATCGCCCGGAGGACACGGTGGAGCATACGGTGGAGGTCTGCCCCGCTTGGGCGGAGCCCCGCCGTGTCCTCTTGGAGGCGATTGGCGGCGGTGACCTCTCGCGTCCGGCTCTGGTCCAGGCCATGGTACGGAGCGAGAGGGCATGGGAAGCAGTCACCTCCTTCTGCGAAGCAGTAATGCTCGCGAAGGAGGAGGCGGAACGCGTGAGGGAAAGGCAAAGTTTGCGCCCTCACGCCCCTAACCGCCGCCGCCGCTGGAGACGCCCTGGGCGTCGGGAATCCCAGGCGGATTCCCGGCCACCATAGGCGCGGGCTTGCGGAGCGGCGAGCTACCCATTGCTCGCCGTCCGATCAGGACCAGGCCCGGGTCGATGGCGCGTCGTGTTCCACGCGCGCCTCAAAGAGATGTCAGCACAATTGGCGGGGTCCGCTAGGACCGATGCCTGCCAGGGTTGCGGGTTAGTCCGAAAGGGATACCGGGACCTTGGCAACAGGCAACTGAAGGAACACGGGTGGGTTTTAGTCAGTAAAAGTCTGACACGCCCTTCCGCTCCACCCAGAGCGGGAGAAGTCATTGGATGATTTCCCACCCTCAAAAAAAAAAAAAAAAAAAAGGATAAGACTTATACTCGGTATAGAAGTTTGGTGAAATTCGCCCTTAGAGATATAGTCGATAGATAAAAGCGTGTCCAATGGGCCTCCAGTGACGATGCTATCATTCATCCTGGGCTTACCCACTGAACTGCTGACCTTTCCCATTCGCATAGATATAATTTGTGAGATGAAGAGACGAATTCACACGAAACCTACCATCAAGCAATCAAATGAAACAGATATAATAGGTACTGTTGGTTCTCATTATTTTTCATAGGTCAAACCTGTACCTACTTTCATAATTTCAGAAATCATTATCTATCTTTCATCTCGAGCGCTAAAAAGTTTGCTTGCTACCAGTATTTTATGCAAAAATGATGTATTTAGTGAAGACTTGTGACGAATTTACACATATTTTTATATATTATGCATGGGACGAATACACTTTCAATGTATGGAATGTACAAATTTGCGACTTTACTTTGTGGCGAATGTACAACAACCCATGCCATTTGACACCAACACTACTAAGTAAGTTAACAAAAGACGTCGCACACCGGTCATCAAAAACGATGCCAAACCACAAACAAAATTAAGTTTCCCTTTAGAACGCGAAATTACGAAAACTGTACGATATTGCAGCAAAATATTATAACAGAGCCAACACTCCAAAATGACGTCACTCCGTGTCAGTGACGTCATGTGCCTGCCGGCGATATTATGACGCGGGATTTCAGCCAAATACTTATGAAGAACTGTAAAGCATGAGAACACTGAAATTCAAAAATCAACCTTGTTGTAAAGTTTGTAGAGTTTACTTTCGATTGAAGGCCGTCCACTGCACAAATTATATTCAAATAGGAAAAATCTAGGGTTGCCATCTGCGAAATTACTGAGAATATGAGTTCTGAAGCTCTAATATTTTAATTTAAAATCGCGCGTTTTTTTCTTGTGGTGGGATATTTTCTTGCTAGATTTTCGAACTTGATTAAACAGTTGAGCGATTTATCAACCTTACAAGTCATCACAGTAAAGAATTGAAATTGAAATTGACATTAAACCCTTAATCAGAAATGACCATAAATTAATTAAATTATAGAAGACTTCACAATTAATCTATTTCATGTTGTAACCACAGGAGGAGCTCGTAGCTAAGTAATAACAGCCCCATGCATCGATCCATCAGGTTAAGCTACGCTTGCGGGGATTGGTCCGTGGATAGGTGACCATCTTTACATACCGAGACTCCTTCATTCCTCGGAAAGCACATTAAGCTGTTGGTCCTCGCTGTCATTCATGGATCTTTGACTGTCTTTACGGGTCGCGAGAAGCCCGAAAGTCTGACAGCCAGTCTTGCAAAGGGGTATCGTATTACCCAGTTACTGGGTAATGGGTTGTGGAGGTCAGATAGGCAGTCGCTCTCAAAGAAAGCCGACCTCAACATAGTGGCTAGGCACATTGATTGATGACCACAGAGAGAGGCTTGTGTCCTAACAGTGGGCACATTACAGGGTGATTATGCTATACTGTAATGTAATAAGTAGTACTATAGTGGATGGTAACTTTGGAATTCCTTATCAAATAGTCCACTGCTGAGAACCTTCCAAGTTACATTGTGAATGAAATAGAAAAATAGTAAGGTAGGGAACCGCGAGCTGGGTAGATTGATGTTTTCACTTTCTGTAAGGAGAACTCTGTCATGAAAGTTAGAATAAAGGGACCTACTAAAAGTAAGTTGAAAATAAAAAATTGTCGTAATTTATATTTGAATAAAATATTAAGAAATGGAAACATAATTATGGAAGATATTATGATACCAGCCAAGACCTAGCTAACTTTTCGTGGGTATCTAATTCTAAACAAACATCTACTACCATTATGATAAATTAAAGTCGCTTTTCGTGTTTGTCTATATACCCGCATTGTTCTTCTAAACCGCGCAACAGATTTTGATGAGGTTTTCACCATCATTTAGAGAATTTATTCCGGAAGATTTATGTGTAACCTCCAACTATCACTAGACACAATAGAAATTTAATTGTTATCGTCCTTATAAAGGCCAATAAACAGTTGAGCGGTACATTAGTCAAGTCATAAAAGCCTTTGCCAAGCAGGGACGAGTCGCTAGTAATTTTTATATAATAAGAGAATGAGCTGATTTAATCTAAGGGAACGAAGATTTTAAAAGGCTCAGCACACCATTAGCTTAATACACTTTGGATCACAATCCGAATGATTTTGAAGGAAATTCCTAATCCATTGCTTCATTGGTTTGAAAAAGTCGTCCTCTCGACAATGTAAATAACGTAATGGATGCGTTGAACTGTCAAAATGAAAGACTGTTCAAATTTCAAATTTCAATTCCAAACAAACTTTATTGCAATCCATAATGTACACACATACAGGCGGTAATAATTCAATCAATCTGCCTAGCCTTTTCCCAACTATGTTGAGGTCGGCTTCCAGTCTAACCGGATGCAGCTGAATACCAGTATTTTACATGGAGCGACTGCCTATCTGACCTCCACAACCCAGTAACTGGGTAATACGATACCCCTTGGTTAGACTGGTTGTCAGACTTTCGTGCTTCTGACGACTCGTAACGACTGTCAAAGATCCACAAATGACAGCCGGGACTAACGGCTTAACGTGCTTTCCGAGGCACGGAGGAGTCTCGATATGTGAAAATGGTCACCCATCCACGGACCAACCCCGGCAAGCGTAGCTTAACCTGATGGATCGACCCGAGCGGCTGTTATTACTTAGCCACGAGCTCCTCAGGCGGTAATAATTAATAAATAGAAACAATTATGGACTCTGTCGGGCACAGCAACATTGTAAGTGTGTTTTGCAATTACCCCGCTGGTTTTTTAGTTAGGCAGATTTCAGAGAGAGTTCAGATAGGCAGTTCAAACATTTCCACCCAAGTTTTAAAACTCGAAGGTAACCCTACCAACACCCAAAGTAGGTTACCCCCGACAGGTACCAACTATTTTCAGTTAATTAGTACGATTTGCACTTTTTTTGCTGCCACTCAAAAAAACTACCAAGCTTTGACTGGGAGTGAGCGATGTTGGGAATTTTGCGGATTATTTACTTTAAAATTCTGTATATTTACCTACTTATGTTGTTTTTCAAGTAAGTTCCACGTTCCATTAAAACTGTTACAGCAATCAGGGTGGAATGAGGACTGAAAACGAATGTAGTTCATGGATTTTCTGTATTTATTTGCACAAATCAATCTGCATTTATGACGTATATTTCTATATGCTCATGCTTTTTTCTGCATCAGCTCTGAGTCTGAATTTGTGCCTCATCATCATCATTTCAGCTGAAAGACGTCCACTGCCGGACATAAGCACCGCCACTTCGACCGGTTCTGTGCTTTCCGCATCCAGCGGATTCCTTCGGCCTTCAAAAGGTCATCGGTACACCTTGGGGAGGCATTCCAACGCTATGTCTTCCGATGCTCGGTCATGGTCGATTTGTGCCTGGTTGATGCCAATAGGCTCCCCTTCTACCTGAGACTTACACATAAACAGCGAAATGTGGTTATTCTACAGGATATTGGTAAAACACCAGTAACCTCTTAAGGAGTCATTGTACTCATCATTATGAACAACTTTTACTATGGGAACAAATATGAAATCGCGAAAAAAAAACATATATCGACGGTGGAAAGGTAAAATGGCTAAAGCGCCATTTGGTCGATATTGAGTTATATATATCACTGAACTGGATTTTTTTTTCTGCGTCGATTGGTCTACCTTACGCGTCGATTTGAGCACTTTTTTGGCGCTTTAGCAGTACAAATTTTGTTGCTTTTTTCATGTAGTCATGGTTTAAAGCGACGTTTTTTTGATGATTCTGAAGTTTATGTCGCTTTAGTGATTTTGCTCACTTTACATTCATGTTTGACAATGCATTAGCATTTTTGCGTTTCTCTATTTCATGTATAAATACCTTATTAGTAGTTTTACCTGAACTACATTATTACTTGTGTGGCAGTTTAGCAAAAGTCGTTTCTGTTTTATTTAGCGCTTTGGTGCTTTAGCAATAGTGCTCGTAAATATTTTCGTATAGAACGATAGTTCAGAGTTGTTTTAGATTCCAAATATTATTTATAATTGTATATTAGTCAGTAGTACATGCTTTAATGTAAGAAAGTATTGATTTTAGAACTAAAAACTTGTTTAATTTAAAGTAAGTGTACTTCGTAAATAAATTTTGTCAGCATTGCACAGGTAAAGATGGATGTTCTAGCCGCACAGCATGCGAATAAGGACTTTAAAAGCTTTTGGAAGGAGACCAGTAAGCTGAATCCACGGCCGTACACTCCTCTCAGCGTCGACGGCTTCGGTGAGTCACTTGACATTGCTAATATGTTTGTTAATAAATTTAAAGTAGTATCTTCCGATCGTCCACCTGTGCGGCCGCCGGTGCTCAATTCTGATACTCGAAAGTCAAATACATTACCATCAGTCTGTTTCTCTGCTAAGGAAGTTGCTTCCACTATTAGTAAGATGACGAGGGGTAAGTCCCCTGGATATGACGGCATCAGCATTGAGCACCTGCAACATGCAGGTGTACATTTGCCTAGAGTGTTATTTATGTTTTATACTTTTTGTATTAGACACTCATACTTACCGGATGAGTGCACGAAGGCTATTGTTGTGCCAGTGATCAAGAATAAGACTGGTGACCCCTCTGATAGCTCCAACTATAGGCCCATCTCGCTAGCTACCACTGTAGCTAAAGTACTGGACTGTATGCTGGATAAACAATTATGTTGTCATCTGAAAATAAGTGATGCACAGTTCGGCTTCCAAGCGGGACTGTCAACAGAAACAGCAATCTTATGTCTGAAGCATACTGTCCGGTATTACACGGACAGGAAGACTCCAGTTTATGGATGCTTCCTTGATCTATCGAAAGCTTTCGATTTGGTGTCCTATAAACATCTTTGGGAGAAACTGAGGGCGACCTCACTCCCCGAGGAGATCATTAATATTCTTGATTACTGGTATAACAATCAAGTTAATGTTGTAAGGTGGACGAACGTTGTGTCCGATGAGTACAGGCTGGAGTGTGGTGTAAGACAGGGTGGTTTAACATCCCCTCGGCTCTTCAACCTGTACATCAATGAGTTGATTGAGGGTCTCAGTAGCACTGCGGTCGGCTGCACTATTGATGGCACCACTATTAACAACTTAAGCTATGCGGATGATATGGTGTTGCTGAGTCCTTCAATTAGCGGTTTAAGGAAACTTGTTAGGAGATGTGAGGAATACGCCGTGGCTCATGGGCTCAGGTACAATGCGAAGAAAAGTGAGTTGCTGGTGTTCCTACCGCGGAATTTTAAAGTTAAATCCGTCCCATCGGTTACACTAAATAGTGTACCGCTCAACAGAGTGACGCAGGTCAAGTACTTGGGTCACTGGGTCACGGAGAACCTTGCGGATGACGTGGACGTTGAGAGGGAACGAAGGGCGTTGGCTGTCCGTGGGAACATGCTGGCTCGCAGGTTTAAACGGTGCCCGAACGCAGTAAAGTGCACAATGTTTAGGGCATACTGCCAATCATTTTATTCCTGCACCCTGTGGGTCAGCTGTACTCAACGGACACTCAACGCCCTTCGTGTACAATACAATAACGCCTTTAGGATGTTGTTGGGGCTGCCGAGATGCTGTAGTGCGTCTGGCATGTTTATGGAGGCTCAGATTGATGGCTTTCATGCCATCATGAGAAAGAGAGCGGCCTCCATATTGCACCGTATTCGAGCAAGCTCCAACAACATCCTGAAAGTGATAGCGGACCGGTTAGACGGTCCTTTTCTAAGACACTGGGTCGCACTCCATGTGTCTGTGTGATTATGTTTGTCTTATTTTTGTGGTTTACTAACATAGTTCCTAAGTACTTACTAACACAAATATGGATGATTCTGTAAAAGATAGTCTGAAATAAAGTTTTATAATAATAATAATAATTGCAAATCTAATTATAAGTCTTTGTTCTTGCGTGTAACTTAGAATATTAGTGATTTCTAGCAACGTCAACGGGGCAGACGGCTGCAGTTGCCTCTGTCATTGGCAAAGTGCTGCTCGCGTATATGAGTACTAAGAGTATAAAGCAGTTAAAATTCTGTGATTTAAAAGATAATGCCCATTTTAAAGATGATGCCCATTTTGGTACCCTCCAATAGCAATGATAGCTCTTTTTACTATTTGTTTTGTTTGTTACTGTTATGCAACTGTTTAGCTATTCACATTTTGGACTCCGCCTTTGGTCAGGTTAGGTTAGGATAGTTCAGTCTTTCTTGTTGACTCCGGCTATCTCATATGGGGTTTGTTATTGTTACCTGTTTCGTTTGAATAGTAGAAGAGCTTTTAGGTTTGAGGTTTGAGTTGGATTTCCCGAGCTATCACACTGATAAACAAGTTATCTAAGTTATATGTATTTGGGCACATACTTAATGAAGTTGGCAGTCTTAATTACCAAGTCGATAGGTCGTGTCTCGGAAAGCACGTTAAGCCGTCGGTCCCGGCTCTCATTTAACACGGTAGATCTTTGACAGTTGTATAGGGTAGTCAGAAGCCCGAAAGTCGAACATCCAGCTTATCAAGGGGTATCCCAGTACCTGTATTGTAGAGGTCACATAGTAAATCGCTCCATGTAAAATACAGGTATTCAACTGCATCCAGTTAGATTCAAAGATAATCCTTACGTAGTTGGGAAAAGACTAGATAGATGATGAACGCCTTTTTAAAATAATTAATAGCAAACTTCATAAAAGATCGGGGGTAAGATGATCGATCACTATAAAATGTAGGTACTTACTTATGGGAAAAGTGATTTGTGACATTTCTAAGTACTCTTACCACAGTTGGTCCAAAAGAGTCTTTGAATCGTTATTCGAAACTGCATCGATTGCCATCATAAAAATAAGGTGTAAGAATTAACGATTTTTAAGCTGAATGTGCCATTTTTCCAATATCTATGAATACAGCTAGCAATTACTCTAGATGTTAAGGACAGTCTCCTAAGACCGTATTTTTATAGCTACAACACGTCGTCACAACGTCTACCCTGTATTACTACGATCGGACAAGGAATAGAGACAAAGGCTATTGAAATTCTTAACTGTATTATTCAATATTAATATCTTTCAAATGATGTATCATTTATTCTTAATGGAGCGGGTACCAGCTTCCATACATTTCCTGGCATCATCCTACAAATGTGTATGTGTTCTAAGGACTATTTTGTTAAATTGTAACACGATTTTGTGGTGTGTTGACAAGAAGATGGCACAATAAGCACAGAATTATTTTGAGTTTAAGTATCTTAGTGCCAAAAATGATCAGTTATTATCTATTAAATGTTGATTTATTTGTTAAACTTATAACTAATTACTTACATTGAATACTTAGTGGTACTAACCATGATAAAAATGGTTCTTTGATTGTAGTAGATAATTAGTAACACTACTTAACCTATCTAATTACCTACGTTATCTTACTTGATTCTAGTTGGCTAATAAAATAATTTCCTTTATTTATTGCTTAATATATTTAATTAGCCTTCCCTCTAATAGTAGGTAGAACACATTGATTGAGGTTACAAATTGATGCTAACGCCTCATAATCTAAATAATCTATTGACATAAACTGTACACTAGCAATAATCAATATTTTGAATGAAAATAAAAGAAAAAGACGAGTTTTAGACGTTATACCTATGATACATCCATCAATTTATTCGCTCTTCAGCTAGTTTTAGTTCAACGTTAGCAACTTTATTTCAAATGAACAGCTCGTTAGAATTATTTTTTTTCACTCTATGATATTATTAAGTGCATCAGCTAATTTCAGATAGCTAAATAATTGTAATTCTGACAGTAAGCGTAATTAATTATATGTTATACGCAAGTTTTTTGGATATTAGCAATTTTTGCTTACTGGAACTTTTTTAATTTCGATTTTTTTTGCTAAAGCGACACCTATCTCCTAAAATAAAGGTTTTATAGAAACCATTTATAATACGTATTACAGAAAAAAAAATATGATTCATGAAAATATAAGTAACACAGAAAAATTTCCATTAGAAAATTTTCTAAGATTTTTTTTCGCAAAAAAAAAACTTTAAAATTCATTCCTGAGATTTCACGTTTTGGCGCTTTAGCCATTTTACCTTTCCACCGTCGATATCATAACTCGTCAAAATGTACGGTACAGCTGTTTTTTTTTTTCGCGATTTCATATTTGTTCCCATAGTAAAAGTTGTTCATAGTGATGAGTACAATGACTCCTTAAGGGGTTGCTGGTGTTTTACCAATAACCCTGTATACGTTTCTGCCTAACCCTTCGGGTAATACCGGCGTGAATGCTTGACGTTATGTTTTTCCTACTTTCAGCTTAGGTTGACATCAGTGAATAATTGCTATCGCACAAAATACCGGAAGTTAGCAACAGGCGCCATTATTAAAATAAGTAGAAAGTATTTATTTTAAAATGTAAATAAGGAAAAGCTAGCATTAACGGATAATTAATTTACGAGATACAGACCATTAGGACCATGGCCAAGATAAAGAAAACCCCTTCCCGTGGGTTTTGTAAAAGGTGAGTAATGGATTATATTATCAGGGAGATAAACGGAACCCACCTGCGTACAAGAGACTGGTAACTCATAAATTACACGAACCTTCCGAATTAGCCAAATCGCTGATAAAAATATTGGTCGTCACGCCTGTATACCCCGAAGGGTAAGCCAGAAGAGTACTATTATAGTACACCCACATTTCGCCAGTTATGTTTAAGTCCCATGTAATAGGGGCGAGCTTATACTCAAATCCATACATATAAATACATTTCTAAGCAAATTGACTACCAATTTATTTACGCATGCAATAGTAACGGACCTCGAGCACTACGTGGCCACGACCACGACTGGTCACACGACTGGCCACAATCTTGGTCGCAGAATCTCCGACCAAGAAGAAAGTATGGCCGCACGACCAGCCGTTCCTAAACAATTTTTCTTAAGGCCTAATAAAGTCGTGTCAAAGGTCGTGTCCTAACCCAAAGCGATTGTCACGCGAGCATACGATCGTCGCGCTTGTTGCCTGCATATGACGTATTCGCGCATCCAATCAAGCCGCGTTTGTACGTCATAATTCATGTAAACGATCGTATCCTCGCTTTCTCGCACGAAAATCGCTTTTGGTTACGACGCGGGGTAAACCTAAAATCAAAATCCCATTCATTAATAAAGCAGGTTTTTAATCCTTCAACACTACCAATAACTTTCCCACTATTCTTGCATTTCATGAAAAATAAATTCCACTTACTGAGCGCACTTTAAAACCCACTAACGGCCGAGCTGGTCTGCTGGAGTCTTATAACAAAGTACACTTAGTATAAAATCTAAATGAGCTGAAAACTTGCGGAATATTAAAAAGTAAGTGAGGAATAGACCGCGGCTGTGAGCAACGGAGTTAAAGAACACTGTACTGCCTTCGCGGTGGCATGGAGTTAGGGTTGGGGGAAGTGACACGGAGGTTATGATGTTAAAGGACAAAAGAACTGGGATGAAACTCTAACCGCCTGGCCACGGGACATTCCGCGATGCGTACGGCGAAGCGTCTTGCGACTAAAACAAATGAATAAAAATGTACTTCCCGCCGTTCGCACCGCCTGTCCTGTGGCCAGGCGGTTAAGGTGTGTTCAAACATTGAGCGGCAAGAGCGCAGCAGCAACACGCGGCGTTTACAGGACACATTTCTGCCGTGGTCTAGTTAGGTAAAAATGTTTGTGCGCGGCAGGTAGACAGAAGTGATCGCGCGCGGCAGACGATTGCCGCGCACGATTGCCGCTTTATGTTTGGTATCCCTACAGCTTACCTAGGTACTATGTTTGTCTTGCATGCCTCTGTTATCTTGCAACAACTAAAAATGTCGCAAGATTTGTCTGACTCTTCAGGTAGGTTTTGAAATATTTATGAAAGAATGTACGATTGTTGCCAGCGCTTCTCTTCCTCAGGGTTTAGTCAGGACTATCATTGCACAAGACTTAGATCATTTGGCAATGATTGTGTGAATGTTGGGAAACTTAATTTTCAGCCTATTATATAACAGCACAACCGTTCACTCTATATCCATGTCCTCCTTCAAACTTTAAAGGGAAGTAGTTAAAAAAATTCTTTAAAAAAATACCGCTCCACCAACTCAAAACCCTCTAATGGAGGGAACCATTAAGCATTCATCGATTCCTAATTTATCTTACTTCTTTAATTGTTCTTTCTTTCCAAATCGATAAGTTACTCGAGAACTTTTTTACTCGATTACAATCGATTTGAAAATGGCAAAATGTCGTAAGTCTTTGCGATAATAATGTCTTAGAAATTTTTCAAGTTAGATTGTCGTATTGATGGGGTGGCTTAATGAGTTTTTGAGGAAAACATTTTTTTTTTAAGTTTAAAGGGTTTCAACTGTTCACAAGTTGAAAGGGTTTAAAAAAAAAAGTAGCAAACGGGGTTGTGCTGTCGATAGATTTTTTACTCACACAAAATTAACAGGAAGCCTCAATTGTCTTTCGCTGTTATATGCCATCATTTGAATCTTTTCATGCTGTATGGTAAAGATAAAAGCGACCATTACTATACACGTGGAACACTTGCCAGCAAAAAAAAGCTGAGAAAAATATTTGTATCACTGTGCGATTGTCTAATGAAGATTTTAGAAACATAAAAATTTATTCTGTTAATAAATTTTATACTACGGGCGGTGGCGTTAGTTTGAAGAAGTCATTTTATACTGGCTAAAATCATAGCCATAGTTTTCCCATAGCAACTAAGAAATCGGAGTGTAAGCTGCATCAAAGTGGGGAGATCTAAAGTAAAAGCACGTCAAAGGAGAATTTATTATGAAGAGGATAATGATATGATGACCATTCGTCACATTCGCTATTTCGTCGTTATCCCTAATTATAGGTCACATTCACTTACGTCACCTTGTGCAACAGCACCGCGTTCGACGTTCCGATTGGCCCTTCACCAGTGAATGCCAGTTAAGGGCCAAACGGAGCGCCGAACGCGGTCGATGCGTAAATTCGAGATAGTTAAATGAAACTCACCAGTTTTTTTAAAGGCTCTTACATACTGGCGCGATTCGCCGCGCGACGCGACGTCGCCGCATTGTTCGCCGTCAAGTTTTCTCAGAAATTGTTTTGTAAAATTCGCGTCGCGCGGCGAATCGCGCCAGTATGTAAGAGCCTTTATTCGTTTCAAGCTGTATTTCGACTCATTCCCAACTCGGCCGGTGCACAGTTCCAAACTGGCTGACTTCGGAAAGTCAGAAAAGGAGTAAGAAACCAAAAGAAGACAAAAATTGACAGTGACAGCGTCCAAATGAAAACTACTAAAAATTATTCGTGATTTTTTGTATTACATGGTGTTGAGTTGTTAATCGTTGATGGAAGGCTATGGGTATCCATATCCACCACCGTTCCCGCAGATGCGACCCCCGGAAGGAGAGTACCCTGATCATGGAGATGGTTTTGGCGAATATTATTCGCTTGGAACTTTGAATGAGGACAGGGAAAGATCCAGGTATAAAAGCTGCTTGATGTTGTAAGCATGCCTTTTCTACTTACAGGAGTTAGAAGGCCATTGCAGTCCCTGAAGCTTTGGCCTGAAATTCGTGGATAATGTGACAGAAAGAATTCACTTTTGTTTAGCTCTGAAATTGTGCATCAGCAATTTGACAGTGATATCGCTGGATACTGCAGGTTTTTAATGAAAAGTAGTAATTCAATTATAACTGCTAAAGAATTCACGTTTTAATATGATTACATGACGAAAAGAATTCTGGATCCAAAAGGCTGTTACAAATGTTTATAGTTATAATGAATGTTTGGATTATTTTTTTGATATTTTTGAAATTACGGTTGCCCGCCACTGTTCCCCGTGGTTCAAATGGAAGAATATGGATTTGGTTTCATTGAAGTTTCACAAAGATGCTACCTTTTATTTTATTTCCTTTCCAGAAGTAGTAGATCCAAGCAAAGAGTACGAAAATACAGAGATACAAAACGCTCCCGCTCGCGAAGCAACAGTGCACGAGGCAAATCGCGGTCGCGGTCCAGAACGCGTTCTAAGTCGCGGTCACGGTCGAGAACAACTTCGAGAACACGGTCGCGATCGCGGTCGCGGACGCGATCTCGTTCTAGAACGCGGAGTCGCAGTCGCACTCATTCGGGCACGACTCGTCCTCGCGAACTAAGCTATAAGGAACCCGGATTTCTTGACGCTTTTAGAGTTTTGTATCTTACTCGTAAGTTTCTTTACTTCTGTTATTTTCTACCTGTCTTTCATCTTTCCCCTCGCTTTCCTACAAATCTTTCCTCTTATTCCTGCAATCAGTGGCAGTGACTTCGTTAATTCCACGGAAGTGTGTAACAGGAAGGGTGGGCGTTTTGGGGGACTGTCTTATGTAATTTTGACGTTCGAAAAGTGCTGATTCTCAGCCTAGTTTGAATAAATGACTTTTGATTTTGATTTTGAAGCCGGGGGGGGAGGGAGGGCGCTATTTGATTAGACCAATGAGCGTGGGTGGTGCTAGTTGGCCGTCAGAAACGACCTTGATGTGGCCCCGCCCCTTTAATGTTGCTTAGTACCTTAACTTATTATAATACCAAGGTGAGATGTCAGATGTTACTACACATCATAAGCGACAACTGTAAGGCTCGCTTGTTTTTTTAATCTTCCGCCTCTGTCTGTTTACTTCAGAATGATGGAATTTCTTCTTGATGACGAGGAAAAGAAAGGACCTGTTTGATGAATTATAGGCCTTGGTCTGAGTGCCTTATTTAACTGATAAACTGACCATGCATTTTTGGTGCTGTTACTGTACCATATCATAATAATATTATAAACTAGGTGATGCCCGCGGCTTTGCCCGCGTGGATGTCGGTTATTATATACTAAAACCATCCTCGAGAACCACTCTATCCATTGGTGAAAACAGCATGAAAATCGGTGCAGTAACGTAGTTTTTAGTAATATTGCGAACAGACAAACGCGGCGGAGGACTTTGTTTTATAATATGTAAGGAAGTAAGCAACAAAAATAAGCCATCAAAGCCAAACACGCTCTGTCTTAAAATTTGGTTGTAAATTAACTTGCCCTAGTATTACTAGATAGCTTTTATTATTACAAGATTATAAACGCTAAAATTGTTATTTCACAGCAAGCAGTCACAAGAAACACCCATCAAAATTCTTGGCAACGAAAAAGCGACAGGACCGCATCCAGGAGATCCTCAAGAGTGATGGCTTCGGGTCCAAGAGATGGCTGTTCTATCCTAGGGATAATAAGAACCGCCCTGAAACCAGTGCTGGTGCCGTTGCAGGGTCCAGGGATAATGTTGATCAGAGAGTCAAGGTGGGACCTGCAACGCTTATTAAAATAAGCAAATTAAATTTAAAATACCCCCGACGAAAACAAGGCATCTAATAAACGTTTTTTTTTTTATAGCTAAGGTCATTCTCGATCAAGTCGGCTTTCAAACAAAACCAAAATCGGTTCAGCCGTTTGGCAGAGCTACAATGTCACAGACAGACACAGATACACACATTAAACATAACACCCCTCTTTTTCTGTCGGGCGTTAATTATATTAACGTAACATCATGCATTTTTTCCTCAAAGGGTTGGGCAGAGGTGTACCTATAGTAAAACTACATTTCGCCAGTTATGCCTATGTCCCATGTTATAGGGGACGACCCTATTGCGACAAATCCAGAATCCAGACTTCTACTGAGAAATTCCAGATAGAAAAACCCAATATCACTTAGCCCGGCCCGGCAATCGAACACAGAGCCTCTTGCTCAGCAGTACCGCTTGCGACCACTACAGTAAAGCAAAATAAAATTAATACCCAATAATTGGTAGGCTTTTCTATTATAGGATTACAAGGAATTTGAACATACAGATTCACGGAACGATCATCTGTCGCTATTTCAGACTATTTAGTCGTTTTCCCATTATGTCTTACTTACTTCACTCTAAACTATTGGTGTTTTAGCTCCACATAGAATCGAAAATAAATTAGGTACCTTATTAATTTTTGGGTACAACTATTTTGCAAAATTCGCATATTATTAGAACCATACATACATTTCAGACCAAATAAAAAACCAAGACAGCGCTGCGAACAATACAGTGAAACATGTACCCGCAAACTACACCTCCGCTCTGTCTTGGCTTTTCGGGTTCCGTTTCCGGGTAAAACGGGACCCTATTACTAAGATTCCGTTATCCGTCCGTCTGTCTGTCTGTCCGTCTGTCACCAGGCTGCATCTCATGAACCGTGATAGTAGACCGTTGAAAATTTCACAGATGATGTATTTCTGTTGCCGCTATAACAAAAAATACTAAAAAACAGAATAAAATAAATATTTAATGGGGCTCCCATACAACAAACGTGATTTTTTTGCCGTTTTTATAGATAATGGTACGGAATCCTTCGTGCGCGAGTCCAACTCGCACTTGGCCGGTTTTTATTTGGTTTGAGATATATATACACGCCTTCCTTCCATGGGGGGAAGGCAGAAACTGCAGAACGCCACCTGTTAAGATCCCTACACACTCCCTTGCCTTGTTAAAATCATAATCCTTGTTTATCAGGTCGATGCAGATTTCTTTAGAAAATACAAAAAAAGCAAGAAGATAGACAATGATGCACCCATCAGGAAGCTGAAGCGGTGGGAACTGCTATTCTATAAGAAGCTAGGCTTCCTACAAGCTGTCTGACGATGTTTTTTAGTATTTTTAGTCCAATATACTTCTGTAATTCGTTTATATTTGTATTTAACAATAATATTAGTAATGACAAAGAAACTTTTAAAATAAAATCATCTCGAATATTTCATATTCTTTTTCTCGGCGAATCTGCATGCCTGTTGATGTGTAATTACCCGACTACGGCGAAGAAAAAAGGAGGGTTATGATTTTGACCGGTATGTATGTATGTATGTATGTATGTTCATCTGTTCCCTCCTATCTTCCAAACCACTTATCACAATTTGACAAATGAGGTATCGTTAGAAACGTCGTGATTGTCCGCTGGTTATAGGCTATGTGAAGTCACATTAAATTAAAAAAATATAGGTAAAAATCTTTTTAAGAACAAGCTTTGAATGAACTAAAAAGTTCTAAATAAAACTTACGTAAACATAGAACTTTAATATTTTCTTAAAAGCTTGAGGCTTATTTTTAATTTATACTAAGAAGGACATTTACGCCTCAAGCTTTTAACAAAATATTAAAGTTCTATGTTTACGTAAGTTTTATTTAGAACTTTTTAGTTCATTCAAAGCTTGTTCTTAAAAAGATTTTTACTTATATTTTATTTTGTACTTTTTAGCATTAGAATTTGTCAACTGACCCTGGATATTGCCTTGGGCTATATATAGTTCTTGACAAGACAACGCCAAAGAGTCCAAACACGATGGTGCTATCTTGTTTAAAGATCAAATTATATGGAGTTGACATTAGCTTTAGAGATGTCACGTGACTGCTGCTGTCAACTCCATACAATTTGATCTTTCCGTTGGCGTTAACGCTTACAGCAGGCGTAGCATGAGCACCGTTTTGTCGACGGAAGAGTAGACAAAAATGACGTTTTCTGTAGACAGTAGACAGAACGAGACGGCAGCAAAATAGAAAGAGTCAACTGCACTTTTTACGAAATTCACTCTTTTACATAATTCGACTCAGAATTCTTTGTTTTATCATAGGATTTATCGGTTGTCAGTTTGAATTTGACAGTAAGGATAGAAAACTTTCTTCCAAAATAGTCTACATAGACAAAGATCGTTAGAAATGAAAGACAAAATGGCAGATTGTAGAAAGATTTCTACGGTGGATGTCAAAAATGAAGAAACGAACTGTCACTTTGTATAGAAAAAGCTATGTCTATTCTTCGTAGAGATAGAAAGCGCCATGCTACGCCTGCAGAAAAGGGATTTTGTCTAGGCCCCCAGGTTAAACTGTAATTGAAGTATCACATCACGATCTTTTGCTTTTAGGTAATACAAGCAAAGCTGACAAACTGTAATTTGCTGTAATTTGATCGTCCTTCACTTGTTTCTAAAATCGTACCTTTAGGTTTTTTTAAGCTGTGTTTTTTTACATTGAGCGGATAGAGCGCCGCAAAAACACGCGGCGTTTGCAGAACACATTTCTGCCGCGCTCTAGTTAGGACTAACCAGCCAGGTAGACAAAAGCGTTCGCGCGTGGCAGTCGTCCAATCACAGCGCGGAAGCCGCGCACGATACCGCTTTATGTTTGGTCGTCTACGGTAGTAGATTTGAGCCCCACATTCATTTATTAGGAAAAATACTGGCACGTAACTGAGAATTTAGTTATTTTCTTTATTTAGGCAACCAACAGCGATACATAATAATATGTTACAAATTATGTGTTACAGTATTGTATGGCTAATAATAGGTTTCCCTGTATAACTAGGATAAGTATAAAACATGCGAACGGACTACTTAGAAAAATTTAAATTCAAAAAGTGAAATTTCAGGTATTACTTATATTTAAGTTTAAATAATTTTAAAGAGAAAAAAAAGTCGAAAATTAAGTTATGTTATTAGTAGTTTCTCATTTGCCTTCGTTTATAGTTTTTATTATTTGTTTTTTGAATGTAGGTTTATTACAGTTAAATATATCGATTTGAGAGAAATCTGTGTTATAAATTCGAGCAATACGGGTCAATACACAATTTTTGGCGTAATTAGTTGAGTGCCGAGGCACGTGTAGCATCGTAGTGTGACGAGTGCGCCGTAGGGGAGTGTTAAAAGTTACCTGAGCGACCAGATCTGGGCGTCTGAGCGTCCATTAAGTAATATGTCATAAAGCAAACACATATCCATAACTTTGCGCCTTTCATTCATTGTTAGCAGACCATGTGCTCGACAGCTATTTTCATAAGCCATCGGAGGTTTACGGAGGCGATAGTTAAGATGGTTAATATTTTTTTTTTCTACCAAAGCTATGTTATCAAGCAGGGTTCATCATAATGATTCGTTTCTTAGGCTGAGTCCTGAGTGACGGCGCACTGCGCAGGCGGATTGCGAAGCAGATTATTTTATCAGACTGATCTTTATTGGGCGTCCTGAGTGACGGCGCACCGCCGTAGTTTGTAGTTATGGCACTGCCGTTGCCATAGCAACGAACCTAAAGACGTGATTTTGTAATAACGTCATATCAGAATATTAATCAACGACTCTGGTCACTCAGGACTCAGCCTTAGGCTGAGACCCGTCTAGCGTTTTGCGGTCTTACTTTCATGTAAGCGTTAGGTACTGCCTTGTCGTGTTTCGTAAGATACTTTTCCCCCAGGATCAACTCAACTCTCAAATCTCTCGGGACTCTCAGGAACCCCTAATTACAAGCTCGCGATTCACTTTTACTCGTCAGCAATTTTTCTTCAAGATTATTCTCCATGAATATGCAACCACGTAAATCTTAATTTTATGTCAAAGAAACCCCACAAATTCACCATCAAGAAGTACATAGTTTGGGGCCCGTTTTTCCCGTAGGCACGTCAATTTTCCGCGCGATAACTCCGAGATTCGGTACTAATTTAAAACTTTCGCTGTGTTTTAGACGAGCCATTAGTTCCCCCACTCAGCTTGTATCCAGTCGGATTATGGCTGAATTTATGGGCTCCTGTGACTGTTAGTTATATGGGTAATCGAGGTATTTTTTCCTAGGTCGATTTTCGTTGGAAGTGTCTATGTTGGTCAACATTAACCTTAGGATTTTGGCCATAACTGATAATATGTCACGAAGTCTAAAATTAATATTCTGCTAGATTCTTAAGATTTCATTGACGGCTATCATAAAGGATTTAATAATCACAGAAAGATTAAGCTTTTGTGCAGTAAATGATAATAAAAATGACATAACATCACGCCTATAATCCCAAAACGGTTAGGCAGAGATGTACCAATAGTACACCCACATTTCGCCAGAAAAATGTTTTCAAGATAAAAAGTGTGTAAAGGTTGTGTTTTAAGGTAAAAGTTATGTTTTATGTGTTAAATGGTAATAGGGAATATGCATGTGATTCAAATATTTGTCAAATATTTTTTTTTATAAACTATGTTACTTCAGAATTATGCCTCCATCAATATTTTTGAATAAAATTTCTTTTTGAGCGAGAAATTAATTTTTTAAAAGTCCCAAAAAACTGTGGGTAATTCAAATACTTGAAAAGGCTAAGAGCGGATGTGACGTAACAATCCGGGATAACAATCAAAATGTCAATGTCAAGTCAATCAACAAGTGTCAAGTCAATGTCAAATGCTCATAGAAAAAGGAGTGTTTGACGTTGACTTGACAGTTGCTTGTCTGTTTTTACGGACGTTGACGTCACCACACCAAGCGCGCCAAATGGAGGGCATTTAAATAGCCCGGATCGGTTGGATATTTTTAAAACTTTTTTTAACAACTTTAAATTGTTTTTTTGCCGTCGAATTTTTTTAAACTATTATTTGACGATGTAAACTATCGAATAAAAAGATTAAAAAAATATATTTTTAAAGTGAGTCCAAACATTGAGCGGCAAGAGCGCGGCAGCAACACGTGGCGTTTGCAGGACACATTTCTGCCGCGCTCTAGTTTGATAAAACGTGGCAGGTATACAGAACCGTTCACGCGCGGCAGTCTACCAAACACAGCGCGGCAGCGGCACACGATTGCCGCTTTATGTTTTGACACATCTTTACAAGTTAACAAAAAAAAAACTAGATGAGGGGTTGGTTCGCACCAAAAATTTTCTAACGTTATCATTTTCGAATAGAGAATGATTCATCAAGCTTGTATGAACATACATAATTAATCGATTCAAATTGTGTTGTCAGCATATTAACATTTATTTGCCTATTGCCCTCCCCCTTCTGTTATAAAAAGAATGGTTTCCGTTGATTACGCCCTTTCCGCCCAATTCCCTATTAACTTTCAATAAATTTCTGTCACGCAAAGTTTTTATATTTCCTCTATAAATGTTTGTTTCGAGGGAGTGTCGACATTTCGTCCTTATTCATAATTTCAACAATTAAAGCCGTTTATTTCTGTTAACCGAGTCCATTTTTGTTTTCATTGAAAATAACGAGGAATGCATTAAATAAATTATTTCGTGATTGCCACGCTGTGGAATTGAGCCATTGAATTGGCTGTCATAGGAAAGGGGTATACTTGTCTATTGTGATTATGTTATTCGTCTTAATTAAATAAATGGTGGCACGCATAGTCAATCAGGGAGTTGATAATAAATATCCATTATGAATTTTGTCCCTATTAATTCAAGCCATTTATAAAATAAATAATTAAGGTTAAAAAGGTTAGGTTATTAAGGTTTAATTAATTGCGTTACGATTTTAATTATGCATTAGGTTACCTATGATTTAAACCTATGATTTCAACGATGCATTACTTATTTTGGACTTATTTTGAACTTGATTTTTTTGCCTAAACGCAAAATATTTTTTTTCTGCAGAATTAGACAAAAACTTTACAAAATATTACAGCTACAAAAATGATGTTATCACCTTAAAGTGAAAATCACACAGTTAAGTGTAAGAACCTTTTTCTCAGATAGAGTTTCACTTCACCCCTTCACAAAAAAGTGTGGGGAAAATACACGTTTGCACACATGTGCTTTTTCCCGTAGTCTCTAGAGAAAACACGTGCACAAGGCATGCAAATATGCCACATGTCGATAAAATACAAATTTTTGGTACCTACTTACTCAGCTACTGCTTAAAATTCAACCGTTGTCATCTTTTGATGTGTTAGTAGACGGTCCATGCAGTGTTTTCATTGGAAGAAATCATCGGGGACCGCTTACTACATTCAAATTGTCGTATTTTTTTTTAAGTTTTAACATTCTACGATTTCTGTGTCTGAATTTGTTTACTTAAATACAAACCTAGGTCCCAGTAACCTATGCAAAATATGAAATCCATAAGTTGTACAAAATTCGTGGTACAGGTTACCCGTGATAGCTTATAGATAGGAAATACTTCATAGGTAAACATATCATAGGATCTTGTAGATATTTTAATTATTATAGATTGCTTAACAGAATACCACTATGTACTTACCTAAGTACTTTAAAGCTACCATTTACTAGGTTCGTCTTTCATTGACTTGAATGTGCCCTGGCGGCTGAGAGTATGTCATGCTCACTTTAATGTCTCGCTGGTGGTGGCGTGTGTGTTAGATCATTAAGTTCCCTTCAAAATGGTTGAGCTGAATGGTGCTGATCCATACGTCATGTTCGTTAATGGGCGCCATCAGTAGGGACTGGTCATCTCTTAGCTGCCACGGCTTATTATAATTTATTTTAATTTTTGAATTGTTTTGTATCTTTTTTATCTTTTATTTACGGACGCTTTTAACCTGCACGTTTTTCTACACTCACATGTATAATTCCAACATTAATGATGTAAACAATATATTGTAACAATATTCTGATTTAAATGAATGTCCATGGAGTTTCTTGCCCGTTCTTCTCCATAGGAACCTACAACTCTTTGGAATGGGCAACTAGCTTCATCTTTCTGACTGACCGACCCCTTGACAATTCAAAAGTGACTGTAATTGGTTTATTTGAAATAAATGCTTTGCGTTTGAGTTTGACCTATTTAGGCTCCATTAACATGGCGATGATCAGTACGATATTTTCTTGTATAATTTTGGGATCACGTAGCAGTTTCATACTGCATTTGTTTTTAATCATACGGGTTATTGTATATTCGGCACAAAGTAAATTCGTCACATTTTTGTACATTCCATACATTGAAAGTAAATTCGTCACATGCTATAAAAATATGTGTAAATTCATCACAAGTCTTCATCATTGTGATCACAACTTTTTCCGTAAAACTGTACAGGACAGCGCCCTGTGTATCGCGGCCTTACGATCTTAACATCGTCATCATAATCATCCTACCGTCATCTGTCAAGATGTAAAAAACATCCATGATGTTCCATCCATCCACAAACGGACAGTCCACATAAACATCCCTCACATCACTAAGTATAATTTACAAAAACCAAATACTTTACTATACGTAAGTAAGTAGAAGTACTCGTTATAATTTTAATTCATCCCCCATATTTACTCAGGGGACTTGGGGGTCGGAATAAACGGGGGTATTTGAGGGCAAAAGGGGGAACCGGCGTTCCTTTTTATATTTGCATTCAACTACAGACCCCCCGACTTTCGTTTTAAAGTAATTGGTTGCATTTTATTCTGATAAAAATACAAGTTGCGTTGGAGTTGAATTATTTAATGTTGATGTTTTGAGTGTGAGAGTTTTTTTTTCTAATTTAATGGTTTATTTAATATGGCGAGTGTGTGGGCTGGTATGAGGTATGCTGGTTTTGTTACGCAAACGATTGTGATTCCGTTTAATTTTAACTTGCAGAATTTCACTGTGTTTATTTTTCTGTATTATGTTTTTTGACAAATTTTATATAAAATAATTATACAATCAACACTTAACATTATATACAAAGAAAAAAAAATATAAAGGTAGAGCTCATAGGGCATCAAAAAACTCTTCCGCATCGCTGTCAGTGGGAATAAAGAATTTCACTCTTTGTTGAGGTTAACTTTTCTACTGCTGTCTTAATTTAGTTATTTATTAATTATTTATGTACACACAGTTCAATACATAGAGATATGACATAATTATAATAATTATGATACAAAGGTACTGCTTGTTTCTTAAGAAATTTCTTCCAGCAGACCTGCGAAAGGAGAAATGAGAAAGAAACATGGTACAGTCCGAACAGTCTAGAGACTGCGTTCTTGACACCGTCAGTTTCATACCTTGTGTTTTGCGAATTTGATCCTTATTACTATTAGTATCTATTAGAAATTGTCCAAGTGAGAGATGATGTCAGGAACGCATTCCTTCGATGGCTGAACTGTAATAGAGTTTAACCAAAATGGTTTCAATCTCTCAGAACATTTTTACTATTTTAATACTATAACTTTGTTAGCTTAGTTGTTAACTTTATTCTGCATTATAATTATGGTCTCCTCTAAGTGAATGAGTAGTGAGCACACCTATTGAATGCCTAATGTTGCCCTTTATTTATAATATGTCTTGTATTGTGAATATTGTTTGTTGGAGATTCTAAATAAATAAATGGCAGCATAGCATAGCATAATTATAGAGATTTAGGTACGAATTTGTTGAATTTTCTAATTTATATACCTCTTTTATATACTAGGTAGGCTACTGTTTAAAATAGGAATACCTAACAGTCTACTACCAGACTTAGGCAAGACTCTCCCAAAAAGTAGCCATCAAGTAAATAATTAAGTTACAGTTTACGGACCTAAAATCTTTAGTTTTAGTACAAACTTAAGTAGGTACTAAAACTAAAGATTTTAGGTCCGTTGGTAATGAAAAGAGATACTATAGTTGATCGCTGACAGTTCACACCGCGCTGACGAGTACTCGTTTGTCGCTCGCCCGGCGGGTAGAACACTTTTTGGGAGATTCACGCTCGGTAAGATACTCCTGAGGCCCTAGACAAGTAACAATCGCTTCGAAAGCGTTTCGTATTTCTACGACTTTCAACAGGATTAACATAAGCAGTCCTATACATTTTAGCCTTTTCCATCATCGCTATCGCTGATAGAATGTCACGTCTTTGTCTAGGGCCTCTGCAAGCGTAGCATGGCGCTTTCTATCTCTACGAAGAATAGACAGCTTTTTCTATACAAAGTGACAGTTCGTTTCTTCGTTTTTGACATCCACCGTAGAAATCTATCTACAATCTGTCATTTTGTCTTTCATTTCTAACGATCTTTGTCTAGGTCTTTTTATATGTAGACTATTTCGGAAGAAAGTTTTCTATCCTTACTGTCAAAATCACACTGACAACCGATAAATCCAATGATAAAACAAAGAATTCTGAGTCGACTTATGTAAAAGAGTGAATTTCGGAAAAAGTGCAGTTGACTCTTTCTATTTTGCTGCCGTCTCGTACTGTCTACTGTCTACAGGAAACGTCATTTTTGTCTACTCTTCCGTCGACAAAACGGTGGTCATGCTACGCCTGCTGGGCATACTACCGAGTAACCGCTCGTCGCCGTCGTGCACTCACTTCTCATTGCTCGCCAACTTTAGTTGATAGCTCTACTCGCTTCTTGTTAATCGCTGGCAGTGGGACAGGTGCTTTATCGATCACCACTTTGACTATAAACCACTCAAAGATCGAATTCCATCGATCTTGTACTAACACGATTAAGGTTGACACGTCTAGCGCCGCCCAAGCCATTACAAACAAGATCCAGTAATGATTTAAACAAAAAAGAAAAGTCCTAGACTCTTGCTCCAATCAATTACGTTAACGATTTAAAGCTAACATCTGCCAAAATGTCGCAGAATGGCGCTCGATTTTGCCAAATTAATGCGTCCCAACTCTAAACCCTGCTGTGAGCGTGGATTTCAGAAAATGGATAAGATTTTACAGTATATTTCTTTGTCTAAAATATTTTTTTATTTGTTACTAGCTGAAAAATAAACCTAGCTGTATTGTGCTTTTATACATGCTAACGTAAGTATATTATAGTGGACGTCAACGTACATAAAATGTATGGAAATACGCGCACGACGATAACGTGGACAGAAATTTAAAAGCTTCTTCATAACTAATTATATGTTTCCATACATTTTACTTGCTGTGTGGACGTCAACGATAATATCGCCACGTTAGAAAATGTAAAAACACACAGCAATGTTAAAATAGTTTATAATTTCAGCAATGTTAAAATAGTTTATAATTTTCTCTTCTACCGAAATACCAATACCAGACCAGAACTCAAATTGTGCAAAAAAGTTACTCCAATTGTCATGAATTTGTCATTATGTATACCTACATTTCGGCACAGCTATCGCCAACGTCCATACTACGTTGAATACACCGGTTCTCGTCCGATCACCGAAGTTAAGCAACATCGGGCGCGGTCAGTACTTGGATGGGTGACCGCCTGGGAACACCGCGTGACGTTGGCTTTTTGATTGATTATTTTTTTTCTACTACTTTTCGTTATTTAAACTTATAAAAGTAGGATTATTATTTTCATAAAGTTCTATTCCAGCATTTTACATTCCCGCTGTGACCCTCCGAAATGGCGCAAATAAAAACATTAGATATTTACACTTGATCAGTTTTGCGCCCTTTCGCCTAATGCGTTTAGTTTAATGACCCTAAAAATGGTTAAAAAGGTCCACAGGCCAGACACAAAGTGCTCGGGAAATTAATGTTTCAATTGAAGGAAATGCCGCGTGATTGAATGAGAGATATCTCGAACTTATTGAAAGAACGGAATATTGTGTAAACTGTAATGTAATGATAAGAAAATACTTTACTATTACTATGTTCAAGTTTAATAATACACGCTTAAAGTAAAGTGACGTTCAAACGTCAAAAATGTGTGGTTAAACAGTCGCTAATCATTACTTAACTTTTAAAAATAATACTTTAAAGGTATAAGAAAAATTCAACAAACGAATAATTCGCAAAAATCAACGTCATGCGGTGTTCGCTGGCGGTCACCCATCGAAGTATTAACCGCGCCCGATGTTGCTAAACTTCGATGTTGGAACGGGAACTGATGCTTTCATGGACGTGGATGAACATGGCGGTGAAAAGTAGGGAATTATATAAAAATATAAAAAAATGTTCTAAAATAATGTAAAGCGCCTATCAATTTACAAATAGCAACGATACTCACTAAAGGCATTGCTCCGTAGATTTACGCAGAACGTTTGTACCTTGATTTTGTTCTGAATTTTAACTTCTCTAGAAACTACGGGGTTCCCACTGCTGAATTTATAATCAAAGAAATTAGTTCCGTTTGAAACAATACTAAATAAGATGATGCGTATGTTGGCTTTTGCGCTCCTTGAGTTATGGTTATGAATGTAAGATACTGGATGAGGTTCAATAAATAAGACGATCGTCAATCTCGAACAGTTCTTCCTCAAAACTCCACCACATGACACCAGTAGGGTAATTGCATAACACACATAAAATGACAATCGATCGCAATTCCTTTCTATTTTGAAAATTCAGCCACGTTGATTGCGTTATTAGTGATATTGAGCAGACGAATTTTTCAAACCTATAAAGATTAGGAATTTCTTTCAAAGCCCTTGGATTGTAATTATTGTTTGTGTGTTATACAATTAGGGTGCTGGTCGTTTCCATTCCTCCTACATCTGGAACCTCCATGTGGTGGTTATTCCCTCAGGTAATTTGGATGCAGAGTAACTGGCACAAGTTGGGAGCATGCTGGGGGAACTATTTCAAATGTTTTGTACGCCACTTGTATACCATAATAGCCACCTCGAGGGTATAGGGGCGGTGAACCTTTTCGGTGAAACCGTTTGTAGAAATATCGTAATACATTTTTCGGTTTAAAATATCATTTATTTCTCAAAGATTTACATAATCACTTAATGAGAAACAAAGTTTTAATAATTACATGTAGGTAATACTAAAAATAGTCCAGAGCGCTCGTCATGCAGATATCTAGTAGGTACACAATGATATTATATTAATAACATCATTGTAGGTACATAATAAAAAAATTGTTTTTATTAAATCTGGTTTGTGGGTACATCGTAATAAATAACTCAGAACGCGCGCATCGTTCGTTGTACACATCGAGCGCGCTATTCTTATCAGCACTGTTATAAAGCACCGTGCATACTACACAATACATACAATACTAGATAATAATATTATATTTTATTTATTTATCTTGGAGCCTTCGAAGATGTGTTTCTTTAACAGTTTTTATTTTTTTATTACCTATGTAGTGTTTGGAATTCGAGTACCAATAAAATCACTTGTTATTGTAAGACTCACGTTTATTTTCAGTTATTTAATTACAATCAATTTCGACACCGACCTACTTACTTATATTTATAATAATATATTATTCTATATCATCCTCACATCACCGTTCAGCCACAGGTATTGGTTCGCCCAAACTTAGGTACTCATTCAGTCTTTTCGTAGTCAGCATAATGCTTAGGTTCTCTAGCGGGTTACTAAGCGCTGATTTTCAGCATAAGACCTTGACACTTATCAACAAAAAAAAGTAATATTAGAGTTAAGTTCTTAGATATTTTATAGGTACCAGAATACTAAGAAGAGCCAGGCCGTGTCACATTTGTATTATTTGGAGTTCTAACAACACTCAAAATTCAATCCTTAAAAAGTTTTCTGTCTTACATAGGTCTGTGTGCCAAAGTTTCACCACCCCTGACATAAGAGAATGAGTAATTCTCGATAGAGAGGGGTGAATACTAGAATTAAAGATTTACGCGAATTAGGGTTCCGTGAGGGTCGGGTTTGAATTCAAAGTCTTTGTTTGAATGTCTTTGTGTATTAATTAACCGTATTATTTACGTTTTGTTTTTGTCTTAGGGCTTAAATTCGGGCGGTAATCGAGTGGAAAAGTATTATGCATTATGCATGTATTTTACAATGATAATTAAGGCTTAGCATTAAATACCCGTCGATTTAAGGGCCTACCCAATCTCAAACTTAATCTTGCTCGCACCATACTACTCGCGGCCTGAGTGAGACCGAGACGGAGTGGGGTGCTGGCGGCTACAAGCCTGGAATAGTTTAGAAAATAGTGATATTACAAAAAAAAAAAACATAAGACCTGCTTTTTAGTTAGTTCAGTTATTATGCAAAGTTTCATGTTCTAATTTGAAGTATTTTTTGAATACCAGCGGTTTATAGTTCAGTTTAGAGGTAACTTTGGTTTTTTTTTATAGAGAAAATGTTATGTACTTAACGCACCTGTCTATCCGCCCTACCTGTCTATCGGCTATTAACGAGAAGTGAGTAGAGCTAGCAACTAAAAACTAGTTGACGAGGAACGAGCAGTAGTGCGTAACGGCGACGGGAGATTAGGACTCCCACAAACAGGCGCGATATCGCGGGATCCGCCATTGATGAACCCGCCCTCTCGAAGAGAGGCGGCCTGTGTCCCAGCAGTGGGAACATTATAGGCTGATTATGTTATTGTTACATGTGATTTAAGACATGTCCGTAATTTTTCACGATTTATGTTGCGGGCATATAAAAAAACTAGCTTCTGCCTGCGGCTTCGCCCGCGTGGTATGTCGATAAAAAGTAGCCTATGTTCTTTCTCAGGCTCTAGACTATCTGTGTATCAAATTTCATTTAAATCGGTTCAGTAGTTTTGGCGTGAAAGCGCGACAGACAGACAGAATTACTTTCGCATTTATAATATTAAGTAAGGATAGCCGCCGTAAAGAAAAAATCGTGAAAAAAGAAAAACGATTCGCCGAAAAAACACGAATCGTCGTGTGAATTAGCCGTAAATATAACATTTCAATGCAAACGAAAGACGTATCCCATTCAGTCCTCACTCAACACAAACATCTGCAAAATATGTCGACTAACATTAACAATTTTAATTCAAAATGCCTCATCCTCCCGTTTATCAAAACGTCCCCCTCCCCATTTATCATATCACCCAAAACTTGGTATTATGTGGTCCACAACAATTTGAACCAATTTAGGGGTACCCATGTCTTGTGAACTTAAAGGGGAATCGTACACCATTATTAAGATAGCACCAAATATTTATGGGATAGGATCATCCATCATGAATAGTGATTATTTTGGTTATATTAATAGTTTTGGTTATTAATTATTTTTTCTTCAGTACACGTTGAGCGAGCCCGTCGCCCGGCCAACGTGTACTGGGCCTTTTTGCGCGATTTGCCGTTTGACTTGCGTGTATTTTGCGTCGGCCTAGCGCGCTATAAAAATATAATTATGTACTTAGTATTAATCAAACAAAAAGTCACGTGGAATAATAATGTATCTATAAGCTGTCAAAACCGCTCCGGAAAAGCCACTGCATCAAAATTCTTTAAAAAAATGCAAGGCCGATGAGTTAAGAATTTCCTATAAACGTTTAATTCAACTTTTCTACTAATAGGTAACAACAAAAACTTACCTAAAAAAGAAAGCCAATTACCATCAAATACAGTGAAAAAAGAAAAACGCCGACGCACTCAATCACAAGATCCTCAGAAGATTCGCCCCATATTGGATTATATGGATAAAAAATCTATTTGTAAGCTCGCCAATTGCCCTTAAAGTGTCCAGTGCAACTTATAGGGGCAATTCACGGCAGATAACTCATTGTCAAAAGGGGCAGAGATGTACTCGCGAGTGGCAAAAAGTTGAGTGTGTGTGTTGTAAGAGTGGATTTAGTTTTTGTGTCATTAATTTTAGGCGGCTAATATGATTTTTATTAAACCAGCGGGCGGCACTGTATAATGGCCTGTGACAGGATAAAAATAATAAAAATATAGCATAAACGTTATTATTAAATACGGCTCATACTAGAATGTACAAGTAGGTACCTGGTTCCTCGCTTTTAGGAATTATAATATATTTTATTCATTTTTTTTAAACATCCAATCGTCACAAGCCATTGTCTAAGGATAGAATAGGATATGATGCCGAACTAAACATAATTCATGTTTACTGCAGCCTCAGATCAACAAAAAAACGAAGACGTAGGACGCCGTACTTACGGCGTCCTTCGTCTTCTAGTTCAGCATCATATCCTATTCTATCCTTAGACAATGGCAATTGTGACGATTGGATGTTTAAAAAAAAATAATATTCGATATACACACGTTTAACACCCCTCTTTTTCCGTCGGGGGTTAAAAATGACAACCCTTTTTACACACACATAGATAATAAGACTTCACTTTTGATGTACGGCGCGCTCCGTCTTTCCTTTTTTGTTGGTCTGAGACTGCAGCTAAACTTTTTGATAACTTAGAATTTGACTTTCGAAAGCCATCTGCCTAGCCTTTTCCCAATTATGTTGGGGTCGGCTTCCAGTCTAACCGGATGCAGCTGAATACTAGTATTTTACATGGAGCGACTGCCTATCTGACCTCCACAACCCAGTAACTGGGTAATACGATACCCCTTGGTTAGACTGGTTGTCAGACTTTCGTGCTTCTGACGACTCGTAACGACTGTCAAAGATCCACAAATGACAGCCGGGACCAATGGCTTAACGTGCTTTCCGAGGCACGGAGGAGTCTCGATATGTGAAAATGGTCACCCATCCACGGACCAACCTCGGCAAGCGTAGCTTAACCTGATGGATCGATCCGAGCGGCTGTTATTACTTAGCCACGAGCTCCTCTTTTTGACTTTCGAAAGCGTCGTTCGAAAATCAAATTCATACTTTGAGGGTAGGTTTTGCTCCGTGGCGATGATTATTTGAGGTAAGTACCTAATTTATAAGGTAGGTATGTACCTCTGCTGCCCAATCACAGTTTCTACGAACCCTATTTTATTTAAATGATAGATGGATAGATAAAACGTATATTTAATGTAGCATAAAACGTATATTTAATTCTAATTTTAAACCGGGAGCTTGACGTCTTTCAGAATTTGAATGCCAGATTAAAGTCGTGTTTAATTTGTTTGCTTAAATGTGAAATATTACAAGACAAGAATGTATTCATTTGCATAGATTACAATGTTCATTTTGTGAAATATTGTTGTCCTGCTTTATTGCATGGCGGAATCGGGCAATCCAAAACACACGTGTTATTTAATAGTACATTATGATACGAGTGTGCTCTTTTGGATATTACAGCCGAGGCGGTATTTTCACGTGAGCCACAGGCGAACGCGATAAGGTAGCCGAGAGTGTAATAATCAATGCACACACGTTTCATACGACGTTTTTCAACACACTTGCGAGGAAAAAAACAGACTTGTTGTAAGAACTTATGCTACAATAACGTACCTACCTAACTATAGTGATGATAGATTTATAAATTTTAACTGACCTTTGTTGCCAGGTACTGACTATCCGGAGTTTCTTTTAAAAACTTCTATGACGGTTGGTGGCAATACTTTAGGTTTTGTATTTTTGATAGATAAAATAAACCACACAACGAAAACGATAGTAAATATTTAAGGAAAATGGCGCGCTGGCCGTTGGCTGGTTTTGTTTTTCCATAGGTGTAAATAAAGGCACTGGTAAAACCGTTAGACAGCCTATACAAAAAAAAATGATTTGAGAAAAAAAAAATATTATCACTAAACGTACCATGGCGGAGTCAAATCTATTTATATTTATTTACGCTCTTCTCCCCTACGTGAAATCGACATTTTTAATAGTGATTACAAAAATGTTAACAAATATTTATTATAATTTATTAATATTTGGCGGCTGGTTTTGTTTGTTCCGCTAGCGATGCGCACGCGGGTGTAAATAAAGGCACTAGTTATTACTGACCGCCGCTGAACAGCCTATATACAAATATAATAATGTTAATAATACATAATACGCAAATGGGGTTAGGGTAATGAACAATATAGACTGAAATTGCCACAGACGATATAAACCCTTATTTAATAGTACAGATAGAGTTTGGCACACGGGCAGGCCTGCGCGATTCGCCCAGGCGGGCAAGTGGCCTGCGCGCGTGCCACCCGCGGTCTTACCGGAAAAAAGCGCAAGTCTCTGCTCCGGTGTACATAGAGAATGCTCATTTATTAGTAGGATAGTTCATACTAATTAATGTATAGTAAGTATCCCACTGACGTTTAGTTATGGCAAAAAAATCCCATGAGTATGCATGGGATTTTTTTTACCATAACTAAACGCCACTGGTTTGCTTACGGTTCTTTTTTTTAAATAAAAACTTGCTTTTGAGCGCTTGTCTTTGGTAAAAAGCTTCACCAAAACCAATTTCTATTGGATACAAATTCCATGCTGCCATGATAGTACTTATTAATTCCATACTGCCATGTCATTACTCCAACTAGTAAATAGTTATCTGTGGCGCACATTACTGCACTAGTGCGGTAATGTAAAGTATTCAACGTAGTATGGACGTTGGCGATTGTTATGCTGAAATATAGATACATATTATTAGGTACCTTAATCATTTTCTCACCTAACTTTTGAAATGAGCGGCGTACTACTGAGTCATCGGAGTCGTCGTGGAAAATACTCACATAATTTACTATATGACACCTTAGGTATAGTATTAAAAAGTCATAAGTACTTAAGTTATAAATATTAATTTATGTTAAAAAAAAGTTAATATTAAATATTTTTTTTACCATTGAGACAGCATTATTCTAAGAATTTCTTAAAAAATAAATAAAGATCACATTTGAATTGCAGAAGAATAAATAACATTACGCCTGTGATCCCTGAAAGGTTAGGCAGAGGTATAGGTAGCTACAGTCCACCCACATTTCGCCAGTTATATTTAAGTCCCATGTAATAGGGACGAGCCTATTGCCATCAACCGGGCACAAATCCAGATTCCGGGCTGCTACTGAGAAATCTCAGATGGAAAAATCCAATAACACTTTGCCAGACCCGGGATTCGAACCCAGGACTTCATGCTCAACATTAGCGCTTGCGACCACTAGACCAGCGAGGCAGTCTCGAATGATATTATGAACGTTCGAGTATTTAGACGTTCGATTTATAGTGGTCGATCAATTGATATTCGATTATTGGCATAGTACACCCTTCGTAAACACAGACCAAATAATAAGAGCGCTGCCAATATGTGACGTGAGGCCGGTTTCGTAAACAATGTGTGCACTTAGTGAGGTGTAGTTTGATTGTGCCCTAACCGGGTTTCATGTTGGATCTTACTTTATTTATCTATGTAACAGCTGTTGTACACATGAATGCAATAAAGAATTTGAGTTTGAGTTTGAGTTTAAATGTGAGCGTATGAGCGTGTACGTACTGTACATATTATGCAAAAGCATGCACAGTAAGTCAAAACTACACCTCCCCGCTCTGTGCATACACAGCGGATGTGTAGTTTTGGCATGCTTCACTGTATCGTTCGCAGTGCTCTGTTTTGGTTTTTTATTTGGTCTGAGTTCGTAAATAAATCATACATTGATACTTTTTCGTCATATGTTCCATTCAAGTCCGGCCCACTCAATAGAAGACTTCTTATCGTCACTTAGTTTTGAGTAAACCATCAATAAACGCCCCTACGAGTGAAGTGAATTGACACAAAGAAATGGAACAGTATAATTCTGACGCATTGGACGAATCAATCGGGTACATACTCCGGGTTCTGGAAATAGACAATTGTTTACAATTTACGTTTAATTAAATAATTGTTGATTTACTCTGATAGTCGTTCTTTTCGTTCGCTTAATCCTTTTATTAATTACTTACCTAATTTGAGTCCGGTTTCTAATAAAAAAACTATAAGTATCTTTAGGTAAGTAAGCACAAATCGTTTATTGGACGGCACAAGAAGCAGAGAAACTTTAAACGTTTTTTGGGAACCAGTTCCATTGGCCTTGGTATGATACCGGTACCAGAGACCGATACTGATTACAAATACCAATAGTACAGGTACTATTGGTATTTCTAATCAGTATCGGTACTGTACCGATCCTACCAAGCAAATATTTCCGTAAGTTAGGGTGAAAAAAGAGATACCTACATATTATAGTACCTACCTATAGATAATTGGCATTAGAAAAATAACTTCAAGGTTGTCCACCGAAAGAGGTTCCTCGTACAATTATGAGATTTGTAGTACGCGCCGGTTTCCTGAATTTGGTAGGTACTTTTTAGGTGGAGTACCGGTTCCAAACGGTATTCAATGGCAAGAACCGCCATTACTACCGATACAGAACCTGTACTTTTGGAATTACTTCCAAGCCCTGACTGCTGAGTGAGCGTGGATTCTAGGTTCGAGTCCCGACAACAGTTGGGGTTTGTTTGTCAACTTTCAACTTATTAATAGCGGTTAGAAAGACAAAGTTTCGTTTAAGTGGATAGTTTTTGTGTGTTTTTACTGCGTTAAAAAGGCGGAGTAGTTAATGTTACTTTGTTTGAAAATGTTTTGTTTGCAACTTTCATAGTTATTGCGGAGTGTTTAGAAAGTTGTTGTCTTTTTGTTTTCGTTCGTTCGGAAGGCTTCTTGTTCACTAATTCAAAGTTTTCTATGTTTTTTTAATATGGCCACAATAAAAAAATGGTACTGCCACACCGTCCTAATCCTAACTTGAGTATTATAAATGCGAAAGAGAGTTTGTTTATTACGGTTTCAAGCTAAAACGGCTGAACGGATTTGGATGAAATTTGGCACATGGGTAGACCATAACCTGGAGAAGGACATAGGCTACTTTTCATCATGGATCGCAGACAAAGTCGCGGGCAACAGCTAGTAAACGATGAAATTGCTTTATCACGCTGATAACTCCCATTGTACAGTATCATCTAAATTGATACAAAATGATTAAAAACTTACATTGCTTTTGGGCATTTCATGTAAAAACTGAAAAGAAATAAGTACTCCTTAAATAAATGTGTTCATATTTTTTAAGATTATTTCGCTGAATACTTACCTCATTACTAATAAACTTTGTTTATCGTTTGTATAGTTACACAACGCATTGTCTTCTTCTTTCGAAAGTCAAATTACTGAAGAATAAAAGAGAGAAATCGGTGTGTAACTATTCACCTGATATAATACGTTTATTAGTAAGGAAGTAAGGGTCTTACCACAAAAACTTAGACTTTTGTTCAACGCGTGTCTAATGTCAGTTTTATGTCAAACTCCATACAGAAATGTCATGTTTAAAAGGTGTTTAGGTTAAACAACTGATAAACACGGTTTTGTAGTAATAAGGTTTAAAAACTGAAGTTTTATTCGACTTTCATTGTTGCTGCTGATCGTACCAACTACACTCGCGACAATCTAAGAAGTCCGTTTTGACGTTTCGTTCTCGTACTTGTAATAAAACGTTATGCCTTGAGAATCAGTTTTAAGCAATGTAGATAAGTCGTCGATTACAAACTCTCTTAGTATGTTTAATCGATATGTCTCGAGAATCAGTATATAAGAAACTATTTTTTTTTTCATCGCTACACAAAGGATTTTTATAGCTGTCAAAACGGACTTCTTAGATTGTCGCGAGTCTACCTAAATCTCACAGAACGAAACCGAGTCCACACCATTCATATGTCTTAGCGATATCGTTGAAACATGTTTATGGTCCAAACAAAAACTTCCCCTTGTCATAGACAAACACAGACGCTGCAGACTACAAGTTGCATACACTATGGTTCCCAAGAGACCACATAAAGAGCTTCCCTTAAGAGAAAATTTGGGAGAAATTTCCTCACTGTACCAACTTACCCTAGTCTCCCCTCACAAACTTACACCTACAGTCTTTGACAACTCTATTTCATCAGAACTATGGTTGATTATCCGAAGACCCAGGGTTTCGTTAAGTTGGTTTTTAGAGTCCATGTTCGCTACGTCACAATAGGGGTAAGTAATTTAATTGATGACGTGTTCGATTTAGGAAAATGGATGGTGCGTCGTTTTAGAATTAAAAATGCAATGTCCCCTTCGCAGGGTGATTTCTTTTGAGTAATATTACAACGAAATAGAGTGACGTCTATTTCGTTTGAATTTAAAATATACAGAAGAAAATCGTACAGTATATAGAAGGTACCTAGTAGATAGAGATCCTTGTGAAAAACTTTGGAACGGGGAAGTGTAAGTATACTGCCAGTACCTTCCTATTTACTTATGGTTGCCAAGCTGCATTTCTATATTCTGGAAGTCAAATCTAAGAATAGTGATTGAAGTATTTGTCCCGTTTGAGGTTTTCCGCACCTGCAGCAGCAGCCCCAGCACAGCCCGCCGTGGTAGGAAGACGGGATGGCGGAGGGCTGTCGACACACGTTACATCCCACACCAAATGCCTACCTACCTTCCAAGCCCTACCTACCTACCAAGGCCTACCTTCCTTCCAAGGCCTACCTACCTTCCAAGGCCTACCTACTTCCAAGGCATTATGGTCATTCCGTCTGGTCTCTTCCCATCGCCGCGCGCGTGCCAAGCCATTGGGTTCTAAACGTGTCACTGTCAAGAAGATGTACTAAGATATGATGGGCTTGTGGCCAAGTAATAACAGCCACACGGATCGATCGATCAGGTTAAGCTACACTTCCTGGGGCTGGTCCGTGGATGGTTGATCATCTTTACATACCAAGACCGGTGCCGGAGTGCCTCGGAAAGCACGTTACGGGTCGTCAGAAGCCCGAAAGTCTGACAACCGGTCTTACCAAGAGGTATCGGTTACCCAGTTGTGAAGGTCAGATAGGCAGTCGCTCCATGTAAAATAATAGTATTCAGCTGCATCCGGTTAGACTGGAAGCCGACCCCAACATAGTTGGGGAAAGGCTAGGCAGATTATGATGAGTCTTCTGTGTTTGCATACTTTTTTTATTTCAGTAAAATCCTAGATAAACCTATAAGTATTGTCTACCTTCAGCATGGTTTTACTGTTATTATTTCATCGCGCTACCCAAAACAATAATTATTAATTTCAGCAACCAAATTATTATATAGGATTACGGGAAATGGATATTTCTTATCCGTATCATCGGAACCGGATTATTTCAGCGTAATTATTTAATTACATATCCAATTATTTTGTTATTACGCAAATAATTTGTATCTCTTAATATTTATTTCATTTATTTAAGGAGGCCTATTTACGGAGTGACGTCACCAATAAAAAAATCATCTACGCCTCCCTAATACCGTATTGCACGCACAGTTGAAAAACACGGCGTGTGCTATAAACTTGTTCTATTTATCGGTCCCCCGGGCATAGGGACGCCCTAACTCCGTACTCGTCACGCAACTGTTTTACAACTGGTTGTAAAAGTTACACAATGAGTCATTGGGAATTTTAAATAGGTTGAATAAATATTATGTAAAATAAGTAATATTCTTACTGCAAGGTAAATGCGTGATTCGGTACGCGGACAGTCACTCCAGAACCTTTCGGCCGCATCGGCCATCTGTTCTGCGAGCAATGTGCCCTGCCCACTGCCACTTAAGTTTGGCAATTCTTCGGGCTGTGTCGGACACCTTGATCTTTGGGCTTAAAACGGCCACTTTACGAGAATCATAATAGGAAAATATTATGAATCATCGTAATATGTCACAAACTGACAATTATTATGATCTGCGTGCAATTCATATTACGGAATAATTCATGTGTTTGACAGTTTTCTATGGAGATTCGTAAAATGGTCAACAAATTATGAATTGCATTTGTGTCAAATTAGAGGAATTGCTAATGACAGCAATTCCTCTAACAGTAATTCATTTCCTGGGAATTCAGGAAATGAATTGCTTTTAGGGGAATTGCTAATGTCGCCGTTTTAAGCCCCCTTGACGTCTGTTATGTCTCTGTCCTCTGGTATTACAGGTGTCAATTGCCTTCCGGTGCAATGGACCACGTGCTTGATTGTCACACAAATACAAAATCTATACACATTGTAAATTAAAGCCACTTTCGTGTCTCTGTTTGACCGCGTTGTCCTTCTAAACTACGCAACGGATTTTTATGCGGTTTTCACCATCATTTAGATAATTAATTCCGGAAAGTGTCTAGACCGTATTTCAGCCACGGCGCGGCGGCCAATCTCAACAGAGCCTTCGGCGCGGGAGATATTAAGGCTCTTACATACTGGCGCAATTCGCCACACGACGCGAAATTTTAACAAAACAATTTCTGAGAAAAGTTCACGGCGAACAATGCGGCGGCGTCGCGTCGCGCGACGAATCGCGCCAGTATGTAAGAGCCTTTATAGTGCACAAGTGTATGCGCAGACACAGGTTCACTCTCTCTTCCCTCACTCTCATAGTCCGATGGGACGGCAATCCGACACGACCGGAGAGAGGTCAGGCGCAGAACCAACGGCTTAACGTGCTTTCCGAGGCACGGAGGTATCACACCGCCAACATCCAAACTCCGGGCTGTTACTAAGAAATTCCTAATGAAAAACCCAATAACAAACTACATAAGATATAGCACAGAACTGTTGATGTTTTGATATGCTACGACCATTTTGCGGTCGCTATTAAGTATAGTATAATCAACCTACGGGTTAGCGAAGCGTGACACACATAGACAGGATACTCTCTGCCACCTTAGCCCATATAATAACTGAACATATTACCTCGTCAATACCCGGTAATCAATCACAAATAACAAACAGCACAACGGCGATAAAAAACTGACGAAACACACGAATTTAGGAAATTCGGTCCAAATGCCATCCGTCATGCGACCCAACCCGTTAGCTTTCGCATTATACAGGGTTAAAAATCACTTCGCATAAATCTGCGCTATCGGTCTAAATGACCCGCGGTGGTTCTGTGGGTTATAACGTTGAATAATAGAGACAGAAGGCTTACTTAACGCTGCATACGATTTGCTGAGATCATCCGGAATTCGCTCAGGAAATTCTCCGCCGTTTTAAGAATTCAATTATCTACGCTCTTTTCTTCTTTCTAACATGTAGACGAAGCCTGAGCCCCAGCCCAGGCTATTTATATGAGGCGTTAATCGGGACAACGGGGCGCTCAAACTCAAACTCATTTATTTCAATTAAACCATTACCAGGCACTTTTGAATTGTCAAAGGAGTCGATCATTCAGAAGGATGAAGCTACTTGTCCATTCCTAAGCGTAGAAGGTTCCTATGAAAAAAAACAGACAAGAAACTCCATGGACACTCTTTTAATTAATTATATTTTTATAAGAATGAAAGGATTTCTAAGGTACCTCTACTACGCCATCTTGGAAAGCCGGGCCTTTGCGTGTCTCAAAAAAGAGACACGCAAAGGCCCGTGTCTTGGTTGGTTATAGTGCAGTATCAGTAAAGTAGTCCTTCTGTTGGTCCCTTAACTTTTACATGCCGTAACGTTATCTCAACTGTCAACTCTAGTTTTTCCCCGCCGCTAATAGATGGCGTTGTTTACAACGCAGTTGTTCCGAGTTTCAGTATTTAATCACGTTTGACGGCCCATAGATGCGGTATTTTGGTTACCGTTTACGTTTCCCGATAGGGAATTATCGATAGCTTATAACTTTGATCGATTGTGAGTATCTGTGACAAGAAGAGAGGGTGACTAAATGATAAATGCATCGATTAATCTGGCGAGTTTCGTGAAGTTTTGGATAGGTTAGGAGTCACTTTTGTAAGGTTAATAAGCCAAGATGTGGGTATTTTTATAAAATACTAGCTAAAATTAATATCTGGAACGATGTCGTATTTACTAATTTTAATATATTGGTATTAAAATTAGTAAATATTAAAACAGTAGTTATTATTATTATTCTTGTTAAGTATTTAAACGATTATTTAATTGTATCGAATCAGACTTAATTATTTTAGATGGCAACACTTTGTATAAAGTTTAGACGTTCGAAAGCGAGGTAAAATGGATTCATTCCTTGTTCGACGATTGAACCAAACAAGTTGTGTCAGAAATAAAATCCGTTTATATCACAATAATCATCGTTTAATTTGAGAGATAAAGAGTAGATCCTTTATCTCAGAAGTGGGATAAGTCAATTACGCCTACAATTTTGAAGAAATATAACCAAAAATCACGTGTTTTTGCTGTTTACTAAAATTGTTGGTTATTATCCGAGTATAAAATGGATAATAAAACTAGCGGTAATCGCAAGAGTAATGAGCGGAAACGTCGCCGTAACCGGAGCAGAGAAACAAGAACAAGCACTACGCATAAACGGAAGCAGCGTAAGCAGCGATCGAGCGTTCGTGATGATTCGTTGGAATCTCTTCGTAGTGGAGGCCGCAGTTCCCGTGAGCAGCCTACGAGACGCCGTCATAGACCGAACCGGAGTAGCAGCCGTGATGGGTGTCGCAGTCGGAGCAGCAGCTATGAGCAGCGTCGGCGGCATCGTCGCAGCCGGGGCTTGGATGGGAGAAGCAACAGGCGAGGCCACAGCAGCCGCTCAGAATCCACCTCAAAACGTCACACACCTCCACTTCCTGGTCACGTGAGTACTCCCAATATTATTAATAGTGACACGCAAGCGTTCTTTGCTACCTTAGTGGAAGCTTTAACCAATAGTCGCCCTCAGAGTAACAAATTTCCCATGCTAGGCAATGTGATTCCAGATTTTGACCCTATGGTTAAGAGTCAGACTATAGTTACGTGGATCAATAAAGTTGAGGAATGTGCGAGGCTCTACGGTTGGGGTGACGACCAGATAATACATTACGCTTTGCCTAAACTGTCAGGAATTGCAAAATCCTGGTACCAGGCCCTGCCATCTATGTCGTATTCATGGTCTGAGTGGAAGGGCAAACTGGAGCAATCATTTCCGAGTAGTGAAGACTATGCCGAATTACTTACCGAGATGTTGTCAAAACACGTAAAATTTAACAATTGCTTAGAGCATTATTATTATGAAAAAATTAATCTTCTTAATCGATGCGAAATACATGGTAAACGTGCGGTAGATTGCCTACTTTATGGGATTGAGGATCGGTCGTTGAGACTAGGCGCGAAAGCAGCAAAATGTCAGGAGCCGGAGCAGGTCCTCACATATTTTCAATCAATCAAGCGACAGCTTCGTGAACCCGATAGATCAAAAGTCAATTATGATAAGCGTAACAACACTACCTCCTCATCATCCAGTAATAGTATTAGGCAGACGGCTATTGGTAGTGAGACTAAGACTTCGAAGTCACACAATAATACGTCAATTGTATGCTTTAATTGCAATGAATCTGGGCATTACAGTTCTAAATGCACCAAAAAGATATTGAAGTGTAATATATGTGCCAAACTAGGTCATTTGTCAATTAACTGTCCCAGATTACCCTCTGACTCAGCTAATAAAATTGATAAACCGAAAGAAAAAGACGTGATGCGTATCGAAACAAATAATTATAATGACAATAAATATTTAATGGATTTGAAACTTAACGGTCAGGTTATTCAAGGTTACGTGGATTTGGGTAGCCAATGTACGCTTATTCGTCATAGCGAGGCTGTTAAGAGGGGAATCACGTGGACTGATAGCAACTTACCGACTATGAGGGGTATAGGTGAGAGTATCGTAGTACCATTAGGTGAATCAAGTGTCATTATTGAAATTCAAGGTATTGTGGAGACGGTTAACGCGTATGTTGTTGATGATAGCGTTATTAAATATTCAGTTTTAATTGGACACAGTTTTACAGAAAAACCAGGTATAGTTATTACGAAAACTACGCATTCATTAATATTTACTCGTGACAATTCAGTGAAATTACAGTTAAGCTTGAAAACCGGTACTGTAATACTCCCTAAGGAAATGTATCCGTTATTGTGTATTTCTTCAAACAAATATTCGGGTGTAGTTCACGTCAGTGGCTCCTTACGTGGCAAACCACAGAATGAATATTATTTGATGCCGGGTGAATATGAAATAGAAAATGGAGAGGTTAGAATACTGGTTCAAAACCTTAGTAATAGTACGATCTGTTTAGATAAGGATACGCTCATTACACGAGCTCCTTGTACCAGAGACTACTTGAGTGTAAATTTATTAGATCTTGAGAACGCTGAGACTAATTTTGCTTTCAATTATGGCAAACAACTTAGTGAAGATGAGGTTAACAAATTAAAAAAGTTGCTCAAAAGTTATGAAACGTGTTTTTCGGATAACCTAAAAGACCTGGGGTTGACTAAGGTAGTTCAAATGGAAATTGAATTAAGTGATTCGCAACCAGTAGTTTATCGCCCGTATAGGCTCTCCTTTCCGGAGCGTAGACAGGTACAATCTATGGTAAAGGAAATGATTGATGCGGGCATAGTATGTGAGTCAAACTCACCCTACGCTAGTCCAGTGTTACTGGTAAAGAAAAAGACCGGCGAAAGCAGATTATGTGTCGATTATCGTGCTTTAAATAATAAAACAAAAAGGGAACACTATCCGCTACCTTTGATTGACGATCAACTTGACAGATTAGCTGGTAATTCTTTATTTGTAAGTCTAGACCTCGCATCGGGCTATTACCAGATTCCAGTAGAGGCAAAATCTCAAGATAAGACTGCGTTTGTAACTCCCGATGGGCAATATCAATTTAAACGCATGCCATTCGGATTGGCCAACGCTCCTTCTATATTTCAACGAGCAATGAATAAAATACTATCGAAAGTACCTTATACGATCGTTTATATGGATGACGTATTGATCCCTTCAAGCTCTTTTGATCAGGGAATGAGACGGCTAGAGGAAGTACTTCAACTTATAAAAGACGCAGGTCTTACACTTAAGGTAAACAAATGTAATTTTTTCTGTACCGAACTAGAGTTCCTAGGATTTCATGTAAGTGGTGAGGGCATACGCCCAGGGAAGCGCAAAACATTAGCTATAGAAAACTTCCCAATTCCGCGAAACGTCCATGATGTCAGACGATTCATCGGCCTAACTAGCTTTTTCCGAAGGTTTGTAAAGGACTTCGCCCTTATTGCTCGTCCACTGACAGACCTCTTAAAATCTAAATTCGAATGGAAATGGACGGCGGATGGGGCGGAGTCATTTAAAATGTTGAAGGAAAAATTAGTGGAACGCCCTATATTAGCTTTATACGACCCCCATTTAGAAACCGAAATTCATACGGACGCTTCGAAGTTAGGTATTGCAGGGATTCTCCTACAGCGAGGCATAGACGGTTTACTTAGGCCAGTGGCGTATTACAGTCGTAAAACTACAGTAGATGAGCAAAAATTTCACTCTTTTGAGTTGGAAACTTTAGCGGTTGTCGCATCTTTAAATCGTTTCCGAGTTTATTTATTGGGACTAAAATTTAAAATAGTCACCGACTGTAACGCACTTCGTACCACCTTAACTAAGAGGGATCTTGTACCACGAATTTCTCGCTGGTGGATCCAGTTTCTCGAGTATGACTGCGAAATTGAGTACAGGCCCGGTTCGCGTATGGCTCACGTAGATGCTCTCAGTCGTGCTCCTGTCAGTGAACCAACCGATGTGGACACGGAGCATGTTTTAGATGTTTTACACGTAGACGTTCGTGACTGGATCGCGACTGTACAGGGTGATGATAGTGAGATAAAACGTATAAGAAACATCTTAGAAGATGACGAGACAAAGTTTGTAGCTGACGTCCGCAAGAATTATTTATTGAAAGGTAGTCATGTGTATAAAATTTTAGACGAAGGATTGCGATGGGTAGTTCCGAGGGGTTGTAGGTGGCAAGTGTTGCGCATGAACCATGATGAAGTGGGCCATTTTGGCTTCGAAAAAACTTTGAATCGTATCAGAAGCATATTTTGGTTCCCAAAAATGCGTAGGTTCACTAAGAAATATGTCTCAGCTTGTTTGGAATGTGCGCATCATAAGGCACCTGGCGGTCCCAAAGAAGGACTGCTTCATCCCATACCTAAGTTAGAGAAACCATTCCATACACTTCATGCCGATCATTTGGGCCCGTTCATTCGCTCTAAGAGAGGCAACATGTATTTGCTTGTTATTATAGATGCCTTTACAAAATTTATTAATATACGAGCTGTAAAAGATACCAAGACGACTACGGCAATCAAGGCATTTAAGGAACATTTTAGCTATTTCGGTGTTCCTCCTCGTCTTATAACGGATCGCGGCTCTTGTTTCACAAGTGCAAAATTTAAGAATTTTATGGACCATTTAAAAATAAAGCACATTTTGAATGCTGTAGCTACTCCAAGAGCGAATGGACAGGTTGAAAGGTTTAACCGAACCATAATTGATGCTTTGAGTACAAAATGTCATGGTGGAAATGACAATTTATGGGACGAGTACATCGGTGATGTACAGCTAGGCATTAATACCACTATTAATAAGACAACAGGAAAGAGTCCCTCTGAGTTGTTATTCGGTTGCAGATTGACAAATGCGTCTGAAAATGTATTGACTGACGTAATTTCCGAAACAACTGAACGAATCGATGGTGATGCGTTAGTAAAACTGAGGTCCAATGCTAGGGAAAGGATAGAAAAACAACAGGATTATGCTAAAAAGCAGTTTGATAAGCATAGGAAGGTTCAGGCAAAATATAACGTAGGCGATTTAGTCAGGATAGAAAGGACCGTAATAGACAAAGATCATGTAGGAAAATCACATAAACTCGTCCCCAAATTCCAAGGCCCCTATCGAATCCTCAAAATATTACCTAATGACAGATTTCTCGTTGAAGACACCCCTTTAACAAGAAAAGGTAACAAGAGGTATGAGAATGTTGTTGCATTAGATAAAATCCATCCCTGGTTAAACTTTAAAGGTTACACCAGTGAAAGCACTGACAGCGATCAGAGTGAGGATACATAAATAGAGGCAGATAGAGAATGACCTAATATTTTACATAGTAGGTGGGAACAATAATTATTCAATTTTGTCGATGATAATAATAAACTAATTTACATTGATTAATCAACTTCCCTGATGATATAATGAGTATAGATTGCGTGTCATTATTAAGAGTATATATTATATCTATGTATACATGAGCAATCCGTGCAGATATGAATGGCATTGAGGAATCGATGTCGCACATATGATTGCAAGATAGTGAGTAAGATTAGTGATAAGATTAGATGTGAGCACAATATGTCACAGAGGTCAGTGCAGATTATGAATGGTACCAAGATATCGGTGCTGCGCAGTTGACCAAAGACCGTGACAGATTGTGCAAGAAACAAAGAATAAGCATGCAGACCCAGACTCAGAATTCAAAAGAAGATTCAATTATGATGAGAATTGTGACAGATATAGATTGTTATAAGAATGTTGTACCTTCGTTCAACCTTTAAAAGTAAATTAATATAATTGTATAATGAAATTATTGAAGAATGAAATTAGATGATTGACACGAATGATAATTTATTCAAAATATTATGTATCTTTATTTCGTATTTTTTTTTTTCTCTATATTTTTATATAGGCAAACAAGTGAGAGGACTCACTTACACAGGATGGCCGAGTTGTAAGGTTAATAAGCCAAGATGTGGGTATTTTTATAAAATACTAGCTAAAATTAATATCTGGAACGATGTCGTATTTACTAATTTTAATATATTGGTATTAAAATTAGTAAATATTAAAACAGTAGTTATTATTATTATTCTTGTTAAGTATTTAAACGATTATTTAATTGTATCGAATCAGACTTAATTATTTTAGATGGCAACACTTTGTATAAAGTTTAGACGTTCGAAAGCGAGGTAAAATGGATTCATTCCTTGTTCGACGATTGAACCAAACAAGTTGTGTCAGAAATAAAATCCGTTTATATCACAATAATCATCGTTTAATTTGAGAGATAAAGAGAAGATCCTTTACTTTGTTCCTATTTTCACAATCGGTTTAGCACTCATTCAGTATTTTGGAAAGTAGGTTCTTACCTACTTTGCAATAAATGACTGATTTAAAATGTCAGGTAGGTGTGTAGTTACAAGATAACACAGATTTTAACATAATCAAATCTAATAGCATCAGCAGTGTTGACGATTTATCGGCCTGTTCGCCAATCGTTCCTTCAAATAGCCTTTTCACAGCTGAAGATGGTCCTCAATTCCTTATTAAAGTCCAATTTAAAAAGACAAAAGATTCAACTAGTTTTCCATTTCAAGAGTAGTCATCCGAAGAAAGCGGCGCCCTCTGTCGCAGCAAATGAAAAACTAATCCTCATTTGCATCTATTAAGATTTCATTTAAAATCACAATGCTCCGATCTCGGGCCTCGGTAGACAGTAGCCATCTTCGTTTTCTGAAACAAATCGAGCCTGTCTCCCGGCGGAAGTCGGCGGCTTTAATTTCCGACTTCGACTTCATTTTTTGCAGCCGCTTTAAAGAGATTAGACTGTTGTTATGTCTCGTTCAGTTTTAATAGGAATTGAAAAGGCTGCGAAGTTGCGAATACAGCAATTAGATTTTCAAAGGCTTTGATTTGCATTGTTTATATAAAAAAAAGAGATTTTACGAGTAACAAAAGCTAATTTACAAGGTAGATGTGAGTGGAAAAGCCGGGAGTGAAACGGAACCATGTAGAAGGATATTATAGGTTCAGTGACCTTATTTGTGGTGTTCTTCAGAACGGACAGGTGCGTAGTAGCCTTCAGTAGTTCGCAACCGGCGACCGTGTATCACTCGCACCTTAATTAAATTGTGTAACACTTTAATCAATCATAATCTCCAGCAGACGTAGCATGGCGTTTTCTATCTCTACGAAGAATAGACATAGCTTTTTCTATACAAAGTGACAGTTCGTTTCTTCATTTTTGACATCCACCGTAGAAATCTTTCTACAATCTGTCATTTTGTCTTTCATTTCTAACGATCTTTGTCTAGGTCTTTTTATATGTAGACTATTTCGGAAGAAAGTTTTCTATCCTTACTGTCAAAATCACACTGACAACCGATAAATCCTATGATAAAACAAAGAATTCTGAGTCGAATTATGTAAAAGAGTGAATTTTGTAAAAAGTGCAGTTGACTCTTTCTATTTTGCTGCCGTCTCGTACTGTTTACTGTCTACAGGAAACGTCATTTTTGTCTACTCTTCCGTCGACAAAACGGTGCTCATGCTTCACCTGCAGGCGTAGCATGAGCACCGTCTTGTTGACGGAAGAGTAGACAAAAATGACGTTTCCTGTAGACAGTACGAGACGGCAGCAAAGCAGAAAGAGTCAACTGCACTTTTTACGAAATTCACTCTTTTACATAATTCGACTCAGAATTCTTTGTTTTGTCATAGGATTTATCGGTTGTCAGTGTGATTTTGACAGTAAGGATAGAAAACTTTCTTCCGAAATAGTCTACCTACGAAAAGACCTAGACAAAGATCGTTAGAAATGAAAGACAAAATGACAGATTGTAGAAAGATTTCTACGGTGCGATGTCAAAAATGAAACTAACTGTCACTTTGTATAGAAAAAGCTATGTCTATTCTTCGTAGAGATAGAAAGCGCCATGCTACGCCTACTGGGGGCTTACGACGGCCACTTTGGCAGAATCATATTAAGAAAATATTAAGCATCATCGTAAAATGTCACAAACTGACAATTCATAATATGATCTGCGTGCAATTCAAACGAATTATTTCATCTGTTTGAGAGATTTCTATGGAGATTCGTAAAATGGTCCAGAAATTATGAATTGCTTTTGTGTCAAATTAGAGGAATTGCTAATGACAGCTGGGAATTCAGGAAATGAATTGCTTTTAGAGGAATTGCTAATGTGGCCTTAACACAGCTATATCTGATTCATAGCTGAACTGGCCTCAGGCCTGTTCAGCTGTGAAGCAGATATAGCTGTGTTTTTTTTATCAAAAATAGTTAGGCCTTGCATGAATTTTGGAAGGCATGTTCCTGGCAGCTATTTTACTCAATAATACCTACACTATTAGCTATAATTAAACTAGCAGCAAACGTCAAGCTACGAAACGACTTTCCCATAAAAACGCCATTTTAAAACAAAAAGAAAAATCCGCTTGGGGACGCTGCAGCGCTTTAATTAATCAATTATCTTGATGGCTTCGAGCGACGAAAGTTATAGTCAACTTACCACTTTACACAGACCTCTCCCCCTCCCCGTGGTTCTACTAAATTCGGGGGGAGGAAGGGTATGGTAAGGGAGAACAGAGGTCTAGGTAATTGGACGCTTTAATGGCACGCCTTCTGATTGTTTTAACTATCAAGTTTTTTAAAACGTCGTCGGTATACTGAATGGGTTTTGTAATCAGTTTTGAGGAGAGTCCTAGTTCATGCATAGGAAGGTAAGATCAATAATGTGCAAGGGATTTACAGCATTGGGGCCGAATTACACGCAAAAGGCACAATATAAAACTTTCATCGTCTTGATTTATCCCACCGCTGGGACACAGGTATCCTCTTTGTTAGAGGGAGTGGGACATAATCCACCACCCTGGCCCAGTGCGGATTGGTGGATGTCAGAGTCATATCTTCGGTTCTAGGACAACCAGTTTCCTCACGATGTTTTCCTTCGCCCTTTTGAAAGCACTGGTGATGAAAAGTACATAAGCCTGCCTGGGATCGAACTCACCACATATAAACTCGTAAGTCGGGGCCGATACCACTGAGTCATCATTGCTCACTACCGGGCCACCATTGCCCACTACCGGGCCACCACTGCCCACTACCGGGCCACCACTGCCCACTACCGGGCTACCACCAAAATACATTTATTCTTAATATAATATACAGGAGATCAAAATAAAATAACTACTTATAACAAAATAAAATAAAAATCAAATAAACATTGTAAAAGTGCGCACTAGAAGGACATACACTGACCTTATTGGTGATAATTGTATTAAGAATGCTCAATCTTGACATGTTAATTTTTATTTTTGTTTTTTTGCAACTTCGTCACTAATTTATTTTCCCTATTTTTATTTTCATCCTGTTTACACCTAGTTACATGTGCATGCTGTGGTCTCCTGTAATTGAAGGAGCACACTTGAAAGAACCGTTTTTGTTATTGTATTTTATATTGTGTATTTGTATCCTTTGTTGGAGATCCTAAATAAATAAATAAATAAATATTCTTCAAAAAGGTCATCAGGTGCGTAGTACTCGCAACTGGCGTGCGCGTAGACCACCTAATTGTGTAATGCACGATCGGTCAGATTTGGAATCGGTTTCAAACAAATGTCTAATCCATTGATTCATACGTTCGAAAAAAAAATCTGCTCAACAACGTAACTTACGAACTTGAAGCAATAGATTAGACATTTGTTTCGAACCGATTCCAATTCTGATTGATCGTGTATAACGCAATTAGGGTACTGATGTATGAACGTAAACGTAGCAAAAGGAGTTATGTAAGGATCGTAGCAGGTGGCGTTCTGTAGTGTCTACCTACCCCCATGGGAAGAAGGCGTGACTATGTACGTAAAATCACTTAAACTACAAAAAAAATCTTTGTAGAAAAATATTACTATAACTTGTTTACAGAAAACTCTTTTTACAGCAATTGAACATTACAACCATTAGATTTCTGACGTCATAGGGAACCCTTATTCACCGAGTCGTGTGTCGCACACACTGGGCTATGGCAAAACCATAAAATTTTTGCCATGTCATTGGTTATTCCTAATTTTAGTTCAAGGTTGGTGCAAACGAAAGGCGGCGAATATACAAGGTTATTGGTAAAACACCAATAACCTCTTAAGGAGTCATTGTACTCATCATTATGAACAACTTTTACTATAGGAACAAATATGAAATCGCGAAAAAAGAAAACAGCTGTTCCGTTCATTTTGACGAGTTATGAACATAAATGTACGGAATGGATGTTTTTTTTAGTGTATAAAATTATAAATTGTTCTTTGGTATAAAATCGTTGCATGTTAATGGTCATAATAATTATGATTTTCTCTTTCTTTGACTGAATTATTTCTGTATTTCCTCCTGACATCTTTTGTTTGGTGTCCATCTCTCTCTGTCTATTTATACACATTTTCAGTTAATCATTTGCCTGTTATGTTGTTTGGTTTTTTTTTTTCTTGAGATAATTACTTGGACGTTTTTTGTTCTCTCTATTGGCTCAAACAGTTTCTTTCTTGAAATAAAATCGTTTCGCTAATAAACATCGGGTTTTTAAATTGATGATTTGACGTTGAGAACTTGTCAAACCCTACTTTTGCATTAGTTAAAGTGATTCCTTCAAGCATCCCACGAAATAAAAAAAATCACAAGTTATTTTGCAAAAAAAAAAAAGAAGAATTTAGCGGGCATTCACCCCTCACTCTACTTTAGCATTATTTAAGTATTAAAATAGAGTTTCACTTCAAATTCTCAATTCAGAAACCGAGAGAGTGGTTTTCCATAAAGTTGTCAAACAATATTCTTGATCTAACCCGCTGTCACTTACATCTTCGACGGGTCCAATCGTCCTCACACCGTTTATAACTCAGTGTTCCGAGCGATTAACCGAACTCAAATGTAGTGAGAGAAGGTTAATGAAGTACGTGCGATCGGTTACAACGGTACCGGGACGGTTAACTTGATTGAACCATTTGGTGATGTGTGTGCTGATTTTTAAGGTTAGATTTCCGTTTCTGGGAAGGGTTGTTTTGAAGACAAAAGTAAGGAAACGTCAATCAATCTGCCTCATCATTTTCCCAACTATGTTTGGGTCGGCTTCCAGTCTAACCGGATGCAGATAAATACCAGTATTTTTACGTGGAACGACTGCCTATCTGACCTTCTCAACCCAGTTACTGGGTATACGATACCCTCTGGTAATCCTGTTTCTCAGACATTTACGCTTCTGACTACCCGTAACGACTGCCGAAGATGAATGACTGGTGGGACCAATGGCTTAACATGATTTTTAGGCACGTAGGAGTATCGATATGTAATGGATCCATCTCCACGAAACGATCGTGGCAAGCGCAATTTGTGCAAAAGAGTGTAAAAGAGGTTTTTAAAAATCTTTAAATCGTTCTTCTGTTTTTAAATTTTTCACTTTTGAGAAACTGCTGATTTTATTACCACGGTTCATGGCGGTACTAAAATTGACGCTATATTGCCAGGGTGCGCTTGACATGCATTCAATTCAATATTATGGCTTGCTATTTTTAAAAGAAGAAAGAAAGAAAGAAAAATACTACTACTACTGCTACTGAAATAAGCAGTAATAGCTAATAAAATACAAACGAGATCAATAACGATCCCTAATTCCAATAAAAATCGCTATGGAAAACCGTATCAAAACAAAATTATAATGAATCAATTAAAATCCTCATAATCCTGTGTATCGAATTAAAATCGCAAATGTAAGCGTGATGTCAATTAAAACAAAAACAGTGCAGGACATCGCTTATTCGCGGAAAGCCGACTGCCGACGGCCGAAAGCCAACGATCCGATTAGTGCGTCCAATAAACAAAGAGCATGGGCCGTTATTAATTTTCGATTGGTGCAGACGTCGCGAACGTTCCACGATTTAAATTTAAATTTCGAATCGGGGATTATAATTGTTTGGAAGTAGAGGTGTGAAGATTATCTCAACGGTTGTTAAGCGTTTGAAGGGTTAAACCGCAGCGAATTATCTCAATTCTAATTTTCTCTTCAAAAATATACTGGTTCAAATTAAAACAGTTTTGCTCAGACGAGAAAATGTTGGTGAGCCCTGACCATGCTTCCTGTCTGACCCCGTGTGACGTAATTTCCTCTTTTATGCTTCGGGGTCACGTTTGCTGCGCTTTGCTTTGCTTCGCTTTTATTAGCAGCAAATACAGGGTTAAAATTGTCTATATAATGTAGTAACATATTGTGTAGGTAACTTTATTTTTATTCTGAATGAACCTGGTATCTAATAGAAAAATGATTTGCATAATATTCCATTTTTTTTAAATCTACGATTTATTTTATCTCTGGGATATAAAGCTCAGATAGGCAGTCGCTCCATGTAAAATACTGGTATTCAGCTGCATCTGGTTAGACTGAAAGTCGACTCCAAGATAGTTAGGAAATGATTAGGCAGATTGATTGAAATACATAGGTCATCACTTTTTTCTGTGGGATTTTGTAAAATAATAAAAACACTATTCCCATACAGAAAGAAAGAAAGAAAGAAATAAAGAATAATATTTATTTGGACACAGTTCGTAAAAGAAAATATACAAAAAAATAAAAAAAGAGAAAATAATGTTTTAACAATAATGTGTGCCTCATGGCTGCGCCAAAAAATGCTGTGTGGCGCTGGTTTCTTAATGAACCCTTAGGGACAAGTGACGGAGAGTACAAACAGTTTCAACATACTTAATACTTATATAAAGACTTCTACATAAATAAATAAAATACCATACCTATTTACCGAACAGCACAATCGTACACAACGATATATTATATATATTTTATCAAAACAACGAGACGTCCCCGCAGACGCGACATGATTCGCTTTATCTAACGAACGCCGGAGGCTGTGTTCCTCTCCATAATTAAATAATATGACACAAGACAGAACACGCCTCAGGAAAACGGGAAAAGATTAGGAAAGAAACGAAAGAACGTTGTATGTTGTGAAACGTTGTTGCTTTTACGTTTGGCGTTTTCACACATAACTATAGTACCTACTGGGGGCTTAAAACAGTCACTTTGGCAGAATCATAATAGGAAAATATTATGAATCATCGTAAAATGTCACAAACTGATAATTCATAGTATTATCTGCGTGTGATTCTTATTACGAAATAATTCATCTGTTTGACAGCTTTCTATGGAGATTCGTAAAATGGTCCACACATTATGAATTGCTTTTGTGTCAAATTAGAGTAATTGCTAATGACAGCCAGAAATACAGGAAATGAATTGCTTTTAGAGGAATTGCTAATGTGTCCGTTTTAGGTCCCCTGTACCTACATACTCAATAAGTTTCAGAGCATTATAGTGGATTAGTACCTTATCTTATTTACAGCATCACAGCGAAAAAAAAAAGGTTGGAAAAATTGTGTAGGTATTCTGCCCAAATCAAACACAACAAGCACATTATAAACACACGTAATACAAACTAGTCAAAAGCCTCATCATCATCATCTCAGCCGAAAGACGTCCATTGCTGGGCACAGGCCTCCCCAAGCACCGCCACTTCGACCGGTTCTGTGCTTCTCGCATCCAGCGCATTCCCGCGGCCTTCACCAGGTCATCAGTCCAGCTTGTGGGGGACCTTCCAACGCTACGTCAATTAGCCTAGCCTAGTATTCGACAAATCAATAATAATTTAATTAAAAAGAGGCGTTAGAAGTTTCAGCAGTTTCAGTATCAGCGTGCGTAGTTCTTGATGATTATTAAGGTTTTTTTTTTTTTAACAGCCCATTCTTTTTTTTTCCAATGTATTTAATTTAATTATTTTCGTAACTCTTCAAAATCTATATTTTTACTTGTACAATTCAATGGAAATTTCGTTAGTAAAACAATGTAGAATTTATAAGGTATTTTTAAATTTCAAGTTTCAAGTGCAAGTCTTCATTAACATAATTATTAACTTTTCTTTACAAATTAATACCGTGAAAATACTCACTGCTTTAGTAGGTACTTACTAATTTGCTAGAACTCAACTAAAGACTGTAGGTGTAAACAAGGAATTTCATGAAACATTCGTTGTAAATACAGAACATTTCCAGTGTTGGTCTCAATTAGAGAGATGTGTCAGCTGCAAGTCGCAGCAAGTTATAAAAATCAACAGACGCGAAATAGGTTAATGTTGGTACAGGCAGGCGACGATATTGTTAGTGTTAACTTGGCTATGTTCTTGGCTATTTTCGGGTTGTTGTACGTTAGTTTTTAATGTAATTGGTTGGCAACAAGCTCACGTGATGATGGGTGATCACCGCCGCCTATGGTCAATAGTAAAAAAGGTGCACGTCTTACTATAATCGATCGCGATCATCGTGTTCATTTGTCATTCATTTGTTTTAACAACCCGAACGCGCCCTCTGTCAGCGCGACGACACGCGACGCTTTTGCGGCGAACAAAATGAACGCGATGATCGCGTATTCGCGCGACGATCATTTATATTAGGACCAAGGCCTTACACGTATTACTTCTTACTTCGTATTGGCAATTTTAAAGCATTAAATCCTGAGGGCCCTGGTGTCCTGAGACAGTGAGACGGGGTCATGGTAGACCAGGCGGGACGAGCTGGATAGGTTCCATCAAAACTGGAAAGAGGACGCGCGGGCTCGCGAAGTGCGAAGTTGGAAGGAGTGGAGGGAGGCCTTTGCCCAGGAGTGGGACAGGGTAGGCTAAGAAAAAAAAATCCTGAGGGTTGGTTTTGAACCTAAAGTCCGTAATGTAGATTAAATAAAACACTTTGCATTAGTACCTACTTCCCAGGTATTAAGGCTGAAACCTGGTGAGTGGTGTTAAGTAACATTAGTAGCACAACATTGTAGTAGCAAACTACTGCCACATCTGTAGGTACCCAGCACTTGAAGCAACATTGTAGTTTTATTATCTGATGAAACTTAACGCGATGCTGAATAACTAAAGGTACTTTTAGTACAACTTGTAAACTTTGAAGTGCTTGCAACAAATCTCCTAAAAATGTTGCTACATTTGTTTTTCAAAACGGTGTTCGAAACCTCTTTCACACGTTTGAGGATCGTAAAAAGAGATCAAGGGACTACACTGTTAATAGTGAAGCTACTTAATTATTAACTTATTTTCTTTAGCAGTAAGTAAGTATGCCAGTTCATGGCATTAGAGTCCATGGAAAGATTTTTGTACCAAGTTCAATGCAGATAATATCCTATGACCTGGAAAAATGACGGCCAGCCATATTCCTACAAATGCTGGTAAAACTATGTGGTAGTACTTAGCGGTTATTTATTTATTTAAACTTTTTGCACACAAAGACGGACTGTGATTATATCTGGTCATTTAGCCTTGAATTGAAAGTTCAAAACCTCATCAGAAGTCATCCATACTAATAATTATTATAAATTCGAAAGTAACTCTGTCTGTCTATCTGTCTGTATGTTATCTTTTCACGCCTAAACCACTGAACGGACTTCGACAAAATTTAGCAAGAAGATAGATGATATCCTGGGAAAGGACATAGGCTACTTTTTGTTTCAAATATAATCCTATAGGGGGTGATGTAGGGGATGAAAGTTTTTATAGGAAACCCAGCATTTCTTAAGTATCCCGGTAACACGTTCCCGTGAGACGATATCCGACATACACGCGGGCGGAGCCGCGGACAACAGCTAGTGATAACATAAAGGCTCAAACAGGCGCGATAGCGTGCCAGTTTGCACGAGGCTTAATTTCGACATTGTTTATCTACAAAATTATATTGACATTGTATAAGTTTATTAAATTATGTACTTGGCATCTCTAGTGTATTTTGTACTTATGCATGCCTCCCGGTTAAATATGGCAGTTGCTAATTATATTTTTATGTCACCGTGTTTTATACCCATATTTTCAATATTAAATATCTTATCTTATCTCAATAACTACCATTATCAAAAAAGATTACCCAAATAATTCACACCACACAAAACTATAAGCCAACAAACGCAAAGGCGCATCCATTACCACCACCTTCAAACTCAATTTGAACGGAAAGGGAAACAAAGAACCAACTCACAAACTCCAAAAAGGATTCGTAATCAAATTCCTAGTTGGTATAATTGAAAATAGAGACGTCTCTGCAACGTGGTGGAGATGTTTTGAAGCCACTAAAAAGTTGGTATTATAGAAGGTTCACAAATTGCTACTTGATTTCCAAAGCTAATCTGCACCCTATTTTGCTACACGATCAATCAGAATTGGAATCGGTTTGAAACAAAATTTCTAATTCATTACTTCATAAGTTCGAAAAAAAATCTGCTCAACAACGCACTTAACGCAATGAATGTTGTGGAACTGTAAAAATGAAACAAATTAGTCATAATCGGTTACGAAAATAAGTTACGTAATAAGATAGCTGTCTTGGTTGGTCTATATCTAAAAGATACTAATCATGCGCATTAATGGAGCACGAAAAATGATGATGGCTAAGTTGTCAAAGGACCGATGGCTGGTGGAGCAGACGAGTCCTAGAGTGGAGACCGCGTATCGGCAAGCGTAGTGTGGCATGCCCCCCAGCTAGATGGACCGACGATCTTAAAAAGTAGGCTGGGACCGACTGGATGCGGAAGGCGGAGGATAGGGTGTTGTGGCGTAGACTGGGAGAGGCCTATGTCTAGCAGTGGACTGCGATAGGCTGAGTTGATTGAATGATTGATGATGATGGCTCAAGGATTACATCGTATCTTCGGGGGCTTAAAACAGTCACTTTGGCAGAATCATAATAGGAAAATATTATGAATAATCGTAAAATTTCACAAACTGACAATTCATAATTATGATCTGCGTGCAATTCATATTACGAAATAATTCATTTGTTTGACATTTTTCTATGAAGATTCGTAAAATGTTCCACACTTTATGAATTGCTTTTGTGTCAAATTAAAGGAATTGCTAATCACTCTGCTGGGAACTCCGGAAATGAATTGCTTTTAGAGGAATTGCTAATATGGCCGTTTTAGGCCCCCTATTCTATTGCAAGCTCTCATAAGTTGTTAAAAGTGGATTTTCTGTAGAATTTTATTTCATTCAAAAGCTTTTACATGTCTAATGTTTGTATCGGAACTTAAGCGGAGTTTAAGAGGAATGTACTGTATGTAGTGCAACTTTGTCGATAGGCTTGTGAGGAATTACGTGTGGGTTGGACAGTTCCCATTTAAGTGGATCCCCATGAATCCGTGGTTGGCGAGTCCTTCACCAACCATGGATGGATTCATGGGGATTCAAGAGAGGAAAGGTGGTCGAATGTCATGACTATTATGAGAATGGTATTTAGGTATTTATGCCGGCTCTCCTTTCCTCGAATCAATTGAACCAATGTCATCAGGCGGTAGCAGCGATTTAAATATCGCCGCTCGTGGTTTTATTTTTATAATGATGAATTTGCTTTGTGACAAATTAACCTATTTTTCTTTCTTTCTTTATTTATTTATTAAGGTGCAGCGCAGAGGAACAATCGATTCGCGTTGTTCCATGCTTTGTAATCATTTCTTGAAGTTGAAGCGCCACAGACTCGATCGAACAAAAAGTGTGTCGTCTGCGCTGCACCTAAAGGTTTTTTTAATCTACAGTGGCAGATGGCTTACCTACCCATTTTTATTAAAGAAAACTATTTAAGACCCGCTTCCACCCGCGGATTCGCCCGCGTGGTACGTCGATAAAAAGTAGCCTATGTCCTTCCCCGGGATGCCATCTATCTCCTTGCGAAATTTTATCGAAATCCGTTCAGTGGTTTAGGCGTGAAAAGGTAACACACAGACAGACAGAGAGAGTTACTTTAGAATTTATAATATAAGTATGGATTTAATAGTGATTTTGGAAAGGAATGAAGTAAAAAGTAGTCCCAAATAGAGAAGAGAGAAAAGAGAGGTCTAACAAGGCTAAATCTTTCAAACACAAATAACCTTCTCTCTGGAACATCTCTGAACTCATATCAATCTCTATCTACACCTAATACAGCCTCCGAGTAACGTACGTTCGTTAGTAAGACACAACTCTCGCAAGCTTTTAATTCAGTTAAACCGGAAGTTGTTCCGAACGCAACCGGAAGTGACGCCTTCGTTATTTATTCGCCACTCTCTGCTCTACTGTGTCACCGTGTCGCAAACGAGATTTAAATTTTAATTTGTTTGCACTTTTTTCAAGATTTTCGTTTCGGAGATTTTTTGGAGGATTAGAATCAGTGTTCACCGCTTATACGGGGCTAAAATAAGTTCTCTAACAGCTTTTTATCTGGTAGATAGTACATATGCGGAGACGATGATCTCCGTATATGCCATGTCTACCAAATAGTGCATAACATAGTATTAAAATAGAATGTGTTCAAAAATGTCTACCGGATAAAGTCTTAGTTATTCGATGCTTATCGCAAGGGGGGTAAAACAGGCCATGAGGAGGCTCAAATCGCTAGTTGTAAGAAAACTTGTTAAAGTAAAAACCATTTTTCATGAGTATAACCTGCATTCTAAAGTCGCTTATTATTGGTTTAGATCAATTTAAATACAGATTGAAGTTCCACGAAGAGGATTAGGAACATCTTAAAGTTGTCACAGTAGAATGACGTCACGAAATATTAAAGCCTTCCCAAATCCTAATCTTCACCAAATTCCTTCCACTATATGCCATCGTTTATCATCGTGGAGTCGTGGCGAGCTCGTATCGTCGTCGAGTCGTCGCTCAACTCGTGTCCAAGTGAAAAATGACGGGTAAATATTACCAGTATGACGTAGGTTTAGTAGAAATGTTGCTAAGTAAAGATGTTATTAAGTTTAGTGTAATTGGTTCAGTGGTTTAGGCGTGCAAAGGTAATAGACAAACATACACAGTTACTTTTGCAGTTAATTAGTATGGATCTTTTGATATTTCTCTTATGGATGTTTTATTGTGAATGTGAGGACTATGTGGATATTTATTTTTCGTTCTGTTAGTTTTAGCGAAGGTCTGGCAATTTGAGAACTTTATGCGACCTACCCGAATGTCCTTTCTTTGGTATTGTTCGTCGAGTCGTTGAGCTCCTTAAGTTCTGAGTTGAGCTCCACTATTACTGACAAATGCTTGCACTGGCTGGACAGGTCCACTCAAATCTGTGTGGTTCTTTCCTCAAAAGACCATTTCAGACTCTTATCTACATGGTCCTCATATGGCCTGACTAAGATTATGTCTGGACTTTAAAGGAGACGGTGACCTCTGAGTTTGTTTCGGCCTTTCTTCTCAGAGTAGTCAGATAGGAAACGCCGACCTCATCTAGCTTATTTTTACAACTTTTTAATTTTTATTTTATTTATTTATTTGGTTCACCAACAATTGTTTACACTAACAACTTGACAAATAAATAAAAAACATGTCTTTAAAAACTTTGCACAGTGTAACAATTACTTAAAGGTAAACACCACATTTACTAAATTAAACTAAATTTTGTTAATTGTAAGCCTAAGCACATGTACAGTTTACAGCCAACATTAAACAAAAGAACAAATGTGTATGCGTATTATATAACATAAAATGATGCATAAATAAATACCTCACAACACATTAGCTAAAGAACTCGAGATTTTATATTTTAGCTTAATCAGAGAATCAAAGTTGACATCGAGTAGATCGCTACAACTATTCAGAACCGTACAGAACCTAGCACATGGTGAGTTAGATCCCAACACCGTTCTTCTCTGTGGAGGACGAAGTGGAGTTATGGGTTTACGTGGAATTCTTGCAGGAGCACGAAAGTTCATAAGTGCGAGCAGCGGTGGCGAGTCAATATTTCCTTTCAAGATTTTACAGGCAAACATTGCGTCATTTAAACGTCTACGCTCTTGCAAGGTGTGCATGTCGAAGACTTTTAATCTGTCCTTGTAAGAGGGTATTTTTTTAGCTAACCCGACAGAAAACGCCAAATGCCAAGCGAAGCGTTTTTGGACGCGTTCAAGACGCAAACTATGAGTAGCATAGTGCGGCCGCCACACCACACTACAATACTCTAATATGCTGCGTACCAAGCTATAGTAAAGTAAAACTTTCGTTTTAATATGACGAAAACCTTTACATTGTCTTATGACAAATCCCAACATTTTTGACGCTTTTTTAACAACATGATCTAAGTGTGTGAGTAATGAAGTAAGTGTTAATATGACGTGTAAAAGTGATTCCAATATCCTATTTACAGAATAAACAATTTCATTTCATTTCATTTCATTTCATTTGATACAAGGTCAATTTTTCTTTTAACTAACGAAGCCGTGAAGGTTATCGATATCACGATAAAACATATACTGCGTTCGCAATTTATTTGCCAAACATGTAAACAAACACGATTTTTGAGGAAAACCAACTGTAATGCCTACACATAAGGTTTAGTTTGCGCTACAACTTTTTATTTTGTATGACTTTTTCAACAGTACTAGTCAGTCTAAAATCAACTTTATTTACACTATTATAAAGTTGATGTTTGTTTAAGTGATTATAACATCAATTGGAAACAAGGATTTAAATAGACCTTAGGTAATATTTGTTGTTGTTTTTGATACGATAAGCTCAGATTTTACATTACATACATTATATTTCTACCTACCACAATTTAGAAAATGACATAAATAACAACCAGCTTAGGTATATTAAAAAATGTTCAAAATACAGGGTGTTAGGGTAAACACCGTTATCCTTGCAACCAGCGGTTTGGTTTCATTTATAGAACGTAAAATCAATAGAAAATGACAACTTTTTTTTATTTTTTTTAAATCTACTTTTTACCACAAGAGACGCAACTTCGTTGACCTATGCGCTAGGGCAACGAACTTGCGTCTCAACACGGGCGGGGGGTACGGGATGTGACCTGACCGGCCACGAACGCGACCCCTCCCTCAGTCAGTCAGCTGTTTCGCTAGAGAGCACGGTGTCGGATAGAAACTTTTTAAAATCTTTTAATGAAAATGAAGTTTTTTTTTTGTTGTGTTCGGTCATTTATTTTTATATTTAAGTCAACTACCCATGGTTTGAATGACAAGACTGTTTACCCTTACAGCCTGTATACTTTATGTAAGTATAATCAGTTTACGTATGATGAGCACCAGAATGCAAAGCAGTTAAAATTCTTGAAAGCATAATTGAAAGTGTTTAATAAAATGTCTGCAATTAGTGCTCTTAATAATAATTTATCAGAGAAGCACCACCTGCTACAAACACTTAAAATCTAAGATAAGGTCATAATAACACCATCAAACAAAACTGAAGCATCTCACCTAACAATTTTAAAAGCACATCAATACACGAGCGATTGTGAGTGGCCGGGTAATGTGATAAAGCTTGTCCGCGGTTGCATGCTATTGGCAATTTGCCACAATCCCGCCACCTGCACGCCTCGCAGCTTGATCGTGTGCAAACACCCTTATTTGAGGTCTTTATGTCCCATTTGCATTATGATGTGACTGATGATAACGTAGAAATGTAAGGAAGGGTTGTATATTGACTTTGGTAATGGTCAAGACAGCTGAAATTGAGGGAATGCTTCCAGCTTACTAAAAATAACATAGGTATACAATCCTTGATTGGGTTTGTGAAGTTACATTCAAAATTATCACGACTTGTATCAAGCTGACTTACGGTCGTCATAGTTTATCTAGGACATCAGCCGGTAAGAGTTAAGTGAGCTGTTATTCCAACTGATGTCAGAAATTGATAGCTCAGTACAAATTCACTTCACATAAGTCTTCACGGCGATAGATCGACAGTGGTGTTCATGTGTACTGGCATTTAAAGCCGTTTCTTTTGAGTTGTGATAATGAGGCATCAGGACCAGCTGGTCTATTCTGCAAAAAATCTAACCGTGAAAACTGAGGTGAAGTAAGCTGCGCTCACTTCAAGCTTGAATGCAAGAGAATAGATCGACTGGAGTACCTATATATTAAACTTTTATCACTGTCGTCAAAATCTATAAAACTGTTGACACAATTGACGTAACTGTGCATTTGTTTTAACTCCATGTAAAAGGAGTAACTTATCGGTTTAATTTTAAACTAGTTTTACCTGTCAAGATATATACAGAATTAATACCAAACTTGGCATTAGCTGTTTTAAGGCTATTTGCCTGATGTTATATTGATATTGGCAATTCGCCATCGCAGCACCTGCTTTCATTTCGAGCCATTGCGTTTTGATCGCGTGTTAACATCTTTATTTTTTAGTTTTGGTTAGCCGTTCGTATCACTTACTTTGATTTATTTTTAATTAAAGATTCTAATGATAGATGCGCAGCTGCCTAGTTATTCAAAATAGCATCAATATTCATATTTATAAATGAGAAAGTAACTCTGTTTGTCTGTTACCTTTTTACGCCTTATTGTGCCAAATTTAATCAAAATCCGTTCGTCGAGAACGGATTTTGATTAAATTTGGCACACAGGTAAGCCATGACCTGGGTTAGGACATAAAATTATACTTTTTATCCATATATTACGTTCCCGTGGGATAGAAATTATCCAATCGTCATTAAGGGGCCTAGCACACGGCGTATTTTAAACGCGCAGATGACGTGCGTTTCATGAACATGAACATGACTTCGGACGACGAAGAAAAACTTTGAAGTCGGTGTTTGAACCAAATATTTAGGGTTTATTTCACAATAAACCCTAAATATTTGGTTTGTTGATTCATTAGTCATCATTTACGGTGCACAGTAGGTACCAAGATTTGCTACATATTGTCTGTGTACCTTCTGCCAGTATTGTATCTATTGCAAATATACTAATTTAATAATATCCTGAGAGACAGGAGATTATTTGAGTAGTAAGCTCCCAACTGTCACGTTTCCGCTGTTTAATTGCAAATTTGCAGTCAGCCGTGTATCTGTATATAGCCGTGATATTATGAGATAATAATGCAACTAGTGCAGCTACCGTATAATAATCATAATAATCCATCGCATGCCGATTTCGACTACAATGACAATTTCTGACGATTATGGGCGCTTGTCCACCGCAGCCGTCACCGGGAAGACACTGTCGCGCAGTAAAACTAAACCTTATCTCTTCCATATGCAGAAAATCAAGCACCCTATATCACTGTACACACACCAAGAGCAAACGAATCAACTCCCCGACTGAGTTAATAAAGATCCCGTAAAACTGTTCTCGTCACTTTAATTGCGAAAACTCCGAATGGTATGCGAAAACTTTCGGGGGAGCTCGGGAACGCTCGGGAAAGTTCGGCTGTTTTCGAATGCACTTTATTTTTGTTTTACGTATAGTTATTTAATTGCATGATGTTAGTTTTACGGTGTGTTATGGAGTGTTTCATGTTCCGTATTTAGTGAAAAAGTGTTGAGAAAACGCGGAAAAAGGAGTGGGTAGTTTCAAATTCAAACTTTATTTAACCTAAACATAGTTCTTAAACGTACAAGTAACATGATAAGTAATTCTAACTAAGACAGATGTAACAGTGGGTTCAGCCAGGTACAGCCTGTGTCTTGGTGAGCCAAACACTACACGATGTTATTAATTGAATGTGTTTTGCTAGCGAATAAGTTCATAATATAACAAAAACCGGACAAGTGCGAATCGTACTCGCGCACGAAGGGTTCCGTACCATTATCTATGAAAACGGCAAAAAAATCATGTCTGTTGTATGGGGGCCCAATTAAATATTTATTTTATTTTAGTTCTATTTTTTAGTATTTATTGTTATAGCAGCAACAGAAATACATCATCTGTGAAAATTTCAACTGTCTTACTATCACGGTTCATGAGATACAGCCTGGAGACAGACGGACAGACTGATGGACGTCAAAGTCAAAGTCAAAAGTCAAATAATTTATTTCAAATAGGCACATATATGGCACTTTTGAACGTCAAAACAAAGAAATAGAATTGATTCTAGTTGCCCCTTCCAAAAGGTAGTTTTCGTATGGAGAAGAATGGGCAAGAAACTCCACCGTTACTCTTTTTAAAAATGTTTTACAATATTTTGTATACATCAATTATATAATTTATATGTGAAGACGATGCACCTACAATAAGATTACTGTAACACAAAAGGTAAAAAGAATTATAAATGGAGCAATAATTAATAAATTAATTACCAGATACATGGTGCTCACATATTTACGGACGGATAGCGGAGTCTTAGTAATAGGGTCGCGTTTTACACTTTGGGAACGGAACTCTAAAAATTTACACAACAAAAATGACATAATATTATTATGACAAGATATAATTTCAAACATTTTTATTGTTATGTCCCGACCGAATAAACATAAAAGCCCAGGGTCCTACATGCGCTATAAAACTGCAGTATTATTGTCTTCTTCGCCGCATAAAATTATTTGATGGGTTACGCGGCCATTTTGAGCGTACTAAAAATTTTGAAAGCTTCGTCTGAAGGGCATTAGGTCTAAGCGTGTTATATTTATTAAGATGAGCAGGTATTTAAGTGAAGCTTCGCTGATTATAGCCACTTTGGCAGATGTAGGTGTTTTTAGGGTTCCGTAGTGAACAAGGAACCCTTATTGTTTCGCTATGTCATCCGCGGCTTAGCTCAGAGACTCTTAGTACTAGAAGGTTGTAATTTGGTATGGGTATAAAATACGCCGACAAAGTGGTAAAATAAAATCATGAAAAAAAATTACATTTGCAGTAGCAAAGACAAGTTTTTCAACAACAATTTTTAGTTTGTTCTTGGGATAAATTCATCCCAACTACGGAACCCTTCATTATGCGTGGTTCGACACGCACTTACCTAGTCTTTTTAAGAGGTTTTAAGAGGATAGAGAGCATCTTCTGGTTGAATTATTTGATATGGCACTAAAATCTCTTAACCTTCAGGACAGTACGGTTTCCTTGAAGACCGGTGGCCGTCACATAGCGTCCGCAAGATACAGGCGAATGACGTCACTAAAACGTTATTTATGAAAGTAAGTTGACCAACCCCGCTGCCATCATTTTAATGACGGCCGTTATGTGGCGGCCACCGCTCTTCTAGGGAACCGTAGTTTTTGTAGTTAGGTGTGGGCGACTATCGTGGAAACGCATTACACCATAAGTACTACAAAAAAGAATCATAAAGAGGAGTCTCACACGATAGGTACCAGACTGAACATCATCCTTTGAAAAACATTACCCTCCTTCTGGGGCAGTCGGGTAAAAAGTCTCTTAAATTCAATAAAACGTTTTTATTTAACTGTCATAACATTATTACACTTTCAAATTAAAACAAAAGGCTCCTAAAGTTAATATTTTAAAATTAATTTAAATTCCAAAATTATCTTCAAAAACGACATAATGAAACGCTGAAATATATTTTATCATTAAAGTTCTAATCCTGTAATACGGTTATACTGCTTTTATTACTTAATTTTAATTCATAATTCTCCACTGGCTTTTAATAAGAGCCAGTTATTTCAATTTAAAATAATTGAGTGTTAATGTTTGAAATATTATGAGCGCACTGTGAAATATTAACTAGTTGGTTCGTTTATGAAATTACCTTTTTCTTTTTAACAGTCGGTAATATATTTATCTGGATCTAAGGTATGGTATTTTAATCGTAGTATCGGCTATACTAGGTTGTTGATAATAGTGACTGTCATGAGTGATTTTTAGTGGAATAAGTTTCAGCTGGCTGCAAAAGGCTGCCCAACTTAAATGGGATTGGGCAGGTCATGTCTGCCGCATGCCAGACAAATTGTGGGCCCAAATAGCACAGAAGTCGTGTCAGTGAGCCGGGGTCGCGGCAGGCCACGTAGGAGATGGTGGGAAGAGCTGGACCACGGAGTATAGAAATACTCCGTGAGCTGGACGGACGTCAAAACTGGAAGAAGGACGCGCGGGCTCGCGAAATATGGAAGGAATTGATGTCTTGGCCTAGAAGTGGGACAGCGCAAGAAGGTAAAAAAAGATGCACCTGCGTAGATTCCTCCCTTATTAATCAAAATCCAATCCAGCCTGTTCCGTGCTGTCCTCCCCCAGCGACGCCCTAAGTCGAGGTCCGTACCCCACAGGGGGTGCCCTCAGCGCGTAGTCGCTTAGTTTACCTATACGTTTTAGTCCCTCCCTGGAGGCCTTAATTTAATGAGGCACTCACAGGAAAATCCGGTTAATAAGCCAATAACCTCCTAGGTTGAATTGCGAGATGCCATACATTTAAAAAATATTCCTAGTTCCCATCTCTTTTCTTAAATACCAAAGAGTACTTACTAGTGGCCTGCAATTTCTGGACTACACCAGCTGGTGAAGGTACTCCAGAAATTACAGGCAAGCCTAAAACCATAATTATAGGTAGTCAATCATAAGTTATTCCCAATTTTAGCTGTCTGAATACGGCCCCCTGCACCACAAATGACTAAACACGTTTAGCCCTAAACGACTTTAAAACATTGTTGTTTCTGTCGATTGTTGAAAGAGTGCAGAGACAGAATGATGTTTTAAATTAATTTAGCACTAAACGTGTTTACGTAGTGATTTGTGGTTTAAGGGGGAATTAATCTGACTGCTAAAATCCGTTATTCACAATTTTAGCTGTCAGATTAGGGCGGTGCAAGTAGGCCTTAGTATGCCATAACGGCCAATCTGTAAATCAGTTTCTGAATTCAAGATTCATCCTTGACCCAGGCTTTAGAGTTTTGGCCATAGTCTTGTCTAATTTAGAAATAAATACCCTTTCTTTTACGACACCACCTCACCAAATGACAGGACACTATTATAGGAACAAATTGTTTCATGTCCACGCCTAAGTTGCGGTCGTATTCATAATGCAGACGACAAAGTTTTTATCACCCCTCCCGCTGGTTTGCTACCGGTGAAATAGGGATACGAAGTGGCCCGAAGGTCAGCGAGGATAGCCGAAGGATTATGGAAGGTTAAAGGGTTAGGTTTTTTATTTATTTATTTGGATATTTTTTGCTCATAACATTAAATAGGACGGATAAGTCGAGCGAAAGTTAAACATCCATTATATTTCGAGTTACCTCCGTGCATCAGAAAGCACGTTAAGCCGTTGATCCCGGTTGTCATTCGTAGATGAACGACCTTGTCCTGTTAAAGAGTTGTCCTTTTTCAGAAAAGGCAAATTCAATTTATTAAAACGTCAAAACATTTCCAAAAAAATCTCAACTCATCAGAGCAATGCGCGAAAACGTTACCGCGTCATCACGGTCCGCAGTAAAACTTTTATTTATTCCGAAACTTGTTTCATTTTTCTTTGCGCACATTCGAAAGAATAAGGCCAGATGTACACCGCAGAAACACATAAATAACACCACATAAAAGATGTATGAACACAAGCCCACTTCAAGAATTATTTACTAGAGGCCGGCTTGTGAAACCTCCTTCGATTTTTTTTCTACCCTTTTAAACAATTCCGTTTGTCGTGCAGGATTAGGGAAGGCTAACTTAAAGCCGCACTCCTTTTAAGGTTACAGGGAAATTTCCTGCGAGTTACTGAGTTGTTAAAAAGTTGTAGCCGCTCGTAAAATGCGGAAATGGCTGCTTATTTTCGAAGTTTGAGGAGTTTGGTCCATATTTTGTATAATTACTTCCTCTAAATTACGATGATGTAGTTATTCGTTTGATGTAAATAATATGAATCTTATTACTCTTTGAACGCATAAATTAACAGCTCTAATTTGTATAAAAAGACGTCTATTCAAGAACCAATCTACGTCAACTCGATCAACGTTAGCTAAAGCCATTAATCTTTTAAACACAAAACTAAAGTTTCCAAATCCGCTCCATAAAAAACAAATCTACATTGGAATTTAGAACAGTTACTTCCAAAGTTGGAGAAAAAAAACACTAAGTCCCAGAAATCTTTGTACGAAAAATTCAACTATTTCAATTAAGAGTCTCGTAGCGTTCCATTTTCGAAACTTTGTTTTAAATTGCAGCGCCAGAAGTCGAGTTCCGAAGTCATTCCGAACGGTCCCATTCGACGTTCCGCCGGTAATAAGGTTCCGACACGTTCCGACCTTTTACGATCTTTAACGAAGTAATCGCTTCTGATCGGTGATAGGAAAAAGTGTGCAATTATCTTATAATTCCTTCCAAGAGTTCACTTTTTTCAGTCAGGAATTCATTTTAGTTTAATCATCTTACATTTATTAAAATGGGGATAAGTTTAGAACTGAAGTACAATAATTATGTTAGTTTCTAACTCGACAAATAGCTAACTTGACAAGTTATAAGACCTTGACGACGAATTGAAGCTAGTTCTTCATCTCCGGTATATTTTGGAAGATAGTTAATTGATTCAGGCGCGACTTTGCGAAAATCCATTATAAAATACAATAGACCGTAGATATATTTAGTAACCTATTCCGCTTAATTATTCCTCAAGAGTCATTAAAAACCACGCTGCCAACACGTTGTGTTCGGGTTCGCGACTGGTCAATCGTCATCCTGCGGATGCCTCGTTGAGACGTGAGACACGTGTCGATTTTTTACAGGGTCATTTATGACCTTGAGGAATGGTTAAGCGGAATAGGTTACTAAATATAACTGCGTCTATTATATTTTATATTTTGGAAGTTAAGAAGTATGTAGATAATACAATATCTGTTGACAGATTATAAATGAAAAAATAAATATTTAGTTTTTCAGGTGAAACGAAGTCACAAGAGTACCTATCTAAGGATCGTAGCAACTGGCGTTCTAAGTAGTTTCTGCCTACTTCCGTGGGAATAAGGCGTGAATTTGTGTAAATCTAGTTATTTCTTTTTTTATATTCAACCTTGCTCTGAAACATATCTTATTGTCTTTTTACGACAACAGATGAACAGACACAAACACAACATATTTATACAACATTATACGTATCTAAATACCCATTCTTTTTGACGGCCGACAGCTTTCGCGAAAGTTATATTTTATGCAAAAACTTATTTCATATTTCTTATTCAAAGTTTTGCGGTACAGAAAAAGTAGCGACTATCATTATAAAGTATGGTAACTTAAGGCTATATGTGGAGAGTGTGGGTAGTTAAAAAAACCTATTAAAAGTCCTGGGATTGATCAACTTTTAACTTTTACACGTGGATGTTGAGCTGAAATTAGTCGAGTTATGACATTATAACAGGGAGGTTATGTTGTGTTAAAACATTTTGGGGACACCATAGACTTGTCAGAATATGACAAAAGTCTCTTTACAGGCACAGTTTTAGTTCATTTTATTTGACCTTGACTTTTGACCTTGAAACATTCAGATAGGCAGTCACTCCATGTAAAATACTGGTATTCAGCAGCATCCGGTTAGACTGGAAGCCGACCCCAATCATAGTCGGGAAAAGTTTAGACTGATTGATTCTGTGCTAACGTAAATTAGTGTTCATTTTTTGAACCTACCTATGTGCTTAATCTATAACGTCAAAAGTTTTCCATAGAGTTACTTAGAGTCGGAATGGAGCCAAGTCCTTTGAAGATAGATTCGTATTTCCGAAACAAAGTAGGATACTGATATTATTCCAATAGTTTTTTGTTTAGAAGCCTTTACTAAAAAGTTTTGCTTACAGAGAAAAGTTCGAAGGAAAAAGGGATACATTTTTGTTCTGTTGGCATCAAATGTGACCTTGGACTGAGTATTACTCACACCGACGGTTTTTGAGTTAGAACCAGGAATAATGCTTTCTTGGGTAACATTTGGTCAAGTGAACGTAGGCAAATATGATTAATCGTTGTTTTACCGGTTAATACGATCTAAAAACAAAACTGGTTATATATTTTTTATTGGTAACTGGGTGTTTCCCGAGCTTCGTCTACGATCCAGAATGAAAGGTAGCCTATGTCCTTTTCCAGGTCATAGTGTACCCATGTGCCAAATTTCATCCAAATCCGTTCAGCCGTTTTAGCGTGAAAGCGTAACAAACAAACAGACTCACATTCGCATTTATAATATTAGTTAGGATGTGCCAATTCTATAATTCTATGCAGCAGGTGCCGTATTATGAAATATTAATGCCATCATTTTTCCAGTGTGAGAGAGAGATGGAGCTATACAAGGCCGCTAGCACCATCCCCTTTTCGCAGTGGAATAATGATGGCATTAATACTTCATAATAATAATACCCCATCTGCAAAAAGGTTCTAGTTATTATTTTAATATTAACTTTTGGATTTATCTTAGCTTTAATAATACCTATTCATTCTCAAGTAGTATCCCCCAATTCTTTCTCAGTTTACCAAACATTTGGAGTGCACTGCACATGAACCAATATTTGAGGTCGATGACAGTGCAAACAGTCTTCAAAAACCACAGCTTTGGGTGCATCGTCAATAAGATTGGATTACCGACTGTTTACCGTCATGGTGTGTTCTATAATTTGGTGAACCGTGTAGGTGGTTGTATATTACCAGACACTATTTTGTAGGTATATTTTAAGCAAGAACCTTTTTTTACCCGACTGTCCCGGAAGGAGGGTAATGCTTTTCGAGAGTATATTATGTATTTTTCTTTGACACGCTTTGGGGGCCTAGACAAGTGCCAATCGTTTCGAAAGCGTTTCGTATTTCTACAACGACTTTCAACAGGATTGAGATTTTAACATAATATGAGGTTGTTAGATTCATCTCAATTTTACTGTGGGAGTGACATAATAAGCTAATAATTATGTTGTTTTAAATAACCGCTAGCTGTTTTGCAAAACAGCTCCGTTATGCAAGACCTTTCAGAAAACAAAGTTCAATAGATAATAATGCTTGTTTTTCTCTTCTCAGTTATGTGTTTTTGCAGACATGTTTTTGTATTTTTTTAATAACTTGCTTTTTTACGTAAAACATTGCTATACATTAACTTTTTTCTTATGATATAGTTTATACACATAAATCACAATTACCCGAACACCTGTACGAAGGCTTATTTAATGTCTGTTGTTTAAGATTAAATATTTTGTTTGACCTGATCGAGTCGGAGGATGGATGGGGTTCGAGCCCGTGATCGATGCAGTTCTCTCAGTAGGTACTTATTATTTATTTAATTAAACTATATTGTACACCACAAAAATATATAACACAAAATATACATTGGGCGGCCATATCGCTTTCCGCGATCTCTTCCAGGCAACCTTGGAATGGACAGTGATTTGCCTGGACATAAAATGGGGCTGTCGTAGGTGCAAATAATAAGTATAAATACAATTATACTAAAATAGATACACATATACATACATATCCTAAATAATAGATACATACATACATACTTACGAAAAAGCATATACTTACACTTTTAACAACGAGAAATTGTGAAAAGCTTAAAAAGCCCAGGCCACACTAGGTACGAAGCTAAGTTCATTTAGCTTCGCTCATGTAGCTAGCGCCTCTTTTCGTACCTTCGATTCCCACCGTGAACTATGAACCGAAATATGAAAAGACGCGGTGGCTACATGAGCGATGCTAAACGAACTTGCCTTTATTACCAGTGTGGCCTGCGCTTCATTAAATTGTTCAACAAAGAAATGGTCAGCCTTCAAAATCCAGGCTGAGAAATCAAAATTAAAAGTTATTTATTCAAACTAGGCTGAGAATCAGCACTTTTCGAACATCAAAATTACACAAGACAGTCCCCCAAAACGGCCTTCCTTCACCACTTCCTAGTCCTTCAGCTGGGAAGAAGAAGTGGCGCAACAAACTCCCCAGCAGCACAGCTGTCTGATCAGTTAGAAAAAAAAAATTGATTCTATACAAAGTACTCAAAATCATTTACATTACGCAACGTATAACATAAATCTAATTATTAGCCATATGTCAGCTGGCACACGCCAATATACAAAACAAGAAAAATAAAAAAAAGTATATATGTACTCAAGCAGAAATAAAAGTAAATGTAAACATAAACCTATTCAGATATTTATTTCTAGACCCCAAATTAAAGGGTTACAGCCCACTTGTGGCTACTGAAATTAACATTTTTATCGAAAAAACCGTGAACTATATTTTTTATTTTCAGTATTTTATTTTAATTAATTGCCAAATGTAGCCATTTATAACAGAAAAAAATAGACCTCAGATATTCCTAAAAATTAAACCTTTCTAAAAACCTAGCTTTTTAGCCTAGTTTTTTTTTGTATTTGTATTAGTATTTTAATAAAAATCCAGATCGTTATTCCTAAAGGATTCATAACATTTAGTTGTTATAAATTATAACGGTTGCGTGTACTTGACCTTTAATCTTTATTTTCCAACATTTTGAGGTTTATAAAAGGCAAATATCCAGTTAAAGCTATTAAAAAAAAATGTCTATGTACTACAAAAATACCTAAAGATTTTATAAAAATTGTTACTCCTTTGGTGTGTTATTGGTTGAATTATGGTTAACTGGCTTTGGCAAGAAAGTCAATGAGGGTTTTTTGAAATTCTGATGTTCACTTGGTGGCAGCACTGTGACGGCAGGTCCGGGCACCTGTCAAAAGGGTTAAAGCGTCTATGTTTTAGCCACTCAAACGCTCGGCTACCATGGTAGCCCCAAAATTGTATGGTTGCCCCAACGCTAAACTGGGGCGCTTGAATGCAGTCGTGACTGAATGATGAACAACTGAATGAAACGAATGATGCATGTCATCATAATTATATTTTATATTAATTGTTGAAATGGAAAACCTCTTGTCAAAGTGCTGCCAACTGGTGGCGTGAATTTTCATTCATAGTGCGAAGAATTTTTAAGACATAATGTTTTTTGTGATAATTAAAAAAATACATTTTTTTTCCCTCTGCAACCTTATATAATAGGGAATATGCATGTGATTCAAATATGGGTCAAATATTTTTTTTATAAACTATTTTACTTCAGAATTATGCCTCCATCAATATTTTTGCATAAAATTTCTTTTTGAGCGAGAAATTAATTTTTAAAAAGTCCCAAGAAACTGTGGGTAATTCAAACACTTGAAAAGGCTAAGAGCGGATGTGACGAAACAATCCGGGATATCAATCAAAATGTCAATGTCAAGTCAATCAACAAGTGTCAAGTCAATGTGAAACGCTCATAGAAAAAGGAGTGTTTGAGGTTGACTTGACAGTTGCTTGTCTGTTTTCACGGACGGTGACGTCAGCACACCAAGCGCGCCAAATGGAGGGCGTTTAAATAGCCCGGATCGGTTGGATATTTTTAAACATTTTTTTAACAACTTTAAATTGCTTTTTTACCGTCGAATTTTTTAAAACTATTATTTATCAATGTAAACTATCGAATAAAAAGATTAAAAAAATACATGCATATTCCCTGCTAATCTATAGCAACTATCTAAAAAACAAATAAACCTATTTTTCTTTCTTTCTTCTTTCTATCTGCAGTGGACCAAACTCTAACCCTGCTAATAACATACAAAATTATAATAGGTACCTACCTCACCCGTATTTTATTTGTTCTAGTCAGAGGTAACCTCGCGACCTTGCGACAAATTTAATCAACATCTGATTAAAATGTTTGCAAAGCACTGCGAGCACTGGGAGCAGCGATAGTGTTTTTTTTTTTCAAAAAACGCAAAATGGAAAAATATTTATAATTGAAATCATAATGAATTTTTAGGAATATGAGACATTATTCGACTTGGTTTTTGTATTTAAATTGAAAATTGGATGAGATTTCTTATTCTTGAGATTGTTTTATGTTAAGTGGATGGTTTCAAAAATATTTGGTACCCACACAATTGTTACTAAGACAAATATCAAGGTAGCTAAGACTCTAAAATTAACTTTTAAGTCTTTGGATTTTGATTTTTTCGGAATAGATTTGCTCTCTCCCAATAATGAGGGTTTTCTAAAATACCGTTCACTAGGTGGCAGCACTGAGAAGTCATGTTCGGGGCACCTGTCAAAAGTGTCAAAGTGCGGTTTTATTTAGTTGTTATTGATGAACGAATGAATATAATGAATGATGAACGTCATCATATATTTTTTATATTCACCTTTTGTCAAAATGGCGCCAACTGGTGGCGGGAAGTAGTTCATTCGTTAATGAACTAATGAGAATGCTACCTGAAATAAATATTGCACCTGTACCTATTTCCCGAACTTCTTTTGCCTTCCGCAGACAGAAATATCAGACGCGCCCTTAAATATCAGACGCTTGACTCGAGTGAACGTTCATTTTTGTTTCATTCCACGTGCACACGACACCGATAAAATAGCATAGGAATGAATATTCATTTGCTCCTTTCATTTAATTTTTCGATCATTCGGTAGGCGAGTTAAAGAAGTGCCGAAATCCAACATCGTTGGATCGGTTCACTAATGAATTAATTTTACACTTGATTCATTTCGTGTTCAGACGTTTCGCTCGGAGTGAGAGATGCCGAATGACGAAGACCAAAGTTAATAATATCCTGCTTCGATATTTTATTTATTTTATTATGTAAATACACACAGTAAAATACATACAGATAAGTCATCACTATAACTTCGAGTACAAAAGTATGTTTTTATTGATTTTTGTTCAACTGAAAAGCGTTTCGGCGTTTCGACCAATATATTAAACTTTATCATTGCCCAATTACATGCTCATAAAATCTCATAATCTAAATATTTATAATCATAATAACACTGTATAAAATTGTCATAAAGCCGCGGGTGAAGTATTTACACTCAGACAAACATTAGATATTATAACACTGTTAAACTGCTTGTTATGTAAAGAAAAGCCATGCTCTTTACACCATGGGTGTATACAGGGTAAAAATAAATTACCTAGCGAAACCCCGCAAACTTCATGGGTATCTAAACATGATAAAACAAAAGAGAAATTACTTTGATTATGATTTTTTTGGGGTCATCGACTGCCGGTAGTGTATTCACATACAGGGTGAAATTTTAGTCGTTTAAATCCTCTTAGGGGTCATTGTACTCATCATTATGAACAACTTTCACTAGGGGACCAACAAAGAAATGCGAAAAAAAAATCTGCTGTTCCCTACACTTTGATGAGCTATCCGAACATAATGTAGGGAACAGCTGTTTTTTTTTCGCGATTTCAGGGTTCTCTCCTTGTGAAAGTGATGGGTATATCTCAACACGACAAAACAGATTTTATCAACTCGCACTTCAAGTAATAATACTACCAGCGGTCATTGATCCCAAAGAAAAAACATCAAATATTTTTTCTTTTTTTTTTTTTGTCGTATAATAGATATTGATACCCATCACATCTCCGGAGTTCCGCTAGCTAATTTTATTTGACTCTGGAGAAATTATCCTTAGTTAGAATTGTAAATTAATACACTAATCATTATTCGAGGTCTGTAATGTATGAGGCGATTGCTTTGCAGTGGGATTATTATAGACGAATAACAATATTATTTAAATACTACCTATTTATAATAATACTATCAGGTGTCCCGTAGTGTTAAAAGTAAACATTAACGTCCCAAGGAGGTCATCATTCACGCCACATAAACGAAGCCTTTATAAAAACGTAAACTCAGATCATAATATTCTAAACAGAAGAAATGGCTGCTAACAATTTTCTTGAATCATCTTCTTCTTTAACAAAAGCTTCAACACGAGACATTCAAGCTAGCTACCTATATTATTATTGTATTCAAGCTACAGCACTCTATCTACATGGTCCTCATGGCCTGACCAAGATTATGTCTGGACCTTAAAAGAGACTGCGACCTCTGAGTATGTTTCGGCCTTTCTTCTCAGAGTAGTCAGATAGAAAACGCCGATCTCATCTAGCTTATTTTTACTATTTTATAACATGACGTGTAAAAGTAATTCTAATATCCTATTTACAGAATAAACAATTTTATTTCATTTCATTTAGGTCTCTAGCCTACTGATGGCGTGTCATGTCAACACATCGCGATATCTGATATATATATATATATCTTCCGGAATAAATTCTATGATTCTGAAAACGGCAACAAAATCCATCACCTACACAGTCAGTCAGTCACAGTCAAAAGAAATACAGTCCGGCCATCCAGAGAATGCCTTCTTGACACTACCAGCAGGGGGCTAAAACGGCCACATTAGCAATTCCTCTAAAAGCACTTCATTTCCTGAATTCCCAGCTGTCATTAGTAATACCTCTAATTTAACAAGAAAACTGTCAAACAGATGATTCATTGCGTAATATGAATTGCACGCGGATCATATATCATGAATTGTCAGTTTGAGATATTTTACGATGATTCATGATAATTATTAACCTATTATGATTCTGCCAAAATGGCCGATTTAGGCCTCCTGTTAGTTTTTTAATAACGATTTATGGGTCCTTATGACTACTAGAAAATTGTCCATCTGACAGGTGTCAGAAATGCAGTATCTCGACGGCCGACGCGCATAGCGACTTTGCCTATGGTTGTACCTACAGATAATACAATATAAATGATAACACGTGCTTCTTCGATACTTCTAACAGGAAGTGCACCGGTGTTCAAGTTAAAAGCACCGAAAGTAAACATTCTGTGCCATCGAGAGTTTAACCTTAAACATTTGTTTAGGCGGAGTTTATCTGTTACGTCACTGGGTATATTTGACGTAAGTATAGGTAATGAAAAATTTTTGAAGTCACACGGGATTACTCATAGAAATTATGTTACCGCTGATGTGCGGTTAACTCATAGAATTCTTTCTCATAATATCTATGGGTCTACCTGTACTTTTTTTTCAATAGTTATATTTCTGTCAATCAATTTGCCTAGCCTTTTCCCAACTATGTTGGGGTCGGCTTCCAGTCTAACCAGATGCAGTTGAATACCAGTATTTTACATGGAGCGACTGCCTATCTTACCTCCACAATCCAAGAACTGGGTAATACGAAACCCCATGATAAGCCTGGTTGTCAGACATTCGGGCTTCTGACGACCCGTAACTGTCAAAGATCCATGAATGACAGCCGGGATTAACGGCTTAACATGCTTTACGGGGCATGGAGGAGTCTCGGTATGTAAAGATGGTCACCCATCCTCGGACCAACCCCGGCAAGCGTAGCTTAACCTGATGGATCGACCCGTACGGCTGTTATTACGTAGCCACGAGCTCTAATAGTTATATTTACGTCAATTATCTTAAATTCAATCCATACTTTAAAACACACAAGTAAAGATATAAATATTTCTAGATAGTCAAAGCTGTGAACACGTCGAAAAAAATAGCGTCCAACTGTTGGCCGCTAAATGCATGCACACTCGAAAAGCGCAATGACAGCACAATTACAAAGCGCGAGTGTAAGACGTAGCTGTCACGCACACCAGCATAACAAATTGGCTTATTTAATTTAGTTCTTTTGCAGCCCGATACTCTAACTAGACATATATTATAATCAAAGCACACAAGCACTAAACTACATAAACATAATATTCGACAAAATTATTAATACGGCCGTAGTTTTCAACGCTTTCCCGTCCCCAAGTAGGGTGGCAAAGCAAGTGTCTAATTTAACTGAGACTCTCTAAGTTTGTTCATTAACTTTAACAAGATTTTGTTGCGTCACCCTTTGAGACTGCGCACAACGGTGAAATATTAAGAGTAATTTTTTTTTAAAGGTATATTTTGGAAGACGTAATCGCTTTCGCTACGAACGTTATTTTTTAATGGATCCTTCATAGTGAGGGTTTTGTTGCAGCTTTGTTACTGGCTTTATATGCTGGATTTCTTTTTTTAAGTGTTAGAGGAAACGAAAGGAGGAACGTTAAGTTTTTTCTGTGTACCGGAGAATGTGTGAAAGGTATTCGTTTGTAACTGCAAACAGTGTTGAAGTTTGAAATGTTAAATAAAGCAATTTTATAACGTTGAATTAAGATCAATCCGTAATAATTTTTCCTGAATTGAGAGTATCGAACGTGCCAATGATTTGACACACAAGATTTTTATAAATTCATAGCTTTACACTTTTATAATTTTCTTTTTAGATATTATAATTAAAATTCAAAACAAAATCTAAAAGCATGTTAAACTTTTCACAGCACTTAATTTAAATTCCGAAAACTTGCTCTGCTTTAACGGGTTAAAAGTAAACAAGTTTAAAAAATCCGCACCACTAATTTTACTCAAGCAAAATGTTTTTAATCTGTTTATGAATTTACAAAAGGTGTAGCTTCAAAGTTTTTCTCAGTAAAAAATGAACATCACAAAGGCAGTTCCGAACTATCGGCCAAACAATATCTTTGCGTTGGAACTCTTATATAATATTGAGAGCGGAAATATTTAATTGCATTATTTTACAAGAGAAGTTGGTCGGGAAACGTCCTGCACTCGACAGACTTTATGGACGCCGTAACCGCTCAAAGAATGCTAAGAAAAACATTTATGAAAAAGTAGTTTAAATTGTTAGAGGTTTAAGAGTCATGGCTAATTGGTGTTCCTTTTATAATGAACATGCTTTTCTTCGTTTATTAAGATCGTGTTCATACTCCTGTGACTTTGGTTTGATTCTTTAAATCTATGTAGTATTTGCTGGTTACTTGACTTTTGACGATGTCGGAACATCAAATATCTCATTTGCCTCAATGTTTATTCAAAAGGTCTTATAATTCAAAACAAAGCACATTGTAGTTTTATGTCAAAACAATTTTATGTGGCAGTATAATTTTCTCGCTAGCGTCATTTGCCACCGTCTTTTCGTTTGTGAATGGTCAAATTAAGTATTATATTATTGAATTAAATAATAATTATTAATCATATTATGATAAAATTATTAAGATTTAATATTTTAAATATTACAGTATAGAATTATACAAGCGCCAGATTCTTGCACGCAATCTAGGTAATTTTTCATTAGATCCAGATCACACATAAAAGATTTTATATTTCGATGATCCAAAATAATCATTTCATTCCAAGAAGTAGGTTGGTACATAATTATAATATGGATATCTTAAAAAGGTCAGTCAAAATATCTACAAGATTTTAAAATAATCATGGTTGATGAAATTGCAATACCCTATCTTCAGATCACAATTTCGTTTGCGTTCCTTCACTCCCGATCGATCTATCTTCAATAGCTCAGCTTAGCATTTGCTCCGTCAAACTGACGGCATAGTGCTCCCGGGGGTAAGAAAGATATTTGGGTCAAGAATGCATCGCCAATATGCTTAGCATAGAATACTTCGATAGATTCTCTTCTCTTAAAGGAGTGTGCTCATTTTGACGTTCTAAAGTGACTTTTTTAAACCTTTCCTAACTTTTCATCCTACTAATATTACAAATGTGAAAGAAGTTTGTGTGTTTGGATGTTTGTTATTCAATCACGCAAAAAAGGCCCAATGGATTGGGACGAAATTTGGCAAACAGATAGTTTAAAATCTGGATTAACACATAGGACATTTTTTATCCCGGTATTCCTACGGGATCGAGACTTACGCGGGTGAAACTGCGGGGCGCAGCTAGTAATATTATAAATTCCAAAGCGATTTTGTTTGTTGCGCTTTTACGCTAAAACGGCTGAACGGATTTGGTACATGGGTATACCATGACCTAGAGAAGGACTGCAGATTATCATTAGCGATGCTAATCACTTATACCTACCTACCATAAGAGTAGCCCATCTTTATGATATTTGGTTTCAATCATTAAAAAAAACGTGAATACTATTTGTAGTTACCTGAACCATCGTATGATTATCTTAATGTGCATAAACTAACGCCTGTGTTATTTGATTTTGGTAAAATTATGGACGACATTTATTTGCAAGTAGGTGCGCCTCGCAGTTTCACCCGCGTAAGTCTCGATCCCGTGGGAATATCGAGATAAAAAGTATCCTATGCCCCATTCCAGGTCATGGTCTACCCATGGGCCAAATTTCATCCAAATCTGTTCAGCCGTTTTATCGTGAAAACGTAAGAAACAAACAAACTCACTTTCTCAGTTATAATATTATAGTTAGGATGCCCTTCGAAATTTCAGATTCGTAATATACTCGGAAGTCGTAACTCGCGCTCATATATTTAATATGTATGTATATATGGAAAGATGCATGCATGTGCAAGAAACGAAGCGTGTAAGGATTGTAACACATGGCGTTCTGAACTGCAGATCTGCTAGCTAGGAGAATTTTGGGATTCTATCTGTTATTGAAATGCTAGAATAACTAAAACAAAGCCTTTTTTAAAGTAAGTAGATAAAATAACATCAGAGAATATTGGGCGTACCTCCTCTGCCCCTTCCTCTTTATCATTTCAGCTGACATACGTCCACTGCTGGACGTATGCCTTCCCCAATCACCGCCACTTCGACCGGCTCTGTGCTTCCCGCATCCAACGGATCCCTCTCCTCTTATTGGAATTTAATTTCTTCGCACAAATAGTATTTTAATACATGTTCTAGTATATAATGTGTTCAAGTCTCTTAACTTTTCTTCATCTTTCTAAAACTTTTTTCAAACATACTTAACTAATAAAATTTGTGATTGCGGACCAAACATGGATGAAACATGAATTATGTTTAAAAAACATGCATCCATGTCTGAATTCAAACAGTCTGCGTTCTAACCTAACCACAGAGCTATTATAACATCTGTCGGATACCCCAAACCACAAATTTTAACCGCTCTAAAATCATTGCGTATAATAATTTTAATCTGTTTGCTTTACGAAGAATAAAACGTCAAAAACGAATTTCGCAAGTGCACTGTGCAGCCAGTGTAAACCGATTTAAAAATTCCCTTTATTGAAAATCCTATCTCATCTTATGATGTTGGTTGATCAACCATGAAATATTGGTCTACGGCAACCCTGTAATTATTCTCAACCGTACATACATGTCTGGATGTGCTCTTAAATTCTTTCAACAAGCGAATTTCAACTTTCTGATGAGCGTTTCAGGGTTTGATTTGTCTAGTTGGGTTGTTTCAACCAAAAATTGGTCTCGGTGAATGGACAATACATCGAGGCTGCGAATTGTTCGAATATTAAAAATCATTGGAGCATTATTGAATTGCTCTTTGCTATTAATTCGATGTCGGTTTTTGATGTCAGCGGTGGGTGATAAGCGGAGCGTGCCGACATAGTAGGGAATCTGTAAGAATATCTGTGCAATATTCTTGATAAGATAACAGGAAATAGAAGTGTCGGCAGGCCGAAAAGAAGGTGGGTTGATGACATAACAGAAATAGCTGGGAACGACTAGCAGACCATTGGCAAAGACAGAGACACATAGACGAAGTTGGAGGAGGCCTTCACCCGAGGTGGGGTCCATACCCAACAAAATAACTAACCTGTACTAATATCTAGAAAATAAGTCAAACTACTAACAACATTTGTAATGTCATTTACATTACAAATGTTGTTAGTAGTTTGACTTATTTATGGGTATTTAGGTATGGAAAAAAAATTTAAGTAATAAAAAATAAAAACCCAACTACGACTAAAAAGCTATATACAAGACACCGCAGACAGACAAATTAAAAATCCGGAGTCACACGTGTTAGGGCATAAATCGAACAAATTACGTGTGACTCGTTGTTTATACCTTTATAGTCGTAGTTGGGTTTTAGTTTTTATTACTTTAATGTTTTTGGTTAATTTCATCTCTCAAAAAATCCATGGGTTCTTTGATCTCTCTCTTCTCCTTTATCCATCATCCATCACTATCTATCACTCTCATAGTCCAGCCTCATCATCTTCTGATATAAAAAGGTATAAGGTACTACATCACCAACCCGCTGTTACTTGAACCCCAGCTCAACATAGCTCTAGAGTTTCGCACTGAGTGGCTCCGTTTGAACGATAATGGTTTTTAAAAGGGGCTGCCGGTTTGTTTTGTCAAACTTTTGCATCGTTCTTTGTTCAACTACCATAGATTTTGGATTTCTCATCGACATCTGTTACGAGGAATTGCAGTTATTGATTGTGTTTGGCATTGAAAGTTTTTGATGTTGATTGCGTATCATGGAAGCCATCTTTACATACCGAGACTCCTCCGTGCCTCAGAAAGCACGTATCATTTGTGGATCTTCGACAGTCGTTACGGGTCGACAGAAGCTCGAGAGTCTGACAACTAGTCTTACCAAGGGGTATCGTATTACCCAGTTACTGGGTTGTGGAGGTCAGATAGGTAGTCGCTCCATGTAAAATACCGGTATTCAGCTGCATCCGATTAGACTAGAAACCGAATCCAACATAGTTGGGAAAAGGCTAGGCAGATTGATATTTGCGTATCATGGAAGCATCCTGTATAAAATTGCCTAGTGGTTATCGTTCCGTGGGGGGTCATGGCTAAATAATAACAGCGGCACGGGTCGATGTTCAATGTTAAGCAGGTCAAGGTCGGTCCGTGGATGGGTAACCCATTCATTACATAAACAAGACCCCTACGTTCCTTGGAAAGCACATAGTGGCACATTGGTCCCGGCTGTCATTCGTTGATCTTTAACAATCGTTATGGGTAGTCAGAAGCCCGAAAATCTGACACAATTGGCGGAGAAATTGGGGAACATACATTAAAAAAAAAGATTCCGACGAAACGAGAACCTGGAGGAGGTTCTCGTTTCGTCGGAATCTTTATTTTTTATTTTTTTTAAATTGGCTTAAAATATTACCTGAAGATAAATTCGAACTCTCAATTGTTTAGCCTAATAACCTTTTAATTATGACATTTCTGTATGGAGTTTGACATAAAACTGACATTAAACACGCGTTGAACAAGTGTCAAAGTTTTAAGGCCCTTCGAGTTTTAAATATAATCATCCCTTGTTTAAGCTGAATATTTTTATAGTTTTAGTATACAGGCTGTAAGGGTAAACAGTCTCGTCATTCAAACCATGGGTAGTTGACTTAAATTTAAAAATAAATGACCGAACACAACAAAAAAAAACTTCATTTTCATTAAAAGATTTTAAAAAGTTTCTATCCGACACCGTGCTCTCTAGCGAAACAGCTGACTGACTGAGGGAGGGGTCGCGTTCGCGGCCGGTCAGGTCACATCCCGTACCCCCCGCCCGTGTTGAGACGCAAATTCGTTGCCCTAGCGCATAGGTCAACGAAGTTGCGTCTCTTTTGGTAAAATGTAGATTAAAAAAAAAAAAAAAAAGTTGTCATTTTCTATTGATTTTACGTTCTATAAATGAAACCAAACCACTGGTTGCAAGGATAACGGTGTTTACCCTAACACCCTGTATTAGTCACCTGAAGACCACAAATACTAACTAACTTCTATTTTATTCCCACCACTTATTTAAATCCTAATTTTCCACAAAAAACAAAACACTAGCGAAGCCAGCATCAACAAGAGTTATGTCACTATTCGTTTTAAAATTAAACGTACGTTTGTTTAGACACAAAACAACAGTGACTCGGTAAAATGTACAGCTCTTGTATTCTCGTCCGAGTTTACATTTGATATTACATCATACTAATCACTTGACAGGGATGTTCAGACTTGGATACTGGATATGCCAGTATCCAAGTCAAAGTGGTAGAGAAATAGGATCTAGGAAGGACCAGAGTAAAAACTGAACTGACTCGACTCTTTAAAGACTAAAAAATACAATAGACGTAAATATATTTAGTAACCTATTACCTATAACCGGTATCGTATTACCCAGTTACTGGGTTGTGGAGGTCAGATAGGCAGTCGCTCCATGTAAAATACTGGTATTCAGCTGCATTCGGTTTGACTGGAAGCCGACCCCAATATGGTTGGGAAAAGGCAAGGCAGATGATGATATTTAGTAACCTATTCCGCTTAACTATTCTTCAAGAGTCATAAAAAACCCTGTAAGAAATCGACACGTCCACTCTGCGCCCAGTCCAGCCACTCGGTGTGCCAACACGTCGTGTTCTGGTTTGCAACTGGTCAATTGTCATCCTGAGGATGCCTCGTTGAGAGGTGAAACACGTGATGATTTCTTTTTTCTAGTAAAAAGATTACAAATAGAAAAGATTGGGTTATACCTTTTTATATTTTTGCATAATTTTCTGCACCCTAACTAATTATTCCACGAACAATTTCAAAGGTTCTCTGTTCAAAATTCAAAAACTTAATTTACATACATACATAACTCGCGATAATTATAGTAAATTACACGTGTTACTTTGTAAAAGATTTACAACTTTATTTTAGATCTTTTATAATACGGCACCCTTTAGATATTCTTTACAAAGTTTAACATTATTTACTGCTTAAATATTACGCTGTGAGCATTTTTAATAAAAACACATTCAGTGCAAACCCGCAGGTGTGTGACGCGCTTTAATTGCAGCGCTCATTATTAACTTTACGCCAGTGTGCGACGCGCCTTTTACGAGATTTAGTAAATTGCACTGCGGGGTATGTTGTTAGTATGTTGTGACTTTACCCTTGTATGTGGGGTGAGTAGAGTTTAAAGCTGTGTCACTAGTTCCTACACGAATATTTATTCAAAAAGAGCTATGTAAGCTATGTTACTCGGTTTCTGAATTAAGAGCTTGTCAAAGTCTCCTTTAAGTGACAAGCAAGCACCCGGCTCCCAGGTAGAATGATAATTCGTTCGCGTGACCACAACTCGCCTTCCGCGTCATAGCTATAGGCGGCGCGTCAGTGGACCTGACTGACCGGTTGTCATAGATTTGTGCCAATTTAAATGCATTTTATGTACCGTGGCCCGGTGGTGATTCCCGGATCGGGCAGTGTTATTGGATTTTTCCATTAGGAATTTCGTAGTAACAGCCCGGAGTTTGGAAGTTGGCGGTGTGATACCCCCGTGCCTCGGAAAGCACGTTAAGCCGTCGGTCCTACGCCTGATCTCTCTCCGGTCGTGTCGGATTACCGTCCCATCGGACTATGAGAGCGAGGGAAGAGAGAGTGCACTTGTGTCTGCGCAAACACTTGAGCACTATAATATCTCCCGCGCCGAAGGCTAGTCTCCGTTGAGATTGGCCGCCGTGGCCGAAAATACGGTCTGGAAGACTATATATGTACCGTGGCCGTGCAAATGATGAAAACTACGCGAGTTTTCGAATTCAAATTTTTGAAAAACATTCTACTTTGAGGATTCACCGTATGTAGGTCCGTGCCAGCACTGAAGTCTGGTGGAAAATGGTAGATTTTTTTTTTGCAGTATAATTCAATTTTATGCAGTAACGACACTAACGCCGCGTATATCAAGACTTGTCTCGCGGATTCTAGTTTGACAGATTCTCAACATCAAACTCTCAATTCTGAAACCGGGTGTTAGAATATGTACCTACGTGCAGTTAGTAGTGATGGTTTCAGAATTTGTATCGATTAGATATGCTATGTGGCTTACTATTGCTATTTTATAGCATTTAATATAAGACGAATAAAATATGATCCCTGTAAAATATTGGGAGAGCAGTGTTCTTAACTCATTCTGATAAAATTAAATTGCCATGTAATTCCTAAACAATATTTTGAGAAGGAAACTGAAGTTAATACACCGAAATATTAAAGATCCCACACAATAAATCATGATGCCCATGAAATATTTTAAATAATTGAACAAATTACTGTGTTAGGATAATTGAAGGAAATTATCGAAATATCCCTTAAATGCAGCCTCCCCCCGGGCTAAGGCCGTCATTATACGGGCATTTGATGTAGATGCGTCATTCCTTGGAATTTTATATAAAACTGACCGACTTCTTACGTCCTGACAAGTTATCAACAGGATCAATTATTACCTATCTATTTCCTTAAAATGCGCAGGAGTTCAATTCCCTTCATGTAAATTGCGGTAGTGAATGAGAATGACGACAGATGGCGCTAGTTATCTCATAGTCATTGATTTTTTGGTAGTTATTAATTTAAACTCAAGAAATATTATAATAAAATATTTGTGACCTCTCTACCTACTTGTTTGCGGTATCCATAATATTATATGATTAAGCATAATACAGTCTTGAAAAAGTACAAACAAGCCATCTAAGTAAAACACTCAATAGGTACATCGATACCCAATTCTTTTAGCCTTTTATTCTGGATTCGTTGCCAATCACATTATTATCTAATAAGAAACTATTGTATTAAAACTACGAACAATCGGCTACTTATACCTACAAAAATATATCAAATTATTAAAATTACCTACGAGTTACATTACAATTTATTGTTCCTGATTTATATTCAGTAGGTACCTGGTCGACCGAGCTCTGCTAGGGTTTTTTTTCTCCAAAATTGCCAGATGGTTTTACGAGAGTTTACAGAAGCTAGTTAAGTCTCATGACCTACCTAGCTATGTTGCAATGTTCATCAAAATCAAAAGTCAGTTATTTAAACTAGGCTGATAATCAGCACTTTTCGAACGTCAAAATGACATAAAACAGTCCCCCAAAACGCCCGCCCTTCACCACTTCCTAGTGCTTTAGCTGGGAAGAAGAAGTGGCGCAACAAACTCTCATCGAAAAGGTTAGAACCGTTTTCGAGAATTTCATTCAGCTCCTTATTTTGAATATGTGGAATATGTCCATCGGAAATTTTCTCAGGAAATCATTTTTTTATCGTTTTTTCAGTTACTATTAATTTATTTCAATGTAGATTTATTGGATTCCCATAATGTTCCTGAAATAATTTCATGTACCCGGTCATCTTAGTATAATAATAATTATGCTGAATTCATCCCATCAGTCTGTGGACGGCTGTCCCTTACACCCTGTATAAATATTGATCATAGTATAGGATGATATCATGCCTACGCCTGTAGTATTATTATAATCCATTTATAACTCTATTATGTCAAAATGTCTGAATTTAGGTCTAGACTTCCAACAAAACAATGTCTCTATAACCTGCTTTGAAATTGTACGATGACTGGCAGTCAGACAAATGTCAAAGTAAGAAACAATTGAAATACCTAATGACTGCGAATTGTTCAGGTATAATAACTTTACTAACTTTGTTTTAATTAAATAATTAAACTTTCAATAATGTAATGAAGGGTGTCAAAGCTTATATTTTCTAGTGAAAACTTCTTTAGATAAACTTTACGCTCTTTCTAAACAGTAAACGAACGTCACGCTCGGGTTGGTGACGCTGAATCGGGTATACTCGGCTCCTGTCAGTCGGTAACGCTGAATCGTGTATACTCTAGTCGTTTTCAGTTCTATCGTGGACGCACACACCCTCATTTTTACAAGCTTTATATTAGCTTGCCCTGTGTTACCGGTTACTCCTTTTCTCATCAATTTTTCAAGCACTTCCTGGCATCCGATTGAGCTGAAACTTGGCATACTCATAAAACTACCGAGACATTTTGTAAAAATGATACCATGGAGCTGGTCTGATGATGAAGCCGGAAGTTAGGCATAGGAACTCCTCAATCAAAAAGATAACGCCATCGTGTTTGGGCTCATTGGTTATGTATTAACAAGTGCTTTGACACGTGTTGGTGTTCAAGGTCTGATGATGGAGCCGGAAGGTGGCCACATGAGTTTCTAGTAACTCCAATTGTCATCCATTTATCAAACACTTCCTGGCATCTGATTGTGCTGTAACTTGGCATACTTATACAACTACCGAGACATTTTGAAAAAATGATACCATGTTGCTTGACTAATTAGGGAGCCGGAAGTTGGCCAAAGGAACTCCTCAATCAAACAAGATAGCACCATCGTGTTTGGACTCATTGGTCATGTATTAACAAGTGCTTTGACACTAAGTGGTGTTCAGGGTCTGGCGATGGAGCCGGAAGGTGGCCATGGGAAAACCTCAATCAAACAAGATAGCACCATCGTGTTAGGACTCATTGGTTATGAATTAACAAGTGATTTGACACTAGGTGGTGTTCAGGGCCTGATGATAGAGCCGGAAGTTGGCCATGGGAAAACCTAATTCGTTGGATTTGAGATAGAACTGATATTTTAACAAATCCTAATGCTAAAAAGTAGAAAATAAAATTTTAATGAACAAGCTTTTAATGAACTAAAAAGTACTAAATAAAACTTACGTAAACATAGAACTTAAAAGCTTGAGCACTAAACTTGAAGATAAGCCTCAAGGTTTTAAGAAAATTTTATTTTACGTAAGTTTTATTTAGTACTTTTTAGTTCATTAAAAGCTTGTTTTTAAAAAGATTTTCACTTATATTTTATTAAACTAACGGTTATGTCCACAAGACAGTTCATCAATTTTATCGTTCTTTTAGAAAACGTCAAAAAAATCCATCAGTAATTTTTTACTCTCTTAGTTTTAGTCTCTTGGTTGTGTAAAATAATAAATTAAACATGTTTTAGGTATAAAATCCCAAAACAAATTATGGAATTAGGTATCTAAAGTTCTAACTTAATAAAAACAAGTCGGAACATTTTTATCTGAAACGGCACACGCATCTCGTTCTGCTATCCTTTGCATAAAAAAAGTCATGCATGCACCCAATAGTTTTTTTTTTATAAATGGTAGCCAGCGTATACAGCCACAAACGTCAAACATAAATTCTTTAAAAACACGCATTAATAAAAGTAAAACTATAAAAGGGATGTCGCCTGCTGTTTATACTTTTTTTTAATTTAAAATAATTTACGTTTTGGGAACATTTCGTTATCTGTGGCAGGATCGGATTAGGATCGTGTAAATGTCATTTGGTATTAAAACTTTTTTTGTAAAAGAGTGAATTAAAGTTAGTTTATTAATTAGAAGTTAATTTTATGATGATATTTTAATGCTTTGTTGCGTGCTTTCCATATTCATTAGGATTTATTTTATCCCCGGCGCTCGGGAGGTTAAGTTCTTTAATCCCAGATAGTAATTTGACAAGTGCAATGTCAAACTCCGAAATCATTAAACAAACAACAAAGATTTGTGTGTCAAGTTACTATCTGGATTAAAGAACGAACTTTAGATCTAGTATATTTGTTTTTACATGAGTTTACTGCATACTGCGATAGGTTTACTGCATAAATCGCTAGATCTAATAGTTTAAGTAGAAAGTATTGATTTTTCATAATCTATACTAATATTATAAAGCTGAAGAGTTTGTTTGTTTGTTTGTTTGAACGCGCTTATCTCAGGAACTACTGGTTGGAATTGAAAAATTATTTTTTCGTTGGATAGTCCATTTATCGAGAAAGGTTATAGGCTATATAACATCACGCTACGACCAATAGGAGCAGAGCATAAATGAAAAATGTTGCAAAAACGGAAACAAATATTCCTTTTTGAGAGCTTCCGTTGCGTGCGCTGCGTAAACGGTTAAAGTTACGCAAATATCATGTATGATGGAATTGTTCCTCTTTAAAAGTTCTAAAAAAAAATCCACAGCAGCATATGTCTATCTTTTAAGATTGACGCACTATAACCTTTTTTTATGGTAATCAAAGTTGTTCGAAATTAATACATTGTTTGCGAAGGAGTTTTATCAACATCATAATAATTCTTATTCAAATAAATAGTTTTAACATCAAGGGTTTTTATGTAGCAGTAAAATTATTTTTATTTCATTCGAATCGGACATTTAATTTCGAAGTTATCACGAGTAATGCAATACGCGAACCGTTCGACGCCGGCGCCACGCCGCGCCGCCTCGACGTTCCCTACTCTAGAGAGGAGAGGATGAGCACACGGGTAGATCATGACCTGGAATAGGACATAAGATAAGTTGTATCCCTATATATTCCCACGGGATCGAGACCTACGCGGGTGAAACTGCGGGGCACAGCTAGTAAAATATATAATTTAAAGTATAATGCTTTTCTCATGAACAATTTCAAATCAGCCAAGTATTTTTTAAATTTAATTTTGTTCTGCCCAAATTATAGAGAACGTACGTATTCGTTTATTCCATTTTCTAATTTAATTGGAATTTAATATTTGTAGTGCTAACATTAGCATAATTACGCAATCGCGGTTTCTATTTTATTGAAATATAATATTCTGTATGCAAGCACTGACTGCCTTAATTAGGTTATTATTTTAATACTTAATATTATTTGTTTTTAATTAGATTTATACATTTATTAATTTTATTTCTCCGTATAAACGTATTTTACAGGTTTTAAATAAAAAATGGTTTTAACTTCTGAAACCGCAGGTCATAAATTCGGCTTAGTTATTAGTAAAACGAATTACAAAGTAAATAAGCCTACAGGTTAAAACGCATGATTAATGGTATGTGTTATTTGGACTAAGAATATACGTAAATAAATAAATATATAGGTATAATAGGTGTATACAGCTCTGACATATTATATACTGTGAGAGGACTTCATTGAGTACATGCTGTGGATTTTAATCTGCAAGACAGCTGTAAGGGTTTGGTCCAAGTCACAAGCATTTTAAGGCTGAATATGATCGTAAAGTCGTCAGTCATAGTACCGATGCTCTGGCACTAAGAGAAACGATAATAAGGCCCAGTATCTCGGACAAAAATTATCTCAAAATTAATTATTACAAATTTTAAAACGCGCACAAGCTGCTGCAATTTGTTGAATAGATTATCAACAGCCAATCATAGCTGTTATCGCGCGCCACTAATGGCTGTCATGAAAATGACAGAGAGAAAGATAAACGCTAGAGAGCACACCAACTCACTTTCATAATATTGTTTTAGTAAAGTCATTCGAGGGTAAATGTCAGGCGCTTTGTGGCGGCCACCGAAACCCTAACTTTAGCTGTGATCCATATAACTTTCCTCAAATCGTGACACGCAGTTTCCGCTACCTCTCATGCCTCAAACAGCTCCACACAGACGCTCCTATGGCGAAAGTAGACGATAAATCTTACCATTGTCACAGGCAGATGGCGTTCGTGTCCAGGTTTTTACCGCTATAACTTTGTAACAAAGAGCGTCCGCTTTTTGTGCCACCTGTCTTTATGGACCTTCGGCTATTTTAGTTTTTAGTTTTAGTTTGGTTTACTGTGCAGTTGGTGGGTTTGTGACGTAAATACTACGCTCTTTTGTTTTTAATAATACTTTTCGTATTGCAAGAAAACTGGGTTGAATTATAAAGGTATTCCATTCAGAGCACTGATTTCAAAGGCACTTGTCCGAACCGCACGTGAGTAGGCAATAAATTGGAACGTATTTATAATGGACCATTTGAGGTTGTTAAGGATGAGTCACCAAATGTTAAGATTAAATATAAAAATAAAGTAGACGTAGTTCATAAAAATAGAACGAAGTTGTATTGTAAAAGTTAAAATGTAAGTTTTAGTGTAATGAAAAAAAAAAACAATGTAACTTAGTTTTTTTTTTCTCTAAGAAGGATGATGTGGTGTGGTGTCACGTACATCATACACATGCATCACATACATGTACATCAGCACGTATGTAGTTTAAGTTAAGATAGATATGTTCATCGAATAAGTAGAAGGACATCACGTACATATTATGTATATAAACTGAACCGTTCGTACTAGTTGATTCACGGATCTCATTGTGTTTAACTAAACCCTCCATATCCTCACATCGCACTTCCACTAAGCGCACTGAAACAATATTTTGATAAGAATGTAAAGTAAGTTTTTTTTGTTGCATTGCAAATTGCAAGATTAATTAAACGTACGGGTTTAGGTATAATAAGTTTATAAATAAGGTTCAAAGCAATAAATTAAATAATACATTCTTCTCAAGTACTTCGGTACCATTAAAAAAAACAGTTATAAAAAAACTTTAATATATTTTCCTGACACATTCAGATTTACGTGCGTCCATTTAAATTAATCAGTAAAACTGTAATCTTGATCTCAAATAAGATAGTAATTAAGTACCGTATCAACGGGTGGTCCAATTAGTAACTCTATAAACTATACCCATCCCTTTCTTTCTTCTAAAAAGAGAAAAGGACAGAGCTATGGTCCTGGGGCTAAAATGCTGGTAGCTTAAGTAATTGGAAGTCGTTTGAGCCGCCATATTTGTTTTAGTAGAAGAATTAATAAGTTGTTTTATCTCTGTCAGGCTATTATCATAATTAAATTATTTAAAAAATAATGTTATCTTTACGGTCAGTTTCGGTTACAAGACTACTTTACTTTTACCTCCTTACTAATAAACGTTGTAAAGCGTCTGTATAGTTACACAACGCTTTGTCTTGTTGTTTCGAAAGTCAAATTACTAACGACTGAAAGAGAGAAACCGGTGTGTAAGTATTCACCTGATATAATACGTTTATTAGTAAGGGCGTAAGATCGTAATGTTCAAATCTCAACTTATAAACCACACGTCATTTAGAAATAAAATTAATAAATAATAAATAAATAAATTCAAACTTTATTTCACAAAAATACAGATTTAACATATTTTATATAAACACAAGTTTAGAGGAGCTTTTAACACAAGTTTAAAAACCTGACATATCGCTGTCTCTGGAGGCCCGGGAGGAGTACACGATGGGCGAGCCCGCAAAATACACGCAAATCGAACGGCAAATTACACAAAAAGGTACAGTACCAGTATACGTTAGCCGAGCGACGGATTTGCTCAAAGTGTACTGGGGGTAACAACACATAACGAAGGGCGTTCCCGTTAACCTGCAATAGTATAGCGTTTATGACATGCAAAAAAAATATTACTATTAAAAAAAAAGTTTTTTAATTTTTTTATAGTAAAATATTCACAAATAATAATTGATACGTAAAAGAAACACTCTGTACAAGCACACTTGTCACACTCTTGTCTTGTCTTTCCACGTTGAAATACAAGTCTGCGTGTACCGAGTGTTTCTTTTACGAATCAATTCAATATTTTTCGAGAATATTTTACTAAACCATATTATTTTAATTTTTTTTTCGTATTTTTTTTTTCCATTTATGTACGCTATACTATTGCGGGTTAACGGGAACGCCCTTCGTTAGTTAACATACTGTATAATTTAGGTCTAATCAAAATATGCCAAATATAATTTCAAGCTTTAACGTTACTTGTATAATACAGCCAGTAGTGGTAAGTAATATTTTTACAAAATACACAGCGTAAGGCGGGCGAGACCTCGGTCCCGTGAAAGCGTTAATGAACCCATTCAAAAGGTTCGCAACCCCACCTAGTTTCCCCCATTTATATTATGAGAGAAATAACTATTTTGTCATGATAATAATTTTGTGGATAAACTTAGCGTTATTAGGATAGAATAGCTTATGGTCTGTTTATTATAAGGTAAGTTTATACTCGTTGGTTTGGTCATGTTAAGAGCATGAATGAAAGGCGACTAACAAAAGGTCGCAAAGGGAAACGCCCCAGGGGTACATTATATTGACCTCTTGTTGCGACCAGGTGCGTAGTACTCGCAACCGGCGAGCGTGTACGACCAGATGTATGAACGTAAACGAAGCCACTACTAAATACAACTTTGAAATCGCGATAAAAAAATCAGCTGTTCCATACATTTGTGATCACTTAAATCGAAAAAATTTATGGAATAGTGATTGTTTTTCGCGATTTCGAATTTGGTCCCATAGAAAAAGTTGTTCAAAATGATGAGTACAATGACCCCTTTTCGGGTTAAGCATAAACAAAAAATAATGTTGTATGTATAGATATAGATAAGTATTATAATTTTACTCGTGCTAACATTAAATAGCTTTGTACAAAGTTTAGGGCTACTCTCCTTGGAGAACAGCTGAAATTCTATACGTAGATACACTGACCTTGAAAATTTTATATCAAATCCTTATTTTTCAGGAAAACTACTGAGAAAACCTAAATTAATTTATTCAAATTACTTAGAAGAAACAACAAAACTAATTAATCTTCTAAAGATACTTTTAAAAACATTATATACTGTTGGATTGGCGGATGATGTCCTTAGAAAAATATCAAAAAGGGCCGCCCCCGGGTGGGCTCGAACCACCAACCTTTCGGTTAACAGCCGAACGCGCTAGCCAATTGCGCCACGGAGGCTATGAGATGGCGACTGAAATAGTAGTGTGATATCTATAGCAACATTATATAGGTGACTACTGTGACTAGTAATCATGACGTCATCGCTGGGAATCGTAAGGTTATCAACACAAGTGATTATGTGTGGAAAAAAATTGATTAGAAATGTTTGAACATTGAATAATTTTATTGAAACAAGTGTTCGGTTACATGTTGTAACAGTAACAAACAAAAGATGTTTAACAATGGTCACAAATTGAAGATTGATTCATGCATAAACACAGAACCGGTTGGTAGCGATTTTCATTACTTATGATAATTATTAATATTTATAATTACAATTAGGTTCGTCCTCTAATGAAATTTACTCAACTCAATAAGCAAGTATAATTATAATGTACTTTTAATTATTAATTTAATAAAATTGTCGTTATTAGCTACAAAAACAACAAAAATACACGAATATTAAAATAAATAAAAACAATTCAATATAATAAACACATAACTTTCAAATAAAATTAAATCCTACAAAAACAAGTAGAAAATAGTGACTTTAAATTCTCTTTAACAACCAAAGCCGCTGACAACAGCTGTTTACTATCTATAATAAAATTAATTATAAATATATGAACGACGGACTGTCGCAACTACGTACTTTCCTACTAATTAAAAAGTTTTAATATGGGTACTAAAATTTAACACCAGTGCAGCTATTATGCATGTACCGTGCGTACTGTTTAGTGATAATTATCTAGTAATTTATTTTATTTTTTGGTTTTGATTATGGGAATCTATTATGAAAATGATGACAGTCAGTAGTAACTCTTCTCTTGGATAATCTTTTTGGGAATTATATCTACAACATGTTAGTTGTGTAAGTATTTTGTATAACACAGTTTTTTTTTTCTTGCCATTTTATTAAATATTTTATTTTTGTATCATCGTCATCATCCTCTCATGTAACTTTTATGGATTTTTGGGACCGACCCGGCGCAGTATATCTTTTTTCTTCCAAAGATCTTTATAATCCGTCATCTCTGTATTGAGACAACCTACAGATGAATCTTCAGTTCAGGGTTAGTTTATTTTTTTTGTATCACTATCCTTGCTTCTACACCTCTCTCTGTTTTTTCTCATATTTGGTCGATATGTTGGGTGTAATTTATTTCATCGCCACTGCTCTCAAAGTGTTGAAAGAAAATATCGCAAGGAAACCGGCATGTCCTAGAATTAATCGATTGACGACACGGTTGGCGCAGTGGCTGAGCGATGGACTGCTGCGCAACATGTCGCGGGTTCGATCCCCGCACGGAACAAATATTTGTATGATCTGCAAGTAGTTGTTCCGGGTCTGGATGTTAGTGTATGTGAGTTTCTATGTCTGTAAACGCACCCACGATACAGGAAGAAATTCTTAGTGTGGGGCAACGTTTTAAAAAAACAAAACAACAAACAAATCATTCGAAGACATTGCGAAATCTTCATCACCTGGCCCGCGAACATGACGTGGACGTGACATGTCGTAGACGAGGATTATAGCCCACTTCCTCTCACAGAGAGCTCGTGGCTAAGTAATAACAGCCACACTAATCGATCCATAAGGTAAGCTATGCTTGCCGCGGTTGCTCCGTGGATGGGTGACCACCTTTACATACCGAGACTCTTCCGTGCCTCGGAAAGCACGTTAAGCCGTTGGTCCCGGCTGTCATTCGTGGATCTTTGACAGTCGTTTCGGGTCGTCAGAAGCCCGAAAGTCTGACAACCAGTCTTACCAAGGGGTATCGTATTACCCAATTACTGGGTTGTGGTGGTCAGATAGACAGTCGCTTCATGTAAAATACTAGTATTTAGCTGCATCCGGTTAGACTGGAAGCCGACCCTAACATTGTTGGGAAGAGGTTGGGCCAGATTGATTGAACTTTTTCCTCTCACGGAGATTTTCAGTACTGGTAACAATAATAAGCTGATTATACTACGGCGGTATAACCTTACCGCCTTATTCATAAACGCTGCATAAAGTTAAGTTATGAATTAGCAACTGTTTAACCATACATTTTCGACGTTTATACGACTCTTTAACTTTAAGAAACGTTTATGAATAATGGGGTTAGTAATTACAAAAATTTTCCTCCAATCCGCTCCATCTTAAAAAAATCTGTGATGAATTCGCCAAATAGCCATAACAGTCTAAGATACCCGTCTTTAGATTAACATATCTAATAATTAAACAATAAATCTAAATCGCCTCTCTATGAGTCAGTTAGCACTATTTTCACTATGTCTCATACATTCTGTGTGTTCTTGGAACCATAATCGACCAATGACTGTCCAATTTATTTATTGCTTCGTGAATGAGCGTTTAAATCATCTGTGAGTAAGCACCTTTTAAAGATTTGCCTTGGATTTTTTGTACTGGACTGGACAGTCTGGACCTAAGTGATTTATAATATTGTAGGTAATACCTACGCGAAGATTTACCTTTATTATCTTTTTCCGTTCTTAAATGCCATAGAGATTAGGTCACTGATGAATCCCACCTGTAATTAATTCATACTCATTAAAAATCAGGCTAAGATACGTGCGGTATTTATTATATCCAAAATATTACGGTGACTCAATGGATGTCTTCTGGAAATAAAAACTAAATAAAATTTAAATCATTTCCTACTAAAAAAGTGGTGAACTTTTTGCTAATAGTTCTGTAGGCAATGGCGCAGTTTAAAAATAATTTATGCTTTCTTTAAAAAAAAAACATCAATGGAATAACACGGATAAGAAAACACTTAATATTTTTTATTCAAAATATTAAATAATAGGTCATTTCAGTCGTTACGGGTTGTCAGAAGCCCGAAAGTCTGACAACCAGTCTTACCAAGGAGTATCGTATTATGTGTTATGGAGGTCAGATAGGCAGTCGCTCCATTTAAAATACTGGTATTCAGCTGCATCCGGTTATACTAGAAGCCAACCCCAACTTGGCTGGGAAAAGGCTAGGCAGATGATGATGAGGTAATTTCACTTTCTTCAGGGAAAGGACCTCGTGGATTCGTGGCTAAGAATAACAGCCGCACGAGTCGATCCAGGGGTTTTATCCGGGGTTGGTCCATGGGTGACCACCTTTACATACCGAGATCGTCCGTGCGTCGGAAAGCACGTTAAGCCGTTGGTCCCGGCTGTCATTCGTGGATCTTTAACAGTCGTTACGGGTTATCAGAAGCCCGAAAGTCTGACAACCAGTCTCACCAAGGGGTACCTTTATCCAGTAACTGGGTTGTGGAGGTCAGATAGGCAGTCGCTCCATGTAAAATACTGGTATTTAGCTGCATCCGGTTAGACTGGAAGCCGACCCCAACATAGTTGGGAAAAAGCTAGGCAGATTGATTGAGGTAATTTCACTTTCTTATCCTCCTCCAACCATTCTAAGTCTACTCCTTTACCTGTGATTTGCGCAAATCATTCTCTGTTGAGTTATTTGAATCACCCACGTTGATCGTTGATTCATATTCGTGTTTATTCAAGCTCTAAGAACTGTCTGACTAGACTGAAGGGCTTTAAGGCTGAAAAGGAAGTATCTATAGTGTATTTTAGTTTATTTGAAGGATAATGAAAGGAAGTTACTATCGGAGGTAGACAATAAATCAACAGAGCAGCGGTGGCCCAGTGGTAACGGCCGCGACTTCCGAGTTGTAGGTCGCAGGTTCCGCCCAGGCAGGCGCTTTACTTTGTGTAAATTATTTCATCACCACTGCTTTCAAAACGGTGAAGGAAAACATCGTGAGGAAACCGGCATGTCCGAGGACTAAAAATTCGAAGACATTGTGACATCTACTTACCCGCACTGGCCCCACGTGGTAGATTACGTCCCACTCCCTCTCACCGAGAGGAGGCCTGTGTCCCAGCAGTAGGAATATTATAAGCTGATTATATTACAGTAATTTATCAATACTTCTTACGCGTTTCAGCGATCGAATTAAATCTCAATTTAAACTCTCTTTTATCTTTAAAAGTATTATCTTAACTTAAACTAGATTTTCAAATTATCGTGCTACCCACCCTAAGTTCACTTTAACGATTAGTGCGGGATCATTAAACGCATTCTTTTTTTAATTTATGTAAACTTTCAAAGTTGCCAGTCACTTACATATAAAACCTCTTTTATAAACTTCAGCTCATCGATCATACCAATTCTTACGTAAACCGCAAAAATATGTTCAAACAAATATTGCAAATTGAGCAAGAAGGTATGCAATCAAACCTGCTCCGAACTTGGATTGCTCCCAACTTGGCTGAGTTATAGTCAGCTCCCGTTGGTCCCCAATAAAGTAGTTGGAATCCCTCTCAAATCCGTTCACTCCAGACCTCTATGATTTTCCAGTTTTTGACGTTTCCATACAAGTTTATGAAGTTCTAACCTACGTCTACGTAATGCATGAGTTTTGAAGAAGAATTCGATTTGAATTGCAGTTAAGACTTCTAGTTTTGGAAGTTCTAAGTTCAGTTTCAATTACCATTTTAGATTTTGTAATACGGCGAGTATTCGTAGTTTTAACCCTTGCAATTTATAAACAGTTAGGAAATCGTCAATAAGGTCAAAGTCAAAGTCAAAGTCAAAGTATTTATTAGTGTGATTTTTGGTGATACAGTAGGTCTTATAATAAGGTTATGGTAACTCAAAAACCTACCCATTAGGGATACACTATTTAACAATATTATAAAAGAAGAATGGCAGGCTAGTATGGAAGTTTTGTACCGCTGTTAATTTTCGTGTTTTGTATTGTTTTTATATTTAGTCGATAGATAATATCATCAATAAATAGATTATAAATTATCCGATTTTTAGAAGTTAGGGTTCAAAAGTTATTTTACTTTATTTTATGTATGAGAGGTTACATTTTGAGGTAGATAAGTAGGTATATTGTAAGATGACAGTTGATTGTCAAATGTGGTTGTTTACAGACTAAAACCTACTTAGTCACTATTATTCCTTTTATTCCTCATATTTAGTCTGTGGTTGATCCTGTCGACGTTAAGAACAACCAAGATGCTCACCGAGTTTTATAGACTATTGCTAACAATCCCTTATCATTATCCATGGGTACCTTGAAAATGCATTCATATTTTACGTAATTAAGGTGCATACTATCTAAACCTTTTTTTAATAATATGTTGTATAGTTTTCAGTAAAATAAAACAATAGTTTTGTTTAAAAAAAGCTTTTATTTTAATGCATTCAAAATGTTCGCAAAATCACTTCATCTAAGAAGGGAGCAGGTCGCGTCATATCCTCATGGCGAGCATAACTCAAGTACCAAATGATACTCAGTACATGCGAGCAGCACCCCACAGTTCTTAAGCCAACGATACAATTACAGCAATAACTTAATATTGCTTCCCGACCATTCATATTATTTCCACAATCGGATAGTGTTGACCAGGCCCTGACTCTCGTCTCCTAGAGCGTGCCGTCTCATGCGAGACAAACTCAGGTTGCAATTAATGCACTGTACACTCGACATCTTGTCGAAATCCAACACACTATGCACAAGAATGAAATTGAGCGTCCTTTCACAATTGTCACAACAATACCACTTATTAAGCGTCCATTCGCAAAGTAACGCCAACAATATCAATCGCTACGGAGGAAAAATGCTCAACTCAGCGTATCAACGTAATCAAAAAGACTTAAAAATGCATAAACGGATTCACACACAGCAATTCAATAAAACAGCAAAGAAGCCATTGACAAGTGACAGATGATTTTCTTGAAATATCATTTCATCAACCATTATATGGTTTTATTTTACACATGGCTAGTTTTGAAAATGTGCATTGCGTTTTGTTGTCAATAAATTAACGTTTAGTTATTTAATTGTTATCATTTTTAAAATCCCTTTTTTTAAACGTTTCCAAAGTTCTAAAAATATAATAAATACGCAAAAAGAATTACTTTAAGGTCCTTTATAAGTGCTGAATGTCTTATAGCGAAACACCTACTAAAGTTGGCGGTACGAAATCTGCCGTTCTCCTTTAAAATCAATATTAGGTACATACAAATTAACAAAAATTTAAATAGTTAGAATAGGTACAATCAATTTTTATAATATTTAAGCATTAGAATACAATTACTTATTATAATAAAATATTCAGAATACAATAATATGTCAAGTTTTGAATTATCAAGCTTAAATACATAAAAACATCACGCAGTTTATAGCATTTTGTCAAGAAGGAATTCGTCAATGGTGTAGTAGCATTTTTCAATTAAAAAATTATTTAGTCTCCGTTTAAATTGTAATCATCATTCATCATCATTTATTTATTTGCAAACATGGGTACGGATATACATCGATGTTTTTTGTTTATAAGTAATAAAGTTCTCCATGTTTAACCATCACATGGGTATGCAAAGGGTAGGAAAAGTAAGTAGGTACTTACAAGATAAAAATTAAATATGTCAGCCTTGTTAAATTATTATAACAATATTTAAATGTCAGAATACTAAAATCAACAGAAAATTAAATTACAATATAAACTAGGTTCAAAGCAGTTGAAATCACCACTTCAAATAACAGTTCAAAATAATACATAACAGTCAGATTTAAAACTAATAATATAATAATGTTGATCATTCCTATGACTAGTATTGATTTTCCCCAATATAATAAATCGGATGTAGTAGGCCTAGCATTTTTCATTTAAATAGTCATTAATATGATAGTAACATTTCGCAACTAAAAACGTGTGTAGTTTTTCTTTAAATTGATCCATACTTTTAATTTCAATTATATTTTCAGGTAGCTTATTGTAAATTTTAGGTGCCATACCAAGAAAATTTTTATTAAAAATGGCTTTTTTGTGTGGTATTGTGCAGATTTTATATTTGTGACGCAAACTCTTGGGGTGATTGTATAGGTGTATATTTGTCTTAACATAATTTGCTACTTCATATATGTAGAGACAAGGAAGTGTGAGTAGCTGAAGCTTTTGGAAATGTGGCTTACAACTGTCTGTACTTTGAATGCCACATATTGCCCTTATGCATTTTTTCTGCGCTTTGAACGCCGTTTCTCTATCGGGCGAGTTTCCCCAAAATATAAGTCCATATCGCAGAGTAGACACTATACATCCGTGGTAGGCCATTAATAATGTCGACTGGTTTGAAATTTTCCTTAATTTATAAAGGGCATATGAACACTGGCTAAGCTTTTTGCATACATTTTCAATATGTATTTTCCAGTTCATCTTTTTATCGATCCAGATACCTAAGAATTTTGTATTATCTGCCTCCTGAATATGTTTGTCACCATATCGAACATCTAGTTTTTTATTGTTGGTTCTTTGTTCAAAGGAAATGTAGGTTGTTTTTTCTAAATTTATTTTGAGATTATTTTCGGTGAGCCAGTTTATTATGTCATTTAAGTTATTATTTATGTCATTTTCAAATGTCTCATCGTTTTCGCTTCTACATAATATTGTGCTATCGTCCGCAAATAAGATCATCGGATTAGAAATAATTTTAGGCATGTCGTTAATATATACGATGAAAAATAATGGTGCTAAGACACCGCCCTGCGGTACTCCAAATAAGGATGTGCGATATCCAGATGTATATGTAAAGGTAGGTTATGCAACCGCCAGCTGTTAAGCATGAGGTCCTGGATTCACTTTCCAGGTTGGGCGAAGAGTGCGATGAAGTATTGAAATGCAATAGCAGTACGTTCGTGAAATGCCCTTTCGAAAAATTAAGATCGTATGTTACACAAAGTATCGGCTGAGAAATCATATAAATGCGAAAGTGAGTTTGTTTGCTACGCTTTCACGCAAAACGGCTGAACGGATTTAGATGAATTTTGGCATATGGACAGACCTTGACCTGGAGAAGGACATAGGCTACTTTTCATCTTTGATCACAGACGAATACGTATGTCAAATATGTTTAGTGTTACAAGGATTTAAAAGATACGTTTAGAATTTCATCTATCACTTTCAGGGATCATTTGATATTTTTTATTTCGTTCTTTAACTTTATATAAGGTTTGAATATTTATAAGGTATTTCGATGTAGGTCTCATCTCGTACCTAGGTCCAATAATCCAGCCTCTTTTTCTATTGAAACTGCTGCGCTAGGCCATGTAATCACAATAAATAAGGATCTTATAAGGCTATATAGGTAGGTACTGTTTTCAAAAACGATATTTGGGCTTTGATCCTGAAAAAACAAGTATATAATACAAAGAGGTATTATTTTAAGTTTAATTTACGAACACAAGATAAAGAAAATCTTTGTAAAAAAAAAATAGGCAGTCTTGAGGACCGTCGACAGAAGTAAAAACTTAAAACTGTTATTAGCGCCATCTATATTCTGCAGTAAAGCACTATCGAATTCATAAGTTTACCCCCAAAAATTTCACAACACGCCTGTAGAATCCTGTTGATCTCGTATTTATTTATTTTTATTTTTTATATTTATTTTTATTTTAAAGAAGGCTTACAGACTAACAAACCAATGATATAAAGCGAGTAATATTACAAAATTGCTAATAACAAGCCTTCACATATAGTAAAGAAAATAGTCGATAAAACAAAGAAGTAAGTACATACAAGTGAATATAATTAGTTATTATTAGATAAGTAATTATCCATGAAAAATGACTGTCCCAAAAGCCGTCTAAGGGTCGCCACACTGGTGCAGGACAAGTCAACATTAAGGTCCATAGGAATCCTACTGAAACCAAGTGCACTTCTTATTGAGAAAACATTCCGCCTATAGTTAGTCATTGCGAAAGGTACATTTAATTCTGAATATATCACTACACTGGCTCATCATCACACCAAGCTTCCTGTGCAGGTACTGCCTCACTTTCAACTGTTTCCCGCCATTCGTCGTGAACTGACAGTTGACATTAGTGACAGCGACTTCACTGCTGTCGTGCATGAGATAGTGATACACTACAGTTAAATAGATACATTAAAGAGGGCCTAGACAAGTGACAATCGGTTCGAAAGCGTTTCGTATTTCTACAACGACTTTCAACAGGATTGACTTAAGCTTTTCGATAGCTTATGTCAGTCCTATACATTTTTGCTTTTCCATCATCGTTATCGCTGATAGAATGTCACTTTGTCTAGGGCCTCAGGGCATATAGAAGATTTGATTTAAAAAAAAAGTAAAACATAGCCATGTCACACAAACCTACATTTAAAATCCTCATCCCATAACATTGACCCACCAAAGAGGGCCGCTATAACAACAAGGCATCCTTCACTCGATTAAGGCCATTCTTTCCTCAGACGTTGGATAAAATAAATATGAACAATAATAAAAAAGGGGAAATATATTACAGCCTCGTTTGAGGCCGATCGCGTTATGACAGGTGACGGGGCCTAAAGCAGGGCTTGAAATACCGTTAAAAATATGGTATCGTTACAGCCTTCTGATGCGGGTATCGTTAACTAATAAATAACGTTATATTATTTACCGTTATATCTGGCACATTTTACCGTTAAACATACGTAACGTTAAAATCTAAGGTAACGATAATTTTATCGTTATAATTAGTTTTGTTACCGTCGCTCTCGTCCAATTGCAAAAGAATGTCAGATTGCATCGACGCTAAGACTGCCGTATGACTATTTGCGCGTTTAATAGATATTATCTTATCATTGCTATTCTGTGTTGTGCTTGTACTTGAGAATATACTTGGTTGGTTGGTCACCGTGTTCTGTAAGCGCGTACGACTGCCGTGAGCGGTGAGAGATATGAAGACGACAAACGAAATGGCAACAGCGCCGACAGGGTGTGAGAGTGAGAGGGGCGCGCGCGCACGCCGGCCGCGGCTGCCTTTGAGGCGGGCTGGCAACGTCGCTTAAAATAACAAAATAATACCGATAATTTTTTACCGCTATTTTTACAATAACGTTAAAAATACCGGTAATTTTTACCAAAAATGTTAACGTTATTATTATGTTATGCTACTAAGTAACGCTACCAAATTGTACCGATATCGAAGTATCTCTACGGAAATACCGTTACTTAACGTTACTTTTAATGTGAATTGGTATCGTTTTCAAGCCCTGGCCTAAAGCCGAGAAACGGCCAGTCATCGCCAAATGATTATCGGCCTCTTTGGATGTCAGATCACTTCTCGTTATTGGCCGCGATTGAAAAAAGAATTCCTTTTTAACTTATTTTTCTTTTAAGAATATTTTTGGAGGGATTTTTGGTAACGTTGGCAGGATTACGGTTGAATTTGAAAATAGTCCATTTTTAACGTGTGGCCAAATGTGATGGCTGCTCTGCCACAAAAACAGTTAAAATGTCATCATCTGCCTAGCCTTTTTCCAACTATGTTGGGGTCAGCTTCCAGTCTAACCGGATACAGCTGAATACCGCAGTACAAGGAGCGACTACCTTTCTGACCTCCACAACCTCAGACTTTCGAGCTTCTGACTACCCGTAACGACTGTCAAAGATGTAGCGAATGACAGCCGGGACCAACTGCTTAACGTGCTTTCCGAGGCTCAGAGGGGTCACGGTCACCCATCCACAGACGGACCTCAGTAAGCGTTGCTTAACCTTGAACATCGATCAGTGCGACTCTTAGAGCCACTAGCCGTTAAAGTATGTAGTACATTAATAGTAATATACTTGATATTTCCAAATTAATTTCTTCGCAATATTTACAAATTAAGACAAGTTCAAATTAGTACAAAGGAAAACATTTTAGTTAATGATCATAACTGATTAAAACAAAATGATTACGCTTAATTAAAATCCGGTAGGTAGCCTTTCAAAATTTTCCTTTGTAAGCTCTTATTTTACACCTTGAAAACATAATTAAAGCACCTTGCTGGCTGCGATAAAACCTTTGTAGAACCCCCCCATTGTTGTACTGCCGACCCCCTAAATCTTTAGAAGCGTAATAGAAAATATTGTTCGCAAAATTAAATTATTCTTAGTTAAGGATAAAGTTGAAAAGTTTTCGTTGTGATATTTAAATTAATGATTTTTGTCGTCGTAAAATTAAAAATTGCAGCTAGTTAGAATGAATAGGGTTAAACATTTTTTTTTCTGTAAAAGAAGTTTAGATTATGCTCGTAATTATTATAGTTTGTAGATAGCTTTTTTGAAATTGTGAGTTAAAGAGGTTTTCGTACAATTTTGATGCAAATTTTATTCATTTTAGTTTTATGTTTGAGCTAAACTTTGGTACTTTGAGTCTCTATCTAGTCTCCGAGTATTTATGACTTGAAATTACAAACATTTTGAAACTCATTTGCATGGTGCAAACTTTTTAAATATTTTCTTTTTATAAATTAACATGTAAAATCAGCTTAACTTAAAATAAATTTACGAGTGGTGTTAAATTTGCTTCTGGACCATAAAAAACGGCAAAAAAATCATGTCTGTTGTATGAGAGCCCCCTTAAATATTTATTTTATTCGGTTTTACAGTATTTGTTGTTATAGCTGCAACAGAAATACATCATCTGTGAAAAATTCAACTGTCTAACTATCTCGGTTCATGAGATACAGCCTGGTGACAGACAGACAGCGAAGTCTTAGTAATAGGGTCCCGTCTTACCCTTAACCCTAAAAATACTTACGTAACTTTAACTTAAATCTTTAAGCAGGTGAGTGGCACCTAAGTAAGGTGCCTAATAGCCTCATTATTAAGTTAGAAGCAAGTAACAATAAAAAAAAAATGCTGAAAACTCAAAACAATCTACTTAAATATAATAGCTAAAAAGATTCTCCTTCATTTGAAAAGTCAGAAGTAACATTTGAAGTATGCCAGAGAACTTGGGTCCTCCGTACGATTCGGTATGTATAGTTCGGACGATCCTTATTGGAAAACTTTTCGCATCCGATGTTATCCGAACGAATCAGATATAATAGTAATCGTTTCTCTTGAACGATCTTTGATTCTCATTCAATATTGTCTTTACAGTTGGTGTTTCTGATTTTGAATTGAATCTTTTTTTTAAGAAATTCATTACTTAGCTGTCATTTGTGGATCTTTGACAGTCGTTACGAGTTGTCAGAAGCACGAAAGTCTTACAACCAGTCTAACCAAGGGGTATGGTATTACCCAGTTACTGGGTTGTGGAGGTCAGATAGGCAGTCGCTCCATGTAAAATACTGGTATTCAGCTGCATCCGGTTAGACTGGAAGCCGACCCCAACATAGTTGGGAAAAGGCTAGGCAGATGATGATTCACAAACATACAATTTACTTATTTAAATATTTTTATATAAGCATTTCAAAGAAAACCTTTAAAAATGTTAAAAATAGTACCTAACCCAACAGTATCGGCAGGGTCCAGTGGTCAGGTCTCCTGAGAGAGGAACCTGCTAACGTTACGCACCGTGTCCAGAAGTACCTTACCTTTTTGGATCAAGCGCTTGATCCAGCTGCCTAACGAGTCTCCTCAGGCTGGTGTTGGTCGAGGTCTCGTTATTATCATTATTATTTAGCAGTAGTAGTAGTTCCCGTAGTACTATTTATGTTTTTGCAAATAAATCTTTGACTTTGACTTTGACTTTGACTTTAGTAAGTAAGTTATAGTTTTTTTTTTCTGTGATAAAAAAAAATAGTAATACGCGGTCTTCTTCTCAGTTCGGCCTAGAAGAAGAAAGACCTCGTTTGTTGACGTCCTATTAGCAATTTTATGTCTGAAGCCTAGCTGTATTGCAGTGCTACGGTTTCAAGAGTATAGATGCACATGAGGCTTGAGGCATGGGAACTTATTGTGAAAACTACCTTTTGGAAGGGGCAACTAGAATCAGTTCTATTTCTTTTTTTTTTGACCTTCAAAAGTGCCTGTTAGGTGCCTAATTGAAATAAATTATTTGATTTTGACTTTAAAATACAGCCTGAAATAATTCTAGATGAATTTTCAGTTATTAATTTACTTCACCTTCTTATAAGTTTTTTATACGACTGCTAGCAAACTATCGAGTGTCTTTGACCTCTAATTCTGATATCAATATATCAGATGCTGGATGAAACGGGTGCATTTTAAGTTCCAATGTCTGACAAACTTGATGATAATATTTGATCTAAGTATACGATAAGAATAAAAATATCTTTATAAACAATGACGGTTGAATGATGTTGCATTTTATTGTTGACACACGACTTTCGTGCGCATGTCAAATTATTTTGATCTATCGATCAAATGGTTTTATTCTTGGTCCAGGCATGTTTATTTGTAAAAAATTGTAGCTTGTTTTAATTCCGTACCCAACATAATCAGCCTTTAATGTTACCAGTGCTGCGAGACAGGCCTCCTCTCTGTGAGAGGGAGCGGGCCGTAATACACCACGCGAGCCCAGTGCGGGTTGGTAGATGTCAGATGTTTTCGAATTTTTAGTTCTAGGACATGCCGGTTTCCTCACGATGTTTTCGTTCACCGTTTTGAGAGTGGTGATGAAATAATTTACAAAAAGTAAAGTGCTTACTTGGGTTCGAACCAACGCAACGACCTGTAATTCGTAAGTCAAGGCCGTTTATATTGGGCCACTACTGCTCTCAACATTACCTTACTGATTATTTTTGAGAAGAAATGGCAAGGAAAACGTTACATTAACTTACTTACGTTACTTAAGGTTGATGCGCTAGGGTAGCCCGCGAAATTCAAATTTTCTTACGTTTTTTGCAATTTGCAGGTCAGTATCAAGTTGTATGTTGATCTAAATATTATTAGCGCTCGTAACAAATATGGATTTACGGAATTATAAACATTAAAATCAGCAATACAACTCTCTAAGTGCATGAAAGTGCCAAATGTCATGATTTCATGAAATAGTCATTCAATACACTTTCATGAGCTTAGAGAGTTGTATTGCTGATTTAAATGTTTATAATTCTGTAAATCCGTATTTGTTACGAGCGCTAATAATATTTAGATCAACATACAACCTGATAGTGACCTGCAAATTGCAAAAAACGTAAGAAAATTTGAATTTCGCGGGCCACCCTAGCGCATCCCCTTTAAGTTATGGTCTTGTCCAAACTCCAGAGATCATGGCAGAAGATTCATGTTGTAATAAAATAAAGGGCAATGTTTTTAATAAAGCATATTGGGGAAAGAGACAAACCTTTTTTCTTCAATTTTCAAACATAATGAAGTAATGGTTTTTTTTTTTCATAGACAGTTTTTTTGTCACTGTCTCTACAGAGCCTATAGACAAAATCCCTTTTCTGTAAGCGTTAACGCCAACGGAAAGTTCAAATTGTATGGAGTTCACATTAGCTTTAGAGATGTCACGTGACTGCTGCTGTCAACTGCATACAATTTGATCTTTCCGTTGGCGTTAACGCTTACAGAAAGGGATTTTGTCTAGGCCCCCTGGTCTGTTTACCTTGGTGTCTCTTGGTGTTCCTTATTATTTCAGGGTAACATTATAATTGTTTCAACTATTAAAATATTTATGCAAATAAATGCGACGTCGGCACCTAACTGCTTTGGTGACGTAATTTGCCCACCCCATCCTACACCCCCCAGCTAAACAGGGTAAAGATAAATGATATTAAAATGATGAAAGTCATTGTCGTGTGACATCTTGATGTTCTGAGACGGGGTGGGTTGACATTTTATTTTAATAGGGTTCCGTATGATTAATTTATTCGCGGACGTTTAGATAAATGAATGTGGGTTTGCACTTGAAGAGGAAGGTAATTTAAAGATTCAAGCACAAAATATGTACAAACGTATCATATGCAAACTAAAGAAATAAAAACGAAATAATTTCCGTTCTAACAAAATGAAATTGTCTTTTAAATAATTGTTCTGATGAACAATTGAACAAAAATTAATTTTATATTGTTAGAACAGAAATAATTTCGTGCGTAGATGCTCCAAATACACACAAATATTTAAAATAAAATGTTGTAAAATTATTAAAAAAAAAAAAGTTTCTTCATTACTTTAAATTACTTCCTTCGATTAAATATCTCTCAAAGTTCAATCAGCTGGTAATTTTATGTAGGTAAGGGATGTTGAAGATCTTGATCTCGATTTTGCTTCATCATTATATTTTCATTAGTGGTCTGACCTCTTTGGTTCGGCGGCTGACTATCATATATTAAGATTTCTGATTTCTGGTGGTTTTTCTTGAAATGGTGGATGTCTTAGGCCGTGCCGGTTTCCTCACGATGTTTTCCTTCACCGTTATGAGACCAGTAGTGTTGAAATTAAAAACTACCAATTAAATAGATAAGAAAAACCATGCAAAATCCATAATATTTCATTAAAAAAAAAACATGCAAAGAAAAACACCACCCCTTTAAACTCAAATATTTCCATGTCAGATCCTACATGACTTTTTAAACCCTTCAAAATGAGTTGTATTAGATCCCCTATAAGATAACAATGAGATACAGTTACTGATAAGGACTTATAACCCTACTGAACCCACTTAATTGACTCCGTGACTAATCAAATTCTTTTAACTTGGTAGATGACTACTTGATTGGAAGCTATAACATTTGTTTTTTGATTAAAATTATTTATGAGTCCGTGACGGGGGTGAAAAATATTCCTGTTGTAGGTACTTGATAATGGTTATGGTTTTCATTTGTTTTAATTAAGGGAGTTGTAATTAGTAATAACAGCCGCACGGTTCGATCCATCAGGTTAAGCTACGCTTGCCGGGGTTGGTCCGTGGATGGGTGACCTTTACATACTGAGACTCCTCTTTACCTTGGAAAGCATGTTAAGCCGTTGGTCTCGGATTTCATTGGTGGATCTATGACGTAGGTCGTCAGAAGCCCGAAAGTTTGACAACCAGTCTTACCAAGGGGTATCGTATTACGCAGTTACTGGGTTGTGGAGTTCAGATAGGCAGTCGCTCCATGTTAAATACAGCCTGTATTTAGGGCTATTCAGCTGCATCTGGTTAGACATGTTGATTTACTTAGTAAAATCAGCTGCAATGTTGTTTTTTGCTGCAACCTTGTTTTTTGTCATAACTGGTTTAACCGCTGAAAACGAAATACAGTAGGCTTCATAGCTTTATCAATTTATATAAATAAAAATGTAATATTGTTCGTTGGTCCTCGCGCGACTGCTAGTCACCGCCTGAAGTAGAGACGGGGGAGGCAGACAAAGGCCATGCTAACTCAGTTTGCCAATTTTGCCACTTGGCACGAATACTTATCTAAGTAAATGATAAAGTTAGTCATTTTTATTTTTTCTAAATTACACATTTTGTTTTTTTTTTGTGCCGTAAGTCATCAAATGACTTCTCCCGCTCTGGGCGGAGCGGCAGGGCGTGTCAGACTTTTACCGACTAAAACCCACCCGTATTCCTTCAGTTGCCTATGGCCACGGGTCCCGGTATCCCTTTCGGACTTTCCCGCAACCCTGGTAGTTTTAAATTACCCCTTAAATGGGGATTAGGGGGTGTCAAAGTTTGAATGGAAGAATTTTAACGCGCGGTCCGATTAACTCGAAACTCAGTATTTATACTTAAAACCAAAAAAATAAAGAATAATGAGAATGAGAGTTTTTCAAAGTGCTAGTAGTTCATAAGTTATGATATTAAGCATCAACTTATGATAAAGCATGAGTCGGTATATCAATGGTATCACCAACATTGTATCTCAGCCACCCCAAGACTTGTTTTAATAAAACAAACACTGCGAAGTGGTAAATAAACGACATCCCCATTGTTACTCGGCCAAGCCACAATGTGACTTAAGCGCTTGATGCTGCATAATCCCCAATGAAAGCAGGCTTCCTAGTCCCCGCTTTATTTTATTTGATACGGATTGCGCTGTAAATGTTGTAGCGCTTTATGCTGTATTTTGATTTGACGTAGAATAGTTGGAACCAATACGGTTGATTTCTGAGGTTTTATTTGAAATGGGTCCTTGGATTTGTTCTAAGACTTTTCTAAGCTTGTTTTGTTTGAATGAATTTCTTGGACTGGATGAATATGAAAAGTTTCTGGGAACGAAATGGGATGAAGCGATTTTCTCTTTGGTTAGTCGTCTTTTGCTATAAATCCTAAATCTTTTGGTAGGTCTTAAGACGCGATTCTACCAGTGTGCGGGCCGGTAAATGGTTTTCTGATCAAAAATCAAAATCAAAATATTTTATTTCACATAAACCTACATGGGCACTTATGAAACGTCAGAAGCTAGGTGTACGGTTCCAATTGGTCGTTTCCTATGGAGAAGATCTGGCAAGAAACTCCACGGTTACTCTTTTAAAAATAATTGGCTTTTACAATACTTTCAAATTAGTGTTGGTAGGCATGGGAGGACAATGTAGGCTTTTCAACAAGTAAGTACCAGGTACTTAACAAAATCTTTCTCGCATTCACAAAATAGAAAATAATCTATCTAAAAGACTAATAATAATAAAATTTAAATTAAAATAAAAACCTATTTAAACCAATTGACGTGATTGATATTAAAACTGTAACAAATTGAATAATTATAATCATGTCCACAAAAGCCACTAAGAGTTAATTGGAGGTATATAATGTCGAACGAACGTTCTGAAAGGAGGTTCACTAGGTTGCAGCTCTTAAACTTCGTTCCTCCTCTAACTATTCGTGGAAGGAAGTTTGCGACCCCTCGTACGATAAATCAGTATAAATTATTTGCAATATTAATGCGTGCTAGTTTGGCGTGTTTAGCATGCGACGTGCTAAGCAAACGTGTTTGTATTGTGTAATAAGTGTAAAGTAAGTTGTTACTTGTTTGTGAAGAGGGATGGGGTTTCTCCCCTTTGTGCTGTTTATTGGGTGTTCCGGATAGTAATACACACAAGTAGAACTGTGAACCGGTTTCAGTTAGTTTTATTTACGGTTAAACTACGGGATAACTATCTAATGGTGATTTTTCAGGAAATCAGTAGTGTTTTACTACGTACTTAAAGTGCACTCTAATTACTGGTTTTTCAACTAAAATAAAGATGTTTTTTTTTTTAAGAAATTCCTCCTGTTATTAAAGCTAAAAACTAAAGTCAAGTTATTTTGAGTTTTCAGTAAATGACAATAGTGTGTCGGTAAAAAAGAAACAGGAAAAAATCAACTTTACACATGAATACTTGTCATTTTCAAATAAATAGTTTCAGTTTGGTTCTGTCATTTACCACTGAATTCATGTTATGTAAACTGCACCAGCTATGCTTGGAGTATCTCTGAGAGATAGAATCCGGAATGAGGTAATCCGGCAGAGAACAAAGTTGTCGACAGAGCTCACAGAACAAGCAAGCTGAAGTGGCAATGGGCCGGCCATATTATCCGTAGAACCGATAACCGTTGGGGTGTTCTTGAGTGGAGACCACGAATCGGCAAACGTAAGGTAGGACGCCCTCAGGCTAGGTGGAACGACGATCTTCGCAAGGTGGCTAGCAGCAACTGGATGAGAGTTTCCGAGAATCGAGCTGAATGGCGTGCAATTGGAGAGGCCTTTGTCTAGCAGTGGACTACTTATTGAATTGTTAACTATAAATGGAGCATCTTTTCTAACAAAATATGACCTTTTGTATTCATCCAAAGCAAAACCCATAATTACCTCAGCTATGTCAAAAGCCATAGATCAAAAAGCTGGTATTGTATAAACAAGGACTATCAAATGATGAAGGCTGCTCTCCATTGTCCCGAAATGACCGCGCACTACATAGTTATTGCTCGTCAAAACCCACAATAGTGCTTGTGGAGCTACGGCCTTATTCTGTATGTACGTAGTGTTTATTTCTTGGTTGTTTAGTTATTAATTAAGACAGTTCATTGATTCAGGCGTGACTTTACGAAAATCCATTATAAAATATGTACAATAGACTTAGATATATTTAGTAACCTATTCCGCTTAAATATTCCTCAAGAGTCATAAAAAAAATCTGTAAGAAATCGACACGTGTTTCACCTCTCAAAGAGGCATCCTCAGGACGACGATTGACCAGTCGCGAAACCGAACACGATGTGATGCCACGCCGAGCGCTGGACGCAGAGTCCAGCACGACACGGATTTTATGACTCTTGAGGAATAGTTAAGCGGAATAGGTTACTAAATATATCTATGTCTATTGTATTTTATTAATTAAGTTCTGAGTTTCGCTACATGAGTACTGACAAATGCGTGCACTATCGAGGGGAAAACCAAGAAAACGATGGATGGACTGTGTGAAAGATGATATGGCTAGAAAGGTGGTGATTACCGAAATGACGACTAATAGAGAAGTATGGAAGAAAGGGACATGTTGCGCCGACCACAATCCCAATTTATTATTGGGATAGCGGCAGGAGAATGATGATGAATGATGCGTGCACTGACTAGACACTTTTGTGTGTTTTTTTTGCTCAACAGACCTTTTCAAATAAGAGAACATGGTCCTACCATGATTTGACCAAGAATGTCTGGACTTTAAAAGAAACTGGGACTTGAAAAGAAAATACCGGACTCATGTAGTTTTTAAAACTTATTTATTTTTGACGTGTGAAAATGTTTGTACAAACTTAATTACAGCATTGAATTCGTTAAAAGAGCATTCTTAGAGATGGCAACGTCGCATATTGCTGTAAAATATTTCGCTATTTTGATTAATTTGTTTTGAATAAATTAAATTAAGAAATATGGCACTAAGACATTGATTATGAATTGCATTAATTAATAATAAAGGCTTCTTATAATCAAATCTATTTTCTTGTAAATTTTGACGTTCAAAAGTGCCTTATATGTGCCTATTTGTAACGTTTAAATATATTATTTATAACGTTTCGAAACCGTACAAATTTCCCATCAATTTCCCGGAATACGGCTTTAGGTTTCTGTTTAGGATCTGGCCCATGTCCGGCGTGTTAGCCCGAGGCATCGCTTTTGCGGACAACGCTGTGTCGCCGGCGCACATAATACAATACAGCTTAAAGGAATTTGTGTCGTCGATAACGATCGATAAAATGTTCTACGTTAACATCACGTTGTTAGGATTTAGAATATTTGATTTATTAGCTTTAGCTTGGATATATTTTGCATTGATTTGTGGGGTCTTAGGCCTGAGCTTGGCTTTATAATATGAGGTATTATATGACTCGCACAAAACGAGCTTGCATGCAGTAGTAGCAGGCTAAGTAATAATGTTTGGTATCTATTAATGTATGGTTAAAGATTTCGATGATAATTAGGTAAGTATTTTGCAATGAAAGACTAAAAAGTAAAATTGCAGCATTTCCAACGTTACATGTGTTTAGGATCAGCAGTTAATGTTTACGAGATGATTATAATAACAATAAAATGACATTTATTTTTTCTTTAAGTCTATGTTAGAAATAATTTACATCTACACTAATATTATAAAGAGGAAAGATTTGTATTTTTGTGTGTATGTTTGTAATGAATAAACTTAAAAACTACTGCGCCGATTTCAAAAATTCTTTCACCATTAGAAAGCTACATTCACCCTGAGTAACATAGGCTATATTTTATAAAGATTACACGCGGGCGAAGCCGCTGGCGGCAGCTACTAAAAAATAAAACTGTCAAAAACATCGGCATGGTTGGTATCCTTTATCGATTAATTTAGAACCTTATTCCATATAATTACTGTTGTTATCCATTTGCCTCTGTTTGACAGTTAATTTACTTTACATTTCACTTCACAGTCTGGCGAAAACAATTACGTCTAACTTCACAAAATAAGAATCCATTCATCAAAAACAAAATCCGGAGAAAAGTGTTCAAAAGTTGAAATTGGAGTTACAGCAGCTAAGAAAAAAAGAACTCGATAATTTTCTGCTAAACGACTTTGGAGCAACAGTGAGTTTTTTGTTTGTCCGTTTGTGTATACCGGAAAATAGATTAAAATGGCCCCGAGCTGAAAGGAGCTACGTTGTGAAGGCATGCAGATTAAAAACAGTGGAAAAACTTGTATTTTTTTAACAGAACAAAAGTACACAATCTGGTAGAGCGCCTTTTCGGTCTGAATCATAGGCTCCGTTTATCCTTTGAAATGTATAATGAGAATGTAGTTTTTGTTATTTCGGCTAAAGAGTTGTATTTGGTAAATTAAAAAACGTGGAAAAATTACGGAATGAGAAGCTTTATTGTGTGTAAACATTTTTTACAGTTGGTTTTGCGTAAAAAAAACATCAAACGTATTCCAACTTTAACGGAAATTTATTTTACCGTTTGTTAGATTTTTGCTTCTTATTTCCACAATCGGTAAAACACTTGCAGTCACGAGCTCTTTTTCTGCATCACCATAAAAAAACGATCCAAGAAAAATCATTCAAAAATTTTAACCCGTCGAGCATCGATTTCACCAGCGATGCTACCAAATTGTCCACTGAGGTCAAACAGGCCATCGATTTCGCACCATCGCAGGGTTAACACGGGGTTAACCGAAACGCTACGTGGGAACGGGTTAACCGATCTTATTCTCACGACACTAAGGCAATGCATTCATTTGCATTGGCCCAAGCAACAATAATATCGGGCGATCTCTACAGTACACTGTTTTAAGAGTTATTCAAATTAAGCAACGGTTGTGCTCTAAAAGGATGCCTGGATCTGGAGCGAGGGGGTAATGAATTCGTGTCTGGGCTGGTGAAAGGACAATGCTTGGTGTATAGATCCCAAATGCCAAGCATAACGTATGATTCAGTGACTTAATTTAGCTGTTTCATTAGTGAGAATTTAAAAAAAAAAACATTAATAAGAATAAAAGGAAAATCTTTTTGCAAAACAACTGGGTCACTGGGTGGGTTATCAATTTAAAAAAAAGTCTTACTTCCTAATCCAATCGCCAGATAATTATGTTGTAGTAGCAAAGATTTGTCAATTTTCTTGATGGTACCTACCTAGGTAGGAACTGTGCCAGGGAAGACGAATCTCCGGTATTCTAGCCACTTAGCAAGCATTTACTTTTCAGACATAATTGTAAAAAACCTTCTAGGCTTTTCCTTTCAACAAAGTCCACCATTACTTTCCATTCTTACTGTTAAAAAATCAAACTCGGAAACTGTCATCAGCGAGTGAACCGGGTCCGGGACGACATTTGGTATTCATCCCGCGGGCACGGCCGTGTCACCTTGTCCAATACTCTGGATGCGACAAAGAAAAGATTTATCGAGCACAGTCGGAGATGGGACAGCGATATCATGTGGGATATTCATTTGGGAAAAATGTTTTATATTTAAATTATAATTTTTGGCTGGGTATCTGTGGAGAACCTTGACTACTAATTAGTTAGAAAGAGATAGCTTAGCGTTTAGCGCTAAACATATTTTTAAGCATATTTTTTAAGCATTTGTGGATCAGGTCAGAAGCACGAAAGTCTGACAACCAGTCTAACCAAGGGATACCGTATTACCCAGTTACTGGGTTGTGGAGGTCAGATAGGCAGTCGCTCCATGTAAAATACTGGTATTCAGCTGCATCCGGTTAGACTGGAAGCCGACCCCAACATAGTTGGGAAAAGGCTAGGCAGATGATGATTTCTGTCTCTGTCACCTTCAAACGATTGACAGAAATAGAGCGATGACTTATACGTTTAGCGGTAATCGTATTAAGTCATTTGTAGTGCAGGCAAGCCATAAACTATAACAATTTCCTGGAAGAAAACATTTCAAATCAAATTCTGAACAGATCATGAAAACCTTAAAATCAGATTAACTTTATCTGATTTTAATTCAAAAGATTACAATTAAAATTAAAATGGAAACTCAAAAGGAAGTTTTTACCCAACGCCACATCTCTCCCTTGGAATCTGTTTTCATCGCGGCTCTTGATAACTTTTTGCCCTGAGGGCCAGGAAAGCCCTGCGAAGTTCTTACGAAATTATTTGAACAAGACTTCCTATCCGACCTTCTAAAGCGACCAAACTATAACAGAACCACACATAAAACTGGTCCCTAGAGACTTGGAGTGGATGTTTTCCCCTATGATGAATTACACACAATTGATAAAGACGATTTTTGCGTGAACAAGATTAAGAATAAAAATAAAATAGTAGGTTAAATTGCCAGTGCTTACTGTTACGGTGAAATGTTTGAGAAAAATACGAAAAATAAATTTGAGGTTCAAACTTTGGTTTCTGTTACAGAATAGTATGGTTTTTGCATAAAAAAACCATGCTACTACCGTAGGTACATAATAACGTAGGTATTACCTACTTTGTTCTACTTCATTGGTGTTTTATAATTTCTAAGTCTATTATGTTGCCCATTGAATTTAAATATTTTAAATTGCTACAGTGATCTAATTTTGTTGGTTTTTTAATTTAATGATCTACTTTTTTTAGCTGTTAATTACTTTGGCATACTATTATATTATAAACTACTACGCTACTGAGTATTACTCACTTAGTAGCGTAGTAGTTTATAATATAATAATATGCCAAAGTAATTAACAGCTAAAAATACTTTTCAAAATCTAACTAGAATATTCACAGTAGAAAATTCTAAGCTATTTTATCACGAAATATATGACGACAATTTCAAATTATTTCACGTACACCTCGTTTATAAAATTCATTTGATTCAAGATTAAACTGAAGTGAGGGACGATATCATGTACTTGTACCTCATATTATATTACGTTGGACGTGTTGCTCTGGGAGATTGTCAAACGTGAGCTTTTTGGGTGCCGGTGAGATTAAAGGGAGGAATCTTGATAGTGTAGAAGACGTAGTGGCTATAGATAGATGCTGTTATGTGACGGTGTTTTGCTACGTAGTTATGAAGACGTAGGTGGTGGGCGATTTTATCGTAAATAGTACGCATATCTACTCAGTTTTTCATATAATTTTCTAGATAATGTCATGAGATAAAAAAATGCACTTTTCGATTATATTACGCACATTTAAGCATTTTTTTAATACAACACAATATGGAGAGATTTTTTTTGTCGTTGACTAAATGTGGGTTTTTTGGCTTAAAGAGCCGAATAAATTATCACTTCTAGACCCGACCACCACCAAATCTATAAATAACAAAAATCGTCTAACGTAAGCAACAGTCATCTACTCATTAATATTAATATATTCAATAATCTAATCATACAGAAACATTCAATGATCATTGAGGTTAGAAATCCTAATTTCCATACCTCTATTACAGCCCAAAAATATATCATAACACCAATAAACAATACCAATTACACACGCCCAAACATGGTTTGTTAAACATCGGATTATCGCTTAACCTTTCGATAACGTTGAGCATAAACAAAAAAGGACATACAAAAAACCTCAGTAACAAATTCATTACGGTCGCAACACGATACCAATTCCATTCACAGCTGGGCTATAACGAGGCTATTTACGTGCGTATATGTAAAAAATCCCACCGTACGGTCCGGAGTCCCGCAGGGTTCTCTTCTCAGACCCCTGTTTTTTAATGTGAAAATATGGAGTAATGACACATAATAAAATTCCTTTTAGACCGGACACGGGCTCGTCGGTTTTATAAATTGGTCTAAAATTTTAAACGTGCACTCCATTCTTTTTTATTGTATGTAATTTGTACGTTTTATTTAAGTGTGTTCTTGAATGAGTTGGAGCAGGTTTTTCTTCATTTTGAGAAATGACTGGTAATTAATGTTTTGCGATTTTAAGTCGAGATTCTTTGTGATTTTAGGAATGAAATGAATTGCTTTGAGATCCTTTTTAACCTTTGAAAGCCAGGTCATGACAAAGTTAAAATGAAAATGTAGATAGTGGCAATGCATTGTAATTATAAAACGAATTGAGAAATAACGATGTTTTATGACACTATTACTAGCTAATGAAGCTTTAAATAATAACAGTGATTGTGTTTATTAATATAGATGCAATAATGGGTAGTTTCTGAGAACTAATCACGCAAATAGATAGAGAAATATGAATAATGCCCCTCCTTTGTCGTGTATGCTCCCATGTGGTGTTAATTAGGCGTTAGACATAAAAACACCGGTAGTATGCGTGTGTGTACTGATACTAGGAATAGTATTTCATGCCAATAATATATCGTATTGAGTTCGTTTTAATTTTCTATTTTATATTAAAAAGACCAAAGGTATATTATTATAATTATTATTATTCACTTACGCATGTCAAACATAATAATAAATTTAAAACATTGTTCTTTTTTTAATAATTCCAAAATAACAATTTATTTTGAGAACATGTAGAAACTGATATTAAAAAGATTATAGCAAAAAGATTTTTATTGATGATATCAAATTCGGTGGTGTAATATTCAGGACAAAAGATGTCCAAGAGATTTATCGTACTTACAATAAAATGTACTTAGATAAAATGTTTTAGTAAAAGAAAATATTAGTTACCGAAATAAAATTGTTTCGAAGAAAGTTTCGAAATAAATTAAGTGGCTGACATTACGGTAAAATCTTAAACATAATATAATTTATGCATGAAGAAAGGGCTATATTATTTATGAATAGAAATAAATAGTTTTTCTTTGGCGTTCTTCATTTAATCAAGTGATAAGTAAGTTATGTTATTTAATGAAATGCGGTTCATTAATGGAGATTAAAGCACTCAATCAAGACCATAGTGAAAAATGTGTAGCAACATTAGATTTTTAATTTGAGAGGGTAATATACATAGTTAGTAGCAACATCCTCTTCCTGTGGTTACTTTAAAAAACACAACAGATTTTGATTTTCGTTTAGCGAAATTCAAGTGTACAAATGGAAACGTTTGGTACACATCTACATAATTCTGTAAAGAATAAGTACCTAATCAGCATTGCCATTCAACGTAGCATGCTGCCAGCCTTTTGGGCACTTGTCCCATTGACAGCGTTACGGACGAATTTTTTGGTGCCCAATGAGCCCTACCCCTTTTTTTAAATTTTATTATATAATTATTATACATACTATACATATTTTTTTTTTAAGTCTGTTAGATTATTTATTATAATTATATAAATATTAATAAAAAAATTATAGTATGAAGGTATCATAAGTTTCTTTTCCATCTCTCACTAACATTTCAAGTTCCCAAATCTCAAATTGTCTCAACTCCACACTCTTAGTATCCAGCCATACTTGTCAACATCTCAAATTAGATACCGACAAATAGTGGAGATACCCTGTCTTACTAATTAGCGCTGCAGTGTTGATTAACACAAATAATATTTAATGTACACTGTATAGTTTTTGACAAAGGCTTTCGTGTCTTTGTCTTTCATTTTATTAAGGAGATGACTCAAATATTTGTGCTGCGAGGGAGATTTTGGATGGCGAGGAGTAAATAGATCATAACTGTGATTTTATTTGGAATGCATCGCCTTAAATTATTGGCGCTTAATGAATAGAAGTTTTCACAGTTTGGCTTATAAATACCAAGTTTGTTTTTTGACTGGCCAAATTTGGGTGTACAGTCATATGCACTAATATGCATACACTTAGCAACTTTTAAAAGTGATTTTTCTTCTACTGTATTGATTGTAATTTTATGTTATTACGAACATAGTATTTTGGAACCCCAGTTATTATGATATAGGTCTCATCTCAAAGTTGCAATCATTATTCGACGAGAAAATGGATAATTGAATTTGGCTGAGTGTATACACAATGTTGCTCGGGACTGTACTGTAGTGTTATTCTGAAAAAATCTCACCGTAAACCCTGCGTATGTGAAGTAAGTTGTCAATATTGTCAATTCCTAGAATCAGCTGAAATGACAGTTCACTTCACACTATGAGATTTTTACGGAACGGCTGTGTTACTATAGGTACACCGTGCCTAACCCTTCGGGGAAAACAGATTTATTGTGATGTTGTTAATTTATTTAAAGGGAACTTCGTTTTATAAGCATTCATATGAGATAATATTGTATTTACAGTGCAGACTCTGTAACACAGGAAGAAGGGTGAGTCTCGCTTTTCATGTTGACACAAAATAAATGAGTTGCACTGACGAATTTTAGTGCAATAACATAATCGTTGCAATAGTATATCGTTGTTCAGTGTTCGTAAGCGGTACTGCTGAGCATGAGGACCTGGGTTCGATTCCCGGGTCGGGCAAAGTGCTATTGGGTTTTTCCATGCAATTTCTCAGTAGCAGCCCGGAGTCTGGATTTGTGCCCGGTTAATTGCAATAGGTTCGCCTCCTATTACATGGGATTTAGAAGTAACTTGGGTTTTCTATAGATGCACCTCTGTCTAGCCCAATACAGTATTTTTTAATATTCTGTCTGTCCACCATTTTGTCACATACCACCCACTCGAAATAAATCAAAGCTGTCTAAAGCAGGAACCGCTTGTCACCCAAGTTATCTGTCTCAACCATTTTAATTAGCTGGCAAAGGGTTTACTATGCGACGTCTTAATACGTTGACTGGACTGCTGTCTGCTTCTATGCACGTGATTGATGATACACTAGTGTTGGACGAATGTGATACTGGTGTAATTGTAGCGGTTAGGACTAATGATAGAATTGAAGATTTGGGTTTTAAAGAAGATTTGAATGTTATATAAAGAAAATATGTTTACTTAGCACAGACCTATTGTTTTATTGCAGCCCTAACATGATAGATATGCTAGCTGAAATATGGCTTGTTTAAGTAAAACAAAATATTCACTTAAATCATATTTTAATTTTTTTCTTGATGGAACAATACTGGTTTCAAAGAAGAACAGGCTGATAATCTCAGTGTTGCCAATTTTTGAAAAAACATTATTTTCTAAAATGTTGCCTGTTGTCATCATGGCTAATAATTTGATTTATGGTTTTGTGTAGCGTAATGTAAATTATTTTGCATACTATTGTATGGAATCAATTTAGTTCTAACTGAACAGACAGCGGTGCTGCTGCGGAGTTTGTTGCGCCTCTTCTTCTTCCCAGCTGAAGCACTAGGAAGTGGTGAAGTGGTGTAATTTTGACGCTTGAAAAGTGCTGATTCTCAGCCTAGTTTGAATAAATGACTTTTGATTTTAATATTGAATGTAAATATTCGAGTCTTTGACTTTGTTGTGATGAAGATGATGCTCTCGCTTCATCGTCAAACCTTTTACGAGTACTAATTAAGTTGGGGGCTGTTGAGCTTGACAGTCAGATTGAAATATATCTATAATCACCTGCTTTCCAAATATAACACTGATGGTGGTGTTTTCTCCGCCCAAAGGAAGAGAGGCAGTCACCAATCTAAGAAGGAAGCGACACGTTGAAAGATTAAACTAGCAACGCCTTGAAATGTTGACAATACAATGAATGGTGTATAATTGATGACCAGAAAGACGTACTCAAACATCTAGGTACACATTATGTTGAAGATATAAAAAATTATGATACTTACAGAATGTTTCTGACACAACCTAGATCAACAAAAACTGATGAACCTTGAATTTCGCGGGAAAAAAGCGCAAAATTAGCATAGCAGTTATGAAAAAACTGGGAAATGCATCATAGAGCCAACAGCTGTTGTTTTGACTTCACCATGATATTATAACCAATTTGATTGATAGTGCTAAGTATGATAATAACATTCTTTATAGTGTGAAATCCATAGAATTTATATAATATATTGTGTCTTATTTATCAATAAGACACGCTATATTATATAAATTAGGTTAAAGTCTGTTCTAAGGTAGTAGAAGAGACTACAGACGTTCTGTATGTCTGTAGTCTGTAGTTACCTTAAATATGATTGAGTACATTTTATTACAAGTCAAAAGTCACTATAGAAGGGATAGTACCTACCTAAAGGTGTGGATTCAATCATTGAAATGTCATATTTATTGCAAAACTTGTGTATTATTTGATTTCGAGGTCACTCTACGTAATATACCGCTATATACACTTCCTTTTATCTCTTTCGCCGTAATCAGATAATAGATAAATCCAACATTCCTAATTTTAGAAGGGGACGCGGTTTGCTCCTGGCGCCCCGTTGTGAACCGCGCCTTATTTACGGCACATCACTCTACTACCAGATGCATATCTGTGAATAAATTAAGCCGCGGACACATCGGCCGGATGACTTTTTAATGTGGAACTGATTGTCAGTGGAGTGGATAGAGGGGTTGGATACCCATTCTTGAAATATAGAATATGATATTGGAAGTCTCTAGATTAATGTTGGTAGATGTAAGTGACTAAGTGGTCAATTAACACTTTCGCGGACACTGAACGAGACATGATTGAAGATTTATTGTTATTACGTCTATGGGCGTTTACAGTCCGCGAAACTGTTAAGTTTTAGCAGTTTGACCAATAATCTTGACTTAACTCATGGGCTTAGGGCAATATGGTCTATTGCCAGTTCAAGAAATCGAGAAATTATACCGTTTGTTTTTAATTTTCAAGTCTTACAGTTTTCTAGTTTGCACTTTTGAACAATTTTTCTACTTGTTGTAGTAACAGTAGCATAAAGAATTCACGAAGTTATAATAACGTGGTTAAATTAAACTATCTTATTTTTTAAATTATGCGGTAACAACAACTCTATGTTACTACCAGTATCATCCGCCATAGTTAGTCATAGACTATCAATATCGTGTTAACCGAAGAGGTATGATAATACACCATGTATTAACAGCCGCCATCATTTGTAACCCATATTAGTACCACAAAAAACATAATGAGAGGTATCGATACAGGAATCGAGTCGAGAATCGAGTTGGATTATTTTTTTGTTGAAGTTCAAATTGATATGGGAATATAGTGGGCATAGTAATGGAAAAAATAAAAATTTGTTTATTTGTTAGAATGATTTATACGACATATTATCGATTAGGACCATTTAATATGTGCTGGTTAGTTAATTTCTGGTTAAGTTTGGTCCTTTCTATGTACAGTACAACTATTTTCGTCGTCGTCGTCGGATTTCTATCAGTTGCAGTTTATTCATTTATTCATCAACCTACGTTTACCATTACAGGAAAACCCAATGCGATAAATGCGCTTATCTTAACTTAATAGATACTAACATCTATATCTAATTACACACAATGCATTCCTTGTGAATTCACTCAGTTGCAAAGGGCAACTGATAGAAATCCGACGACGGACGAAACACGAAGTTTGTCGAGGGACATTATGAAAATAGTTGTACTGTATGTCAGTATTTCAAAAGTTTTTGTATTCAAAAGAATATGTGGTTGTTACCCATCAATATCTTTCTATCTATTATGGGAGAAATACTCCTCAAATTTAATGTGACTATTTTGAATACACAATCTTCTTCTTGTACGCAAAATACGCGCTTTGACGTGGAGTTGCGGATACCAGCCCGTATTACCTATTACCTACCTACACAATATTCTTCCTATTTCATAACGTTGCCACATTATTTACTTCTACAACCATTACTATTCCGCATACATTCTAGTACAATACTGACTTCAACATTACAACCACACAACAGACAACAGAATATATTCAACATACTCAGTCGTTACAGTTTTTTATTGCCACCATAAAGCTCTAAGGACGGTTTACGTTTTCATACCACAGAGTAGATACTTAAACAGAGACGAAACTTCTAACAAAAGCACTGTGGTATGCACAGGTAGGCCACACGTCAGTGGTAACACTTTGACCTTGAGGTGGTCTAGCATAGTACGGAGTTTCAATAGAGCTTAGTAGACTGTAGATTTGTTGAACATTTTCTATTTTGTTAAGTACTTCTACTTACCTGGTACTTGTTGAAAGGCACACTGTCCTTTCATAAAATAGTAATAAGATAACACTGTAATTCGAAAATATTGTAACAGCCAATTAGTTTTAAAAGAGTAACCGTGGAGTGTCTTGCCGGCTCTTCTCCATAGGAAACGACCAATAGGAACCGTGCACCTAGCTTTCGACGTTTCATAAGTGCCCATGTAGGTTTATGTGAAATAAAATATTTTGATTGAACCTGGTCTCGTATGGCCAGCTTATAGGTACTGGTTTTGTTACTACTGTCTGACACTTACCACTGTACAGTTCACGGGCCATAAAATCGAGTTTTGAGGAGGAGACTGTCATGCTGAGTAACAACGATGACGTTCACAAAGTTTTTTTCTTTAACTCGATGTGCCATATTAACGGCCGCTTATTGTCGTCGGTGCGCTATCAGCTCGACTCCAAAATGACGGTTTACTTACACACCTTTGCGTTGCCTTTCCGTTCTGTATATCCAATATTTCTATAACAACCCCACCAAAATAGGTATCTTGCTAGTTCTTTGCAGTCTTTGTCTCTGTACAGTTATCTACTCCATGTCCTCCCAACACAACATTGACGGTAACACTGTGACTTTGTAACTTGTTACACATAAAGTTACATTGTGACCATGTTAATGACTTTACGCTCTTTAAAGATGTTATGAAAAGATTGCTGACGACGCTTTTATTGGGGATTAACGTGTAATAGGATTTTAAGATCTTTGAGCCTTTTTATGGATGTCATTCATGTCGACTATGACAACCATTCTGTTGACTTAGTATGTGCTAAGTTTATGGATAACGTGAACTGTTGTTTTTCGTTTTTCGCATATAGTTTCGTGAGTTTTTATCAGTTGCATGTACCCTGTTATGTTTGTGTTGTACCCTGTTATGTTATGTTTATGTGTTGTGCCTACCTAGCTCAAAAAAATAGGTGCTCAAACGGGAATACCAGGAGTATTCCTGTTTGAGCACCAATTTTTTTGAGCACCTTTGCTTTGAGTATTCCCATTTAAAACACCTTTGGTACTCAACGCATAGGTGCTCAAACGGGAATGCTTCCACGAGGATAAAAAAGAAAGAAGAAAGAAAGAAATATTGTTTATTCTGCACAAACTAAACGCACACATAACAAAATAACAGAATGTCATTTACATATTACCCAAAAGCCTCGTATTTGGAGGCTACTTAGTCTGTGGCACAGAGTACATTTTTAATCTGTGGTCAGAGACCAAGATACACATCATAAATTACTGGTAATTTTGAAAATGCTCTGTGAGGCCAAAGAAAATTTAGTTGTGCAATGTATTGCGACATAAAAAATGAAAACAAACAACAAATACAAATTATAAATAAACGAAATGCCGATTACAGAGTGGAAAAAATATCAATTTTAAATTAAGCTGTGCGTCACATCTGTGCAAGAATAGGTTTATTGCTCAACTAAATGCCGTGACTTCGGACGAACCTATCGTCAACAGCGCTGATTTTCAGCAAAAACCTCGCGAATGACGTAATGATGTCCCCCCGTGTGGCATTACTTTATCGGGTAATCAATATTTCTTACGGAAATGAGTGTGACTACACTACTACTAGTGTGATAACGACATGAGGTTCACTTAAGCAAGATTCAAAAGCAATTTTCTCCTAATGATTTCATAGATATTTTATGGTGTTACGAACACAGTATTTTCAAAACCACTTATGGAAAGTCGCCCCATGTAAAATACTGATATTTAGTTGCATCCTAGTAGACTGAAAGCCGACCCCATTGTAGTTGGGAAATCGCTAGGCAGGCACATGATGACTGTTAAAAAAGGGGCCTTTTATCAAAATTGCAATTGTTCATTCGCGATAAAATCGCATTCAAAGTTAGCGTAACTGTAAGGTATTTATTCTATACCTACTTGTAATGAATCAAATTAGTTTGTGTAATACAAAAGTTGAAATGTTCGATACTAAAAAGTTTTTCTAACTGAGCAGACAGCTGTGCTGCTGGGGAGTTTGTTGCGCTAGTTCTTCTTCCCAGCTAAAGCACTAGGAAGTGGAATTTTTGGGGACTTATCTTATGTAATTTTGACGTTCGAAAAGTACTGATTCTCAGCCTAGTTTGAACAAATGACTTTTGATTTTGAAAGCTAAATAAAATTATTTTAGACATGCTGGTTCATAGGTGTGAGCCTCTCTAAATGAATTCTGTACATGCTCAAAGCTTTTTCAGTTAATTTCACGATGTACTACGTCCTTTAGTTATGAATGACGATACTGAAGTTCGCTACCGAACGCTTCGCCGTTCTATATTCTCATCCATTAAATCAGTCAAAAAAGTTTGAACCACCCTCAAACTATACCGAGTATATAATATCGCATCGTATCGCTCCGATTCGTTACCGTCCGTACAGTACACTTGATAGCAATTAAATTTTTTACTCAACTCCCAGTATCCAAAGGCTTTTTTTCACTACATCGAATGCGTGGACAAATATAAAGCAATTGGTTGAAAAGCAATTGGTTGAAAAGCCATTCCGCTATGGAACAAGAGAGAGAGTATTCCGTTTCGTTGAAAACATTCGATTTTGTTCGGCAAATGTGATTTTTAGCAGAAATTGCATGTGCACGGAATAATGGTATTATTGTTAAATTGATTTTGTGTTGTTATGTTGTTTTTAATTGTGTGTGTATTCTGTTATGTTGATTGTAGCGGAAATTATTTTGGACGAGACCTGGTTGTTTCAAATTTTTTGCTTGTTTGACATTTATTTGATTATTAAAATTGATTTATTAGCTTTGAGACTTGCTTGAAAACTAGCTTCTACCCGCTACTTCGTCGCGTCGCGCCTGTCTGCGGGAGCCTTTAAACATATCTTAAGACACTCGGCAATCCTAATATTGAAGATCACCCCTGTTTATTACCCGACTAATACAGCAGCAAAAAGAGGGTTATGATTTTGACCGGTATGTATGTATGTTCATCTGTTCCCTTATATCTTAAAATCCGGAGTCACACTTAATTAGTTCCATTTATGTGTGACTCCGGATTTTTAATTTGTCCGTCTGTTATGTCTTGTTTATACCTTTTTAGTTGATTGACATTTTTGTTGTAGTTGGGTTTTAGTTTTTTTTTTAATTTAATTTTTTTTTGGGGTTATATTGATATATATTATTTTTTTATATTATAGTATTAATTTTTATAATGTTATTATACATAATTAAATAAGCGATCTTGAATAAATAAAGTAGGTATAAACCCACCAAAAACTACAAATTGAAACCGTACCTATATCCCAACCACATTTGAAATTCAAAACACAATATAACTAAAGTCGTGGGCAACGACTCAATTAAACACAGTTGTCCCGTGTGCGTCCGCCCTAACCGCTGCCATTCGTCCGAAACGGATGGCTCCCTTGGGTCGAGATCTATTTGCACAGTGTGCGCTGCCCTTGTCGTGAGACGGCTCTGACATCAACCCAAATATAGTTTGTGTATAATAGGTACGTATCTGCACGCAATGGGTTACTGTATTTTTTTTTATTAATGGGTTTGACAGCTTTTATACAAGGTGTTGGTAAAAAGTTTATTTAAGTTATATATTAGTGTGTGTTACTGTTAGTGTATTATGTTTTCATTTGTTCAGCCTTTTACAAGCTTTATATTAGCTTGCTCTGTTCGTATGTGTTTCCGGTTACTCCAATTGTCATCTATTTTTCAAACACTTCCAGGCATCCAATTGAGCTGAATTTTGGCATACTTACATAACTACCGAGACATTTTGAAAAAATGACACCATAGAACTGGTTTGATGATGGAGTTGGAAGTTGGTTACAGGAACTCCTCAATCAAACAAGATAGGACCATCATGTTTGGACTCATTAGTTATGTATTAAAAAGGGCTTTAACACTAGGTGGTGTTCAGGGTCTGATGATGGAGGTGGAAGGTGGTCCTGGGAAAAACCTTTTTAGTTCATTGAAAGCTTGTTTTTAAAAAGATTTTTACTTATATTTTATTTTAGCTGGGAGTCTTCCAAGCTCTATTAAATAATAAAAAATACGTTCATAAAGTTATTATGTATTAAAGAATATTTTCTTTTTATCGAAGGTCGAAGTCATGCTTAGGCACAAACAGTAAAGTCACACATGTGCCATGACAAATATAATACTCCAATCAATCAGCCTATAATATAATACTCCAATCAATCAGCCTATAATATAATACTCCAATCAATCAGCCTATAATGTTCCCACTGCCTCAGGCCTCCTCTCTTCGAGAGGAAGTGGGCTGTAATCTACCACGCGGGCCCAGTGCGGGATGGTACGCTTGGTAGATATTATATTCACAAGACATGTCATAGAATTTTTGGTTCTAGGACAAGCCGGTGCTCACGATGTTTTCCTTCACCGTTTTGAGAGCAGTGGTGATGAAATGATCTATACAAAGTAAAGGGCCTGGCTGAGTTCGAACCCACGACCTACTAAACTGGAAGCCGTTACCACTGGGCGATCACTGCTCTTAGATTATGATCAGTAACATAGCAAACATTCTAGTTATTAATGGATAACAATAACTAAGAACTGTTTGTTAATTAACTCCTTAACTAGATAATATATCTAGTATTAGTTAAGATACTTTTAAAAGGGTTATAATTATAAAGTACGCCAAAAATAGAAACACCACCTTACTGTGGTAAGGTGTAGGTAAAGTTAATAGTTTTTTCTTTCACCTTATTTTATGATAGTTGCAAATCTATAACCAAAATCCACTTTTACCATAACGTCATAACCTGGATTCCAAAAGGTCGCGAAGGATTGCTCCCAGGAGTGCCACTTTATTTACGCAGGGTCGGTTACGCTCAGGCCTAGTCGTGAGAAAACTGACGTAAAGGCAAATAGTTTGTTGAATTTGTTGGTTACGGTGAAATCCGTAACGGCATAACTTAGAAGAATAACGCGGTCACCAGACAGATACGAGAATTTACCATAATAATATGTATAGATTAATTATTTCCTTATTGATTACATAAAAAAAAAAAAAAAAACATTAATTATTATTATTAAACTATTTACACAGGGTTTAAAAATAGTAGTTGAGTTTGTACGATTTGAAATAATTGCATACCTACCTACCTACCTAATCTGAGTATAACGTACTTTTGTTTTGCATAAAATCAATACGAAGTATTCCAAAAAATTATGAGTAGGCAGCAAAGGAAGAAATTCTATTGAAATAAAGGAAATTCTGAGGGATTAATACAGACTTAGATGATTTATTGATCGTATGATTGTATGAACTATATGAATCACACATTCTATCGAAATAATAAAAATACTATCTTATTGAAAACACTGTGAGTATACTAGAGGAGCCGTGGCTAAGTAATAACAGCCGCTCGGGTCGATCCATCAGGTTAAGCTACGCTTGCCGGGGTTGGTCAGTGGATGGGTGACCATTTTCACATATCGAGACTCCTCCGTGCCTCGGAAAGCACGTTAAGCCGTTGGTCCCGGCTATCATTTGTGGATCTTTGACAGTCGTTACGAGTCGTCAGAAGCACGAAAGTCTGACAACCAGTCTAACCAAGGGGTATCGTATTACCCAGTTACTAGGTTGTGGAGGTCAGATAGGCAGTCGCTCCATGTAAAATACTGGTATTCAGCTGCATCCGGTTAGACTGGAAGCCGACCCCAACATAGTTGGGAAAAGGCTGGGCAGATATATGTGGGTGTACTATAGATACTATAGGTAGGATACACCTCTGCCTAACCGTTCGGGGAATATAGGCGTGTTGTTAGGTTATGTGAAAAAACTCACTTCCAATAGAAAAAAAACCAACCCAAGACCTCTTGTCCGTCATAATAATTAATAATTATAATATTATTTGCACGAACAAAAAAATGTTGAGAACAATTATTGTTTGTAATTAATTAATTATTACAAATTGCATTAATTTGATAAATCCCCGATGTGAGTTGGCGTGCATTGTATACGATTGTCATTTCATTTCCAACCAATTATTGAATGTATGAAATTAATTAATTCTGATATTCGTTGCCATTTCGGTTTGGACAATTGATGGGATTCAGGTTTATGTTGCTGGTCAATGGTGCTTTTAATGAGTAAAATCAATTTAATTGCAATATTAAAATTAATATACTGGTGGTACTGTCTACCTTTAGTAGTTGGCAAGGAAGATTACATTTAACCATAATGACAAAAATTGTATCGTAACGACTCCAAATCTAAGATCTAAGGTATCAGTATGTTTAGGTCTCCTATTTTATTGCCATAAACCGGGCACGAATCCAGACTGGAAGAAACTGTTACTGGAAGATTCCTTCTAGAGGAAAAAATAGCACCTAAACCCAACCAGGAAACGGAAGCCCTACGCGCAACAGTCGCGCTTGGGTCTCAGTACCTACTGTCTACAGCCACCAGGCAGTTGCATATTCTTTACACAGAAAATACAATTAAAAAAATTTTACGAAAAAAAAAAACCAACCGATTTCCAATAAAAACACTCGAAAGTCAAAAATAACTTTAATTTCGGAAGTCGGTGTCTTTGCTTTTCAATTTTAGTTTTTTGTCGCTTTTTTCACATATTGAATATTTTGATTTAATAGAAAAGTGTCCACCGTGTTACTTTCCCTATCTTCTCCATAGGAACCTACTACGATTTGGAATGGGCAACTAACTTCATCTTTTTGACTAACCGACCCCTTGGCAATTCAAAAGTACCTGTAATTGGTTTATTTGAAATAAATACTTTGAGTTTGAGTTTGAACGTACCAGAATCTCACAAAAAATAATTACAATTTTATAGCTACAATAATTTACTGTAAATTACGCATTGCAGTATCACGTAAGTACAGGACTAGGAATATAAGCGAACACTTATCTTACGGATGATTCGTGAATGTTAAGTAGACATTTTCGCCTTTCTTTTGCGACTACGTTTTATATAGGTCGTAAGGTGCTCAGGAGTTTTATACTTTGTGAGGTAGAAGTGGCTGGTACGTGGTCGTAGATGGCTTTACAATCCTCGCCATATAAAACTTCCGTAAAGCTAAACTTTTAGTAAATGGTAGGGACACGTTGGATCGTAAAATGGATGATTTTGATGTTACGTGATATTGCAAATAAGCAAGAATGCTCGGTGATTAATGCTCTCTGCACTTCGTATGAAAAGAAACCTTGGCCTACAGTAGGCCAAGCGACAGGCTGTATGATGAGTAATTTAGAAGTTATGAGGGAACAGATGAACAAACATACACAGGTACATACCGGTCAAAATCAGAACATCACTAGAAATTTATATTACGTAGGTGCCGTTCGGAAACTGAAAATAATATAGAAACTGTTCCACCGAACCGCACTTATCAAAATTTTGTTTCAGTGCTGTTAGTGAAGGGCTCATGTGCGGTTCAGACAAGTGCTGTTGAAATCAGTGCTAAGAGTGGAATACCTCGGTTTTTTTATCGTGGGCAGGTAACCTAACTTATACAAGCGGGTTAAGGGTTAAACGAAATAAAGGCGCCACACGCCACAATTGCAAATATGGAATACCTAAAAAAACCCTTTCAGTCCCCTCTCGAATGGACGTTATTATAGTCCTCAATTTTTTGTATTCCAGTCTGTCTCATAAAAATTTAATACTAATTTAAAAAGCAAACATTGGCGACCCTTACGAACAATGTGCACCCTGTTTCAAAAAGGGTTGATATTATTTCTGCCGGTCAATTTAAATTTTATATCACCCTTGATTGGGTGGTGTTCTTGGCGATGTGTTAGAATTAATTGTCAAGAGAAAAGTTTATCATACATTTTGTGGATGATTATTGTGAGCACAATTTTAACAGTTGCAAAAGGACCTATAATGATTACGATGACAAAAAATTGTACAAGCTTTAGAGTGCAACCAGCATGACCACAACAGAAACGGATTTTGTCAACGGAAGAATTGACAAACTGACAGATTGTGATGTCATTTTGTCTACTCTTCCGTCGACAAATTCCAACAACCACCGCTTCAAAATAAAGCGTTGTTCAAAGAAAAGAGGCTGCGGGGGCAATAGTGGACAGTATAAACACAAGTTGTTTTTTTTTTTAATATTTACTTTGTCGTCGATCATTGAATAAATAAAATAAATAAAAATATGTAATATTTATTGAATAAGACGTTTACAAAAAGTGTACATTTAGTCAACAGTAAGATTTCCCAAACAATTAAATAATAGTGCCTTAAAAAAACTAAAATAATTATGTCTACTACCAGGTGCAAGTCGGTAATGATGGTTCGAAATTAGATAGCGACCCGCCTGATCTAGGTTAATTAAAACCTGTGTTGCAATGCTTCAAAAAGGGGAAAGTACAATATCCTGGATAAAATCCCCACGTAAAAGCAGTCATGAACAACCTTCATATTCTAATCGGCTTACCAACCTCGCAATTTAAGGATTATTTTTTTCTAAATCAAATGAGTAGCTGTCAATATTACACGACAGAACGACCATTATTACTTCCTAAACTCAAAACTCAAAAAGCGCCACTATTACTGTCTGCTCACATGACAATTCCACTTGCAAAGGTCCAGCAACTCTTCTAAATAGCAACTGGAACAAAGAGTCCAATGAGCAAAAACCATGTAATTGTGCCGCCTCGCTATTGCAATTAAACTTTTTGCCTCTCCCTCCCGCTGTGACAATTGTCGACCATCTTCAGTTGAATGATTAAAAAAGTTTCAAGCGCCGAAGAAAGTGTGGAACATTGTTTATGTTGGGTCTTTTAAAAGTGTGGGTGTTGGAGTTGCTAGTCGAGGAATTACCTCCTTTTTAATAGAGTTGGTTATTGTGTTATTTTGTTAATTGATACAGAATTACTCGATAACATGTTTTTCAGCGGTTCAGTGTTTTTGTTTATGATTCGAAAAGAAAATGATATCAACCGACTTGCATTGATGACTGTACTTGTGTAAGTACACAAGTACAGTCAGTACAGTGTGTTCTTATTCTGATGTTGTTCAAGCCAAGAAAGCATTTTGTAATGAATGCATGATGAGCGTAATTCTACAATGTCAGCGATATAAACTAGCTGCGCCCCGCGGTTTCACCCGCGTAAGTCTCGATCCCGTGGGAATATCGGGAGAAAAAGTTTCCTTTGTTCTATTTTAGGTCATGGTCTACCCATGTGCCAAGTTTCATCTAAATCGGTACACCTGTTTTAGCGCGAAAGCATAAAACAAACAAACAAACTTAATTTCGCATTTAGGATGTAGCGTTTATTTATTTGCACCTACTAAAGATTTGAAATCGCTGCGAAACCTAAAGGATAATAAATTTGAAGACTTCTTGAACGAAAAAACATCCAAGATTGTCGCAGTTACTTGGCTATTTATTTTTAGGACTCCGAAATAGGAATGATTAGAGGTTCACAAAAAGAAGCGCATTCATTATATTAGAGTGGTCAATAATATTTATGGGAAAGCAAATTGAGAATTGTTTGAAGTACGATTAAATACGAGCCTAAACAATAGCTTATATTAATAATAGGTACGATAAATAAGTAAGATATATAGTTAAGATAGGTTCATTATAAATATACGTAGTTTTTATAAAAAACCTAGTTCTGAAAAAGATTCAACGTCCTTACAATTTAAAATCTCTTAGCAACGGCAGAATTCATGTTGAATGCTGAATACACGTTGAAGAATAAGTAGAGCGAGCTTCCAAGGAGTTACCTGGACCGTCACATAAATCAATATTTCAAGTTAATTTAAAATACTGCTAAAGGACCCGCACTGAATCGAAAGCTTACCCGTTTAATGTAGCGTTGACGTAAAAACTTTGCTTTACAACTGACTTGAAAAGTGAGGACGACGCAATGTATTAAATGTGCTTTTTTTTTTAAGATACGGACGATTGTAAAGTGTTTTCTTGTATTTTGGATCAGACTAATTGCAAAATTGAGGTTGACATTTTTTTTTTAAACCCTAAATTAACCTACCTTCTTGTCAGTCCAATCAATGGGTTCAAAAGATTTTGGATTTTGGTACTTGGGTTTCTAGATCTTAGTTTTTATTCTTGTTGAGAAAAGTACCTACCTACAATTTTGATTAAAAGTTTTAACACCAAACTTAAGGGGCAAAAAAAAATTAAAAATCTTGAGATTTAAAAAAATCTTCTATCTCTACACGTGAAGTCTCGACGTAATTCAATTTTATCATAGTGATATTAAGTGTCACGACACCTCGACACTAGCTCTATTCACAGCACGTCTACCATATCTGAAACTTTTATTTTTAACCATTTATTTGTAAAAAAAGAAGAGGTATTAGTAAAAAAAAAATGTACCTTCTAAAACGAATGTGCCTTGATATACATAAATTAGGGATTCTGAAATATAATTCTTGGATGCAGATGTTGCTAGATGGATCACTGTAATTTGTTAGTGTTAACAAAAATATTGCAAACTATAGTTTTAATAATAATGCTAGGTTTTTCGCACTTTGTTTTGTTTACCAGAATTTTGCAGCTTTGTAATTTTAGATTGAATATTTTTATAATAAAACAATAGTTTAACCATATATATCATTGGCTCGTCAAGTTTTTTTTAATCATAATTTTTCTCATAGGTCAAATAAATACACATTTAAAATGACTTACCAACCAGAAACTAAAAAAAATACAACTTAAAAAAAAAACGAATAAACTTTAACCCGCTACTGCCGCCCCGCATTTTAATTTATTCTACGAATGTTAAAACGTATTTACGTTTCCCTCGCAAACGATACAAATAAAAAAGGACGGAGAGCAGCAATATACGTCTACGATTAATTAAATTAATTAAAGTAGACGTGTTTGACGGACGCATCGTGTGTCCTTCTCTTGTTTTAAGACGTCATTTTATTTAATTGGTGGGGACTTTTTGACCCACAACCACGGGGAGTGGGTTTTAATACGTAATTGGTTTTCACGAGAAGATTTTTATCTGCTAATGTAATTAGATTTTATGTTTTATACCATTTATTGTACATGTTAGTTTGGAGATGTAGTGATTGGTAGTGTCGTGTTTTTATTATTAGTAACTTAAAAATAACTATGATTTCGAAATACATTGCAAAAAAAACTGGCCAAATAGGTGTCAAGAACCTAATGAAAATGTTTATTTAAGAAAGTAAAACATCTATTCTACGCACCTTAAATAAAACATGCAACTAACTTTCCATCATAAAAAAGCTTGTCAAAACAGAGACATGATTTAATCACGCGAGACAATAAAGACCTCATATTATTTATGTTTTTAAAAATAGTCTTTATAAGTTATTAAGTAATCTAAACAGTTCAACAGTTAAAGTGAACTTCAATAACTAAGTGACAGTGTTATCCAGTGCTAATATATGGATATTACAAAGTTTTAAGCATTTCAAGTGAACAAGTGCTGACACTTTTGGCAAAGACATCAACTTTGTCATTGCTGTGATTACTTCATCAAAACAACAAAATAACTAACATTTTATCTCCAAATACAGTGTTTTCTCTGACTATTAACAGTGTAAAGTACCGAAAAGTGATAAAAAAGTGTATCAAAATTTTACAAATTGATAACCGTCAATGGAAAAAATATTCGAATTTTAACGACATACCCGATTCTAAATTTATAAATATAACCAAGCGAAGTATAATTTGGTGAAATGAAATAGTTATCAGCTGGTCTAGTCGGCCAAGAGACTGGTAGGCAACCCATGCGCATAGCGACCGGGAGTTCAAACCCCAGTGAAGACAAAGTCTTTTCTAAAGTTTTTTTAAGTAAATAATTTGAAGATACAATGAATTTCTTCGAAAACATAACGTTTAGAAAAACACGCACACTATCTGAAACAGCAATGTCGTCTGATAATAGTATGAACCATTCAAACCTAGATGGCATCACTAGTAGCTTACCAAACATATCGGTAGATGAAAACTTCACTCAAGTCCAAGAATATAAACAACAAATTGAACAACTGACTTTGCAACTGAACTCTGCACATGATGAAATCAATAATTTATCTATCGAAAATAGTGAACTTAAGAAAGCTTTAAATGATATAATGTCCAAACATGAAATTCTAAAAAAAGCATCAAGAGATTTAACTATGGAAACTGACAGTCCTTGCAAAAGTCTTAAAATCGCGACCCCACGTAACAAGTCTAAAAAGAAAACAAAGTCAGTCTTAAAAGAAATTCACCCACCAAAAGAAGTAAACAAAGAAAAAATCACATCGTCGCCTCACAGTGATTTAGGGATACCTGACACAACTGAAAGCAGCCAATCCTTAAAAATAAATAAATTATGCATTGTCAGTGCCAACAAAACGAATAAGATCTTACCTATTGCTGAAGAAACTTTTAACAACACACAGATATGTCACTATCTATTTCCAAACAGTGGGATTATGCAGCTTTTTAGTGATTTACATACTAAATTAGTGGATTTTACAAAAAATGACTTCTGTGTCATAATGATCGGAGAAGAGGATTTTCAAAAATCTATGAACTATTTAAACCTAATTTTAGAGATAAGATCATCTTTACGAAAAATTCAACACACAAATATAATTATTTGCTTACCAACATTTAAATTCTTTACATCTTCCGTAATGTTTAATTCCCGTATTGAGATGTTTAGTAATCTACTTTATTTGGACATTCATACATACAACTATGCTACGCTACTAGACTCTAATCTTAATTTATCCTATGATGCCACTATGTTCTCAAAAATTACTGGAAGACTTAATAATCATGGTATGAGAACTATAATGAGTAATATACTAATGCTAACTACCATTATCCGAGAAGAATCTTGTATGTATATCGAATCAGAATTTAACCTTAATAATGACCCCATTGTAAACACAAACTCTGATTTTTTTCGTGTCTGATCACATTTATATCATGCACCAAAACATAGCTGGTCTTTTAAATAAATCAGATATATTAACAGTTCACATTCAAGAACTACTATCCAAACAAATGAACATTGATGTCTTGTGTATAACAGAGCATTTTATAATGTCTGGACAAGAGAAACTGTTACGCATTCCAAATTATAAATTAGCAGCATGTTACTCTAGAAATAACATAAAGCGCGGAGGAGCGTGCATATTGATAAAACAAGGGCTTGAATACAAGGAACTACCAGACATAATGAGATACTCTGTAACAGGTATAATTGAATGTTGTGCCATAAAACTTGTTAAACAAAATGTCATCGTTCTATGTATATATAGACCTCCTAAAATGTGTAACCTAAGCAAATTTTATGAAAATTTAGACAGTATTTTAAAAATTATATGTACTAAAAATGGCTCTAAAATAGTATTGTGTGGTGATTTAAACATAAATACAATGTTGAGAAATAGATTTACATTGGAACTCGAATGTTTTCTCCTGAGCTATAACCTAAAATTAGAAATAAATGTTCCCACCAGGCTTAACAGTAACACTTGTTTAGATAATTTTGCTCACAATTACAGACAAAAATGTAAATGGGAAGTAATAGACTTAGCATTGTCTGATCACACAGCGCAAATTCTCAAAATCAAAGTTATTAAATCATTTCAGATACAATCTTGGCGTAAAAGTACACGAGATATTTCGGGTGAAAATCTACTCAAATTTAAAAACCACCTGCTATCATTAACTTTTTCAGAGGTATATAATAGCGAGGATCCAAACTTAGCATATGATATGTTCTTGGATTTGTTTCTTTTACTATACAATCTGTGCTTCCCCATAAAATACACAACTGTTAAATTTGGAAAAGCAATTAAATGGATATCACGGGGTATTCGTATATGCAGTAAAAGACAGCGCTTCCTACTGTGGCAGCAACGAATAAAACCCACAGAGGAAAATAGACAAAAATTTCGTAATTATTCCAGAAAATTTAAAAAAATCGTCAAATTAACTCAAAAAGCTCAAAACAACCACTTACTTTTAAACTCGGAAAACAAATCAAAGACAGCCTGGCATATAATAAACAACAATAATAATATTAATGAACCCATCTCTAAGATAAATAATCATGGTATCATAATAACTAACCCTAAAGATATAGCTGAATCATTTAATGATTTTTTCGTCGATCAAGTCTCGGATTCACCGAAATCTGCATCTCATCGTGTAAAGGACATAGATCATAATCCAAATTCGTTTTTCATGTCCCCAGTTGTACCGCAAGACGTATCAAGGGTAATAAGATCATTGAAAAATAAAAAGAGCTTTGGTTACGACGGCATTTCCACTAAAGTCATAAAATTCGTTTCTAATGTGATTTCTGGTCCTTTAAGTCATATTATTAATGCAAGTATATCTTCCGGGGTATTTCCTAAGAGTCTCAAAACAGTAATTGTAAAACCTCTTCATAAAAAAAACAATAAAGAAAATATGTCAAATTACAGACCCATTGCTCTTATTCCTGTGTTCTCTAAAGTAATAGAAAAAATTATATATGAACAAATTTACAATTATTTGACAAAATTTAACCTACTTTGTGACGAACAAAAAGGTTTTCGTAAAGATAAAAACATCAATATGGCTATATTCGATTTATTAAAAACTATAATGGTGAACGTAGATAACAAAACACCAGTTTGCGCCATTTTCACGGATATGACAAAGGCCTTTGACTACGTAGATCATGAGACACTTATAAACAAACTTCAAGCTTACGGAATTCGAGGAAATGCATTAAATTTAATTAGATCCTATCTTACTGGTCGTATGCAGTATACTGAAATTTCTGACATTTGTTTGAATACAAAACGTGAAATAAAATTCAGATCTTCTTATAGAAACATTAAATATGGCGTCCCTCAAGGAAGCGTTCTCGGTCCGCCTTTATTCTTAATTTATATCAACGACCTTCCACTTCAAATAGACCATCCAATCATATTGTTTGCTGACGATAGTACAGCACTAGTTAAATGCACAAGTAAAGAAAACTATGAAAATGATATTAACAACACTCTTAAATCTATAGTAAACTGGCTTGATTACAATAATTTAAAAATAAATATACAAAAAACTAATATCATGCATTTCTACCAACGAATTAATCCCAAAGACTTAAACGTCAATTATAATGGTCATAAGATTGAAAATGTTAAGGTAGCTAAATTTTTGGGAATATTAATTGACAATCAATATTTGTAAAAAGTTAAGTACTTTCGCCTATATGTTATACAACCTATCTAAAAAAGTCAATACCAATACAGTCCTTGTTGCTTACCATGGCCTCGTTATTTCAACGTTGAGGTTTGGCATCATATTCTGGGGTAATAGTAGTGAAAGAGAAAACATTTTCAAAGCCCAAAAACGATGTGTTAGGTCAATTTTTAACTTACATGTTACGGACAGCTGTGTTCCTATTTTCAAATTACATAAATTACTAACCTTCCCATGTCTGTACATTCTAGAAATAGCCATTTTTGTAAAAAGCAACCCGCATCTGTTTCCATCGTTATGTGAGATACGAAAGAGGACAAATTGTATGAGATCTCAGTATCAAAATTTATTGCCACAGGTAGCTATAACACCGCACTGTTAAAAAAAAGCGTTATGTGTATGGCGCCAAAGATATACAATAAGTTACCTGAAGTTATAAAAGAACAACCATTTAGAATATTCAAAAAGCGACTAACTGACTTATTGTTACAAAAATGTTACTATTCTATATCCGATTTTTTGAATGATGATTTGTGATAGTATATAGGAACATATTTTCATTTTTTTTTTTTTCTACGCTGATAACGCTGATAACCTGCTATGTCATATGTATGTACCGGTGTCTACCCATAAATGTTTGTATGCCGAAAGGCAGGATGTACAAGGACTCTTGAACTTTTGTTAACATCTTATTGTAATACCTACATTCTATACAAATAAAAACTTCTTATTCTTATTCATATTTTTCTTAAATCAACAAAACGGCAGCAGATTGTCTCCAAGAGTTTATAAAGCAATTTAGTAAAATAAAACAGTCGTCGAACAAATGTTGGTACAATGGCTCATAATTTAACGTTTCTGCTGTCCCCCTTATAATATTTCACGCTTCTCGAACAGGGTACAATTTGCGGTTTTAAATCATTCGTAACTGAACAGATGCGTTTGCGCACCTGTTGCAATGAGAGGGTTAATACCAATGGCAGATGACTGTACCTACTTATTAGAACTAACAAAATTAATGTGTATTAATATAATATTTACCTTCTCTTTCCAAACGACTCGTTTTCACTACACTCAGCTGCAGTGCCCACCAGTGTCGGTCATACACAAAAATTTAGTTTTGATTTTTTTTCGCCATATAGGAGCTCGTGGCTAAGTAATAACAGCCGCACGGGTCCATCAGGTTAAGCTACTCTAGCCGGGGTTGGTCCGTGGATGGGTGACCATCTTTAAATATCGAGACTCCTCCGTGCCTCGGAAAGCACGTTAAGCTGTTGGTCCCGGCTGTCATTCGAGGATCTTTGACAGTCGTTACGGTTCGTCAGAAGCCCGAAAGTCTAACAACCAGCCTTACCAAGGGGTATCGTGTTACCCAGTAACTGGGTTGTGGAGGTCAGATAGGCAGTCACTCCATGTAAAATACTGGTATTCAGCTGCATCTGGTTAAACTGGAAGCCGACCCCAACATAGTTGGGAAAAGACTAGGCAGATTGATTTTTTTCGCCATAACTAAACTGTGATTTTAAGTTTATAATAATAATAGTCCTCCAGACCGTATTTTCGGCCACGGCGGTTAATCTCAACGGAGACTAGCCATCGGCGCGGGAGATATTATAGTGCACAAGTGTTTGCGCAGACACAAGTGCACTCTCTCTTCCCTCACTCTCATAGTCCGATGGGCACGGGGGTATCACACCGCCAACTTCCAAACTCCGGGCTGTTACTACGAAATTCCCAATGGAAAAATCCAATAACACTTTGCCCGACCCAGGAATCGAACCCAGGACCCCACGCTCTGCAGTCGCGCTTGCGACCACGAGACCAACGGGGCAGTTATAACAAACTCAATAGAACGTAATAAGTTACACATACAGGTACACATTTCATTGACAAATCACACGTGAAAATTTTGCGTATTTGTTAAGGAGTTCAGTTCCTCTATCTACTATTTTTATTTCGCGCAAGTTATTGAAACGAAACGTCTTTATTTCTTAACCAATGGCTAGTATAAAAGTATATACTAAACTAACCCTCCCTTAAAACAAGGTGTCATCTCTTGCCACGACATTTCTACTTCTCTCGCATACGTATCCGATGTACCTACCCTAACTTTAAGCGCCAGCCATCTGTCCTTTGCAAAAAAACGTCACCGAGCGCTTTTCGTTTCACCGCCGTCTAATTTGCATGAATATCGTCTCCTTTATAATCGGGTCTCTTTAAATGAGTTATTTTCGTTTCTTGTGGGCCAAATTACATCTTCCGTTGTCTGAAATCTATTTTGTTTTGAAAGTTATAATATATGTGGTTGTGTTAAATAAAGTGGGAGGGGCATCACTTTTGTAGTGAATATTATTTTAATATCATGTCGTATTTTTTATGTGAAGAAAAGTATTCAGGAGTCATAATATTATGGGGCTTTAATAATGTCATATTTTGTTGAGAAAGAAAAGATTGACATAAATGTCCTTTGCAAAAGATTTTGTATTTCATTATACTTAAAGTTCTACTGGGCTATATTTGCGACTTTCTCTGATGGCTGCAAGTGACACAGCTGACTAAAGGGTGCTCAGAAGGACTCATTCGTCTTATTTGGTAAAACCAAACTCATAAACATGTCACTGTGTAATAATTAGTTAATATGTTTCATTCAAAATATATAGCGTTGGTTAAAGAAGCTGTCTTGTCTTTACGTTTTGCCTCGATTCAGTAATAATATGTAGTACTTGCTCCAAAAACGGTGAAGAAAAACATTGTGAGGAAACCGGCATGCCTGAGAGATATTTTTCGGCGGCATGAGGCATGTGAAGCCAAGTCAGAGGCTCATGGGCGGCTTTAAAACTGACTCCAGCACGCGTAGTATGACCACCGTAGAAACAGGTTTTGTCGACGAAAGAATAGACAAAATGACATATTGTGATTGTTTATCTGTCATTTTGTCTATTCTTCCGCGCAGGTTGGTCACTAACCACTCGAAAAAAGAAAACAACGAAAAAAACGTATCGAAATCCTTCTCTTATATCTTATGTTCTTTCACTACGGCAGGAACTCCCAGGTATATATTCTTTTACAGATAATAAATTAATTCACTGTGGAGTTCCTATTGGTGTAAGTGTAAAATATCTTCCTGACCAAAATATACCTCCAAAAATAACTTAAACAGTCCAAATATCTCACTGCCTCGTGACAACGATCACCTACTTACGGAATACCCTTGCTTCCACAAAATCACATTTTATTCACTACAGTAACGGTTCTCCTGAGCTCGATAATGTACGCCTAAGGTTGGGACGAGTCTCCTAGGACTTCGGATGACCATAAACTAGTGCTGGTTGTAGGGGATTTGAAGTGGAGCTATTTATTGCGTACTGAGGATAAAAAGTGTGTCAGTGTTCTTAAGCGAAGGTAGAGTTGTAGCAATGTATTGCAAGTGCAAATATATATTTTAATGTAACTTATATTAAATTAGGTGCATAATTCTAAATGTGATAGTTGTACTTACATTATGACGTTGAGCTCCACGATTACTGAAAAATGCTTGCACTGAGTGGACTGAGGCCCTAGACAAAGTGACATTCTATCAGCGATAACGATGATGGAAAGGCAAAAAATTTATAGGACTGACATAAGCATCGAAAAAAGCTTTTCGATGCTTATGTCAGTCCTATAAATTGTGTCAATCCTGTTGAAAGTCGTTGTAGAAATACGAAACACTTTCGAAGCGATTGTCACTGTGTCACTGTTCGAAAAAGATGCACTAAACTTTTTAGTTTGTGAACAACAGAATCGGCACCATTATCTGGAAAATACTGGACTTGCATCTAATTTTAATCGACCCCACTTTTCCCAAAATGACCCACTATTAATAGCCGTGAATAGCCCAATGTCTTTCATAGCCCTAAAATTTTACAAAGCGAAGGTTTATAGCCCAAACGTTTAGTGTTGCAGTAAATGTTATTTATTGTTTAATCATTATATTGCCCAGATCTGTGGTTTATGTGGTCCTGATCGATTTTTATTGCTAAGTTTTACGATTTGATTTGAACTATCGTTTTATTTGAAAGGGTGGAGACATCCAAATGGTTGATTTAGTTTCTTGGCATTTATAGTTTTTACAACCTTTTTGTAAAGTCTGGTTACATTTGATTATAGACCGCAGTCTAACATAAAGCTTCGTATAGATTGGCGCGACGCGACTGTAACAAAACAATTTCTAAGACAACTTCACGGTTTAACAATTACCGGTATGGCGTCGAGCCGCGCCGTCTGTTGTCGTCGCATCGCGCCAGTCTACACGAAGCTTAACGCCTGTATTCCCCGGCGTTATGAACTTTACAAAGTACACCCAGCTATTAAATAATGCTACCCAGCATTATTTATTTATTAAAACTATATGCACAAGTAAAAAACAATACATAGGTGGACTTAATGCCTGTGGCATTTTTTATCAGCAGGCGTAGCATGGCGCTTTCTATCTCCATGAAGAATAGACATAGCTTTTTATAATTTCTATACAAAGTGACAGTTCGTTTCTTCATTTTTAACATCAACCGTAGAAATCTTTCTACAATCTGTCATTTTGTCTTTCATTTCTAACGATCTTTGTCTAGGTCTTTTTGTAGGTAGACTATTTCGGAAGAAAGTTTTCTATCCTTACTGTCAAAATCACACTGACAAGCGATAAATCCTTATTTTTGTCTACTCTTCCGTCAACAAAACGGTGCTCATGCTACGCCTGCAGGCAACCTTAGGGTGATGCAGAGAAGAAACATGGCTGGTGCATCATAAGGGATTGATAAATATATTTGTTTTGTTAAATGTTAAGTTATTGCTGTTCATTTTGAAGAAGTGTCTATTGGTTTTCCCGTTCGAAACAAAATTAGAAATTAAAAAGAAACATTATATTCCCATACCCTTGATTTTTTTCAATTGCATAACAAAATATTTACACGCAATACTGTAGTCCAATAAGGCAATTTAAAAATGCTAACATTCATCATTTGCTAATAATAACTGGCTGGTATTGCTTTGCGTAGTGCCGTGTAGACGACACGCCGCGCCGCGCCGCGCCTGTGGGAATCAGCCCTTAAGGATCGCCACAGGACTTAAGAGGGAGACCAAATTAATACGACGAAATTATTTTTAATTTATAAAATCTTTGAAGCTTGAGTACAATTTTTTTTTTCAGGAATAAATGTTGTACTTACGTTTTAGCTTGTTTGTAGTTGGGTTTATAGCCAATACCTATTTGGTGGGGACCGAAAACGCTGATTTGGGGACCTATGCAATCAGCGTTTTGTATGCAGAATTTTAAAGAAGCTGCATTTTTCTTATTAACATTTTCTTAATTTAAGGTATAACAACCATGAACACTAACGTTTCAAAACTTTTATGCACTAATGTTTAAAAACTAAGATAACAAATGCCACTTAGATTAAGCGACAAAAATAAGGTTTGGCTAAGTTAAAACCAATAGTGGTCATCTCTCCTAACAAAATGAGGAGTAATTTTTAAGGTATTTTTTAACTATATGTAATAAGATTTTTTATTTATTTATATTTATTTTATTATTTATGTACACACAGGAAAATACAAAATAGATACGACATAGTTAAAATATGAGTACAAAGGCACTTTCTTCCAGCAGACCTGCGAAAGAAGAAATGAGAAAGAAATGTAGACAATAGTGTGTGAGAGAGAACAAGAAGAGAAAAACATGATTATATTATACAATTAATTTTTATTTTTTTAATATTATTTTTACTATTAGTAGCTGTCTTTGATGGTCATTATTCGATATAATACCAAGCAATTTATGAATATTTTAAATCATAGAATTAACGAGGTTCTCTATTTGTGAGAAAAAAAACGCCAATTTGTGGGAACCCAATAAAACACCGAATCATTTCTGATAACAATATTTCAAATGGATAAAGGATGACACATGCATGACTGACTAAAATTAAAAGCGTTTAACTCACTACAAAAAAATATTTGTTATCTTATAAAATAGTGGTAGTTATTTAGTTTTTATCAGATGGACATTAACAGCCCGTTTGCCGACCATCAGAAAAACTTCTTAGTAAAACAAAGAAACTGTTCTTACTACCCCTTAAAATACAACACTTTGTTCCACAATCAACCTTCTGTAACCGTCTATTTATGGAACACGAATTAGGGTAATTACACCAATAATTGTCGTTTAGCCCAGTGGGAGCGACCGACCGTACTTGACGGCTCTTTTGTTTTTTTTGCTACATTCTTCACGATAATTTCTGATAATTGGGATGGGACGATAATTATACAGATACCCTTAGCAACAATTTTCTAACGTATCATTTTACCAATTAGTCTATTTATTGTTTTGCGTACGTTTTTCTGGGAATAGCAATTCCCTAAGGACATAGAAAAACATAATTGTCTTTAAACAAAAGAATTATATGAATAAAATACCTTCTTTATAACTCTCTCCATTCTAGTAATTACCATAAAGCTATTTCGATATCATCCAATTGGATTATTTGGAATCCACAAATGTAGCGTGACACATTGAAGACAGTCTGCATCCTGGCTTGAACCGGTGAAAAATAACAAACGTCCACCCACGCCATCTGCTTATCCTCCCCTACCTTGTAGGGTTGACGTTTGAAAGATCTTTGTGTTCCTACAAAATAAGGACTAAAAGAACTCGGCCATTACTTAAAATACGTATTTTGGAATAGGTATGAAACAATTCACGTTTCATTTAAACATAAAGTCACGCCTGTATTTCTCCGAAGGGTCTGGCAGAAGTGTATCTATAGGTAGTAAACCCACAAATTCATAAAAATTCATAATTTAATTTAAAAACCCTTTTAGAACTGTTTACTGTCTGTCTTTTACACCTCAGCTGCAGCAGCAGACTGCCCCGTTGGTCTCGTGGTCGCAAGCGCGACTGCAGAGCGTGGGGTCCTGGGTTCGATTCCTGTCGGGCAAAGTGTTATTGGATTTTTCCATTAGGAATTTCGTAGTTACAGCCCGGAGTTTGGAAGTTGGCGGTGTGATACCCCCGTGCCTCGGAAAGCACGTTAAGCCGTTGGTCCTACGCCTGATCTCTCTCCGGTCGTGTCGGATTGCCGTCCCATAGGACTATGAGAGTGAGGGAAGAGAGAGTGCACTTGTGTCTGCGCAAACACTTGTGCACTATAATATCTCCCGCGCCGATGGCTAGTCTCCGTTGAGATTGGCCGCCGTGGCCGAAAATACGGTCTGGAGGACTATTATTATTATTATTACACCTTATTAAGGAGATTTTCACATTTACACACATTTTTAATTTCTCACACATTTGGTTTCGATAAATATGCCGTGAACTATGAACAACTTTCAGAACATTTTTTTTTGCATTTTTTTGTAGTAATGTTTGCTATTTCTTTATATTTATTCGCAGGTAATATTGCAGCGGTCAGTGGAAATTAATGTCTTCATACTGTTATTGTAGGTAATTTCAAGCGATTTGTCTGTGAAAACTTTATTTGATTATCATTACGCATAACTCCTGTAGGAATGTAAATTAGGTACGATAAAATCGCAGATAAACAAACTATTTATCTCTTAACTAAACTAGACCACACACAACCACAATCGATCATCCAAAATGAGAACTCCGCCCGCAAAGACGAATCGCCGTTCATAATTCCAATTTCGAAAGCTGATAAATACAAAATGGCCGCGCGTAACCGGCATTTATTAACCCTACCAGATCCCGTGTCCACCGTGATAAATACGGGGTGCTTCCCTTAACTTTTACCCGTGACTCATTATGGCATTTAAATAATTCGTGCCAGAGTTGGTTTTGATTTATGATACGGCTCCTGACACGGGTTTAATCTGTGCGTTCAACTTCTATGACAGTTGTGTGCGTGAGTTTATCTTGATCGCAAATGCGCGTGAAGGGTTGATTTTTGTCGCGTGTTATATGTATGTAGGGGTATTTAGTAAATAATGTATATTCGTATAGAAGAAAGCAAAGTGCATAGGGCAAAGAGTTACTTGTTTTTTTTTCAGTAATTTCTCAGTAGCATCCCAGTATCTGAATTTGTGGCCGATGTAATTTTAAAGAAAGCTAGCCCCATGCGGGAGCATTGCAGATACCTAATTTTCTTATGGATTTTCAATAACCAGAAACTGCAAATCTAGAAACTTACGATAGTAGAAGAGCAACAGAACTCTGAACCAAACTAACAAAGAAAGCACCTGGTCTCTGTTCCCTACTCCATAAGAACTTCCTAAACCCAGCACCTGCTCCCATTGCCGGTCGAAGTGCCGAACATAAGCACGCACCTCACGTGCCACAAGATGTGTGGTGTAGCACACCTAGCCCCCGCGACACTATTTTTACCTAACAGTTGGTAGTACATCGGTTTGTCCTGAATCTATTCGCAACGGGGATGCGATCGTGCGCTATGGACATGGAAAGGGGTGGAGTGGATGCGGTATATTTTAAAGTGCCGATGGTTTTAAAATTGTTAAAGGTTTTTGTAACATTACAGCATACTTAGAAAAAGTCTTAGGTTTTTATGACTTTGAGACATGCATGTCAGGATAACCCTATTTTTTTATTTTCTAGTAAAGGGAATGGCGGAGATTCAATGCAATTAAAAACTCAAAGTCTTGAGCAGGTACGTTCTCAGATGAAGCCAGAAGTATTCTACTGCAAGGTTAAATTCTACTATCCTTTCATTTTTTTGTGCATAATGGTGCAAAAAGCCATTTTTTTATAATCAAGGAACTCCAGCTCGATTCAATTTTAACTTTGTTATTTTATTCTTTTCTTTAAGGAATCATTTTATTAGACCTCTACATGGATCTAGCATAGATCATGGATCTGATGATCTAACTACATGGATGGTTGTAAAGACTACTTCGATACATTACACCCCGATTCAAACATAATGGCGGCTCGGAACATGAGGCGAGTTGCTGCGCAGTAACGAATTCACAAGTCTACGGGGGTGAGGGGTGTGGTACTGCACAGCGCACTTCCGAGCCGCCAATAAGTTTGAATCGAACTGTACCAACCTTACTTACAGCTTACTTACGTTACCTTCTTAACCTTATACCTTTATTTATCAAGATAACTTATCTTTTTGTTTCCACGTCTTTCTGTGACAAATACACAGATTTATTTCTTTCTTTTCTTGGCCTTATTACATTCCCTATATGCCATTAAATCTATTGTCAAAAATCTTCATACATCTGAAAACAACAACACATTGTCACCTCCACGGTTTCGGCGCGCACTCGGTTGCACTGCAAAGGACTGCGGCGAGACGTGACCGCCATGTCTATTGCACTTATTTACCCGATACTTCTCGATTCCGCTTCTCGATTATCGATGTTCGGCGAAAGTGGGCGTGGTGCAGCACTAAAGGTCAGTTTGTAGGTTATTTTATTTTATTGGTAGATTTTGGTGATAGATAGCAGCGGCAATCTTGACGCTGATAAGGTGGAAAGATTTACTCAACTAAAGGATTTATTACAGGAAAAAAAAACACACTAAACAATTGGGAAAAATGAGAATGAGGTTTTAACGCATAAGATATTGTGATAATTATAGCATACTTACAGGTTTTATTTTATAGTACCTAACAGATTTTAAAACGATCATAATTATTATTTTAATAATTTACCTGCAGTAAGAAATTTTACTACAAAATTCTTTATTTTCTAAATTGGCTCTTAACTTCATGAGTTATCAAACGAACATGTCGTATGAAACAATTTTAGTACACCTATTTTATTGGCACTTCTATTCCTCTAATGAATATTGGGGCTGCAATCCTACAATATTAACAATAAAAATTACATAAAACAGCTTTAGGAGATACTATAGCCTCAAGTTAATCGCCCCTCTAAAAGTATTATTCAATATATTTTATTTTCATAGTGCGTAATTCAAAAAGTTTTCCACATAAAAGCAAGGTGGCACGGGGGTAATGCACGAAGTTTGTGTGTATAAAAAAATTGTTCACAAGCTGTGAACGGATAAATTTGCCTGACACACACAAAACTTTGTGGGGAGCATTTAAAATTTTATTTCACCATAATAAACTTTATAACGCCGCCTAACCAAACAGAACTCTAAATAAATTTATAAATCAAACACCCGACAATCGAACGGGTTGGGTTTAAAAAAAAAGTCCTTAGAAAAAATATTCGTGAAGCGGTTCGAACTGGTTTGTAACCCTCAAACGCTGAGCTTATTGAGATATCAAATAAAAAATCAGCAGTCTCGGGCGGCTAACAAGGCCCCCTTCAACAATGCTCCTTGATTTAGCCCAAGTTTATTGTGCAACTTTATTTATACGTCTGTGTTCCTACTACTACACGCTATCCGATATTACCCTTCCCACATCTTTACACCCTAACTTAACACCGTAACCAATCCAAATTCAACTCTAGTGTTTTCAAAATAAAGTCCACATTTCCTTGATTCTGTTACAAGTCTTACGTCAAATTTTCTGAAACCTGAAATTTACCAACGCATTTTATTAAGAATCGTGAATGTGTATGTCGGTTTGTGTGCGGTTTGATTGGAAATATGCTTATAGCTGTTTCGATGGGCGGCCATTGGATTACGACTGCAGCGGCTGATTGCAGCTGAACATCGTTTAAGGAGTCTCTTTGAGGAACGGGGGACGTTTGAGAGTTGAGGGGAACAAGAGAACCAACGGTTTCACGATGTGGGTAATACGATTGCTTGATTGTTTTATTTATTCTATCTATCAATATTTTCATCAGTTTGAGGATGTGGGAAGCTTTATGCGTAAGCAATGTTAAGTGAATTTGGTGTAATGATATTTGTTTGTTTTTGATTTATGTGAAGCCAAGGTTTCTTACAATATTAAAACACACCTCTGTAGTCTTCATCTTCACAACAACTAGGTACAATAAGCAGGAATGGAACTTCTTAGTGGTAAAACTCCATAACAAACAGACTATTTTTGTTAACTGAGCATCTTGAGTTAAGGTCTTTTTTGCATATCAACAGTTTTATTGCATTATTTATTTATTTATTCATTTAAATCAAGCAACAAGACATCTTATTGTTAGTAAAATATGTTAGTAAAACATTGACAATAAAACACAGAAATAATTTGTGACCGCAAGGTGACAGGCCCAGCCGATACCTTGCAGCAGTGGCTCACAAACGCACAATCTAGCCTGCTTGCTACCATAGCCAGGATGCTGTTGGTGCTGCCCCACACCCTACTAACCAGGGATGCGCACCGCTTCCGCATCACGGTGTAGAAGCAATCAACGCGAGCTTCAGCAAACATCCCTGATGCGCTGCAGTATCGAGGCAACCCTATCAACACCCTGAATGCGTTATTGTATTGAACGCGAAGGGCGCTGTATGATTTCTGGGTAAAATTAAAATTGCAACCAAAATTACTGCATTACCATTGACGTTTTCGGGCAAATTTATTCATTTTAAGAAATTATATTATTTTTATTTTTATCAGGGTCTCGATTCCATAACACCATTAATAAAATCAAAGTGAAACAGTGGACGGCAGAACGAAATCAAATTAACTGCTTTTATGACATTTAAAAGCAACGGCTTGGTAAGGGTTATCACGTGGCGATCTTTGACGTATTTTTTAAATTATTTATTGCATTTTATAAAAGAACAGTGGCTAATTCCTCGGTCTTACACTGAGTTAAATTCTTAGCGTGTTGATGATAATAATTTAAAAAGTCAAACGTGCAGACAACAGGACTCTATAAGTGTCCCATTGTTTATGGCAAATAACCACATTTACAATCCAGGGTGGAGTCATCTAGGAATCTCCACCTTGGCAGGTTTATTAGCTAAAACATTAGAAATAGTGAAACGTGGGCGTTTAGAGTGCTGTACCTATTAGTACCTGTTGCTATTCTTAACCAACTTTTTGAATAACTGTATGTATTTTTTGTTTAATATTGGCTTTAACAATGTTCTTACGTTAATGTCTATAAGACGTTTTCATATTACCTAGCTGACAATGGTATTGTTTTATTTCCAAGTTTATAATTCACGGTCCTCGATTTTACCCAAATACTTATATTTTATTAAAACCCATAGCCAGCCCTAAGCTTTACAACTTTTTGCAAACAACACTGGCTGTATCTGTACTCTATACTGTCACTAACAAAAGTGCTCACCGGCTCTGTGTCTATTATTAATTAAAAACCAAAAACGTTCCAGTTAAGCCCGCGAGTGTACCAAAATCGAATCAAAGGAGTAATTCGAATGGAATCGCTGAATGAATTGATCGAATCGGCGGTAGTGCAACACTGTTTATACACAACCCATTTTAAACCTTAACTGACAGTTTTTAAAGTTTAATTTTGATATATTGTTTTATAGAGCGAATTTGGGAGTTGTTGTAAAGAATTTTGTACTTTATATTGGTGGGGTAGAGTAGAGTTTGTTTGTTTGTGTGTGTTGTAAATTTTGATGTAGCAAACGCAGTTACGTGTGTAAAAGAGTCGTGTTCGCGAATTGTCGTTCGATATAATTCGGTTAAGAGATATTTTAGAGATGTCGATGTATTTTTTGATTGCCAAATATCCGTTCACTTTTATTTGTTTTGTTTTTCTATTTTGTTTTCCGGCTGAACTGGATAGGATAACGCATCTGAGGTAGAGATGGAATGGTTTAGTCTAGGAATGACTGATTCGCGAAATGACTACCAGAGTCTATCTCCATATTCAATGCTACAAAAGTCAATTGCTGTACCTACCAAACATAAGCGTGCAATAATTTAAAACGTTATTAAATTGGGCTTGTTTATTATGCCATAAAAAAATTCGAAAAAAGAAAACATTTTTATTTAGTTTTCCTTTTCAATCACTGATTTTTAGTTAGCCTAGCAACAAAACAATACAAACTGGTCTCTCTATCAATACAGAACAAATACTTCTTGCCCAAAAAAACCTTTGTTTTTTTTCCCAAAGTTATCATGGTATGTGTTCAGTTTTCGATTGGTATTCATGAACAGCAAATCTGTGAAGATACGTTCAGAATCTTATTTCGGTTTCGGATTTTTGTATAAAAATCCGCGAGATCCGAGGAAATATTATGCGCATCTCTGTAGTTTTGTCTTTTTATTGTTTTTGGGGGAGATTGGTGTTACCCGAAAGTGGGTACACTCTAGTGTAAATATGATAAAAATTGTGTGAAAGATCTCTGTAGTTTGGGCGTTGAATAACTGTGAATCTTCTGGAAGACTCCGGAATCTTGCTGATATTTATCTTGATTCACTGAAAATACGTTTCCTTTAACTGAGCCCATCACCATCATTTTCTCTAATAACCAAACAATCTCAAGAAGGTAAAACCATAATTGCGATAATATTGCTAAACTTCACTGATCAACACCTGTGGGCCTAAAGCGGCCACATTAGCAATTCCTCTAAAAACAGTTCATTTCCTGAATGCCAGCTGTCATTATCGATTCCTCTAATTTGACATAAAAGCAATTAATAATTTGTGGACCATTTTACGAATTGCCATAGAAAACTGTCAAACAGATGAGTTATTTCGCAATATGAATCACACGCAGATCAATTATTATGAATTGTCAGTTTGTGACATTTTACAATGATTCATAATATTTTCCCAATAAGATTCTGCCAACGTGGCTGTTTTAAGCCCCCAGTAGGTACGAAGCTCATAGCCTGATGTCATCCTTGTTTATTCCAATCGCTGGAAAAGTCAAGAATTTCGGTGATGAGTAAGTTTTTTAAACTTCTTGATACGAGTCATGGAAAGCCAATGTTACTTACATAATTGATAGTAAATTATGTACAATCGCAGAAAAAATACAGTAAAGGATAAATAATTTAAATTTCAAAAATAATGGTACTATAGAACACTTTACTAATACACAAGTAAAAACTACTGTACAAAGGCGGACTTAATGCCTGAGGCATTTTCTACCAGTCAACCTTAGGGTGATGACAGACATGGCAGGTGCAACATAAGATAATACCTAAAACTTGAAAATAATGAATAATAATTAAATAAACATACATAGATACATACATACATATACATAGATACATACATATGAACAAAATAAACTTAGTTGGGAGAAATAACGACAGGTAGGGGAGAAAACGAATCCAGCAAATTAACGCTGGGATGATTCTGCCAAGTTCTTACGAATATGTTCACGTGCCTTCACTTTAAGGGATAAGCGACTAGTTGCCGTCCTGATGTCCAGAGGGAGACGCATTCCAAAGAAAGACGGCTTGGACGAAGAAAGAAGAGTGGATGAAACCAGACACATAGGACAGACACTGCCTTCTTATCAGTGTAATTATCGTTTTATACCGAAATCAGTCCAAACATGACTATATTTTACGTAGAACACACAAAGTCACCCCACAAACCGAATATCAAGTTTTAACGATAAGTTAAAGTGCTGTGGAGTAGAAAATTCGTTCTATACCGCTTGGTCTTACGATTAACATGGATCGCATTCTGAAACTAAGTTGCTTATCGCTAGCACAAGTTTATACAAGTTGTCAGCAACATCCCAGTTGAAACTTGTTTCGGTACCCACTTCGTACAATTAACATTTAACAGATTAATTATATTGGACTAGCCTTTGCCCGCGGCTTTGCCCGCCTGGATGTCGGATATCGTCACACGGGAACGTACTACCGGGATACTTAAGAAATACCGGATTGCCCACACAAACTTTCATCTACTATATCATCTCATAAACGATTATTAAAAAGTAGCATTTGTCCTACCCCAGGATGCCATATATCTCCTTGTCAAAATCCAATAGTGGTTGAGGCGTGAAAGTTAACTTACAGACAGAAAGAGTTACTTTTGAATTTATAATATTAGTATGGATAGTACCCAACTACGGCGAAAAAAAAGGAGGGTTATGATTTTGACCGGTATGTATGTAGGTATGTATGTATGGATGTTCATCTGTTCCCTCCTATCTTCTAAATCACTCATCACATTGACAAATGAGATATCGTTGGAAGCGTCTTGATCGTCCGCTGGTTAGGCTATGTGACGTCACATTAAATAAAAATGGCGCCCCCTAGAGGACATAAAGTAAGGTCTAAAAAAAAAAATCGTTTAATCGTACCATATTGGGTATCAAATAAAAGGGCTTAATGAGCACATTTCAAATATATATATATATTATAACCGCAAAAGAATAAAAAAAAAAATTAAAGTAATAAAAACTAAAACAAATTAAAAATCCGGAGTCACACGTATTAGGGCATAAATCGAACAGATTACGTGTGACTCCGGATTTTTAATTTGTATGTCTGTGGTGTCTTGTTTATACCTTTTTAGTCGTAGTTGGGTTTTAGTTGTTATTACTTTATTTTTTTTTTGTAGGTTAGGTTAGTTAAGTTTCCTGATTAAAATTGTGCTGCAAAGGTTGTTTTTTCATTCATTTATATTAATATTATGTTAGGATTTATCAGACAAGAGTCATTCCTAATGAAACCAGAAGTGCATCAGAGTAGATACCCACATTTCACCAGGCTAAGGTTCCATGGAATCCAAACCATAGGGTCCTGACTTGAAATTCCTGAAGGAAAACAATCAACCATTTTCCCTATCATTACTTTATGGTAAAGGCGTGACTCTCCCACAAAAGTGTTTCCAAATTCCGGCCTACCTAATCCCGAACACGCTAAAATCTCGGGGTGGCCTCCCATCCATTTTTTCCGGAACATATTTGGGCTATACAGCGTTAGTTGGATGTATGAATAGCGTGAAGATGTATTTCATGGAGCAGGAAACGAGGCATGTTCCTGCCACACCGTGCCGCCCACAGGATTTGGTTTGTTCTTCTTACAACTGGTAATAGAAAATTATAAACATTATTCTCGTAATTTTTATAAACTGATGTTAATTTGAGGCAGAAACTGAAACAAAAAGATCAAAACAGTGCTTGCAATAAAGTAAGTAATTGTACAAATGTAGAAATAAAAACTTTTTACAAAAAAAAAACAACCGACTTAAAAAAAAACACTAAAAAAGTGAAAAATAACTTTAATTTCGGAAGTCGGTGTCTTTGCTTTTTAATTTTCTTTTTTTGCCACCAACTTTCGGTTGTTTTTTTTTGTAAAAAGTTTTTATTTTTCACTTTTTAGTGGTGGTACCTACCCCACACAAGTTACTACCTGCTATGTAAATAACAGTGAAGGAGTCTAATAATTAATCGTCTACATAGACTGTGGGAAAAATACGTAATATTGAAGCTAGCTCAAAAACTACGCAAGCAAACTTAATTTAATTTATATGGGACTATCTCGGGAGTATACCCTTTCGAACTAAAAAAGAATTTTTAAAATCGGTTCAAAAACGGCGGAGTAATAGGTGAACATACATAAAAAAAAAAAAAAAAAAAAAACAATCATCCGAACGTAGTACCTCCTCCTTTTTTGAAGTCGGTAAAAATCAGTTTAACAGTTTCGCGGACTGTAAACGCCCATAGACGTAATAACAATAAATCTTCAATTGTGTCTCATTCAGTGTCCGCGAAAGTGTTAAAATTATTCTAAGTTTGTATTTAAATTCGATTAAGACTGTTACGACACATTTTTTTTTCCTTATGGAATATTCATCAGCATTTATTTAACCATTTATGCAGACACATACAAATACAGACAAGAAGAATGGAACGAGAAAATACGTACAAAGGCAATGCTTATTTCTAAAGAAACCTCTTCGTGTAACAAGCATAGTAAGTATAGCATATTTTCATGTAACAAGATTTTCTATTATTTAGGATTTATTGTTGCGATTTTATTTTAATATTATGTTCATGATTTGAAAAAGAAACTATTCATCAAGCAGACAGATATTTCAATTCAGTTAGTTTAAGAATGCAAACAGGTTTCCCCGATTTGGGCTACATGCATTTACCCCAGAACCTGAAAAAATGCATGTGGCCCAAATCTCCGCGCCCTAAACGGACAACACCAAAGAATCTTGGTGCGGCAAGCTTTTAAATATTTCCCCGTCCTTGATTTATCGCTCGCCTTATAAAAGCCTCCCGCAGGGCGATATAGCCTTCCACGGCGAGCTTTTCGGCATTTTTTGCTTTAATAAAAATCGCGTCTTCAGTCTGCTACAAGAGAATTTTAATTTTTCTGTCTAATATTCTTGTTAGAACATTTTCATTTGGAATCTGTCCAGTGTGAAATTAAGAGGGGACGACTATACGGTTGTAAGTGGAAGATATCATTTTTGTAAGTGATTTAGTCAAATTGGTGCTTTGTTTTGATATTAGAGACTCAATTATTGAAAAATGTGTGCATCTTTAAAAGCGCAAAAGTTTTTAGAGGTTCATTTATGTAAATAATTATATAGTTTTGGTATGTGCTCATCAAGGCCTTCAATTGGATACCCATATTGTAAATAAATGAAGAATTTTTCATTTTTCACATTTGAAAATGGAGCCATACTGCCGCCATATTGATTTTTTTTTTCAAAATAGCCTTAGTATGGATAAGGACGATGTAAGGATTCTAACGATACACACATCCAAATTCGTTCAGGCATTTAAAAGTTATGGTCGAGTAAAGAAACTCACATATTATATATACATACGTGAACCCTGAAAACATTCACTCCTTTTTCGTCGCAGTCGTATAAAAAGTGTCCTTCATTAGAAATTCTATCAATAAGTTCTTCCCTAATTTTCCCTTTTATATGTGAAAATTTTATGGCACAACATTTGCCTTATCACCAGTAAACCCAAACAATTTTGCTCAAAAACCTTAAAATCAAATGCAAAATCTCTACACTCACTACTTCCACCATACATTAATGAGTACCATTAAAATAGACTGTCAGAGAGCAGAGACAAAGAGTTGTCGCAATATAGCTGTCGTCTGAGAACGACCCTCGTCTTATACTACACTATTAATCACAGTCAGTATTAGGATTACTTGGAGTTCGCAGGTTTTGGATGTGGTAGTTTTAACAAAGATGAATACAGATAGTTCACTCCGCATTTTAGGTATGAAACAAAAATTATGGCTTCCGCGCACTCCCGAATATTAGTGTCGTCTATCGAACACTTCGTGCCGAACGCTAGTGCGGGCCGCCCTGAAAACGAGTGGTCTATTCTGTTTTCACCGTGAAAATTTTGGTGAAGTAAGCTGGTGGAATGACAGCTCACTTCACCTAAGATTGTAACTGACTTACTTAGTAACTTAGGTGAAGGTGTGCTCGTGATAAAAATAATGATCTGTTTGCGGAAATAGCAATAAGCCTTGCGTTTTAGATATCACCAATAATGCTTGGAATCATACAAACGTTTATAGTTAAAATGTATGTATGGGTATTATAAGTGTAAAACCTATTTATGTACTTGTGCAGGTATTTTATGTTTATTATCCTATAATGCTTTTTGTTATCTTTTTAATATTTTTGTCTCCTCTCAAACAGAGCACCTGCCATCTTGTCTATTCACCACCCTTGGTTGACTGGTAGAGAATGCCTAAGGCATTAAGTCCGCCTTTGTACTTTACTGTGTGCGAGAAGTTTAAATAGCATAAGCATAATCAGCCTATAATGTTCCCACAGCTGGGACACAGATATATAAATAATAAATAAATAGGCCCATGCCGCATCCACGCTTCAATTTCATCATTGAATCCACGTCAAATACAAACTTAGGGCACTTAAACACTTATTTAACTTACTTAACACTCAGTGAATTACGAGTCGACTACACATTTATAGAAATCGAGACGTTTGTAACTTGCCTAATCCTATTTTGGTTTACGACTAAATAATCATATGTGTGAAGTGTGTATTAATTTGTTGTTTTAAATACGAGTTTACTTTAGGGTTTCTATTTATGCCAAGATATCTACCACCCAACATCATCATCATCTGCCTAGCCTTTTCCCAACTATGTTGGGGTCGGCTTCCAGTCTAACCAGATGCAGCTGAATACCAGTATTTTACATGGAGCGACTGCCTATCTGACCTCCACAAACCAGTAACTGGGTAATACGATACCCCTTGGTTAGACTGGTTGTCAGACTTTCGTGCTTCTGACGACTCGTAACGACTGTCAAAGATCTACAAATGACAGCCGGGACCAATGGCTTAGCGTGCTTTCCGAGGCAGGAAGGCGTTTCGGTATCTAAAGATGGTCACCCATCCACAGACCAACCCCGACAAGCGTAGCTTAACCTGATGGATCGACCCGTGCGGCTGTTATTACTTAGCCACGACCTCTATTCATTCGACTACCATTCATTGTTGGATTTAAATTATATCGCGGCTCTCTCAGTCAATATGCTAAGTAAAAGCTTTTAGAAACAGACATACAGTGACGTGTTTTATACCTCATTTTGTTTGCTAATCGTATTCAGGTTTCTACCCATCCTTTCTTCAGTCTTCTAGTCTGTTTATGTCTAGTTCTTACCCACATATACCTAAGTAAATACTATCTGAGTACAAACATGTATTGTCTGCAAAATGTGCAAATATTTTGTACCGATATAAATCACGTGAAAGGGATCGCAGTGAGTACACGTTTTTTGACCAAATACAGTACTATACTTGATATTGCGGGTTAGTCCGAAAGGGATACCGGGACCTTGGCAACAGGCAACTGAAGGAACACGGGTGGGTTTTAGTCAGTAAAAGTCTGACACGCCCTTCCGTTCCGCCCAAAGTGGGAGAAGTCATTGGATGATTTCTCAACCTCAAAAAAAAAAAACTTGATATGGTTCAAGTTATTTATCTAAATTCCTTTATTTAGGCAGGCATACTTTATTTGTTTTTAGGAGCTCGTGGCTAAGTAATAACAGCCGCACGGATCAATCCATCACATTAAGCTACGCTTGCCGGGGTTGGTCCGTAGATGGGTGACTATCTTTACATATCGAGACTCCTCCATGCCTCGGAAAGCACGTTAAGCCGTTGGTCCAGGCTGTCATTCGAGGATCTTAGTCGTTACGGGTCGTCAGAAGCCCGAAAGTCTGACAACCAGTCTTACCAAGGGGTATCATATTACCCAGTTACTGGGTTGTGGGGTGAGATAGGCAGTCGCTCCATGTAAAATACTGGTATTCAGCTGCATCCGGTTACACTGGTAGCCGACCCCAACAAAGTTGGGAAAAGGCTGAGGCAGATTGATAGTTTGTTTGTTAAATCGCCAACCCTCTTCAACAAGCTAGGTGATCATTGCTCGTCCATTCTCTGTATCGCACCTTCGCTTAGGTGCAATAAAGTCACAAGTAAAATTAATAAATGAGCTGTTGTGACTTTGTTTCGATGCAACAAAGTCACAAATAGTAAAATTAAAAAATCCGGCCAAGTGCGAGTCGGACTCGCGCACGAAGGGTTCCGTACCAGTATCTATGAAAACGGCAAAAAAATCACGTTTGTTGTATGGGAGCCCCCTTAAATATTTATTTTATTCTGTTTTTTTGTATTTTTTGTTATAGCGGCAATACGTCATCTGTGAAAATTTCAACTGTCTAACTATCACGGTTCATGAGATACAGCCTGGTGACAGACGGACAGACAGACAGACAAGCAGCGGAGCCTTAGTAATAGGGTCCCGTTTTACCCTTTGAGTGCGGAACCCTAAAAATGAGCTGTTGTGACTTTGTTACACCGAAGGTGCTTATAATAAGCGGACCTTGTCCTGCTGTGGGACTGTCCCAATATAATAGGCTGGTATTTTTCCAGTCTTGTTCATCATGTTTTCTTATTCGAGACAAGAGAAATGGCGCTACAACCTAGGAGGTAGGTATCCTACAGTAATTAATACAGGATAATGCCACTTGGACCTATATATATGTCCCTTATTCAGGAAACCATGAGCAATACCTACACAGGTTTATTGTACCAAATAACGTACGTCGGCTAAGCCTGTTTACGGCATTGTTAAGGCGAGCCATTCACGATGCGACCGTGTCTTGTGGTCTAAGATCAACCGCATAATGGCGTCACCAGACAACATGTTCAGGCTTGTACAATTAGATAATCTGACACAACAGTGTAATAGGTAGGTAAGTAGGTATTTGTGTGTTACGAAATCAACGTATTATGTTCAATCAAGCGTACGGTGCAGTTGCTCTTACCCATGGTTGATGATGATTAATCAAATCAAGATTCGAATAATAAATTTTTCGAGAACGTTTGTCAACACATTTTTTTAATTTCATTGGTAGATCTGTCTAAAGGCCAGACCGAAGTGGTTCCAGATACAAATCATTTAGTCATAACATCAGTCTCGTTTCTCTCGCTCAGCACACAAGGCCCTAGACAAAGTGACATTCTATCAGCGTTAACGATGATGGAAAAGACAAAAATGTATAGGACTGACATAAGCTATCGAAAAGCTTATACTCAATCCTGTTGAAAGTCTTTGTAGTAAATACGAAACGCTTTCGAAGCGATTGTCACTTGTCTAGGCCCTCTGAAAAGTTTCCTTCATGAAAGGCTACCTTTCATGAAGGCAACTTTTACTACAGAAAATAGTAGGTAGAACAGCTAGAAAAAGTACCTACCTTATCAGGTCAGATAAGGAACAGCCTAGCTCGGCCCTTAGTCAACTCGGCCCGAGTACACGTTTTGTACTCCGACAAAACGCCAAAAAAAGTGGTGTGTACCGTCGCCGTCGGCATCAAAAGTATCGACCCCTTAAAATATTAAAGATTTTGTAAACGTATTTTCTACAGTTAAAACTCGTCGCGTCACGAATAGGCTCTCCAGCTGAATATTTCATAAACCTTTGAATTTCTAAAGGGAAACTTTGATAGTTGCTTAGTATTTATGAGGGGTATTATTAGGCTTTTATTAAAATTTCGTCCACATGGAAGTTTGTGCGAGGATGGAGACTTCAAGTGCCGTTAGTGCCGCCATGTGACTTTGTTTTGTGCATATTTGATGCTAATGTTCATTTTCACACTAGTGACTCGCTTTCCCTTTTGAGAGTAACTTTAATTATGGTTATAATGACTCGGAATTAATTTTGAAATGTGGGCTGATGTGTCGAAATAATAGAACATCACGTACGGAACCCCAAGAGGATGACAGAGGTGTTCAGTAGGTTAGGTAGGTAGGTTCATTTCCTCAATTAAGTTTAATTCCCAATGTAAGGTGTTTAAAATAACCGGCACTTATACTGGAACCGCCAAAAAGGCAACTGGGAATTTCCCGATAAAAACGCCCGATAACACTGCCCAATCTGAGAATTGAACCTATGATAATATTCGGTAACTGAATTAATTGTGACTCCTTACAAAATCACCACAGTAAAAAGAAAACCAAACAGTAAATTAATGGAAACCATAAAATTCAAAGCTATCCAAATGACGTCATAACTACCATAATTTTCAGAAGTCGCACCCAAACAATTAAACCGATATTGGATCGTAAATAACGATTCTTAAAGTCTATAATAAAATCGTTTTGGACCATAAAAATGTTTGAAGAAGTCGTGAAAAATTAAAATTGAATGATGTATGGGTTAATTAGTGGGTGGGATTAATTTATGTTCGTCTTTGAAGAGCCGAAGGCGTCGGGAGTGGGCCAAGTGTCCTGGGACAAAAGATGGATGTTTAAACTATGCTGTGGTACTCAAAGTTTTGGTGGTAGCTTCTTGTATAGTTGTGTATTGTTTGAAGTTAAGAGAAGTCTGCGTTTTGTGTCGTGATATGGATTTTTAATTCAGACTTGTAATTTTACAAACAAAATAATAATAATATCTAACTATCATGAATTTTTAATTTTTGGAAAGACTACGACTAGGCGCGCACTACCGGCTAGGCCGCAGCGGCTAGTTCGCAGCGGCCAGGCAGATACATACATAATAATAAAATCACCATTGAGCACGCGCACCTGGCCGCACGCAGCCAGCGGCCCCACCGACTATTTCGCTGGCCGCTGCGACCTTGCCGCTAGTGCGCGTCTGGGATTCCATCATCTGCCTAGCCTTTTCCCAACTATGTTGGGGTCGGCTTCCAGTCTAACCGGATGCAGCTGAATACCAGTATTTCACATGGAGCGACTGCCTATCTGACCTCCACAACCCAGTAACTGGGTAATACGATACCCCTTGGTAAGACTGGTTGTCAGACTTTCGAGCTTTTGTCTGGGATTCGACATATTTAATTATTTCTGTAGTTTAATTTCCACTTGTAACTAGAATAGTGCAATTACAATATTCAGTCATTATTTAATTTAAAACCAACCATTACTTTTGAACATTGGTCTTGAAATACCGCAAAAAAACATCAAATATCAGTTCGTAGACCATAAAATCCAAACTTTACTTCCAAAAACACCAATTTGAGCACCATAGCCCGACTAGACAAGGATAAATTGCCGTCAACACACTATGATGGAAAGGGACAGATGATAGCGGTGTCTCAGTGTTTATCGGTACTGACACGGCGTAGATTAGGCCTAAGGCAGACAGGAGCGCGGCTTAAATTAGATCACGTCCTATGTTATATGTAAACGGGGTAAGTAACGATAAAATATTACTTTATTTTCTGTTATATTTCGGTATTCGGGAAGAATGAGGTTATGAGGTTGTGAAATGTTTACGTGTGGAATAAAGTGTTTATTTTTTCATGGTTTTAGGGCGGATTTTGATGGGTGCTTTGTTTTCGTTTGGGGCTGTCTCTGTGATGTTTTTGAAGCCTTTACTTAACTATGAGGGGGTCGTCTTACCAAAAATGTAACCAGAACCTAATTACTAACTGTGTAATACTAACGTACATCATCATCGGCCTAGCCTTTCCAAACTTTGTTGGGATTGGGTTCCAGTCTTAACTGGATGCAGCTGATTACCAGTATTTTACATGCAGCGAATCTGACCTCCACAACTCAGTTACTAGGTAATACGATGCCCCTTGGTAAGACTGGTTTTCAGACTTTCAGGCTTCTGACGATTCATAACGACAGTCAAAGATCCACGAATGACAGCCGGGACCAACGGATTAACGTGCTTTTCAAGACATGGAGGAGTCTCGGTATGTAAAGATGTAAATCCATCCACTGGAAAACCCCGACAAGCGTAGCTTTACCTGATGGATCCACCAGTGCGGCTGTTCTTACTAAGCCACGAGCTCCTTTCGAACTGTGCTAGCGTTACACCTTTCACTTTTCAGTAGTGTCACTGATAACATTAACATAACTAACATAACATCACGCCTGTCTCCCCCTATGGGTTGGGCAGATGTGTACCTACAGTACACCCACATTTCGTCAGATATGTTGAAGTCTCATGTGATAGGGGGCGAGCCATCAACCGGGCACAAATCCAGACTCCACGCTGCCACAGAAATTCCAGATGGAAATACCCAATAACACTTTATCCGACCCGGGAATTGAACAGAGGACCTCGTGTTCAGTAGTAGGTCTTGTGACCACCATCGAGGGAGTTAGATGCTATTTAGGCGCAAAAAACGTTTAAAAATATAAAATAGTAGCCCTCCGGTATCGGGAACAGGGTCCAAGCCACCGGTAGTCAGGGCTCCTGGTACGTACCGCTTTCTGGATAATTATTTATATTATTATTAATTCGTAACGGAAGACACAACTAAGTCTTATCATCGTAGAACGATGCCTTATCCCAACGATGTATATCGGCTTCGTCTTAGATGCCGCAGAATATCAATATTTTAGACGAAGCACACAATTCAATTTAGTGCGGAGTACTACTATCTTATAGTTAGACGGGTCGTTAGACTTTCAGGCTTCTGAGAGCCTTTAACGACTGTTATATAGATATTCGTGTCCAGGAACATTGATTTAACGTGCTCTTCGAGATAATGGTTCCGGGCATCTTAATACAATATTTATGAAGAATATTCATTCATGGTTAGTTACCAGTTTATCAGGAAGGATAGCAGTAGATATTCTGTATAAATTAAAAAATACAATGGACGTCTATGTACTATGCAATGCGATTTAATAATAAAACTGATTATTATTGGACATCTACTTGTTTCTACTGTAACTTATTTTTTATTTTGCAGTCATATTTTTAACGAGCTGACCGACGTAGTGTATTTAGTAACGTATTCCGCTTAACTATTCTTTAAGAGTCATAAAAAACCCTGTAACAAATTGACAAGTGTTTCACCTCTCAACGAGGCATCCTCAGGATGACGATTGACCTGTCGCAAACCAGAACACTACGTGTGACCTAGTACTGCGCATATCAGTCAAGCCAGGCGCTCTTTTTGATATTTAAGCTGTTATTAGGTTTAGAGCCTGCATCCTAACTAATATTATACATGCGAACGTGAGTGTGTTTATTTGTTACTCTTTCACGATGAAACGGCTGAACGGATTTAGATGAAATTTGGCACATGGATACACCATGACCTGGATTAGGACATAAGATTCTACGACATTTTATCCCGATATTCCCATGGGATCGAGACATATGCGGGTGAAACCGCGGAGCGCAGTTTCTCCATAAATATGACATAATTAATGAAGACAAGGATAAAATATTGGTCTTCTCAAGTCACGTACGCGGGTTTGGTTCCCGTATCGGGGACAAATTGATGAGACATTGCTAGGATTACAATTGAGTAAATAAAGTTGTCTCCTCCCTTTGCGCTTTAAAGTTTCTCACTTCACCCTCGTTTTGCCGTGGGGACGTGAGCAGAAGTCTAAGTGACTTCGACGTCAAGTAGCCCTAGATTTCGAACAGCGATCGGCATGGCAGCAAAGAGATATAATTATAGTATAGAGTGCGCGCAACAAACTATGAACGGTAGACACGGGTTTGAACAACACGACGTTCCGCACCACACCCACTCACGTGTCAGTTCGAGATTCATTCATTTGAATGTAACAGTGAAGCGGTACAAAATGTTATATTGAGGTGTTGGGACATTTAATCATTTTGTATGGGACATTTGAAGCACTTCTTGTATGTCCTACCCTCTATAGCTCACTTGTCTACGATGCGCACTAAGCGATTTGTGCAATATGCGCACTCTATGTATTATTATAACCCTATGCATGGCAGATTGGAATTCTTTGTCAGGATCTTGTAAGAATGAATGAATAGGTTAAAGATGTAAGATAGGGTCGATATACTGCTTCATTGTCCTAGGTGCAAATGTGGGATCCTGAGCTGATCTCCAGGCTGAGTCAAAGAATTTCTTAGTAGCGACCTGTAATCTAGTATCCGGTTTATGTCATCATCATCATCATTTCAGCCGAAAAACGTCCACTGCTGGACATAGGCCTCCCTTCAAGCACCGCCACGTCGACCGGTTTTGTGCCTCTCGCATCCAGTGGTTTCCTGCGGACTTCACTAGGTCATCAGTCTACCTTGTGCCACAAGGTGGATTAAGCCGTCGCCACTCCAGAACCTTTCGACCATCGGCCATCTGTTCTGCGAGCAATGTGCCCTGCCCACTGCCACTTAAGTTTGGCAATACTTCGGGCTGTGTCGGTTACCTTGGGTCTCGTGCGGATCTCTTCATTTCTGATTCTTTCACGAAGGGAAACTCCAAGCATAATATTAGCCTTCCCCATTGCCCTTTGTTAATAGAACCTAAAAAAATAGGTTAATTATAAAAAGGGTTAAATCACCTCACCCCAGCCACCATTATAATACAGGTGTGATATTATATTAATTTAGATGACAATTTAGCAATCATAATTATGTGTTACGTCACCCGCTTTCATAACCAATCAGTGTTGCATTTTCTTGGACTTACCGTCTCCATGTTGTAATCGACTCATTCACAGTTGCTAGCTCTAGCATCTGTAGTCGACAACAGCTTTATATTCCACCAACATTATGCAAAGTCTGCAGGTGAGTAAGACTTTTAAGATAGCTGCATTATTTCTCCATTTTCATCTTAATTACAGTAGCAATCAGTCATATAAAATTTTCCTCAAGATGGCTACTAAGAAAAATAATCTGTCATAAATAAAAGAAGCCATTTTAGCCTTGTAGCTAAATTCAGAGTTACCTTATCTAGAGCCTCGGGCATTTTGTGCTACTACTAAATTATGATATTTTACGATGCTTTGCGTTTTAATAGTCCTTGTGTTTTTAGAGGGTAGTTATCTAATTTTGCTTGAGTGCTATGGTCGAAGTTTGTAAATCACACTTCTTCTGTCATTTTGCCGGAGCTTTATGAGAATAGTTGTGAGGATGTGGCTAAGCTTGCTATCTAGACTACATTGAATGCGTGCGTTCAATTGATAACATTTCTTATTAAATAAAACAACGCAAAATCATTACCCATGCCAGACAAATATTCGAGAGTTTTTTATTCTTTACATATCGAGAGACTCCTCTGTGCTTCGGAAAGCACGTTATGCTGTTGGTCCCGGCTGGCATTTGTGGATCTTTGACAGTCGTTACGGGTCGTCAGAAGCCCGAAAGTCTGACAACCAGTCTTGCTAAGGGGTATCGTATTACCCAGTTACTGGGCTGTGGAGGTCAGATAGGCAGTCGCTCCATGTAAAAATACTGGTATTCAGCTGCATCCGGTTAGACTGGAAGCCGACCCCAACTTGGTTGGGAAAAGGCTAGGCAGATGATGAGATAAATATTCGAGAGTAAAAAAAAAAAAAAAAAAATGGGTTCAAAATTAGCCATAGTGTTGTTGGGTTTTTCATTTAGAATTTCAGTAGCCGCGATCGAGTTTAGATTCTTACGATTGATATAACTGGCGAAATGTGGGTGGTACCATTACACCTCTGCCTAGCCCTTAGCGGAATAAAGGCGTGGTGTTTATGCCTAACTACAGTTCAGCACAACACCATTATTTTAATAAAATACCAGGCAAAATTCTCAAAGCAAGAACCTTGTATCTTAAACCATAATAATACTTGGCATTTTACTCGCCCTGACAGGTGACAGATTAAGAAGACATTGCCGCAGGCTACCTCACTGTCGACTGTCAGATGTTTTGTTGGGTTGAAGATATCGCGCCCTGTGATATCAACGATATGAAGGATGAATTTACTTTACGGTTACAATTAAATGGTAAATGTTGTTCGAATTTATGTCTTTTAAAGAAAGATGAGAATTCTAAAAATAGCAATGCGAAAGTTTACTTCTAATTTCCCTGATACTATTGTTTTAGGATCATGTGATTGTCAAACTTGGTGATTTTTAGAGGTTTTAGTAGCTTGGAAACCAATTTTCAGATTCAGCGCAACCTATCACCATCGAGGAGTGAGATTATAATAGAAAAAACATGTGACAAAAGAAAAAGTTTATACAAATATTAAAGATCACTCTTATGCTGTAATGAACAGAGAATCCAATTACTTGCAAGTTTTCGATCAAGTAAAAAAAATTACTACCAAACCTTTTACAGAACACATAGCACAGCGTCCTACATATATGAACAAACCACAACACCCACGATTTCCTCCATCAATTTCATCCTTAAATAATACGTGAACCAATACAACGTCGCCTTATTTATTTCGTATCATTTTTCGTCACAGACGCAATAGACAGAATATGTACGAAATATCGCTTCTGCTCCATACAATATCTTATTCACATTCGTGTGTCATACGGGCTATTTCTCTGTGACATGTCTCTTACAGATTTATGTGTTTTCCTACGTGTAGACGTCGCTGTTTTTCAGTATATTTGTATGAGATATTTATGTAGAAATTGGGTTTATCATAAGTGTATGAAGTGGTTGAATTGTGTGCACAAAGTTTGTATTTTTTTAAAAAGTCTATTGTAAATTATTGAAAACAAGTTACTTTTTCGTAATCATCAAAATATGGTAGCTATAATCAATTGTTTGTCTTGCTTTAAAAAAAAGGAATATTACTGATTGGCTTGCTTGATCCCTGCTTGAAGGCGATTAGCTCGTGTTTTCTTACGACCGACTGTGCAGAACGAGACTTCGGTAGGTATTTATAGTACAGGTAACTGGCAAAATGTGGTCGTAGGTACATCTCAGCCTGCCTCCCCTTCTAGAAATACAGGCGTGATGACATTTTATATTTTATGGACTCTCATAAATTATAGTTCTCATAAAACACTCATAAAGCTGTTCAAAATCACTCTTAAAAGCCCTAAAAATATATTAAAATGGTTTTTCAAGCCAGTGCTAGGATTTTCTCGTTCGTGTCGCTGCAAGCCGCACCAAATTTTGTAGGAGCCACCGAAGGATAGGTTATGAGGCTCGGATCTCGAGACATATGAGACATGTCTCTGAAGAATTTAATATCTAACGTTGGACGTACATACCCAGTATCGATTCTGTGAAATTTTAGCTGTACGAGCATTTTAAATTTTTGTTTGATAAGTTTTATTTAGCTTACGATAGTTAATTGTTTCAGGCGTGACTTTGAAATCCATTATAAAATACAATAGACGTAGATAGTTTAAGTAACCTATTCCACTTAACTATTCTTCAAGAGTCATAAAAACCCTATAAGAAATCGACACGTCTTTCACCTCTAAACGAGTCATCCTCGGGATGACGATTGACCAATTGCAAACCAGAACACGACGTGTTGCGCACCAATGCAGAGACTTAATACGTTACTAAATGACTGTAAGTACCTTATTTATGCTAACTACTTAGTTTTCATCAAGGACTATTTCTATTTATCTATATAATTATCTAGCCCGTAATGTCCAACTGAGAAAATGCCTCTCTTTTCCTTTTCCACACACGTATGTCCACTGCCATTACGGGCCAGTCCATTCGGTAGGAATCAAGTTAGTTCCTCTTCGTCTTGGACTCCCGCGATGTCGTCTGGCATCAATCAATCGGTCGACTTCCAGTCTAACCAGATGCAGCTGAATACCAGTATTTTACATAGAACGACTGCCTTATCTGACCTCCACAACCCAGTAACTAGGTAATATGATATCCCTTGGTAAGACTGGTTGTCAGACATTCGGGCTTCTGACGACCCGTAACGACTATCGAAGATCTACGAATGACAGCCGGGACCCGTGGCTTAACGTGCTTTCCGAGGCACGAAGGAGTCTCGGAATGTAAAGATGGTCACCCATCCACGGACCTAACCCGGCAAGCGTAAATTAACCTTATAGATCGACCCGTGCGGCTGTTCTTACTTGGCCACGAGCTCCTTGGTATCGTAGAATTTAATTAACGTAAAACATTTTCATAGATTTATTTGATTAAATACTAGCAATAAGATGGTGCTCTAGTAGCTTGATTAATATTACTAAAAGAGGTAGATTTTCTTTTCAAGTTTTATGAAACAACTTTGAATATCACTTCATCGTCTGATGATGATGAAGTTTCATTTCAGCCGAAAGATGTCCACTGCTACACTTAGACCGGTCTATCATTAATTTTCATCATTGAATTAGTCTATGAACTGTAATAATATATAAAACCACTTTCTACATAACTATGAGATGATTAAAAAAAAACTCTAAATAATCCCCCCTTTTCCCCTTAATAACCAAATCACTTAACCACAAAGCCACCATCTCCCAAAGACCACAATATCCATTATTACGTTTTTTTCTCACCAATTATTTCCAAGATCTAAACCACTTCAGACATGCAAATCCCTCTGTATGTAATAAATGGCTGGTTGTATTTTATTCGAGACGGTAGTCGTAAATCTGGTGGACCTTGATTGGAACCTCGAAGGTGCATTAGGATAAGATACCAGGCACATTTGTTAGGTATTGACAAGGAGGACTGATTAGAATCACCTGTTTTGTGGGTTGTGGGATACGAAAAATACATTGAAAGGTGAAGGTTGTAAGGTAAGGGTAGCCGCGGTTCCAGTTACGGAAATGTATTTACAGTCAGGGAACATATTTGTTAAGAAAATTGACGAAGGGTTTGGCGCAAAATGTGCACTTCTCAAAACAGCACTTCTCAAAATGAGTGTGAATTTTATCACAATGGGTTAGAGAAATAAAAACCGTTTGCTTACAATTTTTATTTAATTATTTTGCACGGTTTTAGCACGATAACAGTAGATTGTTTGTAAAAAAATAATCACATTCAGGAACGTGATTACTTGCTCATTTTGAGAAGTGCCCATTTTGAGAAGTGCACATTTTGCGTCAAGTGCACATTTTGCGAAGTCCACATTCGGCGTCAAACTTCTCACGCTCCGCAGTACAGTTTGCGATCACTAGACCACTTTTTAAGTTATCTGATTAGATGTTCAATGCAAACAATTTTATTGTAACACGACAAATCGATCCTAAAAACAATGTTTTGGTTCACAATCTCCTCGAAATCGTTGAAAATAATCACCAATAATATCCCATTAAAATACAATCGAACGACGAAACCCCTCCATTAACTAGTTCAAGCGAGAACCCAACCTGATGTATATCAGTTAGCAAAACTTTTTTCGGCGCCATTCTTTCGCAGTTCTTTTTCTTTATTTCTTTCTTTCTTTTGAACGGCTGGTGACAGGCCACTAATGGAACGATACTACGGATCCGTTCCGTACTTACGTTCAGAAATGAAATAGTAGGGCTCCTTTGTTTAGCCTTTTTTTGTACTACTTCGAAAGTGGGTTTTGTTTACTAGGATACAATATTAGTTGGTTTTTATTGCTGGATAATGGATTTGTTGTGGTGTATATTAATTGATTGATATTTTTGTATGTTCCTACATGTTGACGTGTATTATCGAAAGTAAAAAAGTCACATAAGCATTTTTTTCTTAACTTTTCTACTTTAATCCTAATTTTTTTTTTAGGAATAAAGTTAAAATCAATAAAGTTTATCATTAAAGAAAAAACGGTGCGTCCAATATTTATTTAACCAATTACAATTTTCAGATCACCGACGGTAAAAAAAATGCCCAAAGTTGTGCCACTAGCTTATGAGCAACACGTAACAAAATCCAGGAGTACTAGTTTGTTTAGAAACATTCGGTTCAAATAAACTACGTTCAACAACGCAACTTTACCGAATATGGCCGGTTCAAACCAGTAACAACTTTACCTGCCAGTATCCTGTAAACAAATAAAAAAACCAGCACTTCAGCACTTTCATTTCTGCAATTTGCAACTGCAAGACCGTACAGCCAGTCTATGCCCGCCCGCCCTACAGTGCGCACGTTGGGCGGGGACGTATTTAACGTAACGTGTAACGTAAACGTTTACGTTTTGATCGCAGTTTGAAATTGACGAGTGTTGTGCTGTGTGTGAACTGATTGTGAGAAGATTTTGAATGTACGTACCTTTTATCTACTTGGATTTGAGAAGATATTTGGTTTAGTTTTATTTTATGAGTTTTAGGAAATGCAGGAATTTTAATAGGAATATTTTGGTCAGTCATTGGTCAAAAGTAAGATATTATGGTAATTTTATACATCTATGTAGCCGATCAATGTCAATTAGTGCTAAATGTGTGAGATAAACTATATTTGAAATATTATAAATGCGAAAGTGAGTTTGTTTGTTTATTTGTATCATGTATGTGTAGTTATGCTTTCACGCTAAAACGGCCGAACGGATTTGGATGAAATTTGGCATATAGGTAGGCCATGACCTGGAAAAGGACATAGACTACCTGTTCGGTGTTTTCACCGAACACCTTAGTTAACAATATCGGCGTGACGAGATGAACTAATTTTATTATTTATTAATTTATATTAGATTCAATGCACTTTTGTCTACCGCGTCAGCCGGGTGTATTCATCAACATTCCATTAACATTTTAACATTAAGAACAATTTGAGATTGACTCAATAAATAGTGTTCAACATTTACATTAGTTTCTCCTCAAAAACACCGACACCTTGCTACGTACCCCGACACTACCTTTTATCCAGAATCGCAGACAAAGTCGCGGACAACAGCTAGTGATGAAGTAAAGTCTTAAAAACATTGTATGCGATAGCAAAGTTTTATTGGGAAATTTAATTCACTGGGATATCGTATCCCAGTGAATTTATCACTAAAAACAAGGTTTTAGCTTCAAGAAGAGTCTTATGCTGGTCTTATGTTAGGTACATCATTATTTACTACTTATTAGAAATAAGACTTTCGTAGAGAAAATGGTTTCCGAGAGAATTATCTTGAACTGTAGAGGACTTAATATTCTGTTCAGATAACTTATCCCACGCAAGTCGATGTCAATGACATTGTGAAAATTGCTTTGAAACTAATAGAGTTAATCTAGTAGAACTTGTTTTTTTTTTCTTTTAGAAAGGTTCCTTGCATGATTTTTGGTTTGTTATCAATTTAGCAGTTTTAAATTAAGTAAACGGAAGATGAATTTGGTTTGTGTATTTTCTTTGCTGTTTCAAACAGCCTCTCCGCACGTAGGTTCCCTATCCATCTGCATAACATTTTAAGACATAATAATAACATGGCATACTTTTGTATGGCAAAAAAAAATTATGGCAAATAATTATTAGGTCAAACAAAATATGCCTAAATCGTTATGTCAAAGAATATTAGGGAAAAAAACATTATGGGAAAAAAAGGGGGTCCCCCGCACGTATCATGTCCAGCTATAACAACACACATTCATTACTAGGTATTGAAAATGTTTATGCATTCGTGATTTCCCGATAACTTTCAAAATGTCAAAGAAAGAATTTGAGAAAAAAAAACATTAAAAAACTTGTCTTTGATAGACCTCTCTCCTCAAAATAAAATCTATTTAGGTGCTAATTAAATGTTGGTTTTTGTAAAAATGTATCTTGAAGACATGAATAAAATTCTTACAATTTTCTTTCAGATTTTTCTTACATTTTTTTGACCGTAAAGTATTCTTGAACGCAATTTATTTTAACTACAGATGAATGCGTAAGTTACTCTTTGTATTCAGGTTATTGAATATCTATACTTCTTGCTTGGTTTACTTCAAAGGTTTGTTTCCACACTACGGAGCCATTATCCAAAATTATTCATAAGAAGTTTTTTGAATAATTCAAAGACTCCACCGATTAATGTGCTGTTAAAAGTTTTGAATTATTTTGTGTACGAAAAATAAATGTTTACGAAAAAACATTATACTGTCTGCATATTTTATTTTCTTTATGGCAGATTTGCAGAATCTTTTTGACTGCGACAGCTCCCCAAAAACAAAGGAGGACTACAAACAATAAAAATTTAATAATAACACATCTCAATTGGTACTCGTATCAAAATTAAAACGCGAACCGTTTGATGTCAAACAAACTTGATTGCGTACTAATCAAAATTTCATTATTGTTAATTAGTTACTAATTGAGGGTGTTTACACAATCTGTCACTAGATGGCAGGGCAATCAACGGTGGCATTTAATTAATTTGAATTTTATTAAATTGTTCCTACGAGTTATTGAATTGTTTGAGATTCTGTTACTGTTAGCCTGCATCATCCCATTGCTGGGCAAAGACTCTCTAGATTTCCAGTTCTTTCGATCCAGGGCTAGAGCGGACCACTGGTCGTTTGTTTCCTCCAGTTCGTCCCCGGCATCTCCTACGGGGTCTGCCGCGACGCTTTCTGGCTGGGTCAGGGTCTCTACTTATCTAGTGGTTATTTTAGCCCATAGCTCATTCGGCATACGGCAGATATGGCCAGCTCAGTCCCACTTCAGCTTAGCGGCTTTTTGAGCAACGTTCGTATATAATCGCAACGGAGCGTACGGTAGTGTGGTGTTGCGAATAGTAAAAATGTAGGTTAAAAAGTCTCAATGGCCTGTTAAGATACTGTTTTTTAGTTTTCAATATCTCAATATATTGCCAAGCTATCTGAAATCAGCCCTTGAATATTGGCCTTGATACGGAAGTGTTAATCATCCCGATACGGACATTAGGAACCGGGCAATATTTTGTGGATTTTATCGTTAAAAAACAACATTATTTACAAAATAAAAAACCCGCCTGCTAAAACGTATAACTTATGCGTGTTTGCAGGCGGGTTTTTTGTTTTTTAAATAATTTTGTTTTATTTCAAGCTTTTTTTAAAAAAAAAAAAATTGTTTTACCAATTTTTATATTTGGAATTAATTAACTACTAGCTTTTATTTGATACCAATATAGTTTTTTTTTTTAAAAAAAAACCTTCCCCTTCCTTTTTATTATTGCAGATGAAATATATAAAAAATAGCCTATGTCACTCCCACAATTAAGACAAATCTAACGACACCTCAAATGTTAAAATCCATCAAGCCGTTTAGGCTACAGAGCGTGCCAAAAAAATAGACATAAATACATACAAACATACATACATACTCTCGAAAAGCCCTCCTTCTGGGGCAGTCGGGTAAAAATTAAATAAAAACTCATTCGACATTATTCACAGCACCTACTTCTCTGCATATCCTTCAAGATTAACTAGCCTAGTATTACACCAACTTCGAACATGTCCTGGCCTAAATAACATACTTAGTACACGATGATATAGATAAAGTAGGAAGTGCGATAATCCGGCGCTGAGTCAGGGTAACCTAATTAGATGAAGCCTTTAAAATACTGGTAATTAAGAAAATAGCGGGAAGTTAGTACTACTTAGCCTTGGATAGGAAGTTATAGAATAAGAATAAGAATAAATTTATTTTCAAAAGTTTATACATTATTGGATTGAACTCCTAGACCTCACACTAAAATTGTTAACGGAACGAAGGAGCCTAGATCTCACAACACAGGGTATCCTAACCCTGTGTTGTGAGATCTAGGCTCCTTCGTTCCGTTAACAATTTTATTTATGGTGGTACATTTTTAAAGTTTAAAATAGATATAAAAAGAGTGTATGCATGGTGCTGTGCTTTGTGTTAATTGTAATGTTGTTGTAGAGATTGGCTTTGATGAAAGAACGAAGAAAAAATGTATTATTTGAAAAGAAACACGTGCTATCGTGCATACAACAAAGGTAACTCGAATAATTATTAAAAACGTCGGGAGGTGTCGTGGGCTATATAGTCATTGCGTGGGACACTCGGTCGGAACGAACTTCCTTTCGTTGTAAGGTCTAAGTATAAGGGGGATGGGCTAAGGTACCTGGTTCGCGAAATTCAAATTTTCTTACGTTTTTAGCAATTTGCAGTGCAAAGAGTTGTATTGCTGATTCTAATGTTTATAGTTCTGTAAATCCATATTTGTTACGGTCGCGACTCATATTTTAATCAACATACAACTTGATACTGACCTGCGAAATTGCAAAAAGCGTAAGAAAATTATAATTTCGCGGGCGACCCTGAAGCTTCAAAAGTTTTTGTCATTTTGTTTTTTAATACAGAGCCATCTATCTAGTAGGTATAAGTTTTTAGCTTGTAAATGGTAACTACTACACTATACTAACTTTTGCGGCCATAACAGCCACTTTACTCCTACCGCAAGCCGCGTTAAAGAACTTTGTTACAAAAACAGATCTAAAATCACGAGCAAAAACAGACATAATGTTTGTCATAGTCACAGTCGCACGCTGTACGTCGTTACTGTGACAAGATGGCTTCTACTCACCATGATGCTGTGCTGTCTGATGGTAATTCTAAGAATAGGTATTTCAATTAAATCCTGTTGAATGCCTCGTAGATCTCGAACGCTAGATTGCTGAACGTATTGTCTTTGTTTCGATCCCCAAGACAAAATGCCTGCATGCCATAGGTACTCGAATAACCCAATGACACACATCCTCACTCAAACCAAAATTGACAGCACAAGTTAACAGCGGGGTTTATCAGATAGCCTGCATGTCTGTCTGTCCAGTAACCCAATTACCACCGCCAATGTCCAATGATTGGCCCCACGAGTCTCGTTCGCACTTCCACTGGCCATCCGAATTTCTGACCGAGGGAAATGTTATGAGATTTTCATGGAAATTTCAACCTATATGAGATAAATAAACGGAACGGATTAAAACAGTTGATTATTTTATTTTAGCTAAGTTCTAATAGTACATTGCTGCCGCGGCCTGCAAAAGGGGCATTGCGGGACGAACGTAAAGATGATATACGTGAGTCCATTAATGGACTTATGGCGTGTATAGTAGGTAGTTTTCTCAAATAATGCGCTAACTAATTAAATTATTAATTAGAAATTCCAAAATCAATTATGAATAACGATAATTTTTCACGCGGCAACATTATGTTGATTTGTTTCTTCTTCTTTACTTTAATTTAAACAGCTCTATTAAGCCAAATTGAAATTTAAATAAAATCTTTGATAAGTTACTTCTTTGGTTGCCATTTGTGTTGAGGAAAAAAGTTCGTTCCATTTTGAAACTACACGACAGATATGAGTTTTCATAGTAATTTATTCGCGATTTTATTTGTGTTTAGACACCACAGATTTGGATTTTTCTAATAACATTGCCGGCCGCCTACTCGCTTTTTACAATTGTATTTAACCAGTATAGCATTTTCGATTTATCTGTAAGCGTGTTTGAGAAAAACAGTACAGTTCTACACACTGGCGTGATACACCATCCTCTCCTAATTAATAGCAAAAACCTTCATACTGGTGTATTACATGCTTAATATTAATCTTAAAATTTCCCTTTTTCAGAGTGTTGCTGTAGAGTGAAGCATCACAGAGAGAGCAGATTGCATATTGGTGAGTTTTTTTTCTTTTTCTGTTCCTAAGAAATGAAATGAAATTGTTTATTCTGTAAATAGGATATTGGAATCACTTTTACACGTCATATTAAAAAGTTGTAAAAATAAGCTAGATGAGGTCTACATTTCCTATCTGACTACTCTGAGAAGAAAGGCCGAAACGAACTCAGAGGTCACCGTCTCCTTTAAAGTCCAGACATAGACTCATAAGGTCAGGCCATATGAGGACCATGTAGATTAGAGTCTGAAATGCTCTTTTGAGGAAAGAACCAGACAGATTTGACTGGACCTGTCCAGTCAGTGCAAGCATTTATCAGTAATAGACCTAAGCACCGTTATACAGGGTGTTATCGTAAACACCGTTATCCTTGCAACCAGTGGTTTGGTTTCATGTATAGAACGTAAAATCAATGGAAAATTACAACTTTTTTTTTTTTTTTTTTAGTTTCATTTGTTTTAATATTTAAGTCAACTACCCATGGTTTGAATGACAAGAGTGTTTACCCTTACATCCTGTATACCAATTTTTTATGTTCCTAACTTCGTCATAAGGATCCTTGTTTCAACAAGAAATAAAATAAATATAAATATAGTAAAAAAAATGCTACATAGAATTTGTTATACCCACGAAAAATATTTCTTGGAAGGATGCAAAAACGTTTTTACAAGGCTGTTTCTAACTTTTTACTAATTGATGTTAAAAATAAATGCGTACAAACGACATTATCTTTACCTAAATGTTATTACGAAAAACGAAATCATTAATTCTTTGTAAAATGGTGGTCAGAGCCGTCGCTACGAAAAACCAAATCTTAAGCTACGTATCGAGTTTCATCATTATTAATATAAATAATACCCTCATATTGACCTAATTGGAAGTTCCTTGTAAAATAATAATGATAACTTTTATCAGCAATTATATTTTGGGGTCGCTCGAGATATATCGAACATTTTGTGATGCTTTCGTATCTGCGTCACAAATAAGAAAATTGACCTATATAAAATATAATCAGACTGCCTCGTTTGTCTGGTGGTCGCAAGCGCTACAGACTCTTGAGCATAAGGTCCTGGGTTCAATTCCCAGATCGCGCAAAATGTTATTGTGTTTTTCCGTCAGGGATTTCTCAGTAGCAGATCTGGATCTATACCCGGTTCATGGCAATAGGCTCGCCCCCTATAGTCTAAAGTCCCAGGGACTTGAACATAACTAACGATCAATCAATCTGCCGAGCCTTTTCCCAACTATGTTGGGGTCGGCTTCCATTCTAACCGGATGCAGCTGAATACCAGTATTTTACATGGAGCGACTGCCTATCTGACCTCCACAACCCTGTAACTGGGTAATACGATACAACTTGGTAAGACTGGTTGTCAGACTTGGGTTCTGACGACCCGTAACGACTGTCAAAGATCAACGAATGATAGCCGGGACCAACGGCTTAACGTGCTTTCCGAGGCACGGAGGAGTCTCGATATTTAAAGATGGTGATCTACGGACCAACCGTAGCAAGCGTAGCTTAACCTGATGGATCGACCTGCGGCGGATATTACTTAGCCACGAGCTCCTCTGAGAACATAACTGGCGATATATCGGTGTTATTATAGGTGCACCTCTACTTAAGCCTTTGGAGATTATAGGCTTGATGTTATGTTATGTTAAGAAAACCCTACAATAAAATGTGAAGGTTATAGTTTAATAAAATATAACTAAAAATCTTTTTATAAACAAGCTTTTCATGAACTAAAAGTACTAAATAAAACTTACGTAAACAATGGAACTTTAATATTTTCTTAAACGCTTGAGGCTTATCTTCAAGTTTAGTGTAAGAAGGACATAAACGCCTCAAGCTTTGAAAACCACTACCCAAACCACTTGTTAATACATGACCAGTGAATCCAAACACGATGGTGCTATCTTGTTTGATTGAGGGGTTCCTATCGTCAACTTGCGGCTCCATCATCAGACCAGCAACATGGTATCATTTTTTCAAAATGTCTCGGCAGTTGTATAAGTACGCCAAGTTACAGCACAATCAGATGCCAGGAAGTACTTGAAAAATGGATGACAATTGGAGTAACTAGAAACACATATGGCCACCTTCCGGCTCCATCATCAGACTTTGAACACCACCCAGTGTCAAAGTACTTGTTAATACGTAACCAATGAGTCCAAACACGATGGTGCTATCTTGTTTGATTGAGGAGTTCCTATGCCCAACTTCCGGCTCCATCATCAGACCAGCTCCATGGTATCATTTTTTCAAAATGTCTTGGTAGTTGTTTACGTATGCCAAGTTTCAGCTCAATCAGATGCCAGGAAGTGCTTGAACAATTGGTGACAAAAGGAGTAACCGGAAACACATACGAACAGAGCAAGCTAATATAAAGCTTGTAAAAATCGAAGCCCGTTATTGGCTCGTATCTGTAACCTATAAAAAAGTTACTCAATTCGAAGGAACAAACCGCAGTATTCAGTACCACGTCACAGGATACCTACATGCACCAGTTGTTGTCATGTACCACTGAATTGGCAGCCGTGTCACACGTCAAACGTGATGTACGAGCCGAATAAAATATAGGCAGAGGGCGTGACGGAAAAGGTGACGTCATTCGTCAATGAACTGTCACTTTTTTGTGGCCGATACCCTAGTTGTTCCATTTTCGAAATTGTTTTTTAAACTGAATACTTTTTCGTTTTATTTTCGTACAGTGTTCGTGTTATTGGAGAGATGTTGGTATTTGTTTCTGTTGAAAATTTACGGGCAGGCTTGTTGACGTTGATATTTTAAGTTTTTAATGTGTATGTCATTTGTGCTGTGTGTATGTATGTGTAAAGGGATAAAAAGCTATTTAAATAAAAAATCGCAATTCGGCCAGTATCGAACGGCAAAACCTACCATGGTAAAGTTTATAACAGCTCTCTGCTCACATTTTTGGTGTACATTTACGCTTAACCCGTCTCTGCTGCACGGGGTATAAATAACCCCAACCATAATAAAACGCTAAGCCGACGACTTTAATCATGGTGATAAAAATTTTACAGATATATTTACAGGCTTTACGCGGCCCGTCGTCAAAATGGCCGTATGAAAAATTATTGTTCCTCATTAATAATTAGGGGAACAATTTTTATTACATAATTATAAGCATAAATTGTCGTTTACCACAGGTAAAAGGCTTCTTACTTTTTATGTTACTGGTGCCTGCCTGCCTCGCCTTATCTCAATTACATATGTTAGGGTCGGATTCCAGTCTAACGAGCCTTAAGAATTGAAGAAGTTGAAATTTTTTTCTTCTACGGTTTTACAGATTCAACTGTGTGACATACACATGGACAGATGGGCGTAGGCTTGGTAAAAGAATCCCGTTTTCGCCCTTTGGGTACAAAACCCTAAAAACTAAATTAAACTGCAGTAAAGACACATCGACGCAAGGAATGACAGAGTTCCCCCGAATCCCCACAGACTTCGTACAACCCCGATACTAAAGAGTAACTACCAAAGTACTGCAAGGGTTAATTTTATTACATTGCCCCAACTATAACTCTGTTCCCGTGTTAGTTAAACTTAATCCGATGTTTGTAATTGCTTTATCCCGTATTTGAGGCTTGTATTTGTGTGTATCTGTTTATATCGATTTCTTAATATACTAATGTACAAAGAAAGATAGTTTTAGGGACGGTAATAATTGTAATATAGTGCCATTATTTTATTTAACATCACGCCACACCTCTGTCTAACTCTTCGGGGAAACACGAAGGGTTAGGCAGAGGTGTACCCACATTTCGCCGGCTCTGTATAAATCCCATGTCATAGGGAACGTATTGCCATCAACCGGGCACAAATTCGGACTCCGGGCTGTTACTGATAGAAAAACCTAATGACACTTTGCCCGACCTGGAAATCGAATCTGATGACCACTAGACCACTAGACCAACAAGGCAGTCATTTATTTTAAATCGACACATAAAAAGCATTTCTGAACGTCAAAAATAAGATAATAGGATTAATTCACAGTATAGTTAAAACAAGTCACAACATTTGTGTGAAACACGCAAGTAACTTGAAAGTACCATCAAGAATCTTTGACAGTTACACCGTTCATGGAAACATCTTCCTTTTAATCCAATCTCCAATCCAATCAAATAACAAGAGACGTGTGAATTCACGTATCCCTGGTAAACAGTGCAACACAACAACACGCAACATTGTTTGCAACTTTTGTTCACCATGTTTACGACGCTTAAATCAGTACAACTTAATCCGCAAAAGTTAATCCAAACACCAATTTACACAGCCACATTAATCAACTCGTCTACCTCATGAAAAAAATAATCTAAAAATAACTCTATTAAACCGTTATGAAAGCACGCTTCAATTACCGTTCTAGCATTCGCAGGGTTAACTAAAACACACTCGAATATCGACTTAATTTGTAAAGCATTAAGGTGTAATGTTGTGTGGGTGTTTATGCGTAAAAAGGGGTAAGTAATGAGTCACTTTAGTTTCAAATTGACTTCGGTAGGTAACGTTCCCCATTTGTTTTAAAAAAGAACGAAAATTTTGATTGGATTTTTTGATTAATTAGTTGAGAGGCGATGTTTTCATATGAGGATGCTGTGGTTGCAGTATTAATTAATAATTTAATTTTTCAGGTGTAGGTACTTTTACTCATTCGTTCATATATTATTATTTCATTAATATTTTTTATTAATTTTGCATACTTTCAGTAGGTAGGTAGATTTTCTTTAAAAAATATCCAATTATTAATTGAACTAAACACTAGTCTTTATAGATCATATTGATGTTTTTGAAAATAGCAAAAGATCAGGCTAGAGATGGCATCAAGAAAATCACCATTAAAATTATTCAAGTGAATTCAGAAATAATACAAAAACTGTGTCACATAGAGAGCCTTATCTTGTCTATCTGGCAAAAGTAAATACCTAAGATGAATGAGGCAAGACAGTAACAGTCCTGCCAGGGCTGCGGGAAAGTCCGAAAGGGATACCGGGGCTCTGGCAACAGGCAACTCAAGGGACACGGGTGGGTTTTAGTCAGTAAAAGTCTGACACGCCGTCCCGCTTCGCCCAGAACGGGAGAAGTCATTTGATGATCTCCCACCCTCCTGTAACAGTCACACTGAGCTGTTTCGACACTGTTTGGCTTGAAAAGGAAAACTATTCCTATTTCTCCAATAACCAATCAGCATTCATAACACACAATATACCTAATGACATTCCCCAATTACTTACACTGCTAAACAAGCACACTTAAAACCACCATGTAGGGCTGTAATTCCAAATTCAATCCATCCATTAACCAACATATTTACAAAGAGCAACCAAAACAAAAGAGATCCACTTAAAAGTACCTCCGGACCCCGTTCAACTTGTCGATTTAAAGGGTCCAGCAACCAGAATAATTTTCGGAAATCTACATAAGATAAAACAAAGGTCCAATGTGAATGATAACGGAAAACGTCTATTTCCTATTAGTAGGAGGGACTGGCCGCAAAATTTTGAAACGGACCAATTTGCATGTTAACACGGGGCTCGACAATGCGATAATTGAATAGTAGGGTACTCGGGTTTTCAATGTAATCTATTCTCGTGTTCCGATCCTTCGTCTGTTTTAAATTTGTTCAGGGTTCTGTATAGATGTGTAGGGAATGTAGGGATACCTCTCGGTGCCTCGGGCGGTTGAATACCGCTACAGTACGAGTCCATCGCTAGTGATGAGGTTTCAACTCTTTCAGAGACAAAATACTGGCTCCATTTTGCGTGTACATTTTGTAATTTCTTGTCTTGGATGGTCATAATAATTCTTGTTTCTCGTGCTGTCATTTTTTTGCGTTTGTTATTTAATTTTCGCTTGTCTTCTCCGTCTAATAATAACTTATTGACTGGCCAAACTGTGTACCTAACCTTAATCTTTCTTGGATTTGATAACAATATCTTAGGCCTGCTTGCATTACAAATAAACATCATAAACATAACAATAAACAAATATATATAAACTATGTTTAGAGCAATAAAAACGTCCATATAGTCGGCTTGCAAAAGGTTATGGAATTAATGGTACCTATAACGGACTCCTTAGAGGCATGAAAGTAGAATTATAGGCTGAGTGATGAATGACAGCCTGAGGAAGGATGTTTTATTGTTACACAGTCAACAAGATGGTATAAATTTTGTTGAAAAAAAAAGAAAGATAAAATAACGCAATGCACGTATCTGTCAAAATGAAACCCATTGCGATCAATTGTCATTATATGTGTGTTACGCAATTACCCTACATTTTAATCATCATCTAATAAATCCCTAAATGTTACTTGGATCTGGAACACCTAACAAAACCGTAGCATTTCACAATAAGCACATGCAGCTCTGCTATTAAGCAGGTGTTAGATATAACATTCCATTCGTTCATTCGTTATAACGTTACAATTCGTTGAATTATTACCAAATAAAACCAGATTAGCATGAATGGTAAACGCTAAACCCTGTATTAGTTCCAAATATTCCATTGGCCAAAACAATAATTATTCGTGTACGGTTTAGGTAACGTTTCTGTAATTCGATTTGATGGTATTATTTGTCCTATTAGCATTTATACTGCTAATCTAACCGAAGATAATGATCGCGTTAGCAGCACTTTATGGCTGCATGATTTTCGATAAACTGTTATTTTTCACGAATTGACTATGGGATAATTAAAAAGACGAGCTCGTGACTACGTAATAACAGCCGCACGGGTCGATCCATCAGGTTAAGCTACGCTTGCGGGGGTTGGTCCGTGGATGGGTGACCATCTTTACATGTTACGGGTTGTCAGAAGCCCGAAAGTCTGACAACCAGTCAGACTTTCGGGCTTCTGACCAAGGGGTATCGTATTATCCAGTTACTTGGCTGTAGAGGTCTGATAGGCAGTCGTTCCATGTATAATACTGGTATTCAGCTGCATCCGATTACACTGGAAGTCGACTCCAACATAGTTGGGAAAAGTGTAGGCAAATGATGATGTAAATAAAGTGTGACCCAGTTGATGGCAATAGACTATAAACTGGGTACAAATCTAGACTTCGAAAAACCCAACACCTGGAAGCCAAATTTCCTGGGTTTCGTCCCCAGGTGTTGACTTTTGCCCATGCTCTGCAGTCAGGCATGGGACAACTTGCCCATGCTCTGCAGTCAAGCACGGGACAGCGAAAGTCGTATCAGTTACTTAAAAAATCGTACGTGAAGAAATTCTTCTTAAAGAAAGACTCCAACGAAAAAAATAACCTTTCCATATAATCTGCCATAATCAAAGTGAAAACACGTAAACTCAAAATATACTTCTCTAAGTTTGGACGTGTCGAGGAATGTTCACAAGCTGCGCCCTGATTTATTGGCGTTCGCAGACTTTGAGGGGGGGGAGGTGGACTTGTAGGGGAAGCAATGTAGCTGGAATTCATTATAAGAAAGTATTTTGGACCACGGATGTGTTTGAATGGGAGAGGGTAGAGTGTCGATTGTTTTAAGACTAGGAACCTTCGAAGATTAAGTGCAGTGCAAGGTATGTGACAGTATATAGTTGGTGCGCTCTTGGTTCAAAATCGTATGAAACTTCACTTTTCGTTTAATTACCTATTCTATAAAAATCACACCGTGAAACTTACAGTCCAGCCGTCGACGGAATATGTTCTTGACACCGGTCTGTTTCATACTAATGAATAAATGTGTACTAGAAATTGTAAGCCTGGCTAAGTAATAACAGCCGCGCGGGTCGATCCATCAGATTAAGCTACGCTTGCCGGGGTTGGTCTGTGGATGGATCTTTACATACCGAGACTCCTCCGTGCCTCAGAAAGCACGTTAAGCCGTTGGTCCCGGCTGTCATTTGTGGATCTTTGACAGTCGTTATGGGTCGTCAGACTTTCGATACGATACCCATTGGGGAAATTACGTATTACCCAGTTACTGGGTTGTGGAGGTCAGATAGGCAGTCGCTCCATGTAAAATACTAGTATTCAGCTGCATCCGGTTAGACTGGAAGCCGACCCCAACATAGTCGGGAAAAGGCTAGGCAGATGATGAAGGTAAAGAGATAGAGATGAGGAATTCTTGCCCTATAGTGAGACCCTGTAGTATACCTACTTTTATTGACCTATTTATACTCTGCCACAAAACAAACAAATAATAAATAAACATCCCTCCACATTCATATCGACTTTACTTAGTAAAGTGTATTCAAATGTTTCTCTGCAAACAAAGTGCTGCCAGTATTTCTCCGTCGCAAATACTGATGGAAAGTATTCGCGACCGCGTCTAGGAGATTTGTTTTGTGGCTATTGTCTGTGACTGTACCAACGTGTGTACTTTAACTAGGTACAGTCACGGACTTTAATTGATGAGCCACCTTCAAACTTTTGAATTTTGCAGTTTCATACATTCACGAGATTACACGATTAAACACGAACTCAAATCGCACGCTCGTAAACAAGATGACAAATAAATTACCTTTAATCGGAAATAGTCTTATCCATAGAGGTTGAATAGTAAGTTCTCAATAAAAAAAAAATACAATGTTGCATTAAATTTATCCAATCTATTTGATACCGACCTCCTTTGAATCATAGGTCATTAACTCGATAATTCTGAAAACTTAACTGAAGACAGCGACAATTGAAATATCGATGTCAGAGACGGTTCTTTCGAACTTGTCGAAATGACTAATAATATTTCTCCGTACGCTAACGTTACTATCGCAACAGTAACCTAGCAACGATTGTTTATCGTTGCTAGGTTACTGTTGCTAGACCTGCAATTGGTTGACTTTGGGTAGTCACTCTGCTGTCAAGTTTGTAGTTCTGGCTCTCAGGTTAGCCAACCGGTAAATGATGAGAATGTGAAATATAATTTTCTTCTTCTAATACGAATACATATGAATTCGCGTGTCGGGAACCGAATAAACCCGATTTGCATTACACGGCTAAAATACGAACAGTGCCAGTTGGCTCATCAATTAAAGTCCGTGACTGTACACAAATTATGTACTCATCAGAGCGTTTCTTAGTAATTTCAATTCATATTTAAGGTACTGAGAGTATTGTTATGCGAAAAACCGGCCAAGTGCACACGAACAGTACCGTATTAAAATAGAGCAAAAAATGCCGAACAAAATACGTTTATTGGGGTGCGGACTCGTGGTCACACCAGGTTGTAACACCAGTGTGACAAACTTTAAATAAATATTCATTCCACAACTTTAGTTATTGCACCTACCACTGTTTGTCTCTGCATCACCCAAAGGTTGACTGGTAGAAAATGCCTATGGCATTAAGTCCGCCTCTGTACATTTGTGTGCTTAAAGTATTAAATAAATAAATACATAATCTGTGAAATTTTAAACTGTCTTCCTATTACGGTTCATGAGATGAGGACAGGTGGCCAGCGGAGGCTTCGCAATAGGGTTCCGTTTGGAACCCTTCGGTTACTGAACCCTAAAAAGCAGTGGTCAGGACACAATTTGTTTTGAACTCAATTAATTTTTTTGCTAAAATCATCCCACTGTTGAGGAAAAGCCTCCTCCTGTAATGTTTACAATTTTTTTCTAGACCTATTTTTGATGACCTCAGCATATTTATAAAATTATTACTATAGTAGGTGCACTTAAGCGTTCCAATAACGGTCATTACCCTTTGCCTTATTTCTCTTCTTAGGAATCTGAACAATAAACTATGTATCGGATTTCATTCGTGAAAAATGTTGACAAGAACGATAGATTTCGATTTTAACGAACTTTAATTGTTTGAATCTGGAAATAACAGGTATAATATGTGGTATAATAAGTGGGTTAGTGACCGCTAGTAGCGTGCTAAAATGCACTAGCTATACACACACATGCCCACCCATTTCCTTTATCATAAAGAATTTAAACAACCGTATCTATCGTCTCCAACAAATCGTACAGCAATATCTCCACATACATAAACTAGATAGAGGTGCGAAATCCTGGCACGTCCCTCTACCTGCTCTATGGTAGAGTATAAAAGTCAGTATGTAGAGGGGTCGGCGCGCATAATTCTCTCTGGAAGACAAACTACCCCTGTTTAAGGGGAAGCTGCTGTTTTGGTTATGGGAAAAGTGTGGGAATTATTATGGGAAAATGTTTCATATTGTGTTGATTTTTTTTTTGCTATATTTATTCAGTTTGTATTGTACAGTCAATTTTGTTTTTTTTTTAATTATAAGTAGGTAAAGGACGATGGGAACTGGCCCCCAAAATTGAAAACTAGTCAACAGACTTGAGATATATCTCATTTAAAAGGTCTGAGCTTACTGATCATTCTTTACTATGGCGACGATCGTCAAAGTACTTGTGGTTTTCAGGAAAAAGATGCAAATGTATTATTAGATAAATGAAACTGAAAGATATTGTTTTCAGGAAACCCCATATATTTAAGACTTATAACAAACAGTCTATTGTTGAGTAGCCCGTAACGACAAAAATGGGTAAACAATTAGGTACGGGGTATATAGTAGATTGTCCATCGTCTTTTAAAGGTCTCAAGAAACTCGAACAAGTTCGAAATAAATTGGAGAGTTGTAGAACATTACAAAATTATCCCAATAGAATGATCTTAGTATGATCTGAATTTAGCCAAAGAAAGCTTACCCTTAAGTGAAGAATTTTACCTCTTCTAAACTATTCCTTGATAAGGGCGGTGTAGGCTGATTAATTTCATTACACACACTGCAAAGCCGTCAACAGATCGCTCCGTATAATATTAATTGAAGTTCTCCAGGATTCTCCAAAATTTCTCGAATTTTCCCCAGTGTTCTCCACAGAAATTAATAAAGACTGGGACGAAAATATAGTTTTTCGGATACGTAATTAGTCGTGTATTTGATTTTAATAGATTTTTGTGACCGAATTGCTCAATTGACTACCCATTGAAATATTTTTTGATAAGACTACATAGCAAGTTTTTTTTCCTATGAAAAGTTTTTCAAAGTTTTTGAAATCTCTAAGACTTTGTATTTTCCGTTTGACGTATTTTGCAGTCACGTCTACCGACCATGAGTCCTGGGGGCCAAGTCTACTAATTTACAAACGTGTCAGTGGTGTCACAATGATCAGTTTTTGACAGATTTGCCATACAAAATTTGTCAAAAACTGATCATTATGAGACCACTGACATGTTTGTAAATTAGTAGACTTGGCCCGCTTTTTTTTTTTTTTGGGTGGGAAATCATCAAATGACTTCTCCCGCTCTCGGCGGAGCGGAAGGGCGTGTCAGACTCTTACTGACTAAAACCCACCCGTATTCCTTCAGTTGCCTGTTGCCAGGGTCCCGGTATCCCCTTCGGACTATTCCGCAACCCTGGCAGTAGAGACTTGGCCCCCTGGGTTTGTTATCCATGTCCGGCAATTGATATTATTGATTTTTTCCACTAATCTTCAGTAGCAGCCCAGTGTCTACATGTATGTCCGGTTAATGACAACAAAAACACCCCCTTTTACAGAAATGTTAAACATACGAACAAAAAAATCAATCTGCCTAGCTTTTCCCAATCTATGTTGGGGTCGGCTTCCAGTATAACCGGAAGCGACTGGATACCAGTATTTTACATGGAGTGACTGCCTATCTGACCTTCACAACCCAGTAACTGGATACCCCTTGGCCTTTTTTTTTTTTTTTTTTTTTTTTTTTTTTTTTTTTTTTTTTTTTTTTGAGGGTGGGAAATCATCCAATGACTTCTCCCGCTCTGGGTGGAGCGGAAGGACGTGTCAGACTTTTACTGACTAAAACCCACCCGTGTTCCTTCAGTTGCCTGTTGCCAAGGTCCCGGTATCCCTTTCGGACTAACCCGCAACCCTGGCAGGCATCGGTCCTAGCGGACCCCGCCAATTGTGCTGACATCTCTTTGAGGCGCGCGTGGAACACGACGCGCCATCGACCCGGGCCTGGTCCTGATCGGACGGCGAGCTACCCATTGCTCGCCGTCCGCAAGCCCGCGCCTATGGTGGCCGGGAATCCGCCTGGGATTCCCGACGCCCAGGGCGTCTCCAGCGGCGGCGGCGGTTAGGGGCGTGAGGGCGCAAACTTTGCCTCTCCCTCACGCGTTCCGCCTCCTCCTTCGCGAGCATTACTGCTTCGCAGAAGGAGGTGACTGCTTCCCATGCCCTCTCGCTCCGTACCATGGCCTGGACCAGAGCCGGACGCGAGAGGTCACCGCCGCCAATCGCCTCCAAGAGGACACGGCGGGGCTCCGCCCAAGCGGGGCAGACCTCCACCGTATGCTCCACCGTGTCCTCCGGGCGATCCACACAGTGGTGACACCCGGGCGTTTCCTCCCGCCTTATACGAAACAGGAACCTCCCGAAGCAACCGTGTCCGGTGAGGACCTGTGTCAGGCGGAAGGTGAGGACGCCGTGGCGCCTCTCTAGCCACTCCTCAAAGAGGGGACTTATCGCCGCAATTGTGGCGTGCCCAGCACTGGGTTGCGACAATCGCACTCTCCATGCCGCCATGAGATCCTGCCGGAGCTCTGTCCGCTGAGCCGCGATTTCTTGCGGCAGCGGAGTTACGCATACCCCTTGGCCTGCTCTGACAACCTGTAACGACTCACGCTGCCGCCGGTAGCTCACCTCCGTCGCGAAATCGCATTATTTCAATTGTACTGACTCGCGTCCTGTTCCGCTACGCGAATCTGATCATTCACATCGAGTATTAGTAATTTCTCCTTATCTTGAGAATACAACTATTTCATTCGGTTTACTTCGTTCAGTTTTCGTTGATCGTCGGCACTCATTCGCGCTAATCCCGGGGGCGTACTATATCACTGCAAACCCTGCTGAACCCGGCACTCATTAACATTTTAATTAATATATTACATTATAATATCAACGTTGCTTCCCAGTTAGAATACTGCTCCACAGAATACTTTTTTAAAATACTTTGTTCCTTTTGTTGGCGTGCACTTAAGAGTATCCTATACCTTTTAGAAGGAAGCGATATTTACATTTCTTTATTAGTGCATAATCAGCCTATAATGTTCCCACTGCTGGGACACAGGCCTCCTCTCAGTGAGAGGGAGTGATCCGTATTCCACCACGCGGGCCCAGTGCGGGTTGGTAGATGTCACATGTCTTCGAATGTTTGGTTCCAGGACCTGACCGGTTTCCTCACGATGTTTTCCTTCACCGTTTTGAGAGTAATGATGAAATTATTTACACACAGTTTCTTTATTAGTACTTGAATAAAAAATTAAATTTGCAACCTTTATCTATGTGCTACAGATTTTTCTGACGTCGATAACCTTGTCTTCCAGGTGCTACACCTTTCAATCAATCATTGTGTTTATTGTGATTGAAAGGTGTAACCTTAATAATGTTTAATAGTACCTATTAATGAGCAGCTCTGATGAATTGAGAAACTAAATTCACTGAATAGAACAGTTTGATTGTTAAACAAATTAATAGCTACATGAATACTCCTGGCATATGTGACGCTTGATTAAATATTGATGAAGGCGTATTAAAAAAAGATCAGTTCAACGCAGATTTTTATTATCTCAATCTCACAATCGAATCCAATCAAACTCAAACTCAAAGCATTTATTTCAATTTAACCATTTACAGGCAGTTTTGAATTGTCAAGGAGTCGGTCAGTCAGAAATATGAAGCTAGTTGCCCATTCCAAAACGCCTATGGAGAAGAACGGGCAGGAAACTCCACGGAAACTGTTTTAAATAAAAAAAATAAAAAAGTTGTTACAATATATTAGTTATATCATTCATCTTGAAATTATACAATGTGAGAACAATGTAAAAAGCACGTTAAAAGCGTCCGTAATAAAAAGATAAAAATTAAAAACAATTCAAAAATTAAAATAAGCCATGGCAGTCAAGAGATGACCAGTACCAACTGACGGCGCCCGTTCACGAACATGACGCATGGATCAGCAATATTCAGCTCAACCATTTTGAAGGGAGCTAAATGATCCAACACAGGCGCCACCATCAGCGCGGCATCTAAGTGAGCATGCAAGCAATTTACCAACAATTCGCAAATCTGACCATAATTTAATAAAAAATAATATACGCACACAAAGAAACCATAATCCGCAAAATTATTGGCAAAAATAAGAAGTTTATCTCATATAATTTCAGGGCTAATGCTAATTCGGAGGAAGATAGCAAAACTTTGGTGAATAAAATGAATGAAATATAATAATTTAAGCTTCATTCGACAATAAAGAAGGAAAGATAGGGCCAATAGGACTTTGTTTTACTTCTTTAATTGAAATTATAATATTTTGCGAGGGACCCGTGTCTAAGCAGTAGTTCCTGCAGAAACCCGAAAGTCTGACAACGTCTTACCAAAGGACGGACGTCGATTGCAATAAATCGCGATAGATAAATGAGCTTGTATTATGTTATGTTCCAATGATATAAATAAAGTATAGAGGAGCTCGTGGCTACGTAATAACGGCCACACGGGTCGATCCATCAGGTTAAACCTCTCAAGCGTCACAGCGGGTAGCGCCACTGCTGCACTGCTGTCAATTTTATGACACTACCCACAAAAAAGGTCGGTTGTCGTTTTTGTACCACCTACCTCCATCAAGTATTTAATTATTTATAAGAAAAACTACGTACTGAAACTGCCCAAACTTAAAAGTAGCTCTTACGACAAAAATTATAGCGTCATTTCAGATAGGCGTCGAAACGCCATATTTGGCTTCTGACGCTAAAGAGGTTAAGCTACGCTTGCCGGGGTTGGTCCGTGGCTTAAGAGGTTAAGCTACGCTTGCCGAGGGTTTGTCCGTGGATGGGTGACCATCTTCACGTACCGAGACTCCTCCGTGCCTCAGAAAGCACGTTAAGTCGTTGGTCTGTCATTTATGGACCTTTGACAGTCGTTACGGGTCGTCAGAAGCCCGAAAGTCTGACCACCAGTCTTACTTAGGGGTATCGTGTTATCGTGTATTCAGAAACTGGGTCAGATAAGTAGTCGCTCCTTGTAAAATACTGGTATTCAGCTGCATCCGGTAAGTCTGGATGCCGAGTCCACCATAGTTGGGAAAAGGCTAGGCAGATAATAACCTGTTGGTAAGCTGCCTGTTCCAGCGATAATGATTAATCTTTTAACTAAGGTAACGAGGCTCTAGATAATCTTATACCAAATATTAACCTTTAGGAGTTGACAGTAACTGAGATATTGTGTGTGACAGTGACATATTAAGGGCTTAGGGATTCGGAAGTCATCATGTAGATAGATGAAATATTCGAGGAAGGAGAGTATTGAAGGATTGCTTCTTGTAATTCCTTCGGACTAGCTGTCGGTAGATTATTTATTATGCTAGTGTTTTTTGGGAGTATTCCTAAGATTAGAAATATGAAGAAAATGGTAATGAATAGAGAGTAAAAGGATTTCTTTTGGACCGAGTGTTATTATTTTAATTTGTTATTAGTTTTTCATTAGACTACCATAAGACCAGATACTATTCAGTGTTTAAAACGTGCTAAAAAGATATGTCAAAAATATGCCTTCAGGTCATAACACAAAAAATTGTTATTTCAGTAAAAAGTTGAACTTTAAAACACAAAGCAGATGTCGAATAGATACAGTATATAAAAGACCAGTTAATTAGATCTCCGAAGTTCCTATTATAAAACGCATAGAATCACTAACAGAGATCTAATAACACTGGTGCCAACGAACTTCAAGATACCATCGTCTTTAGAATATGCAAACAATGAACACTCGAGAAGCCCGTTCGATAAACTGAAACCTATCCTGTACAGAATACACTGCTGATTAAACAACATCGTTCGAATTATTCCTATAATAAAACGCGCAATGTATTTAAACTAGGTTGAATGAATGAACGAGATAATGATCAGTGATTATACGTGGTGGAGGGTGCAATTGTAAATTTTAAATAATTGGACAATAGTGTCAAATGGCGTGTCGCAGCCACTAAAGGAAATCACGCGGTGATTTCATTACGGCTGAAGCATTATTTGGCCCATCTACTTTTGTATAATGCGATAGTTTGAATGCTTAGTTAAATAGCGGAGGCACGAAAGGACACAGAGTACAAGTTTATATTATTATTGCGAATTAAAATTACTACTGAATTTGTTGTTATTTTATTGCAATTTTTGTGTCGGATACATTGTGATCTCTAGCGAAGAATTCTAAAGTTTTCTCAGTTGATTAAAAGTTTTTTTGGACTGTCGGGCTTAAGGCGTTTAGTACCGTAACACGGTCACTTTAAAAAGCCTACTCCTCATTAACGGCTTGGTTAAAAGATCTGAAAAAAATATATGTTTGCCATAGATTCATGTACAACATTTTGTATTGAGCAATTTTTTCGTATGACTAATACTTTTGCCTTAAAAAATATTTAACAAAATGCAATTTTTGGCTAATAATTCCCTACTACTTCTAAACGGCTTTGATGTTTGGAAATATTTTTATACTGAAAAATTGATGGTTAGAAGTACTACAGATTGTATTGAGCAGAAATGTAAATTAAACAATTTTTTTTTTTAATTACCCCTCTTAGGGATACAGGTTCAGAGGTGCCATGCGCGGGCGCGCGCGGCAGTCGCGCGTTAGCATTGAGACGGGATGGCTGTGTCGCTCGCTGCTCTGCGCCGGCTATTGACCGACTACATACGTTTGTGTATGTTAGTGCAAATAATCACGAACAAATTACAACAGTGTGCGTGTCTAGACTAGCTCGCTGCAGAGAGTCTTGTTCACGTGGATGCTTTATTAGTGCTGCGGTTTCTACGTACATACTGTTTTTGTTTATATGGTTTTTATGTAGGTCATCATCTGCCTAGCCTTTTCCCAACTATGGTATGGTCCATACTAGGTAGGGTAAGTAGGGTAGGTAGGGTAGGTAGGGTAGGTAGGGTAGGTAGGGTAGGTAGGGTAGGTAGGGTAGGTAGGGTAGGTAGGGTAGGTAGGGTAGGTAGGGTAGGTAGGGTAGGTAGGGTAGGTAGGGTAGGTAGGGTAGGTAGGGTAGGTAGGGTAGGTAGGGTAGGTAGGGTAGGTAGGGTAGGTAGGGTAGGTAGGGTAGGTAGGGTAGGTAGGGTAGGTAGGGTAGGTAGGGTAGGTAGGGTAGGTAGGGTAGGTAGGGTAGGTAGGGTAGGTAGGGTAGGTAGGGTAGGTAGGGTAGGTAGGGTAGGTAGGGTAGGTAGGGTAGGTAGGGTAGGTAGGGTAGGTAGGGTAGGTAGGGTAGGTAGGGTAGGTAGGGTAGGTAGGGTAGGTAGGGTAGGTAGGGTAGGTAGGGTAGGTAGGGTAGGTAGGGTAGGTAGGGTAGGTAGGGTAGGTAGGGTAGGTAGGGTAGGTAGGGTAGGTAGGGTAGGTAGGGTAGGTAGGGTAGGTAGGGTAGGTAGGGTAGGTAGGGTAGGTAGGGTAGGTAGGGTAGGTAGGGTAGGTAGGGTAGGTAGGGTAGGTAGGGTAGGTAGGGTAGGTAGGGTAGGTAGGGTAGGTAGGGTAGGTAGGGTAGGTAGGGTAGGTAGGGTAGGTAGGGTAGGTAGGGTAGGTAGGGTAGGTAGGGTAGGTAGGGTAGGTAGGGTAGGTAGGGTAGGTAGGGTAGGTAGGGTAGGTAGGGTAGGTAGGGTAGGTAGGGTAGGTAGGGTAGGTAGGGTAGGTAGGGTAGGTAGGGTAGGTAGGGTAGGTAGGGTAGGTAGGGTAGGTAGGGTAGGTAGGGTAGGTAGGGTAGGTAGGGTAGGTAGGGTAGGTAGGGTAGGTAGGGTAGGTAGGGTAGGTAGGGTAGGTAGGGTAGGTAGGGTAGGTAGGGTAGGTAGGGTAGGTAGGGTAGGTAGGGTAGGTAGGGTAGGTAGGGTAGGTAGGGTAGGTAGGGTAGGTAGGGTAGGTAGGGTAGGTAGGGTAGGTAGGGTAGGTAGGGTAGGTAGGGTAGGTAGGGTAGGTAGGGTAGGTAGGGTAGGTAGGGTAGGTAGGGTAGGTAGGGTAGGTAGGGTAGGTAGGGTAGGTAGGGTAGGTAGGGTAGGTAGGGTAGGTAGGGTAGGTAGGGTAGGTAGGGTAGGTAGGGTAGGTAGGGTAGGTAGGGTAGGTAGGGTAGGTAGGGTAGGTAGGGTAGGTAGGGTAGGTAGGGTAGGTAGGGTAGGTAGGGTAGGTAGGGTAGGTAGGGTAGGTAGGGTAGGTAGGGTAGGTAGGGTAGGTAGGGTAGGTAGGGTAGGTAGGGTAGGTAGGGTAGGTAGGGTAGGTAGGGTAGGTAGGGTAGGTAGGGTAGGTAGGGTAGGTAGGTAGGTAGGTAGGATAGGTAGGTAAGTAGGGAGTGTAGGTAGGTAGGTAGGGTAGGCGACCGACCAACCGACCGACCGATGGACCGACAGACCGACCGAACGACAGACCGACCGACCGACCGACCGACCGACAGACCGACCGATAGACAACGAAGCCTTAGTAATAGGGTCCGTTTTACCCTTTGGGTACGGAACCCTAAAAACAGTGCATTAATGATAAGATAAAATTACTACGCAGTTGAAAGAAAAGACAAATCATTTATTTTATTATGTAAAATCGAGTACGTACCAGGGCCAAGCCACCTTTAGACACCAGTGCCAAAAACCAGGGCTCGAAATACTTTCAAGTGTTTTCTTTCTGCATTGAAAATAGATCTGTAAAGTCATACAAATAAGGAGTACAATCGCGTATGCAAAAAAGGTTACGTCCAACTTCCAACCAAGACTTGGTGGAAGAAAAATACTTGCATAGAACATTGATCCTCAACTCTATAGAAATAAAGATTACAATAGCGTTTACAAAAAAAAACTTCTAAACCTAAACGTAAAAAAATACTTTCATAGGAAATTGTTCCGTGCAACCTTACCAATAAGGATCATGATCGCATTTGTGAAAGAGTAACGTGAGTCCCATTGATTAAAAATCTTTGATGCGTTGCGCGTTGAAGTTCGTTCCATTTTCAAATAACACAACACAACAGATAATTCCCCTAAAAAAGTGGAATCCGACGGTGCGCAATATCGCGGACGGACACGGACGAGCCCGCACGACGCACCGTGGAAAGGGGTACGTGCGGGGTATCGCAGACACGTCTGTCGCCGTGCATTCCAGATTGGGTACATTCCCCTTGAAATTATCGACTGGCCGCGGACGCACGCGGATCAGTCCGGACCAACACGCACCAAGGGAATCGTATCGTGCGTGGTAGCGCAGACACGTGCGCCGCGGTCCGGCCGATCCGCGGCGAGTCGGTAAACTTCAACGAGGTATGCTCGGTTCCTGTAAAACAAAAACGAATCGTTTTCTTTACCAATGGTAGCTTTTTAACCGATTAATGCCTGATTCCTATATTCAACGGATCGTAATAGTATAACAGTTACCACCCGTTTCCAAATACTAACTACAAGGCGTAACTTGGTGTTCCACATAGTTTTTATCTAGCCTACCAGCTACGAACGTTTGTCGGTTACTTGATAACCGATGGTCCTCAACGCCCCTCTTTGCGTTTCGTTATTACAAAAATTATGTTATGTATAGTTCAGAAACTACGACCTGTTTTCAAAAATTATGAGATATTTAAATATAAATAATGTTACCTTTACATAATATTGCGGTTTTTTGCTAAGAAAATAATTTAGTCCTTTATAACCCACATTTAAACATATTTGCTATTGTTGCTAAAGTGTCAACAACACGCTAATCTATGACGCCGTCTAATCTATGACGAAGTCTACGCTGTCGGCCGTCGCCAAGACAACGCAAAGCGGTTTCCAGTTTCATTTGGTTTCAGTTTTGATAATAAAATACTTATTATTCTAAGAAAATACTATATTAAAAACTAGTCATTTTATGTGCAACAATCTTATAATATGGATACTGCACCAGTAAGTAATCTTGCTAATTGTTAATTTTTTATGTGACATATTATGGCGAAATTGTATTGATTGTGTGATTTGTTTTACTTATTTACAGAAGAGCAGAAAGCCTATGACGAGAGATGAAGTTATTTATCTTGTGGAGTTAATCCAAAACTGTAATATTTTAACAAGCAAGGAAACAAACGCCTGCTCCAATAAATTAAAAGACGAAGCGTGGGTCTCTTTAGCGGCTGCCTTCAACGCAAAATGTGGAGGTGTTCCAAAACATAAAGAACAATTAAAACTAAAATGGGACAACCTAAAGAAGGCAGCCAGGAAAAGAATGCAACAAATTCGAGTGAATAGGTTGAAGGTACCTAATATTAATATACTATACATAGGTAATAAGTTATTTTTTTTTATAACAAGTATCAGTAGGATAATTAATATTATCTATGTATATTTTGGTGCAGACTGGTGGTGGAAAAGCAGACTTCATTCCAACCGATGAAGTCCTCGATAAAGTGGCAAGTTTAATGGGGTCTACCTGCACAGGCTTTGATGTTCCCTTTGGTGGTGATGGACATGGTGGTGATGTATTTAGTGGTGATGGATATGGTGGCGGCAGTGTGGTTGTAGAGTTGGAGGTTGGGACTGATGTAGAAAATGAACAGATTGGTGAGAGTGCAAGAGTGCAAATGCCTGTGGAAGATTTCCTTCCACATACAAATGAAGGTATTAATAAGATGTCTAAATAATATTGATAGCGCTGGCTGTGGTTGAATCAATAAGACTGAATCAATCATTACATTACTCGGTTTACGGTTATAACTTATTGTAATTCTTACAAACCCTGTTCATACACATGTATTAAGAATTAAGTGGTGTAGTGGAGCTTGATTAGTCATTCTTAGTACATAATATTAAATTTATTTCCCTTTTTTTTTCAGTAAAAAAGAGAAAATTAAATGTTTTGACCCCGGAAGAAGGGGTTGTAGAGGGCAATCCAGGAGTAAAATTTTTATATGGAATGCCTACAATGTCAAAATCTCTTCAAAACAAGGGTAATTATCATGAAATATTTTCTCTTTTATTTGTCCTTGTCAAACAATTAATAGCAAGTATATCCATTGTTGTTGGTGTAAGTATTAACAGATTATATTTTTTATTACAGGCAAAAAGAAAAGAATTGAAGATGGATGCCTGCAAAAAAATTTAGCTATAGCAAATTATTATAATAAGAAGACAGAAAAGTTAGATTTCGAGTTAAGATTGTTAAAGTTAGCTAATAAGGAAAATATTGATGATATTAATTAAGTAATTTGATGTGTATGTCGCAGGATTATGACAAAATCAGGTTTTCTGGGGCAGTTGGGTAAAGAGAATTAAATGACAAATAAAACATTTAAATCAACATATATTTTATTTTATTTACCTATACAAAATATTTTGGAATATAAAAATCTATTTTCACTCTTTGTTACTCCAAACTGAAAATAATAAAAAAGAAACTTTTATTAAGTACACATTACTTGTTAACACCCAGTAAGTTTACTTTCACTGGGAGGAAGCATATGAGGTAGTACTGCTGTACCCACATACCCGTAGATATAATCTTGCACAAAAGTTCTACCTAGACGGTAGAACTTTTATGTGAGTCCACTGCTTGGAACCACTTAGGGACTATTATTAAGGAACTAGACCAAGGGTCCCTTTATACAACATTTTATAAACATACATAACTCACTTATTAAAATATTCTGTTATCAAAATTTCTCTTAGTGTTTGATTATTTGCCTCAGTATTTCCCTCAGTATTATTATGTGTAGGCACTGCATCCACATCTGGGATCTCAACCTCGGGTGGAATATCATCTAGGCTTTTTAATCTACAAATATTGTGTAGTACTGCTGTAGCAACAATTACTGCATTGGCTCTTAAAAGACTCAGACGTAAAGTTAAAGCCACAACTGGAAATCTTCGTTTCCAAACTCCGAAACACCTATAACAAAAGTAATACATAATTAAAATACTTATTATGTGGATGCTAGACAACCAAATCATAAATCTGTAATGATAGATAGAATATTATATTCCTTAACTTAACCTTTCAATGGTGTTTCTAGTTCGGATGTGGGCTTCATTATAGAGTTGTTCACCTCTTGTTAAAGGATTTAACAAAGGTGTTAATAAGTATGGCTTCAAAGGATATGCACTATCCCCAAGCAGCCATTTATTCCCAAAATGACCATTTTCACATTGTGCTGAAAAATAGAACTATAATTTAGTAAAATAGTATTAATTTACCCACCTACTTTGTTAAAATAATGAAATATAACAATATGAATATGTACCTCGCAGTTCTGAACTGTTAAATATAGTGGCATCATGAGCAGATCCTGGCCAGCGAGCCACTACATTCATAAACTGCAAATTGGCATTGCATACTGCTTGTACATTTATGGAAAAGTACCCTTTACGGTTTCTAAATTCTTCTCCAATCTGAGAACCTGAAATAAAAACTATGCATTTAAAAGGAAGTACCCATTTATTAAATACTTATCATATTAGTCTAATATAATCACAGATTTAGTAATGCACTTACATGGTGATTGTATCCTGATGTGTGTTCCATCAAGTGCACCAAGTACTCGTGGAAATCGAGATATAAAATAAAAATCTTGCTCGGTATTGGTATGAATGTATATATATCTGCTATACAACTGTGCTATAGCATTACTGACATCACGTACAATTCTACACGCAGATGTTTTCGACACTCCTATAAAATCTCCCACTGATATTAACATAGTTCCCAGTGCATAGAACCTTAAAGTTAATAAAAGCTGGTGTATTGGAGATATTCCATGATTCCTTAAACAAAGCAAGTAAAACATTAGGTTGGTATTAGGTATAAAGGTTTGTTAAATGTGTCTGAGTTCAAGATAACAGTTTGGTTGAATACAAGGTATGCCAATCATTCTTCGTATCAAATAGGTACCACCGTCCTAGGCACTTGGGTAGATTTACTAACCTGGCTCCTGTTATTCTTATATATGGATATATTTCAAGCAATAACTCTTGGACAGACGGTTTATCAAGCCGAAATCTCAGCTGGAACTCAAAATCATCCAACGTAGATAAATAGTTGACTCTTTGTTTGTAAACTCTAATACGGCGATTATTTTCTTCAGAATCAGAGTCGCTGGAATCCGATAATAAATGTAACATTTCTAAATCACTCACTTCACTTTCAGAACTCGACATTTTTTAATAATTTAAACTTTACACTTGAATAATACCACGAAACTTTCTAAAACGGTCAGAAAGCGGCCGGTACACAAACCAACTACGAACAGTCAATTTGACAGTTTGGCTGACGTTTGAAATTTTTATAGGAACACCACAAACGACCATTTCCATACTTTACAGTTACGGATCGTTATCGGTAATCCTCCCATCCGTTGGTAGGACACAGTCGGTAAGTTGCCTTACGAGTCGTATTTTATAGGAACGGCTTAGCCTTACGCCTGGTAGAATATTTTACTGTCCGTAAGTAAAACGAACCGTTTTGTCATTATAGGAACCGGGCATTAAAGAAGGTTCTCAATTCGACTATTATGTATTTTTTTTGTATGTTTTTTACGCCAGTAGGTACTCCGCCAATTACGAATTTATTTGATGATTCTTTTTTTGTTTAGTAGTCATAGGTGTACTTCAGAGGTGGCCCAATATAAATTTTATTAACTTTGCTTGGCTAGTTTTTAAGCTAGCTTCAATAATACGGATTTTTCCACTTAGCCTATGTGGATGCATGATGGTATAAAAAGTTCCTGTCACTGTTATTTACATTTTCAGGTAAAGGTATTCGAATTTGTGTGGGGTAGGTACTACAACTAAAAAGAGAAAAAAAGCCAAAAAAAAACAACCGACTTCAAAAAAAAACAACACATAAATAGATTCGTAAGTAAGCAAATTTTTTGACATGGGCATTTTTGGATTTTTACACAAACTGTTAAATATCTCCTCTGTGTTCTAGTGGTAAGATATCTCAGACCCAGAGGTCCCGGGTTCGATTCCAAATAAACAAACAAATTAATTAGGTAGGTACTTATTAATTACAGCGTAGGTATAATGTTAGTTTAGGAGCTTTTACTAAGAGGTTTATTTTTAATTTTCGCTTTTGAGTTACCATTTATTAATGTGGCTCAAATCTACTACCTACCTCATTAAGCTCAAACACGATTTAGCTGCTGGAAACTGCTGAGGAGCTCTCGCGACTGTCTTCCGTCTCCATCATCAGATCAACTCCAGGTCTGGTTGTGTCATCAGAATCCATTGGTTGTCCATCAAGATTATGTATGTGTGTGAAATTTCAACAGAAACGGTTCACGGTAAAAACCTGGTCGCGTAAATACGCACCTTCCCCAAAAGAATAAACAAGTGAACATATTGGCGCGTGAAAATTATCATGGTCTGACATTGATTCTGGAATTTATAATTTACTCTGTTTGAATTTCTGCGCATATTTGAGAAAAGTACTATTTAAGTCTTGGCCGCAACCAAGCATTGATGAACTCACTTATGTGTGCCTCGGTCCACATTTTCACGATCGTCCATCAATGCGTCAGTTGCAGGCTGCGACAGTAATAGTAATGTACTATTGTAATCATCTGGTGAGCGATTTTTTATTCATTCTTTCATATTTGAAGTTAAATAATTACGAATTGTTCTAGAAAATCTAGATCACAAGTCGAAAGTCGAAAGTAGGTAATAACATCAACGTGTGCGGTCGGGGGACCCCCGTCAGGAACGAAGTTCCTTCTCACGTACGATTTAAAACAAAACAAAATTTTCCCAGCCGCCATCCCGGATTTACATTTTAATGTCACTATCGGCATAGACACCATAAACAAATTTTTTTTTTCATTTTGGTTTACCATTTTGTCGGCGTGATTTATTTGTATACCCATACCAAATTACAGCTTTCCAGTACTAAGAGTCTCTGAGCTAAGCCGCGGAGAGACAGATAAACCGATATGGCGAAACTATAAGGGTTCCTTGTTGACTACAGAACCCTAAAAACTGAAAAGTAAAAAGCACCATTACGAAAAAGTGGCTCTTTCCGCACAATTTGGCTGCCTGGAAATTGCTTTTTTCGAGCACATGCATTGTAAATATATTTTTAACCGACTTCTTAAAAAGGAGGAGGTTCTCAATTCGACTGTATGTTTTTTTTTTGGTATGTATGTTACGCGATTACTCCGTCAATTATGAAAATACACCAGCAAAGACACCGAAACTTAAGTTATTTTTCACTTTTTTATTGTTTTTTGTGAAGTCGGTTATTTTTTTTTTTTTTTAAGTTTTCTTCCACTTAAAAATAATGTCCTGTTCAAAACATAAAATATACGTATACGCATAAACATAAGTATCGATCTATACAAATATCAGCCTTGCATCTACCGTTAATGAGGCACAAGAATCGTAGGCAAAAATGGCGACCTACGTGCGCATGTCTGCGCCCCTGCATATTCTTTGATCAACATTTTAGTGTAGCGCGCCACCGCGCGTGTCTAGAGTAGGGACTTAAGCTCCGCCCACATGCGCAAGGTCAGTCAAGAAACTAGGGCCCTTAAGTTGGATTACCTGTTTGACCGGCCATAAATCCAGACTCCGGGCTACTGGACTACTGAAAAATTTCAGATGGAAAAACCCAATTAAGAAAGAGAAAGAAATATAAAGAAAGAGAAAGAAAGAAAGAGAAGGAGAAAGAGAAAGAAAGAAAGAAGGAAATAAGTCTGCTGTATACGTGATTTTACTCTATGTTTTCAATAAGTCATTCATCAAACATATTTATCAACAAAACATCACGCGTTTATTCCCCGAAGGGTGAGACAGAGATGTACCTATAGTACACCCACATTTCGCCAGTTATGTTTTAACTTCCATGTATTATATTACATGTCTGGATTACCTGTTTGAAGAGAAAGAAAGAGAAAGAAAGAGAGAGAAATTAAGAGAAAGAGAAAAAGACAGACAAAGAAAGAAATATATAAATCATTTATTTGCTGGTAATGTGGGAAAGAGAAAGAAAGAGAAACAAAAAAGAAAGAAAGAGAAAGAAAGAAAGAAGGAAATAAATCTGTTGTATACGTGATTTTACTCTATGTTTTCAATAAGTCATTCATCAAACATATTTATCAACAAAACATCACGCGTTTATTCCTCGAACGGTGAGACAGAGATGTACCTATAGTACACCCACATTTCGCCAGTTATGTTTTAAGTTCCATGTATTATATTACGTCTGGATTACCTGTTTGACGAGTAAGAAAGCTTAAGGAAGAAAGAGAAAGAGAAAGAGAAAGAGAAAGAGAAAGAGAAAGAGAAAGAGAAAGAGAAAGAGAAAGAGAAAGAGAAAGAGAAAGAGAAAGAGAAAGAGAAAGAGAAAGAGAAAGAAAGAGAAAGAGAAAGAGATAGAGATAGAGATAGAGATAGAGATAGAGATAGAGAAAGAGAAAGAGAAAAAGATAGAGATAGAGATAGAGAAAGATAGAAATAAATAAATAAATAAATCATTTATTTGCTGGTAATGTAGGAAAGAGAAAGAAAGAAAGAAGGAAATAAATCTGCTGTAAACGTGATTTTACTCTGTTTTTAATAAGTCATTCATCAAACATATTTATCAACAAAACATCACGCGTTTATTCCCCGAAGGGTGAGACAGAGATGTACCTATAGTACACCCACATTTCGCCAGTTATGTTTTAAGTTCCATGTATCATATTACATGTCTGGATTACCTGTTTGACCGGCCATAAATCCAGACTCCGGGCTACCACCGAGAAATTCAGATGGAAAAACCTAATTGAAGAAAGAGAAAGAAAGAAAGAGAATTTTTAATTATTTTAATAATAAACTTTAAGAAATCTCTCGCCTGATCTTACGTCAATTTCCCAATGATAAAAGGGTCCGACAAAAGTCATACTTACATAAAAGGTACCTATCCGCTTCATTTTATCGATCAAGAGATTCAATTGAATGCAGTATACAATTTGACTGCGTTACGTAAGAATTTGTTGGTACAATAAGATTCTTATAACTGATAGATTTGACAAATGTGGTATTTTATGGGAATGAGAGTATTGTGTGATTTTATTAGTTGGAATGCAACCTTTTTTTTTACTTGGTTGAATCCAGTTCTGAAATCATCTTCCAATTTTTTTTCTGATGATTAACAAAACCCTTCTTGGTAATTGGCTAAGTTTGACTGCTTGTCCATGTAATCCACCAACACGCTCAGGGCCTGTTGTTGGATGATGACCTACTCAAAGAGAAATGCCTGAGCACCAGTAGACAGACTTAGGACCATCATTCTACTGGTTCCGTTATTTGAGAAACATACCATCGTTTCAGTTTACGTATGCAAGAACGTTCATACATCGATTTTCCTATAGCGCAATTCCAAGAGGGGCCTATAATTTGCTAGGGCGTAACACAAAGCCAATTGACCCACTTCTGAAAGTGCTACAAGGTACTTGCTAGTAATATTTCACTTTTTTACATACAAGTGGGACGTGAGGAGTACGACAAGTGCCTACTTGCTTAGGTTTTTTTTTAATTTCAGAGAAATAATGAAGCGTTTTGTGCCTACAGTTAAACGGCTAATCGAGTTTCAGAAGAATTTCGCCTTTGTAGACTTGTACAGTCAGCCCCAAAAATATGTATACACACATTGTTCTATAACATTGTATCCGCATCGGTACAAAACACCTAGTATCTATATATAAAAGAAAGTCGTGTTTGTTACAACACTTATAACTCGAGAACGGCTGGACTGATTTTGATGATCTTTGATTTGTTGGATTTGTCTCCGCCCAGAATAGCAGAATATTAATAAAAAAATTGGAAAAATTCACGAAAAAAAAAATATGAAGAAAATCGTTTTCTCATACATTCTGTATAGAATGGGTCTTTTGATAATATCTCGGTATATAGGTAGGTAGGGGTTGGTAGGGTTGGTAGGTAGGTAGGTAAGTAGGGTAAGTATGTAGAGTAGGTTAGGTAAGGTAGGGTAGGGACGGTAGGTAGGGTAGGTTTTTTTTTTAAGTAGGGTAGTTTAGGTAGGTTAGAGTAGGTAGGGTAGGGTAGGTAGGTAGGGTAGGTAGGTAGGTAGGGTAGGTAGGGTAGGGTAGGTAGGTAGGTAGGGTAGGTAGGGTAGGTAGGGTAGGTAGGGTAGGTAGGGTAGGTAGGGTAGGTAGGGTAGGTAGGGTAGGTATATAGGTAGGTAGGGTAAGTATATAGGTAGGTAGGTAGGTAGGGTAAGTATATAGGTAGGTAGGTAGGGTAGGTAGGGTAGGTAGGTAGGTAGGTAGGTAGGGTAGGTACGCCGTAGATAGCTACCCGTGCGAAGCCGGGGCGAGCAGCTAGTATAATAATAATTAACACATAAGTATCTATATCTGATATTGGCTGTATGTAGGTACACCTCTGCCTAACCCTTCCGGGAATACAGGCGTGATGTTATGTGTTTCATCTGATCTTTTACCACCATCAAGTCATCACGAAGCGTTCCTAATACCTCAACAGACGTACGTCCTCAGCCACGTCTCCTGACGCACTAAACCCGACCGATGACATTAATGACCATTGAGCCTACCCAGCCATGTCTTCTCATGTGACGGGTGACGCGCACTGACAGCTGCATCGGAAACCAGCTGGTGAATACTCTGAGGAGGACGGACGTAAGGGCTATAATTGTGTGAGGTGAGTGACTCGTTGTCGATAAGTGTGATTTGATTGGTCACAGTTTGCGATTTGAAAAAAGGATGGGTTGATGGATCTCGTTGTAATTAATCAATTATAGTTTGGTGAAACGAAACATGAAGTGTAACACAAATGAGTTTTATGCAATGCAACATGAAATGTAACATTACGATTGGTCGAATTTGTGTGTTACTTAATAACATGTTACGGTTAACCAATCTGTATCCCGCATTGCAGTTCGTCATGAGCAGAGATTGGAATAGGTAGAGTATGTTCACCTAAACATCGAGAAATAAGTAACATAGAGTGGATAATACCTCCTGGAAAATCCCGGAATCATGCAATAAATTACAAATTATTTATTTACACTTATATATTATTTCGAAGAATCTTATTACGTTTTTAGGGTTCCGTACCATCATTCTGGGTTATTAAAGGAGGTATTATCCTCTCTATGTTCCTTACTTCCAAGTTAAGGTAAATATACTCTACCTATTCCGATCTCTAGTCATGAGTCAGGTAATTTACCTACTTAGGTATTTATTAAAATCTTTTACCTACACTGATGATGCAACAGTCATAATTTGCCTATTAAAATTCCCACTGCTGGGACTCGGGTCTCATGTCTGATAGACTAGGCCTTTTTTTTTTTTTTTGGATGGTAAATCATCAAATGACTGCTCCCGCTCTGGACGGAGCGGAACGGCGTGTCAGACTCTTACTGACTAAAACCCACCCGTGTTCCTTCAGTTGCCTGTTGCCAGGGTCCCGGTATCCCTTTCGGACTGGTGGATGTCAGATGTCTGGTCAAGCCTTTGGTTCTGGGCCATAGCATAATGAGCCTAAAATGTTCACACTGCTGGGATTCAGGATCCACTACTCGGACCCAGTGAGGGAGGATGGCTGTCAATATTTTTTTATTTTTTGTTCTTGGATTTGTTGGTTTTCTCACAATGATTTCTTTTACCGCTTTGCACAAAGTAACCTGATCTATCGCATGCCCTACAAAACCTCCATTTCACTGAATAGCCATTCTTAGTATTACAGTAATTTTCTAAAGTCAAATATTTCGATAACAACCATAGCCTGTAGGTATCGTGAAAGCTTGCCCGTAGATCAAACAGACATCGTGTAATCATTGCTCGTGGTAAATTATAGGTGCGGGTTCGAACCGGGTGCGCAATTTATTTCAGAGGCTATTGTTGTGGTTTTTTTATATAAAGCGTACTATTTACATGCTCGCTCCCTATTGCATGGGATTTTATATCTAGAATTTCTCAGTAGCAGCCCCCGGAGTCTGGATTTGTGCCCGGTTGATGGTAATAGGCTCGCCCACATTTACATTGGACTTAAACAAAACTGGTGAAATGTGGGTGTACTATAGCTACATCTCTGCCTAACCCTTCGGGGAAAACAAGCGTGATGTTATGTTATGTTACTATGTATAATACCGGGCGTTAATATTATACAATTAGTTTTACAAGGTGGATAGATGAGATGACCCAGTGAAGGCCGTAGGAATCCGCCGGATGCGAGAACCACAGAACCGGTCGAAGGGGCGATGCTTGGGGGAGGCCTATGTCCAGCAGTGGACGTCTTCCGGCTGAAATGATGATGAATTCGTTTTAGACAGATTTGCAGTAGCATGACTGACAGCGACGATGATGGTCTACAAAGTTGAACTTTAAAATTCGAGTCATGCAGGGAAGTGCCTGCACAGTTATACTTAAACAGTCAAGGAATATTAATACGTTATGCACCTTCCCTTTAGGTTAATTTTTTACATGCACTTTATAATTTTTCCAACTACGTCATGGTCAAAATTTTAAATGAAAATTACATTTCACCGTTTTTGAAGCTCGCGAAATTATAGTTCGGAAAGGTGACTTTCACTCGGTCCGTGAAAACGCAATTTGTTTGAAAATTGCTCGTTGACTCCGTAGTCAACGAGCAATTTTCAAACAAATTGCGTAGAAATATATAACATTACCTACTCGTCCTTGACCGTTCAAGGACGAGTAGGTAATGTTATATAATTAAACAAAAAAAAACGTTCTAAAAGAACTAGGTAAGAATTCATTTGCAAGTACATGCAAACAGTGATGTGCAGAATTGTACATAGGCCTTCACTCGATTGAGCGAGTACTAAGCTAGTGATATCTGTTTTACTCTACCTGTGTAAACGTGTTCTTAGCATTTCTCTGTCAGTTTAACAACGTTGTAAGGCATGCCACTGACTATACAGGTGGAAGTCACTGGCCAGCGGTGCGCGGGTGCGGTCCAAGTTACTAAATTGAAGCGATTGCATTTACTGTAAGCTGAAGTTTTTTTTTTTTCGAAATTAGCGGTGCCGTCTGTTAAAGTAAATAATTATTATTTTACAGTTTAGGGATCAATCGTGAAAACTATAGGAATAACAATAGCAAGCGTTAATCTGGCTTCATAATGTTAATTTTCCTTCCACGTCGGGTTTAAGAAATAGACACAGAAATAATAAGAGTGACAGAGGTGACATGGATATTCTACAAGCATACCTAGAATAATCAGCCTATAATGTTCCCACTGCTGGGACACAGGACTCCACTCTGCGTGAGAGGTGAGCCATAATGTACCACGCAGGCCCTTTGCGGGTTGGCTGATGTCACATGTCTTTGAATTTTTGGTTCTAAAAAGTGAAAAATAAAAACTTTTTACAACGTTTTCTTGAAGTCGGTTTTTTTTTTGTAAAAAGTTTTTATTTTTCACTTTTTAGTTGTGGTACCTACCCCACACAAATTCGTATACCGTTATCTGCTATGTAAAAGATGACTAAGATATCGTCTACATACGCAAACTGGGAAAAATACGTAATTAATGGAGGTAACTCAAAATCTACGCAAGCAAAATAATAAAATTTCTATGGGACCACTTCTGAAGCATGACCTACGAAACAAAAAAAGAATCATCAAAATCGATTCATAATTGGCGGAGTAATCGCGTATCATGCATACAAAAAAAAAAAAAAACATGCAGGCGAATTGAGAACCTCATCCTTTTTGAAGAAGTCGGTTAAAAAAAAAAGTTTTAAAAATGAATCTGCTGAACGCCCTGATTGCTCATCAGGATGTTGACAATATTATTTATGTCTAGCAATAAATAAATGTAAAATTAAAGTAGTTAAATGTAAAATTTATTTATTTAAAAAAAAAAAATTAAAAAAATTATTAATTTATTAGTTAAATGTAATGTTGTCGGCTTGCTGCACTCTTTGGTATTTACTGTAAGTACCACAAGCAATTGTTACATAATTATATAGAAAGAAAAGAAAGAAAGAAAGAAAATAAATTTATTTGACCCAGGTAAGGCACACAATATTTACACAAAAAACAAATAAACAATAACGTTGTATATAAATTTGTAGACGAGAGCATTATTAGAATAATAATGTTGCCTTATATCATTACTTATTTAGGGACATAAGATTTTTATTAATAAAAAAATACATTTTACTTCAGTTCTGCATAACAAAAATAAAATTAAGTATGTATAATTAATATACTTTTTAGCCTAGACAAAAAATAAAAGATAGATACAAAGTAAAGTACATCCATAGTTTATGTAGTAGATATAACACGGGAAGGAGAGTTGCACTGGCATGAATCGACAATAGAAGCGGAAAGTAGCCAACCAGAGGTGAATGCAGTGGTACAAGATGTTAGCGTACAGCGGATGAAGATATACATTTGTCTACACTAATACACCCCTTTGCAAAAAAAAACGAGCAGTTTTGATTTTTCCACATCATTGCTAATCATTTAGTTGTAGAGGTTTTCATAGCAAAATATGTTACTGGCACAACTGTTAAAGAGTCTGGGTATGAAAAAAGTTAATTCCAAATTCGAAGCTTTTGTTTAAAACAATAATAATCCCGTTTTCCGGCCTTCACTCGATTGAGCGAGTACTAAGCTAGTGATATCTGTTTTACTCTACCTGTGTAAACGTGTTCTTAGCATTTCTCTGTCAGTTTAACAACGTTGTAAGGCATGCCACTGACTATACAGGTGGAAGTCACTGGCCAGCGGTGCGCGGGTGCGGTCCAAGTTACTAAATTGAAGCGATTGCATTTACTGTAAGCTGAAGTTTTTTTTTTTTCGAAATTAGCGGTGCCGTCTGTTAAAGTAAATAATTATTATTTTACAGTTTAGGGATCAATCGTGAAAACTATAGGAATAACAATAGCAAGCGTTAATCTGGCTTCATAATGTTAATTTTCCTTCCACGTCGGGTTTAAGAAATAGACACAGAAATAATAAGAGTGACAGAGGTGACATGGATATTCTACAAGCATACCTAGAATAATCAGCCTATAATGTTCCCACTGCTGGGACACAGGACTCCACTCTGCGTGAGAGGTGAGCCATAATGTACCACGCAGGCCCTTTGCGGGTTGGCTGATGTCACATGTCTTTGAATTTTTGGTTCTAAAAAGTGAAAAATAAAAACTTTTTACAACGTTTTCTTGAAGTCGGTTTTTTTTTTGTAAAAAGTTTTTATTTTTCACTTTTTAGTTGTGGTACCTACCCCACACAAATTCGTATACCGTTATCTGCTATGTAAAAGATGACTAAGATATCGTCTACATACGCAAACTGGGAAAAATACGTAATTAATGGAGGTAACTCAAAATCTACGCAAGCAAAATAATAAAATTTCTATGGGACCACTTCTGAAGCATGACCTACGAAACAAAAAAAGAATCATCAAAATCGATTCATAATTGGCGGAGTAATCGCGTATCATGCATACAAAAAAAAAAAAAAACATGCAGGCGAATTGAGAACCTCATCCTTTTTGAAGAAGTCGGTTAAAAAAAAAAGTTTTAAAAATGAATCTGCTGAACGCCCTGATTGCTCATCAGGATGTTGACAATATTATTTATGTCTAGCAATAAATAAATGTAAAATTAAAGTAGTTAAATGTAAAATTTATTTATTTAAAAAAAAAAAATTAAAAAAATTATTAATTTATTAGTTAAATGTAATGTTGTCGGCTTGCTGCACTCTTTGGTATTTACTGTAAGTACCACAAGCAATTGTTACATAATTATATAGAAAGAAAAGAAAGAAAGAAAGAAAATAAATTTATTTGACCCAGGTAAGGCACACAATATTTACACAAAAAACAAATAAACAATAACGTTGTATATAAATTTGTAGACGAGAGCATTATTAGAATAATAATGTTGCCTTATATCATTACTTATTTAGGGACATAAGATTTTTATTAATAAAAAAATACATTTTACTTCAGTTCTGCATAACAAAAATAAAATTAAGTATGTATAATTAATATACTTTTTAGCCTAGACAAAAAATAAAAGATAGATACAAAGTAAAGTACATCCATAGTTTATGTAGTAGATATAACACGGGAAGGAGAGTTGCACTGGCATGAATCGACAATAGAAGCGGAAAGTAGCCAACCAGAGGTGAATGCAGTGGTACAAGATGTTAGCGTACAGCGGATGAAGATATACATTTGTCTACACTAATACACCCCTTTGCAAAAAAAAACGAGCAGTTTTGATTTTTCCACATCATTGCTAATCATTTAGTTGTAGAGGTTTTCATAGCAAAATATGTTACTGGCACAACTGTTAAAGAGTCTGGGTATGAAAAAAGTTAATTCCAAATTCGAAGCTTTTGTTTAAAACAATAATAATCCCGTTTTCAGTTTGTGACTTTTACTAACTTTTTGAGGGTTTGCTGTTAAAAGGTTATCCTGGCAACTAAAACTAACTTTTCGTTATTTTTAGTAGAATAATTTATAATAATAATAATAGTCGCATAATCCAGCCTTATTGTGAATTAAAATAGATATATTTGTGTAAGATAAGATAAACTCATAACCCTCCTTTTTTCTTCGCCGTAGTCGGGTTAAAACAAAAGACAATCAAGACAACCATCCCTTATTTGGCATCATCATCTGCCTAGCCGATTCCCAATTATGTTGGGGTTGGCTTCCAGTTTGGTCGGATGCAGCCTATCTGACCTCCACAACCCAGTTACTTGGGTAATACGATATCCCTCGGTAAGACTTTCGGGCTTCTGACCTGACTACCCGTAACGACTGCCTACTGCCAAAGATCTACTAATAACAGCAGGGACCAACGGCTTAACGTGCTTTCCAAGGCATGGAGGGGTCTCGATATGTAATGGATGGTCACCCATCCACGAACCGACCTCGGAAAGCATAGCTTAACCTTCAATCCACTCGTGCGGCTGTTATTATTTAGCCACTAGTTCCCCACACCCCTTATTTGGCATCGGGGGTTAAAAATAAACTCTACACTCTGTAGTTACTTGATTCAGTCGTGACTTTGCGCAAATCCACTATAAAATACAATAGACGTAGTTATATTTAGTAACTAAAACACCCTAAGTCCCGCAGAGTTTACACTCTGCGTCCAGCGCTCGGTGTGGCAACACGTCGTGTTCTGATTAGCAACTGGTCAATCGTCATCCTGAGGATGCCTCGTTGAGAGGTGAAACACATGTCGATTTCTTACAGGGTTTTTTATGACTCTTGAAGAATAGTTAAGTGAAATAAGTGAACTAAATAATATTATATATCGTCAATTGTTTTCTACACTATCTCTTCTACCTTGGACCAAGTACCAAAGTAGCCTCCGGACTCCAAGATAACCATTTAGCAGTTGCAACGAACCTGCCTACTTCGCCCCTAGACTCTTCATTGTTTTCTCGCTAAAATAATAAACCGGTAAAAATTGTTCGCGCATGCTTCGAGCTCAAAAAACGAGGACTTACTGAAACGAATTATGAATTAAGCGAATGTTTTTTTGAAACTGAACGTGTTATTTATTTTAAGTTAGTGTTTTGGTTTTTGTAGCTTAATTTGGAACGGACATGTAAGTAGGTATTATTGTTTTATATCATTCTACATATTATTTAGGGCGAATTCGACAAAACTTTTATCTAATCCATTTTTTTTTTGTGAGTGGGATATCATCCAATGACTTCTCCCGCTATGGGCGGAGCGGAAGGGCGTGTCAGACTTTTACTGACTAAAACCCACCCGTGTTCCTTCAGTTACCTGTTGCCAAGGTCGCGGTATCCCTTTCGGACTAACCAGCAAACCTGGCAGGATCTAATCTAATCCATATCCTGCGGGTAAATTTTGTATTTTTTACTGTATTTTTTCTATTATAAAAAGTGTTAGACGTCAATATGTATCCGTAGTACCTGACGGAATAACAGCTCATAAAAAGAAAAAGCGAAAAAACCGACCTCATAATCTCGACGTCTCGCCGCGAACTTTGCAAAGCCAAGCATAATTCTAAGCGGGGCCATCGAAACGCAAGGCGCACAGTTCAAGTCAATAACTCTAGCTACAACTCTGCCCAACTATCTTCAACTCCGAGCTCACAAAGCCAGCATCGAATACAGTACAAGCATTCTGTGTTAGAGTTCCAGAAACGATTTATTAGCCTAAGTATTCGTGTTGTTTTCGCTTTTGTTTCACTGGTAATGGTGGTTTTAGGAGCTCGTGGCTCAGTAATAGCACGGGTCAATGCATCAGATTCAGCTAAGCTGGCCGGGGTTGGTCCGTGGATGGGTGACCATCTTTACGTACTGAGACTCCTCCGTGCCCGTTAAATCGTTGAGTCGTTACGTAGTCGGGTCGGCAGAAGCCCGAAAGTCTGACAACCAGTCTTACCAAGGGGTATCGTATTACCGAGTTACTGGGTTGTGGAAGTCGCTCCATGTAAAATACTGGTATTCCCGGCTTCCAGTCTAACCGGATGTAGCTGAGTACATACGGTTAGACTGGAAGCCGAACCCAACATAATTGGAAAAAGGCTAGGCAGATTGATTGAATGGTGGTTTTAGAAGCAATTTTGGAGTTCCACTCGAATTCTGATGTGAAGGCGACGAATTAAGTCAGGATGGGATTCTGTGTGTGATGATGGAGGATGATTCTCAGGTCGGGCAGTATTCAGTTTTGCCATTAGAAATTTATCTGTACTGTAACAGTCCTAAGTTTGGAATTGTACCCGATTATTTGAATTGACTTGTAATCATCCACCGCTACCCAACTCACGTTTTCAGTGAAAAATTTTAATTGGCTAGCTAGTATGGTTTTAAAGATACAGACAGATAGACGGCTTAAGGGCGCACCCTACCTCAGATTTTATCCCGCTCGCACCATACTACTCGCGACCTGAGTGAGAACGAGACGGATTGGGGCGCTAGCGGCTCTAAGGCGTCGAAAAGTTTAGGTAATTGCTTTTTACGGTGGAAATAATGATAATTAAAAAAAAGTAAAAAAAGCATAAGACCTGCTTTATAGATAGTTCAGTTATTATGCAAAGTTTCATGATCTAACTTGAAGTATTTTTTTAATACCAGCGGTTTATAAGTTCTGTTTAGAGGTAATTTTGGATTTTTTTTCTATAGAGAAAATTTTATGTAATCGTGTTTTTGCGAAACATAGGACCTAGCATCAATCCTCAACTTTAACATATATTTATTTCAAAATTAATGCTGCAGTATTTTCGGCATAACGAGGATCATGCTAAGCAATTTGAGGTAGGGTGTGCCCTTAATCTTCGTTTTTAAGGACCTATTGGCATCCCTTGTTTGATGATAACTTTCTATTGAATCATTTGAACTACCCCGCTGGTCTCGTGGTCGCAAGCGCCACTGCTGAACGTCCCTCCTGGGTTCAATTCCTCGGTCAGGCAAAGTGTTATTGGGTTTTTCCATTAGGAATTTCTTAGTACCTAACAGCCCGGAGTCTGGAAGTTGGCGGTGTCTCCCCGAGCCTCGGAAAGGACGTTTAGCCGTTGTTCCTGCGCCTGATCTCTCTCCGGTCATGTGTCTTGACTATGAGAGTGAGGAAAGAGAGTGCACCTGTGTCTGCGCACCCTCTTGTGCACTATAATATCTCCCGCGCCGAAGGCTAGTCTCCGTTGAGATTGGCCACCGTGGCCGAAATACGGTCTGGAGTACCTACTATAATATAATATAATTGAATCATCCATACTATCCGTTTACCTATGAAATTGCCGTTTTGTATGAAAAAATTTAAACGATTTTTTTTCATGTATTTTTTATTTGTATTAATCGAAGTAATCAGCCATGCAATCAATGCATCTTTTCCAACGCAGTGGCAGTTTATTGATGCCCTTCTTAAAAAAATCAGCTGGACGGGAGGCAACAAATTCTTCTATGGCATTTTGTACTGCCTCTCGGGTATTCAATTTTTTTCCCGCCAAGAAGTTATCCAAATTCTAGAAAAAGTAGTAGTCTGTAGGCGCAAGGTCTGGTGAGTAGGGCGGATGACGGAGAGCTTCCAACCCCAGTTCTTGCAACGTGGAGACCGTCTGCTGTGCAGTATGAGGTCGCGCGTTGTCGTGCAGGAGCAGCTGAGACGAGCGATTGACCAATGCTGGTTGGAGATGTGCCAGCTTCTCCATCATTGTGTTCAGTTCTTCACAGTACACATCTGCAGTAATGCTCACCCCGTTTGGTAAGAAGCTGTGATGAATCACACCGGCGCTAGACCACCAAACAGTGACCATCACTTTTCTAGGGGTAAGTTTTCGTTTAGAGCATTGTTTAGGTACTGAACCAGGATCCAACCAAGTTGCTGAGTTCTTGCAGTTATCAAACAAAATCCATTTTTCATCGCAGGTAACAATGCGGTTCAAAATTCCTTCATGTGTGTGTCTGTTGAGCAGTGCAAGGCACGCCTCGACGCGTACTTCGCGCTGACGATCATTGAGTTCGTGGGGCACCCATTTGTCAAGCTTTTTTACCTTGCCAATTTGACGTAAATGGACCAATATTGTTTTGACGCTAACGTCGAAAGCTGCTGCTAATTCAGCCGTAGATTGTGTATCATCAGCTTACACAATCGCCTTTAATTCGTCATTGTCGACCAAAGTCTTCGGACAACCGCGAGGTTCATTTTTCAGGTCGAAATTTCCAGAACGGAAGCGAGCAAACCAATAACAGGGGGTGCGTTGGTTTGTAGTGTTAGCTCCGTAAACGTCGTTGATGTTGCGTGCCGCTTGTGCCGCGTTGCTGCCACGACGGTATTCATATTCCATAATTACTCGAATTTTTAACGTATCCATGATGACGAAAATGATTGAAATGCGATGAAAATGTAACACTAATCATTAAACAAATGACTTCTTTTGAAAAAAGAATTCCATGTTTTTAAAATAAAATTAATTTGAAATTAGAATTCTTAGCCAAACAAAAATTATTTTGATTTGAAATGGCCAGTACTGCAGAACGGCAATTTCATAGGTAAAGACCTATTATTATAAATTCGAATGTAGCTCTGTATGTCTGTCTATGTCCTTTTCACGCCTAAACCACAGAACGGATTTCGATAAAAATTGGCAAGGAGACAGATGGCATCCCGGGGAAGGACATGGGACGCGGGCGAAGCCGCGGGCGGAGGCTAGTATATAATTTAATTGAATAATCCGTACTATCCATAATAATATTATAAATTCTAAAGTAACTCTGTCTGTCTTTCTGTCTGTATGTTACCTTTTCACGCCTAAAGCACTGAACGGATTTCGATAAAATTTTGCATGGAGATAGATGGCAGGTTACTTTTTGTCTCAAAAATAACCCTAAGGGGGGGGATATAGGGGAAGAAAGTTTGTACGGGAAACCTATTATTTCTTAAGTTAGGGCTATGAAAATTCAAAATGCTTTTGGAGACAAATAAAGAGTTAGGTACGTGTTTAAATTTTTGTCTCATGTCTGTTACCTTTACGCCATTACGCCTAGATAGATAGACCATGACGTGGGTTATGGGACACAGGATACTTTTTATCCCGGTAGTACGTTCCCTTGGCATAATTTCCGACCTCCTTGCGGGCGTAGCCGCGGGCAAAAGCTAGTCTACTATATAGTAATATCTGCTTAAAACCACATTCTCATCCATCTTCAACCTGGCCTGATCTTCAGTCGATTCCTCGACTAAGTGTGCTAGTCTCCTAACAATTTATTAACAGCAACATCTCGTGAGCAGTTGTTTAGAGATCTATGTTCCAAGTTGGGCTAGCCTCAGGAATATGTCGAAGTTTCTAGCACCTATCGGACACGGTTCGTGAACTACGAAGTGCGGAGTGGTTAGATAAAGGCTTTGATCAAATAAAATGGACAGGACTGTTCAGAAATAGTTTGCTGCATTGGTTTTTAAAGAGGAATTCTCTTCACTGTGAAGAGGTAGTGGATTTATTACCATGGATTTATTTTCTTGTAGAGGGAACCGGTGAACCGGTAAACCGGTGAGTAGTGGTGGTCGTAGGGTCGAACCCTGACAGGCGCTTTACTTTGTGTAAATAATTTCATAACCTGCTCTTAAAACGGTGAAGGAAAACATCGTGAGGAAGCCGGCATGTCCTGGAACCAAAAATTCGAAGACATGTGACATCTACCAACCCGCACTGGGTCCGCGTGTTGGATTACGGCCCACTCCCTCTCACAGAGAGGAGGCCTGTGTCCCAGCAGTGGGAACATTATAGGCTGATTATGTAGAGGGAATCACTATGAGGTGAAATTGCTTAATCTTCAGTGTCAAGTTGTCGTTCTCATTTTAATTAGCTTGACAGCCAACCATGCATATTAAGGGTCTGTGCAGTCAAATGTTGAGTAGAAATATTCGTGAACACACACATATTTTGAACTCTATTTTAGCTGTAATTTAGATCACTATCGATTTATCAATGAAATAATTATCGAGCATTTTGCTGCTCTTCCTTGAAAAATCTTAAACGTTGTATGGAACCTATCTAAAATCTATATAATTATTCCAAACTTCTAAACACCCGCTCACTATAATACAGCGAATTCAAAATGTCACAGGCGTTCGTGAGTTCTGCCTAGATATAGGTCCAAAGACTTTGGTCTAACATCGTCGGCTGCTTTTGAAAGCGGGAGCACATCCTCTGTATTTAGTTATTTAAACTTAGGTAGTTCGGAGATTGCCTGTCTTTGCTTTAGGAACGGATATGGCTGTGTTCCATTCGTCTTGTCTTGGATATGGTAGGGTTCTTTTCGTCTTTGATTTTCAGTCCCGTCGAAATTTAATAGTACATTACTTTCGTGGCCAGCAATAAGGGAATTGATGGACGATTGTGAAAATGTGGGCCGAGGTGAAGCCGAGGCACACATACGTGAGTCAATCAATTCCTGATTGCGGCCAAGGCTTGTATAGTAATCTCAAAAGCTCAAATAATGCGCGGAAATTCAAACTGAGTAAATTAAATTAAGAATCCAGAATCAAAGACGAACAACTATAATTTTTGATGCGCCAGTATAATGATCATTAATATTTCTTCTTTACTCCTAAACAGTTCTATTTGCAAGCCAAATACAAATTTATATAAAATCTTTGATTAGTTACCTCCTTGGTTGCCATGGTGGTGAAGTTCGTTCCATTTTTAAATAACACAACAGATATGGATTTAAATAGTAACTTTCCCGGCCGCATCGACACTTGTTTTTTTACCAGTACAGCAATTTCGATTTATCTCGAAGAAGCTTGTCAAAATAATGCGACCATGTTTGAGAAAAGTAACAAGTTATGTAGAAGTTCTAACACAGATAGTTTTTAATATTACGAGACATCGTAGAATAATATTCATTTCTCAATTGTTTTTTTTATGTCATCATTACTGTCCTAACAGTTCACGCCGAGGCGTGAAGCGAGGCGACACTTCGCACACTTTTTAAGTTAATGATATTATAAAATATAACTTTATTTAATACACAAAAAGATACATACATTAGAAGTAGTCCGCCTATTTAAACAAAAAAGCTGATCCCTTCACGATCAAAATGTATGGAACATGGTACTGACTCCATGGTAAGTTTTCGTTCCATTGTGTGTGTGTAAGTAGTAGGTAGGTAGGTACCTAAATTCTACGTGTGGAAGCGATACAGGCGTTAAGATGAGAGATGACGGTGGCTGTGTCGTATTTCATACAGTCTCGATTTATAGCTAGTGTCGGGTGACATATGTGGTTCTTGAGATGTGTGGCCTAAGAATAGGCAGAGGTACCAGTACCTCGCAATATAAGTTTCTGTTTTACAAAGTTTTTGGTACAGTCTGTAAAATCTTACTGTGAAAACTTAGGTGAAGTGAGCTTAGAGTGAGCTGTCATTGTCATTGATACCTACTGATGCAAAGGCAGTGACAGTTCACAACTGGTGAAGTGACAGCTCACTTTAAGCTCACTTCACCTAAGTTTTCACGGTCGGAGGGGCTTGTGGCTAAGAAATAACAGCCGCACGGGTCGATCAATCAGGTTAAGCTATGCTTGCCGCGGTTGGTCCGTGGATGGGTGACCATCTTTGCATACCAAGACCTCTCCATGCCTCGGAAAGCTCGTTAAGCTGTTGGTCCCGGTTGTCATTTTTGTAGTTTGACAGTTTTTACGTGTCGTCAGTAGCCCTAAAGTTTGACAACCAGTCTTACCACGGGGTATCGTGTTACCCAGTAAGTGGGTTGTGGAAGTCAGATAGGCAGTCGCTCCATGTAAAATACTGATATTCAGCTGCATCCGGTTATACTGGAAGCCGACCCCAATAAAGTTGGGAAAAGGCTAGGCAGATTGACGCCGACAAAATAATGCTGACTCTGTTTACACAAAGAGTATTTGCTGGAGAGGGGATAGAATTTAGCATTCGCTCATTATGTATAAATCAGCCCAACCAAATCAAATCTAAATTACTTCAAAACACTGCAGATCCAACAAACAGCGAAACCAATTCAAGTGCCGGATGACGGCGGTGGATAGTTTCGTCACCAGCACACAAAGGCTGGTAAGCAAACACGAAGATGCGAGTAGTGTGTTGTCACCGTTTGGGACGATTTCACTAAGACAACATGCTGATTGTTGGTCCGTGGACCGTATCCGTTATTTCAGACGGTACTGTTTAATATAGCGGGTGTAAAAATACGCCCTTCACTTATAAATATTCTCCGTCATTGTGTTTTTTTTTTATTGGTCCATATCTTCCTGGTTATGGAGATATTGAAGGCAATTCCAATTTTGTTTGTAATTCCAAATGTTCTTCTGCTCAACCCTTCGGCGCGGCGGCGGCTGGGCGGCGGCGCGGTGGCAGCGCGGTGGCGGCGCGGTAACGGCGTCGTGTCCCTGAGCACTTGTGCTAAAATGTCCTTGAAGACGCCCAAAACAATAAAATAAATACAAACCGTAGACGTAGATAGATATTTTCCCATTTTTCGTTTTAATAGAGGAGGAATAAACACGTCAGTAACATTCCGTGTCTATGTGAGACCGCAGGCCGCGTACCTGTGCGCCCGTCACCCCCAGCTAGCCAATATTGTAACCTCCGTTTTAAATATGTAAAAAAATATCGCCGACATTCACTAAAGAAGAATATTTATTTACGTGCACAGTTTGTTTTCCTTTCGTAAACATGCGTGACTGTCAGATCCTATAAGCATTTTCAGCTTCATTTTACCCGACTGGCCCAGGCGGAGGGTAATGTTTTTCGAGAGTATGTATGTATGTATGTTTGTATGTATGTCTATTACTTTGGCACGCTCTGTAGGCTAAACGGCTTGATGGATTTTAACATACGAGGTGTCGTTAGGTTCGTCTTAATTTTGGAAGTAACATAGGGTATATTTTTTTTTATATATCTTCAGCAAACATAAAAAAAGGGAGGTGACGTTTATTTATTACAATATTGTTATCAAATAAAAGCTAGTAATGAATTAATTCCAAAGATATAAATTAATAAAACTAAAAAGCTTGAAATCAAACAAATTCTTTAATAAAATATAAGTTAAAATCTTTTTAAAAACAAGCTTTTAACTAACTAAAAATAAAACTGTAGTAAACATAGAACTTTAGTTTAGTGTAAGAAAGACATTACGCCTCGAGCTATTAAGAAAATATTAAAGTTCTATGTTTACGACAGGTTTATTTAGTATTTTTAGTTAATTAAAAGGTTGTTTTTAAAAAGATTTTTACTTATATTTTATTTTCTACTTTTTAGCATTACGATTTGTTTAAATATCTGTTCTATCACTTTCACAAACCCAACGAATTAGGTTTTCCCATGGCCACCTTCCGGCTCCATCATAAGGCCCTGAACACTACCTAGTGTCAAAGCACTTGTTAATACCTACACATAACCAACGAGTCCACACACGATGTTGCTATCTTGTTTGATTGTGCAAGCTAATATAAAGCTTGTAAAAAACAAAAAACCCGACTTCAAAAACCTATAACTGAAAAGAGAAAAACAAGCATTGAACTTTGTTTTTTGTAAGGAACAGCAGGGACAAACCAATAACCTGAAATATGCTGTAACTTTTGTTTGTCGGTCTGCAATTCCTTACAAAAAACAAAGTTTAATGCTTGTTTTTGTCTTTTCAGTTATATGTTTTTGCAGTCGGGTTTTTTTTTTTTTAATTATTATTTCAGGGGTACTAGATAAACAAATCGATCGTAGCAGGTGGCGTTCTGTAGTACCCTACTTACCGAATCCCTTGGTAGAAATGCGTGAATGTATTAACCGAGCGAGCTAAGTGTCTCTGGTTCAAGTCTGTTGGTCTTAGTACTCGGTTGATGGCAATGGGCTCGCCCCCTATTACTTGGTTGGCGAAATGTGGAAATTGAGAAACCGCAAAGTTAATCCTCCGATTCCGAAAAATTCTCGTACGCGCTTACATGAATTACTTAATGTAACATGCACCACCAGCAAAAATGGAACATGTCAAGCTTCAAAACAAGATGTTCAGAATGCGACAGGAAGAAATATCGGAAAACCAAATTGTAAGTGATGTAGGTATTATGCTTAGAGCATGCCTACTTTTACTCTAAAAATTGTACTGAGTTTAAGCAGCCTAGACAGATCTTTTTTTCCTAGACAATTATAGTAGATTGCTGCATCGAGCGCTAATTTAGTGTTACTCGTATTAATTTAGTATAACCCTCGTGCATCAATAACTCACTTTAGCAAGGTGCGTAATCTACTTTTCTTTCAACTACCAATGTATTCAACTCAAGTCAGGTCAAGTCAGGTCAAGTCAGGTCAAGTCAGGTCAAGTCAGGTCAAGTCAGGTCAAGTCAGGTCAAGTCAGGTCAAGTCAGGTCAAGTCAGGTCAAGTCAGGTCAAGTCAGGTCAAGTCAGGTCAAGTCAGGTCAAGTCAGGTCAAGTCAGGTCAAGTCAGGTCAAGTCAGGTCAAGTCAGGTCAAGTCAGGTCAAGTCAGGTCAAGTCAGGTCAAGTCAGGTCAAGTCAGGTCAAGTCAGGTCAAGTCAGGTCAAGTCAGGTCAAGTCAGGTCAAGTCAGGTCAAGTCAGGTCAAGTCAGGTCAAGTCAGGTCAAGTCAGGTCAAGTCAGGTCAAGTCAGGTCAAGTCAGGTCAAGTCAGGTCAAGTCAGGTCAAGTCAGGTCAAGTCAGGTCAAGTCAGGTCAAGTCAGGTCAAGTCAGGTCAAGTCAGGTCAAGTCAGGTCAAGTCAGGTCAAGTCAGGTCAAGTCAGGTCAAGTCAGGTCAAGTCAAGTCGGGTCAAGTCAGGTCGTCTTTTTTTTTTTTTTTTTTTGATTTGGCAGGATTGGGAAATCCTCATGGATCAGACTGTCTCATTACTGAGCCAGTCCTTTTTAAATTTATTTTTATATTTGTTTTTACAGTTTATATGTATTTGTTACGCTAAGTTGCTAAGTTTTTATTTTTTTTAATTTAAATCTAATTTGTATGTATTTACGTTAACTTAATTTGTTTTCCTTTCTAAAAATCTATTTATTTTTTGTATGCTTTGTCTGTATATACTTGTATATATTTAAAGCATACCTTTAAGTTTCCTTATTTCTTTCTATAACTCTTTTGGCTATTTCGATAATGTATTCCAACAAATTTTTTCGTAACTTTCCGTTTGTCATAATTTTATTAATGTTAGCCATGTTTATCTCTGTCTCTATTTTAAACTCCGCATTTAATCGCTCCTCTCCAAACACTGGGCATTCGATCAGAATGTGAGGGACCGTTTCCTGCACTTCCGGGTCACAGATGCACGATGGGCTCGCCTTACACTTAAAGCGGTGCAGGTATTCGGAGAACCCACCGTGTCCCGTCAAGATCTGTGTTACCACTCCGGCTGGCCTCAGCTTGTTGATCACCTTGAAGGCATCAATCGCGTCCGGGAGGAAGCTTTTAGTGACAGAGGCTGTGTTGTCATTCTTGTACCTCCGGTTCCATTCGTCGAGCGACCCCATTCGGATCTGCCGCTTGACTTTAAAAAAAAAAGTAAGTTTCTTTAAATATTAATCCTTCTAAAATAATATGGAGAGTCCTTTCCTCTAGACAGCCAACTTCGCCTGATTCAGATATAAATCAGATAAAGAAATCAGCTAATTTCATACAACTTTACTACGCTGTTTTGGATCTAAGCAAAAAAATACGTCCTTTGTGATCGGTTTTGTACTGATTAATGATAACATTACTATGTAGTTGAAAGAAAATATTTATGTTGCACTAGTCGTTAAGATTATTTGTTCATAACACCACGTAATAAAAACACAAATTTTCGATTAAAATTATTCAAGATGAAGATTTTCTTCTAAAACTGCGTTTACGCGCGAATATCTCGAATCTATACTTTGTGTAGTTACCTACGGTTGTCTTAGTTAAGAGGGCAGAATAGTAGCAATATTTTAGCGAAGCTCTCTAACCAGGTTGTGTTAGACGGACACATTTAAGTATCGCTACTGGTGGTGGCTATATAAAGGCCCTAAGACGTTTTTTATACAGACGTTATTTTATAAACGCATCTTCGACCTCCGTTTCGTTCGTGTAACTTTTCAGGAATCACACGTCGGCATACAAAAACCGTCGCGTTTATTGGCCTTAATCATGTTGGCTTTTATAGATATGACGTGTACTGAAATAATTATATATTTCATTTCTGCCAGCTAACTCCAGTAACTGTTGGTGACAATTTATTGTTAAAAAACTGATGAATGATTATTATCAGGGAGCACGGCAGCCGTACCATCTTTTCTCGAAGCCATTCAGAACATGTTCAAGCCCCCTTTTTTTTTTTTTTTGAGGGTGGGAAATCATCCAATGACTTCTCCCGCTCTGGGCGGAGCGGAAGGGCGTGTCAGACTTTTACTGACTAAAACCTACCCGTGTTCCTTCAGTTGCCTGTTGCCAAGGTCCGGGTATCCCTTTCGGACTAACCCGCAACCCTGGCAGGCATCGGTCCTAGCCCCCGCCAATTGTGCTGACATCTCGCGTGGAACACGACGCGCCATCGACCCGGGCCTGGTCCTAATCGGACGGCGAGCTACCCATTGCTCGCCGTCCGCAAGCCCGCGCCTATGGTGGCCGGGAATCCGCCTGGGATTCCCGTCGCCCAGGGCGTCTCCAACGGCGGCGGTTAGGGGCGTGAGGGCGCAAACTTTGCCTCTCCCTCACGCGTGGAACTTCGTTGTAGATAGCTGAATTTTCAGTAACCAAGAGGGCTTAGTATAAAAGGTGTATTCTGAAATTACATTCAATTTGAACCTGCAGATTAAGAACGATTGCAGGTCAAAATTCTTTAATTTTGTCACTGACAATACTCACCGATCATCAAAATTCTAAGGTACAGTCACGGACTTTAATTGATGAGCCACCTTCAAACTTTTCAATTTTGCAGTTTCATACATTCACGTGATTACACGATTAAACACGAACTCAAATCGCACGCTCGTAAACAAGATGACAAATAAATTACTTTTAATCGGAAATAGTCTTATCCATTAGAGGTTGACGAGAAGTTCTCAATGATGAAAATAAATACAATGTTGCATTAAGTTTATCCAATCTATTTGATACCGACCTCCTTTGAATCATAGCTCATTAACTCCATAATTATTTTGAAAACTAACTGAAGACGGTGACAGTTGAAATATCGATGTCAGAGACGTTACTTTCGAAGTTGTCGAAATGACTTTAATATTTATCCGTACGCTAACGTTACTATCGCAACAGTAACCTAGCAACGATTGTTTATCGTTGCTAGGTTACTGTTGCTAGATCTGCAATTGGTAGACTTTGGGTAGTCACTCTGCTGTCAAGTTTGTAGTTCTGGCTCAGGTTAGCCAACCGGTAAAGATATGAAATATAATTTTCTTCTTCTAATACGAAGACATATGACTTTGCGAGTCGGGAACCGTAAAAACCCGAATTGCATTACACGGCTAAAATACGAACAGTGCCAGGTGGCTCATCAATTAAAGTCCGTGACTGTACATCTACCAAACACACAAGCTTCAAATTTTGAACACAATTAGTGTTTAGCCTATAAAGCAAGGAAAAATAAAAATACACCGCAATTTCAGTCCCGTTTTATAGATAGATGTATGAACTGCATAAGTAAGTTTGTAATCGCATATTATTTATATAGGGTTACAAAGTTACTTGTGCAGTTGTTGCGAAATGAAATCAGTTGGCAACGTCAGTGTTGTCAATTAAATTATTCTATTTGTCGGAGATACGTCAGGATTTATTCCATTAGAATCATCAGAAAACATCATGTGGGCAATGAAAACACACTGGGTGCGATACACAGCGTTTATTAAAATCAGAAATTAACACTATAGCCACGAACTACAATTAATCAAAATAACTGAGCACAACGAATCGAGTACACTTCCGCGACGTCTTAACTCCGATGCGATCAGACACTGACTGTCCGCCTCGCCGTGGACTTAAAACATCACGACTCTGTAAAGCGCGCTTGTGGTGTGGGTAGATCACGTGATGCCTCAGATCACGCGATGCCGCCAGTGGCGCGCTTGCGATTCTTTTCGTGTCCGTACTATTGACCGGCTCCGACATATTTATTAAAGAAATAAAGATGACAAATAGATAGGTACTGAATAAATTAACAGGCTTACAGTAGATCTCACATCTTTTTGCGGTTTATGAAATGCATTGCGAGACTTGTATTTTTAACATGTTATGTTTTTGATGGGAATATTTATATTTTTGATAGCGATTTATCGAATTTATAAACAAAAAAGAACGAATCAATTCAAATATTTCATGTTGAACACAGTATAATAATCTTTACTAATATTATAAATGCGAAAGTAACTCTGTCTGTCTGTCGGTCTGTCTGACTGTCTGTCGCGCTTTCACGCCAAAACTACTGAACCAATTTGAATAAAATTTGGTACACAGATAGTCTAGAGACTGAGAAACGACATAGGCTACTTTTTATTAACATACCACGCGGGCGAAGCCGCGGGCGAAAGCTAGTTAATAATAATATGACAGCGGAAGATTGTGAGGAATGCATGGATTAATTTGTTTCCATGCAGAAATTACAGGATATACAAAAAAGATTAAAAAGTAGGCATCAAATATTGTTAGAAAATTACGTGATTTTTTTAAAATAGTAAATAAATGAGGAATAAGATGTTATTTCTTGTATTTCTGGAAAACAATATAAATATTATATCATATTATAAGATGGTGAGAGAAAGATACCTACTTTTTGCCATCGTTTTTAGGAGAAAGAGCGTAAACTTTGTATAATAAGTTTGGACCAAAAATATGATACGATACATTTTTATTTTTATACTGCTTATTCATCACCAGTAGTATCATTACCAAAATAAAGATCCATAATTTTAGTAAAGTCTGTAGTAGAATCAAACAATTCTACTACGTCTACAGACTTAGTACTTTGCTCATAGTCGAGAGGCCCACCCTCAGGTTCAGAGGAAGGGTCTTCCGGATCTGGCATATCTACAGACTTATTACTGTGCCCATAGTCGAGAGGCCCACCCTCAGGTTCAGAGGAAGGGTCTTCCGGATCTGGCATATCTACAGACTTATTACTTTGCCCATAGTCGAGAGGCCCACCCTCAGGTTCAAAGGAAGGGTCTTCCGGATCTGGCATAATATCGTTTTCCATGGCATTGATTTGGTGCCAGTCCTGCGCCGCAGCTCTTACTGTGAATATGCATGTAGAAACGCATTCATACTCATTTTTAAACATATTAATGTTAGGGAGACAGCCACGCCAGATGCCGACTTCACATCTTGATCCTGGTTTCCAGTAGTACATGACTGGTTGAGGTGATTTTCCGCAGTCATTCCAATTAAAGTTTGCGAAGCATTGTGGGGGTGGAACTGCAGAAAATATTAAAACAATACATACAATATTTATGTTATCTAACGAAGGGCGTTCCCGTTAACCTGCAATAGTATATCGTCCGTACATGCAAAAAAAAATACTATTATTAAAAAATATATAATTATATATAAAAATATTCATACTTGTCTTTCTACGTTGCAATACAAGTGAGCGTGTACGGAGTGTATAAATTTAATAGTTTTGTGAATATTTCAATAAATATATATGTATATAACTTTTTTTTTTTTTTTGCGTGGTATTTTTTTTTTTACCCTATATTATTCCGCGTTAACGGGAACGCCTTTTGTAAGTTAACATACTGTGGTTCCTTTTATGGTGAAGTATAGTATTACTTTATTTTTTTATAAACATGTTTGAACGCTTGCCTCATCCGATAATCAAATTCTAAAAACTTCATGGGATTATTTTATCGACAAGCAAGATCAATGATGAGGATCAAACTTAGCTAAGAAAATATTGTGCCTTATGCAAGGAAAATAATAAATTGAACTTCCTCCAACATACAAGTGCAACTTACTCGTGTAAACAAATCCTGCGAAAGTTGCTATGCTGATGATTGTCGCGAACGCTGCCATCTCAACGTTTCGGGACAAAATAAGTACTACATTTTTGATTAAACAACACTTCGTTAAGATAAAGCGTTAATTGCTTTCTGCTCGAGTGAAAAATAATGTAAAATGTCGTATATTTGTACTGTAATTTCCTATTGCATCATACTTTTCTGTCATAATGTATATTTTCTTCATTCTTTGTCACGTAGGTAGAATGAGGAACTAGTTTGTTAAGCAAAATTACTACCAATTTAAATTGTTAGTAGAGTCCGCGCTACCTCTGAAGTCCTTTTGATGCGGCGCTAGTTTCTACGGCATTGCATCAAATTGCATTAAAAAATACCTATATAATTCCACAATCATTTTCATAAAGTTAAACCATAGATATCCGAGTTAGACTCTGTTGTGGACTCTCTATTCGAATCACAACACTGTCACTCTGACAGTCGTAAGAATATGGCTATAACATGGCAAAATGGCTTAGGGCTGATTTTATCAAAGTCAGATATCTTTTATCTGTGGAATGAAATTGTCGTCTGACAGTTTTTGTGAGGAAAAACTGTCAAAAATTCAAAATTTATTCGCAGGATAAAACTTTTATACTCCTTATAAAAGTTTGGTGAAATTCGCCCGTGTGCGCCCCAAAGTGTGCGAATTTGATAAACAATTATTTATCCTACTGCATAGCCTTTTCCCAAGTATGTTGGGCTCACTTCCAGTCTAACCGGATGCAGCTGAATACCAGTATTTTACATGGAGCGACTGCTAATCTGACCTCCACAACCCAGTAACTGGGTAATACAATACCCCTTGGTTAGACTGGTTGTCAGACTTTCGTGCTTCTGACGACTCGTAACGACTGTCAAAGATCCACAAATGACAGCCGGGACCAACGCCTTAACGTGCTTTCCGAGGCACGGAGGAGTCTCGATATGTGAAAATGGTCACCCATCCACGGACCAACCCCGGCAAGCGTAGCTTACCCTGACGGATCGACCCGAGCGGCTGTTATTACTTAGCCACAAGCTCCTCACGGAAACGGAACCATTATTAGTCGTATTTCTTACCTTCTTTAGCTTTGCATCATAATTTTCCGTTCGTCAGTTTTTTTTTGTATCTAAACCCATTTTTTTTATTTTAAGATGTTGCCCTGCCATAATAAGTTTGCAGATTTACGGGACACAAGTAATTTACACACGGTGGGGTATTCATGTCTTGTGTAGTGTTAGTACCTATAGCACAACAACTTCTAAGATAGCGATGTGCAGCATGATGTGAGAGAAAAAATGAATATAGTATATGGGTACACGAGTATTCGCCCGAGCCGCAGGCGAGCGCTATAAGGGAGAGTGTAATGATCAATGCACACTTGTTTCATACGACGTTTTTCATCACACTTGCGACGAAAAAACAGACTTGTTGTAAGAATTTGTATTTTTGATAATAATTAACCACACAACGAAAACGATAACAAATATCGTTTCGTCCGCTAGCGATCCGCGCGCGGGTGCTGGTAATACCGCTGAACAGCTTATATAAAAATATAATAAACTTAATAATACATAATACGCAAATGGGGATAAGGTAGTGAAAAATATAGGTATAATTTGATGAAATTTTAATAATATTTTATTTATATTATTTTCATTATATCATTATTATTTTTATTTTTTTATTTACACAGTAAGCATTATAAAAAGGCATGAAGTTTCTTTAATGAGATTTAAAAAAAGCGCTCGAGTGTAAATAGAAAATACTCATTTATTAGTAGGATAGTTCATACTAAGTAATTCAATGTATAGTATTCCACTGACGTTAAGTTATGGTAAAAAAAACCCATGGGCAGGTATGGGATTTTTTTTACCATAACTTAACGGCACTGGTTTGCAGAGGTTCCTTTTTTTAATTAAAAACTTGCTTTTGAGCGCTTGTTTTTGGTAAAAAGCTTCACCAAAACCAATTTCTATTGAATACAAATTCCATGGTGCCATGATAGTACTTACTAATTCCATACTGCCATGTGAATAACTCCGACTAGTAAATAGTATTCTGTGGCGCACATTACCACACTAGTGCGGTAATATAAAGTAAAAAGCACGCTTCCATAATACAGCATTATGAACCTAAAAGCGGTTCAATAAGAGCCACTTTACGAGCAAGTCTGTTAAAAAACCGCTCTTTGGTCAATGATTACGGCGTTCCGCTGCTGATTCGTCATTAAAACTACGCAACAAAGACCTGACGTTACACAAAATCCTGACGTCACATAAATCCTGCATCGCGCAATTAAAGTTTACCGTGCAATGGACTTTTATACAAGAAACCACAGTTGCCCATCAGACACAACACCCGTCTGGTCGGAGGATCCTCCCTTTTCTATGGTGGATGAATGAACTTTACACCCGTTCCTCATACCAAAATTAGTTTTGAAATTGTTTCTTTTATTTTTTTATTCGTTTACATTGTGTTGTGTGCCCTGTCCGTGCTAAATAAATGTATTTTCTTTCTTTTACTTTTAAAACTTTACTGTTGCTGTATCCATATCATTCTTAGACAGAAAGATTATTTCCATGTACATTGTTTCATAAGCAGAGGGTATCTGCAGCATCTGTCTTTTGACAAGGGTTTAGGGACGAGCACTTACGGATGCCGTCATCCGATTTTTATAATATGTAAATTTTATTTATACTAAGCGAATTTTGTGAGTTTATATTTATGTGGTCCCAACCGGAACCACAGCTCCAATTCAACAAATTCTTTAACCAATTGAAAGGTTCATTATTCCAGATGGACAATGGACATACACTATTATGTAGATATATACAAAATAAATACAGAATACGATTAAAATACTATTTTGAATTCATGCAAGCCTAGTACTTTTTATTACTGCTCAGAACTTGCGCAAAGTCAAAGTCATATAATTTATTTCAAATAGGCACATTAAAGGCACTTTGAACGTCAAATACATAGAAATAGAACTGATTCTAGTTGCCCCTTCCAAAAGGTAGTTTTAGTATGGAGAAGAATGGGCAAGAAACTCCATCGTTACTCTTTTAAAAATGTTTTACAATATTTTGTATACATTAATTATATAATTATATGTGAAGACGATGCACCTACAATAAGATTACTGTACTACGAAAGGTAAAAAGAATTATAAATGGAGCAATAATGAATAAATTAATTACCAGATACATGGTGCTAACATATTTACAAAGATTGTAAAAGTATACGATATTACAATAGTCCTAACATTGTAACAAGTAGTACTAATAAGTCAGTGCGTGAGTTTAAGTAATGACAGAGTGTAAAAGTCTATGACATACAAATAATAAATAAAAAACTAAATTAGCTATCAGTTTCATTTTGTCCAGACACTAAATCGTCCTATGAAGCAAGACCAGCATATTTCCAAGCATTCTTATCTTGGATATAATCCTCTAATTTGTAATAAGCTTGTTTACAAAGTGTACTTTTTATATGAGTTTTAAATTTTCTTTTATTTAATTGCAATATATCACAAGGTATTTTGTTATAGCATTTAACGCAGTACCCCATAAAAGATGTTTGTACTTTAGCTAATCTGAAAAATGGTTGATCTATTTTATCTTTATTTCTAGTATTAAAATTATGCCTATCACTTATTTTATTAAAAAGATTTAAGTTTTTTCTTACATACATAATATTCCCATAAATGAATTGGCAAGGTACCGTCACGATATTAATCTTTTTAAATAGTTCCCTGAGAGATTCGCGGTGATATAGATTATAAATGGCTCTGACAGCCCTTTTTTGCAAAATAAAAATGGATTCAATATCAGCAGCCCGACCCCACAGTAAAATGCCATACGACATAATGCTGTGGAAGTAACTGAAATAGACCAAACGCGCGGTTTCTACATCTGTTAACTGTCTTATCTTTCTAACAGCATAAGCGGCCGAGCTTAACCGCCCCGCAAGAGATTTTATATGAGGTCCCCATTGTAATTTCTCGTCTAGCGTGATTCCCAAGAAAACTGTTTGATTAATAAACTCCAGTTTTTTACCCGACTACGGCGAAGAAAAAAGGAGGGTTATGATTTTGACCGGTATGTATGTATGTATGTTCATCTGTTCCCTCCTATCTTCCAAACCACTTATCACAATTTGACAAATGAGGTATCGGTAGAAGCGTCGTGATTGTCCGCTGGTTAAAGGCTGTGTTAAGTCACATTAAATTAAAAATGGCGCCCTCTAGAGGACATAAAGTGAGGAACTTAAAAAAAAAATGGTTTAATCGTACCATGTTGGGTATCAAATGAAAGGGCTTAATGAGCACATTTCAAAAATATATATATTATAACCCCAAAAGAATTTAAAAAAAAAACAAGTAATAAAAACTAAAACCCAACTACGACTTAAAAGGTATAAATAAGACACCACAGACAGACAAATTAAAAATCCGGAGTCACACGTAATCTGTTCGATTTATACCCTATACGTGTGACTCCGGATTTTTAATTTGTCTGTCTGTGGTGTCTTATTTATACCTTTTAAGTCGTAGTTGGGTTTTAGTTTTTATTACTTGTCTCCATTCAATATGATGCCACATTCGCTACTTCTAACATTAGGTAATTTAAATCGAATGCATTTGGTTTTTTTTTTATTTAGTACCAAATTATTTACCGTAAACCAATCTTGTACCTGAAGAATAGAGCTATTCACGTCGTCAAGATTTTGTGAACGTCGATTTATTTTAAAAATCAATCATGTGTCATCTGCAAATAACACCATCTTCGGTTGATTTAGAAGTAATTGGGGTAAATCATTGATATAAACTAAAAAGAGGAATGGACCTAATATCGAGCCTTGAGGAACGCCCATTGCCATTTCAGACCCCAATGAGTTTACGCCGTTCACTTGAACTTTAACTTTTCTTTCTTTCAGATATGATCTTAGTAAATCAAGAGTTGTATTCCTAACCCCATAGTGCTCTAGTTTCAACAGAAGTGTATCATGGTCGACGCAATCGAACGCCTTCGAGAGGTCGCAAAAGATTCCAATGGCATCTTGTGCTTCCTCCCAGGCGTTAAAAATGTTCTTTATTAGGGTGACACCGGCGTCAGTGGTACAACGCCCTTTGGTGAAACCGTGCTGATGTTCATGAAAGATGGAATTTTTATTAAAGTGACGTAACATTTGATTGAGCATCAACTTTTGAAACATCTTACTGAGAACTGGCAGAATTGACACAGGCCTATAATTGTTGGGTTCCTTACTATCACCGGATTTGAACAAAGGAACTACTTTACTGTGTTTCATGAGATCCGGAAAGACTCCTTGGTCTACACTGGTGTTAAATATGAAAGCTAAATAGGGCGCAATGGTTTCGATGATAGATCTACAGACTTTTACAGACATTCCCCATAGATCTTCTGTTGATTTAATTTT